>CM050164.1:80583710-81833710 GCA_027410445.1 Discoglossus pictus | reverse complement strand
ATGCACAGGTCACGTCTCACACCAGAATCAAAAAATGCAAAAAGTGGTTTAAGACCAGAAAAACAATTTCCATCTATTTAGTATGTGCTGGCATCAAATTCTTTCTATTGTACATTTAAAAGACTGTTTTAAATCCTGCAAAATATTTTCTCTTTTTTTTTTTTATTGAATATATAGTATAGAATCGATAGTTTAGAAAATAAACCTAGCGACATAAGAATAATTGCAAAGCAAACTCTTTGCACCTCCTTTTCCCCTAGCATGTAAAACTGGGTAGGAAGGTGTGGTAATTGGGTTGCTTTTCTTCAGATTACACAGCTGACTAAGAAACACAAATAAAAAAAAAAAATCACTATTTTTCTCCCCTAGCCTTACTAAGGAAGCAAACGCTTTCCCCGCAGCTTTTTCCCCTCTGGTTTTAGGATTAATTTTGTAAACTTCATATTTACACACATTTTGTTTTACACACTGTGCTCTGTTGAAAGCCTCATAGAGAACACCACAGTTTAGTGCCCTTTAACTAGTCCTTGACAACATCCTTTGCTTCATACAGTCAGGTCCATAAATATTTGGACATCGACTCAATTTTAATCTTTTTGGCTCTATACACCTCCACAATGGATTTGAAATGAAACGAACAAGATGTGCTTTAACTGCAGACTTTCAGCTTTAATTTGAGGGTATTTACATCCAAATCAGGTGAACGGTGTAGGAATTACAACAGTTTGTATATGTGCCTCCCACTTTTTAAGGGACCAAAAGTAATGGGACAGATTAACAGTCATAAAACAAACTTTCACTTTTTAATACTTGGTTGCAAATCCTTTGCAGTCAATTACAGCCTGAAGTCTGGAATGCATAGACATCACCAGACGCTGGGTTTCATCCCTGGTGATGCTCTGCCAGACCTCTATTGCAACTGTCTTCAGTTCCTGTTTGTTCTTGGGGCATTTTCCCTTCAGTTTTGTCTTCAGCAAGTGAAATGCATGCTCAATCGGATTCAGGTCAGGTGATTGACTTGGCCATTGCATAACATTCCACTTCTTTACCTTAAAAAACTCTTTGGTTGCTTTTGCAGTATGCTTCGGGTCATTGTCCATCTGCACTGTGAAGCACCGTCCAATGAGTTCTGAAGCATTTGGCTGAATATGAGCAGATAATATTGCCCAAAACACTTCAGAATTCATCCTGCTGCTATTGTCAGCAGTCACATCATCAATAAATACAAGAGAACCAGTTCCATTGGCAGCCATACATGCCCACGCCATGACACTACCACCACCATGCTTCACTGATGAGGTGGTATGCTTTGGATCATGAGCAGTTCCTTTCCTTCTCCATACTCTTCTCTTCCCATCACTCTGGTACAAGTTGATCTTAGTCTCATCTGTCTATAGGATGTTGTTCCAGAACTGTGAAGGCTTTTTTAGGTGTTTGGAAAACTCTAATCTGGCCTTCCTGTTTTTGAGGCTCACCAATGGTTTACATCTTGTGGTGAACCCTCTGTATTTACTCTGGTGAAGTCTTCTCTTGATTGTTGACTTTGATACACATACACCTACACCTACCTCCTGGAGAGTGTTCTTGATCTGGCCAACTGTTGTGAAGGGTGTTTTCTTCACCAGGGAAATAATTCTTCGGTCATCCACTACAGTTGTTTTCCGTGGTCTTCCGGGTCTTTTGGTGTTGCTGAGCTCACCGGTGCGTTCTTTCTTTTTAAGGATGTTCCAAACAGTTGATTTGGTCACACCTAATGTTTTTGCTATCTCTCTGATGGGTTTGTTTTGTTTTTTCAGCCTAATGATGGCTTGCTTCACTGATAGTGACAGCTCTTTGGATCTCATATTGAGAGTTAGCAACAAATGCAAATAGCACACTTGAAATGAACTCTGGACCTTTTATCTGCTCTTTGTAAATGGGATAATGAGGGAATAACAAACACCTGGCCAGGGAACAGCTGAGCAGCCAATTGTCCCATTACTTTTGGTCCCTTAAAAAGTGGGGGGCACATATACAAACTGTTGTAATTCCTACACAGTTCACCTGATTTGGATGTAAATACCCTCAAATTAAAGCTGAAAGTCGGCAGTTAAAGCACATCTTGTTCGTTTCATTTCAAATCCACTGTGGTGGTGTATAGAGCCAAAAAGATTAGAATTGTGTCGATGTCCTAATATTTATGGACCTGACTGTATATCTTAGAAATACAGATTTCCAAAAAAATATGAAGGAACCATTCCCCTATTACCTTAAATCTGCCTTCAAGCTATAAATCTTGCCCTGTATTTCTTGCATCCACCTTTTTCGTGAAGATACCCCCCTTCTGAACTATCAAATACTTTGAAGCATTTAAAGGTTTAAGTCATGTAACTCTTCTCCCTTCTAAGTTTTAAGGATCACTCTTTTTGGAGAATAATAATGGTCAAAATGTTACAAAGCAAAAAAAAAAAATATATATATATATATATATATATATAAATAAAATTAATCTTCCACGTAAATGTAAAAATAGCTTTCTCTAACACATGATCCAATTTTAACAATACTATTTGTGTACATCTTCATTTCGGTTCAGTTAGGGTTATCACATCATTAGGGAATGGTCGTTTTGTTGCCCATTAGGACAACACAATCGCTCATATAAAATGCACTGAAACACATTTAAGATAAAGGCCTTTTAATAGTTACATTTAGAAAATGTGGTGCATCAAACACGGACTGACATTTTTGCAAATTACGTTTTTTAGGGTTATTAAAATCTTTATGATGTAGCGATGTTAAAAGGAATATGGAAGGATTCTGGATTTTATGAGATATATGCTAGGACTGTATCCTACTTTTATGTAGTTTATTCAGAAGTGCTTATAAGCTCTGTTTTCACGGATTAAAATCAAATATTACCTGCTTGTGTCTGCCCTCTTCAGCTCATAAGAACAGAATCCGTAGTACTTGATGTGGTGTCTCATACTAATCAATCAGTGACCATCTCCGCAACGTGCTGCAGAGACATGGTCCCTGATAGGCTAAGACACTACACCACATATCCTGCCATACAGAGACTGTTTGCAAATGCTGCAGTGAGCAGAGCCATACAGAGACAATTTTGGTTGATTTTAGGCTGAAGGCGCTCCTTGCCAGCAACTGCGACCCTCGCAAACTTTACGTCTTAACGCAAAGAACATACGAGACACGTTACCACCCATTACGACCTCGCAAAAAACGTCCGCAATTCGCGGACAAGAAAAAATGAAAAACACAATAAATACACACAACACATACATAAAAAGCTTACCTACAGCAAGAGGGAGCATCCAGGACCTCAAAAAATGAAGTTACACCTTAATTTAACTCAAAATAGAGAATTTTGGAGTGTCTAAACTCTTTTGAAAGGGAGAGAAAAATGGCCGCCGAACAAAACGAAAAAGAGGCTACAGCACTCTAAACACGCAAAACACCACCAGAAACACGCAAAAAAAACACAAAACACATACGGATATTCCGCTACAGACGCATACCACACATTAGCCGCCATTTTAGAACAATGCGGAAGTACACAGCTACGCTAACGGTTTGGTCTCGCGCACGCACACTATTACACTGCACACATTCATCACACTTACACAGCAGATCCACACCACTAATGCTCCAGTAACATCAAAACAGATTGTCAGCTCTTCAACAGAATGCTTCAAAATAGGTAAAGTATATTCATTTATTAATGTATTATTTATTTGATTATTATACACTAAACAGCATTAGCTACCTTACAATTTCATTGCCGTCATTTTTTGACGGGCAATTCGCTAGTATTTAATATAGTTGGGAGCAATACGGGTTGTTGCTAACGCTTGCGGGGTCTCATAAGCAGTTTTCTGGCAAGGAGCGCCAAAGGCGGTCCTTGCGCTGATGGAGATGAGCGATCCACAGGACTACAGAAAACTCAAATACACAATTCACAGGGAGAGCCCCGTAGCACATAGAAAAATATTGCGTGAAATTACAGCTCTTAACACTTGGAAATTGGAACAGTCACCCGCAAAAAATACGAACTTAACGGCTGACCCGCGCACATCAAAAAAAAAAAACATCACACACAGCACGGGGGTCAGCCAGGACGTCTGGGAGTGAGCTTGCGCGCAAATTTAGTGTAAGCTGAGGTTTTCAGCCCTTTTTTTAAGGCAAAAAAGGGCCCCCTCGGCTTATACTCAAGTCACTCTACCCCCTACCCCCCCCCCCCCCCGAGTGTCTCTAACCGCCCCCCCCAGTGTGTCTCTAACCGCCCCCCCCAGTGTGTCTCTAACCGCCCGCCCCCCCCCCCCCGTGTGTCTCTAACCGCCCCCCCCGTGTGTCTCTAACCGCCCCCCCCCGTGTGTCTCTAACCCCCCGTGTGTCTCTAACCCCCCGTGTGTCTAACCCCCCGTGTATCTAACCCCCCTCAACCCCCCTCCTCAACCTAAAACCCCCTCAACCCCCTCCTCAACCTAAAACCCCCTCAACCCCCTCCTCCAACACCTCTCCCCTCACTTACCTGCTTGTGCTCCGGCCTCTGCTCCTTGACCCGGCGCACATGTGACGTGACATGAGCGCCGCTTCATTAGCATATACCGGAGCACAAGCATGTAATAGAGGGGAGAGGTGTTTAGGTTGAGGAGGGGGGTTGGGGTTGAGGATGGGGGGGTTGAGGGTGGGGGGGTTGAGGGTACAAGAGCGACACAGGGGGCAGCACATTTCCCACCCTCGGCTTATACTCCAGTCACTCATTGTACCCAGTATTTTGTGGTAAAATGGGTGCCTCGGCTTATACTCAGGTCGGCTTATACTCAAGTATATACAATATATATAAAAAAATAAAAAAAAAGAGCAGGGGAGAGGCTCGCAATGAGTGCCGAAGGTACTCAGCGGACCAAAAGCCTTGCATTGTGTGGCAATTCACTAGTAATTATTATTATAATAATAATGGAAGCCCACCGCCTTATTTGAAATGTTAGGAAACTTGTTAACAAGCGAGATATCCATTAGTCCTTGTAAAGGAGCTGGCAATAAGTATTAGTTTCAAAAGAATCAGATGAAGTTATATGGAAGTTTTCCTGTTTTTCCCCCTTTATCTAATCTAACACCTGCTGCTTATATCAGAGACATACATTACAATGATTCTTTTTATACACATACAGATTTACTTTATTAATGGTCTTATTTTATATAAATGTAAGTTAAGCAGAGGGTCTTACATGATGTCTTAGACTAACACAGATTGTTTTTTTCAATAAAAAAGACCCAGCATTAGGTGATCAGTGTTTACTTGCTTACATTGGTCCAACAACAGTGAAATGTGAAATTATTGGTTAAAAAGAAAAAAGAAAACAAACACATTTCTAGCCTGTTAATAAAAACTGAAGCAAACACGGTTTTGATTTTGTACTATACTGGACAATTCGGGCATCTTCTAATACTTGTAAATCAAATAACCCCCAGAGGTGCACCTGGTACCAACCAATAGAAACACTGCATTCAAGTATATTTTTAACCCTATACTAACTTTCAAGTCAACAGCAGCACAATGCAGTTATCAACAGTAGGACTGACTGCTTTGCTGCAAAGACTGATCCCCAGCCATTGCAACAAAGTTGTAGCTGCCACTGATTGGCTAAAAGGAATGATGGATTTTATGCTAATTTTGCTTTGATTTTAAGGGGTATTCCTTCTCAAAATCAACTGGCAGAAGAAGTTTTGCAAACTCTAGGGTAAGTTTATTATGTTTATTTTGGGAGTTTTTCATGCAGAAACAATGTTTGCAGATTCTCCTCTATCTGATCCATTCATAATACATGAAACTTCCATATACCTTTAATGTAACAGATGTAATGTAATAGATACGTTTTTTTTGTCAGTTTTTGCTGTCTAAAAATATAATGTGTAGTTTTTCAAATTAGCTTATTGTAAAAAATAGACTATAGTGGTAGTAGAAGGAATAATAATATAACCTATTAAAATAAGTGCAAAATAAAGACAATTTGTCTCACCACTCATACCATAACCCCCAATAATAATTGTATGTTCATTTCAATTAAAGAAGCAAGGTGCATAGTATGGAACAGAAAAAAGTTGCTTGTGGAGATTCAAACTAAAAAAGCTATCATTGAGCAGCTTAACTCTTGGCTTCATAAGTGATATAAGAATATGGGAACTTCATTCAGGAAGTCCACATGATAAACAATCAGAAATAAGTAATATAGAAAACACAGAGTTATCGAAAGAGTACATTCGGTACAGATAATATTTCTTTATTCATGTTTGCAACAAGGAATATCTATATAACACATTAAAACTGAACATAATGAGGGTCAGTAAAAGACAGCTCTAGAGACATTTGTGGCTAACTGAAGAACTACACATGGCTCTTGTGAAGAAGGAACAGCTAAGTTCCAAAAAATTGTGAACATTATGGTCCTATTCCAAATAAAATGTAAGTAAGTTAGGCAGGTGGTCTTACATGATGTCTCTTTTTCATCTATCGATGGACAGATTAACACAGACTGGCTTTTTCAATAAAAAATAAAAAAATGCCCTGTGGTAAGTAATCAGCGTTTAAACTGGAGGAACAACAATGTGAAATTTTTGGATAATAAAAAACATTCCTAGTCTGTAAAGGAGAATTTCGGCAAACACGGTTTAAATTCTGTACTATACTGGACAATTAAGGCATCTTCTAATATTTGCACATCACATAAAAAAACATTTCTTGTTGAGACAGCAAAATGGGTTGGCACACTTGATAGTCTACTTGATATGTAGACTGGTAGAAATTATATAGTTCCCCATTTTATTTAAGGGACATACACAAAATCAATGTAGCTATTCTATCTCACAAAGACACGTTTTAATAGATACCAACATATACATACACTTATGCCCATATACATGTATTTGCCAGTACACTGAAATACAATCCTACATACGTATTTCTGTCTACCTATAGTTTGTTTGTAGAGATAGATGAACAGGTTAATTTTGGAGTACTTACGGTTTTGAAGCTAGTTCCTCATTTTCTTAGTTTCAGTGAAAGCATTCTAAAAGGACAATTTCCTCTAAACGTATCTTTCAGACTGACTTCTATATATACTAGGATGTATGCAGAAAAGTAATTGCAAAATAATATCACATATTATAGTTGTGGTAAGTTCCGAATGTTGTGCACGCAATGTTAAAAATGAAGGGCTTGCGCATGTGTAATGAGTGGCGAAAGAGTTTATTGCGGGCCTCGTAATCAGCGCCATAGGCGTTCATCACGACGTCCGCACGACTTTCCTACAATGAGCAGCGAATGTGCTCATTGCAGGACTCACAATGAGAGCCAAAGGTGCTTATCGTGAGGCCTGCAAGACTGACATTTTTAAAATTATGGAGGCTGCAATGAAAGCTACATTGATTTTGTGTATGTCCCTTAAATAAATTGCGGAATTATAATTTCTACCAATCTTAGACTATCTACCTTAGAGGGGGGGGGGGTTGAGGGGGGGTTGAGGTTGAGGAGGGGGTTGAGGTTGAGGAGGGGGTTGAGGTTGAGGAGGGTTGAGGAGAGAGGATGAGGAGGGAGGTTGAGGATGAGGAGGGAGGTTGAGGATGAGGAGGGAGGTTGAGGATGAGGAGGGAGGTTGAGGATGAGGAGGGAGGTTGAGGATGAGGAGGGAGGTTGAGGATGAGGAGGGAGGTTGAGGATGAGGAGGGAGGTTGAGGATGAGGAGGGAGGTTGAGGATGAGGAGGGAGGTTGAGAATGAGGAGGGAGGTTGAGAATGAGGAGGGAGAGACACAGGGAAGGGAGAGGGGAGAAGAGACACAGGGAAGGGAGAGGGGAGAAGAGACACGGAGAGAGAGGGGGACACAGAGGGCACAAGAGGGACACAGGGGGCAGCATATTTCCCACCCTCTGCTTATACTCGAGCCACTCATTTTACCCAGAATTTTGTGGTAAAATGGGTGCCTCGGCTTATACTCGAGTATATACGGTAAGTACAAATACAATTACAAATACAATTATGAAATAAATGGATCAAGAGACCAGTTGGTACAACACAGTTGGGGTTCCCATTCCAAAGAGCTTAAACTCCAGGTTCCTACATCATTATGCCAACATACAGTGCCTTGCAAAAGTATTCACCCCCTTGGCATTTTTTGTGTTTTGTTGCCACACAACCTGGAATTAACATGAATTGTTTGAGGATTTGCATCATTTAATTTACAAAACATGCCCACAACTTTGAAGATGTATTTTTTTTTTATTATTGTGAAGCAAACCACAAATAGGACAAATAACAGTCAATACTTTGTAGGGCCACCTTTGGCAATCACAGCTCCAAGTGGCTTTGGATAAGTCTCTATAAGCTTGCCACGTCTTATCACTGGGATTTTTGCCCATTCCATTGTAAAACCGCTCCAGCTCCTTCAAGTTAGATGGCTTACGCTTGTGAACAGCAATCTTTAAGTCTGACCACAGATTTTTCTACATGATTGAGGTCTGGGCTTTGACTAGGCCATTTCAACACATTTACATGTTTCCCCTTAAACCACTCAATTATTGCTTTAGCAGTGTATTTGGGGAAATTGTCCTGCTGAAAGGCGAACCTCCGTCCTAGCCTCAAATCTCGCACAGATAGGTTTTGCTCAAGAATATACCTGTATTTAGGACCATCGATCTTTCCATCAACTCTCACCAGTTTTCCAGTCCCGGCTTCTGGGGATGGTGTTCTTAGGGTGATGTGATGTGTTGGGTTTGGGCCAGACATAGCGTTTTCTTTGATGTCCGAAAAGTTACATTTTAGTGTCATCAGACCAGAGCACCTTCCTCCATACATTTGGGGAGTCTCCCACATGCCTTTTTTCGCAAACTCAAAACGTGCCATTTAATTTTTTTTCTGAAAGTAATGGCTTTCTTATGTCCACTCTGCCATTAAGGCCAAATCTATGGAGCGTACGGCTTATTGTCGTCGTTTGTATAGATACTCCAGTCTCTGCTGTGGAACTCTGCAGCTCCTCCAGGGTTACCTTAGGTCTCTGTGCTGCCTCCGATTAATGCCCTCCTTGCCCGGTCCGTGAGTTTTGGTGGGCGGCCGTCTCTTGGCAGGTTTGCTGTTGTGCCATGTTCTTTACATTTGGTTATGATAGATTTGATGGTGCTCCTAGGGATGATCAAAAATTTGGATATTTTCTTATAACCTAACCCTGACTTGTACTTCTCAACAACATTGTCCCTTACTTGTTTGGAGAGTTCCTTGGTCTTCATGGCAGTGTTTGGTTAGTGGTGCCTCTTGCTTAGGTGTTGCAGCCTCTGTGGCCTTTCAAGGGGGGGATATGTAATGACCGTTCATGTGACACTTAGATTGCACACAGGTCGACATCATTTCACTAATTATGTGACTTCTGAAGGTAATTGGTTGCACCAGAGATTTTTATGGGCTTCATAAGAAAGGGGGTGAAAACATATGCACGTGCCAATTTTCTGTTTTCTATTTCTAAAAAATAGTTTTATGTATATATTTTTCTCATTTCACTTCACCAGACTATTGTGTTCTGATCCATCACATCAAATTTAGATTAACAAAACATTGAACTTAAGGCTGTAATGTAACAAAATAGGTAAAAAGTCAAGGGGGTGAATACTTTTGTAAGGTACTGTAATTCACTCTACTGAAAGTTTTGCTGTGACTCTGTAGTGTCATATAGAGAGATTATAAGAAACTGTGTCAAGGTTTTGAGGTCCTTTTGTCTTTTTTGGGATCATAAGTGAAAGTTTTGGATTCTAGATTGTAATTTTGCTTTTCCATGGGAGACATATTGGAGCCTGGTGTTCCATCAATTATTTTGAAGCCCACAAATTATTTCACTATGGAATTAGTTTGGAATCTCCGATATTGTTAATATTACTCTTCTCCATTAAATATATTCTTAATTATGTAAGTAAAAGTTTTTAAAGATAGAAATATTTTATATTCGTAATGTTCATATTCTTTCTTTACCTTTCCACATCACCGACTTCCCCTTTATCAATAAAGGATGCAAAGAAATAACCACAATATACCTATCCCCCAATTACTCAAATGGAATGGTTTGTAGCAGTAGTAAATATTTAGTAAACAGTCAATAAACTGTAAGGATGTTGAGTGGATATGAAACTGGTTGAAATTCTAAACTTAGAAGAAATTTAACACAATATGTATTGAGATCTACAGTAATGGTATAACAAGTGGTCTCAAGCAATCAATAATCTAGAAGAGTTACAGTATTTAAGAGATGTAGCCAATGATTGTGCATTAACTAATCAACTGTAATTGATCTTAACACCCTTTAGACCTTTCTATCAATTACCCCCCACTCTCCCCTTAATGACCTCAAGGTGGAGACACAAACGTAACTGGAGGCCGATATTCTAATCTTTCAAAATAAATGTAATAATTATTAATAATTAAGTTGAAACTGTATTAATAATCAATGCATAATGAAAAAAAACTAACTCCACTTGCTACTACAGTGGTCCTTTAAATGCATGGCAGTGTACTTATATCCAGGTACTGACACTTTCTGTTTACCAGAAGTTTATTTTGATGTTTAAAATCTATCGCACAGCACGCTTTGGACTGAAGAATATGATGTGTAATCATCTCATCCAGTGATTCATTACTTGCTTACAGATCCAGGGAACTCCTAGTGAAGACATTAGAAATCTTGGAGCCCATTACATATGTAACAGCCAGACCACCACTTACCACTCTTCCCAAACACAAGTATACATTTTAGAAATGAAATATTCAATGATTGTATACGAGAAAGGACTGTGGATGCAGACAAGACTCACATTCAGTTATTTTACAAGGGATGAACAAAATCTTTCCTTTATGTCCTAGGTCTCATCCCCACTACAAAAGCAGATTATCAGATTCTTCTTACAGCTTCTTACACTGCCTACTGTAAATCTTTTCTGCATTTTATACAGTTTAAACATTGTATAGATCAGTTCTTTTACTGTACTGCTGTACGGTGGTGGAGGACTTCTATCGCTCTTCTGCCCACCATATATTAAAGGATTGTTGAGAGGCAGTAACCTTGAAATGGCTGTACATGGGGGGGATTCCCAGCTTCTTTGCTCAAAGCTGTTTACTACTTCAAGCATATGCTTAAGGGAAGCAATGTTTAATATGGTGATGGATTGCAAGAGCAAAACCTTTGTAGGCACATTTGCATGTCCCTGTCCAGTTTCCCAGAATGCAGTGTAATAACTGTATTTCTCTGAATTTTGGGCATGGAAAAAGTTTTTCTTAACTTGTTTTAGACATTCAGACGTGAACACAAATGTACTATGGTCCTATAAAAGCACAAACACACACTTCATGGGAATAAAAGTGATGGCCTGTTTTATCAACCACACTTGTATTTGTACACGTTTTTACAATGTTATCTGGCAGTGTTCAATTACAGAGAAAATATGAACTTCAAGCCATTGTTTTGGCAGACGTAAATTCAGGCAAGCAATGAAGAAAATCAATGGTAAAAAAATTAAAAAGACAGGATGCACCCCTGGCCCTCAGTGTTTGTGTAACGGTGGTTGCCTAGACAATAGCAAGAGAAAAACTATCCCTTGAAGCACTTATACATTATAATATAATGTGTGTGTGTGTGTGGATGGGAGGTTGAGGAGGGAGGTTGAGGATGAGGAGGGAGGTTGAGGGTGAGGAGGGAGGTTGAGGGTGAGGAGGGAGGTTGAGGGTGAGGAGGGAGGTTGAGGGTGAGGAGGGAGGTTGAGGGTGAGGAGGGAGGATGAGGAGGGAGGTTGAGGATGAGGAGGGAGGTTGAGGATGAGGAGGGAGGTTGAGGATGAGGAGGGAGGTTGAGGATGAGGAGGGAGGTTGAGGATGAGGAGGGAGGTTGAGGATGAGGAGGGAGGTTGAGGATGAGGAGGGAGGTTGAGGATGAGGAGGGAGGTTGAGGATGAGGAGGGTGATAAGGGAGGGGGAACAGACACAGGGAAGGGAGAGGTTGAAAGAGACACAGGGAAGGGAGAGGGGAGAAGAGACACAGAGAGAGAGGGGACACAGAGGGCACAAGAGGGGCACAGGGGGCAGCACATTTCCCACCCTCGGCTTATACTCGAGTATATACGGTATATATTATTATTATTTTTTATAATAATTAATTAAATAATAAATTAATATACTTTACCTATTTCTAATGAATATATCCAGCAATCAATATGCTGAAGAGCTAACAATCGCTGTTGTTTTTCCTGCAGCATACAATGTACATTTCGACTGTTGGTGACCTGAGGAGAAAGTGTCAGCAATGTGGCAAGTGTGCAGTGTAAATAGGCGGCGTGCGCGAGGCTAAACCGTTTGTTTAGTTGTGTAATGCGGTATTTTAGAATGGTAAGGTTATTAGTTTTAAGGTAGTGTTGTAAAATGGAGGCGAGTGTGTATGTGTTACGCGGGTCTCAATCGCTTTCCGTCCTTCCCAATAGTGTATTTTGTACCTTGTACGTGCCTATGTAAAAGTCTTATGTGCTTGGTGGTGTTATGCACAATACTACGGATACCAAAAATTTAATTTGACCTATATGTTTATAATCAGTTTTCACCATTAGATCATTAGCCAGTTTAATGTCCATGAAAATCCTTTAAGAGTTGAAGACATTTTACCTGTTACTTACTATGACATATAAAGAAAGGATGGAGAAAACCACTTCTGTTCTTTAAGTAAGCACACACAAAATAAAATCTTTCAGGAAATAAGAAAATATATAGTTTACATCCAAAAGCAGCTTTTATGGAAAAGATCTTATTTTTGCATAAAAAGTTTTACACAAATATTAAATATCCCTTATCACATATATAGTTGGGAGCATGCGAGCTGTTACTAACGCTTGCGGGCTCGTGCAGCGAGGGCCGCCGTTGCTGGCAATGGCGACCCTCGCAAAATTTACGCCGTTAAAAAAAAAATATGAGACACGTTACGACCTCGCAAAAATCGTCCGCAACACGCGCACATGAAAACATGAAAAATACAACAAATAAACACAACAAATACATAAAAAGCTTACTTACAGGAAGAGGGAGCATCCAGGACCTCGAAAACTAAACTTACACATCATTTAACTGAAATTAAGCGTTTAGACACAAAAAAAATTCTCTAAGCGAGAGAAAAAATGGCCGCCGAAAAAAACGAAAACAGTTATGGATAGCCGGTACAAAAGAAAACCCCAAATCTATAAAACCTGAAGCACTGACGCAGAGCTGACTATTCTCTAATCACTTGAAACATGAGAACATCAAGAAAGTAAAGAGGTCGCGGACTCCCCCCAGCACACTACACATATGATTTCATGTGGGGAAGGGTGTCCTGTTTTCTTTAAAAACTAGCCATTGGAAAGAAGATCAAACTATTCCATCTGTGGGAAACTGCAAGAACAACTAAGGTTATACAAATATGGCTGCTGCATAGTGAAGTTCTCAACCTTACACTTACGGTATCTGCATGAACAGTACGGATCTCTCCAGATGCCCGATTTCCTAAGTTAGTTAGACAAATCTTCACAAGTTTTAAACAAATTATTTTATAAACGTGAGATGCAGAAAAAACACTGTATAAGTAGAACTTTAGGGACTCCGTTTGTGTAGACAGTCAAAGGGGGAAGAAAGGTTTATCTGGAGTAATCCGAGTAATCAAGAGAATCATAAGGTTCGCTTTGACAAATGATGGTTATAAGAAGGTTCTGCTTGCTTCACTGGAAAAGGAGGAGAAAACCTTGAAAGAATTGTCCACCAAAGATATAGAATAGCGCACCTCTAAATTGTCTGTCGACTAACTAGTTCCTCGTGGGGACCCGCTCTGAGATCCAGAACACGTTTAACAGGGTTATACAACCCGGAGCAGGCTCAATTTTCATCTAGTTTTGCATCAAATAAAGTACATTTTGCTAAGGTTGAACCAATAAATATTATATCTATAATGTCACTAATGGTAATTTAATTTTAAAGCCTTATCCTTCATTGTTCCTGAGGACAGATAAGGACTGGCAATGGTCCTAGGACCCGCTGTTGACAACCACTGATCGAGAAGAGTACTGTCCAATTAACAAACCTAATATTATTCAAATAAAATACTTGGCACCGTTTCAAAACTTGGAATATCATATAGAAATTCCCACAAAATAGTTTTTTCTGCAGTGAATTAACTCTAGAAGTATAAAAAGAGAGAAGCATGTATGAAAATACTGGAGACACAATGCATAATGGATAACCAATCACACTGTGTACTTTAGCTAGTTTTACCTAATTAAACTTTGCTATCTGTTAAAATGTTTTTCTAAAGAAAAAACACTTGACAATAAAATATTTTAGAAAGTAAAGAAAAATACAGCTTTTCATTTATTACTATTATATAAAATTATGCTGAAGTGGGAGACCTCATACTATTTATGCTGAACTACTTCAAAAAGTTTCATTGCTATTAACAGAACAAACTGAAATATTGTTATCTTACATAGACACACAGAACTGAGAAAGCAGTTGAAAGAAATAGGTCCAACAGGAGATCACTGAACACAATAGATAATAATGCATATTAAAGGTTTCATTTATTTATATATAGTTTGCAGCCATTACCTAGTTTAGTTGGGACTACACTAATACTTTAAACGTCAATGTTTGTGATTCAGCAGTCGCTAAACACCACACGAAGTCCTGAATGCAATAGAGCAGTCATCATAATGCCAGGAAAATGGTATCTGGTAGCAGCTCCAGTTAGTACAGTAACATTATCATCTGCACACATGCTTGTGCATGCTTTGAGGATTACACGCCTGTTATACTGCAATTCTACACCCCTCAATGTTACGGTTTAATTCTAATGCTGCTAACAAGAACTCTATGGGACAGAAGTGTGGCAACGATACAGTAGCGTGTAAAGCATTTTCTAAGATCTGTAGCAATCTGTGAAAAGACAGCAGAGCAAGGGGGGGGAAAGCACGCAAAACAAAACCTACAACTTCGTTTTCACAGGAGAGAGTGATAAAGCAATGCTCACAAAGCAGAGAGGCATATATGTGTGACACTTAACAGTTAGTCACTTACCGGGCCTGACAAATCCTGGAAGCCATGGCTCCTAAAATTTTACTGCTGCTCCTAACTTTACCATATAAATTATATATATATATATATATATATATATATATATATATATATATATATATATATATATATTATATAATTTGGCTAGCTCCTAATCAGACTGGCTCCTAAATATCAGACAAATTTGTCAACAGACCTCATCTGCCATTCCTTGGGATAAAAGGAGGAATGAATATTAATGTGAGAAAGGAATATTGATGGACATTTATCTTCAACATGTAAGTGAAGTGCAATTTGGCCCCATAAAATACTCTCCCTATAAATGCCCCTGACAGTCATCTTGGTAAAACAAATTATTGAACGACTGTCATTAGGAATTATGCTATTCATATCTGTGCAAAACCACTACAGCTGTTCGGTTGAGATGGCTTCCCGTGAAGCAGAAAGACTGTAGCATTTACGCAAATTACCATCATGGATATCTTCTGTGATTTACTGTGATTGGCCAATGGGTAAACATGATGGAGAGGTCAACAAGGAATTACTGGGACAGGAGAAATCAGGGATCAGTGTAAGAAAACTGTAAGATAAGGCATTTGGTGTGTTCTTTCATTTGCAACAACTCTGTTACTTTTAAATATGTTTATATCACAGCAAAGAAATAATGATTTGCAGTGTTACTTTAATGCACATTATTCTTGCAACATTAAAGAATATGGACAAGAAAAAAAAATAGAAATATTTCTCCTGTCTTCCTTATTAACAAACAAAACCACCATCCCTTAGTGGGTTCAGGTATGATTCCTCTATTGTCTTTAAATGAGAGAAAAGGCACACAAGTAATGGTATTAATATTATAACTCAGTCAAATGCATTGTATTAAACTGCTACACCAATTACCTTTGGGTTGGGAGTTGTTCACTGCAAACATATTAATAGCCATGAGTTGTAGCGTGCGTGTGTTGCCAATTGGAGATGGGCTGTGCTGGAGCAGAGCCTGAAACTCCTTTAGGACCTTCTCTGCCACAGTGGGGAAAGTTTCCATCCTATAACAATAAGACAGTAATACCATATCAGTAAGCTCAGAGAAAGGCACCTGGAGAGAGGAGAAAAAAAAGATTGTAGAAAAGAAAACTATCTATAAATAATGATATCTACAACTGGTATTAATTGACCTTGAATGCCTCCTACCTGGCCTGGTGTTCCTTTACATTAGTCAGATGCAATCAACTGGGCAGCCCCATGCTCCTAGTCATCCCAACTGTAAGCATTTATTAATTAATTAAATTAATGGCCAGAGTTGGGAGATAAGAGATCAGGCATGGTAGCAGGATCGTGACAAGCATTTTATGTAAAAAATAGTAACATTCTACTGAAAAAGATAAATACTGTATATAAAAAAAAAAAAATGAATATTACTGTATTTTTTACCAATTTTTTTTAAGTCTAAAATTGGGGGACTACTGTCTTGTACACAGAATCTTGCAATTACATACCCTGGTCTGGTACTGTAATGATGCCTTTGGCCACTAGATTTAAGGCAGGGGAAAAGACACACATTTGGAAATGCATTTGGTTCCAATTAGATTGCATTACACTGTAAGTTTTTATGGTGTTACACATATATTTAAGGGCACTTTCTGTCATGATTTTTACCGATTTTTATTCCAGCTCAATATCCTTGTGATCCCACCGCTTATTACTCAGTCGCGATGTGAAAAATTGCATTTTTCCGGTTTAACACAGGATCACAAAGATATTGAGCTTGAATGGAAATCGGTGAAAATCATGATAGAAAGTGCCCTTAAATATAGGTGTAGCACAATAAAAACCTATAAGATACACATTCTTAAGCTCACAAGCAGGGTTGTAATGTAAGCTAATTGGAACAAGCATTTCTTCTCTGTGTGTCTTCTCTCCTGCCTTAAAAACATCGCCATCTTGTGACCAGGTGCAGCATTACAGTATGATACACCGTGAATGAGCTGATCAGCATGTGTGTGGCATGTGTGTTTTACAGGTTTTTATTGTGTTACACATATATTTAAGGGCACTTTCTGTCATGATTTTCACCGATTTCCATTACAGCTCAATATCTTTGTGATCCCTGTGTAAACCAGAAAAAAAGGAATTGCACCTCGCTACTGAGTAATAAGTGATGTGATCACAAGGATATTGAGCTGGAATTGAAATCAGTGAAAATCATGACAGAAAGTGCCCTTAAATATATGTGTAACACAATAAAAACTTATACACATTTGCATATTTGTTTCTGAATTTTGGATTCCAAAAATAGGGGTCGTCTTCTACATGGGGGTGTCTTACACACGGAAAAATGTGGTATATATTTTACAGCCAAATCAGAATGGATTATTTAAATAAGCAAAAATCCCCAAATGGACTGTAATAAACACAACAGCTAACAATGGAGTAAGGCCATTCTGCATAAATGGCTGGTAAGTCTTTATATTCTATGGGCCTCATTCTATTATCGGCCGTAGGAGATGCGGGGCCGCAAGGACCGGCCGCAGGCTATTTGCCTATTCTTTTCCCTTCCGGCCGGGGGCTCCGGCAGGCTTGCGGCCTTGTTATCCCTTGCAAGAGTTTCGGCCGCAAGCAAATCCCGATTGCTATTCAATTGCGCCG
This sequence comes from Discoglossus pictus, assembly GCA_027410445.1. Taxonomy (NCBI): domain Eukaryota; kingdom Metazoa; phylum Chordata; class Amphibia; order Anura; family Alytidae; genus Discoglossus; species Discoglossus pictus. Next base: position 81,815,953 of record CM050164.1, on the reverse strand, counting down.
GGAACCCTCTCTGCAAGGCTAAAACCGAGCCGCAGCTTACTTGCAGCAAAAAGGTCCCGCAAGCACACAATTAAGCACATAATAAAGCCATAATAAAGCCATCCTGCACTCTGAGGAGACTGTAAAGTGATTGTAGGTGTAAGCATTCATAGCACAACATTCCCCTACACTCAAATCCGTAAATAATTTTTTATTTTAAAATATGTCAAATATCCGTGGAAAAAGTCCAGAGGGCTTGGAGCACCTCAGACCCGCCCACGCTGCGGCCGGAAAATAAACAGTTAATGAAATATCGGATTTGGGCTGATGTGAAAGCTTGAGAGGGGGTTGCTATTAATCCTCATGTCCCCCATTATGATCCCTAGCATTTACAGAGCTTTACAGTGCCATCTTGAATTTATATTTGCTTTTAAAGATTTCTGAGTTTACGGCCGGTTGCAAGATATGCGACCGGCAGTAAGGGCATATCCTTGCGGCACCGTCTATTTGAATTGCAAGGTAACGGGAGCCCCGCAAGGAATCGCAGCTTTGCGGCCGATTTACGGCCGATAATAGAATGAGGCCCTGTGTGTGGTCATAATACAGATAGTCTTTAACTATGCTTTTGTGTTCAAAAAAACAAAACAATTACAATGCAATGTAATTTGGGATTTCAAAATAAAAATAAAAAAAACAAGTAAGCAAGTGCACATTTTATATGAACATTACAATAGGAGGACCAAATTAATTAAAATAAATGACAATAAGTCAATTTAAGCTTCAGCTGGACTGCACAAGTCCAGCTACAATTTTTTTGAAGTGCTAGTTTCAATAAAGCTTAAACAGGGTTTGCTTAATATTTTTCATGCAAAAAAAACTACTTTTGTAATGTTTACAATGTGCTCTTTTGAATGTATGAAAACAGAAAAGGATATCAGACGCAATTATTAAGTGTTAAAACGTGAAGAATGTAAACTGAGGTAATAAGTGATAAATAACTTGCTATTCAAATTTATTTTTAACTATAGTAAATGTACAGCTTACATGCAACTTAGGACGGAGATATTCCCATTGCAAATGCAGTTAGCACAAAGTTCATGTCTTGCTGATGCAAGAATTGTCTTTTCATTTTCACATTACTTTACGCTGAAGATGATTCATAAAGATTCCCAGGTGGTAATTAATATTTATCAGCAATGATTTTCCATCAGCAAGAGATATCCGACAATTTGATTGACCATTACAAAATTACTAATCTCAACATGTTTCTTACAGAACATTTTTTTAACAACATTCAATTCATAAAGTATCTATAGTTTCAAAGTATAACACATTTGGATCCTCACCTAAAGTAGTCTTGGAAGTTTGCTTTCCAATGAGTACAATCTTTGGCTAGATAATAACGGCTATTTGTAATTTTTTAAGCTGAAGAAAGTGAAGGCTGGCAATGTTTTGTAACCAGAGTGTGAAGGGAGAGTGGTTTAGCCCGTTGTTGGCATCAACAATTAACAAATAACTGCAAAGGTCCCTGTGATTTCTAAGCAATCATGGCTTGGTAAGAAAATAAGAATAATTGTATTTACTTCTCCTCTCAAGATTAATTTTAAAGTCTAGATAAAAGTATATACCAAATTATGCTTATTATGTGAAAAGAATGAAGTTATTAAAAAATAATCTATTATATCTAATATATCTAAGTTAGGCATTAATATTGTATTTGCAAATGAGGCAGTGAATAAAAACATGTGTTGTAATTTTAGGCTTATTTTCCTTGTTTAATAGAAATCTCTGTATATAGTACTGTAATAAAATGCAAGTAAAAAATCCCCTGCATTATTCATCTACCAATCACAAGGTACAAAAAATGACCATGGACTAATTTATATGATTGAGCTGAAATGTCTAGTTTTCACTATGTATACAAACAAAACCTATAGTTGGAAAGAGCAAATATGCTATGTGAACGCTTTGGTGCAAATACAAAGCCTTATTAAATTGCAATTCAGCCAATTCTAAAGGGCTCTATATAAGCACAAAGCATATTTTTTTACAGAAGTTTTTAGTTAGTGACCTTCTATCCAAAAGCAAGGTCTTCACTAACTAAAAACTTCTGTAAAAAAAATATATATATATATAAATATGCTCTGTGCTTATATAGAGCCATATTCAATTGGCCGAATTGCAATTTAATAAGGCTGATAATACTCAGTTAAGACTTAACTTTATTTGTGTTAAGAAAAGAAAAAGGAAAAAAGGAAAGAAGAAACAGTCTCATGTCAGAGGTGAACATTTCTTCTAGTCACATACAACAGTTTTCAATTCAACAATCCTACTAACTTCCACTAAGGAAGAACAAATGAAACAAGAGAAAACATTATTCATTAGTGCACAGCAGCCGGCAATAAGGAATAGTGTTTTCCCCTTTTGTAATATGTATATTATTAGTGCAAGTTACTAGGTTATTAGATTATAGTTGTAGTTTGGGCTATTTACTAAAAGCAGAGTGTAAACAGAAAATTTGCTTTTTGTTTCTATCATTTTTGTCTGCTACTTCCTAGCAATTTCACAGACCAGGTTAATTATTTGATCATATACATGTGTGTATCAGTTATACACTATTAAAACCATCAAGATGTTTCAGTGGGTTTAAATAATCACTTTTATCTAGATAAAATCAGGATTGTAACACTTTTACTGCTTAATGTATTGCTCTCAGTTAACCAGAACTCAAGCAACCAGAGGAAAAATTGAATATTGTACTTTAAATAACAACTACATTTTAAAGGCTCAACCAATGCCAGGAGCCAGGTTGTCATGCCACACAATGCTTACAGGTACCTAGATTGCATCCACTGCACATCTCTGCAATTCAATGTTACCTGAGGCAGACAGGCATGAGTAACTGAGCCAGTGCAGTGTTAGGGTTACATTGCCAGGGTTCAGCACCGCAGCCTCCAGCCGAACGTACCTGTGTGTAAGTGAGGAGTGAAAGCTGCTGCTGATAGAACAACGCTCACTGACAAATATACTTAGCAGAGCATCCTATGTGCAGCTAATCTAGGCCTCTCTAAATTGCAGCAATGGTGATAGAATTCTGTGGACATATAAACCCATAGGGTAATTCTCCCCTGCAAGTTACAGGCAGATTAGCAGCTACATATAAGATTTTCTCTAAACAAAGATTTTACGTTGTCTTGCATAGCTGCTAATGTTGCTAGTTTGGGGAGAACTTAGCATGATTGTGAAGTATGTAGTAAATTACAGTGGTCCTTACAGTGGTTGTTCTTGAACACTTGACCATGAACATTTTGTGATTATGTTAATGGGGCAAATGGAGTTCCTATGATCATTAGCATCGAACAATTAAGGCCTAAGAAGCACGCAAATTTACAGTTCCTAAACACAACGAGTACAAAGTTTATCAGCACCTAAAGTAAACACACCATCAGAGCTCTAAAACAAGTTACCAAGGTCACAAAAGCCATTTATGGATCACTAATCCTGCCAAGCATACAAGTAACTCCTATGACACTTCAAAAAGATGTTGATTAAAGACAATCACCATGCCAAATCCTGAACAGTTACTGATCTCATTTTAGTTCACCTGCAGTCCATGATGCAACACGGGAAGAAAAGTGATGATTTGATTGAAAGTGGATCCAAGAGAAGATATCAGGGGAATTCTAACAAATATATTATGAGATATTTAAAAAGGTAAACAGTAGTCCCAAATTGTTACTGTACCATAAGATAATGAATGGTGTCACTAACTCTTTGTGCCTCCGCTCATACAGTAAAAGCATCCATGATGAAAAATGGATTTTTCTCTGATTGGTCAGACACACAAAAGACAACATTTAAGGGTTTAAGGACATTGTGCTCGTTTTCAAAGCATCTTACAAGATGGAATAAACTCACAAACTTACAATCTAAAGGGTTTGGCTGTAATACTGGTGAGTGAGATAGAAGATGACAGTGTGAAGGTAATAGGCTCAAGCAAGTGGAGGTGGCTGTGTGTTGCACTGTAGATTGTGGGTGTAAGTGATATTATACTGTAGAGAGTGTGCAGTTGTGCCTATTAAGGCTGATGGTGATATTGAAAAAATATGGGGTAGAGCAAGAGAATATAACATGAGAGCGCCAACAGACTTGCCAAGGAAATTCAACCTTAGCTAACAAAATAAAAATATGGATGAGGTGCACAACCTCTATTTTGATTGTACAAAAATATTTTATTGAAGTGAATATTTGTGTGTCTCTCAATGAACTATTTATGTAGTCATCGAACCCCATTCAATTTTTGGGTGGCACAGTAGTACTTCATGGGCAAAAGGTTTGCCCATCACTGGCGTATACCCGGGTTAATGATATTTAAACAATTTTCCACAACTCTTACTGTTAAAGGGGATGAATGCATGATTTGCCATGCTCACTGGGACCTGTTCCATCAGTTTTTATGCCATGTACAGCACACAACCCATGGAGCAGAAATATCCAGTCATAAAAAGTGCCCCCTGTCCAGAGGATAACAAAGCTGATATCAGGATCTTGCTCATAGCATCCTCATAGCCAGCTGAAAACATCACTCAATGAAGATGTCAAGGGAGCAGCGAGGGCGCTTCACCCACTGCTCCCTCAGCTATAATCACAGCCTGGCTGCAAAGCTACTCACATTCCAGAGAGATGCATAATGTCGGAAAATAAGAGACAGATCCAACACACTTACCCAATCCTGGTGAAGAGCTTCCCATGGGCATGCAGGAAGCTGAGCAGGAAGCGTTTGTTCAGCTGCATGGGAAAGAAAAAAATAATTAAAGAAGAGAAACAATAAAACCTTCGACATTCTGGGAAAGGAGTGGAGTCCCGGGTGCTGAGATAACCTGGCCTGGGGACGTGGGGGCGAATGGATGGAGATGGGAAATGAATGACATGCCCTGAATCTCGCACACATGCTGGGATGGGCACATGCCATTGTAAGGAGCAGGCAGAGCACTATTTGCTTAAGGAAAGCTACTCCCTCTGCTGGATAGACTGTGCATGTATAATGAAAAGTGGTTGTCCATTGCATCCAAAAACATAAATATGGCAAGTGCAATATGTTGTTCTTCTTTATAGGTTCCTGACTAGACAAACAAATTCAAGATATACTTCTGCTCGAATTACCATGCACGTATGAATTAAGCACAAAATTATGCTGCTGGCTAATCTTCAAAAGCACTATGCTTATTTTGTATGTTTATTTTTTCATTTTAGAATAAGATCGAAACCACTGTATAAAAAAGCATGTTACATGGCTCTGTATTTTATTAATGGTAGATAATCTGATGTACAATATCTTTCCCCTTACAGAAATGACTTCAGTCACATATATATGTAAGTGAGTTTTTACGTTGTATTATACTGTATGAACAGAGGATTTCTCTTACTTTTCAAATGTATAACTGAGGTTTACTTGACTTATCGACAAGCTCAGGAAAGGTAAAGCAGTTATTCATTCTAGTGTGGACAACATGGAACTGCACTAATCTCATTTTCATTTTTAAGACTGTGACCCTGTCTGTCTCACCCTCTCTAAACGTACTGGGGTACTTCTAGTGTATTGTGTACACTGTAAATAAAGCTAGCAGCAGAATTTTTTATTCCAGTGGATCCAAAACCTGGTTTCTGTTAAGACCACTTACAGCTTGACCAAGGTGTTAGTCAATTACTTTTCTGTGTGACAATTATTTTAAAACACTCAATAGAGTTTGAACACCTAGTATTGCTTTTTTATGCATTTTAATTCTGCTTTTTGTCTCAATGTTATTGAAATGCCAGTTATACCATGGGCCACCCAAATAAAGAGCACTGTTTGGGAAGCTATGGTCTATACAATAAGAAGCTTAAAATCAAAATAAATTGCTTATATATTTGGATAATTTGGCTATAAAATAAAACTACAATTTTATAACATCTGATCAGCTCTGAGGAAAAAAAAAAGTGTAACATGTCCTCATATGTACCAGCAAGGGATGTGGCACTCATTGAGCATGCAAACTGAATTGTTGTATTGTTCCTATGAATAAATAAATGCAGTTTACATTCCCAGTATCCCTACCTAAAATTAACATATTTATTTAGAATTATTTCTCTTTCTAAAACACACACAATTTATATATATATATATATATATATATATATATATATATATATAAAACATGGGATGAAGGCAAATATTTAAATACTTTAAAAATTGTACATTCATAGAAGAATATAACTAACCAAGATAGCATACCAACTTTATATCGCCAATTAATAAAGTAGAGTAAACTTTCACTTTTCTGGAATATGGATAAACAAAATCCAGAGACTCAAAAAGGAAATCTGTCGCAATCGAAAACACCAAGACCATACATTTTCAAAGATTCTAGGATTAGTTTATGGAAAGACATAGTAATTGGAGCAAATCACATTAACAATGTTGATACATATCTAAATAAAACTGTGTAGGTTTACACAAGATAAATAAAATCACAAGTATTAATAATGGCTAATGACCAATAATGCAAAATTAATTAAACATTAATTAATTGAGCTATATATAGATAAATGGGTTAAGAATATGTTGGTTGGCTCTAGAAGTTTAATATAACCCCCAAACAACGCCTGCGGTCACACACTCTAGTGACACCTGCAAAAGCGCGCTTGTACGCAGAAGGCACCAAATAAGGGAAAGTTTGTGCACCGCAGCCTCAGGAAGAAATTGTTTCTTAAGATGAAAATTCAATACTTGAGTTTTGGATGTAAATTTTTGTATCTGCTCTTTCTCAAGCCGGAGGAGGCTCTAAGCCTCCAGCACGAAGGAGCAAGAGGAAGAGAGAAGCAGCTGAGATGTAAGGATCCCTGGGAATCCAGGATACATCCAGCAGAGAGACAGAGACAGACAGAATGGACAGCCGGGGGAGGGAGGTGTCTGATTAAATCAAGAGCTTTCTGTAACAAACAACAAAGCAAGAGGCACGGACACATGGTACACAAAGGCTTCCGGCAAAATGATATGTGTCAGCAGTGCAAACATGCAGGGTACGGTGCCCAAAATTACAGGAAATTATATTTCAGACTACTGGTGCCCAAATAGAAAGAGTACAATGACAGGACCTGCACACAAAAACCAGTCAGTTGATAAGATAAAAAAAATGTTCAAGACAACACGCCTTCACAAAAGTCAATAAAACTGAGAGGCTTCCAACACTTGTGAGGCATAAACAATAGTATACTCTAATGTCCTCTTCCAAAGATATCCCTTTTAAATAGTCTTGCAAAATGATTTCTCATTTTGTCTCACTAGTAAATGTAGTTTGATATCCCTTCCAATTGTTCCTTTTTTAAATGTTTCAATGCTACAGCAAAGGTAGATCCTTAGATACAGTATTCTCCCCAAAGTGAATTGTGTGGGCCCTCCGCCCATGCATTTTGGAGTGCTTGACAGGTGGTTTATGGCCATGCATGCATTGTCGGGATATGTCCCCCCACTGGGCTTCTCAATCTGGTGGCACGCCGGCACATTTGTGTCGCCCGGAAGATAAGATTCCTGGAGAGAACATGGAGATCATCTTATTTTGCCCTTACAAGAGCACAAACTTCTATACCTCCTATTCCAGGATTTATACTTTTGTCATATTTGTCTTAAATATTCACTGCATATACTGGTATATATTGCCCTGAGTATCCTTGTATACCAGTGTTATCTACAAATACAATTCTGTGAGCACAGAAATATTCCATTTAAGTTTCAAGACTTAATATAATAATATAGTTTAAAAAAAATGCACAATAGTATAATTTTAGTTTAAATAACCTCAATCTTATAAAAGCCTTTTATTAAACATTAATTATATATATACTGGGAAAGTTCAACAAGCAGAAAACAACCTTAATATGAAATGGGTGAACTGAAATAGAATTATTTTATTTACTCAAAATACAGCACTCTCTTGGTTGTCACAGTTAAGCATCTGCAATATAGATTTGTTGAGGCATTTGTGTAGGTCAATGTCAGGTCAATGTGTAGGGGATAGACATGGCATGATGGTTGAGGAGGAAGTGGGTATATGCTGGTGAGTCAGACCATGCTGTATACATGGAGTAAGTCACGTCGCAGCTCCAGAAACGCTGGGAAAGTGGTTTTCGTGTTTAACCAACCGCACTACGCCATGGCACCTCACTTCCCCCTCAGAGCACTTCCTCTCAAGAAAAAAAAAGCAGTACACACGCAAAGTGGTTCTGCGATTGCCTGGTAGGAAGGTCATGGACTACAAGTGACTTCCAAATAGGGCCAACTGGTATAACATAAAAAAACAACAACAACAACCACAATAAAAAAAAAAGTAACAAAAAAAAGGAAGAATGGCAACAGACAGACTGTGGACGGGTAAACATGCGCTAGGGTAAGAACTTAGGCATCAGGAATTGTAAGATGGCATCTGTAAATTTTGTGAATAGTTATAGAATGGATTTCTTCCAGAAAGAGATGTGAGAACAAGAGGTCATGATTGTAAGTTGGAATGCACAAAACTACTTTACAAAGAAAAGGATAGTAGGTAAGTAGAAAGTGGTAAAGACAAATGCACTTAAATAATTCAAGCATGATTGGGATAAGCTGTTTTTTTTTTTATCAGATTCTTATTAGACGTCAAATCTTCCAAGTAGAAGGAAAAATAGACACAGTAAACTGAATTATACCACGGTTGTCCCTTGGTTAGAACGAGAAAAAAAATGACAGAGTCTATCCATCATATTGGAGTTAAAATGTAAGGCAACTATCGCCAATGCCTTCCTAGAAAAAAGGTCAACAATTTCAAGGAGAGAAATGGCACCACCTAGGGGTCAAAGACAGATGAGCAACAAATCTCGAAAAATATTCAGATCTTTAAGCACTTCTGTTTTTCTAGGGCTTGTAACAATAAGAGTAAGGGACCATATAATGTAATATGTGCAATGCTCTGCTATTCTCCTAAACTGTTTGACATTCAATTCTCTTATATAGTCACAAAAGTTGTCCTTTTTTTGGGCCTCGATATCTTATTTTACAGTGCACTCTAAAACACAACATTCCAGATGCACTGAAGGGTAAAGTGCGAAAGGGAAAATAATATACATTCTTATCTTATCCTATTCGGCATATGTACTAAGATTTGGAATCTCCAACCCATGTCAGCCTTTAGTACACATGGTCCAATGGCCATGAAGGTCTGTGACTAATGTTTATCACAAGACTTACATCACTTGCACTGAGGCTATCCAAACCGTTATAGCCCTCAGAGTTCTTCCCTGTGCAGCCTCCTCTTGTTGGATGGATCCATATCTCCAAACGTATGTTGTCTTCTATGGGGTTTCGATAAGTGGTTCCCACACCTGGGCCTTGGGAGTTGAGTCCCATATCTTTCTGCAGCTTCTGTTCCATTAGCTCAGCCTACCAGAAACACAAAGATCCATAATACCAAATGGTAAAATAAATGCAATTAAAAATGAAAAGAAGCAAATTAGAGTCAAGAATTAAAAGTATTGGCAAAGATTGTTGGTATCCTACCTTGCGCTTTGTCTCTTCAAATAAGCTCATGAGGCTCTCCTTAGCAGTCAGTATAGGATTGCTAGCAGCCAGGCTACGCATGTAGTAATAAACTGCATCTAGTTTCCTTCTCTATTAAAATCAGAGATAAAAAAAACACACACATTAGTTTACTTTAAAATTAACCAAGTGACCCTGATCACTGATATTAGCAAAGATCCTGCCTTTAAAAAAAAGAACTATTTCAAATTATTTATAAGAAAAGTTAATTATATAGGATTAAAACTATACCCTACAAATAATATATCTACTCAAGGGATCTTTGGTCCAACTTACCCTTATTTATACTGGAGTGAGGCATGAGATGACATTAATATTGCACATTTTTATTTTAAAATTCTGTTTCTTTTGATTCCCCCTCTTCCAGCTTTTAGAAAGTAGAAAGTAGAAATCCTGTTGCTACATATTATTATTATTATTGGCTGAAATGTATTCCGAGTACTAGCTAACTAATGGTGCGTGTGTATGAATATATATATATATATATATATATATATATATATATATATATATATATATATATATATATATATATATATATATATATATATATATATATATATATAATCTTCAGTTACTATTGCGTGGAATCTTTGGGAACCTAAAGGAATACATTCTTAAATAATGAAAGCCTCTTTGTATGCATGTAGATCACCTGGTTAAAGTCACATGCTTGTGAAGTTTGTAAAAAAAACAACAACAACATTAGCAGATATGCAAGAGAAGAAAAAATAATTTTAGAGAAAATTTTATATTTATATGACATGGATTGTATCATGTGAGATTTCATCTTGGATTGACATTCTTTCTTAAGTATGAGAGGGCGAATTATTCTAAAGTGCCTTATTGTGGCATTTTATTCTTTTGTCAAGGGGCTATTTGAAGAGGATGTCTTTATTACAGAATGCACTATAGATGTTGTTATCTGCATCTACCAGTCATCCTACCCCTCCAAATTTTCCAATCATTTTACAGACAGAAAAAATGTCTGTCATCAAAAAAGAAAATTAGAATGGTTGAAAAATAAAGTCAGCAATTATTTAAACTATGTAAAAACATTTTGCCCATTTTCAAGTTAAGTTCTTCAAACATAACCCTTTAAATGTTCATTAAAACTTTAATAGCAGTCCCATTGGCAGAGATGTAAAGCTCTTTACTCAGTAGGCCGAGGTTGTTATACTTGACTGTGGGGCCATCAAGGTTATTTTGAACAGCACACAAAGTGCCAGGCCTTGGCTGGGGTTAGTGAGAACTTGTAATCAATTTTCAAGGAAATGTAGAATATTCACATTTTATTTTTGTGTAGACTTGGATTTTGGAGCAATCAGTGTCCCTTTCTCATTGCATGTGTTCCACAGATATGTGTTTGACCTGAACCAGCCTCTGTAGTACCTTTAAAAGTAGGACAAAACCTGCCACTCAAAACATCCTCATGCATGAGTTTTTTTTACCACATCCTCTGAAACAAAAGCTCTGTTTTGTATAGTGGTTCTTAGATTTGTTTTCTCTTTTTTTTCAAAGAGATAGGTACCACCTATGACACCTTAAAAAGGGTTGAATTATGCAGATAAAGCTGCATTACAACACCAACTGTAAAGTTATTTATAACATGCTATGGGTATAAAACATAGGGTTACAAAGTCAGGATTAGTTTACCTGACTAAGGTATAGTTTAATAGATTCTTGTAAATTTGTGATCACATAGAAATAAAGAGCTCTTTTAACCAGTTGACATTAAGGAAAAAACAAAGTCACCCCAATAAATTAGTATAATCTTAAAGAGTATTGAATGCCATCTAAACATAGTATTAACTGTTTTTATCAACATTGAATCCTTCCTATTCAATAAGGTACTTGAGCTTATTATTGTGAAGTTACAAAATGTTTTTTTTGTTTGTTTTTTTTAAACAGTAGCACAGCTTGCAGCTGCATTTAGGTTGTTGCCTTTACTGGCAAAGCCTGGAAAAATGTGCTGAATCTCCTAACAAAGCCTGAAAAAGATGACCCAAAGATCAGAAAAAAACCTGCAGTTTTCAATCTAAGATTTCTCACAAAAAAGATCAACCATTTTAATTACATTAACTTGAGTCTTACCGTGTAAATAGCAAGGAGGGCCAACTGATTGTATGGGCGACCATTCTTCGGAGCAATGTGCTGAGCTTTCAGGTACCAGCTGAAAAAAAGAAAGGATAAAGTAAAGCAGTTAAACAGAACACAGCGATAGTCGGTATGGTCAAGTCAGAAAGGTTGGAGTGTTGGTATCAGGTGGTGCTGGTTACCTGCGTGCTTTGCCATAGTTGCTGGTATCTGTTGCTTGCTCTCTATACCTGGCAATGTCGCCCAGGCAAATCATGCAGCGCTGTGCACTGATAATAGCAAACTTGACCTAGATGGATTGACATATAAATCATTATAAAAAAAATTATACAAAGCAGAGAATGGGAGAAGCAAACAATTGCATAGAAGAGAAGCAGAAAAAAAACGCAAGCGCTACACACCATTTTTCGGAGAGGTTTACTGCGGATTGCCATCCCATCCATATAGTCCTCCAGCTTAAACTGGTATGTGCCTTGCAACTTCTGAAGCAAACCATCAAAGAATGCTGTCCCCTAGTATAAAGAAAACAAAATTACCATTTCACACTAAGTTAGTGCCTTACTGTTACTTCACCATTTACTTCTATGTGTATTGTTATGAAAATTATAAATACTGTAATTAAGAAAAACCCAACAGTGAATACTTTCATAGAGCGGTTAAGTGTTGCCCATGTAGAAACTGATAGATCATGTTTGTGCTGAGACCACTCCTTAATATGTAACAAACAGGAGCTCCGTACTAAGTAGGCCACAGTCTTTAGGCTTGACCATAAGATCATTACTGAATTTGTCAACAGCACTGTTGGCAATTGTCAAGTTCACTTGGGAAGTAACAAATCTTGTGAGAGATCAAAGTTGGCAGGAATTAGTAAGAAAATGTATTAAATTTATGGAGCATAAAATTATATTTTAAGGAAATACATATGATTCACAATTTGTACAGATTTGGACATTGACAAGTTTTGGATGCTAAAATTAAAATACACATTGGAACCACAGCACTGGTAACTTTTTAATTGTCCATCGACATTTTTTTTTTTTTGTTAAAGGTTAACCATGAGGTCAGTGTTGATCGAGTAACACAATGTATTAGAGAGAAAAAAACAGCATATTTTTTTTAACTTAAAAGGCTACTTAAGAGCCATTACTTATAGGCAACATGTGAAACGGCATACATATGTAAAACTTCAATATTCTCAAGGTATAAAATATATCAATGTGTTCGAGACAGCTTTAAACCCACTTACTTCATCCAACACTTGGAGAAGCTTCCTGCGGATGGCTTCACTGTCAGTAGAAGGCTCCTTTAGAAAGTGCCGAAATTTTTCAATGACCTGATAGAAAATGCTTTTCCACAACAGTTGGTCAACATTGTGCTGATCACAAAATTCAATGTCTGTCAGAAGGCAGCGCTCATACAGCTGAAGAAGTTCTGACCTGCACAGAGAAGAGTCTTATTAACAAAGCATTAAGTATTTAAACACCAATGTCAAGAAAGCATTCAATACAATTTAAACAAAACACAAAGCTGACCAGAGACCATAGGTGAACTTCTAGCCTCAATAACCTCAGATCATAAGTGATATTTCGAATAACTACTGAATCACAAAGGGCACTGACAACACGACAGGATTTGTCAAACTCCAGTCTAGTTGCGTTATCACTCTGCACTTTCAGGATAATTTGTCTGGAGGTGACCGAGTGGCTCAATCATTTTAGAAACACAGACTGCATGTTAGACAAGAACCAAACTATCTACTCTGCCCATTCCACATACCTAAAATGTTTGACATTATAAACCCTCAAGTTAGGCTTTTGCTTATCCCAGGCACACTTGAATTCCTTTAATGGAGAAATTTAGGACTCTTTCTTTAATCCTTTATCATGCAATACATCTCTCAATTGATTAAGAAACACTGTCATATCTATGAATAAAATTAAACATTATGTAGCTAACTTGTTTTGGTTTTAAATAAAAATGTTTTAACTAGTTTAATTACATTTATTGAGGCTTCAAAGTACCAGTGTAATGTGGTTGTTTGCCTGGGCGATTCCAGAAAGTGAAAAGCTGTTACTCCGTGTACATTTTAAATAACCATCACATTGACGAGGATATAATGTATCAATTAACCAAGTTAAAACATTAATGTAGAACAAAATATATTTTCAATAAAAAGAGCCTATGTAACAAACTATCCATCTAGTCAAATATAATTTTACTTGCACTTCTATCAATCTAATACAGACCAAGGAATATATCCAATATGAAAAAAGAACAAGTGAAACTTGAAAGTACAAATCTCAGTGCTTTAAAACCTGAGACATGAAGCCTATGATAATTTGATTTACTTGAACAAACTCAAAAATATTCTGAAATCGGGTCTGGTGCTGTACGGAGTTATGCAAATTTGCTTAAATTTGACCAGTTGACATTCACATTACACTGCCCAGCTGAGCTTCTGGGGAACGAGTTAAAAACATATATGTTTTTATTTTGCGAAATGTATTTTTTAGTTTTAAGGAAACACTCAACTAAATGTATAGTGGATTCCAATAAAATATCACTGAACTCAAAATGTAAGAAGGGTTTATGTAATGATCTACATCAGGTATGGATAAGTTTGGTCCTGGGGAGCCCCACACAGGCCAGGATTTGAGGATATACTTTCTGTGCACAGGTGAGTCAATCAGGATGACTGAAGAAGCGATTGACTCACCTGTATGGAGCAAGGATATCCTCAAATGGTCTATGTAATATCTCTCAGTATGACTAAAGAGGAACTAGGGAATAACAACCATTCTTCATTTTGAAGACAAACATTTTATAGGATATCTTACGGAGTGCATTACAATCACTCTCAAATCGGATACCATCCCATAAACTGCACAAAATTCCACAGTACCTTACATATAATTGCATATATTGAACCTTTACTACACGTTAGGGTAGTACAGTATCTTTACAGGATGGGGTAACATAAAAAGCTCACCTAAGCAATGCCATTTTGTTGAGGCCCTCAGTGCTGATGCCATCACGGGATAGTAGGTTACTGAGTTGTAGGTCCTGGTTATCTGCCATTCTCAAAATGCGATTTAGTTCTTGCTGCTGCATGGTCCGGACCTGATGCTCCATTTCTTCTGGGGTCAAAGGGCTGGTAGAGTATGGTCCAGAGCCATACTGCCCAGGCTGAGCTGGGTATCCAGAATAATATGCTCCCGGATACATGCTGTTATTAGGGCCCATGGAATATGGCATAGAGAAACCTCCATAAGGATACTGAGGGCGAGCAAAGTAATATGGGTTATCAGAGTTCTGGAATTTGTAGAAGGAGTTTTGGGGAAGCGATTGGTAAGCATCACCTTGGGTAGAAGGTGCAGTTTCATCATCAGTGTCCAGAAAATTAAGTTGATGGCTCTGATTTTTCAGAGCTGGCTTCTGATCTGGATTATTTGGATCCCATAACCGTCTACTTGCTCCTCCACGTCCTCTGCCTCTTCCTCCTTTGCTGCAGGCAGAAGTGAAGAGAGGCTTTGTGCTGTTGTGGTTTGTTTCCAGATTGCCAGCAGTAGTGGAAGAAAGATCAGTGTTAGCTGGAAGGACAAGAATGCCTCTTCCTTTACCTCTTGGTTCAGCTGACTTTTCTCTCTCATTTTGCCTTTCTATCTCACCATTGTATCTATGAGTGCCTCTGTCTCCCCTCCTCTTGATCTGTTTTTCTTCAGGTTTGCCCCCATGGGTAGATTCCACTTGCAAAGCCACTCCTCTGTTCTCCCTGCTACTTGATCTCCTCTCGTTTTCTGGCTTGGCTATCCAGCATTTATCAGTTATGTTTTGTCTCTTGTTTTCCAGGTTCCTGCTTGAACCATCTAACCATTCATTACTATCCTCATCAAAAGAGTCAGTTGAAGAGATAGACACTTGTTTCTTCATACGCAACTTTTCTCTCCGATCTACAAGTGGCTTTCCACGCTCTTGGCGTCTCTTATTTCCTTCTGCCAGAAGTGCCTCCTCACTGCTGTTGTTGCTTCCTGCAGAGCTTGTGCTGCATGTACGAGTACGAGTCCTGCGTTTGTCAGAATGAGAATAGCGTTTGGTGGCATTAGTCTTCCTCTCATCTTTCCCAGACTTCCCAAAGGACATATCCTCATCAACTTTGTTAGTTCTGTCTCTGTCAGCCCTCCTAGGCTTATCCCATTTGCTAGTTTTGTTTCCATCATCCCGAGTTAACTCATTTACCAGCTTGATGTCCTTGGGAACGCACTTTTCCACTTCTGTTTCATCTACAATTTTAAGCTGCCCTATCTTTCGGGCATAATCTTCCTCAATGGCTTCCTTTACGGACTCTTTCATAGGAGGCTGTATGCGCCTTCCTGGTTGGTAGATAAGTCGGTCAGGTTTCTTGGTTCTTTTGTTATTCATTCGATCATGGCATTCCTGGAAATCAGACAATGGACCATTGTGCTCGAGAATATCATCCTCTTGACTGATGTCTACCGCTGAGCTCACACCATTCAAGACGGGGGTCTCATTCTCAGTACGATAATCCTCAGAATTATTTCCTTCTCCACCAGATATATCCAATTTAGCTTTGTGTCTCAGTCTGGACAAACCAGGTTTGTAGATTTCGATATCTGGACGCCTGTTGTCTCTTCTCTGTCTTGGCTCTTTAACCTCCCTCATATTCTCTAAGATATAAAGAAAGAAACAGAAAAAGGATCAGCTCAATACATTCCAAAAAGTACAAGACAAGCGCAAAGTGCAAATTGTAAATTTTAATGTAAGAATACAGACCACATACAACGTTTTGTGTTCTGGAGTACAACGACCCCAAATCTAAAAATGTTCATTATTGTAAAAGCAACAAATGTCTGTATAACAACAGGACTAGAATGGTTGTCACGAAGCCTTCAGTTAGATGTTTAACACCATTTGCATTTGATAGCCATGGATTAATGGTTAAGTAGCAGTAAGTTTTTGCAATGTTTCATCATTTAAAAAATGTCTCACCTTCAAGAGCAGTGACATAACTCATTATGTTGCAATGTATTACAAGATACAACATTAAAAAGCAATATATAACATATCTGTCACCAGCTGCAGTCTTACATGTTGCTTGATACACAGGGTAAACTAAGTTTCTTTAATAAAAACATTTACCGTAAACACTGGAATTCTTTTAAACAAGCAACAGCTATATATTTTTTTCCTCATTAAACAAATGCATATTACTAAGAGTATATTGGGACACCAGGCAAAACTAGAAATGAGTAGGATGTACCTCCGACTAACTAAACTGGAACTATGGATCTGAACAGTTGCAACAAATTTTAACAGAAAAAGAAGACTGTAGTAAATACTTGCATCATGGATCTCAGCAACAACTTATATGGGGTTCTGGATCTAACCAAAGTATAGCTTTAGCCAATAGTTGTATTATTATGGTCAGACATTTGCATCTACTGCTTGGGGCTCAGAGTAAACAGGATACAACATAACCATTATTTGCTCACAAGGGACATACAGTAAATCAGCTTTGGCACTAATACATTAACACAGGGGCTGACAAATAAATTTGAAATGTTGGTGCCAGTCAGATTAGTTTTCCATTAAAACTATTTGTGAACGCAGTCTGATGAAGGGACTGAAATGTTCTGAAAGCTTACATTCCCATTAAAAAGACCATTGTTATAAAAAAAAATGCAAAACAATCATCCTTTCTTTATATTATATCAAACATTCACAATTACATGCTGCTACATTGTTTTTTTGCCCACCTGCACAACCTTGTTTTCATTCTTTTTCTTTATTTTTCACACATAAAAAATATATATTTAGACTTCTATAAACACATACACTTTAAAAATAGAGGTAGTATATATTACAAAATTTTCCATCATCTGAGAATCTTGTAAATAATATTACACGTATCATCAATGATACTATGACCTATTATGATCCCACATGGACAATTTGTATTGTAAAAGTGTATTTCACTTTTATGTTAAGGCGAGTGACGCCCTTTTCAAATTATCTGTCTCTATCTAACATTCATTCAACCTCAACCCAAGTAGGTATACTTTTAGACTTCCATGCTTTAACCCTAAGCCACTTTGCAATTAGTAACATATGGGAGATCAGGAGTTTACAATGTGATTGGATCGGGAAAATATGGACGAGGAAAATCTCTCATTTTTATGGCAGTAATACTTTCGTTATGTTCTTAATCTGGGAAGCACATTGCTTCCAGAAAGCCTGAGCGATGGGACACTGTCACCAAATGCGCATCCCCTACAACATAAATCCAAATTATTTAAATTATTTATTTTTTAGGGTAGTTGGAACCAGATACAATATTTGGATTAGTTTAACATAAGGCTCTCTGTATGATAAACAGGTACTATTTGGATACTGTATGAAGGTCTTGTTTTTTTAATGAGGATCTGCTTTATAGGGGAGTAATCTCTAAAGTCAGCTAACTGGTAGCCAAGGGATGTCAATTCTGTTTTAACAGTCAGACAGTCTAACCAAGTTATCCCATACGTATGACATTTCTCCAAAATAGCATGCATTGGGATGATAACATTTCTCTTATACAAATCCCCTATTATCTTCATCCCGCAGTTTGTCCATTATTTAAATCCAGATCTTTTTTTTTTTTATACTGTAATAGACTTATTGGCGAGATAAAAAGATGGGTATTTAGCTAGCTCCAACTTATCTCTATTTAAAAAAAAACTACAACATTGATTTAATACCTCTTGGTACCCACCTGCACAACCTTAATGAATAATATCCTATTATTGCTCTCTCTCTCTCTTCCATCAATAAAATCCATTTGTAACACACTATAATTATGCAATACTCTTTTTACATAAATGCACAGCATGCCTCCAAACTCAGATGATCACTTTCACATCCATTCCACATTACATCCTACTTACATTTAATTCTACCTACATGTCATTTCCTCAACATTATTACATACACTGTATGAGTACTAATTATGAATAAAGTAAGATGGTCCAAAACCTGTACCTAGATAGAGAAAGAAAATATAAATAATTAACTAACAGATGTCTTGATTAAATTATATATATATATATATATATATATATATATATATATATATATATATATATATATATATATATATATATATATATATATATATATAGTAAATAATTAGTACATCTGTGTTCACATTTGAATGTCTAAAGCAATTTAAAAAACCTGCTTCCAGCTCAGAATTCCAAGAAAAACAGTGTATTCTGGGAAGATGAGCTGGGACATGCAAACGTGCCCACAAATGCCTCGCACTTCAAGCCGTAGCCATTTTCAAACATGGCTTCCTTTAAGCTTATGCCTGCTGTATTACACAGCTTTAATGCAATGTCAAGGTTGGTTTAAACAAAAGCGGAGAATCCTATCCATGTACAACTGTTTCAAGCTTACTGGCTATCATCAGCATGGAGCTGGATCTCAGCTTGTGTTGTGGATGTTAGGTAGTAGGTAGTTCAGGTAGCTGTGTTTTTTACTCGATGATCCCCACTGAACGTCCTGCTTCGCTATAATGCTGTATTTTTCTTTTCTTGCGGGGACCCGTTTAAAGCTCAGAACAGCTTTACGAGAGGCAGCAGAGAAGAGAGACAGGAGAGGGCAAAGTTACATCCTAGATAGAAAGAGAGCCAGAAGAGACCCCCAATTCCTAACGCATGTAGAGACCTGCTACAGACGCAGTACTGTAGGAGAGGCCATATGCAATGACCTCCTGACTAGCAAGCAAGCCAGTGATCACTACACCAGAAAAGGAGAGGCGATGTATTGTGCATACACTTTCCCTGAGCGATTGGGCTGTTCGGCCCAGGTCCATCCCCCCCCCCCCCCCCTTGTTTCTTGTAATGTGGTTGTTAATTGTCTAATAAAATCTACATTCATTGTATTTTTCTTGTACTGTTTTACAGAACATGAGTGAGCGCAAGGAAGACCAGAGTTAAAGCGCCAGAGCATTCCTCTGGATGTCAAGATGCAGGTGCTAGACTGTTTGGAAAAAGGGAAGCGCCAAATGGACATTGCAGCAGTTTTTAAGTTGTCAACCTCCACAAGAACAAAGAAAAGATCAAATATTCAGCAACACCATAACTGCATCTTCAGCTAAGAAGTTTACCCACTCCAGATGCGACACCCTTAATGAAATGGAGAAGCGGTTGTCCATCCGCATTGACGACGAACTTGAGTGTAACATGCCTCTCAGGCAGACCATCATAATGGAGAGGGCTAGAAGCATATACGGCCATATCCAGAGCCAAATAAAAAGCTGCTCAGCCAGTAGAGGTTGGTTCAAACACTTCATAAAGAGGAGCAACCTGTACAATATAAAGATCACGAAGCAGAGAGCACCAACACCCAACCTGCTACAGCCTTTTCAGCCACTTTGAAGAACATCATAGAAAGAGGCAATTACCCTTCTGAATTAATGTTCAACGTGGATGAGACCAGCCTCTTCGGGAAGTGAATGCCAAGCTGCATGTTCATATGATGGGAGCAGAAGAGAGCACCAGGGTTCAAAGCACCCAAAGACCAGCTAACTCTTCTTCTGGGTGTGATGAAGCCATTGCTGGTCTACCACTCAAAACACCTAGAGCAATGAAGTGCATACCAAAATTGATTTTGTCTGTCATTTGGTAATTCAACAGGAAAGCCTGGATCATGGCTATTGCAGGAGCAAAGAACTTAAGGCCAATGCTGGAAGGAGCAGAAATGCAAGACGCAGAGTTATTGGGGAAATGAATATTACCAGAATCTGCTGGATGGGAACAGAAAACAGAGACAAATGTCCCAGGACCAGTTTGTCACAAAAAGACCGGTTGGAGGATAGGCCTGAAGCTTCCACATCTACCTATTAAAAGTGACCTGTTTTTTGTTTTTTTTTAGTATGCTATTTCTCTATTTTTTTTTTTATTTGAAAATAAGTTTCTCTATTGTTGTTATGTTTGCAGCTTACTCAAGGTTTATATAAAGTTAAAAAGTTTAAAAATTATATTGGTTTGGTGTCTTTTTCCATGCATTCCCCTGTCTTCCCTATGTTAAAATGACACTATTTAGCACTTACCACTCCTATTGCCCATAACCTTTCTACAGTGCTAAACAGGCTATTCCCGTACATAACGCTTACCGTATGTATACAAATATAATTTTTATATGTATACACATTTATACAGGACCTTTACTCCTATCTGACATGGCAGAGTGTTCATTGAGTTAAATAGCTGGCAAAAACAGTGTTATAGAGGCAAAGAGTTAATCAGGGTATGGTGGAGAAAACAAACGTGTGTGTAATATATATATATATATATATATATATATATATATATATATATATATATACACACACACACACACACACTTGTAAAGCTGGCTCTTAAATCTGATGCCTCTTCTGATCCCTGACAGCATCAATTAAACAGGGTTTGCAGTATATCTTGTCTGCATCTGAGACTGCATGGAAATAGGGAGTAGGTGTTAAAAAACTAAAAAGTATGAATAACACAACATAGAACAGAAATACAATAATACAACAATTGCCCAATGCGAGAGATTAGGATGTAACTTTCCATACAAAAAACAGCTTCTGCCTAAATTAAGATTTATTTTCATAATCCACATGGTTTACATGCTAATGTGTTACACAGGAGACAAAAGAATGTTTCCTACATTGATCTTTCTAATACAAAATGAAACCTTCATTTATAATTATCATTTCTACACAACTAATCCCAGATACACTTGTACATTTGACAAATAGTGCATCATTACTGCTGCAATGTCTGCAGTTTTCCTAATAAAAATAAGCAATGTTGTAGATGTTATCTTCTATGGCACATTCACTGACTTTGTACACACTATTTAGAGAAATGTGTTATATCTCGCCTCGACTACTGCAGCTCGCTCCTTACTGACCACCCCATCACCCATCTGTGTCCACTCCAATCCATATTTGATGCATCCACTAAACTCATCTACCATACTTACTCTCTTCCTGCACCCCCTCTGTCAGTCACTCCACTGGCTTCCCATAACCCCCAGAAAAGAATTTACAATCACGACTAACATATTAAGCTCTCACCCATGCACCCCCTTATATCTCTGCTCCTGTCTCAAAATACTCTCCCACTGGCCTCTTCTCTTTTGCCATGGACCCTCTTCTTTCCTACTCTCATCACCTCGTCTCACTCTAATCATCAGGACTTTTCTCTTGCTGCCCCTATTCTTTAGAACTCCTTGCCATGCTCCACTAGACTATCCTCCTGCCTCAAATCCATTGAAACCTCACTAAAAAATAATCTTTTTAAAGAAGTGTATCCCCTTCAGCCTTAATATTCACAACGCATCTATTATCCTGCTTTACCTCACCCAAACCATTCAGATTGAAAACTCGCAGATTTACAATCACGTTCGGTGCTTTGAGGAAAGTACTGTGTATGTTTAAATTTAAGCTAAATAACAGGGCCCTCCATTCTTTCGCAATGTAATAAAACTGTTTTTGATGACCTTTTACGTATCGTTAGGGCCATGTTGTCGCGCTGAGACTTCGTTCAATTTGTTCTTAAGGTTATGGTTAGATTTAGGGGGTTGGGGTTTGGTGTAGGTGCAGTTGATAAGCTTTACATAGATAAATAGTGGTGCGCTTATCTGCCACTACCCTAACCCCAAATCTAGTCCTCGGTCTAACAACAAATTGGACAAAGTCTGGGCGCGCCACCATCTTTTTGGACTTGTACTTATATAGCCCTGTATAACGCTACAGAATATGTTGGTGTGGGACAAATAAAGGATAATAATAAATACAAAACTCAAGTCACACCACCTCAAAAGTGACTAAATCCAAATAAAAGTTTTTTATAACACTTATGCAACTTTTGGACCTAATACCCAGAACCCATTAAACTGCTAATAACACCTGTCAGTCTCTTTCATAACTTAGGATAACTTGTAAACAAGGAAATGCAAATCAGTAAAATATCACTAGCTCTATAATCTTGACAATTTATGTACTCTACATATAAATAACAATAGAAATAATAGTAATAGTACATCCACTAGAATACTGAGATGTACAAATGTGCACAATACTGAAAACTGGAGTAAAGTTCAAATATACAATATGTTTCAAAAGTTCCTGTCAGGAATGTCCCTGTATAATTCACAAATTGGTTATTTTGGCGGGAAGAAGTGCTAGTTTCCTGTTAATTTATCAAAATATCAAACAAATTGTTAATATTAATAGAATAAAGCGGTGATATGGTGCTGAGTGAAGTTACACTGTGAGGGGGTGTGTGTCCCCCTGTTTAATTCAGTATAACACCCCCAGTCAGTGCTACACCCCCAATATAAACACCAGGCCCGGTCACCGGACTGTCTCACCTCGGCTCCTCGCACAGTCACCAGCAGCCAAAAGATCCCGGAGCTCGGAGGCGGAGATTCTCACTCTCTCCAACGTCGCCGCCATCTTCCCTGCGACCGCCAGGAATCAAAACAAGAAGCAGAGCACACGACAACGGCGGCTGAGATGGATCAATTCGCGAACACTAACACGGAACTGTGGTGAGACAACAGGGCGCCGCCATCTTGCTGTACGGAGAAGTCAATGGGTACTTCCGATAAACTACAAAGCTGTGATACTGGAGAAAGCAACTAATAGTGAGCCGCCTTGTTGCTGTACGGAATTAGCATAGGACGCAGCCATGTTTCCGTACGTAGAGAATATCGTGGCTTGAAGTTGACTGAAGCAGCTGTTGCTTTTCCTGGAACCAAGTAAGCGCACTGCATTGTGGGGTGAAATATGTGCTCTTCAGTGTTATACGCTTTATACAGTAGTATTTACTGAATTTGTGTAAATGGCAAAATGCGAAATGGACTTGAATAGCTCCTACTAACAGTAAGCGAAGAGTAAATAAAATAGGTTGGATTAGGAGAATGTTATGTAAATAAAATATAACATTATTTGATTGCATGGTTTAAAATAAAATGAAACTGAAGCCGTAAAAAGACCACGATTCCTCTGAGTGACAACTAAGGCCTTGAGTCTAAAGTCCACAAACCCTGTTATATCATGAGTGCATATTCTCTCTGTTTCATTCAGTACTTCCATGGCCGGATTACCCATTAGGCTAACTAGGTAGCTGCCCAGGGGGCGCATCCCTGTGATGGGTGCCACTTTAAAAAAAAAAAGAATAGTCCCTGGCTTAAAAAACAAAATGTTGCAGTTCATAGACTGGCTAGAACAAAGCCATTACAACAGGAAAGTGAACTTGCATGTACAGAAAAGGCAAAAATGGGTCAGCGCAAACCTTTCATACTCACTTGTAGGGGCTCCTCCACTTCACTTCCTAGGGGCTCCAAAAATGTAGATCCGGCCCTGGGTACTTCTACAAATAAATACAGTTTTGTGTAATAGCACCAAGTGGATTAGGTTTAATCATAATCAAAATGATCAAATCTATACAAAATTTTATTTCTCAGCCAAACATAAACATAAAATCGAGCATTCTCAAATCTGACTGCTTCAATATACCAGTATTTGTTTTAAATTACTTACATTTCAAGGCAATTTGGGTTATGTTATCCCTTTCGTGTCCTATTATACTTTATAAATGACTAATTCTCTTGTTTTCTGTTAAAGTGACGCAGTCACGGCAGGTATGAAATGTAAGTGGTTTTTATCAACATTTTTGACTGGATGTGTACAATGATTGAGCTTGACAATTTTGTCACAAATAACCCAAATCACCTATCTTTCCTGCTAAGCTTTTAGCTAAACTGTTTGACTTAGTGTACATTCGAGTGATTAGCAGCGAGAGCACTGGAGTATAGTAGAGTATTTGGATCTTTCCTGGTATCTGCCCCCCACTACCCTAACCCAACAAAAAAGCAGCAGGTAGATAAAAGAAAGATTAGAGTATTTACTATTTCAACCCTTGCGTTGCCAGAAATCGCTGCTGTTCAGCTTTTTAATATGTTGTGGCACTGTCAGATTTAGGCTTAAGGGGCAACCAAAAAGCACTCAACACTGTTTGCTTACTTTGTGTTACCTTTCTCGGATTTAACCTGCGCATTTCTTCTGCAGCACTGACAGCTGCAGTTACAGGTGCCATCCGCCAAAGGGCGCTGTGAGTTTTCGGCATCATCAAGTTCCAGGGAAGGCAAAGAACTATTTTCCCCTACGACGTGGCGCAACTCAACGGCGCTAAATCGAAAGTGAGGCCTTTGCTATGTTCGGCGCGGGCACTCGGCACCCCCAGGGCCTCGGCCGCGCCTCTCATAGCTCAGGGCCTCTTCTGTTGGCACGCCTTATATGCTAAAATAAAATCGTCAGCGCCATCTGTCGGCCGGAGGCGGAACTGCAGCTGTCAGAGTTTGCGATGGTGAAGAGGGAAAGGACCCATTTCACCCTTTATACGCAGGCTCCTTAGACAGCTGCCTTCTCTGCCTAATAGGAACACTGACCCTGCAGATATCACAGCATACCTATAGACTGTGCAACTCTTCTCATACATCCATTATACTATACATTTGAATGTGACTGTGAAGGAAGGTTGACACAGTGCTGTTACTTCTTGTTCCTAAGATCTGAACACAAAAGACCCAATTTTACCAAAGTCTAGGCACCCCTGAGTATGTAATTCATTGGTTAGAAATTTTGAATGTTATTGCAGATAAAAGAAAATTTACAATTAACATTGTTTATTATAAATTTTACTTACCCAGTGCTGCGTATGGTGGGTAAGTAGAGCTTGAATTTAGAAATAATTCCACTTTTGCTCTTCTTAAAGTGAAACTGTGCATGTTTGGGTCTCCTAACTTTCCCTAGGCTGTCACATCCAAAATTCAATGTCCATGTGATTGCTACAGCAAAGAATATCGTGCCACAAGCAAAAAATGTTTGAGAACCACGATGTACTTCCCTTGTGCTATACCAGCACCCCAACTGAGTGTTTGTTGGGCATAGAAATGGCTTATTATTAATATTTTTGTGTTCTACAATATGATACATATATTCTTTATTTCTGTATTCCAGGACCATGAGCTCTCTGTACTGTGTCACACTGAAGGATGTGCAGGATGCAAAGAGCCATATCCAGAATCTTGTACATCTGACCCCGGTCCTGACCAGCTCTAGTCTGGACACATTAGCTTCTTGCAAGCTGTTTTTTAAATGTGAACTCCTGCAGAAGACAGGATCTTTCAAGGTGAATTTGAGGAAGGGTACACATTGTTTGCTAGGAGGTTTACTTGTGACTAACTCTTCCAGGGTTGTCTACAATGGGGACAGAAAGACACAAATGTACATGTATTATGAAGCTTAAAATTAGAGTCATTGGGCCTCATTCAATTGTGATTTGGCCAATTGAATAGGGCTCTATATAAGCACAGGGCATAGTTTTTACAGAAGTTTTTAGTTAGTGAAGACCTTGCTTTTGGATAGACGTTCACTAACTAAAAACTTCTGTAAAAAAATATGCTCTGTGCTTATATAGAGCCTTATTCAATTGGCCAAATCACAATTAAATGAGGCCCATTGTAAATAAAGTAAGCTATTTATTTAAATAAAACTTAATTTGAATAGCTAGGTATACTTAATTCAATTTAACTCCAGATCTGTATCAGGAAATAACCAGAAAATAAAAATATTTGGCATTGTTGGTCTGGTTGAACAGAAGCACAGGATACATTTGTGATTCTTTACTGGCAAAGGACTGTGGATGGAAAAATATGCATAAATGGAATTATATATACATGTACATTTGAAGTAAGTATTATTTCTGTAATTAACTTAATAAAACATGTTATACTGATGTTTAAAGACAAATGAGGTTCCATATTTACAATTAACTCTTTGAACTAAGCTTGAAAATGGTTAATATGTTTTTAGAAAGGAAAAGGAAAAATTCAGACTTACATTTGTTATTTTACTAAATTGGTAGTAGTGGGACAATCATTAATTTGTTTTGCCACATTAATGCCACTTAATGTATATTGTAAATTAGTATTCCTCGGTGCCAACCTTATCTGTACCCTAGGTTCCCTCTGAGATGAAAAATCTAATTAATAAAAAAATAAATAGCTGCCTTTATTACAACATAATTACATCTAAGAAGAGTAAATTAAGGATTGTATTTGTTTCATTTGTAGAAAATAATTTGCTTCTTATGTAGTGCAGTTCCTCAAAAGAGCATACTCAAAAGAGCATTTGCAACTAAAACCTACTTCCGGTATTGTCCCTTCTCAGATTGAGCACTTCTAATTTTGTTGTTTAAACTAAAGTCACCCATAACATTTGACAATATTATATTTTCATTGTGCCAGTTGGTATAAATGTGCTCTTGTCATGTACCGATTGGTCATCAAACTTTATGCTATCAATTCTGACCAGTGCATGTTGGTATAAAGCCAAGCTTCCTTCTGGAATATGAGGGGCAGTGATGGCTGTATGTATATAGAAAGTGACTTCTTTCCTGGTCATGAATATTCCTTGGTCATGAATATGCCTAGAAAAAATCCCACCCCTATGATTACAGGACCACTGTAGTTTGGAAAAGACTTTATATATTTGTGAAGTATGTAACAAATTAAAAACATTAGTAGCTATATTATATTAGCCATGAGCATAAAATCATTTTTAGAATTGTTTTTATCCTAGCCGATTCTCCTTGTATCTGAGTGATGCTATTGTTGTGTCTTCTACATTTCATGCTGGTGTGAAGCCTGCAGGGAGTTTGTTCTGCTAATATTTATTATCTATTCAGCAGTGGAAGGGGATAACGAAGCAAGGCAGGGGATTTGTTGATTTACTGGTTGATTCAGGAAGCTCTCACGTCCCTGTACATGGTCAGGAGAAAGCAGTCACAAGAAAACTTAAATCCATCATGCAATTCTCTATCCGTGACCCACATGCCATGAAAAGGAAGAATTACTGTCACGGCAGCTTTCATTCCCTAACAACAAAATTAGAGGTGCTCAAACTGGGAACAGACAATACCTGAAGTAGCTTTGTCCTATAGGTCTCGTTACCTACTCCGAGAGCAACCACTTGTGCCCTTCACAGGGAGAAATATCCTTTCATTCCCTAGCAGAGTTTACCAAAAATGAAGATTTTCTCTGATGACGTTGTTAGTTTGTCACATACTTCACAAATGTGATGTTTTTCCTTAAAATAATCAATTTCTAATTTTGTATGCCAACACACTTATATGGTTTTATTTTCACATTTCATTCTCTCATCACAGATCCGAGGTGCATTAAATGCGGTGAATAATCTCCCTGCAGAAACATCAGCAGTTGTGACCCATAGCAGCGGCAACCATGGGCAGGCCCTGGCACTAGCAGCACAGATTAGAGGTATTCAATGACTAGGGTTAATATTAGTATTCTCTATTAACTTTCTTTTTAGAATCTCTGCTTATTCTACTAGATTACAAACTAAAAGTAAAATAAGATAATGTTGGATGTATAGGAGACGGAATAAAATGTTAGTAAGTTCAAAAGAAACTACATTGGAACATCTTAATTAAAAGTGAGATTTACATCATCTGCAAAGTTGGACTCATTAGAGGGGATGTGTATGGCACCATAGCCAGTTAAATATACATGAAAAAGAAAAACACAAAATCATCAAAATTTCATATGATTTGTTAAATAATACTAGAGCTTGGGCGATGATTTTTTTTTGGTCATGATTAATTGCACAATTATTTTTATAGCAGAATTAATCACAGTCTGTTATAGGTTGACCAAGCATTACTTTTTTTTTTGCTGCCTATTGACTGGCAATACTAAGCATTTCCTGCCACTAGTTGAAAAAGACGGGAACAGCTCCAGCTAAAGGATGGCTGCACAGCCTTGTATCCCAGTGTTAGATCTCCCTGATCTCAAGAAGTATTGTTCAGATCCTTGTTGGATTATTTGCTTATTCTTCTACTACTTTTAGTGATTGCAGGAGCATCAGGAACATCTAAAACTGGGCAAATCTACATCCCCTGCAATTAAAACTTAATTGCTATTAAAAATGTAATTGATGAGAATTAATTGCACAATCAGTCATGATTAATATCAAGCCATAAATAATATAAAGTGTGGTAAGTCAGTTGACCATAATCTCAGTACGTTTATTTTTTTGCCTGTTTAAAGGTCTGCTGTAGTATTAGTAAAGTAAAGATAAGTAGAAGTAACTTTTCAGATTATTGGGATTAAAAAACTAAACGTTTTATGTTAGGTTAATGCTATTTCCATATTTTAAATCTCTCAATTCACGTTCAGAAACAGAAGGGAGTCTCAGCACATGATATTTTTCAGAAATGTGTTTTTTTTTGTTTTTTTTTACAGTGATTGTAAAACATTTTTATACTGATCTCTATATTTTCACATTGCTATGTATTTACCGGAGATAGGTACCAGAGTATGATATGTTCAGTCATTCAGAGTATTTTAATACCCTAGGGATTCCTGCACACGTGGTAGTTCCACGGACTGCTCCAGCATGTAAGAAAGCTGCAATTCGTGGGTATGGAGCCCGGATCGTTGAATGTGATCCAAATGATGAGGTGATTAGGACCACTATCAAAAATTGATGTACCTTCTTCATGCTGTCATTATAATTCTATAGTCTAGACCAGGAGTGGGCAAGTCCGGTCCTGGAGAGCTCCACACATGCCTGGATTTGAAGATATCCTTCCTGTGCACAGGGGAGTCAATCAGGATGACTGAAGAAGTGACTAACACACCTGTGCGCTGGCCTGTGTGGGGCTCTCCAGGACAAACTTGCCCACCCCTAGTCTAGACAATCTTTTAATGCAAGTGTACCTTAGAATTATAGACAAAAAAGACGTAGAAGGTTATAAGTGCTTGAGAAATTTGACAATCTAAATTATATCTCTAAATACCAGCACATGGACATAACACCCTTGGCTTTGTTCCCAGCCTGGATTACCCCTTTGATAAATATGATTCCCTGTTTGGGCTGTCTAGGGTCTGGATACCCACTGAATACCCCTTGTGTCTGTGTGTTTTTGGGCATTGTATAGCTAACCAATTGTTATTTTTATATGTAGTTTTGTGAGGTTTTGGAACTCATGTATTGTGATTCAGTTATTGTTTGCAAGGACAGATCTACAAATGTCCATTGTGAAACTAACATAATGAGGCCCCCAGCTCAGTCAATAAGCTATATATTTTTTAGGAACTATTTTAACGTTTTTCCACAATTGTTTATTTTTTGGGGTCATGAGTCCAATAAATTATGCAAAACCACAGCATATTATTTTTTTCCCTGCTGCACAACAGCTGCCTAGAGGGAGCTCTTATTGCTAGCAGCTTATAACCTATTATTCCGGGACATTCACCTGTTACAGGGAAGCTTCATATGGAACTTGCACAATTTATTTGAGCATTTATTTTCAGGGTAGGGGGTTATTCATAGTTTATAAGTCTAAGAGTCATACATTTAAGCCTGGTACCGGAAATGTTGTAATTTTTTAGCTACCTCCTTCTCTCTGACACTTGATCCTGACTAATAAAGGGATGTATTAGCTCTTATTAACTCACAATACAAGATATGAGGCATGAGCATAGTCCTACAGATTGTTTCAGATTTCCAGTTGCCCAAGTGTGATTTGGAGCCTGGACACCTGTCTACTTGGATATCTGAATCTGATTCTTTATCACAACTTGAGGACATTGGAGATGCTGTAGAATATTTATGATGTGACCATGAGGATAATCTCACCATTATATAGAGAGTGAACAAAGCATGTTTCAACTCCATACTGATGGGGAATTCATTGAGTTCTGATTAATAGAAGAATGAGAATTTTGGTGCATTGCCCTTTTATACAACCTGTTTTTAGTCCAAAAAAAAGTACTTTTTGACTGTTATTAAATTTAAATTTCTATAAGTTTCAAAAAGGAATCCCTTTGGTCAATTCTTCAGGCCCTGGACCAATTCATTGGACTTTAAGAATACATACCTCCACATCCCAGTTCATCTGGATCAGTGTAGATATCTAATCTTTGCTTGTTGTACTCACCATTATCAGCTTGATGCTATACCCTTTGGTCTTCCTACCACACCTTGAGTATTTATGAAAGTTTTGGCTATGCTACATTCTACTCAGGGCACTGATATTATTTCCAAGGAACACAAACAATTCAGCATTTATGTGGTGGACGCAGCAAAGTCGTCTCAAGGATGAAAGGTTTTCCCAGGTTGGATTGTTCTCAATAGCTGGGGAATATTTTGAGGCAGGAGCAATGCACAAGGAAAGTAGAAATACTATGAAAGGTTACTAACAATAAATATAATGGATTTTTAGAGAAGCCTTTTTGCCACTAAAGGCATTCACTTGGTTTCATATTTCAACCATCAGGGAGGCACAAGAAGCTGGGTTTTAATTATAGAGATCCTATAGTTTTTATTTTTCAGTGGGCGTAAAGGAATGTTCCAGCAGTCTTATCCATCTTTGTCCGAGGAGTTGACAAATTGGAAGCCAATTATCTTTGTCACCCCTATTTGGATGCAGCAAATAGTCTCTTTATCCAGAGGTATTTCTCTCCCATTTTCAAGAATGAGGGGATCAGACATTATTATTATTATTATTATTATCGTTTATTTGTAACGCACCAACATATTCTGTAGCGCTATACATAAGTTAAGTTACAGGCAATGACAAGTTCAAGATTCACACATTGCAATGAATGGAGGGCCCTGTCTTTGAGCTTGGAATCCGGTGTCCATAGCGCTTTCCCTAAAGCACCGCGCAGGATTGAAACTCGCAGACTTACAACCTCATTGCATCTAGAGTCAACTGCAAGGTTCCAAGGTTCTGTTTGAGATCCAGGTATCATCAAGCAACATATGTAGACCCAATGGTAATACCATGGAAATGCACTGTAGAATATATGTTTGCTCCTATACCAATTTTGTCAAGTGTCTTAGAAAAGATCAAGCGAGATCAAGTTGTAGTGATTCTAATTGCTTTGTTTTAGCTGTAAAGGATATAGAACTCCACCTTATGGGGCATGTCTGTTCTTCTAGGCCAAAGGTTTTACAGATTCAGTTAACGCTACGTCTATTGAATTAAAAAACAAAACAAGGAAATCACACGTTTACTATTGGATATGGTCCATGGTTTGCACCTGATGCAAGGAAAATAATATTTTTTGGCAACAGGGTTCAATTCTAGAAATACTTCAATTTCTGCAGGAGGGATGCAATAAAGGCCTTGCACTTGGGTCTTTGAGAGTCCAACTATCCACCCTACCGAGGTTATTCCAGCAAAAAATGGATTCTCATGCAGATTTAGGAGTTTTATGAAGCCAATCTTTTGCCCAGTTTTTTCTGAACTTCGTACCTCCATCAGATTTGATCCTTCACGTGTTACCGGAAAGTCAATTTAATCCTCTTTAGATGGAAGGTTTGTGAGTTTTCAATCTTGTAAGGTGCTTTGGGGAAAGCACTATGTATGTTTGATTTGAAGCTCAAAGCCATTAAATTTGGTAATGCAAGGGTATAATGTGTGACCTGGTCCATGGAGGTGTAATCAAATGTATTGTTTGCAAAGGCAGATTTAAGAAGTCTTTACATACCTAACAGTAGAACTGTATATCATTGACGGCCTCACATGAAGAGATACAAACAACCAGATACTAACCAGTAACATATTATACAAATGTACTGAGAAATTAGATTAACTTGGCCTTCTGATCTAGTGATCTTAATTTATGTTCAGAAAAGAGAGGTAACCCTGTTTTGTCACAATTTGCCATCACCTATCTCTTGCAGTTTTCATGCACACTTGCAGCATCCTGAGCCATCGAACATGTTATCAAAGGTTTCCATTTGTTCTTCTTTTGCAAAGATATACAATTTACATGTGTTTGCATCAGTTGGAAGGAAGGTTTCTCGTGGAGTAATGTTATACATTTCTTGTACTTTTGGTCTAGGGGATAGCTTTGGAACATTCCCATGGTCACTTGTGCTCTCATAAAAGGACAGGAAGATAATTCTTTTTTTTATCACACACATTTTATTATTTTAAGTATAATTAATTTCAAGTAGAACAATACAAGTGAAGATAAAATATGTAATACAAATGAGGATGTAGCATAATTTAAAATTAAGATACAAGAAGATGAGTGTGAATTACAATATAATATTATAAAATATAAGTTACGATTTAATCAGAATTTAGAACGATTATAATATTTTGCGTGGAGAAAAAAAAGCTTATATTTCATTGCAACTGAAAAGTGATTTTGTTTCCCCTGAAGATCCAACAGTTGCTTACTGATAGCACAGGACAACCCGCCAGTTGTGTATAATAGTTACAGATCATAAGCCATAGACATAAAACATGTTTGTGGGAAGATCTGATTTTTGAAAATCATCAAGATGTGTATTTTGGTTATCAATGTAGACTGGGTGGGGAACAAGGAAACAAATAGCCTTTCTTAAAAAATAATAATAATATTGAAGTTGACACCACACCCCTGCATCCATGTCTTTATAGAAATGTTAACAATCTCAAACATGCAATTTCCACCTGTGTATCATGGATTCCCCGAGGCCCATCAAAAACTAGCTTTATGACTTTTTTGCCTGCCTAAGTATGCTCACTCTAAGTTTTCAAACAAATATTTTTTTTTTCATTGTGCAGTGGTCCTTTAAACTTATAAGTGCTGTCACTTCAGAGTGGAGGGAAATTTATTTTTCTTTGGTCAATCAGTTGTGTCCAACTCTCAGTGACCCTGTGGACACTAGCACACCAGGCACATCTGTCAGTCACTGCCTCTCTGAGCTCCCTCAAGCTCATGTTCATTACTTCCATATCCTCATCTATCCACCTCTGCCTCTGCTGTTCCCTTCTTTGTGTGCCTTCAATCTTTCCCAGGATCAGAGTCTTCTCCAAGGAATCTTGTCTTCTCATGATATGGCCAAAATAATTGAGCTTTAGCCTCATGATCAAACCTCCCAGTGAACAGTTTGTCTTGATTTCCTGTAGTATTGATTGACTGGATCTTCCTGCAGTCCAAGGGACTCTAAGCAGTTTCTCCAGCACCACAATTCAAAGGCGTCAGTTCTTTGTTGCTTTTTGGTCCAGCTCTCACATCCATATGTTACTGCTGGCAATACCATAGTTCTAACTATGCTGACCATTGTTGATAGTGTAATATTTTACTTAGTTGGCCAAACTTTTCTCCCCAGAAGCAAACCTCTTTAAATGTTGTGACTACAGTTACCATCTACTGGGATCTTGAAACCCAGGAAAATATGTCACTACCTCCATTATATATTAAAGGGCACTGAATTGGAAAATAGCAAGGGCACTGAAGCATGCATCATGTTGAGACAATAATCCACTTAAATATGAAGTACAAATTGATTGTATATAGAGTATTTTTTTTTAAATAACACCTTCTATTGTATTAAAAGTGATATGAACATGCATATACAGTGGAACCTCCATATTTGTCATTAATCCATTCCTGAGGGATGGACGAACACTGAATCAGTAAAAATATAGAATTTTCATGACAAATATCTGATTTTGGGATGGAGCAGATCTTTTGCCAGAAAAAATAGTCAAATATAGAATTTTAGGAATATAGAGACTGACGAATATAGAGGTTCCACTGTATGTGATACAAGTCTACTATCATTCTTGAGTTGTTGTTGTTGTTATTACTGTTTTTTGTAAAGCACCAAAAGAAAAACCCAGATAAATAGAAATGGGAAAATGACAGTTGGAAAGTGAAACTGCAGAATGGATGGTATCAGAAATTCAAACTGGACACTAGATACAATACATTACAGCAATTAATAAAATGCAATATAGCAATGTCTACAATGTAATCACAATATCTAACATGTATGACTCTATCTCTTACCAAGTCAAGGGCCAAAGTGGCTGCTCAGACTGTGAAGGAGACTGGAGGGATTATGGTTCATCCAAATCAGGATCCGGCTGTAATTGCAGGACAGGGGACCATTGGCCTGGAAGTGCTGCAGCAGGTAGTTCATGTCTCTGCTGTGTTGTCTTATAGTCAAAGTGAGATGTTCTGCTGCCATGTGTTTATCTTTGCAGGTGCCAGGACTGGAAGCACTGGTGATACCAGTAGGAGGAGGAGGAATGCTGGCAGGAATAGCTATTGCTGTGAAGGTGAGTATGTTTATATTGTTAAAAATACAAAGCACACCAAAAACAGTTCTAATATATATTACTATTCTTCCCTCGCCTCATTTAAATGCATATCTAAGTTACCTTCATTATGAATGCATTTGATAGAGGAGAATCAGTCTTATATGCAAAAAAAATTCTGCATGAAAAAACATTTACAAACTCACCTTGATGTTTGCTATATTCCTTGAGTTTGCAAGCTTTTGTTAGTTGACACCCCTGAAAATACCTGCTAAGATTATCATAAAATTCATTTTGTTATCAAAATTCATTTTGGCCAATCAGGAGAAAGCAGAGGTTAGCTGATACATTTGTATCATGCTCCGGAGTCCCTGTGTTGCAAAACAGCCTAGGATATGTAGTCTCTCTCTCTATCCTTGTGCTCTGATTCAGCTGTGAGCTCAGACCCCACCCAACCATGTGATTCCACCCTGGTTATGTAAGCTTCCTGTGGGTGTGCAAAGCTGGATTTTACTTTCCTGCCTATAACTTTGTAAGTACACTGAACTTATCTATATAACATATATGTTTCTGATAATTATTGCCTGTTTCTTACCAAACATTTGAAACCCAGGGAACTTATATATACCTTTAAGGATATATTTCATTAGTCAGGTCACACATTTAATCTGCCATGGAACAATATATATTGTGCGCATTAACCATCTTGTCCCTTTTACTGTACACTTCCCATTTATACTGTTCCAGGCAATCAAACCTGAAGTCAGAATATATGCAGCTGAACCTCTAAATGCAGATGACTGCTATCGCTCAAAGATAAGTGGGGTGCTCACCCCGAACCTCCAACCTCCAGTCACCATTGCTGACAGTGTAAAGACAAGCATTGGACCGAACACATGGCCTGTTATACGGGACCTGGTGGATGATGTGTTTGTAGTGAGCGAGGAGGAAATTAAGGTAACACATAATAATGTTGTCAGCGGCTATTATCTCTGTGGTTGTAGAGTGACTGAAACAAGTAACTTCATTCAGTTTGGTGATGAGACAAACTATGCTCTCAAAGGGGATCAGATATATTAAAGAGTCATTATGTTTTTTTACTTTGGGGTTCCTGTCTCTTGAGAAACCAGGTGCAATATGAAGTCATCTTTCTGATGCTTCTTATTTCATCAAAATCTAAAGAGCATTGTGAATTCTCCTGGTGCGCACTCAATGACCTTGTTTGAAGAAGTGCAAATACATTAAGTTGTTTTACAACAAGCCACCATTTAAATGTTGTATTTGGTGCCTGAAAATACAGATCTGTTTCAGTTATAGATACATAGATTTCGCAAACATTTTCAGTTATGAAATCCTTGCCAAGGTCCAAAAGTAGCGATGGAACTCCATGAACAAAAAATGCCTCTCACAGAACCACATAGCCATTTCCTGTACTTCAAAATGGCGTCCGAGGATCCAAAATGCTGTTTCACAAATGCAGTGTAAGGGATATGATAAGAGATGTCTGATAAAGCCATTACTATTGCTGCAGTATAGCACAATATAAAATTTCTATAGCACAATACAAAATCATATCTGGGGTTAAAAGTGTATGGAAGCTTCCCTGTTTTTAATATTAAAATCAACTACCTAATGATGGCATGCCTAATCCCTCACAGCTGTTATATTGGGAAGAGATGTACTAGCCACTTTACTGTATATGAACAGCATTTTTTTAAATTCTCCTGAGAGACAATCTGTAAGTGACTACTAAATCTAGTAGCAGCAGAAACATTGTATGCAATCTCTGTTGGGGCAGACCTTTGCTGGGACTGCTTGGAATGTCTGAGTAAGTGAAAACAGAGCTTGTAAGCACTTGTTAATAAAATTATGTTTTGATATGCCAACAAGCACTTAGGTAGTTTATCACATATCACATATATAGTTGTGAGCAGCAGAAAATGTTGCTAACGCTGACATCATAAAGGGGGCGTGGCTATGATGTAAGTGGGGGTGGGCCTAACAACTGATTTTAACAGAAGCGTGGCGGCCATTTGCATTTCAGAGAAAGACAGCAAAGTGAGAGAGGGAGACAGGTACAGAGAGAGAGGGAGACAGCTACAGAGAGAGAAGAAGACAGGTACAGAGAGAGAAGGAGACAGGTACAGAGAGAGAGGGAGACAGGTACAGAGAGAGAGGGAGACAGCTACAGAGAGAGAAGGAGACAGGTACAGAGAGAGAGGGAGACAGGTACAGAGATGGAGACAGGTACAGAGAGGGAGAGAGACAGGTACAGAGAGAGAGGGAGACAGGTACAGAGAGAGAGGGAGACAGGTACAGAGAGAGAGGGAGACAGGTACAGAGAGAGAGGGAGACAGGTACAGAGAGAGAGGGAGACAGGTACAGAGAGAGAGGGAGTCAGGTACAGAGAGAGAGGGAGACATAAAGAGAATTACAGAGCAAGAGCACACACAGACAGTGAGGGAGCACAAAGACAGCGCAGAGAGAGTTCACAGATAGAGCGCACAGAGAGTGCAGAGAGATTGACAAAGACAGTGAGGGGTACAGAGACAGAGATTGCACACAGACAGCAGTGCACATAGGGTGCAGATAGAGAAAGCGTACACGCAGAGAGCATGCCCAGCCGGTACATCTACACATTGTATAGTAATAATAATGCACAAGAGCATGCCCAGCCGGTACATCTACACATTATATAGTAATAATAATAATAATGCACAAGAGCATGCCCAGCCGGTACATCTACACATTATATAGTAATCACATATATAGTTGTGAGCGTACGAGTTGTTGCTAACGCTGCGGGCTCGCATAGCGAGCCAAGGCCCTCGCAAAGCGAGGGCCGCGTGCTCGCTACGCGAGTCGCGGCCCTTGCGTAGCGAGGGCACTGGGCGAGGGTCTCAGTTGCTGGCATGGAGCGCCGAAGGCGCTCCATGCCAGCAACTGAGACCCTCGCCCAGTGCCCTCGCAAAGCGAGGGCCGCGGGCTCGCTACGCGAGTCACGGCCCTCGCATAGCGAGGGCCTTGGCTCGCACAGCGAGCCAAGGCCCTCGCAAAGCGAGGGCACTGGGCGAAGGTCTCAGTTGCTGGCATGGTGCACCGAAGGTGCTCCTTGCCAGCAACTGAGGACCCTCGCGAAGGGAGGGCCTCAGTTGCTGGCATGGAGTGCCGTAGGCGCTCCATGCCAGCACCTGAGGACCTCGCAAAGCGAGGGCCGCAGTTGCTGGCATGGAGCGCTGAAGGCGCTCCATGCCAGCAACTGCGACCCTCGCAAAGTTCACGTCGCAACCCAAAGAGCACGACACACACATTACGGCCTCGCAACACTCGGACGCAACTCGCGAACATTACAAAATGTAAAACACAATACATACACACAGCACATACATAAAAACCTTACCTACACCAAGAGGGAACACCCAGGACCTCAAAAATGCCACTTAGACCTTCATTTTACTCGAAATAAAAGAGTTTAGAGACTAAAAAAAACTGTAAGCGAGAGAAAAAATGGCCGCCGAACAAAACGAAAACGAGGCTACAGCACTCTAAACTCGCAAAACAACACAAGAAACTCGCAAAACGCCACAAACGACCTACAGATATTCATACCACACAGTGCACACATTCAGCATGCTTACACAGCAGCTCCACACCACTAATGCTACAGCAACATCAAAACAGATTGCCAGCTCTTCAACACAATGCTTCAAAATAGGTAAAGTATATTCATTTAGTAATCTATTACATATTTCAGTATTATACACCAAACAGCATTAGCTACCTTACAATTTCATTGCCGTCATTTTTTGACGGGCAATATTCTAGTCACATATATAGTTCTCAGCAATACAGGTCGTTGCTAACCCTTGCGGGCTCGCACTGGTGGAGATGAGCGCTATAGGAGCTCATCCCTATGACCCCGTTCGACTTAGGCAAGGAGTGCCAAAGGCGCTCACTGCGTTGGTGGAGATGAGCGCCATAGGCGCTGATCCCCACGACCCGGCACGACTTAGGCAGGGAGCGCCAAAGGCGCTCACTGTGCTGGTGGAGATGAGCGCCGTAGGAACTAAATGTCAATTACACCATTCACAATGCGAGACATGTAGCAGTTTGAAAAAAAAGCGTGCAAAAATGCCGGCCCTTAACAAAGCAGCACTTAACAAAAAAAAAAAATATGACCATTAAAAAATGCCCAATTACACAGCTAAACAAACGGTTGGCCCTCGCGCACCCAGCCTACTTACACTGCACACTTCACACATTGCTGACACTTACACTTACTCAGGTCAGCAACAGTGCAAATGTACATTGTATGCTGCAGGAAAATCAAGTATGTTTATGTATTATTTAATTAATTAATTAATTAGTTAGCATTAAAAAAAAAAAAAAAAAAAATATATATATATATATATATATATATAAAAAAAAAAAGGACCAGGGGAGAGGATCGCAATGAGCGCCAAAGCCAATCAGCGTGCCCCTTGCAATGACTGACAAAGGTGCTCAGACCACCAAAACTACACGGGCTGAGAACCTCACAATGAGCACCGAATGCGAGACAACCAAAGTAGAGGAGAGGATCGCAATGAGCTCCAAAGGCGTTCAGCACAAGGCTCAAAATGAGTGCCGAGAGTGCTCAGAAGAGCAAAAGTACATGAAGGGGGAGTCTCGCAATGAGCGCCAAAGGCGATCAGCGCGGCCCTTACAATGAGCGCCAAAGGTGCTCACACCTCCAAAATTAGGCGGCCGAAGGTGCTCAGCGCGGGGCTCACAATGAGCGCAGAGGGTGCTCAGAGGAGCAAAAGTACACCAGGGGAGAGGTTTGCAATGAACGCCGAAGGCTCTCATTATGAGCCTTGCGATTAGCGAGTGGAATCCGCGCCGAAGGTGCTCAGACGAACAAAAACCTTACATTGTATCCAAGAAGCATTCCCAGCCTTACAATTTTATTGCTGCCATTTTTTGACGGGCAAGTCACTAGTGTTAATATAGAAAACAGGGAAACTTCCATTTACCTTTTCAAAAAACTGATGTTTTTGTGATATTTTTTTTTCTAGATTTTCCTCTTAGTCCATTTTTTTTCTTTTTTAATGATAGAGGAATACAAATTGTCAATAGGAATCCTACTAGGAAACTGTAAATATAATTTATCCCACATGTAGCCATTATTTATTGTGTTATATTTTCTTATATTGTGCTTCTCATTTCAGGTTTCTACCCAGTTGGTGTGGGAGAGGATGAAGCTGCTGATTGAACCTACAGCTGGCCTGGGGTTGGCTGTAGTTCTGTCCAAACGGTTCCAGGAGGTCACTGCGGGTATACAGAATATATGTGTAGTGCTATGTGGAGGGAACGTGGACCTGGGAAACATAGAGTGGCTGCAGGAGAACAAGAAGTAACTAATCGCAAGGAAATGCAATTACATCATCATGAGCCACCAAATATGCTGTCAAAGCAGAAGACTCAAAATAAACCCATACACTCCTGATTTTTTTATAATTTCAATGAAATTTAGTAGAACAAATAGAAAGGAATTTAAATGAACAAGACACTTAAATTATGTGGATGCAAATTCTGGAAAAAGATACTTTTTGGAGATTGCAGTT
This sequence comes from Discoglossus pictus, assembly GCA_027410445.1. Classification (NCBI taxonomy): domain Eukaryota; kingdom Metazoa; phylum Chordata; class Amphibia; order Anura; family Alytidae; genus Discoglossus; species Discoglossus pictus. Next base: position 81,775,475 of record CM050164.1, on the reverse strand, counting down.
GCTGTGGAGGGCTAAGATACTCTATGTCACCTCCCATCTCTCAATGGGGAGGGACAACATCATCCATGCCACCTCCCATCTGGATTAGAGTTGCAGTAATGTAAAACAGAACAAAATATAATATTTACTGACTGTTTTTACTGTGATATAATATATCATCAGGACATGGTCTATAGATGACATTTCAAAACTAAATTACTTCAGTTTGAAGCCAAATTAGTGTGGTTCAAAAAACATCATCTCTCCCCTAGAAAGTAATATGGGCAAAAATGTTTGCAAAAGTCTACAGATCAATGTCTGGTTCACCCTTCAGAAAGCAACAGAGTGTGGAGATTGAACAAACTAGATAGGTTGGGTTCGTGGGTTAAGGAAGGTCGAATACTCGCTTTTGGGGAATTAAGGGATAAATATGACCTCCCCATTTATCAGCATTACAACTATTGCAGATTGAGACACTTCGTTTCCATGATGACGCGCTTAACAGGTATGCCCCAACATAATAGGTTTTCAAAGATTTGTGGGGAGGCCCCTCTGACTAAGGGAATGATAGGTTAATTATATGACACTTTTAACACCCCCTCAGAAAGAAATAAGGTTAAATATATATTGGAGTGGGAAAGAGACCTGCCCTCCATTGGGAACCTAAAAAGTGGGAAACATCATGGTCCAATATATTTAGGAGTGCCTTAAATTATACTGTGCTGGAAACCTCCATTAAGGTCCTACATAGGGCGTATATCACTCCTGATAGGCTATCTAAGTGGAATAGATTGGAGAGCACAAGCTGTTTCAGGGGCTGTCAGGATACGGGTACCTTCCTACACATATGGTGAAACTGCAGGATAGTGCAGCAATTATGGAAAAAAGTGGGAAATCTAGTGGCGAATATTATTAAGCAACCGATTAGGCTATCAGCGGAGAACTGCCTGCTTGGGATCCCTTTGGCTAAGCTAACCCCTTCCCAGAATAAACTTATACAGTATATCATGTTGGCTACTAAAAGCCATATAGCTCGCAGTTGGAAGACCAACTCTATGGATTTGGGGGCAGAGAAGGCGAAAATACACTTTATTGTTACAAATGAGAGAATCGCATACTCCATAGCGGACACAATGCCTAAATTCCTTGATATATGGTATTCCTGGATCACATACACGGACATCCAAGTTCTTACAACAACCTAGATAATTTGACTATCCTAATCAAGGCAGTAGAGAAGGGGATCATGGGAGGATCTTGTCCCAGTGAGTAAGAGTGCTTATTGTTGAGAGTTTTCAAGATGTATAGATATGACCAAGATTACATTTTTGACAGTTTTTAATTTAAATGGTTTAGGTTAAGTTATTAATTTAGCTTTCCCCTCATTATTACGGGAAACCCCCTTCAAGGTAATCAGTGATTCCTAGGATTATATTTGAAATTTTTTACCGGGCCATAAGACCAAGGACACTGATAACTTTAACATAGGGGGCATTTCCTATAATCTATGGTTAATTTGTCAAGTTGTAAGATTAAATAATGATTAAGGTTTACATTTTAAAATGAGCCAAGAGGAAAATATGGAAAATTCGAGGAGGCAGATGATATAGCAATTATTATGGGTATAGTTTTATAGGCCATTTGTATTTCAAACCAGAATGTCATAGTAGAGATGACTTGCTTTTCACTAAAATTCTTGGAAATCTACAGGTCTTGGCTAAAGATGTTTGTGTTTGATTAAGACTGTTATATTGTACCTTTGCTATCTTGTTTTAAATCTGTCTCTAATAATAAAATGTAATTAAAAAAAATAAAAAAAGAAAGCAACAGAGTGATATAACAAGATGGATCCACTGTTTGGTTAAAGGGTCATTTACTCACTGTAAGTGCTCTTCATGGTGAGAAAGAGCACAAGATTGTATGCTAAAATTATCTATTGCTTTTTTTATTACAATAATAACAACAAAAAATCTTAAGTCTGTTCACAAACACACTCCTGAATATTCCTGTATCTGCCGAGCGGTGATGGCTCCATGAACACAAAGATTTATAGTTTTCCCTGATCTTCAGGAAGGCAGTAGGACATGTTAACTCCAACTGTCATTTTTAGTTGATTCCAGCTGACCTTTTCCTGCACAGATGAATTTGTGAAGGGTTAACTCTCTTTCTACTTCTGCTCTCTGCATAGAGCTGCTGTTGTGACTCTGTCTGGGGGAATCTCAGAGTCTCATGTAAACAGACCTCTAATTTATACGTTTCTTTGTAAAAATAACGTATTTTAAAAAAAAAAAGTATTTCAACATGCTTTTAAGAGATATTTTCTTTGATGCAGTCTAAACTGTGCTGAATTTAGTGGCCCTTTAACAAACACATAAACAGTGTTCTGTTAATTAAACCAAAATTAGGTATTATCACTTAGCTTAAACTCACTCACTTAAAAGCATATCTAAGTTTCCCTGTTTTTACTTTTTTCTAATCTAACACATGCTGCTGCTTACATAGGCACAGTTTACCTACCAATAAAAACACTGAGTTTGGGTATGATTTTAACCCTTTACTAAGCTTAAAGCCAACAACAGCACAATGTAGAGATCTACAGAGCAGTCTCTGGGTTTATACTTACTTCCTTGTGCAGGGGAGTACACATCCCATGAGGCCTTCCTGCAAAAACTGCCATCACTGATTGACAAAATGTATTACTTGCCTGTGATTGGCCAAAACTAATTATGGATATTATGCTAATTTTAGCAGGAATTTCTCGGTATGTTAACCCACGATATTTAGCAAACTTTAAAGTATAATAATGTTTATTTTGGTATTTTTTCATACCAAAAAACTTTTCATACACTACTGATTAATCAGATGAACTTGTAAATTAAATTTAATATCCCTCTTGTTGCTAAGCTATATGCTTCAGAAATATCTATTTCCTCTCAATAGAACCAATCCCTCTGTTATATGTAATCTACTCTACTGAGTTGTACATCAATGATATTGTAAGGTATGCTGAAAGCAATTAGGGATTTTGACCTCCATTCAGTTGAGCCAATTGTAGTTACAATAGCACCATAATGGAACCAGTAAAATCATTAGCTATTCAACTGGCGACTTTTAGCTACCCACAATTGGTTTGCGGGTTAGAAGCTCAAAATCTAGGCGGTTATCAAAATCGTAACTCCAACCCGGCTAAGCCTTTGATCTTTCAAGCCCATAAATATGAAAAATAGCAAATCGCTATTCAATTGCTACAATTCCTCAAGCCCGCAATTGTTTTCACACCCGTGAATGGCAAATGTAGCCAAAAATCCTAGGGGTACTAGAGAGGACCTGCATGGGGGTTAAACTCATGTTCATAGCACTGTAAAAGCAAATAAAAAATCAATACTGCACTTTAAAAGACAGGGAAACCGATGAAAGGCATTAGAATTAATTGCACAACAGTCTCAAGCTCGCAAATCTACAATCAAAAATTAATTATTTTACATTTTATTTCTGTTTTATATTAAGCTCGGTAATCAAGGAGCTAATACATATCAGGCCACCCACATGGACTAGAACAGTATTGTTGTTCATTTTCATTATTTTGTACATTGCCGGATTGTGAGTCTGATCGCACATCGGACATCTAAACGCTAATTGATTGACCTGTAACCTCCATGTTTTTCTGACATAACGATGACGGTCTCATTTACTATTGGCTGTTTCTAAATCGGTAGTTATGGGCTTGCTTAATTGATCATGATCATGCCCTGAAATGGGCATGGTTACATGATTTACGGATTTGGCTTTCGGACAGGTAGCTGCGGGCTTGTTCAATTGAATCACTCTGTAATTGTTGCAATTTTGCAATTGAATGGAGGCCTTTGTCCCTCAGGGGATCTTATACTTCATAACAGTCTCTGACCTTTATTTCATTCCTTGGTAATAGGCTTTTTGGATTATGACATTTTTGCAAAATAGGATTTGTTAATGTTAAGTAAACCCTGTTTCAACTTCCTTGAAACTAAGAGGAAACACTTCTCTGTGCACATAAGATGGTTGTGTCTTTAGATCTCATTAATCGAACAAGTTATATTCCCACACATTGCCTTTTGGGGACAATCACCCAATGGCAATTATAAATTCTAAGCAGATTATTCTGCTCCTGGCACCTTAACCTTTTACGAAGCATACTATCAAAAAGTATCATGTATTCCCTTTCAGATGAAGCAAAGAAAACATGTTTTCCATTAAAATCTAATCTTAGTCAGTACGTATAATTAGGCCATAAATCTCTTCTTTATCAAGCAATCGTTGTCGATTTTGTGCAGCTGCCACTTTCATTTCTGAAATTACAACAACCACCCAAAAAAAATGTCTTCGGAATGACTAACAATATTTTTTAAGGAATTTTACAGGGCAAAAGTTTATAATTATGAAATAAGAAATAACTTACAATCAATAAAGTGCATTTAAGAGAGATACAGTTCTGTTAATATAAAAACAAACATTTTAAATTGTATATCAACATACATCCAGTATTAAAAGATTAACATTGGGGTAACCTTGTTATCAATTGCTTTAACAATGCTCACCAGAGACAGTGTCATATCCTTTAAACTAGAGGTTGCTGGCTAGCACTATAACCCCTAGTCATACTAAATGCAGTGCTGCGCCACATGTGTGTTTTTGCTCCATTCAGTCGTGTCCGACTCGTCACCGCAACACACCATGCTGATCCACTTGGTATTCATGGCAGAGATACTGGAGTGGGTTGCCAGTCCCTTCTTCAGTAGGCCAAAGCATACAGCTCTTGGCATTCTTAGTTGGTCTCCCACTGACCAGGCCTAACCCTGCATAGCTTCATGGTGGCTCTTGGTTCTCTGTCTGGAATCAAACCCAGGTCGCAGTGGTAAGAGCACCGAATCCTAACCAATGGACCACCAGGTAACCCGCTGGCTCCACATACACACCCCTTATTCCAGTATAATTGATTATCACCAATTAAAGAACCCAAATGAATAAGCTGACAATTTGGGTTTCAACAGGGAGCGTGATGAAAACCAAAACTATCACCTTATTCATTTGGGGTCTTTAACATTCTAATCTCAAAGGGAAAACATTTTGAAATGTATTATTATAGTGAAGGCTGTGTATACACATTTAGAAGGCGCCTGTAATGTATGGTCCCTTCAGGACTTGAGATTGCATAAGCTCAATAAATCCAGAGATGCAGGTGATTCCTGCTCAGATTTAAGGTGAATAAACAGTTTGAGTATCATAAAAGTTAACACTGAAGCCTTTCAAAACAGGTTCAAATGTTTGCATGTGATGATTGTAACATTGGCTACCTGATCTTCCAATCTGACTAGCTTATAGGAAAGAACAGTTTCATGACAATAACTCTTTAGCCCTCCTCAGGTTTATCTTGACAGATCCTGTTTTCTGCTTTCTGCAGGAACTTACATTTGAAGAATAGCTTAGGAGCAGCTAATGTGTACGAATACAGGCTGGTCAGGACATGGGTCACATGGACAAAACCCTGGATACTGCACTGAGCATCCCGCACATCTCTTAGTTTGACACAATACTGGGACCAGCATTATTCTGGAATGAAGAAAAGCAATTCCTGTTAAATACACAATTTTTTTATATGTTTTCTGTGTTGCAGAACCAGTACAGTAACAGAAGCATTGTTGGGTCATCAATGAGACTAACCAGAGTCTAGATAGTATGGATACACCAGAATACAGAAAAAAAACTGTTCCTGCATTTAACAGAATCCATAAGCACTTGTTGGGGGGTCATTTACCATGTACAGTGGATATAAAAAGTCTACACACCCCTATTTAAAATTTCAGGTTTCTGTGCTGTAAAAAAATGAGACAGAGATAAATCATTTGAGAACCTTTTCCACCTTTAATGTGACCTATAAATTGTACAACTCAATTGAAAAACAAACTGAAATCTTTACTATTAATTAACAAAAAGTACTAGTTTTTGATACATCTTTTCCCATTTTGGGTAATGTAATTATTGTTGCTTCCAACATTTCAGAGGGTGCTATTCCCATACTTTTAATCTCATTAAATGTTGTTGTTAATTTATCTATTAATATAGTAGAAAAAAGTTTATGGTATTGGTTTATTTCTTCGAGGATTTACAAACTTTTATAATAGTTATAAAAAATCTTTGATATTTTCTCTGGCTTATTTCTTAACATTCCTTTTTCATCTTCTAATTTCTCAAATCTGCTCAGGGGGAGTTATTTTTTTTTTTTTTTAATCTTATTCGCAAGGAATTTTCCTATTTTATTTCCTAAATTATATTTTTTACTCTGAAAATTCCAAATAGCTTTATCTACCAAAATGTCGTTGAGTTTCTTTATTTGTAAGCGAATAGATTGTATTTCCTTCATATATTCTTGATTCTGATGCAATTTATTCATACTTTTAGTTTTTATTAATTTAATATTCAAGTCTCTAGGAGATTGTCCTCTTTTCTTTTTTTTTTAACTAATTTTTTATTGCAGGAATACAAAGTGCAAACAGTTGTACAATATTGAGCGTAATAAAACAATACCCCAACATCAATTGTGAAATCTCATCCTTGTATCCTGCCTCCTCCTTTTTTCCGTATTTACCTCCGTGCTATTATCGATGAACCAATGTATAGAATTATAATGGACCCTTCTTGGTTATGTAAACATGTATCCCTAAACTTATCCGTTACTTATACTATTCTTTGGTTGTTAAGTTGTTATCTCCTAATACTTTCCGTTATTAACCTGTGACTTAGAGGATCATAAAGATATTATAAAAAAGCCCAAATTTTATCCATTGGCTGACTCATTTACCTCTAGAGGGATATAATATGATTATTTGCGTTTGTTAGTCTTTCAGTACCTTCCTTCCATTCTATTCCCCCCCGTTATCTTTTCTTATATCTTCAGGAAGAGTTGCTTACAAACTTTTACAAATGTTAACCTAACCAATTAAACTAAAACATTCTATCTGACACATCTATGTTAAGCCTTCCTCTTTGGAAAACATTTCTCTATCTCAATCTTGTTATTGATCCAACCTAACATACCTGTCTGTCTTCTTCCATATCGGTGCAGTTCCTCTCCCGGTATCTCCTCTCCGGCCTCCAGCCCCCCCTGTATTCTGTCAACAAGGTGAGGGTGCCCTTACCTCCTCCTCCCCCTTCATTGGAGTAGAGGGATTCTAATATCAGTGTATCCTATCCAGGGACCCCATATTTCTAAATACTTAGGGATTGAATCCGCCACTGAGTGGGAAATCCTTTCATTAACCGCTAAGTAGTGAATCTTAGCTCGAACTGCCCCTATCTCAAGTGTCTTTTTCTTCCAGTTCCTGGCAATATGTGATTTCGTCGCTAAAAAGATAAATTGTAGGAGTCTGTTGTGGGGGGCAGAAAGAGAGGCCACCGGAATCCCCAGTAGACTAGATTCTGGGGTAATTTCAATATGGTGTCCAAATATACTATCCACTAAGTCACCCACTGCCGTCCACAACTGCTGAACCTTTGGGCAGCTCCACCAAGTATGGTGAAAGGAGCCCAGCTCTGAGCACCCCCTAAAGCATTTCGGACTTTCCGTCTTACTCCATTTAGCTAGTCGATCTGGGGTAATATACGCCCGATGAAGGACTTTAATTGATGTCTCTAATACACTATAGTTTAGTGACCCCCTCAGGAGATTGGCCCAGGAAGTCTCCCACGTCTCAATCTCCCAGTTCTTGGCTATATCTTTTTCCCATTCCCTCATGTATTTTTCTTTGGCTAATGATTTTGGGGTATTGAAGACCTCGTATAATTCCCCTATCACTCCTCTTTTAAGGGGGGCTTTTTCACATATTCTAGAGAACCCATTCCGGGAGGGGACCCCTGAACTCCTAAGTAGTTTATCTACAAAGTATCTCAATCTGCAAAAGTTATAGTGCTCATAAAGGGGGATATCATATTCGTCTCTCATAGTTTCGAATGTTAATACCCGACCATCTCTCATCCAGTTTCCCAATCTATCAAGTTTGTTATTCTTCCACCATTGCCGAGAGACCTGTGAGATACCTGCTGGAGCTAGTGGATGCGTAAGTATAGGCGTTAAGTGGGATATCCGGGGTAGAAGGTCTGTATGATTGAAGGCCCAGATAATATTAGCCGCGGAGTTCCTTATTATAGGATTGGCAGATTTCTTAATCTCTGTGGGGAGTGGGTGAATCCAGACCGCCGTGTCCCATGTATAGGGTATCATGTCTTGGCTTTCAACAAACATCCATGCCGGATGGGCTTCGGGTAAGTGGGCCTGGGGAATAAAAGCTAATTGAGCTGCTCGATAATAAAGTTTTAAATTGGGACATGCCAACCCCCCTCTGGATTTATGTTTGTACATGTTCTTTCTTGCAATCCTGGAGGGACCCCCACCCCAGATAAAACGGAACACCCTGCTTTGGAAGTTTGAGAGGTCTTTCATATGCATCTGGATCGGTAGAGATCTAAATAAATAAAGCAGTCTAGGTAAAATGTTCATTTTAACCGAACTAATCCTACCGAGCCAGGAGATGTTATATTTGCCCCATTTAATCATCTCCTCCTGGAGTAAACGGAACATTGGCCGGTAGTTAGCTTTATATAGATCTTGTACTTTAGCTGTCAACCAAATTCCTAGGTATTTAATCCCCTTCCCAGCCCATTTAAATTTAAACCTCTGTGTGAGGGAATCTTTCTCCGGGAGCGGTATATCTAGGGCCAAGGCTTCAGTTTTTTCTACATTAATTTTCAATCCTGAAAGCATCCCGAAGTGTTCAAGTTTTTGCATCAGGGGTGGTACCGACGTCGATGGCTCCGAAATGGAGCATAGTAAGTCGTCCGCAAATAGTGACACCTTGAAATGATGTGACCCCACTTGGATACCCTTTATCTCCGGGGAGGCTCTAATCCATTGTGCCAGGGGCTCGACTGCCAACGCAAATAGGAGCGGTGACAATGGGCACCCCTGTCTCGTCCCCCTCTGGATGCTGACCGCTGGCCTCCCCCCACCCGGGAGTCTTAAGTTTGCCTTAGGATCTTTGTAATAAGTCCGAATTAGATTTAAAAACTTCCCTGAGAACCCGAATTTGTTTAGCGTAGCCATGAGAAAAGGCCATTCCAGAGAGTCAAAGGCCTTCTCTACATCCAGAGAGAGCAGGCAGGCCGGAGTGTTATTTAATTTAGAATGGTGGACTAAATTCAGAATTTTCCTGATATTGTCCCCTGCTTGTCGCCCTGGGATAAATCCCACCTGGTCTTTGTGAATCAAGGAGGGGAGAAACCCAGCTATCCTATCTGCCATGATTTTGGCCAGAAACTTTATGTCACTGTTAAGGAGTGAAATTGGTCTGTAATTCTTGGCTTCTAACGGGTCCCTCCCCTCCTTGGGAAACAATACCAGGTCAGCTTTGTTGAGTTCTGGGGGGATTGGTCGTCCCTCCAGTATTGTATTGTATAATGTGGTCAAGTATGGGGCTAAAGTGCTGACAAATTTCTTATAATATGTGTTTGTAAAGCCATCTGGGCCTGGGGCTTTGCCTAATTTTGATTCTAAAATAACTTTGCTCACTTCCTCCTGGGAGATTGCTTTATTCAATGAAGTAACATTCTCCTCCGTTAGTTTAGGTAGATCCAGGGAGGATAAAAGTGATTGTGTTTCCCCCTGAACTGGGGAGTTCGAGGCTTTATATAGCTTGCTATAATACGCCTGAAAGATGTCCTGAATTTTTGTGGGGTTGGAGGTCACTAGCCCTTGGGGCGATTTAATTTGGCAGATCCTAGATTGGTTTTGCTTTGATTTTAATTTATTGGCTAGGAAAGTGTCAGGTTTGTTTGCTTTGCTATAAAACTTGTGATGTGTGATTCTAAGCGCTCTCTCCATTCTCTCTGACAGAATCATATCCAGTTCCGCTCTGGTTTTCTCAATCTGGGACCTATCCCCAATACAATTATCTTGCTGCATTGCCCTTTCCAATCTCATTAACTCTTTATTTAATGCGTCCTCTCGGGCCCTGTTTTGCTTTTTATGTTCAGCAGATATCTTCATGCAGACCCCTCTAATATATGCTTTGTGGGCCACCCACACCCAGCCTATTTCTACATCTCCTTTAGTATTTTCCCCAAAATATATCTCAAGTTCTTGCTGGATCTTATCTTTGGATTGAGGAAATGCTAGTAGCGTATCATTGATGCGCCATGACGGGGGGGGGGGGGGGGAGTATGCTGTGCCAAAGTCTAGGGCAATTTTGACTATTGAGTGATCCGACCAGGTACACGGAATAATCTCTGCTTCCTTTGTCTGATCCAAAAGTGAAGCATCAATGATGATATAGTCAATTCTTGAGTATGAATTATGAGGGGCTGAGTAGAAAGAGTACTCCCTGTCCCTAGGATGAAGGTCCCTCCAGGAATCTACCAGGTTCAGGTTCGCTAGCTGTGTTTTAAGTTGTTTTAGCCTACTGGGGAAGTGGGGCCCCACTCTCCCCTTAGACCTGTCTAATCCGGGATCCAACGCTAAATTTAGGTCCCCTCCCAGAATAATTCTACCAAAGTCCCCTTTCTCCAGTGCCATAAGTAGTTTCCGGACCGTGTGATACGGGTTCGTAGGTGGGGCATATAGCGCAATTAAAGACACTGTCGAGTCGAGTATTTTCCCGGTCAGAATCAGGTAGTGACCCTCGGGATCTGATTTTTTACTCTGGAGTATAAACGGAAAGTCCTTATGTAAGAGAATTGCTACCCCCTCCCTCTTGGCTAACATACCCGCTGTATAGAAGTGTGGGTATTGTTTGTGGAGAAATTTAGGGGGGTTGTTACGCATGAAGTGTGTCTCCTGTAGAAAGATTACTGAGGGGCGATGCTCCCTGTATGTAAGAAAGGCTTTACGCCGTTTATGAGGAGAGTTAAATCCCTTCACATTATGGGATAGTATCTTAAATTGGGGCCTAGCCATTTATCCTTGTCTGTCTGTGAGTGCTGTGCCTGGTATGTGACTTACATTTTTCCTGCTCAGGATGGGAAAGTTGTTTGAGGGCCAGAAAGCCGGAGACGAGAGACCCCCTGGGATGACCAGGAGACGAGGTGCACCTGCATCTTGGAGAGACCTTGGGAGTACTAGGCAGAACAGAGATAGACCATTTACATGCAAGACATAATTCAGGGAAATGTACAGAAATACATGTGTCAACAGAAACAAAACAATTTCAACTTTTTTATCTAAACTAAAACTTTTTCCTTGCGCTCTAGCGCGCTTGGTGGGCATGAGAATCCTGTTCTCCTGCATATAGCCCTGGCGAGGAGGCAGACTAAATTTTAACTACTCAATTTACACCCCGTTTAATAAAAGGGAAAAACTCTCCGCCTCACCCCATGGGCCTATCACCCCTTGCATTGTGTAGCACAAAACATTCAATTCAGTGAATTAAGAGAAACCCAGTAGGCTTCCATCCTATATCACTCTCCCCTCGGCTTCTAATGTCCATTAGGCTTCTGAGGGAGACAACTTATCTCTTAGCCAGTCACCTCATCTCTTCTCTGGAGGGGGGAATTTCCCGGCCAATATCAACTTGAGCATTACGGCCCAAGCCTGGTGATGTAGGCCTGTCAGTTACTCGGGTTGCCTTAGACCCCCTTCTCTCGCCGCTTGAGGTTGTGGGTTTCTTTGCAGCTTTTTGTCTCTTTGGGGCAGGAACTACCGTTCATTGTCTAACCGGCCTATCTCGCTTCTCTTTTGGTTCCTGGCCCAGTGGGCTGGGGTTTTCACCCTCCTTCCATAAGTTCAGGGAGGAAAGGATTGTCTGGCATTCCTCCACATCTTGAGCGATAAACTTGTTTCCATTCACCGTAAATTGGATGTTGAAAGGAAAACCCCATCTGTAAGGAATTTTATGTTGTATAAGTACCTCCACAGCCGGTCTCATTTCCCTGCGTCTCGCTAGGGTGGCTGGTGAGAGATCTGCATAAATCTGGATGGTGGTGCCGTCAGGACCCTTGATTTCGTCTAGACCTCTGGCGTGAATGAGAATCTGATCTCTTGTGTGTTGCCTCAGAAAGCGGGCGATGATGTCTTTAGGCATGTTAGGGTTTGGGGATGCTCCAAGTGCCCTATGTGCTCTTTCAATGCCGATTTCACCCTCCTGGGGGTCTGGAAGAATTGATTTTATTAGGTCTGAAAGATACGGCTCAAGGTCAGTGATTGAGTTTGGGACGCCTCTGAATCTGACATTGTATCTTCTCGATCTATTTTCGAGGTCCTCCAGTTTGAGTTCAAGAGAGCATATTTTCATTGCATTTGTATCAATGTCTACTCGATCTTGTCTTTGGGAGTCTATGACCTGGTCCAGGGAAGATTCCAAAATACTTGTCCGCTGGCCCAATTCTTGGATTTCATGTTTTAGATCTTGAACTGCCAATGATAGTTGTGATTTTAGCATGTTCTCAAACCAAGTTTTGGAGTCATTGGATAAGTTTGCATTCATCATATTCCCTTTTTGGGAGCCCTCAGCATCCGATATATCTGAAGCCCCTGAGATTGATTCCGGGTGGGGGGATCTTCTAGCCGTAGTAGAGGGGAAATGTTCAGTTATCCGTCGGGATCCCTCGCCCTTTTTGGTTCTAACCATCATGATTTTTGCCCTTTGTATTGTAGATCAGGGCGATGCGGGGCCTAGTTTAGGAATGAGCTTTCCAGTAGACCTGGTCTGTGCAGTTGGGGGAGGAGGTCTAGATTAAGGTGAGTCCCGGCCCACTGGGTAGCAATGCTGCTGCAAGGATCTCTTAAGTGCGCTTTAAGAGTTAGGAGGGGTGGTGGCCCATTTATAGGGGTGTTGGCCCTACATTTATCTCATCTTTTCTTTAGTGAGCAGGGTGTTTGCCAACTGGTTTAGTGTTAACATCCTCCAGGGTCCAGGCCCAGTCTGTGTCAGGCTAAATATTGCCTTAGATCTTCCAAGATAAATTTAGTATGTTAACCCCAATGTGACGTTGTGATATGGAATTAATTCAGTCCTTTGTATTACTGTTTCTCTCTAGTATATGGGTAAGCCGAATGGGAGGACAGCAGTCAAAGTATGAAGATCTTTAGTCCCTTGGTGTTCTAGAGATTGGCAGGTTCAATTTAGTCTTGAAGGACAGAAGGCCTGTAATGCTTTGAGGCTGCCACCGAGTATTGTCAATTGAGACTGCTTATACAATGTGGTGAGTGACACTGCATATCTTTATATAACTGTTGATGAGTGTTATATAACACAATATAATAAGGTGTCTGGTTCAGACCCAGACACTCCGATAGTGTCGGTGATAATAAAGTCACATTAGTAGTCCTGCAACATATAAATGCAAAGCCAGATAAATTGCACTCTTTGCCTTTGAAGTCCTGTGCAGTCCAAAGTGTATTTTAGTGTTCTGAGTCTCTGTAGACAGGTTAGCCTGGTGTGCTTAAACCCAGGATACTGGGAGGACCTGATGGGGGGACAGAAGGCACAATGTGGAGAGCTGTGGCCCCTTGATGTTCTAGATATTGGCAGGTTCAATACTATGTTGGTATACAAGAAGCCTGTAGTGGTTGAAAGTTGCCACCGGGTGGGAGCAGAGTACAGTCAATTGAGACTACTTATATAATGTTTTGGGTGAGATTGTAAATCCTCATGGTGCTGTTACAAAACGTTATATAACACAGTGTAGTAAGGTGCCTGGTTCAGTCTCAAGCACCCCGGTGCTGTTGGTACCAATAAAATCACTTTAGGATCACAGAAGCATATAGATGTGAAGCTAGAAAATCTGCACTCTTTATCATTGCAGTCCTGTGCAGTGTACTTTTAATGTTCTGAGTCTAAGTAGACAGGTTGGGCTGGGTTGCTTGAACCCAGGGTATGGGGAGAGCTTTGATGGGGATATGTGGGTAAGGGGCCCCGGATTGCTTAATTTTTCTGGGGCTAATTTGCTTCTGATGCCCCCCTGGGTACCCCTTCCTTGGATCAGGGCTATCCTCTCCCCCCACAGCTCTATAGCCTCTCCCCTGTACCTGCTTATATATGTCCTCAGCAGTGCAGCGCCACACTCTCTCCCTCCAGGCTTCCAGGGGGAAAAGTTCAGCTGGGTAGGGATTCCATGCAGGGGACTCTTCCGATTTTATTGTTTTTTTTAAGGTAATTTTGGGATCAATTTGTTCCCCTAGGTCTTCTGAGTTTAGTGATATTGTTTGTTGGTCACTCAGGGCATCTATAGGGGTCGATTGTCCCAGATTAACCCAGGCCTTAGCTGGAGCTCTTGCAGGACATGTCTTTCCTCTCCAGCAGCTTAGCCACACCCCTGTCCTCTTTTCTTAATCAACTGGATCTTCCAAGCTGTTAATATGCCTCTTGCATAGGCCTTATGGATATTCCAAACCAATACATTGGAATTTACAGATTGTTCATTTAATAAAAAAACATATTCAACTATTTTTCAAACTTAACTTTTTTAATAATAATAGGTCAATCTTTTTCGAAAATATTTTTAATTTTGACTTTTCATCTACTTGCATAATTATCATTGCATGATCTGAGAAATTCAAATATTTAATTTCTACATACTTAATCCTATCTAAAATAGTAGCATCAGCCAAGAAGTAGTCTAACCTGGAATATGATTTATGCCTGAAAGAGAAATTGGTATAATCCCTCTCGTTATTGTGATTAGCTCTCCAAGCATCATATAAAGTTAATTAAGCTTCTATGGAAATTATCCGATCTTCTTTTAGACTCTATGGGCCTCATTCAATTGTGATTTGGTCAATTGAATAGGGCTCTATTTAAGCATGCAGCATATTTTTTTACAGAAGTTTTTAGTAAGTGAAGACCTTGATTTTGGATAGACGTTCACTAACTAAAAACTTTTGTAAAAATAATATGCTATGTGCCTATATAGACCCCTATTCAATTGACCAAACCGCAATTGAATGAGGCCCTATGGCCCTCATTCAATTGTGATTTGGCCAATTGAATAGGGCTCTAAATAAGCACATAACATACTGTATTTTTTTTAAAGAAGTTTTTAGTTAGTTAAAGACTTGCTTTTGGATAGATGTTTACTAACTAAAAACCTATTTCAAAAAAATATGTTATGTGCTTATCTAGAGCCCTATTCAATTGGACAAATTGCAATTGAATGAGGGCCTATATCGGGATCTGGTTTAACAGATGACATTCTGTCCAACTTACAGTCATGGTACATATTCAAATCCCCACATATAATCAGGGATCCAGTTTTTAATTTATTTACATGTTTTATCATCTATTTAAGAATGCATTTTGTTTTCTAGTAGGTGAATACAAGTTCATTATGGTATATGGATCTACATTTATAGAACCTATCCATATAATATATCTACCATCTAGATCTTGTCTATCTATCTATCTATCTCTGTGGCTTTCAACTAGATTCAATTTTTTGTTAAACCAAATTGAGACACCTCTTGATTTAGACTTATAGCTGGAATTAATCATAATATCAAATATCCTTTGGCTCTTTTCCTATTTACCAAAGTGTTCTTTTAATAAAATATCCATTATCACCCTTCTTTTATATGGAGTATTGAGTCCTTGTGAATTTTGTAAAATCGCCTTTATACCCATGTTTCAGATCTTTTGTATCTGCCTTTAGACCTGCCCCCTTTCTCCGTTACCTTCCAGCTCCATCAAACATTACAATACAAGACATATATACAAATACATAAAACAAATAGAAACATACATGAAATTCTGAGATCATACATCTCTAAAGTTTCTTTTGACTGACTTAAGATGACCTTGTCAGTCCTCTGAATGTTACAATTCTCTTTAGTACAAAAATGATTCTTTAAAATACATAGAAACACAAGTTAAAAACATAAGACAAAAATTCAAACAAAACATAACAAATAACATAGACATTTGAGATATTCAATCTCTAAATCTCTCATGACAGAAATTGATCTAATTGTCTGTCCTTACTACTCCTGAAGGGTTTGAGATCTACTCGTTCAAGGGTGAGTTCCTGATGTGTTGAAGAGCATTTTGCATTAATATTTATACTTAAAATTCCACCATTCCCTTCATATCAATCTCTAAGAAAGCAAAACTAATCATGAAGTTCTTATATTTTTATTTAGTATAACATGTATTCTCAATTAAGTGCAAATATCATTATCATAAATTCAGCTTTTTACCAAATTTAGATATCAGTATGTGAATTTATTTTTTTTGTGCCCCATATCTTAAGGAAAAAACTGTTATAGTATGACATTTTTCCAAACGTCTTGATCAGATTCTGGACATGTTTAAGGGACACTATAGGGTTAGAAATCATCAAAATAACAATCTGCGAAGACCATAATTTGAAGACTCTGCTTTAATCACTATACCCTCAATCTCTTCTGTCCCTCTAATGGCTTCAGCAAAGGGTTTCATCATGAGGGTGAAGATTGGTGTGGAGAGAGGACATCCCTGCTGGGTGCCAATACCAATCACAAAATTCTCTGTTTCAATACCACCGCCAGATAAAGAAGGAGAAGTAGAGAGCCTTGATTGCTTTATCATTTTTTTTCTAAAACTGCTTTGCTCACTTGGAGGGAAATTTGAATGCGACAGGTCCCCATAACTTGGTAAAATGTATTGAGCATTGTTGCCTATTCACCACTGCTTTCATGCTAATTTTGATAGGAACCTTACTTAATAAATCTGACAAAAAAAAAGATTGCGGCTATATGTGTAGTGCTTAGTGGAGGATATGCAGATTGGTTGTAGAAGTAATCAGTAAGACACAGTAGGCCAGTGCTGGAGTGTTCCCATATTAGGGGAGATGACCTAAGCTCTGATTCAGGCATCTTCCACTAGTAAATGTGATATTTGTCAAGTTTTGCACTTAGCTGAAAATTTTATTAAGCACTCCATTATCGGCATATATTTTTCCTTACTGATATTCAAATCCCTTTTTGGGAAACACAAACACCATAATGTGAGAAAAAAAAAATATTAGTTTGATATCCATCATCATCGCTTATCTTCAAACATTGTAGAATTCTTTGGAAGCAGCTGTAAAATAGTATACCGTGAAATTGCTTTAATCCTAGCATTTAAAAAAAATAGAATTACTATACACAAGAGTAAATAAAAACAGCAATAAGCTGGCAGCTGTAGGGAACTAGTGATATGCTCAGCCACACTGCTTATCAGTGCAAGTTCTCACAAAATGTTACAGTTTTTATTAAAATATCATGCCAATAGGGAACATATTTATTGTTTTTTAGAACTTCAGCCATGTCCAATTCTTGGTGACCATATGGCAACAGAACATCAGGTACATATGTCTGTGTTTCTGGTTATTTTCCTTAAGGTTTTCTTGGCAAATATACTGGAGTGGGCTGCCAGTTCCTTTTCCAGTGGACTGTGAATTGTCTGACCTCTCTGCTATGACCTGCCCATTTTGGGTGGCCCTACATAGCTTCATTGACAAATGCAAGCCCCTTCGCCAGGACAAGGTAGCGATTCTAAAGGGGTGGGAACATATAGGGCACCCCATATGAAAACACTGCTTCCATTTCAAGAAAACAGGCACAAAATATCTGCTGTATTTATTTATTTTTTATACCAGAATAATATACACTGACCAAATGGAAGTAAGACGGGAATAGAGTATATGAATGCCAAACACGTTAATTTAGTGGTTGGACTTATATATAATGTGTGTGCGGATATATTACAAAATTATGATGGTGAAGTAGTGACTGACATACGTAACTGTTACTGACACCGTCTGTCACTACTGTGATTTTGTGCCGGTTTGGTATCATTCAAGATTATTTTAGATCACTTTTGTAAATATCTATTATGTCAGTCCACTGTTGGTTTTATTAATTGAATTTCTATGTTCCCTATTGGTTTCATATTTTAATAAATTTGATAATGAAAGTAAGTTTTTCGGTTTCATAACAGAGACTTTTGGTAGGCTCCAGATAGCAGCTTACTTTATGTACAGTTCAAAACTACTCTGTATATTGGATTAAGTTTCCATCATTAGTAAAAAAAAAAAAAAAGTTTTTTTTTTGGTGAATAATCCCCTCAAAGATGTAACAAAGAAAAACATTTCTTCAATTGCCCTTTAGGTAAGAACTTGTTCTCTAAAATGTAGATGTTAATTTATTCTTCTACATAAATTTCGAATGATTTATGGGATTTCCTTAATCAGGTACTTGCTCCTTGTCACATTTGCTTTCTTTTACAGGATACTCATATGCTTGTTCCCCATTGAAAATTATGATTAGCATATGAGCATAATATTGCTTTACAAGGTGCGACTCATTCATATACGTGCTGGAATCGAAGTGCTTATCATTTAATGGACCACTGTACATTAAAATAAATAAGTTTGAAAAATGTGGATATAAAAGGATAATTATTTAAGGCAGGAAAGAGTCAAAGCTAGTTTTTAAATAGAAAAGAAAATTACATTTTGATATCTCTGCTGCTCCGTGGAAGCAATCATGATACTTTGGTAAAGGTTGTGTGTGTTTATATTTTTGAGGCTGCAGGGCTTATATTTATTGATGCAAGCTGCCTTATTAGGAGCATGTGTGGAGAGGCTAAGCTAAATGCAGATTCTAAAAGTTAGTTATTTAACACATCCACTTCCCTCTCTCTCCTCAGGCTTCAAGTTATCAAGAAGTGATGAAATGAGAGAAGATGGAAACTTCTACATAGTCTTTAAAAGTTATAATTTTCCCTAAAAATGTTTGTTTATAGCCTATACAGTTGTTAATCTTGTTCATTTGTTATATACATCACACATGTACAGTTATTCTTGAACAACAATTGTTCTTTAACTTGAAAGGCCAGTGTGAAGATCTAAAAAAATGTCACCACTTCTAAAATGCTGAGGACCATACACATGAACAAGTAGGCCACTAGTTAGACAGCACTGTTGAATTATTTTGTTTCTGTGAACATTCACTCCCCCAAAGCCAGTAAAAAGAATGCCTATTAAAAAAATTATTCTGAATATACACATACATTTTTTTTTTTCAATTTTAGATTTTTATCCAGCTCAAATCATGGACCAAGGTGCATCTCCTTCACAATGTTACAAGAGGTTAAAACACCTTTCATTAAAGTTCTTGCAATAGCTGCATTTCATTTAGATGCAGGGCTTAAAACACAGTTTCCTATGACTGCAATACAAACACATCTCACACTGTCCAAAATCTTCATAAATACAGATCTTGATCTCCAAAGGCACAGCAGGGTTCGGAAGTCATTATAAAACATGCATAAGAATCCAGTAGATGTGACATTCAGCTGTTCATTCCATCTCAATTTCTGCTGGGTCAATTGTGTTCTCATTCTTCACCCAGGTTACCGGCGTGGGAACATATGGGTCAAAGGTCCACCTGGGATATACACGCTTGTATAGATTCATTAGTACAGTATCCTGAGACTTTAACTGCCCATCAAAAGTGCACTTCATGTGTCCATGTGTTCCTGACAAATAAAATAAATAAATAAATTGTTAAACCAAGGAATTAGGTTCTAAGCATCAATATTTTCCATAGGAATAGGTACAATATGATAAAAGATATCATATGGAGTACAGAAAACATAAAACATAGATAAACCAACATTGCACTAATTAAAAAAGTAAAACTATTTAAAATCTACAGAGCAAGAGTGACATACAATGTATAATAAAGACCATATACGTATCTGAAAATATACAGCTTAACATTAAGCTCTGACATAACGTAAACTTTGTACTCGAAGACTATTTAATGGGGCAGAAAAAATAAAACTCCACATAAAGTAAAGCATTTTTATTTGAAATCACGACGATCATATTGTTTGTTAAGAGACCACTATTGTTGTTATTTATCCATCCTGCTCTGTTTCAGACTAATCACCTTTAAAGGTGATCAAAAGAGCAACATGGTGATCTGTAATGAGCCACATTACAGAGCGATGGGATGCTCACCTCTGCGTTTGCGTATTGGAAGCCTGCAGTGTGGCTAATAGATGCAGAAGACAAAGGGCATTGCATAAGGTAGATAAGTCTGGCAGAGGTATTTATGGCAGACTGTTGATGGACAGTAGGTGGAAAGGACTAGCAGTAGTTTATGCAGAATATGATGGGTTAATTGAACCAAAATTGTGTTGTATTGTGTGAAAAAGTGTACTGGACAAGTTTTTACATCACAGTGGCAGAAGGATTCTATGTGAGGACTGAAAGACTAAACACTGAGATAATTATTCACCAGTTGCAAAGAACACAAGGGATTGCAATTGGCTTGGCATATACTAACAATTATATAATACTTTATTGGTTCTAAACAGTTCTAACATACTATTCAGTAAGACAAAGACAACCATCCAACTTACCTAGAGCTTCTTTAATATGTCCTCTCCGGCCCCACTTGGTACGCAACTCAATTGGCTTAAACCACAACACATCCTCTGCAAATATAATACATTCAGAAGAGGTTAATCAGTGCATCAAATAAATCAGTGCACAATACACCTGAAAATGAACAAAATTTGTCACTGTATATATTTTTCTTTTAAAAACCCAATTAAGAGTTGGTCAAATATTGCTTTAAAATGGAATGATTTTACTTCTCGTTAGTGGTTGTTAGCCTGTAATTTAACTCTACCAGCACCCTTACCTCGGTTGAAGAACATATAGCGCACTACAGCTGATCGCTTCATGATTTTAAAAGGGTGGCCACTCAGCACAATCCTCTT
This sequence comes from Discoglossus pictus, assembly GCA_027410445.1. NCBI lineage: Eukaryota > Metazoa > Chordata > Amphibia > Anura > Alytidae > Discoglossus > Discoglossus pictus. The sequence goes on along the minus strand of CM050164.1, from coordinate 81,754,722 downwards.
GATGATTATTCTGTCTGGATCAACACTCAGCAGGGACCCAGTTGCCACCAGGTCATGCATCCCTAAAGGAACGACATGACAATGAAGCACATGACAATGAGACCAGAGATCTCTCACCACACAAAGGGACAAAACTTACCATTACTCCTCTGCTTGAACATGAGTACTGAGGCAGGTGGAAATGCAATAGGGGCATATACTGTGACGACCACAGCAGCGTCAGACCGCAGGAAGCGTTCCGATTTGTGTTTATCGGCTAAAGAAATAAAGAAAGAAACTGGTGATGAAAAAGTCTGCAATGCAGAATCACTTAAGAGTCAAATTATAGTGTCCACAGTTACTTGGAGTTAAATTAAAATGGACATTTAATTCAGTAATAATGCTGGTGTATGTCGGTAGATATAAAAACGTACCCAAATGTACAATAACTGAAAAAGACAATTGAAGTACTATGCCAAAATGAGTCTTTCGTGTATAATAGATAGTGACAGATAAAACCTTTTCAAACCCATACTGCTACATTTTGCAAACCTTCTGTCATAGCCACAGACTGAAATAAACCCTTGTCAAGTGCAAACTACCTATTCATCCACCATTGTAGAAGATAATTTCAGATGTATGCAGTTGTCTATATTAAAACCTAGAACTTATCACAGTAAACTTGTTTCTTACAAACTAGTAAACTGGTTTCTTACCAGATGTGTGCTGAGAATATAGGGGAGATGATCGGAAACGCCTAAAGCCACAATGGAATATCAGCTCCTCTTTGGCTTGTACAGGCTCATTATTTCCAGGGTATCTTCTCACAAGCATGTTCACCACTGACATCTGCAAACAAGGAATTAACATTGAACAAGCCAGTAAGACTAATTATATTGGTTTGTATCATTGCCATATATTTGTGAAAACAATGCACATTTGAGCTCAAGATGAAACTTCCGCTTTCCAGGCTTGACATACCAAAAGAAAATATGAAGAAGTTGAAACCAAAGCACTCACTTTTTGTTCATGTGGAAGAAGGGAGCAGAGGACAAGTGGAGCGCCTTGTTTGAAATGATCCATCACAGAGACAGGAACATTGCTGATATGTACAGTAACAAACCAGCCAACCTGGGGATTACACAGGTCAGATATTGAAATGCAAGAGATTAACAAGAGACTGACAGTATGAAAAATAGTTTTTATTGGTACAAAACTTTTACATTCATTATTTTAAAAAGTTAGACTTGATATAGAACATGTCTAATATGATAGAAACCTTGACAAGGATTTAATGAAGTTTCTTTAAGAAAATTAGGAATACAAAAAGTCATGACTTGAAGCTTGAGGGTGGAAGATTTAGGGGTAATAAAGTATTACTTTACACAAAGTGTAGTAAATAAGTGGAACAGCCTTCCAGTGAGAGTGGTCGGGTCAAACAAAGTCAAGAAATGTAAGCATGCCTGGGATAAGTACAAGGCTACCTTGAGGCTTTATTAAGCCAAACTTTTAAGTAAGAGAAGGAGCAGACCAGGTAGGCCTTTTTGGTTCTTATCTATCTTCAAATCTGTGTTTCTATGCTTCTAGTTATTAGCTGAAAACTTACTTGGTATTTTAGCTCTATTTCTAAACTAAGCAGCTCCACCAGTTGATAATTTTTTGGAAAACTCTAGTTATACCTTGCTCAATATTAAAAATAAGTGAGAATTAAGTTTGTCAACATTATCAGACCCACTTGAAAGTTTGCAAATTTTACAAGGTGAAAGAACTAGTCTAAAGAGTTTCAAATATTATATTATAATCAAATGTATTTAATAATTCTCAATTGAAAGGTTGTTGTGATATGTGTGATAAAATAGCTCTTCATTAAAACAAGTGGCTTTAGCTGTTGAAGAGTTAAATAATCTAGCTCTGTTATTGTGCGTCTGACAGTGGCTACATTTTGACTAAAAGAAATGACTTTTGTAACATACACATACCCACACTTAATACCGGTAATTTTGTTAATCTAATGTTTGCATATACAGAATTGCATATAACCCTCCAAACTCCCTGTTTAAGGTAGAACTAATACCCTTCTTTTAGTAGAACTAGAAAAAAAAATAATGTGCATTATGTTGCTTTAATGTCAAAAGCTTTGGATTTTATCTTTAACATTTTCACTATGGCTGACTGTAGCTATACACTGTAAAATAGTTTTCACTAGCAGGGGAAATGAAGAGTTATCTTATTACAGACAACCATGCAGGAAAATTGAAGCTGTATACTACATGGGAGCTGGAGAAAGAACATCGATGGGATGTCTAATTGTAGCAGTAGAATATGAATCTAACTTGACATGGTACCATTTAAATGTGGATTTGTTCCTATGCACACAAGTAATACATTTGCTAGTATAACTACACAGTATGTACCTCTACCATTAGAACACAAATCACTTTGCCAAACAGTAATGCCATATAGACAGTTAGTAACATGGTAAGTTTACCATGGCCCCTTCAGTTTGCTCTTCCTCCATGTCTCTGAAGACACGTTTCCTGGTTCTGAAGAAGTCATGAAACTGGAAGATTCGAGCATAGTCTCTGGGAAGGTTTTCCTTAGTATCCCATGGCGATGTGCGAAAGCTTTTTAAGCCTCGATATTTCTGAAATCTGAAGTATATTCGAGAAATGCAAGCCAGCATTTAAAGATATATAGGAGAGAAAAAAACAAACAAAACACAAATAGCATTCATGTTATTACTATTAAAATAGATTAATCGTTTATTCAAACTAATAAAAGGGATCTGAAAACAAACAAAGTATGTCCTTTAAGTAAAATACAACATATGTCTCAGTATAGTGTTTTCCAAATGATGTGCTGTTGAACTCTGTGGTTCCATGACACAATTTACCAGTGAGTTTTCTCTCTGGAAAGTTTTGTGATGTCCTTGAAAATGTCTTGGAGAGAGGTTATGAGGCACTGGTTAGAGGTTTGGTGGTTATGTGGTTCATTTTCAGATCCTGCAGAAGTATTCTGGATTCCAAAAATGAGTCTTTGGGTCATGGGGTTCAGGCATTACTTTTTGATCTCAGCACAAATATTTTGGGAAATACTGCCTAAGGGGTTTTCAAACCTATCATCAGGTTATGCCGCTCTAAGTATTTGCGACCCCCATTTGTAACTAAATATATGCCCTTGAAAATGTATGAAAACTATAGGATGTTATTGTAATGATAATCCATTAGAAAATGTATCATGTGCAGCATAACTGAAGTCAAGGAAAAAAAACTAAAAAAAAACACAGATTGCCTATGACAATAGTGATGTTTGCTTGTCTTGCGAATAGCATCACCACACTAACAAGATGCATAGTTTATCTAAAGTTAAGCTGGTATCACTAGCAATATAAGTTTTCATCATCCCACAAAAAAATATTTAATTTAATTGCATTGAATTGATCAAATTTTTAGGTCATGAAAAAAGTCAATATGACTGACACTTTCAGCATGAGAAGGTTGGAAGGAAAGGTCTGATCTCATACCGGACTCTAGACAGCTGGTCCCGCGGAGTGTCCACCTCATCAGGAAACATTTCATCCTGACGCTGCAGCTTATATTTCTCCAGCATCTGCTCTTCCTCCTCTTCATCAAGATTCTCATCATACTTGTCATCTCTTGTACTATCAGGGATGGTCATTGTTTCGCTCTCCTCTGGCTCCTCATTCTCACTCGCTTCCTCATCCTTACAACCCAAGAGAGAAGATATTAGGTAATAAGAGTTTGCATCACATCAAGCACTTTACTATCTGAAACCTGTGTGTACAATGCAAAGAGAGCTACTCAACTACAGATTTATGAAAAACAGATTTTTTTACATAAAGAATGAACAACAGACTCAATACACCATATATACATATCGAATAAGCCACTCACATTCCACAGAACTTGACTAAATAATGAGACAAATGTTTTCACAGAAGTAATAAAAATAAATCCAACCACACTAACTAACATACTAAACCTTTCCTTAATGGGAATGCCAATACATTTTGTTAAACTGATTTGTTACTAGGGAGGAGATTACATTAAGAAACAACAGGAAACGTATCAGCATAGCAGGTCTCCTCACCATTGCCAAAATACATAAAAACTGCAAATATTTTTTTTCTTTGTTGCATTAGAGGGTATTTGATGTGTCACTGGGTGTCTTATTTTTCAAAAGGACTTATTCAGACTTTCAACTGCTCATGTGGGCTTGCCCTCTGTCGGCCAATTAAATCTCTGCATTTCCTGTTTATTCAAATTTAAACAGGTTTTGCTTTACATTTTTTTTGCAGAAAAGAAAATGTTTGCGATGTTTAAAATGTGCTCTATGTCCCTTTAATGTGGGACTTCAGTTGTACTTTAACTGTAATTTAGCAAAAGGTAATTTACTGCGAATCAGTAAAGTGTCCAACTTTAGTGATACTTTTTCAATAATAATCATAACAAGATCTATCACCTTACCAGTATGGTATTGTCTGTGCCTCACAGTCACACAACTTATGTATGCCTCCCACTTTGCATTTTCACACAGCCAATACAGATGATGCTTGGGCGTGACATTTACATTTCTATGCAGGTTGAATATGGGGATATGGTGTACATCCTGCCACTCCTAGAACTACCTGTCATCACGTTGAGATTTACATTTTCTGCCCCAATTCTGTACAGCCAATAATAATGCTGGTGCATTCTTCGGTTTTACTATATGTGAATATGTAGCACACACACACACAACACATTATAGGTTTCAGTCTGGTTTTCTTTAGATTTAAAGAATCTGCACGCCTATTAAGGAATATACCTATGTCCTGCCTATCCCTGTATCTAGAATTTAGACATTTTAATGGCAAGTATCTCTCAACTGACTCCTGTAACTATATATTTGTTCTAAAATGTTATTGTCCAATTCTGCACTTGTATTTTAACATTATCTAGCTTTAATTACCTCTGAAGCAACTTCATCCATTGCATCTTCCTCATCATCTTCAAGATCATCATAATCATCTTCACTTCCCTCTTCTCCATCACTCTCCTCATCATCCAGAATCCAGGCTGCCTGATATGCAGATGTTCCTTTGGGTACTTTCTTTATAATCTTGTTTCCTTTAAAAGAATCTATTGATAAAAATAAAAAAAAGTCAACTTTAGCATTCTGTAACCAACATATAAAAAAAAAAAAATTAAGTTAAGGGAAAACTGTAACGCTCCTTTAATGTGAATAGGGCACTACCATTAACTAGTATAAACAACTGTTCCATTAAGCGTAATTAAAAAAGTTTGCTCATTAGTGAGAAAAAAATGACACAGAAAAAAACACTCCCTTCATTTTTAATATGTTGCTTCAGTGTGGCTATTTTCACTTAACAGTGGTTACCTACAGAGCTATTTATTATCTGCTCATTCAGTCACACTGACAGTGAGGATACATGCTGATACTAGAGAGTAATAAAAAAATACTAGCGACTTGCCCATCAAAAATGACGGGGCAATCAAATTTGAAGCCATTGGAATGCTCTTTGACACACAATGTAAACTTTTTTGTACTCTGAGGACCTTTGGCACTCATTGCGAGCCTCGCGCTGATCGCGAGCCTCTCGTCTTGTCTATTTTTGCTCCTCTGAGAACCTTCGTCACACAGATAGACATATATATTTATCTATATTTACTTAATCAATAATGAATTAATTAGTTCTTGAATAAATTAATATACTTTACCTCTTTGTAATTAATATATCCAGCAGTCAATAGCCTGAAGAGCTAACAACCTGTTTATATCTTCCATCAGCATACAATGTACAGTTTGAGTGTTGGTGCTCTGATGCTAAAGTGTAATGAATGTCCTAACTGTGCATTAGAAATTGGTTGTGTGCGAGAGGGAAATCCGTTGGTGTAGTTGTGTAAAGCGCCATTGTAGATTCGTAATGTTATTAATGTGTTACGCGTTTCGCAATCATGTCCTGGCTGTTCCCCCGTGCTGTGAGTGATGTTTTCTTGTATTTATTTGTGTTTTTTTGATGTTTGCGGTTCGGCCGTTAACATCATATTTTTGCTATGTCGTAATTTCCCCCCCCCCAAAGTCCTGCATCTCGTAACGCGCCATTGTAGATATTGGTAATGTTATTAATGTGTTACGCGACTCACAAGCATTTTCCGTCATTTGTAATAGTGCATTTTGAAGTTCGTTCCTGTGTGAAAGTGCTACTCGTTTGGCAGTGTTTTGCGCGGTCCGGGGTCGTGTAGCCTAGTTTTAATTTTTTTCTGTGGCCATTTTTTTTCCTCTTGATTTTTGTATGGTGAAAGTCGTTGAAATGCCCTTAAATTCACGTTCCACCTCACTACCAGGCGTCCTGGCTGTTCCCCTGTGCTGTTGGTGATGTTTTTGTTGTATTTATTTTCTTTGTGTTTTTTGGATTTTCAAGGTTTCGCTGCTAACCTCGTATTTTTGCTATCTCGTATTTTTTTTTTTTTTTTTATAATTCCCGTGTTTGTCAAATGCTTGTAGGCGAATGCGAGTTTACTAAGTGTTTGGTGTCTAAGTCCTGCGTGTTTCATTGCCTTCAGTGCTCGCCTCGCCCTTTGTGCTGCGAGTTTGATTGCCTTAACAGCTCGCTTTGCGAGGCTCGCAGCGATGAGCGCCTGTGGCGCTCATCGCCTAAGTCGTACGCCTCACACAAAGCATGACAACGTCTCGTAGTTCGACAATTATAATATGTGATAGAAAAAGTACACTTCACAAGCAAGATGTTGAATAATATTGCATTTTTTTTTTAAATATTGCAACGTTTTTTATATTACATTAAAGGGACAGAAAGGTTTATGTATCTCTTTACTTGTGTGTATATTTTTTTACTTGATACTTGAGATAGATCACTGATTGGCTAATCTTGATTGATAACACTACCGATAGCAAGATTTCAAACCGTGCAAGTAATAATACACACCTGCTAGTCAAATATCAGCTTAAAAATGGCTCTTTACTGTGCATTTCACAGTATGTGTATTCAAAAGCTGCACAGAGGGCAGACCCAAAAAGGTAAAAATTGAATCATAGCTTTTAAGCACTTCTTAATAAAATAAAGTACATAAAAGTAAAAAAAAATAGGTATATTACATTCCTAGTTAAATTCAGAAACCTTCCATGTCTCTAATGTTTGGCATACTAGAGAGTGTTGCATAGTTCGCAAAAGTATAAGCTCATTTTTTTTAGATTTTGGCAAATGAAACTATGTGGGTGGATGGAAGGAAAGATAGATATAGATAAACAGTCAGGTCCATAAATATTGGGACATCGACATAATTCTAATCTTTTTGGCTCTATACACCACCACAATGGATTTAAAATTAAACGAACAAGATGTGCTTTAACTGCAGACTTTCAGCTTTAATTTGAGGGTATTTACATCCAAATCAGGTGAATGGTGTAGGAATTACAACAGTTTGTATATGTGCCTCCCACTTTTTAAGGGACCAAAAGTAATGGGACAGATTAACAGTCATAAATCAAACTTTCACTTTTTAATACTTGGTTGCAAATCCTTTGCAGTCAATTACAGCCTGAAGTCTGGAACGCATAGACATCACTAGACGCTGGGTTTCATCCATGGTGATGCTCTGCCAGGCCTCTATTGCAACTGTCTTCAGTCCCTGCTTGTTCTTGGGGCATTTTCCCTTCAGTTTTGTCTTCAGCAAGTGAAATGCATGCTCAATCGGATTCAGGTCAGGTGATTGACTTGGCCATTGCATAACATTCCACTTTCCCTTAAAAAACTATTTGGTTGCTTTTGCAGTATGCTTCGGGTCATTGTCCATCTGCACTGTGAAGCACCGTCCAATGAGTTCTGAAGCATTTGGCTGAATATGAGCAGATAATATTGCCCGAAACACTTCAGAATTCATCCTGCTGCTTTTGTCAGCAGTCACATCATCAATAAATAATAGAGAACCAGTTCCATTGGCAGCCATACATGCCCACGCCATGACACTACCACCACCATGCTTCACTGATGAGGTGGTATGCTTTGCATCATGAGCAGTTCCTTTCCTTCTCCATACTCTTCTCTTCCCATCACTCTGGTATAAGTTGATCTTGGTCTCATCTGTCCATAGGATGTTGTTCCAGAACTGTGAAGGCTTTTGTAGATGTTGTTTGGCAAACTCTAATCTGGCCTTCCTGTTTTTGAGACTCACCAATGGTTTACATCTTGTGGTGAAACCTCTGTATTCACTCTGGTGAAGTCTTCTCTTGATTGTTGACTTTGACACACATGCACCTTCCTCCTGGAGAGTGTTCTTGATCTGGCCAACTGTTGTGAAGGGTGTTTTCTTCACCAGGGAAATAATTATTCGGTCATCCACCACAGTTGTATTCCGTGGTCTTCCGGGTCTTTTGGTGTTGCTGAGCTCACTGGTGCGTTCTTTCTTTTTAAGGAAGTTCCAAACTGTTGATTTGACCACACCTAATGTTTTTGCTATCTCTCTGATGGGTTTGTTTTGTTTTTTGAGCCTAATGATGGCTTGCTTCACTGATAGTGACAGCTCTTTGGATCTCATATTGAGGGTTGACAGCAACAGATTCTAAAAGCAAATAGAACACTTGAAATTAACTCTGGAGCTTGTATCAGCTCTTTGTAAATGGGATAATGAGGGAATAACACACACCTGGCCATGGAACAGCTGAGCAGACAATTGTCCCATTACTTTTGGTCCTTTAAAAAGTGGGAGGCACATATACAAACTGTTGTAATTCCTACACCGTTCACCTGATTTGGATGTAAATACCCTCAAATTAAAGCTGAAAGTCTGCAGTTAAAGCACATCTTGTTCGTTTCATTTCAAATCCATTGTGGTGGTGTATAGAGCCCAAAAGGTTAGAATTGTGTCCATGTCCCAATATTTATGGACCTGACTGTATATAGATAGATAGCCATGTTCTTGTGAGGAGAATGTAAAATGGAGATAAATAGTGCTCACCCTCACAAGACAAGTAGGCAGCTGAACACACAAATGACTGTATCATGTAAATATCCTCACCTTCAGCTTCCTTCAGTTCCTCTTCTGTAGGCCACGTTTGTTCTCCCTCCATAGGATCTGGGACCACCTCAGACTGCAGTGACTCTTGCACTGCAGTATCTGCCTTCATCAGAACCTTGATATCTTCATCCATGCCTGCACATGAGCCACTAGACTCCTGCAACATAGCAGACAGAGGCTAAGTTAAGAAATGGGCAAATAATGTAAATCTCTCTGTAGAACACTGGTGCAAATATATTCATTTTCCAGAAGTGTTTTCCTTATTAAGACTTAAGAGCAAGTTGCTGGAAACTACTTCTACATAGTTTAATTAGAACAACATTGCAAAAGTGGCGAGTTGTATTCATTTAGGTTCCCTTAAGACATTGTGGTATGAACAGACTTATTTATCACACTGACACTATATTAAAAAATATATAGCTATATATTTGATGATCTTAGGTGAAGCTGATCATACAAACAGGATTCCGACCACTAATTAATTTTTTACATTACCGTTGTGTAAAAGGTGCAACCCCACATCACCATAATTTGAGAACAAGCTGCATTATACTTTCTGTGGCACTTCTTAGCTGCTATGACCTCAAAAGTACTATTTATTCTTTATCACCCCCTATTATAACTTAACTAGCGAATTGCCCGTCAAAAAATGACAGCAATGAAATTGTAAGTGAGCTAATGCTGTTTGATGTATAATAATGAAATAAATAATACATTAATAAATTAATATACTTTACCTATTTCGAAGTAATATATGCAGGAAGCATTGTGTTGAAGAGCTGGCAATCTGTTTTGATGTTGCTGCAGCATTAGTGGTGTGGAGCTGCTGTGTAAGCGTGATGAATGTGTGCAGTGTAAGAGTGTACGTGCGCAAGACCAAACCGTTAGCGTAGCTGTGTACTTCCGCATTAAAATGGCGGCAAATGTGTGGTATGCGTCTGTAGCGGAATATCCGTAGGTGTTTTGTGGTGTTTTGCGTGTTTCTTGTGGTGTTTTGCGTGTTTAGAGTCCTGTAGCCTCGTTTTCGTTTTGTTCGGCTGCCATTTTTTCTCTCGCTTAGAGATTTTTTTAGTGTGTAAACTCTTATTTTGAGTGAAATGAAGGTGTAACTTCATTTTTTGAGGTCCTGGATGCCCCCTCTTGCTGTAGGTAAGCTTTTTGTATGTGTTGTGTGTATTGTGTTTTTCATTTTTTCATGTCCGCGGGTTACGGACAATTTTTGCGAGTCCGTAATGGGTGTTAATGTGTCTCGTATGTTGTTTGCGTTGCGACGTAAAGTTTGCGAGGGTTGCAGTTGCTTTGCGAAGGCCGCGGCTCGCTGCGCGAGCCCGCAAGCGTGAGCAACGGCTCGAGCAGGCTCGCATGCTCAAAACTATATATGTGATTAATGTTCCTAGATAAAGAAACTTGGAAAGAGGGAGGTGCTTTATGGATAATTTATGCTTAAAATACCTTTTAATCTCAATTCCCTAACCATACCACTGAATTTTTTTTTTTTGTAACAACTAGTTGCAATAATGTTTATTTATATGTGTACTTTTCATTGCTGCAGTAACTGTGACCTTATAAACTACAAGCTTACATAAGCAAGTTTGTGTTTTAAAGAAAAAGGAAATTGAAAGCCAAAATGCATATTCTTAGTATCCTTGATGCTTATACCACCCATACAAATGCACAATCTATGGCTTATTGTATTAAATTACATGTGTGCAAATAGTAATCATTTGCTAATGCTTACTTTTTACAGCACTGCAACATTTATTTGTATCTTAGATCAAGACAAAAGTCACCAATATCATACCATCATCTCCACATCCTGTCCTTTCTTTGCCTTTGTTTTATGGATTCGGGGGTTCAGTGGGTATAGATCTGGAGGAGCATCAATTTGGCTCATCTGGAAATCTCCATGTCCTACAATGTGCAGGACCTGGTTCACATTCAGTTCTTGCCCTCGCACATATCCAGACACTTTCAGTGTGCCCACCAGGCCACTTTCATCTGTAGGAATAAAGTCTGCATTTTGGGCCAGCATGTATGAGCGGCGACTGCGGAACGCCAAGTGCCGCTGCTTCTGGGTGGCTATTTGTCTCAGAAGCAAAGCAGCCTCCTGCTCGGTGTCCAGCTGAAAGAGTTTGGCATCTGGGAAACGTTTCTCTGTGACCTTGCTCAGCTGTTTCTTTATGTCCGTTTTTTTCTTTAGCGGCAGATCAGCCATTCCCTGCACAGCAAGCACTAAACCAGACAAACAAAGCAGATACAATAAGGGAAGCAAGAGGTTATGACCAATAATGATTATGCATCCATGAGAGCAACAAATGTAATTAAAAGTATCCCTCCCTCATATGGAAGTTGTTATTATATTATGCAGATCCCATAGTACTAGGGCTAAAATAAACACATGAATAAAACATTATATATATATATATATATATATATATATATACTTAACGTGGACATAAATAAAACAAGGCAAAACATCTGTACCTATACATTGATACAGGGAGAGGCGAGAGCCGGATCTTGTGAGAGTTGCCATTAAAGCTCTATTAGAGTATAGTTTCCACTCATACAATACTGAATGCAGTCACATAGATATCCATGTATAAAATAATGCAAGACTCTACATAAGATTCTTAAAACGGTAGTTCCGGCATCATGTCCTGCTGCAGGGGTTGACGGCAACTTTCTAGCATTTAGGACTGACATGACCTTGAGGAAGGCATCAAATGGATCGGTTATCAGAAACGCCTCCTCTAGAATGGTATATGCGAGATGAAACTTAAAAGATTTACTCACCATAACTGGGAAGGCCTTGAGCAAAAAGGCAGGAGAGGCAATAGTCACCATAGCTATCCCAGCCCTCCTGAGGATCCAGTACAAACAGAAGGGTGTCTGCAACTTTAGCCAAGTCCAGCAGAGAATGTAAGTCATCTAGAAATAGAGAGAGAGGGTAGCTATATATAAAGGATATAAACAGGCTTGAGATACAAACATGCCTTTTACATTAAAATAAAGGATATGAACCAGACCTGTTTAAGGCTCTGAAAAGGAGTAGGGAAATAACAAATTAGGATGGCCAACTGTTTTACACATGGTCAAGTCTTTGCGATCTATAGTAGTGATTCGCAACCTTTTATAGAGCCAGGCATTTGCAGACTACCATTGGAAACTTCCCTGGATCACCTTAAAGAATCAGTCCATCATGAACATGCCAATTCTTTGTTAATCGTAATAATAATAATTTTATCGGTGACATCTTTAAAAGGGTCAGTCTTTCCTCATTATCACTTTCTTGCCCTATTCATGTGCCTTTATTAACTGAGCCCTCATATCCCTTTCTCAATGAGACTAGTTAGATGGGGTCTCAGGGACCTTCACCAGTCTGTTCCTTGCTTTAGTGCAGTTTTTCTCAACAGCCAAACTGGCACATGCATTCATCATGAATAGAGATTCCAGGAAAAGTCAAGAAATGGTCACTATAAATACATGTATGTCCTCTTACCTGTGTTTGCTTGATTGAAATACCATCTCTGCTTGAGTTTTGGACAGACCAAAGCAAATACCCCTGTCTTCTGGGCATCTTCATGCACCAGGTCATCATTATTACTCTTCAATAGCCTCAAGAGGCTGTTAGAGGCAATTCCAGCATGCAGAGGAACCACAGCCACTAGGTGTGGAGGACCATCTTTACTACCCAGGTTTCGTTTCTCTGTTATGACCTTTAGATAAGGAAAAGACAAACAAAGATTTACCACATTTCATTCCACATAAGAGAACATACACCCAGTTGTTCATAGCTATGGAATGAAGACACTACTGATAGCAATACAGGCGGTCCCAGGGTTACAGACAACCCCTACTTAAGAAAAGGTTCCAAGGGTTTTTTGTATGAGCTTTTTCATGTTCTGTTTGTGTTAATAAAGAGAAAGAGCAAACTAGTTTCTGAAATATATTACAGTACAGGGGTATTATTACATTATTATTACCATGGACCATTAGCATATTATTATTATTCAGGGATCCCACAAATTCGACTTAAGAACTTTCTCAGGAACAGACACAATTTCAAATGCAAGTGATATTATTATCAATACAAAATCTGCATAATAAAACCTTTAAAACTGCCTGTTAAATATAAGCTTAAAAAGGCTCTATAATATGTTCCATCACCCCATGAAATCATCAAAAATACATAAAAATGTAAATAAAACAGAAGAAAAACTAAACCAAACGCTAAAGATGCTGTATATTCACACTACAGTTGCATAACGAGGAATACCCGATTCCTCCACCCCTGCCATTCACCTACAAAGTGAGAATCCCATACTGCAGATCATATTGCATCACTGGATATGATGTGTCTGCTATTTAGATGATAAGGGAATCACATGGTATACTCACGTAATGTGTCAAGTATAGGATTATTGTGTATTATATGGTTATTGCACTTTATAGGAGGTTAGAGTAGTAGCTTCACATTGCTGCTTGTAGGATAGGGGATAAGTGGCAGATCCCCACCAGCCACTGTGCATTCTAAGGTTTTTCAGGAGGATTATAGTGTAGATAGTTCATTCCTGTAAACAGAGGGCTCCACAAGCACCAGTATTTGTAGGGTTTATTTAGAATAAGTTTTTTTTTTTGTGTGATTTGTTTTGCTCTAGTCACTTTATTCCTGCTGCTCATTTTTGGATTGTAGTTATATTATATCAATTGATTTTTTTATGGCATACATATTATTGACACTGTTATCGATAGTGATTATGTGTCCATATAGTACTGTATTCTGAATATATCTGATTTACCGCCATTGAGACACCTGCACTTTAACTTTGCAACCATTACTATTGAGATGTTTGCATTTCAAACTTTTACATTCTCATTCATAGGAACACTATTTTGTTTTTAATGGGTGTTATTTTTATGGTTTTATGAATAAAAGTTATGTTTTATGCATCCAGATCTATTGTATGTTGTGTATGTCCCTACGGGGTTGTGCCTGAGTTTAATTGGTGCTTTTTTTCTCTTTTGTGTAATTTTTAATTACACCAACTATTAGGACTTTTTTCGGTATTTATACATTAATTATGCTGCATTATATGTGACTCTTAACTGACCCTGGTCTGACTGAATCTCATCTTTTTCTATAATTATATACACATGTGTAAAATCCAGCCATGGCTTTGCATTAAAGCTGTGTAATACAGCAGGCATAAGCATAAAGGAAGCCATGTTTGATAATGGCTATGGATTGAAGAGTGATGATTTTGTGGGCACATTTGCATGTCCCTGCTCAGCTTTCCAGAATGCAGTCTAATAACTGTTTTTCTTGGAATTCTGAGCTGGAAGCAGGCTTAAATTGTTTTAGACATCCAAATGTGAACACAGATATACTATTTATTATAATATATATATATATATATATATATATATATATATATATATATATATATATATATATATATATATATATATATATATACACACACACAATCACTGCAGCCAGTTTAGAACATGTGCATCAATAAAAAAAAAAGGTAAAGCGAGTCATATCTAGCACAACAAGAGTACAGCACTCACAGCTTCTTTCCTCTGCTTGCGAATCTGATTGGCTTTATGTCTTCTGTCCAGTTTGTTCAATTCTTTTCTAATTTTTTTACTAATGGTCTTTGCTGCAACTCTGCCTGAGAGAAAAAATAAACCACAAGAGAGACAATTAGAAATCAGAGGGTCCATACAAAATATTGTTGTAGAACCTCTCCCATAAGAAATACATATTAACCAAGTTTAATATTTCTGAACAGCAAACGTATTATATAGAGAAACTTCACAGAATAATCATTATGTATTATAGGTACTTTCATAGTATAAACATAAGCACAACATACATCATGATTAAGAAGATCGTATAACACAAATAAGGGAATATTGCTTAAAAAGTAGAAGCTAACCAAAGTAAAATAAATACATGAAAAAAAAAATAGGCAAGCTTTTTCTCATCTGATATCAAATTATTTGTTGTTAAGATTTCAAATACTCTGAAGAGTGCTATGTAGTAAAATCGAATGATGATATTGCACAAGTATATAAAGGCATAAAATAAATTCAGTGTTCAATACCTTTTGGAGCCCCTTGCGCCATCAGACTCTACCTTAGCTTTCAGAGTTTTAAGAAGTCTTTAAAAACCCACTATTTTTAAGGAAGCCTCTGACATATAGTGTTTACTGATATCAATTGACCAGACGGATCATTATTCACTAGGACACACAGCCACCTCCTTGGCTTACCAGTTACTCATCTACCCCACTGTTTTTTTCCCCCTAACCATCTCCTCTAAAATGTAAGTTCTCAGGAGCCCTTTCTCCTTTTGTATTAATATTTGTAATCTTATTGTTATATGTAACATGCTCTCTGTATATAATGTATTTCCCATATTTATACAGTATATCTAATCCAACCGTAGCATTGCTCAAAGCTGTTTGATAGAGCAGGCATATGCTTTGTTGGCACATTTACATGTCCCTCCCAAGGTTCCCAGAATGCAGTGCAATAACTGTATTTCTCAGAATCCTGGGCATGAAACAAGTTTTTTTAATTTGTTTTAGATGTTCAAATGTGAGCACTAATGTACTATTTATTTACTACTAGCGACTTGCCCGGCAAAAATGACGGCAAGATCAAGTTTTTTCCAAAACATTTCTCCCTCCCATGTCTCTTTCCCTCCCCCCTCCTGTTTCTCTTTGCCCTCTCTCTCCCTCCCTTGTCTCTCTTTGCCCCCTCTCTCCCTCCCTTGTCTCTCTTTGCCCCCTCTCTCCCTCCCTTGTCTCTCTTTGCCCCCTCTCTCCCTCCCGTCTCTCTTTGCCCCCTCTCTCCCTCCCTTGTCTCTCTTTGCCCCCTCTCTTGTCTCTCTTTGCCCCCTCTCTCCCCCCCCTGTCTCTCTTTGCCCCCTCTCTCCCTCCCCTGTCTCTCTTTGCCCCCTCTCTCCCTCCCCTGTCTCTCTTTGCCCCCTCTCTCCCTCCCTTGTCTCTCTTTGCCCCCTCTTTCCCTCCCCTGTCTCTCTTTGCCCCCCCTATCCCTCACCTGTCTCTCTTTGCCCCCTCTATCCATCCCCTGTCTCTCTTTGTCCCCTCTCTCCCTCCCCTGTCTCTCTTTGTCCCCTCTCTCCCTCCCCTGTCTCTCTTTGCCCCCTCTCTCCCTCCCCTGTCTCTCTTTGCCCCCTCTCTCCCTCCCCTGTCTCTCTTTGCCCCCTCTCTCCCTCCCCTGTCTCTCTTTGCCCCCTCTTTCCCTCCCCTGTCTCTCTTTGCCCCCTCTTTCCCTCCCCTGTCTCTCTTTGCCCCCTCTATCCCTCCCCTGTCTCTCTTTGTCCGCTCTCTCCCTCCCCTGTCTCTCTTTGTCCCCTCTCTCCCTCCCCTGTCTCTCTTTGCCCAATCTATCCCTCCCCTGTCTCTCTTTGCCCCCTATATCCATCCCCTGTCTCTCTTTGCCCAATCTATCCCTCCCCTGTCTCTCTTTGCCCAATCTATCCCTCCCCTGTCTCTCTTTGCCCAATCTATCCCTCCCCTGTCTCTATTTGCCCCTACTATCCCTCCCCTGTCTCTCTTTGCCTCTACTCTCCCTCCCCTGTCTCTCTTTGCCTCTACTCTCCCTCCCCTGTCTCTCTTTGCCTCTACTCTCCCTCCCCTGTCTCCCATTCTCCCCATCGCCCTCCCCTGTGTCTCTTCCCCCTCTACCTCCCCTGTGTCTCTTTCCCCACTCCCTCCCCTGTACCCCCTCCCTCCTCTGTGTCTCTTTGCCCCTTCTCCCTTCCCTGTGTCTCACCTACCTCTCCTGGCTCCCTTCCCCCATCCTGTCTCCCTTCTCCCTGCTTGTGACCCCCACTTCATTACCTCCTGGGTTCTTCTCCCACTGGATCTCTGCAGATGGCTGTCTGTGTGGGGAGCAGCGGTGGGCTCAATCCTCATCTCTGTCCTGTCTGCTTGTTGAGGCAGAGATGTGAAGCAGCTGCATGGAGCTGCCGAGGAGGGAGCCCTGGGGGAGAAGCCTGCTGCAGGCCCAACCAGCACAGGCCCAGAACTGAGCACCGCGGCTCCATCTCCAGTAAAGGCTCCTCCTTGTACACCCAACGGGGGTAATTTTATTCCTCTCCCCCCTCTGCAGCCTTAGGCCTGTGGCTCATTTATCAGCTCCCCGCCCCCTGCGGCCTGTCCTCGGAGCCCAGCGCAAGGAAGTAGGCCAGACAGCACAGGCCGGGATCGGAGGCTCCTCCTTGTACCCCCAACTGTCCTGCCTCCCTGGAGCTGCATCCTGCAGCACTGATACCTGGAAGTGCTGGCTGGGTGTCTGAGCTTCCCGTGCAGGTGCCTGGGGTGATGTGGGCTGCTGGGGAGCATCAGTGGCAGGGTCCTGGCAGTGCTGGCTGGGTGTCTGAGCTTCCCTGCAGCCTGGGGTGATGTGGGCCGCTGGGGAGCATCAGTGGGGCAGGGGGTGCCGTGCAGGCGCCTCGGGTAATGTGGGCCACTGGGGAGCGTTGCCAGCAACTGCGGCCCTCGCTTCGCGAGGGCCGCAGCGTTAGCAACAACCCGCATGCTCACAACTATATATGTGATGCTCTCTGTATATAATGTATTTCCCATATTTATACAGTATATCTAATCCAACCGTAGCATTGCTCAAAGCTGTTTGATAGAGCAGGCATATGCTTTGTTGGCACATTTACATGTCCCTCCCAAGGTTCCCAGAATGCAGTGCAATAACTGTATTTCTCAGAATCCTGGGCATGAAACAAGTTTTTTTAATTTGTTTTAGATGTTCAAATGTGAGCACTAATGTACTATTTATTTACTACTAGCGACTTGCCCGGCAAAAATGACGGGCAATACAAATTTAAGCCATGGCAATGCTGTTTGACACACAGTGTAAAGCTTTTTCTATTCTGAGGACCTTCCTCTTTCATAGCGAGCCGCTCCTCTTGTTTACTTTTGGTCCTATGATCGCCTTCGGCTCTCATGACAAAAACAGATATATATGTCAATTTTTTTCAAGAATTATTATTTATTTACTTAAATTAATATACTTTATCTATTTGTAATTGATATATGCAGAAATGAATAGCCTGAAGAGCTAAGTATCATCTCTTTTTATTTTCCTGCAGCATACAATGTCCAAAGTCACATTTTTCTGTGGGGTTTTGTCCCGGGAGTGAGGCGACGTAGATCCTCCACCAATAGCGGACCCTCGCGAATTTGCGGGCAGTTCTGCGAGGTCGCTCCACGAGCTTGCAAAGCGTGACGATGATTCTCAGTTTGACAACTATTATATGTGATGTATATATGGGTGTGTATATATATATATATATATATATATATATATATACATACACACACAACACATGGTGTCTATATAAAACTATGTGTCAGTTATACAGTACCAGAGTATAGTGTAACAGATTAGAGCACGTTTATCACACTCATCACATGTCAGTGTGTCCCTGGGTCAGTACATGACAGTACACGTGGGTACCACGTGGTTCCATTAGTCGGGGTGCCAGTCACTCTCAGCCTTCCCCGGTTCCTCTCACCTTTATTCTCTCTGTCCTGTGCCCCGCGGCCCCGATGTCGCCCGGTCTTGTGAGGTTTGTTGGGCTGTTTAAAGGCCCCGGGCCGGTGAGTCGCCTGCTTATCCCCTGCCGCCATCTTAGTCCAAGACTATCCACACAATCTTTCACTTCCGGGTTAGAGCGAAGGCCCTCTTCCTTGCGACCGGAAGTTGTTACATCTCCATAGCAACAAGACTTGGCAGTGACAGTAGATAACAATAACACGATTCCCGTTGCAGTTAATGTAGAGCATTGCACATTGTCTTGATGGTAGTGATATAATGGTATAAAACAGTGGGCCACAAACTTTTTTTTCAATGATCCACCAGGAAATTTCCCAGGATCACCAGCATACTGCAGAGGCCTTTCTGGACCCCCTGTTTTTTCTGCCTGTTAACAATTACAATGTGCAGTCATATAATGGGATGCAGCCAGTGCATTTATAAATATAGTATGTAGATGCATACGGTTTTTAAATGTATATTCAAGTTCCCTGTATGTAACTGTTTCTAATCGAATACACTCTGCTTCTAATAGAAACACATTACATTGATTCATTGATAGACATACAGATTTATTTTATTTTAAAGACAAAATTTGTTTTCCACTCCCCCAGAGCTGCCTACATAGGCACCTGGCAGTAACCAATAGGAACACTGAATTCAGGTACCCTATGCTAGCCTTCAATCCAACAGCAGAAACAATGCAGAAAGCTACAGCTGCAATGGTGAGTTGCATCATTGAAGGGAGAGGAGAGAGTTATGGTTTTGGGAACTGGGAGCCCGATTCAATTGCAAGCCCGCATCTGGTGTGATACAGGCCGTTTGTCTGCGGGCGTGCTGCGGGATCCCGTTAGTGTCCGATTACAGTGTTTTTCAATTGAAGGAGCCCGCAAGTTACTGGCCAAAACCTAACTCCGTGAACTATATACTCGTCCGTAGCAATTTAGGGTGGTATTATGATCAGTTAAGCAAGACCGTAACCTCCCATTTTGAAACAGCCAATAGAAAGTGAGACCACCATCATTAAGGTAGTAAAACATGGAAGTTACATGTCAATCAATTAGGTTTGGGGGTCCGATATGCGATGGGGCTCGCAAACCCTCAAAATAAAAAATAATAAAAATGAATGACAATACTGTTCTAGTCCATATGGGTGGCCTGATATGTATTAGCTCATTGATTCCCAAGATCGATATAACCCCGAAATGAAACATAAAAATGCATTGCTTTTACTGCCGATTTGTGGGCTTGAGACTGTTGTGCAATTAATTCTAATGTCTTTTAACGCTTTCCCCGTCATTTACAGTGCAGTATTGATTTTTTATTTGCATTTACAGTACTACGATCAGGTGTTTAACCCCCTTGCGGGTCCTCTCTAGCACTCATTTGACATTGATGGGTGTGAAAACATTTGCGGCCTTGGGGAATTGGAGCAATTCAATATCGATTTGCGATTTTAGCGATCGTAACTCTTGCAAAAGTGAAAGGATCAAAGGCTTAGGGAGGCTGTAAGTTCCGGGTTTAACAATCGCAAAGTTTTCAAGGCCTTAACCCGTAAATCGCTTGGAGCCCACAAAAACATGCCAATTGAATAGCAAACCAATTTACGGGCTCCAGTAATTTACAATTGCTCGATTAAATTCTGCTCTTAGTCTACAAATCCAATGATGCCGTGCTGCAGACACTGTTGTACCTACACCCAATTGGCCAAAATGAATTATGAATTTTATGCTAATTTTAGCAGGGATTTTCAGGTGCGTTTACTCTCAAAATCAGCTGCTAGAAAACTCAAGAGATTTGGCAAACTTTACTGTAAGTTTAATACAGCAATACTCCATTGAGATAGGTTCCTGGCAATCGTATTGTTAAGCTAAACAGGGTCATTTTAACATAGAGTAGATAAGGATAGGGAAACTCTTGGAAAAAGACACAAACCCAAAGGGATTTTTATACTGTTTAAGTTTATATGAACTTTTAATAAACTGCAAACATATCAACAAGAGAAAAATAACCCTTTTTTCAAATAACGTTGAAAGAAACAGCACACTAAAAAAATGTCCATTTTAAGTGCTAGATTTGGAAGCTTAAGGCTCATCCTCCAGCCGGGCTTTTTTTGTGACAAACTAGTCCAGGGATTTGTCTCTGCTTTCTGCTGTAATCCAGCAGATACTGGTAGCAAGACATTGCCCCAATAATGTTGTGTCGTACATTTCTGCTCTTTACAGCATCAGGATCATTTGCCACTACATCATTTATAAGCTCATGGATCAAATGCAAGTCTTGCTGAGGAACTCCATGGACAGTTCTTTATGATCCTCCGTATCAGAGGGACTGCTGTCCTGGGCTTCCTTTGATGACCTGTTCTCCCAGTTGTTGGAGGTCCTTGTTGGCCATGCTCTTATCTGAAGCTTGTACCAAGTCCTCTATGTCATAGGCATCTGCATCTCCCAGCCCAGACTTGTTCACAAGGTTCACTATCTCTGCTATGATAAGCTGTTATGTCTGCACATCCCCACACAGCTCTCTCCATAGCTTCCTCCACACAGCTTTTAGAAATTGCAGTGTCACCTCCATTCAGGACTAATCAATGTTAGTGACGGCCTGCATGATGTTGTACTTCTTCCAAAAATCCATAATGTTTTTTTTTCCTTGCTGTCTGTCTGTCTGATCAATGAGCTGGCGGGATGTGCCGCGAAGATAGAAGGCCTTGAAGATCGCAATGACCCACTGATCCATAGGCTGGAGGAGTAAAGTAGTGTTAAGTGTCAGGAACATTACTTCCAACGGGATGCAGGAATGGAGCTCATCCAAGTTGGTAGGGTGGCTTGGAGCATTGTCCATTAACAGGAGCAATTTGGCATCAGGTCCTTTACGCCTGCAATAGAGCTGCACAGATGGACAGAAATACTAGCTGAACCAGTCCTTAAAGATGTCCATGGTGATCCAGGCCTTCCTGTTGAATTGCCAAATGACTGTAAAACTAGATTATGGTATTCTCTTTATGGCTGTAGGTATTTTTGAGTGGTAGACCAGCAATGGCTTGATTTTGAAGTCACCCCTGGCATTCCCATCCAGAAGAAGGGTTAGCCAATGTTTGGCTGCTTTGAAGCCAGGTGCTGTCTTCTCCCCCCGTGCAGCTTGGCTTTTGCTTCCAGAAGAGGCCGGTCTCATTTACGTTGAACACCAGTTCAGGAGGGTAATTGCCACTTTCCCTGATGTTCTTCAAAGTGGCTAGAATGGCAGCTTTGGTGTCAGCACTTGCCACTTCTCCCATGATCAGCCTCTACTTGCTGAGAAGCAGTCCGTCACATCTGGTGTTTGGCTCTGGATATGGCATAGATGCTTCTATCCTTCTCCATTATGATGGCCTGGCTGAGAGGCATGTTATGCTCCAGTTCGTCGTCAGTACGAATTGACTACAACTTCTCCATCTGAAGCGGGTAATCTTCTTCGCTGAAGATGCAGAGCCAGAAATTACATCGCTCTTGCAAATCAGTGCTCAAAGGGTCAGCGTTAATCAGGGTATACCTGTAATGTTTATTTTGGTATTTCTTTCATGCAAAAAATGTTTTCATACAATACTGTTTCTCCTCTATCAGGTGCTTTCATAATCCATGGAATTTAAATATGCTTTGAAGCAGTATCTTCATTTTATTTCATAATATTTTTTGTAATTACAGTTGGAATGAGGACGGAAACAGACTGCTGATGGTCCACATATCACCATTTGGGAATCTTTGGTATAGAATGTAAGGATGAATGATACAGTGCAAAATATAATGCCCCCAATATTTAAAGTGTTTAAAAGAGGAGTATTTATATTCATATTTATATTACATTACAGATATTTTCTGCACAAGCTATATCCCTGATTGCATAGTTTCAAATGCACCTCTTCCAAAATGTCTAATATCTACACCCACATACAGTACACTCTGTTGTGAGCAACTAGTTTAAAATTCACAATATCTGTCAGTCAAAGGGATGTGACGAGACTACCACGCTAAAGATGCCACCACCATTAGTCACAGTTATAAATAGATTATTGAGAAACTTAACTGCAGCTAATCAAATCAATGCAAAACTAGATGAAAATGTTGTCACACATGGTATCAAAAAAACAAAATAGCTGCTCAGTCAGAGAATAAACTATGGTAAGTTAGTTCTATGGACATGCTAACCCACTCTGAGAGCAACCTCTTTTAGCAGTAGAAACAGCAACCCCAGACGTACATTTTGGCCTTGATTTGCCCTCGCCAGTGAGGTATAGCTGAACACCCTAAGGCACAGTGAGCAAGGGGTCCATATCTGTAGTCCCATATCACCCTTAGGGAGAGTAAACCTCAATAGTTTATTATAATACTATTCCCACGTTATCACAAATAATTTTAGATATACATATACTCCGATAAATGTTTTGGTATGTTCACGTATTCACTGCAATATCAGTTTTATGTTCATCATACACATCCCATTTTCTTATTATTTTTTCTTGGAATTGCTGATATGTATTTATCTGATCTACTCATAATCTTCTCACTACTACACTCACCTAATTTATTGAATTTTACCAATCATGTATGTGTATATTAATTACACTATATGTTATAGTGTCAGGATGTATATATTCAGGTAATTTATAGATAACCATATTATACTTACCTAATTCTGATAGTTCTTTTATTTTGTTTGTGTATTATAACTATATTTATCTTGCCTTACATATCTTTGATATTTTGTTCTATATTGTGTGCCTTATTTAGGAGCATTGATGAATTATCATGTTTGATTAATCCCCTCATCTTTATATCACTACACTATGTTGAATAAGAAGTTTGATATTACTAAAATCAATTGCATTACCGTTGTATAGTAATTTTGATATTATTCATATCAATGTTACCATTCTCTATAGCACACTCTTTGAACTTTATGTGTCGCTAATACTTAGTTTCCATGGTTACGGAAACCAATAAATAGATCAGCTCCTACAGAAAACTCCTATTTGCCCTTTTGAGAAAGACATCCCGTGACGTTGAAGCGCGTCAAGGCGTAACTGACGCTAAGTGCGAGGAGCACGCATGCGTCGTAGGACCCTGTAACTGAGTGTTTGTTTGCCCTTGATCTGTGCTATTCTATCCAAATTTGTACTGCCCAAACTGCCAATATATATGTTTTCCATCTGAGGACTTGATTACCAAAGGAATAAGTGGGCTTACAAGTGGGAAGATTTAGCAGCTTACCATACATTGATTGGTTAATATAGCTTATAGGGTACTGCCCATTTCCTTACTTACAATTGAAGACATCCTTATATTAAGCTTAGGAAATAGGGTGCCTTAGTGGGTAGTTAAGTGATTTTTTTTTCACCAGCTCACTATACATTGGTCCTATTTGATACCCTATAGGTACAGCATAATCCCCCTTTATCAAACTATAGGAAACAGCTTTGCTTCAAGACTAAGACTTGTTTCAGCTCAATATTTATTTTGTACACTATATCATATATATTTTTTATATATTTGAAAATTGATATACTGTATCAAGGACTATCATACTAGAAACCAGTTGTTTAATAATTGCACTTAAGCAGGGTTGGAATAGTAGTATCCCACCATGATGGAGTTTATGATATTGACACTTTAAGTGTAATAGGACAACTACATTCCTAACAAATGGCCTTTTTTAAAGTCCCTTTACCAATCCTGGATTTTTAATTGATATTAATCGTCCTTGTGAGTTGTTATTTTATAAAGTTTATATATATATTTTTTCTTCATTCATACCCATTGTAATTTGACCTATTCTAAGAAGACTAAACCTTATGGATCACTTGAATAATCCACTCTGAGAGCATACTCTTTTGGTATCATACTGTTAAAATGTTATGAACTTCAAGGGCTATTCCCATGAGCATTGGGAGGTAACCAGCTGGTCCCCAGGCCAAAAAGGTTTAGAGCCACTAGACTACATCACAGTCCACAATAAAAATGCCACCTTTATGTCTCATTCAGCCTATCTTTACCTCAAGAGTAGGATTCTCAACTCCTTTGTATGAGTATATTTTATGTTCTATGATCTGTATACATTCATAACAGATACACTTCTGTTTTTCTCTGTTCACATATACTTCAGAAATAACTCAATCCCATATTGTTATGTTCAGTCATGAAATATATTCTATACAGTGAAATCATATACCAACATTCTATTTAGTAGGGATTGTAATTACTGATTTTGGGACTCCCATGAACTCCACAAGCAATCCTGTTATTTGGGACCCTAACACATTGGGTTGCTAATATAAAAGGCTATTAAAACGGACATGAAACTTGTAAGGACAATGACAGGTTGTTTTTATGTATAAAGTTTATAGAATGTATTTGCTCTCAGAAGTAGGCCCTAGGATATAATATTACAAGTCACTTCAGAGGTTACAGGACAAAGAATGTTTATCACCCCTTGAAATGTTTGGTCAGAAAGGACACTGGGGGGGGGGGGGGGGGTGATACATTAAGAAGAAACTTCTGGTGCTACTCTATTGCCTAGTCCCTCATGCGTGACCAAAGTATAGTCATAAAGTGATATGCTTCACCTAACAGCAGGTCTGGGATCTGAAGACAGTGGATGAACAGAGATAGAGAGTGTTGATAAGGAATGTGGAATAACACCAAGGGAACGTCCCAGATCCCTCATACAGGGAGGGGAATGATGAGGGCGGTGTGGGTTAAATATTGGTGAGAGGAATAAACACAATCTGACATTCTGATGGATGGTAAGAACCAACAGGTCCACCTAGTATGTATTTTCTACTTCCTTAAAAAAACTTTGACTTACTCAGTATGTAATGTTGTACATATCCAGGTGTGCTTTATTTAATGTAAGCCCTACCAACAATAGTTTAGTAACTGATGTCTTATGGTTGTTAAGTTAACCTTAGTTGGCAGCCAGCTTAAGAGAAGGAAAACTCTGATTTCAAACCTGGGCAGATGATGCTCGTTAGCCCTGTAAGTCCATCCATCTAGGAGAAGGACACGCCAATATAAAACCTACGACCGAAGACCTCACTTTCACTGTCCCAGCTTGCTAGGCCATGACAGATGAGCCCCAAGTGTATAAGGTGGGACCAGTATTGCGTACAATGCATCTCATCTTAAAACTACATTCCACTTAAATCTTCGATCGTGAAGCCAAGCCAATGATGACTGAGTGACAAGTAGTAGGTACACAAGAGCTACTCAGTGTTAGTGTACTTGGCAGTCCAAGATACTGCACAAAGGCATCACCAGGTGTCTGCCCTAATAGCCTTGTAAATATATCATAGCAGTGGCACGGCACATGTTTACAGCACTAACTCCACTGGCTAAATTAACATAACATGAGGAACAACTGCACTCCAGGGCTTTGTGCCCAAAGCTTTAAATTTGCCTATACAGTAAACACCACCACAGGTATTGATGTGTTTTTTTGTTTCGTTGAGAGAAAATATATTTACTTTGAAATTTTAGAAATACAAACACATCATTACAGTAACATAGGTTATAGCTAAAGGTTATACTGTGCTGATTAAAAACTGGATAACATACCGTACTTATTTTTTATTTGAAAAAGTGAAACAAAGTTATGTGACATGAATAAAATGGGCATGTGGGGACCAGTAGTAGAAGGTATGAATACCTGCACTGTACTACCAGTACATTGTATTTACATTATCCCAGAGTAAAAACCTTGGTTTAAGATTGATGTGCATATTTATTGGATTGCATTTGTACAAAGTATGCTGCCATGAGATAGGTTAAATGCAAATTATCTCCTTATTTTTGTATTAATATATGGTGTTAGTGTGTACCTCTTTTTCCACATGATTATTATAATATACAGAATTGGACTGCTGAGAAGTCAGGCATCCTAAATAACATACTAGATCAGAGCAAGTATGTGGGTTGTGTGAATCTATACATAAGGTCAGAGACAAGAGGGGAAAAATGTATTATGTATCCATTGCCTTGTAAAACAGTTAAAGGTGCAAACATATTAATGAGTTAAAAAGGAACAATAAAACATGAGAAATATGTGGCAGGATTGCAAGTGATTTTGATAATGTGCTAGAAAACCCAAGTCAACCCAAGAAAACCCATGATCATCTATCGCATCGCATCTACCAAATGGGGGAATTTATAGGGAATTGAGCTCTATCAACTGGGCTTCCTTCAGCTATATAAAGAGCTGGATAACATTAAAGTAGTCTGTGCTGCTAAGTTTTAAATCTCAGCTGTTAATAAGTCCCTCAGTAGCCATATTGCATGGAAAAGCCACAATTTCCTTGTGGGAAGACTTGAATTACAGTTCAGTACATATAATCTAATTTTCATCTGTATGTTAATTACTGTATATACTCGAGAACCAGCTTGAGGTGCAACATTCTTGTTCTGGTCTGCTGGTGAATTATCACCCTGTTCCAGATATTCCTCCCACCTGTTGTTTAGTCTCTGTTTGTTTAATTAATGTATTTGCTCATTTAACAAATTATTTATTTATGCAGTTTTACACTCTCAGTATATTTGTTGCTCTCATAGGTCCTCATTCAATTGCAACTTGGCCAATTGAATAGGGGTCTAAATAAGCACATAACATATTTTTTTTAAAGAAGTTTTTAGTTAGTGAAAATCTTGCTTTTGGATAGATATTTACTAACTAAAAACTTCTTAAAAAAATATATGCTATGTGCTTATTTAGAGCCCTATTCAATTGGCCAAATCGCAATTGAATGAGGCTCATAGTATCTGCTTGTATCGTAAAATAGAATAGATTGAGAGGTATGGAAATGTTGGGGAGGGAGGGGGGAGAGAGGTAGAAGGAGAGATGGATAGAAGAAGAGGCATATAATCTATCTAACTTCCTCTCTCACTGCCCCCTCTCTCTCTCTATCCCTGTCTTTCTCTATGGGATCACTTTTGTGGGTGGAGACTGTGTCACTAGGCAGGATCTATACATGTTGTGGTAACATGTTGTGAAGGGGAGGGGTTTATACTGTTGGGAGGAGTCAACGTAAGGGGAGGGGCCATGTCTCTGTTTTCCACCCCACCAGCCGACCACTGTCTTTCACACCATAAAAAGCACCTGCAGTGAGTTAAATGGTCCGTTTAAAGTATGTGCTCTGACAGTGCAGTGTAAATATGCTCAGCAAAGGAAAGGTTAACAGGCCACATTCTTCTCCTTAAGCCTCAGTTAGTCCTATAGCATCCAAGGTTTTTCTTCAGCGAGTGAAACTTCTACAATTCTTCTCTTTTCTCGTCACTCTTCTTATACTGTGAAGCTCCATATTCATGTTTAAAAATGTCATCACCCCTTTGTGGATAGGCTCCACTGAATAGCATGAATATGAGAGTGTTCTTTCTCATTATAGTGAATACATTTGTACGATTATTTTATTTTTGATGAAACCATTCTGATTTTATAATCTGCTTTATGAGAGTGAGTCTTATGTGACTATGGTAATGGGGTGGCATAATTGCATTGTGTTAATGCACTTGTAGACAGTGGAAGGATAGCATGCTGAGTATGGAGAGGGGGCACAGAGAGAGAGAGGGTGCACATAGAGAGAGAGAGGGAGCGCAGAGAGAGAAAGAGAGATAGGGCAGAGAGAGAGACAGAGGGCACACAAAGAGAGACAGCACAAAGAGAGACAGAACAGACCATTGAACATAACATATACCATAATTTATGATGGGCAAGTTACTAGTACATATATAAATAATTGTTCTTGTAATTGTGTGTTGCATATTCATGTGTGTTTATGTATTCAAGATTTCTATGTAAATGTATACGTATAGAGATGTTTGTGTATATGTGATTGTTTTGTATGCATTTGACAATCTCCATAATTGATTAAATTATGATGGATGAATTTTCCTAAACACAAATTGTGGCTCTACAACATAATTTCATGCAACAGATTAGCATGTTGTATATATGGGAGAGAAGCAATGAACATGAACTTGAGGGAACTCAGAGAGGTAGTGGCTGACACATGTGCCAGGTGTGCTGCAGTCCATAGGGTCACAGAGAGTCAGACATGACTGAATGAATGAACAATAACAAAAAAATGTATGTGACTACATTAATCCTTTAAAATACAAGTTACCAAATCTTGTGCTCCACCAGTGACCCTACATTCATGGAACTGGGATTACAAACAATTGATTAAATAAAATTAAGAAAAATGGATGCAGTTGTGCAGAAGTGCCTAGACACTAGACTTTAAGGCTATATTGTATCCCAACAATTTACATAAGGCAGAAAAAATAATAAAGATATCTACCAAGACCCTCAGAGATCCTCAAGTGGTACACCAATACCTCAAAAGTTTTTAAGCAATAGTTTGAAATATCAAAACATCCTTAGCTTTAGAGAATAGTCTCTGCTTAACCATCCACTTAAAGGTATATGAAAGTGTGGTGGGTTATGAATGTGTCCTATAGAATGCATTATAACCCACCTAGCATGTAAAAAGGCAAACGTTTTTTGCAGAAAAGAAAAAAAAATTGCTGAGGGTGATGTAGACACTCCCAGCAACTGAGATTTTCATATTGGATATCTCATTTTTAATGAGATATCCAATATGCAGCACATGTGCATACTGATTGGCAAAAGAAAAGGAAAGTGTCCGACATCATGTGACTTCCCACAGTAGGGCGGACTACAGGTGCTGACTGAGCATGTCTGCACAATCCCCAGGCAAAAAAGAAACATTGTATACGTTATGCTAATTATCCCTGGGAATTTCAGGGGGTGTCAACATTGAGAGAAAACTGTTTGCAAATGCATGAAATTCAACAATCTTCAGGCTAACGATTTAACTGTTTACTTTGGAATTTTTTCATGCAAACAATTTTTTTTACACTATAAATTCTCCTCTATCAGATGCATTAATAACCCAGATCGCTTGCATATACCTTTAAAGGACCATTGTAGTTCACTAAAAATGGCATTTGTTTTGTCAAATATGTACAAAACAAATAACATTAACAGCTGGGTAAGTTGACTCTATGAATGTAGGAATCGATTTTGTGTTTGTTAGATTACTTACTCATAGTTTGATCATGAGAGTGTGTGTTTTAAGGAATGAGGGAACAGACAGACTCTGTTAAGATAATTGGACTGAAATTTACACCATACTCCCCTCTCATTGGCTCAGAAGTTAACCCCATGCTTCAAAAAATGCAATTATAACTCGCCAGAAATCTGAATGCCCCTCTCTCCACCACACCTTGAAATCATGGATTCATGCAGGGTCCAGTGCAGGCATCAAAAAGTTTTTTTTTCTAATTAATAAAGTATCTTTTTGACTTTTTTTACAGCTTAATTATGCTATTAGTCAGACTCAAAGTTTTCAAACATATATCTTTTTTTGTTCATTGTATAGTGGTCCTTTAACTACAAAGGTTAGATTTGGAGTTAGATTTAGAATACTCTGATGAACCAATTTGTTTCTTTAAGGTGGAATATTTTTTACTTCTAGCCTCAATGGATGACCCCTTGACACAGAAAGTTCACCTGACAAAGCTTTATATTGACCCGGGATGTAATCATATAAGGTGATCATATCTCATCTTAAACACTTTAGCTCTAGAGCTCTAAAATGTCCTTTTTATGTAGTGGTGCCCAAAATTGTACACCATATTCCAAATGAGGGGCTACTAGAGATTTGTATAGTGGCAGAATTATATTTGCTTCGCTCGCTTCTATATCCCTCATAATACATGCTAATATTATACTTTTCTTTGTAGATGCTTGGCATTGAGCACCATTATTAACTCAACATGTCTAAGACAGAGCTCCTTATCTTTCCACCCTCTACTACAGCTTTCACTCCGCAAATATCTCTCACTGTTGACAATGCCATCATCACTCCCACCTCTCAGGCCCGCTGTCTTGGGGTCCTACTGGACCCTTCCCTCTCTTTCATTCCCCACATCCAATCACTCACAAAATCTTGTCACTTTAACCTAAAAAACATATCCAAAATACGCCACTACCTCACACAAGACACAACTAAAATCCTTATTCACGCTCTTATCATATCTCGCCTCGATTACTGCAACACTCTTCTTGCTGGCCTTCCTATCACCCGTCTGTCTCCACTCCAATCCATTTTGAATGCATCCGCTAGACTCATCTACCATACTAAACGATCAGTGTCTGCAGACCTCTCTGTCAGGCACTCCACTGGCTTCCCATAGCGTCTAGAATACAATTCAAAATCATGACCCTAACATATAAAGCCCTTCACAATAGTGCACCTTCCTACATCTCTGCTCTCATCCCAAAATACACTCCCACCCGCCCTCTTCGCTCTGCTAATGACCTTCTTCTCTTCTCCTCTCTCATCACCTCCTCTCATTCCCGGCTTCAAGACTTTTCACGTGCTGCCCCTATTCTTTGGAACTCTTTACCTCGCACCACCAGACTATCTTCCTGCCTCAGATCCTTCAAAATCTCTTTAAAAACACATCTATTCAAAAAAGCCTATCATCTTTAGCCTCTTCATTCACTATGCATCTCTCACTCTCCTGTACCTCACCCATACCCTTTAGAATGTAAGTTTGCGAGTTTTAATCTTGTGAGGTGCTTTAGGGAAAGCACAGTGTATATTAGATTGAAAGCTCAATAACAGGGTCTTCCATTATTTTCATTGTGGGGCATTGTTTATACTTGTACCTAACCCCTGTATTGCGCTGCGGAATATGTTGGCGCGTTATAAATAAAGTATAATATAATAATTATGTATTGTGGTTGTCTGCAAGCACACCTAGATCGCTTTCTATCTACGACACCCCTAGATTTTTATTGCGATTAACTTGTGCTGTTTTGCTGCTTTTCATTATTCCTCAATGTTATATTCGTTCCTAATGTATCTAATGCAGTCAAAGAAGCAGAGCAAGGAATGTACCAGTTAAATGCCCACTGTATAATGAAAAAAACAGAGGCATAATAAGGCAGAATATCATAATGCAGATTTTTAATTAGAAAAAAAAGTTGTGATGTGCTCTCCATTACCTGGAGACATAAATGGTGCTTTAATGAAGCTTGTTTGTGTCAGAGGGGTCTTTATATTTCTGCAGGGACAGGACTTGCAGCTATCTTTGAAAGCTTGTCTACATCTGGGCATGTGCAAGAGAAGGGCTAGTTATCAAATTCTAAAGTCTCCAATGATAACATTATCCCCTCACCGCTCCACTGAATGCCACAGTCTCTCTGAAAATGGGTCTCAAACGTGTGTCTTTTACAGGCAGGGGAGATGGGGCTCTTAGCTCCCCTCAAATACCACATGTAATATTACCAATAATTATGGATATGGCCAAGGACGCATGACATTGTTGCAATGTGATTATGTATTATTGTTGTGTCGTTATATGTTGCCTGTACATTGTTATCATGTATACTAGTTATTATCTGTTATAGAGGGAAAATGTGATATAGAACAGGTAAAAAGTCTTCATATAAGCTTAACTGCAGAACATTGCATCCTCACACATAAACAGCAGCCAAGACAGATGTTTGCACTTCAGAAGTCTTAAGCAAACACTGCAGATTAACATCAAGGTTGTGGCACTAGCCAGCAAGACACCTTTCATAGTTTAGATATCTGGTGAGTTTCATCTTAAGAGCTTCTATTGCAACCAAGTCTGATGTAACAGTGCTGACATCACACACACACACACAAGTACACAAGTGTGTGATATGGGAGATATTTATACTCTATGTTGGTTCTATGATTCACTAAATGTTCAGTCCTAGTTTCACATATTCACCGTGTGAGGCTGTTTTTTTTTGTGTTTGTATCCTGAATTGGGGAGTGGTCTTATTGGATGCCAATAGTAACCTGTATCCAGTATTTTCTGCCTCTACCTTTGGGTTTTGTCCTCGTCGGAAGCCATCTTTTGTGCCACAACAAACAAAAACCACATGATTCTGCTGGGGTAGGTGTGAACTAAGTTCATATCAAGCCCCCTTGAAGAAGCAGATCGTGACCCCACCATGGTCACTTGCCCCTTATGGGATACCCTTTTTAGCACAGGCGGGCCCCTTCTCTTTTATTAGGGCGGGGGGGGGGGGGGGGGGTGGCGTCATTTAAATATGTTAGTTTGAGTGGGATTGGGATAAAGGGATATGGGATATCAATACTTCTGCCCCTACCCTATAAATATGCAACCACTTTCCCATATATATATATATATATATATATATATATATATATATATATATATATAAAACCCCTATCTTTTTTTCACTTGTGGCAGGGACATAGGGTTTCTTATTCAAGCCCTCTTTTCTCTTCAATGTTCCCGATAGTCTAGTGTTGGTCTGGTGTTTAAAGGCTCTCTTCTAGTGTGGGAGTGGAGATAGGGGCTCACACAGAGAATCCAGGAAGTGCCTTTGTAAACAAACATTCTTAGTTTTCTATTAACATGTTTAACAACGTTAATTCATGTAATCCTCTTCAATGTAATTAGGATATAACTTATGTGCTTCACTTACTTAAAAAGCCTTCTAAAACTGCCTTTCCTGTTCTTCCTTCTCCGTTTTCACAAGCTGACATTTTGCACAGCTGTGACCTAAAGCCATATCCACTGAGGCACAAGCTCCTCTGACTGCTATGAAGCAGTCAGCCTGGCATACCCTAAACTGCCCACTCCGTTTGGCTTAGAACGTGTTTTTTTTTCCTTCACACTAATTACTTCCTCCTGGTCCTCCACGTCCCCCCTAGCTTTTAGAGCACTAAGTGGTTTAAAAACTCACCTTTTCAAACAACTACATCACCTATAATCCTCACCTACAACCAGTACAACTTAGATATCAACTGTACAGCTGGATCAGTCTTCACCATCACCTTCAACCTCCTATTGATTACTCACCTGTCCTATTCTTTTTATACCCTTGCCAGACGTCTTAACCACAGCACACGGTTATCTCAAAACATGAACCTGGTGTACACTTTCCCATACTCATATAGCCTAGCAGTACCCAACCACTTTATACAGTTTATTTGTTTTTAGAACATCATACAGGACAGTCAACTTGAAACACTTCAGGAAATGTATTGCTTTATTCAACAAAAACATGTTCCGGTGGGCTCCTTGCTGATTCGGGAGATTGTGACAAGGCTCAGCAGTGCGGGAATTTATGCTAATGCAGCAGTTTCAGTCTTTTGAGAATGGAGTTTCAAACAGTCCCATTTCTCTCAAATTGAGACCATAGGGTTTGGGGGAAGCAGCTAAAACAAGTAACGGCTCCCTTCTCACAACATCAGGACCAAGATGGTCAGGTTATTTGTATTAGTTAAAGTTCTACAAAGTGCTTTTCAGCCTAGGCTGTGTGTGTAGCTTCACTACCAGTGAAGACCAGAGGGTGGAGTCTTCTCATCTTTGTTGCTCTCCAGAGAAAATGGTGGAATCCGGACATCAAAGTGTGATCCATCAGGCCTCTCAAAGCGAAATGTACCCCTAGAATGCAAGACACATGTTCACATATGAAGCAGAGCTCATATCAGATCCACTTAGCAAAATAAAAACATGTAACCTCAAATTGAAATCAATGTTCAAAAGCCTATGCTCTCCTAGGACAGCGAGAGAACATAAACATCAGCACATATAAATTGTATTACATAGCATCAAATGTGCGAGTTGTGTTACCAGTAACATTGGCATGATTAATGTAAAGCTACATTCAGCTGATCTCTATCTATGGTAGCTATTCCAGTTTTCATTTGAGAATTTGCTTTCATGAAGGAGTTATAATAATCCTGAACACAATTCAATCCTACTCAGCTAGCCAATAAAATTGTTTTCTATCAGAGATAGCTAGTGACCCTGATCAAGGTCACACAATCATTACATTGCATATACGCAAGGAATCTGGAAGAAACAGAATATTAAGTGTGGGAGGATTGTGTCAGATATGAATCACATATTTATAACTGCATACCGATTTCAAAATGATCCTCCAGTTAAATGGCATGATTAATATTAGCTTCCCTATTAAAGTGAATACTAACATCTTAAAATTGATACACTTCTATTCAAAGTACATTACAAAAGCTAGAAGTCGGCAACATGATGAATTAACTGAACAGAGAGATAAAGGAAATATCTGAAACAGAATGCAGAAGCATTATTCACATTCATCGGTCTTGTATTTTTAACAAATCTACCCGATACTTAAAGGTTCCTCACCACATGTGGCCACTTGATGCTTGCAGAGAGACATGGCTGCTGTACTGGAAAGCTGGCTGCTCTTTAGAAAGAACAGGCTCCTGAGAACAGAAAACAAACACAGAAATTACAGAAGAGAAATTATATCATTTATACATATCCTGCAAAGTACTTTTTCCAGGATGGATCCAGTAATAAGCAAAAACAAAATGCTATCAGTTCAAAGAACTCACCCTGCCTACAACACCACGGCCTCTCACAGTTTCCAGAGTACCCGACAGGCTGAAAATGCGCCAGTGTCGCTCTCTCAGCTGAACTACTTCCACACCCAAATTCTCCAGGCGAATGCAGTAGCGCCACTAAAGTAAAAAAGTATCCAATGTGTAAATTTCTTGAACTGATCCTTGAAAAAAAATATTAGTCCAGCAGTTTTTATGAGACTAAAAATATGCTTGCATTTGTGGTGAATTAGGATATGTAATTATTATGTGTATATGTTATTTATATTTATGCAAAATTACAAGAAAAAAAAAAAAAAACAACAAGTAGACTTTCCACAGTTTTGCTGACATTATGTTTTTAATAATATTTTGACATTCTGAAATTGGCAAAAAGAAAATATCATAGTGCTACTTACCCAATATACATGAGAGTTTTGAGCTTCCTAGAGGAAGAAAAAAAAACGTATCATTGAATGTTCATGGTGGGTTCAGATTTAAAATAACATAAAAACAAACAAAAAGCGTTCTTGTTATATAATGTCACAATTTAGCTCCAGTTACAGTACAATTGACTGGCTTGCTGAATTTGGGAGTTTCTGGGCATAAACAGAGACCACCTGAATTAAAGATACACAGAGAGATGGTATTTTAAGACCACAATAATACAAGCTATCCCATATCTCAAAGGCTTTGCTGCAAACCTGTTCAAAGACACTTAACATTTTTAAACACTTTTTTAGGAGGCAACATTTATATTGAGGTCTTATCTCTCTATTCAGCTTAGCTTTTCCAACTCTAAAACAGCCACAAAAATAATGTACAACTCTGACCCACTTGGTACAAAACCATATTACAGTATTCTCTTGGCACGGTTTATATGTAAAATGATTAGAAACCTGGAAAGAGTGTCAGGAATAGTAAAAAAAATGTAGAACCGATTGCTAGATCATCTTGCTTCCCTCTATTGACCTTTAGTTGGTGGATACCAGCAGCAGCTCCAAGTCTGGTCTTTGAGAACAAAGTTTAATATAAAAAACTGTTGTATAAAATGATAAATTAAAGTATCTAGCTCCTGTTACAGTCAGCATTTTATAAATGTAATTTAGGACCGTGAAACATACCCGCATCCCCATATAGAAAGGGATAACTGTGATCCTGATGTTCTCTGTGGTCTCTCGGTGGACATCAGATAACTCCAGCCAAGGGTGATTCTTTTCCTGCCATGCTCGTAATGTTTCCCGAGCTTCAAATGGTGGCACTGTGGGAGGAGAGATGTCAGGGTTATAGAGGATATTAGACCAAACAATTTTTATGTGAACACACTTTGTCTACACATTACCTTTGGTCTGATCAAAGCTCAGGAACCTCTCAAACAGCTCATGCTGGATTGGCACCTGGTCAGTTGAGTTGTAGGGAAGGATGTCCTCATGACTAACATAGTCTAAACCTTTAAAGAAAACATGAAACAATGTATAAGAATATAAACTACCTGCTAGGATTTAGCTACCGCAGCATACACACTCACCATCGACACTAGCATTAAGGAATTAATATTATTGGATTATTTTACAGAAGCCTAATTTGTGTAACATACTTTTTGCTGGTGTACACCAATATTAGTAAAAATGCATTATGGAAATGATTTATGACTTATGCTTAAGCTGCTTATTTAGACTATAAAAAGTAACTAGAAAAGTAAAAACTAATTATAGCTAAAATTCTAAATATCAAACTTGGGAGTTTGACTTTTAGGGAATGGTTAATCTGTATAGATTTATGCAGAACAACCAAAAGTCTAGCATCCTGAAATAGAATTTTTAGAATCTTTTGGCATCCTGACCAATTGTTTTTTTATGAATGTGTATTAAGAATGCTATAAATTGATCAAGATTACCGTAGAAAATCTAAAATGTTATTATAATAACATTGAGATCTTAGTCACACAATACCATAATAAAAAGGGAAGGCTAATCCTGGTTTACTGTGTATTAGCCTTGTGGGATGAATCACAATTGGTTTTATTGTTCAAAATGGACACAGACTTAATACAGTTGTCTTGAAAACTAGAAGAGCACCAGTGACTGATTGAGGTGCTTAAAATTATAAGAGGATAATCAGAATTCCAAAACAACAAATTAGAGTGCATGATTTTAACATAACAGAAATAAATGTTTTTTACATAGCTGCTGAATATTACTTAATATTGTTATAAATAAAAGTAGGGTTACAGTGTACATGTATGTCTGATTTCCATTTATAATGTTGCATAGTTTGTATAAAAAAAGTATGCAGCATTTTGAATTGCAACGTATAAATAACAAAAAAAAAATGTTTATTTCTACGATATCTACTGAAAGCTATCAATTCTGTCACTTTACCATAATTTATACAACACTGACATAAAACGGTCATAGTAAGTACTTCACCAAGAGATCAACTCTTAAAATGTAAGACTTAAGACGTAGGTTACCTACCAGGAATTGCATAAAGAGCCCGACTGTCATCATGATTTGCAAGAAATGTCACTGCCTCAGTCTGCGACCTCTGAGACTAAGAGAAAGGAGAATGAAGGAATATAAATCAGATAGAAAGATCAATCACAGAATCCACCAGGCAGCAACAGACCAGCCAAAAAGATAATGAAGTATAGGTTGTAACCTTTATATTTGTATAGTTACCACCTAGTGAATCAATGGCATTCGAGAAAGTAAACCATGTCTTGGCAAACCTTAACAACAAATAATCGGAATGATGAATCAGTTCGTGATTACTGGTCTAAAAATCCATTTTACAGAGTATTTACTTTCTAAATGCAAGTAGCATAAAATCTATGAAAATAAAAAAAAAGATGGAATTGTGGTCAATAAAGGTATATGGCTCATTTAAGTTTACATCAAGGGTAAAAAAAACACAAATTCATTATGAACAGTTATTACTTTTAGGAACATGTAGCCCACTTATATGTCTACACTATGTTGTATTGCATGAGAAATGAACAAAGGAATTAATGAGCCAGGTGGTGAGACCGTATAAGAAGCTATCAGTCTACATACCTGTAGCTTAAACTTTTTTTTTTTTCTTTCTTTTGTTACTCAAGAAATTCTCTCAGGTTCCACAAAAGTAATTCTAACTAGTGCTAGGTCTCTGTGTATTTAGAAGCAACTTCATCCTTCTACAGCAGGGGTCTCCAAACTTGGTCCTGGAGGGCCACATGCAGGCCTGGATTTGAGGATTTCCTTTCTGTGGACAGGTGAGTCAATTTGGATGCCTGAAGATGCAATAGTCTCACCTGCTTGCAGCAAGGAGATCCACAAATCCAGGCCTGGGTGCTGCCCTCCCGGACCGAGTTTGGAGACCCCTGCTCTACAGGGTTAAAGATGCACATGAATTGTGGGAATAAGAGGGATCCACCATGCTACTGGAATAAATGACCTAAGAACAATGCCCTTGCAAAAACATATGTATTAATATAATGGCAAATACAGTTCAAATATCTCCCACAGGCTGCGATTAATCCTAGCGAGTGTACATAAAGGCACACATGAAAGGACTTACTATATGAGGACAATCCCGTGCATCAATCAGGACTTGATAGTATGTGTGAGTTTTGCCTTTGACCTCTTTGGCTCCATGATTTGATGAGGAAGTATCTACCCTTCAGAGACGCAAGACAGTAAATAAGTCATTACACATACCGAGAGCATAAATATTTGCAGATCACAGGAAAGTCAACTCACTTTTCTGAGACTGGAGAAGCGACATCTCTGTCATACAGCCTCGCCTGCCAAGGGAACAGGACAATACCTCTGTATCCGAAGATGCTGTGAAGAAATAGCTGTAGGAAAAACAATAGTGATACACTTTTTTTTTTTTAAACGCATATTTACGAGTATTTACCCTAACAAACTTGTAAGCTCCAGATCAAGTGTATCATGTCCCTGTAATTCTAGAGTGGCCAAGAATACAAATGCTAATGTGACTGTCATCGAACGGTGTTAGAAAAAAGTGGAGTGTTTAACCAACATTTCTGCGACCAGTAATTATGGTTTTCTGATCCTATCTGTTGTCCCTGTTTGGATATGAACACATATTAGTAGATACACTAAA
Organism: Discoglossus pictus; assembly: GCA_027410445.1. Lineage (NCBI taxonomy): Eukaryota > Metazoa > Chordata > Amphibia > Anura > Alytidae > Discoglossus > Discoglossus pictus. The sequence continues at coordinate 81,715,551 of CM050164.1, read as the reverse complement.
GCAGTGGTGTCCACAACGTCGACTGAAGCCTACTGACAGATGTTGAACTGGTGACTTTTATAAGTGTTTGGAAGATTGCCATGTTCAAACAACATTAGGATACACATGATTGTGAATGGAGAACGGCCTGCCTATTTGTTGAGAGAGTGAAGGCGCGCATATGTTGTGCAGTATGCCAATTATCACAGTTATGGACTTTTGACACTGCATTGGTAGGACAGTAGACTATGTTAAGATGACTATGCTAAAAAAGATATACTATATTAGCAAATTATGGGCACATCTGCATAAGTCGTTAGATATATAAACAAGTTATGAATACAGATGATCCTTACCTGACCCGTTTCATATTTCCCTTGTTGCTTTGGCACCTCAAATACCCCAACTGTTTCAAGCACTTTGCCTTCTGGCCTGTTTCTTGTGAAAAACAAAAAAACAAAAACATAGGTCACATAAAAGTTACAAAAGCATGTTCTATATTCTCAAATAAGTATCTGGTATGTAATGAATATGATTGTAGTTTTAAAAAAATGGATGGCATTAGTACACCACAAGATTCATTTAAACAAATGAGTGCAGAAAATATAGGATATAACAAATCCATATATCAATTCTAGCATTGCATATTTCAATGCAACACTAGCTGAAATGAAAAACTTGCATATACAAGCGCTCCTCACACAGACTGAAAATGAACATTGCTTTGAATATAGCAAAACAGAGTATTTCTCTACTTGATGTAAGGTTTATACTGTGTAAGAAACTGTGGACCTCTTCAGTTGCAATTTGGCCAATTGAATAGGGCTCAATATAAGCACAGAGCATATTTTTTACAGAAGTTTTTAGTTAGTGAACTTCTATCCAAAAGCAAGGTCTTCACTAACTAAAAACTTCTGTAACAAATATAAATAAGCTCTGTGTTTATATAGAGCCTGTTCAAATGGCCAAATCACATTTTAATGAGGCCCTGTGTGTCTGGAACACTGTGGTGGTAGCATGGTGAGAAATGCAAATATAAAAATGAGACGCACTTCTCATTCACTTCAATTTAAAAAATGACAGACGTAAGCAATAAATAATATTTGTGAAAAAAATAAATAAAAAGCAACTACATAATCTCAATTATCATATGAAAACAGAGGTAGAAGTATTGGATCATCTAATCGTCCATGTTATTGAGCAGCACAAGACCCTGCATTGTTCTCAGAATTTGTTTAGAAAAGATTTTAGCTCCTTGAATATAAAAGGTCAATAACGTATCCTGCGATTAGCTTCTATCATGCATGAAATGGGGCGATTTCTTAGCTCTTAATATATGGAAAAAAATGGTTCCTAGTGTTGGAGACTTACAATAATGTGAGAGAGAATATTGTTTCCTTTCAAAACAATACAAAACAGTTATTTTGCGAGTTTTAAATCTTACTAAGTGCTTTAGCGAACTTGAACTTACCCCTTTATATCGCTACAGAATACGTTGGCGCATTACAAATAAAGGAAATAACTACATGCACATTCAAATGGTTGTGAATCATCACCATCCTTATGAATGCAGAACCAGTTCCACAAACTCATATGGGGCACTTGACCAGACTTCCTCTCAAGTGTTTCAATTCAGGCTACAGATGAATCAAACACATTGTTCCAGAGTAATTTCTTTGCTTTAGTATTATTTTTAAAAATTGATCTGTTTTCGTGTATATCAATTTTTGGAACAAGGCAACTCCGTGGATGTAGTCTTTTTGGATTTTGCAAAGGCTTTTAAAACAGTGCCACATGGGAGACTATTGTGCAAGCTAAGAGATAGAGGAATTGCAGTAAATATCTGCTCATGGATTGAGAGCTTGCTAAAAGACAAGAAGCAAAGGGTTGTGGTAAATGGAACATACTCCGATTAAACTAATGTGGTAAGTGGGGTTCCTCAGGGTTCAGTATTCGGTCCTCTCCTTTTTAACATATGTATTAATGACTTAGAAGTAGGACTCAAAAGTAGTGTCTCCATTTTTGCTGATGACACAAAGTTGTGCAAGGTAATTAAATCAGAAAATGATGTACTTTCCCTCCAAAGGGATTTGCATAAATTAGAGGAATGGGCAATGAAATGGCAGATGAGATTTAATACGAATAAATATAAAGTTATGCATCTATTAAAGGGGAAATAGCCATGCAATTTATAATCTTAATGGAGCAAATATAGGGGTATCAGATATTGAAAGGTATTTGGGAGTACTAGTGGACAACCGCCTAGGTAACAGTGCTCAATGCCAAGCAGCAGCTGCAAAGGCAAGTAACATATTACCATGTATTAAGAAGGGTTTAGAAGCAATAGAAGCAAATATAATTATGACACTATACAAATCCCTAGTGCGCCCTCATTTGGAATATGGAGTACAGTTTTTGACACCACTTCATAAAAAGGACATTTTACAGCTGGAAAAGGTACAGAGAAGGGCTACAGAACTAAGGGGAATGGAGGAAGAAAGACTAACCGAATTAAGCTTATTTTCTCTAGAAAAAAGGTGTCTAAGAGGAAATATGATTATACTGACCCTGGATGTATTTATATAGGATAAAGATTTGTCAAGAGAGCTTTTTGTGACAGTGGATTCAATAGATAAGAGGAGATCTTCTTTCTCTCCCTCACACTCCCCTCTGACACATCCTATCTGCCCCTCACTCCATGTTCCCATATTGCTTTCCTTTCAGTCTCACCTTGATCTGCACCAACCTCACTGCTACTCTGGGGACATCCTGAGACCCTGGCAACATCACCCCATAGAAGGTATGGAGAAGACAGTGGAATTTGCCCCATCCCAAGAGCCATTGTTTTTATCAATATTACTACTGTATGTTTATTATATCTTGGCAAATAGAATTATTTCTGTCTGCATCTCAATCCTCTGCAATGTTTCCTGAGGGTGGTTGATCTGTGGAATTCCCTACCAAATGAGGTGGTGACAGTGGATTCACTAGATAAGAGGAGATCTTCTTTCTCTCCCTCACACTCCCCTCTGACACATCCTATCTGCCCCTCACTCCATGTTCCCATATTGCTTTCCTTTCAGTTTCACCTTGATCTGCTACTCTGGGGACATCCTGTAAGCACTCCCCTCCATCCTTCCCCAGGCACCCCAATTTAGATTTAATTTATAAAGGCATGAAAGTCACCTGACCTCCCTTTTTCTGACTATATTATTACACCACTAGGGGTCATTCTAAATTACACAATAGAACCCTTCTATGTATATCACACTCCCTTCCTGACCCGTGGTATTCCTCATCCTTATTCTTCCCCAGGTCGCTTCTCCCTCTTCATTCCCTTTAGATTGTAAGTAGCAAGCTTGCAATCTTTTAGGGTGCTTTGGGGAAAAAAAGCACTTTCTATAAAGACTCTAAGCTGAAAACAGGGCCCTTCACTTTCTGAAGTTTACTATTGTATTTTTCGTGTTCTTATCCCCAGTACAGCGCAACGGAATATGTTGGCGCAATACAAATAATAGTTAATAATAGAAAAATAATAAGATCTTAAAAGGTTGAACTTGAAGCGCTAAAAGTCTTTTTTCAACCTAAATTACTGTGATTTTATAATATGTGGTAATAAGGAGACTGTAGTGCCCCTTTAAAACATAAAAACAATGTTTAAGACTCGCCCATGTAAAGGTTGATTGGAATGCTTGTTGCATACCTACATACTATCACCATAAAGCCTTGCTGGGAGCTGTCACAACATAAGCAGCTAGATCCCAGCACACTGCAGGGACAGAACATGGACTCACTCCAAGCTGTATAATTCAGGCCTGTTATGTCACCACAAGGTGATCCTGCCAGAAGGTGTCACATCTCACCGATAAGGGCTGTGTTTACAGTATGGGATGGTGTGTGTGCATGCTCTCACAGGCAGGGGGCTAACAAGGTAAGGGTTAATGCATGGACAATCAATGTAGAACCTCCAGCAGCAGACATTAACTCTTCACTGCCAAGGTTAAATCACTCTCCTACACAGTGCCTTCTTATTCAGTGTCCAAATTATACATCACAAACATATCTATGAGCATATACCCGTTATGTATGGTTTATATATATATATATATATATATATATATATATATATATATATATATATCTCCATAGTACCTATCCTCTTATAGTAGCTAGGTGGCGCTGCCGATATTCCGGTGCCATATCATAGAGTCGAGGCTTAGGTATGTATATATACACACAACGATTATAGAGAGATAGATATACACAGCCAGACATATATATTATATCAGTAGAATCCCATTACCGGGAAGACAGCTTCCTCTCTTGCTGGAAGCGGCAGCCACACACTGGCCTCAGGATATCTGGCTGGACGGGTCGGAAGTGCACACTCAGACTACCCACTACACCACCCCGCCGGTACCGACTCAGCAGCGACATACAGCGCCGTGCCACACACGCCGCCATCGCGCTGTCACTAATGCTACGTTCTACGTCATACGCACTGGATGACCTTACGTTCCGTGCGTACAAACTATTTTACTAGATGTGACCTCCTTCCCAGACTGCTTTGCTCAGCGGTCAGGTGACAGAGATGGCGAGATCCTGGAGAGCTGGGGAAAATCTGCTCAGAGTGCTACGAGAGGAGGTGTCAGGGCTGAAAGCAGGAACTAAGGAGGATGCTGAAGAGGCGCTGACACAAGGGCCCGGGGCTATAGTGTCGTTCAGAGTCCTGAGGGAGCTGCACCAAGTACTGAGGGATAAAGGTCAGATACCACAATTAGTGTCTATTAGCAGTGATGGGCACTGGGTTGTATCACTAAGGTCAGATACCACAATGAGTTTCACACACTGCACTGAGGAGCCTGACAAGGAACATAGGTGTCTATTAGTAGTGATGGGCACTGGGTTGTATCACTAAGGTCAGATATCACAATGAGTGTCACACACTGCACTGAGGAGCCCTCTGGCAGGGATCATAGGTCTCTATTAGTAGTGATGGGCACTGGGTTGTATCACTAAGGTCAGTATATGCATTAACTATACAGTATACTGTGCTGCTCCATAGAATAACATAGGACTATATAGAAGTTTCCTGGATTATAAATGCATCCGATAGAAGAAAATCGTCCGTGTATGAAAACATCCACAAAAAAGTACTTGAATGCTGTGTTGCTATCGGTAGGCAGCTCTGGGGGTGTGGAAACAATTTTTTTATTTTTAAATAAAATAAATCTGTACTTGTTGCGGACTGCAGCATGTGTTATATTAGTAATGGTTAAAACCATGGAAACTTCGATATACCATTTAAGTGGTGTTTCATATCAGGTATAATGTGTGTAACGGATCTACTGGCACCCCGACCGGGTACCTCCGTTGATGGATGCGTCCTAGCTTGCGTCGAGGCCTACAAGCACCGCACCGGACACCAAAACCACCACAGACTCCAAGGATAGTACATCAGGAACAAGCGTTCAGTAGTTACAGCTGAAGGGAGTATGCAGAAGCATAGCAATCCCCAGATAGCGATCCCCTCAAATAACGAGACAAGGCTACGTTTTGAAGGGTCAAGAGGAACTATATTTTAATGACAGGGAATCTCCTTTTATGCAATGGTGCCCTCTGAAGGGCTACACCCACATAATTATCACAACAGCCAATTATATGCACGGTTCAACCCCCACGTCTCCTCCCCTCAGATAACAGGTAACACAATTAAAACAGACACAATTTTAACCACATTCTGAATGTACCCCAAATACAGGGGTTACACCTTTAAGTCCCGCACCATTCAATAGCTCTCACCCAGGGGAACAACATATACAAAAATGGCATGAATCAGACCAGGGGTTCAAAAGTTAGTAAAAGTATGTTTTTACACATAACACACAGACATTGCACATATCCCCCACACAATACACATCTAGGACAATAGGTGAGTCACACCTCCCTGGCAACTTGGATACAATCAGACATTAATTAGATCATTCTTATCAGAGAATGAAAACACTTTGGAAAATGCAAGGATCCTTTACAACTTTCTTATCTCTTGAATCTCTGTAACAGGATTATCTATTAGCCTAGGTCTGCAAAAGTCTGGCTAATATTCTGAGCCAATATATTCTGTAGAACATCAACCAACATACATATAGTAGGATCATATTTTAACCATAATAATCATAAAACAGTTTAAAACAGTGATGGGTTCCGCTACAATGTGAATCTATAGGAAATAATTAGCACTTTATTAATTTAAAGTTATTAAAATATTGCTTTTTACAACAGGAAGCCAACCCCAGAGTCTGACATTTTAGTTATCACCATTTCTGTTCCACTCACAAGGATTATTATCTCTTGCTAATGAGGAATCAATACCAATAATAACTTCTTGCTTCCTGGGGCTCCTGGGAAATACAAAAGCATGGACGTACTCACTGGCTATGCCAAGTCTTTGTTTTGCCCATAACTTACACTGAAGACACCTAATGTTTGTAGTACATTTCTGCTCATTGTTTTGTTTTTAAACATACCAAGGAGCAAGTTATCTCCAAATAAGTACATATTTTATACATGTGCTTGCAGATAATAATTTTAGATTAGTGATCGTTGTCCATCATTTCAGTCCTAATATTCTTAATCCTAAAGATCCCGCAATGATTTAATCGACCACTGTAGAGCCAAATGACTTAACATGCGTTAAAAAAAAAAAAAAAAAAAGACACTGAAAAATATAAAGAAAAAGGTAACTTTATTAACAAATCACACATCACAGGAATAGTGATCAGATCACCCTGGGCATGGTTTTCCCACCTACATGTTTCTGACTTTTTATGGCCCCTAAGGGCACCTACTTTTTTTTAGGGGAGGGGGGCTGCAAATTATCTTGCATCACAGCCCTACATTTACTAGCATTACCACTACTATAGAAATTATTTTTTACAAAACAATACTTTTTAAAGTTCAAAACCAGATTCTTTAAATGCACCGTATAAACTCCTGGGATTTCAGTGTCTCGCTTCTGTTTTCTAAGTGATGTCTGTGAGATGCTTGTTTAGTCGTGTCCGCCTTTCTGTGATCCTATGGACTGCAGCACCCCAGGCACATCTTGTGTATGGTTGTGCTTATCCATAAGGTTTTCATGGCAAAGATATTGAAGTGTGTTGCCAATTCCTTCTCCAGTGGCCCATGCTTTGTCTAGCCTCTATTATGATCTGTCCATCTTGGATGACCCTACAAGGTATAGCTCACAGCTTCATTGATGTACACATGCCCCTTCTCCAATACAAAGTAGAGATCCAGAAGGAGCGGGATGCTACCTGTACTGAGATATATCTTATATATTCATATAGTGCAGGGGACTACTTGCTTTTGCGTTGGCCTCTTATAAATTATTGTTTTCTTGTTTCTAGCCAGAAGTTAATTACGTTGTGCTGAATAAAGTCTGCCATATCAGTAGATTTTTAGACCAATGGGAAGCACTGCAGATCAATACCTGTTTTGTTTTATGTAATGAATGTTTGTTCAGGTATAAATTCATACATTTCTTTATCTATCACTTTTCAGGATCACCTGTCTATGTCCACGAGCTGCTTGAAGGGAGTGAAATCTATAATCCTGAAGTGAAACTACCTGAACGGGTAAATCAAGTTATCAAGTACAGCGGACCCTTGGTACTCTACTACCTCAAAGCGCGTTTATTTTGGTATTCAACACGTCTTGATGAGCAAAAAAAAAATTGGCACTCAATGCTTCTATGGTATTCATCACGCTTACTAAAACCACTTTACAGTACTCCTTATGGGAGTAATTAACGACCAGTACCAAGGGTCCATTGTACTAAGATGTGTCCATGAAACCTAGAAATTGTTTTATGATTGATAATGGGAGGGAAAGAGTTATAAAGGAACACTAATACTCTATTTCTAGTTTTATAAAAAATATTGTGGGTGATGTCATGGGGAGTCTATCTGAGACTTTTCCTTGATATTTTTATTTATTTTATTTCTCTGTCCAGAATCCAGAGCTCGTGGCCCGACTAGAAAAGATCAAAGCAAAGTTGGCAAATGAGGAGTACAAGAGGATTACAAAGAATATCAGTTGCGAGGTAGGGGCTCTATTTTTAAAATCAACCTTGGTGATTATGAACGTGCTATAAAGAAATGTATACATATGAAAAACATTACGTTTATCGGAAATCTTATTTGAGATCAGAATAGGAGCTTTAATATGTGAATTAGTATACAAATAGGGAATAGGATTGAAATATGCTTGCAGTGTTAAAAATTTGCTATTTTGAAGACAAAACAATAACAAGACCTCCACTTTATTACCAATTATATGCAAATATGCTGCTGTGACTCTACCATGTTGGCTTCAGCAGATAACATTCCTGAAGTGGGATGAGACTTTGAACACACAAGAAGTGTCTGATTACCCTATGTGTCCATTATGTCTTCCAGTATTCTTGCCAGAACTAAAGGAAAGTTTATTAGGTTATAAGAACACACCCATCTGAAAAAGTGTCAGACATTAGTAGGGGAGAAATCAAAATGGAGACACACAGTAAGAATATACATATACACACAGCAGCTAGATTACTATTGCGACAACACATCATCAGTAGGGTAAAACTAACCTGTCTCACGACGGTCTAAACCCAGCTCACGTTCCCTATTAGTGGGTGAACAATCCAACGCTTGGTGAATTCTGCTTCACAATGATAGGAAGAGCCGACGTCACTATGAACGCTTGGCCGCCACAAGCCAGTTACCCCTGCATCATCCTACCTGTTAAAGACAGACAGATTTCTTAGAAAAATTTCAAATATTTATCAGGAAGGATAAGATTAATGTTTTTTTCAAATACTGTTTTTCAGACTGGTTAATTACCTTTTGCATATACCACAAAGGGCTCAATTATTCAAACTAGTTTGGGGTTGCGATTTCGTTAGATGCAGCTGGCCTTTATAATTGAAGTTTCATGCAGGAATGGCCTCTGACTACTGAGCCAGCCAGGTTTGCAAGGAACCAGAAGAACATTTTTTTTTCCCCTTTATTTAAAAAATGCCAACATTTTCCGTAGCGCTATACAGGGGTAAATTCAAGTAAAAAAAACAACAATATTAACACCATTCAAAAAAAAAAAATGTAGTGCCCTGTCTTAGAGCCTTAATATCAGACATACACAGTGCTTTCCCCTAAACACCGACACAAGATTGAAAGCTCGCAAACTTACAGTGTAAAGGGTTTGGGTGTAAGAATAAATGGGGATTAAAATGCCTCCGAGATCTTTATGACAGATTCTTTTATACCTTTTGAAAAGTTAAAAGAAGAAAATAAAATTACAACATCTCATGGTTGAATTATTCCACTTTCCGTCGAACCATCTGTCATTCAGGCTTTAATTTTGGTAAATTTAAGAAAAATTTCCAAATTTGACATTTTTTTTTAACTTTGGAACCCATTTTTTTTTTCATTTCAAGATGCCTGTGTGTCTTTAGAAGGGATAAAGAAAAGGCTAAGACACCCTTGCTTTTTGAAATGGGAGGCAGATCTCAATAACAACTGGGACAATTATAGGTGGTTTAGAGCCTTTTCACTGACAAAAAAACACTAAAAGCAGTTTACTTAAGATAAACTTATTTTAAGATCCATCAAAGATGGTATATAGTTCCAAGTTTTCTTGAAAAGGTCACAACTAATATGACTGATTTATTTCTGTTGGAGTGGTCTGACTAAAGGCACCCAACATCACATATGGTGGACCTGCAAATATGTAAAAAAAAAAAAAAAAAATACTTTTTTAGAGACTTGTTTTGATAAAATCTGTCTTATCTTATCTCCCAAAACCACTCTGTTTCATATATTTCCCTTTTCTTTATCTAACTTAGAAACTAAAATTATAATTAATGTTCTTATGGTAGCCAAACTGGAAAAGTCCTAACATCCCCTAATGGTCATCATTAGAAATAATTGTGGACCGGAATAGGCTCTTAGAATTAGATTCTTCGGATCTATTGAATTCATCTGTCAGTGGGAGTAATACTGATTATTGGTCACTATGGGATAGATTCAAAGAAAACTAGACTAATAATAAATATATATAGTATGTGTTACCAATATAACACAATATGATTGGATCACATAAGGGTCTGGAATGAGAGAGGGGATAAGGAGCGATTGTTGGAACTAGGAAGCAGGTTTTCCCCCCCCTTCCCTTTTTCTTTCGTTGACGTCAATATTCAATCGCATATATAGTTGTGAGCGTGCGAGTTGTTGCTAACGCTTGCTGGCTCATGACCTTACAATGACAGCAGAAGCGCCTCTGATAAAAAAATAAATAAATCCAACAACCAAGAGGCTCGCCATCAGCGCCGAGATCTCAGACCACCATAAAAAATAATGTCTGCCCCAAACAACATTCCTTCACTTACAATTCTATTGCCGTAATTTTTTGACAGGCGATTCACTAGTTCTATATAAATGAACGTATGAGTAATAGAACCACTATCAGCAATATTACTATTTATCACAATACAGACCGCATTTCTATGTTGGCTATTAAAATAACAATGGTATTAAACTAGTGATAAGACCAACTAATCAAGAAATTGTAGATAAAGGGGAAAAAAGAAGGGGAAAGAGAAGGAAAGAAAAAAGTGAAATGAAAATCTGCTTACTTTTTATGGATATTCTGTGATAAATATTTGTTGGATATTATATTTGTATGTACAACACATTTTTTATTATGTATGGAAATGCAATGTATGTTTGTATTGTTAGAATTTTTAGTAAAAAAAATAAATCAAAACATGAAAAAAAATAAAATTAAAAAAAAATGTTTGGACGAGGTATAGGAGGCCCCCCCACTATGTAGCGCGTGTTAAATATGCGCAGACGTAAGCGCGTCAACAATTGCACGCTGTATAGAATTGTGCCCTGACAACAGAGCTCAGTGCAGCGAGAGAGAAATGCACTGACCAGAGAGGTAAGCGCAGAGTGGATGGAGGCAGTGTAGGGCAGCAGATGATAGTCTCTCACTCTGTGACAGAGAGAAAGGAGGGAGGAGAGAGAGAGAGCGAGAGAGAGATGAAGACAGTAAATCAGAAAGTGGAGAGAACGATGGTCGAAGGAGATGAAGGGAGAGTAGATGGGGAGGGAGCAAGAGAGACTTTTACAGAGAGAAAAGGGTGGAGAGATAGTGACGAGGGAGAGGAGATGAAGAGGGAGTGAGAATGACTGCAACAGAGAGAGAGAATGGAGAGAGTGTAAAAGAGAGAGGAGATGATGACTGAGGGAGACTGCGTGACAGAGAGACAAAGGACCGTGACAGAGAGGAGAAAGAGAGATGAAACAGGACAGAGTCTGGAGCGCTGGCACATTATTCGTGTGCGCGCTTTATTCCTGCCCGCTTTCATCGGGTTGTGGATATGTTTATTTGACGGCGCGATTTTTGCGTGCGCCGATATTTCGTTTATTTCATTTTTAGTGAGATTTTGAAGGTTTTGGGGAAGGAGGATAGTCTAGTGGAGCGAGGCAAGGAGTTCCAAAGAATGGGTGCAGCACAAGAAGTCCTGAACGTGGGAATGAGAACAGGTGATGAGAGGAGGGGAAAAAAAGGTAATTAGAAGAGAGACAAGGGCGTTTGGGGGAATATTTTGAGCCAAGAGCAAAGGTATAAGGGAATTCGCACTAGTAATGTGTATTAGGGCTTTATTGGAAACTTTCTCGTGCGCACTTTTCCTTTCAATGGAATGGGCAACCACATATATAAAAAAAAAAATAGAATTTGTGAACTGGAGGTAAAGAAAAACTTTATTGTTTTCTTGGAGATGCTGTAAACCCAACCGAAAACTGCAATTTTGAGGATCACAAAGTAAAAAACAAAACAAAAAACTGGTAAGCATGTGTTATTCGGATGGGATTCTCGGTGTAAAGGAGAACTGTAGGGGGCAGTATTTGGACACAATTTCCTTTAGAGACACCTTTTTTATGATACCTTTTTTGAGCATCTTCATTTTTTGTTTCTCTTTTGAACACTGGTTCCCTGTTTTCAATGGAGATGAAAAAAGAATCACTTTTTAAAGTATCACTGTAACACCCTATCCAGAGTAGCTAATTGTTTTAAATATTTATTGATTTATAAATAAAATTCTTATTTTATTATTTAGAATGGCAAAATTATATTAATTTTCAAAGATTAGAATTGTAGTCTCCAGCTGAGTGTTTGTCTCCTCCCTGATAAGGTCAATAAGGGGAGTTCTGTCTGAGAGACATGTTTAAGGTGTTTTAAGAATACAAAATATGATAAGAGAATAAAAAATCATTGATAAGTTGTCCCTGCTTGCTTGTTGCCAAAGGAGACTTCGAACACAAGAAATCTCAAGCCAATGTTGGTGGTAAATTCAGAAGCTTGCTGGTAAATACCAGCAGCAGTTGAGTCTGAACCTTGACAGTAAGTTTATTATTGAAAATTGCTTTTATTTTTTTATTTTTTTTAACCCAAAAAAATAATTGTATATGAATCTTAGTAATGGCTAAAACATTTAGCCTGTGTTCTTAGGGTACTACAGTGGTCCTTTAACACAGCACCTTGTATTTAGGCTGATTTGTAGTGATCATTCATCACTCCTTTTAATCCTGGAAAACAAAATATCAACTTTTGGACTTTATGTGATGTATGGTTTTGTTTTGTGCACATTGAGCTGTAATATGATTCTTTTTCACTTTTTCACTTTCCAGGGAGGTCCGAATGGATCTTTGGCTGACCTTAGCAAGCAAGGTAAGGACCAATAGATGCCCGGCTATTCATATGTTTTTACATGAAGATAAAGAAACTCTATTGTGGAGCACTCTAGACCTGGGTATAGTAACTGCCGCAGCAACCACTACTCAGGTGTAGCGTGCTCCACAGTAGAGTTGTTTTATCTTCATGTAAAATTATAAATTGTATTTAGTTTATAGCAATGCAGGTAGCTTGGTACATCCAGACAATACCTTTAGATAACAAGTGGTATTGGCAATAACAACATCCGTGTAAATAAAGTATTCACATATATTCCAGCTTTCTATTTCTCACTCCATATTGCCCAGTTAGTGGCTGAACAGGCACTATCCTTTTATTTTCAAGGTTAGAAGGCGGATGACTTAGGGGAAAATATGAGCGAGTACTACTTTACAGAGTAATACATAAGTGGGACATCCTTCCAGCTGAAATAGTAGTCAAACACAGTTAAAAATTGTAAAGGAAGAGGAGAGTTCCCAGTTCTTAATATTAAAATAAAATAGTGTTTGCATAATTAAATATAATTTTATTAACAAGTATAAAGGTCCGCCCCCCTGTAGTTCATGCACAGTTTCTATAGTATTAGATGTACTAACCAATGACGGGTTGTATCTCACCTTTTTTAGCAACATACTTCTGAGACACTGCCTGGTATTGGCTAGTATTTTTAGTAATATTGAAACCTCGTATCCGTGCTAAATGTGATGAATATTTGCAGGGACTGTTTGTGAAGGATCAGTAAGTGAAACCAAGCTTTTTCTTTTTTTACTCACTTGTTAATAAAATGATGTTCATAAAATCATGTTTAAATATGTAAATAAACGTTTAGGTTGTTTCAATATTAAAAACAGGGAACCCTTTTGGAACCAATTTGTCCTCTGATTGAATGAGATTCTTCTTATAACCCTTCCCCTTGATCATCTTATCCGTGAGGAGACAGACAGATCAGCCAGAGGATGATACTCTTTTGTTTGAACTCAAATTTAGTGATTGAATGTGATCTTAATAATGAATATTACTAGAATAAATCCCGAAATAGGAATTGTATTAATGATGCATATGTAATTATATCAAATGGTAAATTCCCTTTAGCTGAGTGAGAAAATAATCTTTCTCCCCTTCGGCTACAGCATACTACTCTTTGCTTTAAAGGGACATGGTAGGTTTCTGGAGTTCACAAGCAATATAATATACCTATATATCAATTTGCTTTTATGTACTTTTTATTAAGAAGTGTTTAAAACCTTGTGTGTGTGTGTGTTTTTTTTTTTTCTGACTGGACTCTTTCAGTTTGGTTCTGCCCTCTGTATTTTGTGCAGTTTAATATGAATACACCGACTGAAGTGCAGTGTTTCAAATTAGCATGGCAGTGACTTCTCTCAAGCTGCATTGTTGCTGAAAGTTGCAGCGGATTGGGATATGGGATCTGAGACCCTGCACACCCTGTACTTAAAAGTACACTGTCTTCATGAGCTGCAGATGGGAGTAACCATTTCGGAACGTTTTGTAAGATTTTAGGCAGAAAAAAAACTGAGTTGTTGAATACTTCTTAATAAAATAAAGAACATACAAGTAAAGAGGTAGGTATATTATATTCCTAGTAAAATCCAGAAACGCTCAATCTCCCTTTACGTTTAGATATTGCTGCCATAATGGTTTGCTGAAAACAAATATTCTGTTACTTTTCATACCTCTGAATCATTTACTATAGAACTTTTCATTTATTACCTTGTTATATTATTTTTCTGAAAGATATTTCCTTGAATATATTTGAAGGTTTCTATGATGTTATATATGCCTTTTTATTGACCAACTGACAAAACTATAAAATTCTAACCACATTCAAGATCTGAGTTAAGGTACTGGAGAAACTCTTCATGTGTTAATCTATCACATATAATAGTTGTCGTCCTGCGAGTTCTCATCACGCAATGTTAAAAATTACGTACATGAGCAATGAGCGGCGAAAGCGCTCATTGCGTGCCTTGCACGACATAGGCTGCAAAGGAGCTTATTGCAGGCTTCGCGATGAGGCGCTCATTGTTGGGCTCACTCGCAAGACATTACAAATGTCATGGGCTGCAAAGAGCGCCAAAGGCCATTGGGGACAGGAAGCCTCTAGGTGGGGTTGCAAGCGAATTTGAGCCATATTTGGTGTTTTTCACCGATCAAAAATCGCCTAAGCACAGTGAAAATGGCGGCAGAAAAACGTAAAAATTCTCAAACAGGATCAAAACGAGGCCAAACCATAGCCAGGCACACGGGACTTTGAAAATCAAGCCAACGCTAGTCAGGCGCGCCACGCAAAGATTCAGCAGACACACAGAGGAGAAAGACACAGGGAAGGGACCGGAAGGGAAATGGTGGAAAGAGACACATGGCATTCCCAAGCACAAAAGTTGCAGGTTAACAAAGCCTGCAATGAGCGGCGAAGCAACGCAAGGCCCGTAAAGTAGACTGGAGGAGAGGCTTGCGATGAGCGCCGAAGGTCATTTTTGACTGGCAATTTCCTAGTATTACATATTTACTAAGATTTGATATCTCCAACACTTGCCAATTTTGTAAACCGGGTCCAAAGTGCTTATATAAAACTAGTGTTAGAAATTAAAGATTTTCTGCTCATGCCATTTTTTTGTCCCTTTTTTTTTTAGGGGTTTATATAGTTCATTAAACCAATAGTTTGAAGCAGCGGGTCCACCTTACAGTCATAAAGATTAAGGTCCAATTACTTTGATTTAAAGAGAGCAGGAATAAAAGATGAGCCGTCTCATCACAAATTGTCCTAACCTGATCAGACCCATCAATGCAAGCTCAATACTTAAACATGTTAAAGTGCAGATTTAGTCCAAGTCACTCTCCTTGTCTTAAAACCTTAAATCTTGCTCCCTGCCATTTATTATTTTATGTCTGTATTTTATTCTTAATCGTTCTTTATTTTTCTTGCTCTTTTACAGTGCAACCATTAAAGAAAATAATTATTACAGTTTTTAACTTCTTTGTCACGGTGGCTGCTGCTTTCGCCTGCACCTATATTGGCAGCCAGTATTTATTCACAGATGCAGCTGCGGTGAGTGGAGACTTGGCAAATGTAGGAAGGGGGAGACCTCTGATGAGGCTGCTTCTGTTGCAATCAGTAAAATTAAGCTTTGAAAGACTACAAACTACTGAGGAACTATATTTAAAATTTATATTAATTTGAAGAATTACAGTTCAGAATTGACACGTTCTTAGAAAAAAGAAATATATATATATATAACGCTAAATAAGAAAAAAAAGCCTTTAACAATTGCATATAATGGTTGTAAGTTTTAGTGGGAGTGGGAGCTACCAATTTTGTTTCTACTTATCTGTTTCTAGAGAAAGGAGATTTGCATACAGAGGAAATGCCCACATGGTACAGTGAAAATGAGGCATACTAATGGACACACCCTGTGGCGAAAGCAGTTGAAACAAACAACTTAGAAAGCTAATTAAATACACCATAAATAATTCTTGCATAGAAAAATTTAACATTTTATTTTCTGAAAACATTTCACCCAATATCAAGTTTAGCTCTTCAAAATAGTATTTATTTATATATTTATATCTTTTTTTTTTTCCTCACAGAGGGTGCTGTCTGCTGTTATTGTAGCCTCTTTCGTGGGTCTGGCAGAGCTGTATGTGCTAGTCCGGACCATGGAAGGGAAGCTTGGAGAGCTATAGCAAGGCTGGTAAATGTGAGAAAATATCTGTATTGCTTGTGAGCAGGTCTCGCTCATTGTGCTGGACTCACACAAAGAATTGCAAGACTTTAATTCGCTGGATTCTTCCTATACTTTTGTTTTTCTTATTTATGGTACATAGTTATTCTGTATTTCCTGTTATGGAGCTGGGTTGCTTGGGAATGTTGACTAAATGTGATAGATTTCCCTTTTTTTTTTTTTGTACATTCCTTTAACTTTTAGCAAAATGTTGCACTATTAATTGTAAATAGGACCAGAAATAAAAATCATCCGTATATAATTGCTGTCATATATAATAAAAGTATTTTCTGAACTGAAATAAATTCAGCAACCAACATGCCTATGTTTACTTTTGTTTCCCCTCCATGAACACAAATCGCCCAATCCTTTCAACGTCTTGCTCCCGTCTCTCCTGTCATAACCTACTTCTTTAACCTTTCTTGTTATGGGCATGTTTCAGTCTTCAAACTGGTATTCTTTATCCTCATGCTAAAGAAGTGTCAAAATATGGAAATAATGCTTTGTGAGACAACACTTGAGATCACAATCCGTCTCAGGATTAAAACCAAACGTGATAGAGTTTCTGACTCTAGGATTCCACTTACCATAATTGTTAGTTTACAGTGTACAGGTTCACAAATTTAGGAAGGATTTTAGAACGTATATAGAGCATTATTAAGTAAGTTGTATAATCCAGCTGCCAGTCATTAACATACATTTTCATATTGCTAAATGTTTCGAGTTTAGAGAATCAATAATGTCCCATTAAACATGAGAAGAGGCGATATTGACCATTTTTTGCCTAGAAACAGGCCAGTTCAGTTTATGATACTTTTACCATAGAGACAATCTGGTATCCTCTAACTATGTTATCATAACCAAATAAGACATTAGTTAAGAATATTTTTGTCCTGCTTGGAGTAGAGAAAATTGGTTATGTTTGACCCTTCACCAAGTTACATTCACCAAGGTGTTATAATTGGGTAAAAGAAAACTGTGCACTATTAATTAAATGCAACCATAGGGCTGGATAACATGGCTCCTGTAGGAAATCTTGGGAGTGAAATGTTCCTGTAAGCCTTAATGTAGCTATTGCATATTAACTCTTACAAGTGATCTCTACATGTAAGGTGTTCCTTGCTCTGAGTGAAGTTTTGTAAAGTGTGACTACGTGGCTGTCATACAAGCTTATGGAAAATGCTGTGTTTCCTTTGAAGTCTTTGCAAGTGCTAGTAGGGAGCCACATCTTTGTTTGTAAATGCAACCCCCTTCAAAAGCATCTAAACTTGTTACCAGATCACAATTTATGATACATTACCGGAAATAATAAAAATCTATCATTACAAAATAAGCACTTTTTGTACTGAATTAAAAACGGACACTCCTCTAATGCGAAGACACATGTGCTTAATATGGAGCCCCAGGCTTTATCACCTATCTACATAAACAACAATAATTCTTAGCATTCAATGTGTATCCCCTGAAATGTAATACTATTTAATATGTGTGAAATTAACATACTGTCATGTCTCAACTGCAATGTTAATTTTCAATGATAATAAATGACAATTACTCAACATATGACATTAAAGCTTAATACGTAGATGGTACAATCAGTACAATGAGGATTGCAGGAGCATTGTGCTTATGTATTTAGGTTCTTTCCAGCTGTGCCCAGGTCCATAACAATGAATAGAATCAAACTGCAATCTTAAATTGTTGACAGCCCCACAACAGTCCCCCATGACAAAAAAAGAGGCAGACATAGTGATTAAGTTTCAAAACTGTACTGAAATATTGGTAATTTACAATAAGCATAGTCAAAGTAACAAAACCTTGCATAAATATTGCCAGTGTGGTGCCAATTGAAGTCAAGGGGCCCATTTGGCTGGCATAAAGTAAACTAAGAACCTATATCACCCCCTAATACTAGACAAGTGTATTTCACTTACATATCATTCATACAGTGCTTTGCAAAAGTATTCACCCCCCGTGACTTTTTACCTATTTTGTTACATTACAGCCAAGTTCAATGTTTTGTTAATCTGAATTTTATATGATGGATCAGAACACAATAGTCTAAGTCGGTGAAGTGAAATTAGAAAAATATATACTATTTTTTTTAAAATTGAAAACAGAAAATTGGCATGTGCGTATGTATACACCCCCTATGTTATGATGCCCACCTGTGTGCAATCCAAATGTCACGTGATCTGTCATTACATATACACACCTTTTTTGAAAGTTCCCAGAGGCTGCAATACCTAAGCAAGAGGCACCACTAACCAAACACTGCCATGAAGACCAAGGAACTCTCCAAACACATAAGGGACAATGTTGTTAAAAAGTACAAGTCAGTGTTAGGTTCTAAAAAAATATCCAAATCTTTTGATGATCCCCAGTAGCACCATCAAATCTACCATTACCAAATGGAAAGAACATGGCACAACAGCAAACTTGCCAAGAGATGGCCGCCCAGTAAAACTCACGGACCGGGCAAGGAGTTCATTATTCAGAGAGGCAGCACAGAGACCTAAGGTAACCCTGGAGGAGCTGCAGAGTTCCACAGCAGAGATTGGAGTATCTGTACATAGGACAACAATAAGCTGTATGCTCCATAGAGTTGGGCTTTATGGCAGAGTGGACAGAAGAAAGCCATTACTTTCAGCAAAAAACAAAATGGCATGTTTTGAGTTTGCGGAAAGGCATGTGGGAGACTCCCAAAATGCATGGAGGAAGGTTCTCTGGTCTGATGAGACTACAATTGAACTTTTCAAACCTTTAAAGAAAACTCTATCTCTGGTGCAAACCCAACACCTCACATCACCAAAAAAACACCATCCCCCACAGTGAAACCTGGTTGTGGCAGCATCATGCTGGGGGGATGTTTTTCAGCAGCCGGACAGGGAAACTGGTCAAAATTGAGGGAAAGATGGATGGTGCTAAATACAGGGATATTCTTGAGCAAAACCTGTACCACTCTCTACATGATTTGAGGCTAGGACAGAGGTTCACCTTCCAGCAGCACAATGACCCCAAACACACTACTAAAGCAACACTTGAGTGGTTTAAGGGAAAACATGTAAATGTGTTGGAATGGCCTAGTCAAAGCCCAGACCTCAATCCAATAGAAAATCTGTGGTCGGACTTAAAGATTGCTGTTCATAAGCGCAAACCATGCAACTTGAAGGAGCTGGAGCAGTTTTGCAAGGAGGAATGGGCAAAAATCCCAGTGGTAAGATGTGGCAAGCTCATAGAGACTTATCCAAAGCGACTTGGAGCTGTGATTGCTGCAAAAGGTGGCTCTACAAAGTACTAACTTTAGGGGGGTGAATAGTTATGCACATTGACTTTTTCTGTAATTTTGTCCTATTTGTTGATTGCTTCACAATAAAAAATAAATAAAACATCTTCAAAGTTGTGGGCATGTTCTGTAAATTAAATTATGCAAATCCTCAAATAATCCATGTTAATTCCAGGTTCTGAGGCAACAAAACACAAAAAATGCAAAGGGGGTGAATACTGTTCAGTGTACCAGAATAATTAACTTTAGATAACAAATGCTCCAACATTTGAAATCCTTAAATAGAACGAACAATGATGGTGCATAATACCTAGATATATTTCTTCATTTTCACATATCAGAAGTGGTTAAGTACTTGTATGTTGTTGCTATGTACTGAATAGGGTTCACTAACAGTATTGGGTAGAACTACTTGGAGATGAACGTGCTGTAATGTTCTATTTCAGAGCTACCGGACTAAAAAAAAAGAAAAAAGGCTCCAGTTGAAGCCCCTATCTACCCTCAATCCTGTGCCGCCATCTGGTTGTGGCTACTGGAGCGTTGGAGGCTGTCCAGCAGCTGGTGGGGCATGCAGGTGTTGTGGAGGGCCCTGTTGTGTGGACGTTTCTTTCAGTGTTGTGGATTGTAACACAGACAGTCTTTACAATTATTCAAGCATTGTTGCCAAAAGTTATCTGATTCTAACCAAGTTACAGTTTAGATTGGATAGCTGTCCCTCCACCTCCCAGGCAATATCCTGTTATGGCAAGGTCTCTTGAGTTCTACCTGAACCTGGATATGGTGCCTGTGTTTTTTTGTTTGTCCTCGATCCGTCGAGCCTTATGAAGCATCTCTCTCTGTAGGTTCTTTAACTACAAAATATGCCTGCCCATCAACTCTTGATAGTGCTTGATTTGGCTGTCTACTTCTTCCTCCAACTCCAATGTGGGAGAGAGTAGATATGGGGAAGTGGCGGATCCTATTGGACGGTAGTCTGCGGGTGGTACTGTAGAAACTAGGGGCCTCATTCGATTGCGATTTGGCCAATTGAATAAGGCTCCATATAGGCACAGAGCATATTTTTTTATAGAAGTTTTTAGTTAGTGAAGATCTTGCTTTTGGATAGAAGTTCACTAACTAAAAACTTCTGTAAAATAAATATGCTATGTGCTCATATAGAGACTTATTCAACCAGCCAAATCGCATTTGAAGGCCCTAGGTGAGGGGAGCAACAACCCGAGCTCTTCCATGGCCCAGATTAGCTGATTCCTCTCTTCCTGTGGGGCTGCTCCTGCAGCACTGGCTGTGTTGTTTTTTTTATGTTCAGTTTTAAATTAATGATTAGGAGACATCTTGATAATATTAATATCAGCAAATTATCAGTCTATGGCTCTGGGGGATATCTGGGTACACTACCCCAGCTCCTGCTTTTATTGCCTCTGGTCAGCCTGGCGATTGCGTGAGAACTAAAGACTCCATCTATACACCACAGATGAAGGCTCACGAAGACATTGGATTTCCTTGCTTCTGCAAACTTCTGTGAGGACTCTATCCCTGCTACAGTGGAAAGAGCAGCCATTGCAGCTACTGACCCAGGCTCTACAAAAATAGACACTACAACATCAATTAAGCCTGCTCATCAGGGTAAGAGCGACGAAAGAGCAGCTAAAACCTCTAGGTCGAGGATTTCCTCAGATATTGCCTGGGTGGTGGAGGGACAGCTCACCAGTCTAAACTGTGTTATAACAGTTACATAGTTACATAGTATTTAAGGTTCAGTCCATCAAGTCCAACCTTTCAAGATCTCCTCCGATCTGCAATATGCGGATTAACTATTAATTAATTAGTTGTTATCCATGATAACCCTGAATTCCCTTTTTAATTAGAAATAAATCCAGTCCCCTTTTAAAGCTATCTATCGAATCTGCTGTCACCACCTCCTCTGGTAGAGAATTCCACAGATTAGCCACCCTTACTGTGAAGAACCCTTTTCTTTCTTTAAGGTGGAATCTTTTTACTTCTAACCTCAAGGGATGTCCTCTTGTCAGTTGAAAACCTCTTGGCACAAAAAGCTCCCTTGACAAATCTTTATATTGACCCTGAATGTATTTATATAAGGTAATCATATCTCCTCTTAGACGCCTTTTTTATGGAGAAAATAAGTTTAATTTGGTTAGTTTTTATTCATAACTTAGCCCCTCCATTCCCCTTATTAGTTTTGTTGCCCTCCTCTGTACCTTTTCCAGCTCTAAAATGTCCTTTTTATGAAGTGGTGGCCAAAATTGTACTCCATATTCCAAATGATGGCGTACTAAAGATTTGTATAGTGGCAGAATTATATTTGCTTCCCTGGCTTCTATACCCTTCTTAATACATGCTAATATTGTATTTGCCTTTGCAGCTGCTGCTTGGCTTTGAGCACTGTTACCTAGGTGGTTGTCCACAAGCACTCCCAAATCCCTTTCCATATCTGATACACCTAGATTTGCTCCATTAAGATTATAAATTGCATGGCTATTTTTCCTTCCCAGATGCATAACTTTACATTTTTTCGTATTAAATCTCATCTGCCATTTAGATGCCCATTCCTCAATTTTATGTAAATCCCTTTGGAGGGAAAGCACATCACTATCTGATTTAATTACCTTGCACAACTTCGTGTCATCAGCGAAAATGGAGACACCACACTCCAATCCTACCTCTCAGTCATTAATAAATATGTTAAAAAGGAGAGGACCTTATACTGAACCCTGAGGAACCCCACTTACCACATTAGTCCAATCGGAGTATGTTCCATTTACAACAACCCTTTGCTTCCTGTCTTTTAGCCAGCTCTCAATCCATGAGCAGATATTTACTGCAACTCCTGTATCTCTTAGTTTGCACAATAGTCTCCCATGTGGCACTGTATCAAAAGCCTTTGCAAAATCCAAAAAGACTACATCCACTGAGTTGCCTTGATCCAGGTTACTACTAACCTCCTCATAGAAACTAATTAGATTTGTTTGACATGACCTATCCCTCATAAATCCATGTTGACTCCTACTTATAATCCTGTTCAAATAGACATATTCTTGTATATTATCCCTTATTAACCCTTCTAAAAGCTTCCCCACTACAGAAGTGAGGCTCACTGGTCTATAATTCCCCGGATTTGCTCTTGCTCCCTTTTTAAATATAGGTATCACATCAGCTTCCTTGTGTAGATGTTTAATGACTGACCAATATTATTGTATTGGTGATACAGTTTTTTCTACAAACCCATGATGACTTTTACTATATTTTCAATGAACATGGTTATGGATTTCTGTAGTTCACACAAAGCGGAGGTATTCCTGTTGCAAGAGACAAGAACACATTCTCCTTTTAAGGTCCGCAGAGCACAAGCTGCATGACTCATAGCCCTTCAGTTTTTAGTCTTTTAGAACTGACACGTATGATGGAGTTGCGGCCATGTTCAAAGAAAGAGGTTTTTTAGTAACCAGATAGACGGAGTTGCTGCCGGGGCGGTGACTGGTCTTTAGAAGTCAAAAGACTGGAGACATTTTTCCAGGTCATAGTTATAGATACCCCACATACTGTTTAGGCGAGAACAGAACTGATCCGCTTCATAAAGCCTTTTCTGTGCACATCTGTCCCTATAATCCTGGGGGGGGGGGGGACTTCATTGTGTCTTAGATGCCAGAGACAGTATGTGCACCCCCAAAAATAGAGCGGGTGTACAACACTTGAGGCGATTGCTGGCACTATTTCAATTAGTAGATGTATATATATATATATATATATATATATATATATATATAGTGCTCTACTTGAATATACCGGGTACGCCCCGTGCAGAACCGGATCAGCAGGGAGAATTGACCACTTATACACATGCTCAGATTTGACATCAAACAGTGCTGTAGTGGTCCCTTTAATTTTCACTGACCATGATGGACTGGAGGTAGCTTTTCGGAACGTGCATAACCACTTTGGAAAGTCGTACTGGAAACTAAACAATGAATTACTAGAAGACTCTGATATAGTGGAGGAGTTTACAGTTGAATTCTAGAAAAGGATAACAACTGCAGACTTGTATGAAAACGCTGGGGACCTGTGGACACAGATAAAGACACAAATTAAATCCTACTTTCAGAGAAAATCAAGACAGCTGGGGAAGAATGGGAATACAGGAGAATAATGCATAGATTCCAGGTCCTAAATAGCAAGATGTCCCTAGAACACTTGAATCATTTAGATGAGTTTCCACAACGTCAGAAAACTATTCGTATGTGTAAAGAAAGACAAATCCAAGCACTTCAGAGAAGAAATAGAGATGGCCTGTCACCAAAAATTCTCTATGATAGGTAGAGGACTTAAAAACCATGCCTGGCTTAGTGAATGCAGAGGGTGTACTCATGGAGGAGACGGCAGAAATGCATGATGTCGCCCACAGCTTCTACAAAGACCTGTTTCATTTTTGCAGGTGAGATCCCAACAGAGATCATTATCAAGTTTTTGAGTCAGATTTCAGTGCCAAGCTTGGAGGGTGTTGACCAAATGCGACTAATTGCACCTATCACCTCAACAAAGGTGGGCTCAGCAATTGGTGGACTGGAAAGGCATAAAGCACTGGGAAGAGATGACTGACCTCTGTTTTCTTCCTCGTTATTTAGTACTTACCTGTACTTGCTGCTGCTTATAATGCTACTAGCGAATTGCCCGTCCAAAAATGACGGCAATCAAATTGTAAGTGAGCTAATGCTGTTTGGTGTATAATAATAAAATAACTAATAGATTAATAAATTAATATACTTTACGTATTTTGAAGTAATATATGCAGGAATCATTGTGTTGAAGAGCTGGCAATGTGTTTTGATGTTGCTGCAGCATTAGTGGTGTGGAGCTGCTGTGATGAATGTGTGCAGTGTAGTAGTGTGCGTGCGTGAGACCAAACCGTTAGCGTAGCTGTGTACTTCTGCATTGTTCTAAAATGGTTGGGTAATGTGTGGTATACGGCTGTAGCGGAATATCCGTAGGTGTTTTGTGGTGTTTTGCGAGTTTCTTGTGGTGTTTTGCGAGTTTCTTGTGGTGTTTTCCGTGGCTATAGTGCTGTAGCCTCGTTTTCGTTTTGTTCGGCGGCCATTTTTTCGCTCGCTTAGAGAATTTTTTAGTGTGTAAACTTTTTTATTTTGAGTGAAATCAAGGTGTAAGTTGCTTTTTTGAGGTCCTGGATGCTCCCTCTTGCTGTAGGTAACCTTTTTATGTATGTGCTGTGTGTATTTATTGTGTTTTTAATTTTTTCATGTCCGCGTGTTGCGGACGATTTTTGCGCGTCCGTAATGTGTGTTAACGTGTCTCGTATGTTGTTTGCTTTGCGATGTATAGTTTGCAAGGGTTGCAGTTCCTTCGCGAGCGCCGCAGTTGCTGGCAAGGAGCGCCTTCACCGCTCCATGCCAGCAACTGCGCCCCTCGCTTTGCAAGCGTGAGCAACGGCCCGTACGCTCACAACTATATATGTGATGCTGAGGACAGGCTCCCTAGAGTGGTCATTGTTGGAAGGAGTCGCATTACTGCTGTACAAGAAGGGTGACCACACAGACATCAGATATTGGTTATATATATTTGCAGTCAATCCTCTCTTGAGGAACATCAACATCCACAGTGACATTCAAGGAGTACCTATAGATGCAGAAGTGGAGGAAAAAGCTTTAGCTTATGCTGATGACATAGTGCTCTTGTGTCCAGGTACATCATCAATACACTTAAGTTTCCAGGTATCGATTTCCTACGAAAAAGTATCAGGTGCCCGTGTTAAGACTCCCTCCAAGGGAGCGTGTACACCATGCTGGCAGACATGCTTCGGAAAATAACAACATGGAGAGTCCAGAGAGGAATCTCTTGCTTGCCAGTGGCCTTTTATACCTGATATGCCAACATTCATTCAATTCATGTTTTTACATTTCACCATGGCTCCAGCCTATTTTAGGCCCTTGGCTGGAGGGACACAGAGTGCAGCTGAGCCAGATCAGAGACCAGAGGCCTGCACATGCTAAAGTTCTGCAGAACTTACTTAGGAGGTGGAGTCTCACCAAAGAACATTTCACATGATGGACAGTAAAAG
Source organism: Discoglossus pictus (assembly GCA_027410445.1). NCBI lineage: Eukaryota > Metazoa > Chordata > Amphibia > Anura > Alytidae > Discoglossus > Discoglossus pictus. Next base: position 81,689,681 of record CM050164.1, on the reverse strand, counting down.
AACTGTATTTGCATGTAATGAAGAGTTATTTCTACTCTGTACCAATACTTAAAGACACTCCCTTGAAGGACTATGATTAAATCTGGAGACCCAACTTTAAAAGGCTTCATCAGATGTCCTTCACCCTCGTGTCCTTCAAGTTTCGTGCTTTGCAACCATCATCTTCGGCGCTCATCGCAAAGACAGATATAAAAGTACAGTGTTAAATATACAATTTTTTACTGCAGTGTAAATTAGAAAATGTTTTCAGGTCTCAGAGCATAATAAAGTGATTTAAATATGTAACTGGTTTGAGAGTGCTATAGCTGGCAGCCAATGAGCAGTAATGCAAATATATATAACCAGTGTAAAAAGTTAAAAAAAAAATAGTGCAGTGGAAAGTTTAAATTTTTATTTTCCATTACTAATTAATACTTATTAAATGAATGTACATTAATAATTAATTCTGAATGAACAAATGTATTAGGAAAAAACCTTATAATAAACCTTTATATTAGAGATCCACTGTATTTTGTGAGAAACTGTTTGTGAGGTATGCAACAAACTAGCAACCAGGGCTGGTCTTAGCACCAGGCAACCCAGTCAGCCATCTGGAGTGCCAGAGCTTGGAGGTGCAGTACAGACTAAGGTTTGTGACTCAATTTCCCCACACATTTCCCATATACTCTAGGTGTAGCAGATGCTCATGCAACCACTTCCACTTTCCCAGCCTGTCCTCACAATGTCATACATGGCACTGATACAACATAGAAATGCCATACAGATCAGTGCATGTATTACTGTGACTGATGCTCGGCTTGTACCTGTGTGTGTTGTCTCTCTGCTGCATATTGTACACTCTGTGCCTTGTGACAGTACCTTACTGCTCTGCGCTGACTTCAGCACTGGGGTCTGCAGCAGTTTGACTGATACCGTAAACTGTTTCATTTTGTGAACACTGGATGGTGAAAGTAATGTACAATACTTACATTTCCACACATAAAAGCCAGAACAGAAAAAAACAGACCCCTTTTAAAATAAATTCATGCTAAAATCACTGGGATGTCTAATAGAATGCTTTATTAAACCTTTAACAAGACAGAATATGTTTTTTTATGAAATGACCTGGAACGGTGACTCCCCAGTGAGCCAGACACACACGACTAGATGGGATTCATGTAGCAAGCAATTCCAGGGAAACTAGTTTCAAGTACTTATTCTGGGTAAGAATACAATATTTTATAAAATGTGCTGGAAGGATTGCTTCACAGAGAGCCAGAAATACCATATTCAACAGACACACATGACTTGATGGGAATCATGTAATTATTATTGTGCTTTAATTATGACATATCACATAGTACAGATGGTGTTGAGGGCCCTGTTGTTGTAAAAACGTACAATCTCAGTGGGTACAGGGTATAAGACATATACGGAAAGGGGGTTGCTTGTCTGTAATACAGTGAGGTAGCAGGATGAATGTTGGGGAACAAATTAGATGGCTTCTTTACATGGATGGATGACGAGTATAGGAGAGTCTGATATTGTTCTCAACAGTCTTTAACATGTCTCAGTGATATTAGCATCAGTTTCTTTTATAATGGGCCAATCCATTCTGTTGTAGCTTTTACGCTGTCCCCTTTTTATATTGTGCTATTTTGTGTTGTATTTTTCAAGCATTATATTTACCTGGTACAAAAACACACTTAATAGCTGCAATCGTTTTTAACATATGTACTAGATAATTAGATATTATTATATTGCCCTATTATGTTGAAATCTATTGTTATATTACGTTTATACTATGTGTGATGGATAGGCGTCTACATAAAGTGGGTGTGTGGCTGAGAGAGTTTATAACCAAACAGCTTATCCAATGTATCAGCCACATACAATGACTATAAAAAAACATAATCACTGAACAGTCATCCACGCCCCAAAATTGATAATAAAATGCTCACCATAAAGACAATTTGTGACAATTTATTGCCTAAATCTAAAAAAAAGAAATATATAGCCCACATGTGGATGCCTTAGAAGCAGCATAAACCCTAAGTACACCTATGGTGGTGTTAGTTTAAGGGTACCACAATCATGAGAACTGCTGGCTGATCGACCAGTGACTAAAAAGAAGCATCATAAGACGTATAACCCCAAGACTTATACTGAGCTGCCATCCAAGTCGCCCACCAGATGACAAAGTGGCTACTCTCTACACCTTACAAATACTTATTTGCCTTGTTGACAGGATTACTCTTGTCTGGGGGTAACATTTGGTCTCAAAATATCCCTGCTGGTATAATTGCAGCTTTATAATTCATGAGCATTAAAATAAATGTTCAATTTAGTAGACTCTGCTTATGTCATGGGTGCATCCATCTTAAAAGGCTAGTCAGATGGAATTTTTGGGCGGGGTTTTCCAACTGGGCATTGCGCTCTATTCAGTCCAATTCTCAAGTGGCATATTGTAATGGAAGTATTTAAGAAGAACTGAAAAGACAGTTCTTTGGATTCTATTAGGAACAAATCAAAACTGAATATAAAAGTTAAAAATAAGATACTGCATTATTTATTTTTATCTTTCTAAAAACTTGTTTTACTTTTATTAATTCAAGTTCTTCCTACCATGAAGGGATACATAGCATAAAGGGATATATAACTCCTATGCCATGAAATTCATCCTGCGATTGCATAAATGAAATGTTGTACCTTACTCTGCATGTAATCTATCCTGCAAGGAGCTAAACCTCCAGCAAGTGGAGTATTTCACAGACGGCAGCCTGCCCGGGTATAACCACGTCGATTAATGTTCTGATATCTGTTAAGCCCCTGCTAAAAACACTTAATATTTTTATATGTACAGATCTAACCTAGCTGTATAAAGTTGTGGATTAGGTACTGCAAATAAATCCAGAGACCTATCTCTCTCACAATCATCTGCAAATAAAGGGGCAGATTAAAGTAATGTTCAGGAAGATTACTTGGCATTACTGGTGATTGTGATATTCAGTGACGTTCCATGTGGCTCATAGCATATTATTACAAAGTTCTTCAAGAGAGAACTACAATATATTACTACCAATCCATATCAATCCATCGAAAATTAAAAAGGAGATAAGCTGATAGTGCAAAGAAAGCTTTGTTTGTAGTCATTATAATATACAAATCTAGAGATCTGCAAAATGGTCTTCAGATATAATATTGCAAAACATGATTTAAATGTAGGTGGGATTAGGGGATTGAGAGGACTGTTTTGTTGATATTGTCTTAACAGAAGCTTTGTATGTCTGACAGTACTTTGTATTTTTCATAGACAATGTTCAACCAGCCCATTCTTGTACACAGATTTCACAAAATGTCTGTAAGAAAATGGATATGTCACCTGCAAATTACATGTGGCCCTTAGAAGTGTCATATGTGGCCCCTGAAGTGGTGCCACATTCCTATTCATCAGCAAAGTCAATTTTCTACACCATTGCACAATAAAGCAATTACCCATACTAGATATAGTTGCTTTCCTCTTTAAATTCATGAAAATGATTGTTCTAGGTGTGTTATACAAGGAGGTACCCATTTCAGGACTCTGGGGCCACAAGTGTGGCTCTACAAGTGATGTAGATTATATATAACTGCTTTAAGCACTGGGATTTGGTTCTCATGTACAGTGTACAGTATTTCATCTACCTAAATTACTTACTATGGACTTGTCACCTTAAAACTAGATGTTTTTATTTTTTTTAAAAACATAAACTTACTCTGCATTGTGCTTTCTCTGTTATCTAAACAAGATAATTCTTGAGATAAATGCACTTGTCTCTGTGCTGATTGTCACTTTATGTTCTAATTACATTATTTAAACTGGCAAAGCAGATGTTCCAAATATGGTAGGATTTAAAACTAAAGGTTGTGCCAGCTGAAAACGTGTGTTTCAGTCAGCTTTTTTTTTTATTCTCCCCTCTAGATCTTCATTTTATCTTTGTGTGAAAGAGTAATCATTATTGATCTTTTGGGATTCCACATGCTCATAGTAGTCGAAAGAAGTGAACGGAGACCATTTAAACAGCTCTGCATTCTAACTGCCAATTGATCCAATGACATATTTGGAGTAATTTGTTTCTAAGAAGAAGACAAATCGTGAAGGAACTGGTACCCACTACAGTATATTTGCCAATAAAAATGTATTGATAAACACCACAAAACACAGGTGTGCCTGCTGTCCATATGGTCACAAAGAGTTGGACACAACTGAACAACTGAACAACAATCATGCAATTAGACTTCCAGTGCCACAAATAAGCATAGTTTGATTAAAAATGCATAAACCATTGTAGAATTGTATATTGAAGTCGTATTTAGACCAAAACAAAAAAGATCCAGGCCTAGACAAGCACATTTGGTTTTTAATGTTGTTTTGGAATGTTGGAGGGCAAGGCCAGTCCCTGAATTGTTTATTTATCTATCTATCTATCTATCTATCTATCTATCTATCTATCTATCTATCTATCTATCTATCTGTCTATCTTTATATATGGTATATAATTGGACTAGTTTATATACAGCTCTAAACAAAATAGCCAAGAAGAAAGGTAACGAACAAAAGATCAGAAGTCTTCATCCTAACTGCATGGCCAAAAACACCAACCTCCTCCTCAAAAGGCTCCATATAAGCCAAACAAATTTTGAAAGGTTGCTTATTGTGAAAAATGCTCAGACTACTTTCGATAAGTTTAACATGAAAAAAATGTTTTTATTCTTTTTCTTTCATTTTTTTACATTTATTATGCTTTTTTTTTTGTTTTCCCTCCCTTTTTTAAACCACATTTAAAAGCAAACAACAAAAGAATGAGAGTGGATATTCTCTCCAATCCATGAAGAAATTAAAATGTCTGTTTAATTCCCTTTGTATGGTAGTATGACCAAATGTGTCAAGAGATCCACTCGCTTATGGTTCCTGACATGTCGGCATTCTCTGTGTCTTAAGTTCAGTCCTGAATTCTGAATTTAGAAAGACTAGTCTGGATGAAGCATGCTAGCATCCAATTTATTCAGTGCCTGTCTAGCACTCATCTACATTGGTGAGTATGGCAGCATTGTAGATCACATCAGAAATGTTGCCAATAGAAGAGATCTGAGATGCATTCTCATTCATTGTGTAGGGATATTTCTGGAAACATTGCATCTGAGAGGGAGCCATGAATTGTTCTAGCTCCATAAGTTTTGTTTCATACAATGTAGCCTCAAATCCATAGCCAGGGCTAGTATTATTTTGAGTGAACTGTTCCCATTGGGTGTCATGTTGGCTGGTGATGTAATGGTCCTCCTCCCTCATGTATTGCTGATAGAATGAGTATGGTGGCTCTGTGAATTCTTGGTATGGAGGCTGCTGCATGGCCACTCCTTGCTGTTTATCTGGCACATACTGTGCTCCATGGTTTGGTGGGTACTGCATGGTAATTAGGGGCTCTCTGTGACCATAGCCTTGTGGTACAATCCCAGTGTTTAGGGAAAAATGCTGGTTGCGGAATGAAGATCCTCTCTTGTATAATGACCTGTCCAGCTTCCCACTCTTGCTTTTACGAGCTCTGCGATTCTGAAACCAGACCTGCAAAAAAAAAGACAATTTTAGTCATTTTCTGTTTGTGCAAAACCAATAAAAGACTTCATCAATTTATCTAATTTCTTATAGTGTTGTTGTATAAATGTAGGTTCATCTGGCAGAAGCTAAGAAAGAGTCTAGTGACTTGAAAAGTGAGCATGGTCCTTGCTTGCCCACAAGTGGTGGCATCTCTTTGGTCAATAGTCACTAAGCTGAGAGCTGCTTCAAAAGGAATGTGACACCTCTCCAGTTTCAGTGGTATTATATTTAATCTAAAGGCATACAGCACAAGGGATGGGGTTCATTATATGTATGAGATTGAAAATATGGGGAATAGGGACATTGGTGTAGGAACTGGGGGGGGGGGGGGGACAAATCCCCCTCAGATGTTTCTATATTTGTATGTATGTATAGATAAGCTATTTTACGGCCTATGTATACAATGAGCTGTATCCCCCCCCAGAATTATTCTGGCTCCTACACCCCTGAATAGGGAGGTGTTTTGAAGTGTTCAAGGGTCTATGCTATGAAATAACATAGAGGGACATTCTGGAAAGGAGCGAACATTGCATACTTCTGAAGCCTCCAAGTTGGTCACCAGCTTTAGCACCTGGCTATTTGTCATTTTACCTGTCATTCCTTATCCACAGTAATAACTATCCCTAGTTCTCACCTGGACTTTAGACTCTGGAAGCCTGATGATGTTGGCCAGATGTTCCCTTGTGTTGATGTCTGGATAAGGTATCACAGCAAACACACTCTCCAGCTCCATCTGCTGCCACTTGCTGTACAAGGTCCTCTTGCGCTTCCTCTGGCCAGTCACTGGTGTCACTGCGTCTTGGGACTCATTCTGTACCCCTAAACCAGAGAGAAGACTTAAACCTATTACTAGAAGATAATGACAGACAATACCCTTTAACCCCATAAAAGAAAACAATATCAATTTGATAAATATTTGTGGAAAGCAGAAGAGGCTCTGGATGAGATTGCTGCTCAGCCCAACCATGTAAATTTAAGGGATTTACTAAACAATCTAAAATTCGAGAAATCCTCACGTCCACAGGCTATCATATCACACATAATCCAGTTAATAGCAGAAATGAATTATTATAATTCTATCATAAATTGTATCAAGCTGGAAAGAAAAAAAAGCATACAGAAAATAAGACATTTGTTACATAAGTGTAAACTTCATAAACCGAATGAAAAACAACACATCTGAATTTTCCAATTAATTTAGACAAAATAAAACGGACAATAGAAAATGTAAAATTGGGCAAATCACCAGGACTGGGTGGTATAAAACAAATCACACTGTGGAATATAATACCAACTAACAACCCAAAAATTACCAGTGACTCCTATTGTATATAACTCTGATTTTCTGTTAGGTCAAAATACTCAAAACTTAAATTAAGCTTGACAAAAGTGATGCATTTTATTAAAAATGGAAAAGTGATTTTATTTGAAAATTTGTAAAAAAAAAAGTACTTGGAATTGATAAATATGTTTTTATATGTACAAATTAGGCACTTCATTAACACAATGCTAAAACATGAGACCACTTACTGTTTTTGGGACCCTCTTCTATTACCCAATTGGTAAATGTATACAGACATAAAATCACTCTTAATATTGCCTCATATTCGGCAAATATTACTTATTGGCACTAATGAATTCTTAAGTCAATATAATGCATATAAACACTTCTAAAAAGCCAACATTTATGGATTCAAGGCATTTGCAAGTAGCTAATAAAAATGCTCAGCAAAACAAAATGTAAGGGGATGAATAAGTATGATATATATTAGGGAACAAAGTAGATGAAAACTACTTCAATCAACTAAAAGGAAGATGAGAAAATGATCTAAATATTCATATAGATAATAGAGATTTTGATTAAAGTCTAGATTTCCAAAGCAATAGTTGTAGAAATTTCACTTGATTAGAATCAAGTCTTAAAGTGATTCATAGAATATTTATGGCACTTATAATATTATATAAAATATTAATGTTCCCAGGAAAATTAAAATGTGCAAGTCAAAAAAACTATTAGTAATAATGTTTAGTGTTATAAAATTACATATTGCAACATTTTCACTCTGTATGGTAATTTTTCTTATGAAGAGCTTTCTTCATCCTTCTTTATCAAGCTAGGCACATTTGTAAATCATGAGTTGCATTTTTCTGGTGTAATTTACAGGGATATTTTTAAACATGAATATATCAAATTCCAAATGAATACTGAAATGAATGAATGATAATGACCATAAAACAAAAGCAGCATGCATTAAACAGGTTAAGTATTTGTATTCAACACTGGTACCCCTGGCACTCTCCCCATGGCACAGAGCTCTCATTACCTGGCACACTCTGTGGGCTGCCACACACTGGCACTGTAGCTGTCTGTTGCCCGTTGGGCACAAGCTCCTCTCTGAAGATATTCTCCATGACCATGTGTGAGCTGTGATTGTGGTGTATCCCAAGATAGGAGCTGTCCCATCTGAAGTGATGCTGTCCCACCTGCTCCTGGCCTGGAAGCCTCTTATACCTCTGATGAGATCCCCTCCTCTTACATCCACAGGGGTCCTGGCTCCACCTCACCTTTAGCTTTTGATGTGTTCAGAGTCCCTGTTTCCTCTTTGATAATACAAATCCGACTGACACCTTGGCTGCCCCTTCCTACTACAGCTCTCAGCTCATCCCAATCCACTTTTGGGAACCAAGTCTCACATTAGTCTGTCTGCACTTCCTCAGACAGGAAGGGCATCTACCTCCAGACACCAGAGGGTATCAGAGGGAAAGAAAGGGGAGGAAATCCAGCAGCCAGCACATAGGGTGTGGAAAAGAGCTGTATTACACCTTATAGGGACACAACATCATTCTATGTCACAGCATTATATATATATATATATCTATATATATAATCTCACAAAAGAGACACTATTAAATAGCTGCTTAGTATTTATAAACACATTTTATATATATATATATATATATATATATTAATATATATGTTTATGTCTCTTTAGATATAGATAGCTAGATAAAAAGAATACACACTATTATATATATATTTGTAAATAGTTAATAAATTTGATAGATAGTTGAAATCACATTTGTCTAAATCCCACCAGTAATAAAAATAATTTTATCATGCATTGTTTTTAAGAGACTTTTTAAAAAAATGTAAGGGCTGTGTTAGAACAAAATACATAAAGCTACATGACTTGTGTTTTTCAATCACTTGCAAGTTATATATATATATATATATATATATATATATATATATATATATATATATATATATATATATATCATGTAACACTCCATTGTCCCAATTTTGCAGTGGTGTCACCCTGTTCCTTACACATGTATATAGTGCAGTGTATTTATATTATCCTTGTATTTATCCCTCAGTGTGTATTTGTCAGCCAAGGATGAGTGGGGTGGAGGTGACAGATCATTGCAAGGTGTCTAGAAGCCAATCAGTTATTAACCCCTTTAATACTGAACATAAGTCTACAATAAGCATAGTGTTGTACAGCTCTCCTGTGGCTGTGACAGGTTTTCCAGGCTTGCTTACATCCCATCAGAAATTTGCAGAGGGGAATATTCACTAAGGCAGGTTATGAGCAATCAAATACTTTACTGGCAATCTTTCCCCATATGAAACAGCAATGGCAGCCTTCCAGGAGGCATAATGCAGCCCCAGGTAACCTGTGATCCCATATGGAATACTTGTCTGCTATAGGTTAGCACATATAAGCACATATTCCTGTCTCAGGTGGATACATTGTCAGATATGTTTTGTTAGTAGTGTATGTAAAGTGAAAGTAGTTCAGTGATGGGGAGAGAATGACCTAGATTCACTAAGCTCTGCCAGGGTACCATTTATTTGCTGGAAGCTTTAGTATAAAATTCCTATATAAGAAAGTCATTACAGACTTTAGTCTATCTCTTCAAAGTTCAGCCAATCGATTGCTTAATAATGTTATGCCTATAAATGAATTAAGCTTCACACTGACATTGCTTTCCTATGTGGGCAAATGCTAATACAGCCTAAGTCAAGCACTTGGAGCACTGCAGATCCTATTGAATATTGGGGGATTGTTTCATATTTAGTGAAGAGCAAAGTCTTCAAGAACTCTGTGATTTCCTTAATTCCTATGTTATGCTTTGGAGCGAATGTACTAAGATTGGACACCCAAAAGACCCTCAAACAATTCACTAATTGTATTACATAAAGTCTACAAAAAAACAGTTATTATAATTGTAATTTTGACAAAAGGCTACTTTACTGATAACAAAGAAACATAATGGGCTATATGTAATTTAAGGATAAAGAGTTACAAATATATCGGGGAAACTCGATATTCCTATCTAATAGTGTGGGCATTGTGTAATAAGGGTTAACATCTCCAACACCTTTAGTAGATATGACCAAATATGAAACATACCCCATCATTTCCACACCAATAGGCTGCTACACTGATGTGATGCTGCTTTAAAGAATCATTGTTTCTTTAACTATAGGAGAGAATAGTGCTAAATATTATAGAATACAAAGGAAAAATACAATCTAAATGAAACAATAAAATGATGTGTTTGTTTATGACTCTTAGAGTGAGTCCTAATCATTTATACAACCGCGTGCATTAAAGCATGTAGTAATGTATATAAATTATTAGCTTCATTCTATTTTGGGCTTTAACTTGATCGCAAGTAGCCGATTTCCTGCGATCGAGTTGCGGGCTCCAGTCGGTCTGCATTTACCCTGCTATTCAATTGGCCGGGCCTGAAAGTTAGGCACCAGTCGCGAGAATCGGAAATAATGCAGTAGCATTTGCGGGCTTGAACATGATCGCGGACGCAAGCCCGTAACTCATGGTCCAAGACCGAAAAATCCGAGCACTTTAAAAGGAAATTTAAAATCAATACAGCACTGTAAATGATGGGGAACACAATGGGTGACAGAATTAAAAGCACAACATTCTCAAGCTCGCACATCGCCAAAATATAATACTTTATTTCATGTTTAATTTCTGTTCAAAGTCCTATGGGTTTGAATGACCTCCAAGCCTGTAACTCGTTTTTCAAGCCTGTAGGACTTAGAAAAAAATGGAGGTTGGATTCCAAAGTCCTATGGGTTTGGAAGTTGAAGGACGGAAATTAAACATGAAATAAAGTATTTTATTTTGGCGATGTGCGAGCTTGGGAATGTTGTGCTTTCAATTCTAATGTCACCCATTGTGTTCCCCATCATCTACAGTGCTGGATTTAATTTATATTTGCATTTCAAGTGCTCCGATTTTTAATTAAGCCCTTTGCGAGACCTCCTTGGTTCCAGTAACCTGTGGTTCGATTTTGGCCATTTGCGGTCTTGATGGAGTGCTTCACGAGGGAAAATCGGAGCAATTGAATAGAGATTTGTGATTTTAGCGGCCTCAACTCTTGCGGCCGTGAAAGATCAAAGGCTTTGAGAGCAGTAACTTGCGATTTGACGAATCGCAATGGCTAGCAGCTCGTGGCAAGTAACTCAATCGGAGCCTGCAAACGGAAGGCAATTGAATAGCAAAGTAGCTTGCAACCTCTATTTGTTAGCCCAGATCTAAAAAACTGCAGCAATAGAATGAGGCTGTGTGTAAATAAATAAATACATATATATGAAGCAATAGTGTTGTTATATGCCTGCTAAACAATGTACTGAGTCTGATATATGTAAATATTATTTTCTATTATTCTGTTGTATGTAACCTGCTACTTAATTGATTTTTAGGTTAATACAATAAGTGAAAAAAAACAAAAAAAAAAACAGGATGATAAAAATAAGATGATCATCATCATACCATAATAGTAATAATGTAAGAAAACTACCTTAATTATTCCCAAGTAATAAGTAAACTTACAATTCACAAATATCAAAATAATTTTATAATGCTCCAATGTCGATAAAGAAAATGTATTATCATGAAATGTTATTGTTATTTAGAATCCTGAATTTGACTTACAATATATTTAAATGTTATTAGGTATTTTTTTCTCTTGGTGTCCTATATCAAAGTTCTAAATATACTAGTGATTTTAAGAAATTATTAAAAACTGTATATATAATCAATACTGCAATACTAACATAATCTATTTTTGTTCACAGTACATGAACAGAAATTTCTGATGTTATATCTAATAAGAAGGTATAATAGGTATGAAGGTGTAAACAATTATATGTTTAATATTTTAAAAAAATATATTAATAATAATACACTATAACACTTTTTAAATAAGGCAGACACCTCGTGTGTTTCTGCTCAGGTACCATATCCTGTCAGTGTCTGCACAGTTAGAGCAGTGGATTATCTCCAGGGTTTCTAGTAGTCATTTGTGGTAGCCCAAGGCATTGGTAAAATGTGGATTTGAAACAGACAGACCAGCATGAGCTCCTTCAGCTATTGTTTTGGTATAGGGACAAGCCATCTCTACCCCTCCTGCTTCCCATAACACCTACTGTAAGCCATGTTTACTGTTTCACTGGGGGGTGTCATAGACCTCAAATAATCTCAGCAGCAGTAATGAACTAGGAAGGGGCACATTTCAAAGGACTTGTGCTTTTATATCTGTGTTGTCTGAGGGAGCTCCAGTACTGTGTCATATATAATACAGTCAGCTATTTCATACAAGATGTTTCAGAAAAAGATTGTTATGAAGAGGTAATTATTCTTTGTCCAAGTCTATACATTGTATTGCCCCCCTTGGACCATTAAAATTTGGCCATTTGGAATTAAGAGTTTTTGCTGGTCCCTTATAATTGACTTTTTTTTTTAACTCTACCACAAATGAGAGTGTCCATTGTCCATGTGTAGAGTCGTTTCTGAGGCTGTTGGGTGGTTTCTATGGCCAGAGACATGTCTTGACTGAATTCTACTAATCGCCGACCTTCTTCATTTTGTATTCCAAAGCCAAACATGTCCTTTATTAGAAGGAACTTTTGTTTCCCAGATTTAGCATTCTAATCTCCTGTGGTGAGAGTAACATCTTTTTTTGGTGTTATATATATGAGGTGTTGAATATCCTCATAGGATTGGACAACTTCACCCTTTTAGCATCCATGGTTGGAGCATAAGTTTGGATCACCGTGATGCTAAATGACTTGCCTTGAATTGGAATTGAAATCATTCAGTCATGTTTTTGGGTTGTAATCAAGCACTGCTTTGACCACCGTCAAAGCATAGAAACACAGATTTGACCGCATTATAAGAACCAAAGGGCCCATGCAGCCCTCCTATTTTATCTACGACACTATTTTTTGCTTAAAACAAATTATCGGGATAATGTATGCTTACCCAGGTATGCCTGACTTCCTTTAATATGTTTGTCCCTGCCACCTTCTGCTAGAAGGGCATCTATCCTCTTCACATTCTGTAAAGTAGTACTCTCTTACATTACCCCACCTTCCAACTTCAATCAGGAAATCTTGCTTTTGAATTCCTCTTTTTTTCAGAAGATACCAATCTCCTGAACTTTTTTACATCTTATAATAATTTTGTAGGTTTCTATCATATGACCCCTCTTCCTTCTGTCCTCTAAGCAGATATTTCCCAACCATCTCCTTAAAGACCCCCAGACTGGTCACCATTTAGGTTTAAAATGGTGAGAACATGGGATGAAGCTTTCAACAGCTTTCTGATTTCCTTAACCATATTCACACTGTGTTAAATCTAAATCATGTCCTGTCTGGTTGCCTGTTAGGAGAGGGTTGGCAATTAATGGTAGGCAAATCGGTCCTACAATAACTGTTAACAGGCCAGGATTTCAATCTCTCTCTGCTTGAACCCAAGTTGAACAATCAGAACGAAAAAAAAAAAACATATATTTGAAAACCTTGACCCTGATTAAGAACATAATTAAGCATGAAAAAGTCATTCAGACTGTTTTTATTTAGAAAAAAAACTGTGATGCCTGTGCTGGAGTTGCATGTTTAAAAGGGTGTTTACATTTCTGGAGCACAAGGCTTGAATTGCCTAATGCAAGCAATCTATTTCTTTGCAAGTGAGGGAGAGGGTATGGTGTCAATTGTGGGTAGACTCTGACTTATCCCTGTTTCCTTCTCCCTACCTCTCCCTTCAGTGATGGATAAAAAATCACATCTTCATGATCCATCTCTCAGCAAGTGATGTAACTAACAAAAAAATCAATTAATTTATTTATTCATAAACATATTCTTAAACAATTCAGATTTTACCCAAATATTGTTGTTATGTACATGGCTTACACAACTGGTAATACTGTTAGTTGTGCTACATACTTCACACACAAGAGCTGTGTTTCTTTTAACAATACTGATGTAAAGATTATTAGACAACAAGGACACACAACCTAAGAAAAAAAACAATACATAATCAATTGAGAAAATTTACATAAAAAAGTTAAAAATGTAAATGTTTAGATTTTTACATTTGCCCACACATTTTTTTTATTTATTTATAATTTTTTACATATAAAAATACATTCAAAAACAATATCACACCCACTATCAAATTCAGTTCTTTAATATACCATTTAGACGAAAATTACCAAAATGCTCCTTTAATTATCTCCTTACACCAAAAGTTATGTTTTTAATGTGCACTTTTCCAGAGTTTTCCCACTTATTGTAATTAAGTGCTTTACAAGGAGCAGGGAATGTGGTTGGGAGTCAGCAAATTAGGTAGAGTAAATATATAGGAAATATATATTGTGTGAGCTGTGTATACATGTGTTAAACACACCTCACATAATAAAGACCTATTCCAATACACTGTGAATATGATTGTCTTTGAGCGTCAGACTCAGGTTACAATGGACACTCATCCCTACCTCTTCAGAAGTACAATCCACAGGTTCAAAGCACCTTTGAATAAATCGAGGATGTGACTTTACTTTGCACAAGGGCTTGGCAGTATGTACCGATGTATTTATTTAAATACATGCACTGCTGTGTTGAGTGTGACTTGGAAGTATTCATTATAGTCAGCACCATGGATAAAAAAGCACAGCATAGGGTAGTGACTGGCAACCTATGTCACTGGAAGGGCCTCACCATACTTAAACTGTTTGATTTTACCCAAAGCAAAATGGTAGGAAACGAAAGGAATTAATTTGTAATAGAGATGTAGATAATGAGGAGAGTATTTAGGAGTACAGTCGGGTGTTATTTGCTAGTTTTAGAGAGATATAATGGGTATTCTGTATTTTTGAAATGGGCATGATCTCCCACTCCAGACAGCAGGTTGCATGGAAAGTGCCTGAGGGCCGCATGAGACCCTGGGGCAGCCGGGTGCCCACAACTTGTATAGGGGATATGCATAGGTGTAGGAGCCGAAATTATTCTGAGGGGGATACAACTAATTTTATACAAAAATGCACAACACCTTCTCTATACATATACACACATTGAAAAATCTGAGGGGGATATGTCCCCCTCCCTCCATCGTTCCTACACCCATGGGTATATGCCAGTCCAGTTGTTTTTTTTTTTGTTAGGTGAAAAAAATACGTTCCTATGTTATTATATTTACTTTATTTACAGATGCTTTGATGAATAAGCTCTACACACTGAGGTCGATAATTTCCATATTTTCTTCATGTGAGATAGGTTTGAGTTTTAGATGGGTTTATCTCATAATTTTCTACAATTGCTTCACACGGGATACTAAAATCAGCTGTGAAGTTAAAAAAAGAAACTTCCACGTTAATAATTTATATAAACAGTTATATGTAGTTCCTGGGTTTAAGGGGCCTTATAATAATTTGCATTTACACACTTTTCTCCCAAAGTTCATTGCAAGCCTTTTTCTCAATCTATTAATTCTAACTTCTTAACCAGGCAAGTAAACAAAAAACAAACAAACAAACAAACAATAAAATAGATTCAATGTTGTTTTTATTTTTTTAAAACCTAAAAATATTTTGAACATTATAATTATTAGCTCTTCAGAAGAACATAATATAAATGTGGGACTCCAGTGTCCAAGATACTGCCATGATCATGGAAATCATTGGAAACTATGAGCAGTTTGAAATGTAAATTTAAGTGAAGGAGAGAAAAAACATTATTATTCAGCACATATTTCTATTTAGCCTACAATATAGGAATTATTAATGAATTAAAGCGAATAAATAGGTAAAACTCAAATAAAACACAACTTAAATTATTAATAATAATGAAAATGATGAAACACAATTTAGTGACTAATAAAATTACTGCACACGTGGAGAAAAAAACACAAAAGGACACTTTGCAATATTATACATGATCACAATTGTTATAATTTATAATTGATTTTCTTCCTTAAATAAAATGTACATGAATAAGAAGTTACACAATAATTCTTACCAGGGCTAGTGCTAAATAAAATATAAAACAATACTTATAAAAAATCTTTGATTTAATGTTTTATTTCATGTACGAAAGAAACAGGCAGTATCAATTACCACTTATTATTATTAATATTATTATTATTTTTACCAAGTATTTGTAAAGCAAATATATTTAATGTTGCACCAATCAAGCTAAGCATTTGTAAAAAAATAAAAAAAAATACTCTCCTTTTCTCTATATTTTTAACTGGTATGTGACATATATGTCTATTTTTGGTGCAGAATAACTCTACATTTCTGTAATATATAAACAGATTAAGATAAGTAAAATCCTCAAGATAGATTGTAGAGGTTAACACATTTCCCTCGACTCTAGGTTGTGCCATTATCCTCCAGGAACAAAATGGTGTTGGGGCACATGTACAGTGCAGTGATGCCCATAGAATAGGGCACTGTAGCTGGATTGGGCATATACCAGCTCAGAAGTCAGACGAAAGTTAGGAACACCACTATTTATATCTAATTGGACCCACATTACTTTGCAACTAAAACTGCTTCTATCTCAGTTTAGAAAGCGAGAGCATGTCGGTGAAGTTCATGCTTGATCTATATACTTTTATCTATATACTTTGTATACACCACCGCTAGCCTCTAAAGCCCGTTTGAATTCATAGTACTTTTTAACTAAAACTGTTGATAGCATAATAAATAAAGCAACCATATGTATTACCAGTTACTGAAGTGATATGAAGGTCACACTGATTTATTAACTCTGTATACTTTGTGGAAAACATTGTCGCGTTGCCACCTTCAAGCTTAAATTTTGATATTTTGTAGGAATTTTGTATTACTTCCCCCAGTATTCATTTAAAGCATATCTAAATTTACTGGATTATGAATGCCTCTGATAGAGAAGAATCAGTAGTGTATGAAAACATGTGTTTGCATAACAAAAATACCAAAATAAACACTAATAAACTTACCCTAAAGTTTGCTAAAAGCTTGCTATCAGTTGATTTTGTGAGTTAACACCCCTGAAATTCCCTGCTAAAATTAGCATAACATTCATAATTCATTTTGGCCAATCACAGGATTCAACATTATATCAATCTGTGAATCCAGCATGTGCAGCAAAGCATCATGGAATGTGTAACCTTGTTTTAACCCTGCATAAGATAGCAAGGAGGTAGCGCAGACATTGCTCTTTGAATCTCTGCAATGTGCTTCTGTTGGCTTGAAAGTGAGTAAATTGCTAATAACTATACCCAAAGGCAGTGTTTCTATTGGTGGGTACACTGTGCCTATGTAAACAGCTCTGGGGGTGTGGAAAACAAATTTATGTTTAAATAAAATAAATTGTGTGTATAGAATGAATCAATGTAATGTATATTTCTGATATAAGCAGCATGTGTTAGATTAAAAAAAGGTAAAAACAGGGACACTTAGATACACCTTTAAGATATGGTGACATCTATCAACATGAGTCTACAGAATTGATGTTTCTCTATGGCTAATAATCCTTACGTTATCAGTCAGTGGGCTATCAAATTTAACTTATTATCTTTCAGTCTTTTTTAATTAGGTTTAATAAAGGTTATGTTTTATTAACAAGGGCTGGTATGTTGTAGTGTTACATTTGTTTGAACTCATTGATATAATTATTTTATAGTCTGAAGTGGAAAAGGCAAAACAATGTTTTTTTGGCATTTTGATGCTGGACATTTTAGGCCTTTTTCGTGGCACATGTTGATCTAAAGGATCAGGTAGACATTGAGTTATTTTTAATAATAAGTAACAAGTCCAAACTGCTATCAAAAACCCAAAGGACAGGCAGAGAATCCGTCACGCTTCATCAATTTACATAAAGAGGTGTGACTGACTCACCAGTACAATAACAATATGTCTCTCAATACACATGATAATTAAGAAAGCTTATTGTCTTTACAAACCCTCTGCAGACTCTGGCTAGCTAAACAAAATCAAACAAACTTGTAGTCATTTTTTCAAGCAAAAGGAAATTGAAGCTGTTCTGTTCAGAAAAAAATTAAATTGTAGGACTTCAGGCCGTTGTTTTCAAAGAAACCCAGTTATTCTGATATGTAAATGATGTTTTTTTAAATGCTTGTCAGACAATTTGGTCTCTACTATTCCTCTTTTAGCCACTTGTGCCCTTCTTATGGAGAATATCCTGTAGTATATCAGTCTGGTCTCACCCAGTAGAGTGATCCAGCCCTGAAATACCATGCAATTCTACCCTGAGCAGGAGAAACAGCAAACCCCAGATGTACATTTTGGCCTTAGTTGGGCCTCATCAATAGGTTGTACCTGCAATCCCTAATGCACAGTGAGCAGGTAGTACACTCCTGGACCCCCCTCCTGTAATATAAGCTGCAAAATGGAGTTCACAACTTGCTGCCGCCCACCTTACATAAGGATTCATTTTAAAGGATTTGAAGAGGGAAAAAAGACAATATGTCAACCTCCTAGACATGATCAGAAGGAAATAATAATAATTCATAATCTATATTATTTGTATAATAAATATTTAATTATGCTAGATGTAATTTATACATGTTTTAACATTTGTCTTTATGAGCCAGTAGCATAAGGGTCCACCCGTAACTTCTTACAAAACTTTTTATCAATATTTGATGATTAGAGTATGCAAAAAAAAAGTGTTTGAACGTCATTAGAATAAAGTTATTTGAGCAGTGCTGACTGAACCACTTGTGCGTTTCTGTTGGACCTTTGTAAACATGTACACGCGTTTCTAAACCTATTTTCTTTTCTTTTTTTTGTATCTATATATAACTGCATGTATCAGAGTGTTAAGAATCCTGATATATTTTCTAATTGCAAATTAACACCTTTTTGTATCAACATTTCCTGCTAATTGTTGTTGTAAGGAGAAACAAAGTGGACTAATGGATGGCAAGGAGGAAGGGTGGGTACCTCGCACAAGGGAACAAAGAAGCAAAAAGCTCAACGTTCAGCTTCAAACTGATTGAGGAGATCTCCTGTGTTGGCTAGTTTGAAAGTAATGAACTAAACTTGAAAAAAAAAGAAACATATATTGCTATCTTTTATTAGAACACAGAGATATTGAGATCATATAATACATCATATAATACAGTGAAGGGCCACTTGGACACTAGGTTTCAACTTTATAATGAGTGTTAGCCTTCATTTAATTAGCATGCAAAACAAAAAAAATTGAAAAATAAATCAAACATTTTTGTCATAGGTTATTATTTTAAAAAAAAAAATACTATCTATATACACACTAGCAACTAGCCCGTCAAAAAATGATGGCCAATAAAATTTGAAGCCATTGCAATGCTGTTTGGCACACAATGTTAAGCTTTTTATACTCTAAGGACCTTCGGCGCTCATTGCTAGCCTCTCCTCGGGTGTCCTTTGGCTCCTGTGTATATTTTTTAAATACTAATTAATTAATGAATTGAATAATAAATTAATATAGTTTACCTTTCTCTAATTAATATATGTAACAGTCAATAGCCTGAAGAGGTAACAATCTCTTTTTATTGTCCTGCAGCAAATAATGTTGGACTGTTGCTGGCCTGAGGAGATAGTTTTATGAATGTCCCAACTGTGCATTAGAAATAGGCTGCGTGCGCAAGGTTGGGGTCGTGTAGCCTCATTTCAATTTTGTTTGGCCGCCATTTATTTTCTCGCTTAGACGATTTTCGAGTGGCAAAATGTACTTAAATTTGCGTTCCATCTCACTCCCAGATGTCCTGGCTGTTCCCCCGTGCTGTGTGTGATTTTTTTTGTCTTTTTTGCTTTGCGCAGTTCGGCCGCTAACTTCGTATTTTTCGTATTTCGTATTCTTTTTTCTAACTCCTGCGTCTTGTATTTTATTTTTCTAAGTCCCGCATTCGTCAACTGCTTGCAGCCTAAGGCGGTCTCGAGTTTCCTAAGTGTTAGGAGGCTAAGTCCCGCGTGTTTCAATGTGTGATCGGCTCGCCTCGCAGTAGCTCCTTTGGCGCTCCTAACTGGCAAAGTCCTGCGTGTTTCTTTGCCTTCGTGGAACAGCAATTACTCATGATTGAGAGAAGTGTTTGGCTTTTCTTGACCCCACTGGAAAACTTATATTAATATCTATATATATATATATAATATGCAATAAAATAGAAAACTTCTATATTGAATGATGTTCTTTTTGATGTTGTATTTTTTCTCTTTCAGTATGGCCAATGAATGTTTTGTAATGTTTTTATTTTTTCTGTGATGTTCTGTTTTGTCTATTTTGTATAAAACAAAAGAAAAATGTTGAAAAAAAAATCAAATACTCTGACCTCATATTTATGATTTCATACAAGAGTAACTTGTGTTTGAATGAAACTTCACCTTTAAAGGGCCATTTACCTCACTGTAAGTGCTCTTCTGGAGCGCTACCTGGTGAAGGGGTTTGTGTACCTCACTGAAGCTGTGAGCTATGCCATGTAGTGTCAACCAAAATGGGCAGGTCATAGCAGAGAGGTCAGACAAATTGCGGTGCGGAACCCACTCCAGTCTCTTTGTCAAGAAAAACATATCTATAAGAACAACCAGACACAAATGTGTCTGTTATTCTGCGGTCTATATGGTCACAGAGAGTCGGACACGACTGAAGGACTGAACAACAACAAGTGCTCTTCATGGTGTGAAAGAGCACAAGATTTGTGAAGGGTTAACTATTTTTTTTTGCTTACAGAGCTGTTGCTGTGGGTCTGTCTGGGGCATGCCAGTGACCCATATAAACAGGGATTTCATTAATTAATTTGTGAAAAATGTGTGCAGTAACCAGTATTTAGATATAAAATTAGAACTTATTCAAAGTTAGTATAACATACCGTATTGGTCCGAATATGAGCCGCACCGTTTTTTCCGATTTTTGAGTTTGCGAGTTACGGGTGTGGCTTTTATACGCGGCCTTAAAAAAATTACTGCCGATTTGCGAGCTATGTGTTCTGCTTATCTTCGCAAACGTAAAATTACTGCCAATTTGCGTAATTGTGAGTTAAGGGTGCCGATTTGCGTGCTTGAGACTGCATTGTAGCAATTGAATAGCGATTTACGGTTTGATGATTCTAACATCCTGTAAGGCCTGTAACCTGCAAAAGAAGTTACAGTACTAATTAGAAAGCCTGTTTCTTGCAATGGCTGATCACTTGGAGAGAGTCTTTTTCTCTCCAATTTTCAGGGTGCGGCTTATATTTGAGTACTATCTTTTTTCTATTTTTTCCCCTTGAATTTTACAGGTGCGGTTTATATTCGCGTGCGGCTTATATTCGGACCAATACGGTACTTATACAGCCGAAAATCGCATTTGAGTCACACACAAAGATACTTTTAATCATAATAATTGATTATTCAAGCTTCACTGGTGAGTTGACAGCTTCACTGGTGCCTTAGTGTACCCTTCAGTGGTGCTAAGATATTACATGTGTCCAGGCTGTGTTTTTGGTTCTAATAGAAGTTGATAGGTAAAACGTTTCTAATCTCTTCAGTTTTACTAAATTCCAAACTACAGAGTGAATGCTGAATTTAATTAGGTATTAATAGGTGTAATTAGTGTTATAAAGCTATTAAAATATACAGTATTAGCCTAATGTTATTTTTCATTATATAGACATTGCATCATTAAAATGAAGCAGGCTATACAACAAGTTCATAGTCAAATCTGAGACTGACAGATGTTTAGTGAATACTGTGAACAGATCACACATATTGTTTAACAGGCAGCCACCAACACGACCCCAGTGCATATGCAAATAGTTGTGAAACAGTTACTTAGATTGTGAGCTCTCCAGAGCAAGAATCTCAACTCCATTGCATCTGTATGTATAATGTATAGTATTTTGTTGTGTAACTTCTGTACACCTTATAACTTTTTATTTATGCTTACTGTATGCTTACTGTACCTTTTTTTGTTGGTGTTTAGTCATGTCCGACTCTCTGTAACTCTATGGATCGTAGCACGCCAGGCACATCTGTCAGCTACTGCCCCTCTGAGATCCATTTTCATTGCTTCAATTACATCATCTATCCATATCCGCCTCTGCCTTCCCTTTCTTCATGTGCCTTCAATCTTTCCCAGCATCAGAGTCTTCTCTAGGGAATCATGTCTTCTCACGATATGGCCAAAATATTTGAGCTTTAACCTCATAATCTTACCTTCCAGTAAACAGTTTGTCTTGATTTTCTGTAGTATTGATTGATTGGATCTTCTTGCAGTCCAAGGGAGTGTAAGCAGTTTTCGCCAACACCCCAATTCAAATATGTAAATTCTATGGCGCAAAGCCTTCTTTATGGACCAGCTCTCACACCCGTATGTTACCACTGGAAATACCATAGTTTTAACTATGCAGACTTTTGTTGATAAAGATATATCTTTACTTTTTAATAGCTTATCCAGACTTTCCCCCCAGGAGGCAAACATCTTTTAATTTCAAGTCTGCAGTCCCCATCTGAAGAGACCTTGGAGCCCAGGAAAATTAAATCTGTCACTGCCTCCACTTCCCAATCGTGAACCATTCTGTTGTCCCATGCTTGGTTCTGACTGTGGCTCCTTGGTCCACATACAAATTCCTCAAGAGTTTGAAAGAGGTTTCTGGTACCCTCATGTTGTTAAGAACTTGCCACTTTTTGTTGTGATACACATAGTCAAAGACTTAATAATCTTTGAAGCAGAAGTTAAGTATTTTCTGGAACTCCCTTGCTTTCTCTATTATCCAGCGGACATTGCCAATTTGATTTTGTGTGCCTCTTCCTCTGCAGAACCCGGCTTGCACATCTGGTTGTTCTTGCTCCATACATTGTTGCAGCCAAGCTTGCAGGATCTTAAGCATTACCATGCTGGCATGTGTAATGAGAGCAAGTGTTAGATAATTGGAGCACTCTTTGGCACTGCCTTGTTTTGAGAATTGCTGTGTAGACTGATCTTTTCCAGTCTACTGGCCTTTTTTGGGTTTTCCAAATTAGTTCCAGCTCATTGGGCAAACTATTGAGGTTATCAATGCTGTTAAGGTCCCTCCTGTATATATCTTCAGTGTATTACTGCCATCTATTCTTTATCTGATCTGCTACCATTTTTGTCTTTTATCATCTCCACTTTGGAATGAAAGGTTCCTTTGAGATTCACATTTTCTTTTAGTGATCTCTTGACTTTCCCATTATGTTTTCTTGGTATAGAATATTTTCCTGTCTCTTCTTACTGTCCTCTGGAATTCTGCATTCAGTTGGACAAATCTTTTCCTGCCTTCACTACCTTTCTTTCCTGGGCTACTTTCAAAGCCTCATCATACAGTCAATTTGCATTCTTATTTTTTTTCTTTTGGGGATATTCCTTTTGCTGTTTTCTGTCACAAATTTCTGTCCAAAGTTCTTCAGGCATTCTATCTACCATGTGTAGTTCCTTAAAACTATTATATGCCCCCACTGCATTTTCCCAGGGAATATTATTTATTTCATATCTGCTTGGTCTGATGATTTTCCCTCTTTTCCTGAGTTTAATTCTGAAATTTGCAATGATCTGAGCAGCATTCAGCTCCAAGTCTTCTTTTTGCTGACTGTATAGAGTTCCACCATCCTTTTAAATCCATATTATTCTCCACAACAAAGAATCATGTTTATGGTTTTGGTACCCTTGGAGGTAGAGTCCAGGTTTTCTGTTCCCAAGTTTCTCTCCTCTGAAATATCTTGATAACACTGTTTATTGTCAACATTATGAGAGCAATATATTAATAGGATTATAGTTGATTTCAATTTTTTTTTGTTTTAAATGTAAGAGAATAAAGTTATATTTTATTGATATTCAAGTTGTTACCATTACCCAAGAGACACTTGGCTTAAGACCATAAACTGTCCCTATCATTCACCTTTTTGTCTTTTGATATTTGTTAGAGGCTATAAGCATAGATATTGACAAAGAACATCCCAAATGTGAAATAAGATCTGAGCCAGAGGCAGAACTACCGCCAGCGCAGCCAGTGCTGTGCACCATGGCCCATTCTGTGGGCAGGGTGGCCTAAGGCAGTGTATTTTTTTTTATTTATTTAGATTTATTTTTCTCCTGGGGAGGTTCCATTCAGTATTGCTTCAGACTTCAGACAGTATTGCTTCAGATTCTTCAAGCCTCTTGAAAGCTTGTTAATATAAATAAGGGGTTTGTCCAATACAAAAGGTATCACAATATACTGCAATTATGCATTATTAACCTCTCTATATATGGATTCATAATTACTAGATTACTACATATAGAGTATATATACATACACACAAATATATAATCACTAATGTACTATTCCTTATTTGTACTACTGTACTTTTTACGGTGGAGGGCTTCTATCACTCTTAGCCCACCATATGTGAAACAATTGCTGTATAGAATTACTCTCTACAACCATCACCACACAAACCAGGCACTCACACCAACCGTGAAACAGTACTGAATGTGGTTAAGTGACCTGGTTTGTGAAAAATCCATCTGTTGCTATGCCTAAAACTGTGAAATACAGTAAGCATATGCTTAAAAGGAGCCATGTTTAAAATGGTTTGGATTGACAGAGTGATGGTGCATTATGTGACCTCATTTGCCTGTCCCGCCCAGTTTTCCCAGACTACAGTGCATATACTGTATTTCTGAGAAATTTGAAAAGGAAATAAGTTTTCATCAACTTATTTTTAGACATTCAATAAGAATCACTAATGTACTATTCCTTATTTGTACTACTATATTTATTTCTAAATACAGTTGCGTTATTATGACCGAATAACCGCAGCGCGACAGTGTGATAGTAAGTCAATAGGATGCTGGAAGGTTGGCAAGGGTATCTGGAGTCATGCAGACTGCAATGCTTGTGACAGCTGCTGAAGAGTGCATGGTGGAGGATCTATATGGCGAACATGGCCATCAAGATGGTCCCACAGGTGCTCGTTGGGGTTCAAGACTGGGGAATTTGGAGGCCAGGGAAGTACTTGGAAGTCTTTGTCGTGCTTCTCCAACCACTCCCGGACTATTCTGTCCATATGACATGTTGCATTGTCATGCTGGAAGATCGCATTCATTCCAGGAGAGACAGTCAACATGTATGAGTGTACTTAATCTGCAAAGATGGATAGATAACCCAATAGGTTAAGAGTGCCTTCCAGAGGTAAGAGTGAACCCAGACAATGCCAAGAAATCATTCCCCAGACCAGAACACTGACGCCTCCAGCTTGTGTTGTTCCAACAATGGTTTGTTTGTTCATTGAGGTTTCGCACCTGACACGCCAATGTCCGTCCACTCGATGGAGCAGAAAACGTGACTCATCAGAGAAGGCAATCCTTTGCCAATCCGAAAAGGTCCAATTTC
The DNA here is from genome assembly GCA_027410445.1 of Discoglossus pictus. Lineage (NCBI taxonomy): Eukaryota > Metazoa > Chordata > Amphibia > Anura > Alytidae > Discoglossus > Discoglossus pictus. The sequence continues at coordinate 81,664,391 of CM050164.1, read as the reverse complement.
AGTACTGTTGTGCAAATTGAAGCCATTTCTGATGATGAACCATCATCAGCATGGGTGCACTGACCAGTAGGTTACTTCGGAGCCCCATAGACAACAGGGTTCGCTGTACTATTGTTTTAGACACAATTCTGGTAGCCACCTGGTTCATTTGGATGGTGAATTGCACTTTTGCAGCCAACATTCATCTCTGACATCAATAGCGTATGGTGCTCCTCAGTTTCTGTGTTGTTTATTCGCAAGGGTGCCATTTGTCCAGTCATAGTACACTTTAACCACAATAGCGTGTGAAAAGTTCACAAACTGCTCTGTTTCAGAAATATTGCCACCCTTAGTTTGAAAGCCAATGACCATCCCCTTTTCAAAGTCGAATAAATCTCTCGTTTAGCAGTGATATGTTTGCAGAATGCCTACATGCCACTTTATATACCCCTACAAAGTAGCTCATGACATGTACTGTATTTAATTGGCTACGCGCTGCTGACATCATAATAATGTGATTGAACCCTGTATATATATATATATATATATATATATATATATATATATATATATTTATATATATATGTACGTGCACAAATATGTATATATACCCCTCAGCCTCATCCCCCTATCCATGCTTTTTACAGGATCTGATTAGAGTACGCTGGTAAACTCGAATGAGGTCACACACATTTTTGTATTTACATTTATTTATATAATATACTAGTGAATTGCCCGTCAAAAAATGACGGCAATAAAATTGTAAGTGAGCTAATGCTGTTTGGTATATATTAATGAAATAAATAATACATTAATAAATTAATATACTTTACCTATTTTGAAGTAATATATGTAGGAAGCATTCTGTTGAAGAGCTGACAATCTGTTTTGATGTTGCTGAAGCATTAGTGGTGTGGAGCTGCTGTGTAAGCGTGATGAATGTTTTCAGTGGAATAGTGTGCTTGCGCGAGACCAAACCGTTAGCGTAGTTGTGTACTTCTGCATTGTTCTAAAATGGCGGGTAATGTGTGGTATGCGTCTTAGCGGAATATCCGTAGGTATTTTGTGGTGTTTTGCGAGTTTGTTGTGGTGTTTTGCGTGCTTAGAGTGCTCTAGCCTCGTTTTCGTTTTGTTCGGCAGCCATTTTTTCTCTCGCTTAGAGAATTTTTTAGTGTCTAAACTCTTTTATTTTGAGTTAAATGAAGGTGTAAGTTGCTTTTTTGAGGTCCTGGATGCTCCCTCTTGCTGTAGGTAAGCTTTTTATGTATGTGTTGTGTGTATTTATTGTGTTTTTAATTTTTTCATGACCGCGGGTTGCGGCCGATTTTTGCGAGGTCCACATCATCTTTCCAACATCATAACCATCTCACCTTCCCTGCTCTCCTCTTTTTTGCTCCACAAGCTCCTCTGCTTCCTGTAGTCAATGTATCCTACCTCTTCTAATGCTGAAAAGTAGAAATGCTTCACACCCATCTCCTCTCAAACTCGTCGCGTAGCGAGGGCACTGTGCCAGGTTCTCAGTTGCTGGCATGGAGCGCCGAAGGCGCTCCTTGCCAGCAACTGAGGACCCTCGCGAAGCGAGGGCCTCAGTTGCTGGCTTGGAGCGCCGCAGGCGCTCCATGCCAGCACCTGAGGACCTCGCAAAGCGAGGTCTTCAGTTGCAGCAACTGCGACCCTTGAAAAAAAATTTTACGTCCAAACACATTACGACACTCGCAAACAACATACGACACACGTTCAAACACATTACGACACTCGCAAACAACATACGACACACGTTCACACACATTACGGCCTCGCAACACTCGGACGCAACTCGCGAACATTACAAAATTACAAACACAATACATACACACAGCACATACATAAAAACCTTACCTACACAAACAGGAAGCACCCAGGACCTCAAAAATGCAACTTACAACTTAATTGCACTCAAAATAAAAGAGTTTCGACACTAAATAGTTTGTTAAGCGACAAAAAAAATGGCCGACGAATAAAACGAAAACGAGGCTACACACGCAAACACCATACGAGACACGTTACCACACATTACGACTTCGCAAACATCGGACGCAACACGCCGACATACAAACATTTAAAACTTAACAAAGACACACAACAAACACATAAAAAGCTTACCTACAGCAAGAGGAACCAGCCAGCACCTCAAAAAAACAAGTTACACCTACATTTAAATCAAAATAAACACTTTAGACACTAATACCATCGCTAAGCGAGAGAAAAAATGGCCGACGAACAAACCGAAAACGAGGCTTCAGACGTAACTACACTACACTTACTCGCAATAATGAAACACATACTATGCGGAACGTATCACAATCATATTAAACACCATTTTGAACAGTAATACGCCTAAAATGGCGGATGGAACGCAAATTGTAAGCTGGAACGCAAAGAGCGCATGCGTATTGCGTTCTAACGGTCTCACTTTCCAGAACTTTCTACAAGTTTATAAATACTGGCTATTTCCAACTAAAAAATACATTTCTCCTCAGGTGATCAACGGAGTGACTTCTGAGATAACTGCTGCTTTTACTTGAGAAGACAATTCTTTACTAATTTACTACTTTACATTGTGCAAATTACAACTGACAGGTAAGCTATAATATATTACATTTTATTATCAGGTCAGGTCAAACAAATAAAAAAATAAACTAGGATTTATGTAGTCATCATGTATGGCACATTTATGTGTATAGGCTCACAAAAAAAATTAAACAGAGCTTTATGTATAGTGACATCTGACACGCACATATATGTCTATAATGTATAGTTACATGTGACACGCACATATATGTCTATAATGTATAGTGACATTTGACACACACATTTCTGTGTATTGCCCCTTCATAGTGACATGTGACACGCACGTATATGTGTATAATGTATAGTGACATGTGACACGCACATATATGTCTATAATGTATAGTGACATCTGACACGCACATTTCTGTGTATTGCCCCTTCATAGTGACATCTGACACCGACATATATGTCTATAATGTATAGTGACATGTGACACGCACGTATATGTGTATAATGTATAGTGACATGTGACACGCACATATATGTCTATAATGTATAGTGACATCTGACACGCACATTTCTGTGTATTGCCCCTTTATAGTGACATCTGACACCGACATATATGTCTATAATGTATAGTGACATGTGACACGCACATTTATGTGTATTGCCAATGCAACAAAATTAGCTTACAACAAAATCAGTAAACAACTACATTTTAATGACATTATATCTCATGTATACTGATATGTCACACGCACATATATGTGTATCATCTATAGTTACATCTCACACACACACATTTATGTGTGTTGGAAAAAAAAAATAGAAGGTTAATTTAACCATTTAAATTTGACTCATGTATACTGATATGTCACACGTACACAAAAAGATTACATTAAACTGTGTAATGTGCTTCATGTATGTGACATATGTGTGTAGCCCCCAACAAAAAATAAGGTTAATTGAATTAATTTACTGCAATTCAATACATCAGATAAAGCTGAATCTTTCTATTTCTTTTCATATTCAAACAGACTCTGCATCAACAGCGTCTCTCAACAATTTGCACCGTGCACTGTGAAGCACAATCCCTTTTAAAGAACACCAACAAATTTGAAGAGGTAAGATACAACAACACATTACATGCTCAAAAGGCCATGCTTTGCTAGATGACAAATTATAAATATACAAATAACTATTTCACTTTCTTTTTCAAACAGACACTAAAAGAAGACCGGCGGATTAAGATTGGCAGGAGGGGACCGTCTGTCATTCAAAACTTCTATCAAGGTAAAGTATTAAGTATAAACAAGAAATAACCATGAGCCTTATTCAATTGCAACTTCCTCATTTGAATAGGGCTCTATATAAGCACATAACATTTTTTTTATACAGAACTTTTTAGTTACTGAATTTCTAACCACAATCAAAGTTTTCAATAACTAAAAACTTTGCTCAATAAATATGTTATGTGATTATATAGAGCCCTCTTCAATTGGCAAAATTGCAATTCAATGAGGACCTATATGTCTTTAATGGCCAAGGGCCTCACTCAAATGTGATTTGCCCATTTCAATAGGGCTCTATATAAGCACATAACATATTTTTGAAACAGAACTTTTTAGTTACTGAACTTCTAACCACAATCAAGGTTTTCAATAACTAAAAACTTTGCTCAATAAATATGTTATGTGATTATATAGAGCCCTCTTCAATTGGCAAAATTGCAATTCAATGAGGACCTATATGTCTTTAATGGCCAAGGGCCTCACTCAAATGTGATTTGCCCATTTCAATAGCGCTCTATATAAGCACAGAGCATATTTTTTAAAGGAAAATTTATTTTTGTGAACACCTTCCTTTTGGATACAAGTTCACTAAATACAAAATTCCGTAAAAACATATGCTCTGTGCTGATATTGAGCTCTATTCCATTGGCCAAAACACAATTGAATGAGGAGCTCACAATATAACAAATGCAGTAACCAAAGGCCCTTATTCAATTGCTATTTTGGAAAATTAAATATGGCTATAAATAAGAACTTTTAGGCCCTTACTCTATTTTAACAAATATATGTGATGTGCCTATTTACAACCCTATTCAAATTTCTACATTGCAATTCAATTACGGCCTTAGAGTACTATTACATTGTAAAAAATGCAATTGAATGAGGGCCAAACTATGCAACATATGGTACACACAAAGGCCCTCATTCAATTGCAATTTGCCCAATTGAATAGGGCTCTAAATAACAACATAACAATTGCTTAAAACTAAGGTTTTAGTTAATAAAAAAATATCAAAAATACAGTTTTTCAATGACTACAAAATTATTTTAACTAATATGCTATGTGCTTATTTAGGGCACAATTCAATTAGCCAAATCGCAATTCAATGACACACAAACTGCTACACACAAAACAGAATTTCTTATTAAATTTTTAACAACCTATAAGCCTTACAAATAACCAAAAATAAGAATAACAAAAGTGTTGTGCACCTAATAGCATTGTATAAAAAAGCACACAAACTCATAGCAAACTATATTAACATTCTTCTTTAATGTTTAACAACCTATAACCTGTACAATCAAGAAGAAATTAGTTTTGCACAAGTGATGCGCACCAAACAGGATTGTCAAAAACTAACACAAACACATAGCAAACTACATTAATTATATTATTTCATGTTTCACTAACTATAACCATCCAAATAAAGGTTAAATAAGTATACCACAAGTGGTGCGCACAAAACAGGATTGTACAAAAACGAACATAAACACATAGCAAAATAAATTCATATTCTTATTTAATATATCACAACCCACAAGCCTTACTAAGAACCTTAAATAAGAATAACAAAAGTCTTGGGATTGTACAGAAAGTTAAAAAAAAAATATTTGAAAAAAATAACCATAACTGATACAATACAGCAAAATGAATACATTTTTTACTTATTTAAAAGACATTTCACTCAAACAACATTTTCTATTTTACATTACAACAGATACTGCGTGAAGACAATCGGACGAGGACTTTTTCCACAGGACCGGACCATCGGACGAGGACTCAGACCAGACCAGCAGACGAGGAATTTCAACACAGGACCAGACCAGCAGACGAGGAATTTCAACACAGGACCAGACCATCGGACGAGGACTTTCACCAACGGACCACAACATCGGACGAGGGATATCGCCACAGGACCACAATATCGGACAGGGGCTATCGCCACAGGACCACACCATCGGACGAGGACTTCCGACAGAGGACCACACCATTGGACAACGATTTTGAAACGAGGACCAACAAACATTCGGATTTAAATCACACTTCAACCAAGGTAAACTATAATAACTACTAAAGTATAACACTAAAGAAACTGCTTTCAGTTGCATCCGTCTCAACAGAAAAATAAATTAATTAATTTACTATCTCCCTTATTTTATTTAAATTGCTACTATGCAATACATAGCTCAATAACCACATCACTTTTTTTTTCAGCAAAGAAGTTTTGCAGTGGTAAATATCTATCCACAAACAAAGTTTTTAATAAATAAAACCATTATTTTAAATAAATATGTTACATGCTTATTTACAGCAGTATTCCATTGGACAAATTCTGAGCCACTGAAGACAGGAATTATAAATTTAACTAAATATCAATGATACATTCATGATTTGCCTTTTATTTCAACAATTGTGCACAATAATCTTTAACAGGAATTACAAATTTAAATATACACAATTACATTTATTTGTTTCCCTTTACAGATTAATATGGCTGATAACGAAACCAAAGAAGAGAAGAAAAGACGTCAAACTAGAGAAAGACAAGAGAGATGGGCCGCCCAGCAGACACCGGAGGAGAAAGAAATTCGAAGAGAAAAAGAACGCAAAAGACTTGCAAATAAAAGAATATCAGCTGCAAAAATGAAAGATACAACCAAAATAAATAAAAAAATTATAAAGCATTTACAAACTGTTCCTAAAACATCAGATGACATTTTACAACATACCAGTCAAGACAGACCAAAAAAAACAACTACAAAAAAAAAGCATTTACAAACTCTTACTAAAAACTTACAGGAAATTTCAACCGAACAAGTCCAACATATACCAAGAAAATCTACGAAAAAAACTAAACATTTAGAACCTGTTGTTGAAACATTTCATGACTTTTCATCTGATGAATATCAAAGTCAACATCCAATATGCGTTGCAAATTGTCCTTTACTGAAGTCTTTAGCAGTAGAGGTTTATAGTTGTGGGGACATGACTACTCAATGTCAATTTTGTGAGGCTTATTATTTTAAACAGGAGAGACCCCGAGATGGACAATTTATTAGTTGTTGTCAAAAAGGAAAGTTCAAACTTCCACAAAGGAAACAATTTCCAACCTATTTACTAAATATTATGACTGAACCTACTTTTCCAAATTACAAAAATTTTAAGACAAACATAAGATCCTACAATAGTGCCATATCATTTGCATCTATGGGGGCAACATTGGCTGCTAATGTACCAGGACATGGTCCTTACTGTTTTAAAGTCCAAGGACAAATTTATCATCGGACTTCACATTTACATCCAGAGGAAGGAGAGCAAAGAAAATTCGCTCAACTATATGTCCTAGATACAATGGAAGCTGTTGACCAACGTATGCAGATGGAAGAAAATAAAAAATGCTTACCCAGTGTTTTTATAGAGCTAAATAACATTATGGACAACAATCCCTACAGTAAAGCTTACAAAAAATTGGCAGAAGTAGAAAATGAACAACTACTTCATGCACAAAGACATCAATTACCCATGCCAAAGGTTAATATGGTGCTTAAAAGAGACAGACATACTGATAAACGTCGTTATAACTTGCCAACATCAAATGAGGTTGCAATGGTCTTTCACAATGATGAAGGAGAACCACCATTTCAAAGAGACATTAGAGTATATCCCAGAAATGAGGACCAACCATTTATTAATATTAATATCTTAAGTCCAAATTTAGATCCAATGACATATCCCATCTTTTTCCCACACGGAGAAGCAGGTTGGCAACCAAAATTAACACTTCCCAGTTACCCAAATGCTAAAGCCAGAATCCGAAATAATGTTTCTATGCTTGAATTTAAAGTTGCTCAAATTGCCATTAGAGATTAATTTAATCCCATTTTATGTGGTGGAAAACTAACACAACAATGGATTATTGATTCATATTTGCAAGTTGAGGCAAATAATTTAAACTTTATAAAATATCAACAAGATAAACTACGTGTAGAACAATATTGTGGACTCATGGACTATGTTGCTGACGTGGCTACAAGCAGAGACATGACAGCTGGCAAAGCCATCATTTTACCATCTTCCTTTCAAGGATCTCCTCGAAATATGAGAGAAAGATACAATGATGCTATGGCTATTGTGACAAAATTTGGAAAACCAGATTTATTTGTGACATTTACATGTAATCCACAATGGCCAGAAATGAATCAAAATCTACTTCTTGGACAAAGTGCTTCAGATCGACCAGATTTAGTAGCCAGAGTTTTTAAGATCAAATTAAATGAATTAATACGTGACTTTACTATAAATCAGTTATTTGGCAAATGTCTTGCTTATGTATATACCATTGAATTTCAAAAAAGAGGCCTTCCACATGCACATCTTCTCATAATACTTCAAGAGAAAGATAAATTAGATACTTCGGACAAAGTGGATGCAGTCATAGTTGCTGAACTACCGGATCCAGAACTATATGGTAGACTATATGAGATTGTTACTCATCGCATGATTCATGGACCCTGTGGAGACCTTAATCCACAATCACCATGTATGGAAAATAATCAATGTTCAAAAGATTTCCCAAAAGATTATAGAGACAAAACATATGCCAATTGTGATGGATATCCACTTTATAAAAGAAGAGAAGGAGATAGTGCCATTATTCGTGGAAAAAAAGTGGACAATAGATATGTAGTACCCTACAATCCACATTTACTCATGAAGTACAACGCCCACATCAACGTAGAAGCCTGCACTTCCATCAAATCCATTAAATATGTCTACAAATATATTTACAAAGGTTACGATGCAGCTACTGTAGTCGTCAAAAGTGCAGACAACCCTGAAAGTAGTGAGTTAGTACATGATGAACTTGCATCTCATGTAGATGCTCGCTATGTCAGTGCGCCAGAAGCTATGTGGCGGCTTTTAAAATTTGAAATGCATGATAGATCACATGCAGTATATAGGTTAGCAGTACATTTGCCACAACGACATTTAGTCTATTTCCATTCTGGAAATGAAATGAATGCATTGGCCCAAAGTGAAGATCGTCACACTACACTAACTGCATGGTTTGCATTAAATTCCACTGATGCTCAAGCAACACAATACTTATATATTGAAATTCCATATCACTATGTTTTTGTGAATGGATTATGGAGAGCAAGAAAAACCAGAGGCAATAAAATAATTCCACGAATTTACACAGTCAGTCCAAGAGATGTTGAACGATTTTGCTTACGGATATTACTTTTAAATGTTCCAGGAGCACAAAGTTTTGAACAATTAAGAACTGTTAATGACATTGTATATGAATCCTTCCATTTAGCTGCAAGAAATAGAAACTTACTCGCTGATGATACAGAGTGGGAAAGATGTTTAGAAGAAGCAGCACAATGTCAAATGCCACGACAGATGAGAGAACAATTTGCTTTTATTTGTATCTTCTCAAATGCTCCAAATGCATTAGCTTTGTGGGAGACTTTTAAAAGTAATATGGCTGAAGACTTTATGCGACGATACAATGAACCAATTGCACACTTAAAAGCCTTAATGGAAATTCAAGAAGTCTTTTTAACTCATGGATTAAGTTGTGCAAGTTTTAATTTGCCTGATCCAGGTCTAATAGATGACATTAACTTTGAAGACTATGACATTCAACTACAAGCAGAAAGAACACAAGAAAGACTTGCAACTTTAAATACACTACAATTGCAAGCATTTCATGCCATTAAAAATGCTATAGATGATGACATGGTGACAGAGCGTTATTTCTATCTTGATGGACCTGGCGGATCAGGGAAAACATATTTGTACAATTTATTAATGAGTTCAGTACGAGCACAAGGACAAATAGCAATGGCGTTTGCCACTACTGGAATTGCTGCACTTTTATTAGAAGGTGGAAGAACTGTTCATAGTGGATTCAAACTGCCAGTGCCTATTTTGGAAAATTCAGTGTCAGATATTCGCATGACATCCTTACAAGCAAAGAAATTGAAGAAATGTAAATTAATTATAATAGATGAGGCCACAATGATGTCATGCTATGCCCTCCAATGTATTGACCGTTTGCTTCGTGAAGTCATGGATAATATTTTTCCATTTGGTGGAAAGGTAATTTTGTTGGGTGGCGATTTTAGACAAACATTACCTGTCGTTGTACATGGAAATCGAACAGACATTATTGAAACATGTATAAAGTCAAGTACAGTATGGAAACATTTTACCCATCTTCAACTGCAACAAAATATGAGATCAGAAGGCCAAACTGATTTCAATGATTGGCTTATTAAAATTGGAGAAGGAAGAACAGAAAAAATACTACATTTACCTGACGACACTGTAGAGATACCACCTCATATGATTTGTCAACAAGATATTATATCGGCAATATTTGAAGGGAGCATAAATAACGAAGAATATTCTGAGCTTGCCAACCAAGTCATACTGACGTCTAAAAATAAAGATGCATTAATACTCAATAATGAAATCTTAAAAAAAATTAATGCACCACAAAGAAATTATCACAGTGCTGATTCTGTACTTGCTGATGACAATGAAAGTCAGGCAAACTTTTCAACTGAATTCATTAACTCTTTAACTCCTTCTGGAATGCCACCACATATTTTGCAGCTAAAGAAAGGTGCAATTATCATGTTACTGCGAAATATGAACCCCAAAAAAGGCCTATGCAATGGCACAAGATTAATTGTTCAACAATTAAAGGACCATTTTATAGATGCTGAAATTTTAACTGGGACCCATAAAGGAGAGAGAGTTTTCATATCAAGAATAGATTTAGCACCAAGTGAAAGTAGTCTCCCTTTTATACTTCAAAGAAGACAATTTCCCATTATTATGGCATTTGCCATGACCATTAATAAATCACAAGGTCAGACTTTCAAATCTGTGGGTATTTACTTGGAAGAACCAGTTTTTGCACATGGTCAATTGTACGTTGCGTTGTCACGGTGCAAAAATCCACAGGCTATTAAAGTTTACATTGAAAACAATGAAAGTCAAGGTGATTTATTAGAAGATGGACGTATTTTTACTAAAAACATTGTCTACTATGAAGTACTATAACTTTGCAGGATACAAATTCAAGATGCCAACATTTTTTAAAAGCATTGCAAAATACTTAACAATTGGTTGTTTAATTCAGTCATAATTAATGAAAGTACTGTTTAGGAATGATTCGCCTCACAAAATACTTGCCTTGCATTGTTAGTAAAAATTATGTTAAAATGTTAAGTCACTATGTTAATGTTTCTAATGTTACAAGTTTAAAAAATATGTTTGCAAGTTATTTCATTCAACAGATTACAAACTGGATGTTAGGAGGTCAAGCACCTTTTAAGTCACAATGTAAATATTGTCTGTTATCTTAAGATTACTAACTACATTAATGTTTATCGACAATTTATGTGCTCAGTAATAAATTACTTTAATTACGTACGTTTTAAGCAGAGTTTTACTGTATGCCTTCCTCTACATTCAATGTATATTCAAGTTAACAATTATTGTGATAGAAATTGCATGTTAATACTGATTAATTTAAAGGTCAATTGTTTTTACATTCAAATGTTAATACTTTTAATAAAAAATTAGGTTACAAAATGTATTCGCTATGTTCCTGTTTATAATGTTCAAAATTATACAAATGTTTTGTCAACTTCTAAACTTACATAAAAAATAAAGTTAAAGTTTCAAAATAGATACTTTGAAGGTTATTGCTTACATATATTTTAAACTTCATGTTAAAATTCGCAACGTTTCAAGAAGGCTTTTTACTTTTTGCTTTCCTATTCATTCAATGTATATTAAAGTTAACAATTCTTCAGATACAAATTACATTTTAAAAAACCATTACATCAACATTTTACAAAAATACACGTTCATATTAAAATACTTACAAGTGTCAAAAATATATGTTAATAACTAAACAACTTGACAAACATATACATCACATTGCCGTCATTTTTTGACGGGCAAGTCGCTAGTAGTGGAATAATGGTTAGTTCTAGTGTCAGCTTTCTATGGTTGGCTTTAGATATAGCCAATGAGAGAAGAGAAAGTTAGTTAAAATTTAATTTGGGTCTAGTTTCAGGGACTATGGAGATCCTTGTGGATCCCCTTAGGGAGATAGGGTCCATGGGAGTCCATAGGAACCCCTATGTAGGGGGTTAGGATTAGAAACCATGGAGGTCCATAGTACAGTATAGTATACCATGGGGGTCTGTAGGGACCTCCATTGTATAAAGGTTAATATTAGGCGCCATGGGGTCCATAAGGACCCCCATGGTTATGGTAAGTGGCCCCATAGGGTCCATATTTCATCCTTGGTGTTGGGCAGAAGGGGGCCAAGTGGCCACCAAAGTATTGATGTGGCTCCTAGGGCATACCGGGCTCATAGGAGGAAGTGGATATTGAGATTTGTCACTGGGGGTTACGAGTACTCATGTGTGTATTGGGTCATAAGTGGTAGTAGCTCAATCAAGCCTCAAATCTCACACAATCAAGCCTGAACTCAAACACAATTAGAGTATTCATAGTGTCTGATTTTAGCCATCCAAGCATTTTTGTGCCATTATAGGAAGTTGAAAGCACCCAGAGGCTTTTTGAAAAAGTTGGGCACTCATAGATACTTGTCCTCCTTATACTCCAGCTGGTAGTTTGCTCTGCAAATTATTTAAGAGTTTTGCCAGTAGGATTGCCAATATGTGTAAATCACAAAATACACAGTCCAGATCCATTATAACCACTGTATGAACAGATTTTTAACATTACACAAAGTTTTGCTTGCATGAAAAGTTAGTGATCTGAAGGTTAAGCATGTTATTTTAATCTCTCTATAATGTTAGGCTCTTTTTGTGATTAGTTTTATTTAGAATTTGTCAGAATACTTCACAAATTAAAGGCATATACAAGTGAGGTGGGTTATGAATGCATCTTGTAGAGGAGAATTATAACCCACCTAGCAAAAATGTTTGCATGTGAAAAAGCCGTCTCCGCTGCTTCCGATAATCTCCGAGCACAGCTTGAAGGTTTCGGAATCCATCACTGGAGGGAGAAGGAGGAGGAGGGAGAAGGGGGGTGGTCGGTGGCAGACTGCACGCATGTGCATGTCTATGTGAGTGAGTGTGTGTGTCTGCGTGAGTGTGTCTGTGTGAGTGAGTGTGTGTGTCTGTGTGAGTGTGTGTGTGTCTGTGAGTGAGTCTGTGTGAGTGTGTGTGTGGGTGAGTGTCTGAGGGTGAGTGTCTGAGTGTGAGTGTCTATGTGAGTGTCTGTGTGAGAGTGTGTCACGGGGCAATTCACCGGGGCTGGGGCAAGTGATGGGGCAATTCAGTGGAGCTGGGGAAGGTCACCGGGCAATTCACTGGGACTGGAGGGCAATTCACTGGGGCTGGGGGGTTACAGGTACAATTCACTAGCGCTGGGGGAGATCACTGGGGCAGTTCACTGGGGCTGGAGGGCAATTCACTAAGGCTGGGGCAGGTGATGGGGCAATTCACTGGGGCTGGGGGAGGTCACAGGGCAATTCACTGGGGTTTGGGTAGGTGATGGGGCAATTCACTGGGGCAGGTGATGGGGCAATTTACTGGGGCTGGGGGAGGTCACAGGGCAATTCACTGGGGATGGAGGGCAATTCACTGGGGCTGGGGGAGGTCACAGGGCAATTCACTGGGGGAGGTCCAGGGGCAATTCACTGGGACTGGAGGGCAATTCACTGGGCCAGGTGATGGGGGAAATTAACTGGGCTGGGAGAGGTCACGGGGCAATTCACTGGAGCTGAGGAGTTACAGGGGCAATTCACTGAGGCTGGGGGAAGTATCACCTGGGATGTTATGTAGATAAAACAATCAGTGAATGAAGGGACACAGACCTTGTTCTGGTTATTACAGAAATCTAAAGGAAAGCTGCAGCTCAATTCAAATACTAAAAAGATACAATGTATTATGTATGCTAATTTTCCCTGGGATTTTCAGCAAACTTCAGGGTAACGGTTTAAATTTGTATTTTGGTATTTATTCATGCAATTTTTTCATACACTACTAATTCTACTCTATCAGATGCATTAATAACCCAGCTCACTTGCATATACATTTAATTCATGGAGTTCTGTGGAAAAATCAACTACTCTCTCTAGTGGCTGAATGTGATACAGCTATAAAAAAGGAGGTGGTACTGACTTTTTTCTAAAACAGATTCTTATCTATTGCAACACTCATTTTTCATGCAATGGTGCCTCATTTCGTAGGTGTGGAGACTAGATGGCCTCACCAAGAAATCCATACCTTCCACTCTATAATCCACTCTCTGGAACTACAATCACTTCCCATCCCCCCCCCCCTGCCCCTCACTCACACACCCCTTGTTTCTCTTGATTTATTGAGTCACTCAAATTTCCTACAGTTGATCAATTAGCAACACCTGCTAACTATACCTAATTAATCACAATGTTTCATCGTGCCTGTTCCTTCCTCATTCCAATCTGTCTTTTCCTCAAGCTCCTCTTCTCAACTTTTCCACATCATGTCTGCAACATAACCATCTCACCTTACATGCTCTCCTCTCCTCTTTTATGCTCTCATGAGCTACTCTCATTCGTCCATTCACTATCTCCTCCCACTTCTAGAGCTCATAAGCAGAAACACTTCTGCAAGTCCAAATCCCACTTCCTCTCCCTCTCTCTCTTTCTTCTACTGGCTTCTTGGGACATACCTCCTAACACAGCCCCCTCACCCCCCACTCACAGATAACATTACTAGGATCACTTACCAAATTACTTTCTTAGATGCTTTCCTTTTCCTTCTATATGAAAAAACATTCTAACTTTGCATACCCTCCTACCTAATGAAACTTCACTTTCTTCACGACCCTTGCTATTTCTTATCTGCCTCTTCCATCCACTTTAGAATGTAAGTAGAGAGTTTTCAATCTTGTAGAGTGCTTTGGGAAAAACACTTTCTACAAAGATTCTAAGCTCAAAACAGTTTGTTAAAATTATATTTTTCCTTGTTATTTTCCCCTGTATAGCGCTGTGGAATATGTTGGCACGTTACAAATAAAATTAATAATAATAATAAATATTAATAAATTGATATTCAATTGCCCGCAAATGTTTTCACACCTGTAAATGGCAAAAGAAGGAGAACATCCTACGAGTGCTAGAGAGGACCCGCAAGGGGGTTAAACACCTATTCATAGCACTGTAAATGCAAATAAAAAATCACTACTGCTCTGTAAATAAGGTGGAAAGTGATGATAGACATTAGAATTAATTGCACAACAGTCTTAAACTCACAAATCGTCAGGAAATAAATAATAAAATAATTTCGGGGTTAAATCGATCTTGGGTATCAATGAGTTAATACATATCAGGCCACCCATATGGACTAGAACAGTATTGGCATTCATTTTTATAATTCTTTATTTTCAGGATTTGCTAGTCTGATCACATATCGGACCCCCGAACCTAATTCATTGACATGTAACCTTCGTTTTTTACTGCCATAATAATGAGAGTCTAATTTTCTATTGGCTGATTTGAAATGGGCAGTTACGGGTTTGCTGAATTGATCGAGTTCCTGCCCAGAACTGCTCTGTACCAGTGCATGGTTTACGATTTTAGCTTGGGGCCCGTAACTTAAGGTCTTGAGCAATTGAATAGCATCGCAATCGGAGACGAACGGGAGCCCGCAACTCACACGCAGACATTCGGCTGTCTGCGATTGAGTTGTGGGCTTGGAATTGAATATGGCCGTAAGTTTCCAAAGTATTACATTTTACATTTTTATTCTATGACCCCTTCTTCATATTATTAGCAACAATGAATACTGTCGATGAGCTACTCCTGAAGCCTTTTAGCTCCCTAACATATCAAGAGAAGCTGTAAGTGAAACGATTAGGACCTCACCAGCCAGAGATAAATCTTCAGCAGCTCATAAGAGTTTGAGGCAAGGAATATATCCAGAAGTTTAGTACCAACTGGTACCAAAAGAAAAAGTGGCTTTGTGGAAGCATGCCCTTATTCTGTTTCTCATGTCTGTAATTTGGTGGTGAAGTGGCTTAGAACACAATTGGAGTGACTGATGTTAAGCACTAATCAGACAAAATTAAGAAACATGAAGACTGCATATTATACTTGAATAACAGATACAAGTTTACATTTTTTGGAGGTGTCAATATTGCATTTCAGCTGGATACAGAGTCAGTAAAACACAATAAAGAAGTGGACAGGAAATGCTACATTGTTTACAAGCTATTTGACTATGTTTGCTTTAGTTGTGCATTTAGCAATTTGCATTACTAGGACCTATTGATACAGATTCATCACTGAATTCTGGGTTTTTTCGAAGCCTAGTGGATTTTGTTTCCAGCATAGATAGGGCAACGGAACAGCATTTGAAGACTGCAACTGAGTTTAATGGTATCAACAAAACAATAGAGAATGAGCAAGTGAAAGGCATGCTGGAAGTTCTCTCATCCTCAAAGCAAATGGAAACACTTCCCAGGATAAGAAAAGTGAACAGAAGCAGCACCAACTCACCCTCATCAAGAAGATTGAGGCAATTCCCAGGATAAGAAAAGTGAGCAGAAGCAACACCTCATCCTAATCAAGATAATGGAGGCACTTTGCATCATAGGAAAAGTGGACACAACTAGCACCACCTCGTTTCACATCAAGATAAGAAGTAAGTAGTAAGTAAAGTGTGAACAGTGTGTGCTTGTGCATATGGAAGGAGATATAAAAGGAGGGTAAATGGTCAGTAACAAACGTTAAAACCTTGGCATAGCGTTACTGCTCATATGGTTATCCATGTGCTAATTCAACGTGTCTGAGTAGCAGTGAGTATTGTGTTGTTGAAACAGAAGAGATATTGTAATATTATTATTCATCAGGGTCCTAAAAATCTAGAATTCATCAACAGAAAAATAAGTAAGTGGATGGAGTCTATTTCAGGCAGTTTCTATATAAGGTCATTGGGCAGAGCATATAGAGGTTAATATGACATCAGGTGGGGGAGTCTATACTGTGTGGAGTTAATGTAAGGAGAGGGCCCAGGTCTTGGTCTACCACCCCACTAACTTGAAATATCACCAGCAGCCACGGAGTTAAAAACCAAGATTTTGGTGCGCAACCATCTCCAACAGCTGCAACCAAACCCCTAATCCTTATTCCATTTGTATTTTTATTATACCTTACGGTTTTTACTTTCTGCTCCATCTCGAGTGCTGACTACAATTGTCTTGTACCTTGTGCTAGTGTTTGCCTTTATGATTTCCCAATGCAAGGTTTTAAGCAGCAAATATTGAGGTTGCTATCTACAGTACCCTGTTTATTTAATTAGGTCACTAAGGTTAGTGGATTTGTTTACTTCACACTACTTAGTAGAAGTACATTGAGCTAATTAAAAGGCCAGTTAATTCAACACTACTATAATGTACTCCTGAAAACATGTTGACATGCTTTTTTGAATTTTTGAAATAGGTGCCCTTTTCACAGAAACAATCATAAAAGAAGTTCTGTTTACATGAGAATTAGGCATGCCTCCAGAGAGACTGACAACAGGAGCTGTGTGCAGAGAGCAGACACAGGAGGGGGTTTAACCCTTCCCAAATTCATCTGTGCAGGGAAATTACTGCTGAAAACTACTAAATATGTTACTTGTGGGTTAACTGATGGCTGATAACATGCATGAAAGCAAGTAATACCATAAATCTTTCAGTTCACGGTGCTTGGAACGGCCGTTGTTGGCAGATGCTGTTAATCATAGAACAGTCAGCAGTCTGTCTGTAAACAAACCCAAGACTGCACATTTTTAGCTCTTCTTAGTGAAATGAAAAAAAAAGATAACTTTAACATAGAATCTTGTGCTCTTTCACACCATGAAGAGCACTTATAGTGAGGTAAATGGCTCTTTAAGGTAAGAGTTTCTCCAGCTGGGTGAAGAGATATGAGTTATGTGCAGAATCTCAGATGGTAAATTGGATTTCAGGCTTGACCACAGGATGGCAGTGTTGTTTAAGAAATACTACTGAAGTTATTTATGTTTGCACTTGTAGACGTTGTCCACACAATAGAGGTATGCGTTTTCTCAAGCTCGCCACATTGTTTAAATCCACTTTTAACAACATACCCCTATTTTATGGGCTGATGATGGTGCAGCAAAAATCTAGTTCTTACACTGGGAGGGTTGATAAGGGTAATGGTTGCTGCCAATAAACCAAGGAACAGTTCAGTAAAAATAAACGGTTCTGAAATGGATATGTGCTTCAGAGTGCAATTGTGTGTCAAGATGTACTGTATTATGTATTCTGTAATACTATGGGTATAGGTAATTTTCCTTTCTGGATCTCTACCTTCTTGTGGTGCGGGGGATTCTGTTCCTCAATGAAGTTGTGAGCTATACCATGTTGGGTCACACAAGATGGGCAGGTCATAGCAGAGAGGTCAGATAAATTGTGGTCTACTGAAGAATGAACTGACAACCACTTCAGTATCTTTGACAAGAAAACCTTATGGATAAACACAACCAGAGACATAATGCTTTGCCAGGCGTGCTGCGATCCATAGGGTCACAGAGTGTCAGACACGACTGAACAACAAAAGGTCATATTTACAGGTAGCTTTATAGGATCTCAAGGATACATTATAAGATTGTGTGATCTGTTCTATATACACTGTCTTGCAGAGTCAGGGCTTTAATTGAGTTTGCTAGAGGACCTCTATCTTTCCCCTTCAGCTTATGTTAGAGTTCTCTCTTTGATGTCACCTCATAGCCCACAGCCTTCTCTGTCTTTCTAGGGGGCTTCATACAAACAACATATTTTAAACATTACACTCTTTTGTTTCCATGAAAGGTTAGTGCTGAAAAGTTTAAACCTTATTTTAATCTCTCTACAAATTTAGGGCCTTTTTTGTGACTACTTTTATTTAGAGTTTGTCAGAACACTTAAAGGTATACAGAAGTTTCCTGGGTTTAAAATGTTTCCTAATAAACAGCTACTGATTAGTAGAAAACTATGTATTATTTTAAAAAGTTGAATGTACTTACATATTTATATGCTGGATACTGATATGTGGATGTGCACACCCCTAGGAAGCTTACATAAAGTGTACCCTGCAGGGTACAGTGTGTGACCTCTAAAGGAAATGGTCGCTGGGGTCACAGCTGAAATTGCCCATAAGGAGGCAGGCAGAGAGAAAAAAAAACACAGATAGCAACTGCCAGATTGTGATATAAATGTTTCAGTCTTTACTTCTTCCTTATTGGCCAAAACCATTTTTCAAATTGTATACCAGTTTAGCCTGTTTTGGAGGGTGTTAACCCTGAGTTTCGAATGGACAGAAATGAAAAGATATTTTGCTAAATTCAAGGTAAGTGTTTAAATGCTTATTTTGGTATTTTTTCAGGAAATGTTTTCATACACTACTAATTTTTGTCCTCAGATGCACTCATAATCCAGCTCACTTACATATTCCTTTAACAAATCAAGTCATGGAAAAACAGTTACTCCCTCTAGTGGCTAAATGTGATACAGCTAAAAAATAGGAGAAGGTCCTGATCTTTTGAATTAAATTTGTGACTTCAGTGTCCCTGTGATAATCAAATAAGGTGTGTTAGTTACAATTAAACCCCATTACACTCATAGATTATACTATATAGTAGCAGAATGAAAAGTTTGTTTTAGAATAATATGTAGTTGTTCCAACTATTACAAATGTACACATTATCTTTATGATGAAGGGTGCATTATAAAAAATCTCACCTTAACAGGATGTTCTTTTGAAAAACAAAAACTAAAATGCACCCTTTAATGTAATAATTATTATATGGCATGATGCCTTAGTGGCTGTGGTGTTTGCTAACCTGGGGACAGTTCCAGTGGCTTCTGCTGTCAGTTGGCATGCCTTAGTCCCAGGAATTTCTATTGAAATAATCACTACTGACATGGACATTGGACAGAGTAAACTGGCTGGGTATATTGTGATAAGACATTCCTGCTTGTGTAATGGTGTCATTGCTCTTTACGGCAACAAGTTGTATAAATAACTTATGAAAAGAATACAATCAACAATAAAAAAAACATTGTGTTTCTGAACAGTTTTTATATTTTCTATAACATGAATCCATCTCTATTTTCTGTATTTTTGGTATAGCTACTGATAGGGATAGTAAACTATATATACTTAATGCAATACATATAGTAAATTCGGTAATTAGTGATCTGCATAGACACAGAAGGCAATTATTTTATACATAAAATAATGATTGTCCATCCTGACTAGTGATCCATCATGTTGGAATCACATGCTCATATAAAACGGAGCTTAACCCTTTGACTTGTTCCTTTTAGATGGCTCCTTGCAGCCCAACCAGTTTGGTGCAATCGGACGTGGGTAGCGCGGATACACCTTGTCCACTCTCTTTGTTTGCAGGTTCACTCTGTAATATTTATCTGAGGGGCAAAGAGAACATAATATCAGCCCATACAGCAAATATACAGTAACAAGACTATGATAAAAAAAACACAAGAAAAAAACTGATCAAATATCAAATTATACCTTAGCTGACTACCGTATGCTAAAATAAAACTGCCTATTTGTCACTGTGACTACTTGTTTCGGTTGGACCAAGTAGTATTTTGACCTAAGGTTTATTCCACTAATTCTAAAACAGAATTGGTTATTATAACTCAGCATCTTCCAAGGACATGTTATTTCACTTAAAGAGTAAGTGCATGATCTGGCTTCTGGATTGAACCTAGTGTTTTCAGCTGATTCCTCCTGCCTCTGCATATTATCTACCATGTTATTATACCCTTCAGGGTGTAAAGATCCTTATCCGTGAGGCATAGAGTGCAGCCCAGTATCTAGCAGTCTTGTGCTAAAATTATTATGAGCATGTGCTAAAACTGAATCTCATCTACGGAGGTATAATATTTTTTATTAACATGAAGAGACAGTTGGGTATACATGAGGCTGACTTGTAGATATAAAGTAGACATTTCAGTCTAGGATCTAGCCTACCAAATTGTTTTAAAAAAAATAATATTCAAAGATACCAGGCCTAATATGTGTCCCTTCAATATGCTGTGGTTTCTTACTGTTGATAATGAATATGCAACATTTGTTAATTTAAATAAAAACCACTGACATTGGAAAAAAAGTAGCTTCAAAGACTTTGTGTTAGGCTGATCCTACGTATGCTTCTTTAGTGATTAGTGATTTACAGCCTTATTAAATTGCGATTCGTCCAATTGAAAAGGGCTCTATATAAGCACAGAGAACATTTTTTTGCAGAAGTTTTTAGTTAGTGAACTTCTATCCAAAAGCAAAGTCTTCACTAACTAAAAACTATAAAAATATGCTATGTGCTTATATATAGAGCCCTATTCAATTGGCCAAACACAATTTAATAGGGCTGTTGGTCACCATTTTGAGGAGTAATTAACCTATGAGCTTTAATTCAGATTACAAGTAGATAGAATTGGTAGACTAGATGAGATTATGTTTTCCTATTGCAAGCACATGTGTTAGAAGGATACCGTCACGTGACACTGTAACATTGTGAAATATATACATAAAGCAGATGGCACCTTATTTTTTTCTTCTTGTCATTTTGCTTATGTCTGCAGGAAGTCAGCTCTCATTTGAAAAAATATACACATAGGCTATCCAAGGAGGATGAATTGCTAATTTTATCAATTGCATATTATATCAGTTTGTAAACATCCTTTATTAACTAGGAATACCTAGTGCTTTATTATATTTGGACATAGTCCTATAATGTGAATATGTTAGTTGCAAGAGTAATATTTCCATGCCTTTCCTGCTGTTGTTATACATTTTAATCAAATTACCACTAATGTCCTATATTTATGTATGCTCTAGGGCTTTGTTTGCAAATCTAAACATAATTTTATTAACAAATGCTTAAAAGCTCTGTTTGCACTTATTCAAACATTCCAAGCAATCCCTGCAAAGGACTGCTCCCACAGCTCATAGATACAATTTTTCTATTGGTATTAGACACACTAGCTACTTAAATTGCCTATCATCAGCATTTAAAAAAATTGCTGTTGAGAAACAGTCTGTAAGTGGCTAGTACATCTCAACACTGTATGTATGAGTTTTATTATTATACTATAAATATGTCCCTCTGTGATCCATGTTCACTTCTTAATGAAACAATAAATGTGTTTGTTTCCTTCTCTCTTACTTGAAGCTATACAATCTGCAACACTGGTTGTGTCTCTTGCAGTTTACTGACTGTGTGGTGTCACATACCTTTTTTGAAGAAGTAAACGCTCTGGATGGGCTTACAACTAGGCCATGGCAGCCAGTCAGGATCACTCTCTTCATCATCCAAAGTATCATCGAAGAATAGATCATCCATGGTTAAATACCAGATGAACTTTCTCCTGCTTTTCTCTCTGCGGCGGGACTTTCTTCTCCTACTAAGACGCAGGGGAGACTTTGTCTGCTGGGGGACATATATCCTGCTTGGCATCACCGCATCCACCCCACTGGGAACCCCCTTCCAGTCTCGACTGATATATCGCGGACCCTCAGTGTTACCTGGTGGGCAGAGCAAAAACTCATCTGATACCAATTTAAAGTCTTAAATGACTTTATTGATATTGATGTACAGGGGTGGGCTATGTAGTGTGCATGCTTTCTGGTAATGGTTAGTTTTGCCTTTCTGCCAATGTCTAAATGGTTTGTTTCTGTTCACATTACATGAAAGGTTTATCTCTAGTCTGATATATCATTAGACCAAAGCATATATAATACCGCTAAACTCCTAATAAACATACACAGATGGATTATTTTATAATTAATAACTCCAAATTAAAGGGACATAAAACCCAATTCTATTTTTTATCAGATATATAGTTGTCAGCACTGCGGGCTTACCAAAAGTCGTTGGTAGCGCAATGTTAAAACTGCAGGCATGCACAGCGAGCCCACCGCAGTTGCCGTTCGCAACCGCTGGCTTCGCAAAGCGAGGGCCATGGTTGCAGCCAGGCAATGAGTGCCGAAGGCGCTCATTGCGCTGATGGAGATGAGTGCCGTGGGCGCTCATCCCTACGTCCCGTACGGACAGGCAGTATGGGCCACAGCTGCGAGGTGAGCTGTTTGCGGCCCGTAACCACGAGGGCTGTGGCACTACCTGTTCCGCATCACCCACAAAGTACCTGGTTCCTGCCAGTAGACAGGGGCTGCAATGAGTCAAAGGCCCCAGAGCTCGCATCACCCCCTTATCCTTCCTCCTCATCCCTTTCCCCCTCTCCAATTACCCCCTCTCTCCCTCTCCCTTCACTTACCTTCATCGCATCTTCCGGCTGTGTCGGGACCCGCATATGTTAATGGCGTTAGATGCATGTCTCGTCATTAGCATATACCGGGCGGACGCAGCCGGAAGACGCGATGGAGAGCAGAAGGAGTAGCTGATGAAGGTAAGTGAGGGGAGGGGGGTAATTGGAGAGAGGGAAAGGGATGAGGAGAGAGGAGGAGGATGAGCGCCGGAGGCTGGGGAGAGAGTGGGGAAGGTCCTGGGGAGAGAGAGGGAAAGGTGCTGGGGAGAGAGAGGGAAAGGTGCTGGTGAGAGATTGAGAATGGTGCTCGGGAGAGAGTGAGAAAAGTCCTGGGGAAAGAGTCTGAGTGGAGGCGCTCATGGCGAGGCCCCCATGGCTCGCATCACACCCAGGTTCTCCTCCCTCCTTCCCCTCATCTTCCTTCTCCCTCCTCATCCCTTTCCCCCTCTCCAATTACCCCCCTCTCCCTGATAAGGGGGGAAGGGATGAGGAGAGAGGAGCATGATAAGGGGAAAGGGGGAGGGAAAGAGACACAGGGTAGGGAGAGGGGGAAAGAGACACCGGGGAGGGAGAGGGGGGAAAGAGACACAGGGGAGGGGGAGGGGTGGAAGAGACATAGGAGAGGGAGAGCAGGGCAAACAGACACAGAGGGAGGGAGAGTGGGGGAACAAACACGGGGGGAGAGGGGGGAAACAGACACAGGGGAGGGAGAGGGGGGGAGAAGGGGAGGGGGAGGGGTGGAAGAGACCCAGGGGAAGGAGAGGGGGGAAACAGACACAGGGGAGGGGGAAAGAGACACAGGGGAGGGAGAGGGGAAGAGACTCAGGGGAGGAAGAGGGGGGAAGAGACACAGGAGAAGGAGAGGGGGAAAGAGACACAAAGGAGGGAGAGGGGAGGGAAGACACACAGGGGAGGGAGAGGGGGAGAGACACAGGGGAGGGAGAGGGGGAAGGGACACAGGGGAGGGAGGGGGGAAGAGGCACAGGGGAGGGAGGGGGAGAGACACAAGGGAGGGAGAGGGGGAAAGAGACACAGGGGAGGGAGGGGGAAGAGACACAGGGGAGGGAGAGGGGGGAAAGAGACACAGGGGAGGGAGGGGGAAGAGACACAGGGGAGGGAGAGGGGGGAAAGAGACACAGGGGAGGGAGAGAAGGGGGAAAGGAGACACAAGGGAGGGAGAGGAGGGGGAAAAGGAGACACAAAGGAGGGAGAGGAGGGGGAAAGGAGACACAAGGGAGGAAGTAGACAGGGGGAGAGGCTCCTGATGAGTGCTTAATGTGCTCACATTGGGTGGCAAACAGCATTGCCAGCATTCAAATTTTATTGCCATATTTTTTGATGGGCAAGTCACTAGTGTATTTATAAAAGCATTCTTTAAATGTTACCAAAGTTGTGTAATGCAGGGTAGGGAGAGGGGGAAAGAAACACCGGGAGGGAGAGGGGGGAAGAGAGACAGGGGAGGGGGGGTGGAAGAGACACAGGAGAGGGAGAGCAGGACAAACAGACACAGAGGGAGGGGTGAGGGGGGAAACAGACACAGGGGAGGGAGAGGGGCGGAAGAGACACAGGGGAGGGAGAGGGAAGAGACACAGGGGAGGGAGAGGGGGGAAAGAGACACAGGTGAGGGAGAGGAGGAGGAAAGGAGACACAAGGGAGGGAGAGGAGGGGGGAAAGGAGACACAAAGGAAGGAGAGGAGGGGGGAAAGGAGACACATGGGAGGAAGTAGACAGGGGGAGAGGCTCGCGATGAGTGCTGAATGTGCTCACGTTGGGCGGCAAACAGCATTGCCAGCATTCTAATTTTATTGCCGTAATTTTTAATTGGCAAGTCGGTAGTGTATTTATAAAAGCATTCTTTAAACGTTACCAAAGTTGTGTTATGCATGAAAAAATAGCAATTAAAGCCTGTTAAAACATTGAAATTGAAACTAACAGGAACTGTACAGAGCATTCCGAAGTCTGTAGATTTAATTTACAGACAAGTATGACTCACACATCTATATTACTGCTCACTGACTGACAGACGCAAACCCTCAGATCAATTACCATTTTAAAACAGATCTGTTTAAAAAAGCTTCTTACCTTCATCCTTAAAATGCACACCATATCTATCACCTCCTGTACAACACTCAACTTCTCTAAATTGTAAGTGTGATGGTTTTTATTTTCTAAGATTCTTGAGAAAGCACTTTGTATGCTAGAGTCTTTGCTCAAAAACAGGGCCCTCTGTTTGTTAATCCATGTATAGTGCTAGGAAATATGTTGGTGTGATACAAATAAAGAAAAAGAATAATTATTTAAAAATAGAAAACACAGTATTACTTTGTTAAAATACCCTATTTCATGTGAAACAAAGAAAAAAAATACATTCAGTGTCCCTTTCAGAAAATTTTGAATTAGAAGAAAAACACGCATAAATAATGATTGTCCCCAATATACAGAAACCAGCATGCTGCCTGAAGATACAGTGCAGCAATCATTGATATATGCTTGGATATGCACAGAAATGTCTATATGAGGTGATATTTCTGTTTGCAAGTTTACATGACAATTCCTGACAAACCATACATGTACATTAACACATGAACATGAACAAACGTAAACTTAAACTGAATTAAGATACAGAAAGGGGAATGGGCAAGTGGTGTGTGGGGGATGCATAAATCTGAATGGCCTAGAGCAGTATAAAACCTAAATACACCCATGCACATCTCTCTAAACATATGTATAGTGCTGATATATTTAGCCCAATCCTCTTTTTGGCACCCTATAAAATGTCTACTAAAGAATGATATAGTTCCTAGCCTAAGACACAACCGGCTATATAACCAGTTTATAACCAGTTATACCATCCCCGTTCCACTTCCAGTCTG
Organism: Discoglossus pictus; assembly: GCA_027410445.1. Classification (NCBI taxonomy): domain Eukaryota; kingdom Metazoa; phylum Chordata; class Amphibia; order Anura; family Alytidae; genus Discoglossus; species Discoglossus pictus. The sequence goes on along the minus strand of CM050164.1, from coordinate 81,638,370 downwards.
GGAGTGAGCACAGTATGTGTTGTTGCTTGATAACTCTAGAAATAATATTCCATATATTAAAGCACACAATTTCCTGAGAGTTTTCACGTGGTAGGCTCTAAGGCCCTCATTCAATTGCAATTTGGCCAATTGAATAAGGCTCTAAATAAGCACATAACATATATTTTTTAAAGATGTTTTTAGTTAGTAAGCATCTATCCAAAAGCAAGGTTTTCACTAACTAAAAACCTCTTTAAAAAAAATATGCTATGTGCTTATTTAGAGCCCAATTCAATTGGCCAAATCACAATTGAATGAGGGCCTATGAGAGCATCCTTTAGAAGTTCATACAAGCCCTATTTTTCAGATACATCTGAATAATGTTATCTTTTCCAGAGGAATAACTTGTATATATAGCTTCTAGCCTGTTTGATTGCCCTTCATCATTTATATGTCCCAGATCCGGGGTCTTCCAGTAATTGCTGCCTATGCCCCCTTATACAATGTGCAAGTATTCTGCAGATGAGAGAAATAAAGCCTCTTCTCTTAGAGGTGTGGGGAACCTCCCACATCATCCCCCAAGAGACTTGTATTCGATGTGGTTTGGTCATCTGCAAAATATTGTACTGGCACTGGACACCTTTTCCTGACAGTATGGGTACAGGTATCTCCAGAGTGTCTAGAGGCATGCAGCCCACTACTTCACCAGCCCTGCATTTCCTTCTGATCAGTATTCTCAATTGGATCTTTCCTGAGCTATACCAGCTGATCAGTTTGTAAGTCGTACATAAATAAAATCCATGACCCTGTGCAAAACTCACTCTTTTTCCCACTTCCAAATAGTAAATCAAAGAATTCTTCCCAGCTGTCCATCTGAAGTCTGGCATAACGTCTGAAGATTTCTGAAGGGGCTGTGCCCTGGCACTCTTCCCAGCTAGGTTGATTTTTGAATTCATACTGCCAGTATCTGTTTCCTGACAGCAAAAAACAACAACAAAAAAACACAAAAACACTGTAATGTCAGACTGTTTTTAGCTGCCCATTAATTGTTGACCATGTACAAAAAGGTTGAATAACAAAATCACTGCATGATTTGATTGATTGAAACTATTGTTCAAGTGTTCTATGCAACTTCACAGTACATATAATGGTTTTAGCCTTCCCAACTTCTCTTAGATACCATAACAGATATCATAAAATGGTAGCCTGACCCATACCGGACAAGGATAGTGAAAGAACACTGTGAGTTGATGTCAAAAAGCCTAATGACTGTGAGTTGTTTTTTATGTTTTTTGAATTGCAAATGGAACTAATCATCTATACTGATATAAACCAACAAACTATTAAAAAAATTGATATTACATTTTATACATCTGATGTTTTCTAAAGTCTATCAATGTCATAAATTTAAATGTATAACCTCATAGATTAATCCGCCATAATATTCTTTAACTGCAGATAATGCTACCTCTCTCTCCTCTCCATCTCCCTCTCTCTCTCTCGATTTATTTACACATACCTACATTTGATAAAAAATTGTTATTCTGAGGTATATTGATGATGTCAAAGATTAATGAGCATGTCCCTATGAATCACAAGATATTTTTTTGCCCAAATGTTTGCAGTTTGGGCATGATCACCAAGACCTTATGATCTCACATACCAAAAACAAAATCTATAGCCACCAATCAAACAAAGAAAAATATATGTGTTTTGTTACGTAAGTACAAAATTAAATGAATTAATTTAAACTATATCTTTCAATCAGAATAAATTAACATTGAAGCAACCTCAGCATTTTCTTAAAACACCACTGTAGTTAGGTAAAAAACAACATAACTTTCTGATATGAATAACTACATTAGCAGTTATTTAAGTCAAGAACTTAAGGCATTTTTTAGAGAAAATATTTTCTTTTAGCAGACTTTGATAGTGTCTATAAGCTGCCATGCTTTTTATTCCCCCAGTTCACTGCAGCATTTTCAGTTTATAGTGCTGAGAGTTGAACTAACTCACCAATGAGGCCACAAAGTCACAAGAGATACAAATCTTTTACATATATAAGAGAATAAAAAAAATAGAAATATTTACCCATATATCCAAAATATAAATGAAAAATAGATTTTACCTTTAAAGAAATAAACCTTTTCTCTGCCCTTATAATTATTTGCTGGCAAAGCAAAGGCAGCATCGATAGAGTCTGGTATGTTGGTAAAGCCATCTGAGATCTCACGAGGGTACCCAGTATCCAGGACTCCATCAGAAAACCTCCAGTATTTACTGTCCTGTGGAAACAGTCATAGAAATGTTATTAATATATGTGAAAATGCAGGTAAAATATATTTTAGAAATAACTTTAAGACGCAATAGATGAACAGAAATAACATTTCACACAAAATATGAAAATGTTGAGGAGTACAAAAATAAGACAACAGAAGAAATATTGCTAAATAAAGATAAGCAGCCATTGCTCATAGGAGAAATTGGCCTTATTATAGCATTATTTTGTTCTTTACTGTAACATTTAAATTCAAATAGATTTTGATTTGAATTGGTAGCAATGTTGGTAGCAATGTTAAATGTCAAATTTGAAGTTGAAGCAAGGCTCATAGTATTCATCAACTTGAAATGGTTTTGCTGCCATCTCATCTTCACCTCTCCCAATATGTTATTTTATGGGCATTGTAAGTGTGTGGCTGGGATGTTTTTAATAAAATGATCACCTACAAAGTCTCAGACTGTATTCAGTAAACTAACTTGTGTTGAAATCTCTCACACTGTCATATTCATGTCATTATTCCTAAAGGTCCTCTATAGTACACAAATTGATATCATGCAAATATTATTTCACAGTAGTATCTGTTTAATTCCCCTTCTGGATCGCTAATTTGTTGTTGTGAAGGGGCTTGTGTGCTTCAATGAAGCTGTGAACTATACCATGTAGGGTGGTCCAAGATTGGCAGGTCAAATCATCGATGTCGGAACAAAACGGAGCTCACTGGAGAAGGAACTGACAATCCACTCCAGTATCTTTGCCAAGAAAACATTATGAATAAGCACAACCAGAAACATACAGATGTGCCTGATGTGCTTTGGTCCATAGGGTCACAGAGAGTCGGACCAGACGGAAAGAGTAAACACATCTATTTAGTTACTTAAGTTTCTCATTTTTATTCTATGTTGATCCTTACTTTGAAGAGATAGGTCTTTCCTTGGCAGTTCATGCGAGTGAAAGCAGCATCAATGGGACCTTCTATGCCCCAGAGATCCTTAATTAGCCTGGGATATCCATCAAGTGCAGAGTTTTCATCAAGTTCATAATAGTGCCTACCTTGGGTGAGAGGTAGAGATAAAATGTTAAATGGATCATTTAATAACAAGAGAGAGGAGACAATTGCCTCTTTTACCTCTTTACCACATCATCATAGCACAATGTAATACCCCACAACAGGGGCTCAATATAACATCTAGCCATGGATCATTTTTATAATTCATGTTAAGTTATTTAAAAAAAAAAAAAAAAGTAATATATTTAAAAACATTGGTTTCTTAGCACATAATATTACTAGCGAATTGCCCGTCAAAAAATGACGGCAATAGAATTGTATGGAAGGTAATACTGTTTGGTCGAGACATTAATTTTGTTGGTGGTCCGAGATACTTTAACGCTCATTGCTCATTGGTGTTGTTTTGCGTCTTTAGTGTCCTGTAGCCTCGTTTTATCTTTTTTTTTGGCGGCCAATTTTTCTCTTGCTTAGGGGATTTTCGTGTGTCTTAACTTGTGAATTTGGATTTAAATTGAGGTGTAAGTTCACTTGCAGAGGTCCTGTTTGCCCCCCCCCCCCTTACTATGGGGAAGCTTTTTATGTATTTTTTGTAGGTATTTTTTGTGTTTTTAATGTTTTCAGGTTCGCGCGGTTTGGCCGTTAAGTTCGTATTTTTGTGAAGTCGTAATGTTTTTTTTTCTAAGTCTCGCGTCTCGTATTTTTTTATGGTAAGTCCATAAATTTGCCGTTCTAAGTGGCGCGGTTCGTCTTTTTTTGTGTAAGTCCGTAGAGCCTCCACCTCCACCAGAGCAAGGAGCGCCAAAGGCGCTCCTTGCCATCAACTGCGGCCCTCGCTTTGCGAGGTCCACAGTTGCTGCAGGCTCGCTATGCGAGTCCGCAAGTGTTAGCAACTACCCGCACAGCTGACAACTATAGATGTGATAGCACAGGAGGACTTATAATGTGCAGTTGCAAGTTATTAATGGCATGTTAATTTTAATTATAAGAACCATAATATAATTTTCTTGATTATGAAAATATAGCTTTCCCACTAGGCTGCAAGTTTAGAGTACAGTATCTTAACATTAACATTTGAATCTAACTTTTGTAACTGTTCTGTCAGTTTTGGGTTAATTGAGTTGCCCAGCATCTATATAAATAATTGAACAGAAATTTTCCCAGCCTCCCATGATGAAGTCACTTACATAGCGAAATGTATGTCAGGATGTTTCTCTGTATTGCTTGCTCACATTCGCATACTGCCACTGCTTTCCTTGCTAGTCTAGCAGGCAGCCAAGCTAGTCAAGCCTTTATATATTTTTTTATACATCACCTAATATAGGGTGGCTATGATTATTTAATCCATCATTATAAAATGTATAGAAACCATTTTAAGTCATACTAACAGGAGATTTACTACAGCTGGACCCAATATTATATTTTATATAAGCCTAAGACTCTTACATATTAATCAATTTTGGTATTTTCAGTTACAAATTTTGATTGGCTTATTTCTTTCTCTGTTTTTTATTTTAATTTAATGGGCACATCACTTATATTATTGTAAGATAGATAAACATAAATCATTTCACAATCTATCAGTTACCCCCATTATTTAAAATATGGAGTTAGATACAGTTGAGCAATTTGTAAGGCCAGTAGCTCCTTTAAGTATAAAATAGAAAATGGGCAGCTCACAGGATAAAGTGGAAAGATTATGTCAAGATTCAGGTACATACCATACGCAATTATACTATTGACGCATATTCCCAAAGACATGGTACATGTGATTATCTGAACTATACTATTATAATTTAATCCCATAATGAAGTACCTCTAAAGGCATATATGGAACCATTTTTTAGTTTGGTGAACGCATCAAACGTTTTACCACTGCACAGCTCTTCTACATCAGTACTCGACTCTGGAGTATTATCCTCAAATTCAGCAGTTTGAGATGTGGGTTCACTTTCTGTTGCATCAATTACATCTTCTGTGGTCACACTGGCGATAGTTTTAGTCACTTCCATACCAGGAGCAGTAGTTACTTGTACCTCACTGGCCTCTGGTCTCAGTTCATTGATATCAGTGAAATCCTCATAATTATAATCTTCAGGAACTGTAAATATATCACCTCGGGTTTCTGAAAATATACAGATGTAAAGGGCATGTTGATAAATTAATGGATGTGTCAACCATATGTATAAAGTACCGTATTTATCGGCATATAACACGCTCCTCAACCCCCCCATCCTCAACCCCCGTCCTCAACCTCCCATCCTCAAACCCCCTCAACCCCCTCATCCTCCTTCCTCAACCCCCCTATCCTCAACCCCCGCCTCAAACCTCCTCCTCAACCCCCATCCTCAAACCCCACTCCTCAACCTCCCTCCTCAAACCGCCCTCCTCAACCCCCCTCATCCTCCTTCCTCAACCCCCCTATCCTCAACCCCCTCCATATTTTTTTTATGTTTAAATAATTATTTCAAAAGCATTACAGAACCCAAGTACAGTTACTATACATTCTGTTTTAGCCTGTGACCCTAAAAAATGTCAAAGGCTGCTGCTTTATCCATGGAGACAACTCTTTATATGAATATTAATAAGTGTAAAACAATAATATAGCTAATATTGGAAATACACTTCTTCCTCACTAAACTTGCACAGCTGGTTCTATTTAGTACCACTGGCCAATGCAGTGGATTAATAACTCAATCAATTTAGTAGTAACTTTAAAAATGAAAACACTTTTTAGTACATATTTTTCAACCCTGTACCATATGAATCAAATCACATACAGTGACTTCAGTAGTTCTTTAATCAGAAGCCTGCTTAAAGAAGTGTATTTGTTACACATATATGCAAACAATATATTAAATAAAGGCAAATGCAAACATGTTATGCTGTGATTTACTCCAACTAATCACAACTTTTCATGGATTTAAAGCAACATAGAATTCATCACTACTACTCTACATCATCAAACAAAGCACTGGGCAGCAAGCAAAAGCCTTTTTGCATTTTTTAAACTGATGTTTTTTTCAGTAGTTATAAGAGCTTTATATAACCCAGTTAATTTTAAAACACTCGGTAGGTTCTGCAGGGGTTACAAATCACAAGTACACTAAATTGGCAATATACTCTCTTTATTGCAATCAAAACTGTCTGATTATTCTTTGGTTGCTCACATATTTCTACTTTTAAGGGAAAATATGAAATGTTTTGGAGTATGAAAAAATATGAAATTAGTTTGGCAGAAGACAGCACATAAGCATTTAGTTTATAATTTATGATTCCTTCAGGACCTGAGAGAATGTCCCTATAAGCCCCAAAAACCTCTGATGTAGTCTACTCTTGCTTAGGCTTAAGTTAAACAAATAGTCTGAGTGCTGGGAAAGCAAAAACAGTGAAAAGAGCTTTAAATTAAATTTTTACACATGTTCTACTTGATTTTAAGTGCTGTAAATGAAGGTGCAGTTCAGAAATAAATTGCATGGAAAATTAATATCAGAAGACGTGTTTTCTTACGTATTGGTTTGCAGATGCTCATATAGTCATTGCAGCAGCTCTTATAATAAACACAAAGGGTGTCACACTGGCATTTCTTCTTGGCATCAAACCCAAGGTAACAACGGCCTGAGCAGGATTCTGTAATACAAGGACATTACCAGCTGAATAACACAAGTCTAGGGTGGCACAGCTGAGTGGAAAGAACATGTCACTGATTCATCAGCATAAAGATCCCAATGTTTTATACTACTCCCTCTCTGTGCTCTGCATATTGAAATTAAACAGGATGACTTATGATGTTAATAAATACAGCGTAAACTCTTAGACATGCAAAAAATAAGGATGTCAAGATGGGCTTTGCACTAAACAGTTACCCTACTTCATAAGACCAAAATATTACCATCTTAGTGGCCTGCAATATCACCTGTATAGATCTGAACAGGAATATACTATCACCCAGAACTCAAATATTTTAGGAGCAGTTGTATATATGCATTTTTATTTGTATACAGCCATCAATGTACACAGTTCTTTACAGAGACAGTGTATTAGCCACACTATTACTTTAGTATAATGTGTCATTAAGGGGCACTTTTTTTTAGTTTTAACTAGGTTACTTAAAGGGCCATTTACCTCACTGTAAGTGCCCTTTGATGGTGTGAAGAACACAAGATTGTATGTAAAATTATCTATTTTTTTTATTAAACTAATAACAGCTAAAAAGTTCTAAAGTTTTAAGTATGTCTACAAACACAGACTGTCCTGGAACTGGCAGTTTCATGATTAATAACAGAGAACCGAGCTGCGCTCTGAGAACAGTGATTGATAGCAGTTTATCCCTAAGTAATGCACTCAAAAGTTAATCCACAACTGATCTTTTTAGGTGATTCCAGCATTCCATGCTCTGCACAGATTGATTTGTTGAGGGTTAACTGTTTTTTTTTCTTTTGCTCACTACAAAGAGCAGAAGCTGTGGGTCTTTACTTCATTGAATTCTCAGTGAAAATGCACATTTTAAGTATTCAAAAAGTATTTCAACATGCTTTTAGGAAATATTTACTGCTATTTGTAAGATCTGTATTCACTTGTGGTAACAAATGTCTGCTTCAAATAGCCCATTGACAGTAGCACTAAATTGGAAGTATGGATCCATAGAAAAAAACACCCCCTAAAACTACAACAGTCTAAAATGGAACATGAAATAGTCATCTAAATATAGGCTTTTCTCTAAAGACTGCTTTATATTCCTCTCCTGCATACCTACTAATGTTGTTATTTTGTTACATACTTCACAAGAATGTGTCGATTTTACTTGACTTCATCTTTTTCATTTAAATTCCAGCTAGCCAGTTAATAAATAAAAAAAAGTATTCAAAAAGTATTTCAACATGCTTTTAGGAGATATTTACTGCTAGTCCAAATTCTGCTTAATTAAGTGGCCCTTTAAGTCATTGTACCTTTCTCAATGGCTAAAACTTACACATCACAGGAAGCCCCTAGAAGTAATGTTTTCTCAATTTCTAGAGCCTCTCAAATTTTTCCTGTTCACTTTCATGAATGCTGCCATCTTTCACATCTGTGAGCTAGGGCCACGTCCACTGTGAGGGACTTCACAGCATCTCACATATATGAAACAAAAAACAGGCTTTACTCTAAAATCTGCTTTATATTCCTGTCCTGCATACCTACTAATGTTGTTGTATTGTTACATACTTCACAAGCATGTGATGATTTTACCTGACTACTATCGTCCTTTAAATTTTAAAAGCTACACTCGTTTTTTTCCATTAAGTGCAGATTTTATTGCTAACCACTTAATAAATAAACAATTCAATCTACTAAATGCGCACTAAAGTGGTCCTCTAGACATTATTACAGCATAATACATATATGAGCGTTGGCACACTGTGATAATATCACTAGAGTTTCTATTATTCTAGACTAAATAGACATTCCCCAGATTATTTATACTTCAGTGTCTCTTTCCTATGGGAAAATTTCCTGTTATTGTCAATTATTGAAGCTTCACAATGAACATTTAAGGTTATTTTCTGGATATATATTCTTCAAAGCTCTCTATTGTTAAACATTTGGATTTAGGTTAGCAATATTGTATTATGAGCTCAGTTGTGACTTTTTAGTACAGATAAATAGAAAAAAAAAATAGAAAAAAAAGCCCTCCCCTAGCAAATCCAAATCCTGGTAAACAACTGCTCATATTTGCTTTCAAAGGGCTGTGATGAGTAATGCAGTCACCTGGTCTCTGACCACCCTGAATAACCTTGTTATTATCTGAGGTTTCACCATCACTGTTTACTGTGATGGCAAAACACTGTTAACCATTTAGCAACTGTCTGAGAGAGGGGTTCATGAATCAAAAGTCTTATAATCGCATATTTAAGGTAAGCTGTTTTGAATAACCTGACTTGATCAAGGGCAAACTATTTTATTAAGTTAAAAAAGAATGGACCATTTAATGTATTATTTAATATTTACAATTTTGCTTAATCATAGGCTTATTGTTAAAAGACCACTAACTATCAGCATAAACAACCCCCCCCCCCCCCCCCCCGCAGATTTACCATTATCTATGTTTGTATGTATGAACATATAAGATATTTTATGCCTGTGTATACAATGAGCTGTATCCCCCCAGAATTATTCTGGCTCCTACACCTCTGGAGGGATGTATGGTGCAGGAAGGAAAAGGGAGTCGGATCTGCTATATGCTTGGAGCTTTTACGGTTAAACACCAACCTCCTTCTTACATGCTCATAAACATATAGTTGCAAGTTAAACTGTATATCCTTCTCCTAAGGAGATGTAAGCACCTGTCTTACGCATGGAAATTTCACAAAAGTATCATGGATTCCTCTGGGGACCAGCAAAGGCATAATTTGTTTTTTGTAATTAACAGTTACTTGCATGCTCTTTTCCCTGTATAATTAAACTCTGCCACACTCAAACTTTAAAAATATATATTTTTCATCATACAGCAGATTTTAGCCTTATTTGTCACCTGTCTGGGAACTCTGGATGCAGATAACACCTTCATTCAGATCTACGGAAAGGGCTGTCACAGTAATCAGAATAATCTGATAATGTTTTAAGACTATGGCACCCAGAAAATTTTACAAAAAAAACAAACAACCAAATGGGTGCTGCATTAAATATTATAGAAAAACATGTTTTAATAGACTTTATGTTTTTAGTGTTGGTGAGGTGAATGCTTAGTATCCTCTTCAAAAATTTAAGAATAAAAAAGTAGAGATTGTTGAGTTGTGGAAAAAAGTAGGGAATATTTCCTGCATTTTTGGAGCAGACCAATGTAAAGTCCATGTCATGATCTCAAAATCCATATTTTATACCGCTCTTAAAGACAAATTCCATTCTTAGATAAACTTAACCATCTTTATAAAAGTTATGAAATGTACCTAGTTTTCCAGTAACTCCATAACTTTTGTGGAGGGCAGAGACTGCCATTAAAAATAAAATTTCTATCATTGACACTTAGGATGCTGAGCTGATTGGGTAAAAACCTCAAATGCCAGTTAAGTTGTTCTCTGTTCTACATCAACTCCCATCACCAAATATACATTTTTAAGCAATACAAATGTAGTACTATTCATTTAACAGATATATTTGAACTTCATTAAAAGCACTGTTTAATATAAGAAAGAGGAAATTGTATTTAGATGAAGCCTCCCCTTAGTAAATTAGTAAGTAGCCCACTTTTCTCTTACCTTCATCAGCCTTAGCTGCAATGAGGACTCCCAGCAGCAGTGCTGGGAGTAGAAACACTTTCATGTCTTGTCTCTTTGGGAGCTACAAAGTTAATGAGACCCTGCTGGTCTGACCCATTGATTTGCACTCATGTTTGTCTGAACTTTCACCACCTATGTTTACAGAGATTGCTTACACAGGAAATTTACCAATACACACATCATGTGTCCATCCATGATGGACAAGTAGAAGAAGATTAGAAGGATATAAGAACAATGAGAGGGTGTAGAGGAGATGAAGAGAAAACTGGTAGATAAGAAGAAGAGAGAGGGGATAAAGGAAGAGAGAGGATGGAGGAAAGTGTGATGGAGGAAAATAAGACATGGAGCAGAAGAGAGATTGAATTTGGAGTAGAGAAGCAGAGATAGGCTGGAGAAAATGAAAAGTGATGAGATGATAGGGAGAGAGAAAGTCATGGAGCAAAGAGGAGGGTAGAGGAGAGGCAGAAGGAGGAGAGGAAGAAAGGGTCAAATGAGAGAGGGTAGGAGAATAGAAAAGAGGGTGATGGAGGAGAAGAAAATATATTCAGTAGAGAAAAGGAGAGAGTAAGATGGAGGAAAGAAAAAGAGAGGAGATGAAGGAGACAGGAAAGGAAGAGATGATGAGAGGGTAGGGATGAAGGGGATGATCAGAGGGTTGATGAGGAGAGGAAGAAAAGACACAAGTGGATAGACCAAGTAGCAGTGAAAAAATAGAGAGTAGTTTCTGACACTGATTTTTTTGTGATAGTTATATATCTGAAGTTTTCTCCAGCATTTAAAGTGAGAGAAAACATGACAGTGTGGCCTCTCATGTGAAAAATGTGAATAATCACTATCTAGATGAACTTCCAGTCCAAAAATAATTTTGACAGCACATTCTACACAGCATAGATGGTGGGAGTATTTAAATACATTGATGACAAAAACGTTCCCAGCTTCTCATTTGTTTTAACAAAGTTACTCAAAAACTGAATAGAAAAACTTAGATTCAATTCATATAACATTCAGCACTGTTATCTTGTCATAATGTGTAAGGGTCCTTTAGAAGTATAGTTTTGTAAATATTGTGCATTAAATAAATCACACTATGTATTTTACCAGCAAATGCCTGTTCTTTTGGATTTTGATAAACTGTTACTTTGTCGGGAAATCCTATATTCAGTTAATTTTTTTGTGGTATAGATACAGCACTCAATCATTCCTGCAACAATCTTACATTATATGATATTGAGACACACAATAACTATTAAATAAGTACAAAATCAATATCCTTTTCCATTTACAAGATGTACTTTTTGCATACCCTTTAAATATTATGGCATTACATATATTAATTTATTTTAAATAAATGCAATATGGTAGTACATATTTTTGTAGTATAAATCACTTCCGTTTTCTACGGCATATGATATGATGAGAGGGTTTTAGGGAATAAGGGTCCGGGTCACGTGGGAGGAATGATATGAGGGGGAGATGAGATCAATGAGGAAGTTTACAGGATTAATTGGTATGGGGATATGAGAACAGACGAGATGGGGGAATGAATAGGGTTTGAGGATCAAAGAGCGATCATTAGGGGAGAATGGTTACGAGGGGTGACATTTGGGTTCAGAGGGCCAAGGGCTATATGAATAGGATGTAATTGGGATATGAGGAGGATGAAATGGAGAATGAGGGGGTTTGGGAGGCATGGACTGTATATGATGAAAAAAATCAAAAGTAGATATGAGTTGGGGGGATGAGGGAGTTAGGGGAGTCAGATTGAGAAAAGAGGCAGTTTTAACAGATTAGAGGTACATGAGGATATGGGGTGACATGAGGTGCAATGAGATGAAGAATGATGTTTGGCCGCTGGGGGGTCATGAGAGGGATTTAATAGTAATGTTAACAAAATGTATTATTACTTTACTCGGGAGACCCAGAGCTTTGGATATTAGCTAAAATTTTCACTGATCTAATAGGTTTAAGTAAAAGTACAGATTTTCAAATAAAAGAAAAATGTTTGTTTTTTCCTTAATTACTAGCTTTATTATTTTTTCTCTAATTTACCTACAACAGAAATAAAAAGTATACTAGTGGAAAGCTGAACTGAAAAAAAATATGCGTTGTTTCCTGGGTGAGGAAAATGTCCTGAAACCCTGACACTGAAAGAGTTAAACCAGGGGCGGAGCTATGGCCGGTGCAACTGGTGCCATGCACCGAGCCCCCTGGCCTCTGAGAGGCACCTGCAGACCTCCTTTGGGTTCCCTGTGCACCCTGTGTGTCCTCTGTGGTCCCACACATCCCCTGCAGCTGCTGTGGCCCTCCAGTGTTTCCCGTGGGTCCTCAGTGGCCCTTGTGGGTCCTGGGTGGCCACTGTGGGGCCCCCGTGGGGCCCTTGTTGCCTCTGCAGGTTTTCTAAAGCCTTTGTGGTTCCCCTGTGGCCCTCAAGTGACCCCTGCAGGTACTCTGTGGCCCCTGTGGGATTTCTGTGGCCCCAGTGGGGCCTCTCTGGCCCCTGTAGGTCTTCTGTGGCCCATGCGGACCCCAAGGGCCCACTGTTGCCCCCAGTGCCTCCTGTGGCCTCCCTGGGGTCGCCTGTGGCCCCTTATGGCCCACTGCAGCCCCCAACAGGCCCTAGGGGCCCCCTGTACCCCTGTGGTCTGCTCTGTTCATTGCAGGCCCCTGCTCACCCCCACGCAGACCTCTGCGGCCTCCCTCTGCCTTTTGTGGCCCCCTCGGTCCTTGTGGAACCCTGTGGCCCCCACAGACCTCTGTGGCACCCTCGGCCCTCTGGCCTGCATTGGCCTTTCCTCACCCCAGGATGTGGAGTGCAGAATCAAGCAGGTAAGAAAGTATTTCTATAGGTTTATATATATATATATATATATATATATATATATATATATACAGTGTCTCACAAAAGTGGTGAACTCCATGCCCATGATGGTTAGGGCACTGCTGGAAAATAATGGTGGCCACACAAATATTGACACTTTGGGCCCAATTTGGACATTTCCACTTAGGGGTGTACTCACTTTTGTTGCCAAAGGTTTAGACATTAATGGCTGTGTGTTGAGTTATTTTTAGGGGACAGCAAATTTACTCTGTTATACAGGCTGTAGACTTACTAGATTACATTGTAGCAGAGAGTCATTTCTTTAGTGTTGTCACATGAAAAGATATAATACAATATTGTGAGCGTTGTATTCACTTTTGTGGGATACTGTATGTCACTACCTGCTTCTTCAATGGGCTTGACAAGAACCTAGTTCAAGCCTACCCCAGAAGGACCATGCAGTTCTTACAACCTCTGGTACAGAAGATGGCCTCAGGATATCAGGAACACCATATAATCCCTTAGAATTAGGATTAATGCACAGAATGACACTTACACCTTGTCTATGTAAGTAGATACCACTGACATACCTTTATTAATTGGCACATATTTTACAATTTTCTGGCACACAGGCTGGACAATCAGTAAGCCACATCCCTAAATAATAAGCTGCCCCTTGTTTACTGGGAACCCCTGTACCTCTGATGAAATAAGATCTTTAATCTCATCCTGTTAATTTTAGTAACTTTAAACAATTGTTCTAACCACTCAGACTATCTGCTTATCTGCGCAAGGCCCGTGAGGCCGGGGGAATCTTAACAAGATAACAACACTGTACATAATAGGCTACTCCCGCTTACTGGGAAACCCTGTAAAAGGATTATCTATTAGATGATAGTCTTGGGTGTTGGCTGATGCAATAGCCTGCAGAATAGCTAATATGTTATGCAGAGCATAAACCAAGATACATACAGTATAACAGTGTAATCATATCTTAACCATAAGCAATAAAAAATAAATAACTTTAGCCAAGCTCTCTTAAAGGGAGTGCTCCTAATCTTAGCTTGTTACCGGTATAAAAGACACCTGTCCACAGAAGCAATCAATCAATCAGATTCCAAACTCTCCACCATGGCCAAGACCAAAGAGCTGTCCAAGGATGTCAGGGACAAGATTGTAGACCTACACAAGGCTGGAATGGGCTACAAGACCATCGCCAAGAAGCTTGGTGAGAAGGTGACAACAGTTGGTGTGATTATTCACAAATGGAAGAAACACAAAATAACTGCCACTCTCCCTCAGTCTGGTGCTCCATGCAAGATCTCACCTCATGGAGTTTCAATGATTATGAGAAAGGTGATGAATCAGCCCAGAACTACACAGGAGTATCTTGTTAATGATCTCAAGGCAGCTGGGACCATAGTCACCAAGAAAACAATTGGTAAAACACTATGCCGTGAAGGACTGAAATCCTGCAGCGCCCGCAAGGTCCCCCTGCTCAAGAAAGCACATGGACAGGCCCATCTGAAGTTTTGAAATTAACATCTGAATGGAGAACTGGGTGAAAGTGTTGTGGTCAGATGAGACCAAAATCGAGCCGTGTTTGGAGGAGGAGGAATTCTGCCTATGACCCCTAGAACACCCCCCCCCCCCGTCAAACATGGAGGTGAAAACATTATGCTTTGGGGGTGTTTTTCTGCTAAGGGGACAGGACAACTGTACCGCATAAAAAGGAACAATAGACAGGACCATGTAGTGTCAAATCTTGGGTGAGAACCTCCTTCCGTCAACTAGGGCATTGAAAATTGGTCGTGGATGGGTATTCCAGTATGACAATGACCCAAAACACACAGCCAAGGCAACAAAGGAGTGGCTCAAGAAGCAGCACATTAAGGTCCTGGAATGGCCTAGCCAGTCTCCAGACCTTAATCACAAAGAAAATCTGTGGAGGGAGCGGAAGGTTCAAGTTGCCAAACATCAGCCTAGAAACCTTAATGACTTTGAAAGGATCTGCAAAGAGGCCAACTACAAGAAACGTCTGACCTCTGTGATTGCCAACAAAGGTTTTGCCACCAAGTACTAAGTCGAAAGGGTCAAATACTTATTTCACTCATTGACTTGCAAATCAATTCATAACTTTTTTGACATGCATTTTTCTGGATTTGTTTTTGTTATTCTGTCTCTCACTGTTAAAAGACTGATCATTTCTTTATCAGAGGACAAACGTTTAAAATCAGCAGGGGATCAAATACACTTTTCCCTCACTGTATACAGTCAGGTCCATAAATATTGGGACATGGACACAATTCTAACCTTTTTGGCTCTATACACCACCACAATGGATTTGAAATGAAACGAACAAGATGTGCTTTAACTGCTTTAACTTACTTTTGGTCCCTTAAAAAGTGGGAGGCACATATACAAACTGTTGTAATTCCTACACCGTTCACCTGATTTGGATGTAAATACCCTCAAATTAAAGCTGAAAGTCTGCAGTTAAAGCACATCTTGTTTGTTTAATTTTAAATCCATTGTGGTGGTGTATAGAGCCAAAAAGATTAGAATTGTGTCAATGTCCCAATATTTATGGACCTGACTGTATATATATATATATATATATATATATATATACACACACACAAATATATATATATATATATATATATATATACACATATATATATATGTATATATATATATATATATATATATATATATATATATATATATATATATAGACACAGACCCACATATATATATTTATATATATTTTTAAATATATTTTATATATATATTTTATATATGTACGGTTTGAGTTGATGTTAGAGTGGGTTTGGGAAGTGCAAATAAAAAATTGTGCCTGCCCCCTCCTGGGGTCGGGGGCTTGCATATTCTTTTTGCACCGGGGCCTCCCATGCACTAGCTCTGCCACTGGATGAACATACCCTGAATTGTTTTATCAGAATTTTAGTTTAATGTCACTGCTGCTTTGCTTTTGGAATCATCTATACAGGCCTTGAGCTGTCTCATGAGCTGCCCAAGTAGTTAACATGAATTAAGTAGTGGATTAATATGAATTGTTGATATTCTTTCTTTCTTCTGTCTTTTGTGTGACTTTATTGTTAAGATGGTAGCCAGTCATGTTTGGTATTGAAATGTTGCATTTTTCCCAGGGATTTTAATAAAGTGTATTACCAGGATTCCTGGGGAAGAGGGCATTGATCCAGTACATTGGGGGAAGGGCTGGCTGTCGCCAGGTGACACTAGACCCTCAGGTGTGAATGGGGAAGCAAGCTGGGACCATTATTGTTCTAAATAACATAAGGGACATGAATCTAAAAGTACTGGGGCATATGGAGGGTCACATATTCCAGCAGACAGAGTGTCTCCACTCCTGATCTGATTGGATACCCCCTAGCTAGGCTTCAGGACCAAGGGGGGGTGGGGGGGGGGGGGGGTGGTATGAAGGGGTGACATCGCTTGATGGAAATGCCTCTCAAAGTGGTCAGGGTGGGGGCTGGTGGGGATTGGTGGGGTTGTGTTGATAATTGAACATGATTGGATTGTAACATGCTGTACCACCATCAACAAACTGGTTGTCATTTGAACTGCATAATTTACGTGTATGTTTCATTCTGAGGGACTAATAATACACCCTTACTATGGGGATTATTGCTGTTATCCCTACTGGGTGGTCTACTGGGCACTTTGGTGGATGTAAGCTGGGTTGGTTCTGTTCTTGCAATCAGGGATATACAACAAACCAGACAGTAGGGATATACAACAAACCAGACAGTCCTATTGGTTATTTTTGAGCTAGGTTCTTATCAAGGCCAACAGAAGTAGTAGGTGATCAAAAAAGGGAGGTTATATAAAATTAATATCAGCTGCATTGTTATGGGATGAGGATGAAGGCTCAACAAGCACTTCAGCCATTCAAGATCTCCAGACTGAGCACTGACTGACTTAAAATAATAATAGCCAAATACTACCCATCTGATACTAAATTGATCGGTTAAGTACCACAATTGGAGCTACTTTCCATTTACAATATATACTATACTGCTTGAAATCCCATAATTGGTAATTTGATTTGACATGTCTTATCCCATTTGTGCTTGGTTATTCTCCTTTAACAAACCCTTGTGTATCATCTCCATTTAAGATCCATGTGCTGTTTATGGTTTAAATGTTATTTATATATACTGATAATTTAAGAAGTAATATAGTTTATCTGTCTTTATCAGCCAAGGAGCAGGATAACATTATACATATTGTAGAAAGTGTTTCTGTAGTTCAAGAAAAACAGCCCTTGTTTGTGAAGTATAACAAATTAACCACATTGACAACTGTGTAAGTATAACAGCTATGCAACATAAACAATCTTCAGATTTTTTCAAGAAAATATGGAAGTCTAGGTATAGAGCTAGAGCATGAGGAGTATGAAGTTTTATCTATTGGTGAAGGAATACATGGATGATATTGAAGACACTGAATTTGGCAACAGCATCTCTTTCCACTGTTACCAATCTAGTGTGAAAAGCCTAAAATGTACTGCATCCCTTTGCACTTTCTGTTCTTTGTGCATAAGGAATGCTAAGTATGCAGGGAATACTTCTTACAGACTTTCCGTAATGTCCATTCTCATATTTGATTCATGGCTAGCATGAAAGAGAAGAGTGATACATCACTATCCTACACAGGGCACAACCAAGATTTGAAACCATATTCTCATCATGTTAGGCAATGGCCACTAACCCCTCAGAAAGAGCAATATTGTTTGTTTGCATTTTTGTTCAGTCCTTCAGTCGTGTCTGACTCTCTGTGACCATATGGACCACATGGTCCATATGGTTTTCTTGGCAAAGATATCGGAGTGGGTTGCCAGTTCCTTCTCCAGTGGACTGTGATTTGTTTGACCTTGCTGCTATGACCTGCCCATCTTAGGCAACCCTACATGGTATAGCTCACAGCTACATTTAGGTACACAAGCCCATTCACCACGACAAGGTAGAGATCCAGAAGGGGATACTTGCATAACCTTTAATAAAAATAACTCTCCATACTTGGTGTCACCCTTTCTGGTGGACTATAATCCCTAGATTCCACACGTACCAGAGAGGGACATTTGAACTTGCTAAATGATTACATTTTGTTAATAAATACATTTTGACATTGTTCTGTATTTCTATAAAGTGATGGCCAAGTTTGAACAAAGTGGTATACCCTGTTGAGAATACATGCTTAAGAGCTGTAATTATTTAATTAATGAATTCTGTTGGTATGTCTGTTAACTCTCCTGGTCCAGTCACTGAAAAGCTGCCCTGATGCATTCAAGTGTCGATAAGGAATATCCGAATAATGGAGGACTTTGCACTTTTGTTGTATTGTACCTGTATTTGAACTTACCTTAGAATTTGTCCATACCTTTGGAATTGTACCCATTTTGTTTTATGCTATTTCTCGAACTTAAAAATATAAAGGACTTGAAGTTACTGCAATATCTCTTAATTTATACAAAGAATACATACATAATCTTTTTCTAAGCCCACCCATGGAATGAGCAATTTGGAAGGTTTATTAAGATAATACATTCATGCTATTGCTTTTAACTATATCACATATGGACCTTCCTATTCCTACAGGTTTCTGTGCCTTTGCTCGACCATATATACAGTGGTACCCTGGAACTCAACTTTTATCCATTCCGGACGGTAAGTTGAGTTCCAAAAATGATGAGTTGCCAGGTTGCATTTCCCATAGGGATCAATTTAAATTGAAATATTCTGTCCCGTACCCCAGAAGATTCACATTAAAATTAAACAGACATAAATAAAAACAATAATTAGATCAAATATAATGGAATTTAACTTCACTTTAACTGTACTGATAGGATTTGAGGGCCCAATGGTATGGAGGCGAAGTAGTGGAGGAGAAGGAGGAGAAAGGTTATTGCTTGGAACTTTGGTTCTTATAGCCACTGGCTACACTCTGGTTGTTGCAAGCACAATCTACACTTTGGTTCTTATAAGAACAGGATGTACTTTGGTTCTTGATAGCTCAGGCTGCCCTTTGGTTCTTATAAGCACAGGCTACACTTTGGTTCTTGAACGCACAAGCAGCAATTTGATTCTTATAGGCAGTCTACACTTTGATTCTTGTAGACACAGACTACACTTTTTATTCTTATAGGCGCAGATTGAGAAACAATATGTGGGGTGGCGTGAGCACGTCGAGAACCGAGCAATCGTAGAGTTCTAAGCCAACTTTGTCAGTCAGACACATTGAATACAGAGCAAGCATCGAGTTCTAAACCATTTTTTGTCAGACTCAACGAGTATCAAAAATGAAGAATTTCCGAGGAGGTCAAGAACCAAGGGTCCACTGTATATTGTTTGGGACAGGGTTGTTAATATTATTATAATTAATAATAATAATAATAGTGCCAAGTTTTTATCAAGTCTTTTAATTTTACACATTTCTATACATTTGAAGGTAGTTACACTTTCATTTAAAGGACAGCAAACCAGTATGGAAAGCTGTGAGGGACTGCTCATGTAGGCTCACAATCTAGAGGGGATGAGGAATAGAAGGGACACAAAGTTAGAGTGGCATAGTAAGGTACAGTTGCTTGGAATGTCGTATGTGCATAGGACATTAGTTGTAATAAAGTAGTGCCTAGACCAGAGGCTTTGTATAATTATAAAGCATTGGAGGCATGGAAAGACTCTGAGGATGTGTGTGAGTGAGATCCAAAGGAGGGTGCTCTTCAGGAGAAATCTTGTATGCAGGACTGAGAAAAGGTTTTGAGAGAGCAAGTAAAAGTCTGTGGTGGAGTAGAAGGGATGTGGGAGAAGGTGTATGGACATGAGAACTGAGATGTAGGGGAGTGCAGCATCATATATATAGCACCTTTTAGTAGCAAACCTTTATGTTCTCTATTATGAACTCTAAAAAAGGGCTTCTGACACAAATCTCTTACATTATAAATTCCAAAAGTCACCTCAACAAGATATATTTCTAGAGAGTTCATATTTCTTATTTTTATACTGATAACCTTTTATCCTGGTTGACAATGTGTACTTATTGAACAAACAGTTAAAGCTTGCGTAATATACTGGTTAGGACATCATGGAATAGGTGCTGTGCGATACGTAATACGAGCATATCATAGAGAGAAGAACACATTATTTTCACATTGTTTATTCACATTGTTTATTTTACACACAGAGATATATTGTTCACTGTGTCAAAAAGGTGCAAGTACTTCAGAGAGACCAGTAAGTGGTCATATTTTAAAACTGTGTTTAATCTGCTCACTAAATAGCCACTGATGTCTGATTACAACCGAACCAGTACTGTGCGATGTGACGTGGGTATCTGGGATTCACCTTGTCGACTCTCTTTGTTTGTAGGTTCACTCGGTAATATTTATCTGAGCAAAAGAAAAAAAGGAAAGTATTATTTAAGCCCTTGAAAGATGTACAAGAAGAAGATTATTCAATTTTAAAGTCAATTACTGCTTAACTTTTGATATCTCATTGACATCCAGGAAAACAAAAAAAAACAGAATTCTTTGCTCCATTTTCAATGAGGGTAATCAGGTCGTTGGTATCACTGCTTATATTTGAAACCGTTTACTATTGTGGTAATTTGTATTTTATATTGTACACTAAATGTAGAATCAGGTTGCTGCTTATTGAAGGGAAAGGTTTTGAGAGCAATAATAATTGTATATGCCACCTTCCCATTGTATAGACACAAGTCTCCTCCTACCTCAGGAAGTAGATCACTGGAAATTAAAATTATAGGTTCAATAGCAGCATATAAAAGTAATAAATTAGAGGCTAGATAATATTTTTTACATTTTAAAAATTTTACTTTTTTTCAAGTGTAATTCTTCAAAAGGGGCTATTCACATTTTTTGCCCACGGTAGTTCTTTAAGTTTAAATAACAGAGTTGTAATGTAAAATGTATTTCACATAAACATATTTGTTATTATAAATATACACCTAATAAAGGGTAGGACAAAATCTGCCCAGGAAAGGATCTGCAAGGACACAGGAGGACAGCCTCCTGTGCAGATCTTCTCTTACACCATGGATACCTAACAGGGGTGGAAAGATGCAGATCTCCACAAAACTACAGCAGTAAAGTTCAAATATTAGTTTTAAAAACAACATTGTTCTTTTTCATATACAGATTTTATTGCTCAGGTACATTATCACTTAATATATCTGCTAGATGTAGCCAGTTTCCCTATTAATACATGGCATTTACTGTGGTATCACATACCTTTTCTGAAGAAATATACGCTCTGGACAGGCTTACAACGTGGTCTGGTGTGCCATGGCAGCCAGTCGGGATCACTCTCTTTATCATCATCTATATCATCATTCAGGATTAATTCCCTGGTGGGCTTTCGTCTACGGTTGTATCTACGTCGGGACTTCCTTTTCTTACTGCGACGCAGTAAGGGATACTTTCTCTTCTGTGGAACGTAAATCCTGCTTAGCATCACGGCATCCACTTTACTGGGTAGTCCCTTCCAGTCTTTGCTGATCAAAAGCGGTCCTTTGTTTATTTCTGGTGGCCACAGGAAAAAAATATAGAAACCTGAAGTCTAATATTTATAAAAATACTGATTTAAATACCCCTTAAAGCACCACTGTAGTCTTGAAAAGACTTCACGTTTCTGAAGTATGCATCAAACTTACAACATTAGCAGCTACAGTATCTCACAAAAGTGAGTACACCCCTCACATTTTTGTAAATATTTTATTATATCTTTTTATGTGACAATACTGAAGAAATGACACTCTGCTACAATGTCAAGTAGTTAGTGTACAGCCTGTATAACAGTGTAAATTTGCTGTCCCCTCAAAATAACTAAACACACAGCCATTAATGTCTAGACCGCAACAAAAGTAAGTACACCCCTAAGTGGAAATGTCTAAATTGGGCCCAATTAGCCATTTTCCCTGCCTGGTGTCATATGACTTGTTAGTGTTACAAGGTCTCAGGTGTGAATGGGGAGCAGGTGTGTTAAATTTGGCGTCATCACTCTCACACTGTCTCATACTGGTCACTGGAAGTTCAACATGGCACCTCATGGCAAAAAACACAGGATCTGAAAAAAGCATTGTTGCTCTACATAAAGATGGCCTATTCTAAAAGAAGATTGCCAAGACCCTGAAACTGAGCTGCAGCACTGTGGGCAAGACCATACAGTGGTTTCACAAGAGAGGTTCCGCTCAGGAAAGGCCTCGCCATGGTTCACCAAAGAAGTTGAGTGCACGTGCTCAGCGTCATATCCAGAGGTTGTCTTTGGGAAATAGACGTATGAGTTCTGCCAGCATTGCTGCAGAGGTTGAAGGGGTGGGGGTCGTCTCAGAAAGAATCCTCTTCTAAAGATGATGCACAAGAAAGCCTGCAAACAGTTTGCTGAAGACAAGCAGACTAAGGACATGTCCTGTGGTCCGATGAGACCAAGATAAACTTATTTGGTTCAGATGGTGTCAAGCGTGTCATGCCTACAGTCAAGCATGGTGGTGGGAGTGTCATGGTCTGGGCCTGCATGAGTTCTGCTGGCACTGGGGAGCTACAGTTCATTGAGGGAACCATGAATGCCAACATGTACTGTGACATACTGAAGCAGAGCATGATCCCCTCCCTTCAGAGACTGGGCCGCAGGGCAGTATTCCAACATGATAACAACCCCAAACACACCTCCAAGACGACCAATGTCTTGCTAAGAAGCTGAAGGTAAAGGTGATAGACAGGACAAGCATGACTTCTGACCTAAATCCTAGTGACCTAAATCATTTCTTCAGTGTTGTCACATTAAATGATATAATAAAATATTTACAAAAATGTAAGGGGTGTACTCACTTTTGTGAGAAACCGTATATGAGCCATGAGCATTAAGGCAATTTTAACAGACTTTACTAGTATTTCAAGAAATACATACTGTCTATATCCAACCTCTCCTTAGCCCCATGATGAAGAATTAGGATATTATTGCAGTTTTCTCAAGAAGTGTCTGTGTTGAAGCACATTCTAATGTATTCCAAAAAGAATATCCCTCATATGCCCTTTCATCATTCAAAATGGTTTAAGTCATAATTAAGGCTTCTGAAATGTTCTATATATGACTTATGCTAATTCAATTGCAAGCCCGCATCTCATGGAAGGTCGGCTGGATGAGCTGCAAGCTCCCGTTCATCTCCGTTTCCGGAGCTATTCAATTGATAAAGGCCGCAAGTTACTGGCCCAAACCCGACTCTGTAAACCATTAACTGGTTCATAGCAGTTCAGGGTGGGAACATGATCAATTAAGCAAGCCCGTAACCTCCCATTTTGCATCAGCCAATAGAAAATGAGTCATTATTACGGGAGTAAAACATGGAGGTTACACGTTAATCAATTAGGTTCGGGGGTCCTATATGCAATCAAACTCTAAACCCGCAAAATAAAGAATTATGAAAATGAATGCCAATACTAATCTAGTCCATGTGGGTGGCCTGATATTATTAACTCATTGATACCCGAGATTGATTTAGCCTTGAAATGAAACATACAAATACATTTCATTTTCTGCCGATTTGCAAGCTTGAGACTGTTGGGCAATTAATTCTGTCTTTCATCGCTTTCCCCGTTATTTACAGTGCAGTATTGATCTTTTATTTGCATTTACAGTGCTACAGATATTTATTTAACCCCCTTGCACGTCCTCTCTAGCACTTGTAGGATTTTCTCCTTCATTTACCATTTACGGGGGTGAAAACATTTGCTGGCTTGGGGAAATTGAACAATTGAATAGCGATTTGCAAATTTTCACGTTCGCAACTCTTGCGAAAGATCAAAGGCTTCGAGATGCTGTAAGTTCTGGGTTTAACCATCTGAAAGTTTTCAAGGCCGTAACTCGTAACCCGTTTGGAGCCCGCAAAAAGACGGCAATTGAATAGCAAATTGACTTGGGGCCTCACTTGCGGGCTACAGTAACTTGCAATAGCTCAGTTGATTCGGGCCCCCTGTCTCTATCGGTAATATTGAATCACCCTCTGCACTGGAGCTAAATCTGTCTCGGACAGTCTTCTCAATGACAATCTTGGTCATTAGTAAAATCAATTATTTTATTGCAGAATTGCATCCGTATAAAAAAAAAAATACTAGCTCTAAAAAATGTTATGCTACAAATGAGCATAAAACAACAAAGTCAGAGATGCTCATCAGAGAACGAACCAACCTTAATAGGTCAGTTCTATAGCCATGATAAGCTACTCTGAGAGCAACTTCTTTTAACTCACTTGAGCCCGTCACAGGGATAAATATCCTGTAGTATATCAGTCTGGTCCCACTCAAAAGAGTGACCCAGCCCCGAAATACCAGGCAATTCTACCCTGAACAGGAGAAACAGCAAACCCCAGACGCGTTTCGACCTTTATGGGCCTCGTTAGTGAGGTGCAGCTGAACTCCCTAAGGCACAGTGAGCAAGGGGTCCACGTCTGGAGTCCCCTATTATCCTTAGGGAGACTAAACCCTAAAGGTAATTTGCATATAGAAAACAACAAAGTCAGAGATGCTCATCAGAGAACGAACCAACCTTAATAGGTTAGTTCTATAGCCATGATAAGCTACTCTGAGAGCAACCTTTTTCTGTGAAGAGGTTTATCAGTATAAGCAGGAATTATAACTAGAATATATTGCTCATTAAACTCAGATTGAAATTAAAGTACATTTGTGTTACCTTCTAGTGCCTTGTCTAATATACTGTGAGTAATATCAGTACACCAGTGAAGTGAAACGATCCAGTCCTATACTCACTTGTGTTCCCAGTTCCAAAGAGCCCATCAAAGAAATCTTCCCAGCTGTCCAGCCTTAGGCCAGCAAATGATTTAAAGACCTCTGAAGGGGCTGAGCCCTCACACTCTGCCTGGCTGGGTTGGGTTTTAAATTCATATATCCAATATTTGTTGCCTGATAACAAGATAAAGACTGTCAATGCAAGATTGAATAAGTGCAATGATATATTGAGTCAAGGAGTTGTATGTGCAACATGCTGAAAATTCTCACATTTTAGTTAAGCAAGTTGCTATAAACAGCTTAGAATATTTACACTACATCTGAGTATGTTTGGCACTGTAATGTCTTTTTGAACATCCTTTAAACCGTTACTGTTTGCCTGTTGAAGAGAAATGACGCGAAAATGTATTGTTGTTTTAAATGATAAATCACTTCCTCTATGTCCTGAAGTGTTAGCACATACATCACTGATGGGTAGTAGGTAGGGCCGCTCCTATTTCCGCTCCTAACTCCCTTGCAGAAAAGTGTCCTTCATAGTCAAGCTAGGAGAAGAATCAAAAGATATGCAGTAGATGCAGAGGTTTCTGGTCAAACATGTCTCAGAAGTACCAATATACATAGGTGGAACTTTATGTGCTGTCACATCAAAATTTGGAGAAAGAGATTTATCAGTGATTAAAATAATTAAATTTTCTCTTAAAACCCTGATGGTGCACGTTGTGAACATACCAAAGTCATTCCAACAAGTATATCCGGGGTGGTGGGGAGTTGGGGGATACAACATTTGTTAAGTAACTTGTAAGATTTTCCTGCAAACTGCTTTTGGGCATATGTATCTGTCAATGAGACCTACAGACTAAAGTATGCTCTGTTCATTTCCTGTTAATTATTTTCAAGGAAATATTTTTTGCAAGCAATATATCAACTTTTGTAATATTTAAAACATGCTATTTTAAATGCATTAAAATGTGCTCTATCTACAAATGTAAACAGCTACATAAATTAGAAAATGATGTGAAGGGAATTCCACTGTTATGGAAATAATAGGAGTTATCTGTGCCGTTTTAAGGAAAAATACAATGTGTTTATGTGATATTTAAAAGAGTAAGAGACGTTTTTGTTTCCTTTACTAATACAAATTACGTGATAAAAAACTGATTGGAATTAGTGACTTGCAATGGCAAAAAGTCAGTGACAGAGATTGGAATACAAAACTCTGGATAATCAGCACTAAAACAAACATGTGGTTATTCCATGTATGACCTGGAAGTGTTCAGCAATTTTGGTACTGCTACATGGTATTGATCAAGCAGTAAAGTGCTCCATTCCTGCTGTTTTGAATAAGTCTAGGAGGCTTCTAAATAAATTATGTGTGTGTGTGTTAATGCACATTGAACAATGTTGTAATAGAAGCCCATAAATGACTCTATTTTTTTCTAAATGTTTAGATGTATTCTATTGAATCAATTTATGTCTTGTAGCCTCCACATGTAAACCATGTATTTTTAAGTAGGGGACATGATCATATGACCTGGCAATATTAAGAAAGCCAGTAGAAAATGAGTGCTTCATAATGAAGTCAGAAAAGCATGGAAGTTGGATGTAATCTGCAATCGGAGGCTACAAATGAATTAGTGCCAATAAGTAATACTTGCCTATTGAACTCGCAATCAAGTAATCTAGCACTCTATAAAATGCATTAGATCATCTGTTTTAGTCCATGTGTGTTTTATGATATGTATTAACCCCTTAAGTCCTTTAATCGATATTACTCAGAAATAACATTTAAAAATAATATTTGTTAATTGCATATTTGTAGGTTTGAGACTGCTGTGTAATTAATTATAATGTCTTTCCATGCCTTCCCATGCTTTTAAAGTACATTACTGTATGTTTAATTGCTGCTACGGCTCTAATAAGTGTTTGAAAAAGCCCTTGCAAGTCCAATTTAGTACTCATAATATTTTTGACAGGAACTTGATAAATTTTTCAGTTGCGAGTCAGACTTTATTTGTGAGCTAGAGCTACGGGTCTAATAGAATATTGATTTTGTATAACTTTAATTAGTTAGAGCTTGTAATATTTGAGCTGTGATAAAACCAATGGAGTTCTGAGGCCAAATTTGCTTCTTTGGTTGGCCCGTAGTGATTGTGGGCAGGTAACCCGTAATTGGATTGCGAGTGGGTAATAGAATATGTGGAAATATTAAGAGTGATTTTTAGTGTGTATAAATTTACAATTTGGTCAATAGAATAGGGCTCATTGTTTCTCTAGGTACTGTAAGTGAATCAGCTATGTGCACAGCCATGCATATGCTTCCATGCTTCCATAGAAGCCTCCTAGCATGACCCAGCAACAAAAGAGCACATTACTGCTTGATCACAACTGAAAATGGTATCACATGGAATAAACTAAAATGTTTTAAAAATAAGTAAATTTATTTGTTTTAAATAATATGCTTACTACTCAGTTTGGCATACTGCCTACAGGGGCAATATGCATTTTTTTTTAAAATAATGTCATATAGTGGTTCTTTAAGTCACAGGAAGTGGGAGAAGACAACGATTTGAGCACTGCCTAATAGGAGGAGTGAGGACTTCAGTATTTTATGTGCTACACATTCCTGGTGAAGTTATAACCAATGAAGGCAGTGACATTTTTGCTAAATAATGGATACATATATGTTATACTCCATATTTACCCTCATAGATAATACCCTTTACAGATCTTTCACCATATCTCTTATTACTAACCTCACCCTTGTTACCAAGAAATTGATATACCTGTGACACATGTAACTGGATATTGCTACCTTAGAATATCTTCTCAAAGTTACTTAAACTGAGTTTTATTGATGATATTTGAGATTTTTGGCTGTGTCCTGCAAGAAATATACTTATTGAATTATACAAATATTGTTTTGAGCTACGAATCCTATGATCACAACTGCGTCAAAAAAACAAAGAAATATATTTACAGTAATATGAATGGAAAATTGTTTGGTTGCTAATGGATCTTACCTGTGATCATGTAATTCTAAAACCTAAAATCACTTAGGTATACAAAAGATATATGAAAGGTCAAGCAAAATTGTATCCACACATATACAATAACAGGGAGATGAACAATTGAACAACATGAACTATTATATAGCATTTGCACATCATAGTAAAGGCACTGATATGAGCAACTAAAATAGATATTATTGTTTTCCATACATAGAACACTGAAGAATGCTTTATAGTGCATGTAGCAGTTCTGATGAATAAAACATGTATAAGCCTCAAAAACAAGGTATTATATTATGGGAAAATAAAAGTAACCTTTGAAGAAATAAGCCTTTTCTTTGCCATTGTAATTATTTGCTGGTACAGCAAAGGCAGCATCAATATTGCTTGGGAAAAGGAGAAAACCATCAGAAATCTCACGAGGATACCCTTCATCCAGGACTCCGTCTAAGAACCTCCAATACTTAGTACCCTGAAAAAAACATTAGCATTTCAACTTATTAAATATTTTTTGTAAGCCAGTGTTTTGGTACGAAGGAGCACATGCATTTGTTTGTGAAATGAATAGCCACTGTGTAAGTCAGTATATAAAAGTATTTTATCTGTTTTGGAGGGAGGGATGGGGGAGAAGGCAAAAGTAAGTGGTGAGAGGGATGTTTTAGACAATGGCATCTCATTGAATCAGACACTTAGACCCTTCCTCTGCACATGGTCAGTAGATGGAAGTAGAAGAAAGCCTTCTCACACAAATCACATACAATCTTCACCAAAGTATCTTATGGGTATGTATATATACTTTAAACGTGAGAAATGTGAAAAGATTGTGATAAAATATCAGTGATGTATATGATTGTCATCAATCTATAGGGTATCATTTTGTTTTAACACATTTGTTAAATGTAAAGCTGAAGTAGACAAACCATTTAAAAAAGAATGCAAGACAAATGGGTGATGGATGTGTCTGTTTAGCAGAAAGAAGATAATCATGGTCTTAACTACCTGGATGTGGTATGTCCAATAGCATTCTGATTAGATAGAAACAAAGTGAAGTAGGATACCCAGCTTAGAGAATAGACACTCCAAGTAACATATTTATTAATGGCTCTTGTCTCCTTAAGCAGGCCATTTCTAACCCTGGATCCATGTTGTAGTAGTATTCCCTACTACTGTTTAACACTGTTTCTATTTTTTTTTTTTAAATAGTTTTTATTACAAAATATAAACATATATAAAACATTCGTGTGACATCAAGTCATTCAGTTTACAATAAATACAGTAGTTAAAAAGAAAAAGGAAAAACATTATCAACTTTTGGTAGATGTCATACACATATTAGTACATAGTACAGACAATTATACGTGTCCAACATTCATACACATTCATACCTACAGACAGCTTATGTCAATAGATCACTTCACATGATCTTCAAAACAGACCTCTAATTAACTGGTAAAATAGTTAAGTTCTGGCGTCCCAAATCAGCCATTTTTTTACTGTTATTATTTAAAACTCCAATATCGGGGATGTTTCTCTCGAGCTCCTGGCAACGGTCCATTTTAACTAAAATTTAGTTCCAACTTGGAGAGATAGCTTGTCTCCATTTAGAAACAATCGCAATTTTGATTATTGTAAATAATTGTATCATGTAGGCTATTTCTTTATTTTTGTACTTTTTCGAGAATATATGTAATAGACCGGTGCTGGACGCCAGATTGACAACCTCCTTAAGGATAATTGAAATAGAATCAAAACATTTTTCCCAGAGTGATGTAATAAGGGGGCACGTCCACCAAATGTGAAGATAACTGCATGCAAACCGCAGCCTCTCCACTGTTTCTAATCATCTTGATATATTTAAACTGCACAACTATGTAATCTGGCATGTTCTGAGAGGCACTACATTTAAATGTAACAGTTGAGACAATGTCATAGCTAGTGGTGACTGATGGGTAAATATGTATTGTAATTGTGTGTGTGTGATTTGGGATGTTTCTGGGAGTTTACTGGCAATTATATGCATAAAGCCTTTTACCATCTGCATGAATAAAATGGATATTTTCATCAGATATTAACATGTGAATTCTAATCAGAAGCACATTTTCTCTCCTCACCTTGAATATGAATGTCTTTCCCTGGCAGTTCATGCGAGTGAAGGCTGCATCTATGGGACCTTCTATGCCCCATACATCTTTAATAAGCCTGGGAGATACGTCTACTGCATCTTTTTCAACTTCAAAAAAGTATTTGCCTGGGGAATAAATGGAGTGTGTTAAAGAGGAATCTGACTTTGGATAAAATGATTGTATCTGTTGTGCTTTTACTTCTAAAATCTTCAGAAATGAAATGATGCCTTCACGGGATTGTTTCCGAAACTAATAAAGCTATAGGATCTAATTTGGTTGCCAGAAGTATTGATGGAACCCAGAACTCCCACTATTGCATTTTCTGTTCATTCAAGGTATAACTAAACTTGATAGTGAGCAAATGTTATTTACAAAGAAAAAAATAAACATACAATTTCCATTTTTCACTATAAATTAATTATTTTTTACTAAATTCCTTAACCAATGGTAAAAAAACAGAAGGTATACTCTAATCCATTTGCTGGTATCTCCAGTTATGAAATAAGCTATACATAGGGATGTATAAGGAGATTTCAAAATGGTTCCCTACTAGTTTCATGATTTTTACAGCCCTACCACCCAGAGGTGGGATAGCAAGCAGATTTGGACATAGACACAGTATTGGGGCCCACATGACTAATTGCAGTGATATTTTGTAATAAGAAACTGTATTGGTCTGTGTGATTTTTTTTTTACTTAGCTTATGTGTCTGGAGCATGTATCCTTGTCAGCTAAAGATATTTTCATAAGTCCTAATGGAAGCACTGACAGTTTTAGAAGCTACATTTGCATTGTCCAGATACAAACTTCCCATACATTCAAAGTATGGAAACTAAAACAGCTGCTTCCACTGAAGCATAATCACATATAAAATACATTTAAGGTTTTGATATTTTAATTCACTTTCTGAAAATATTTTTCATACTTTCAAATGTATTTCTTCAAAATAGAATAAGAAGTTGTCTTTCTGGAATACCTGGCCATATATATTTTGGTAAACATTGCTTTCAAATAAGTATACTTGTCCCACTTTTAAGCATTTAGTGATTAAAGTCTTCAAAAAAGTATCTATTACAAGTTAAAACAATATTGAAGTCACGCCTTTTTCTTGTATTATATGCACAAGACACTTGGATAAAAAAGTGAATTTCTTGTGATATCGAACATGGTGGTGCATCCGTTTAGGATACAGCATGTGTTTGACGACAAAATATTTGTATTTGTCTTCTTTGAAAGTGTAGCAAAACTCTAGTTATCGCAAAAATTTAAAATACAAATATAATTACAGTTGGTTGTTATTAAAAAAAATGGGTGGAAATGTTTTTTGCTTGAAAGTTAGGTACTTTTAGCACATTTTTTCCCACTCTCCTAATTACTTTACCTCACATGGTTAATTATCTCTCACAGTGGGGTTAATAAAGAGCCTGGATACATAATGATAGTCAAAGAGACTTTTACATGTAAACATCTTAGAATAATTAAAATCTATAGTAACTGGGCATTCTCTTGTGGTTTATCACACCCACTGTGAGAGACAATTAATAACGTGAAGTAAATTCATTATGAGAAAGAAGGACTTTCTTATGTAATTTTTGCCTAAAATACTCAACTTTTCCAGCTCATGTATTTAACACTTCCACTCAGCCTTTGCAATAAATCCCAACTGTAATTGTATTAATTGATATGTGTAATTGTGTATATTTAGCTATAAGCACTTCCAATCATGCATACAATAATTTGATATAAGTAGAAGTACATAAACAATGGTGAGATTGCCTTTCTTTTCAAAGAAACTGCTTTTCAGATGCTGAGCTGAAATGTGCAATCCCAATTTATACCACCATGTATTACCTCGAAAAGCATAGACAGAGCCATTTTTAAAGGTGGTGAAAGCATCAAAGGACCTTCCGCTGCACAGATCGTCCTCGCCCCCTTCTTCCTCTTCAGAGCGTGGCTCTGGGGTTGTGACCACCGATTCATGAGGTTCAGTTGTGGGTACAGTTTCAGTGCCGCCATGTGCATGGCTTTCAGTTTCAGTTACACTGATGACACCTGCTGACATTGTTGCATCAGAAGAACTGGCTACTGTGGACTCCATTTCCTTGTGGTCAAGGGTAGCCTCCTCATAATCATAATCTTGAGGGAACAAAAATATATTTCCATTCTCTGAAATAAAAGAAAATGTGCAGTGCTGCAATGTTACCTTTTTTGTTCAACATTTCAAGTATATGAGAAATATAACTTTCGGAAGCTCTTTTTTTAATCCATCTCTTTTACATATTTAATTATCCAAGAATAAAATACCTTAACCAATAGTAAAAGACAAGAAGGTACACTCTAATCCATTTGCTGGCATCTCCAGTTATGATATAATTGTTTCCCTCTAGTTTGATGATTTTTACAGCCCTACCACATAGAGGTGGGATAGCAAGCAGATATGGACATAGACGCAGTAGTGGGGCCCACATATCTACTTGCCATGATATTTTGTAATGAGGAACTGTGTGGGTCTGTGTTATTTTGTTCTAAACAGCTGAGGGCTTGCAGGAAAATACGAATATACGAAGATACAAATTGCCACACACAGTGGTCAATTTGGAGATACAGTAAATGTAAGGGATATTCATGACTTGTCCTCTAATCGTCTATTATTTCCTCCCATGCACACCTAGTGGACTTTTGCCAAACTACTACCAATCTTTTGAACTCCCTACTTCACTTCATTATACTCGTTCATAGTCTTCAGCATATTGAAGCATTCTGTAAAAAAATAAAGCAGTTTGTCAGGCCCTCATCTGCTCCTGTGTATTTACAAATGTTCTTCCTTGTCTTTAACTTTTTTCAGCAATTCTATACACTTGCTTATTTATGCATGTGTTGTATCCGTAGTGCTACAGAATCTACTGGTACTGTACAAATAAAAGATAATAGTAATAACGGATGTGTGTGGGAAATGTGTAATAGTGAGTAGTTGCCAGGACCAAAATTGTTCTGTTCAACTGTGTGAGGGATTGCACCATATTTCAGAGATGGACAAATCAAGCTGGATATTGCAGCATACACAAGAGGTCTAAAATTATAACAATTAATGTCCTCTACAACCATAATGTCTGTGTCTGCCGACATTTTGAGCATGAAAGAACATCATTTTGAAATCCACAATCCATATGATTGCAAGTTTGTGTCCTAACATTCATTTCCCACCCATGTTGCTCCAATTCAGAGTGTATATAAGCTCAGATCTCAGGATGCATGGGTGTAGAAACTAGGTGGGGGGGGGAGTTGAAGGGGACACGTTTCCCCAAGAATTTTAATTGGATGTTGTATGTTTACATAAGTTATTGTGTGGTCTTTTTTATGAACGTTATCCCCTCACAAGAATTATTTTGGCACTAAGACCCATTAGCCTCATCCATTTTGTAACATAACTACTCTATAACACCTAGTAATAAATATACTGGAATAATGCATTTTGTCTACATACAGAAAAAAATAATAATTGCCTTGTGATTGATGTTTCATCACACTTTTACCACTGGAGGAATGTGTAAACATTTCATATGACACCACATAGGAATTTATTTTAAAGATCAGCTTTACTTACCTAATGGTTCGCAGAAGGAAGTAAAGTCAGGGCAGCAACTTTCAAAATACATACACATGACGTCACACTGGCATGTATTGTTGACATTGAACTCATCATTACAACGATCTTTGCAACTATCTGTAAATTTAGATTATATTAATAAGTGCACAAATATTGTTGAACCACTTACTTAGAAGAGAGATAGACAGTCAACCCTATTAAATTCGCCCAATGGTAAACCTTGTAGCCCGTAAAGGACCCCGCTAGACTTACGGATATTAAATCAGCCTCTTACAGCTATCCACAAATGATCTGCGGGTTACAGGCGGAAAAACCCTACGGGCTGTCAAGCCTTTGATCAGTCAAGCCTGTAAATGTTACGTTCGCAAATCGCTATTAAATTGCTATGAATCCACTGGCGTTCAAACCGGTAAATGGCAAATGGAGACAAAAAGCATATGGGTACTATCAACACAATACTGTATTTTTTTAATTCAAGGGAAAGTGATGTTAGGTATTAAAATTAATAACACAACATTCTCAAGCTCGCAAATCTGCAATATAAAATACTTTTTTGTATGTTTAATTTCCGTGTTATATCGATCCCGGCAATCAATGTGTTAAAACATATAGTAGAACTCGCATGGACCTGAATATCATATTTACTGATTTATTAATATTGCATCATTTCTGGAATGCGGATCCGATCGTAACTCGCACTTCAAACCCATAAGGGATTGAAATCTAAACTCCATTTTTCAGTGATGTAATGATGACAATCTCTTTTACCATTGGCTCCGTCTTAACCCGTAACTACGGGTTTGACTAATTGATCATGTTCAAGGTCGCACAATCAACGTGCACAAGAATGGTTTACGGGTTTGGATGTCGGCCACGTCTGTTGCGGGCTTGGCTAATTTTATCGCTCTATTATAACATTAAGAATAAAAGTTTTGTAAACATGAAGTTTGCTTAAACATTTAACAATTGTATATATGACAAGTGAATAATTACTTATTCTAACTTAATTTTTAGGGCTACTTTCCAAACTTACAAAAGAGTAAAGAACAAAAGCATATTCTATAAAACTAAAAACATTCTCCAAAAAATAAATCCTGACATAATTGCTTCATCAGATTTGGAAAGGTGTAATGACATTGATAGCTCTGGAGATGTTATATCGTTCTCTAACTACCCTGAGGGACCTAAGTGCTTTTATCACAGATCTCACTTTTTAAGTACCGTATATACTCGAGTATAAGCCAAGTTTTTCAGCCCTTTTTTTAAGGCAAAAAAGGCCCCCCTCGGCTTATACGGCTTATTGAGGAGGGAGGTTGAGGATGAGGAGGGAGGTTGAGGAGGGGGTTGAGGTTGAGGAGGGGGGTTGAGGATGGGGGTTGAGGAGAGAGGATGAGGATGGGGGGGTTGAGGATGGGGGGTTGAGGAGGGAGGTAGAGGAGGGGGTTGAGGATGAGGAGGGAGGTTGAGGAGGGGGTTGAGGATGAGGAGGGAGGTTGAGGAGGGGGTTGAGGATGAGGAGGGAGGTTGAGGATGAGGAGGGAGGTTGAGGATGAGGAGTGGGGTTGAGAATGAGGAGGGTGAGGGGGGAAGAGACACAGGAAAGGGAGAGGGGAGAAGAGACACAGGAAAGGGAGAGAGGGCACAAGAGAGACACAGGGGGCAGCACATTTCCCACCCTCGGATTATACTCGAGTCACTCATTTTACCCAGTATTTTTTGGTAAAATGGGTGACTCGGCTTATACTCAGGTCGGCTTATACTCGAGTATATACGGTATATGCAGCATTGAGTTAAAGCACTATTCTTTCTCTACCAATCTGATGAAATCTAAATTAAAGCGTTATGGAACTAGCTCTGGACGCTAAACAAGAAGTTATAAACTCAGTATAGTACATAGATATTTGAAAACGTTAAAGCAAACAAGTATTAAAGTAACACACATTCAAAAATGTTTATATATTTCAGATGTAGCCTGTGCTTAGTGAAAGTGATATATTCTTGCAACACTATAAACTACATATCTAAATAGGCAAGCTTGCAATTGTTATAAGCAAAAAGCAAACATAATGCCAGAATGTAGATTGTAAGTTTGCGAGTGCCCCTTGCTGATAAGAAGCTGACAAAAGAAAGAGGTCTTTGAATCCTATAAGTTAAGAAAATGCAATTGTCAAAGCTGGATATCTGGCATTAGATTTGCTTTATTATTAATAACACCAAACTGCTAATTTGCTTATTTAGACTTTTAGTTTACAATACTGCAACAAATTTACATTTTTCTGTGTCCCTATAACTATATATACTGTATATATCACATATAATAGTTGTCAAACTACGAATTGTCGCCATGCTTGCGAGCCTCTCGTAGCGAGGCGAGCCATTGAAGCACAGAAGTCTTCCGAGCTCGGAGCACTTAGCCAATAGCACTTAGGCGATGAGCGAGGCGAGCAGTTGAGGCATTGAAACACGCAGGACTTAGGCACTTGAGGAATGCAGCACTTAGAAAAAAAATGAGAGGCACGAAACATAGAAAAAAAAATGCTAGGTCGGAAAAATACAAAGTTAATGGCTGAACAGCGCAAATAGAAAAACATGAAAAAAAATAAAATAAAATAAAAACCTCAAACACAGCACAGGGGGACAGCCAAGACGTCTGGGAGTGAGGTTGCACGCAAATTTAAGCCGAATTTGCTGAGTTTCGCACTCGAAAATTAGGTAAGCGAGAAAAAAAATGGCGGCGAAAAAAATGAAAGCGAGGCTACATGATCCTGAACCACGCAAAACACCACCAGACGCGTACCACTTACACAGGAACATACGAGGTACAAAATACACTATTAGAAAGGACTGAAACTCCTCGCGAGCCGCGTAACACATAGACAATCGCTGCCATTTTACAACACTAACTTGCAACTAATAACATTACAAATCTAAAATGGTGCTTTACACGACTAAACCAATGTTATGGCCTTGCGCACGTAGCCTATTTATACTGCACAATTGGCACATTGCTGACACTTTCTCCTCAGGTCAGCAACAGTCCAAATGTACATTGTGTGCTGCAGGAAAATCAAAAGACATTGTTAGCTCTTCAGGATATTGATTGTTGGATATATTTATTACAAATAGGTAAAGTATATTACTTTATTAAGTAATTAATTAATTATTATTAAAAATAAAATGCTAAATATGATATTTTACACTGCCGTTACTTTATGAATACATTAATGCTTCGCACTTCCTAATACAGAATTAATTATTAATGTACATTAATTTATTAAGTATTAATTAGTAATGGAAGATAAAAATGTATACTTTCCACTGCACTGCAGTTATATATATTGCGCAGAAGAGACGCTCGCAATGAGCGGCGAAGGTGCTCAGAGGAGCAAAAGTACATGAGGAGAGAAGCTTGCAATGAGCGGCAAAGGTGCTCAGAGGAGCAAAAGTACACGAGAGGAGAAGCTCCTAATGAGCGCCGAAGGTCCATTGAGTGGCAAAAGCTTTACATTGTGTGGCAAACAGCATTGTCATGGCTTCAAATGTTATTGCCCCATAATTTTTGACGGGCAAGTCGCTAGTATATATATAATTCTTCCTAAAGAAGTGCCGCGTAAATACATATTTTCTTAACCAAAAATCTCTGTACTGTACAGAATCTTATAACGTCCTGTTCTGTGCTCTGTGATAGTCCCATAATGCTTTAGGGGGGAGTTTTTCAGTGACCTGACTCAGTTGAGAAAGTTCCAAAATACTTGAAAAAATTAATTCTGTAAGTTATAGAAATATTCAAGGCCAAGTCAGCATCCAAAACCCTGAAATGTTCCCCTTGTTTTCCTACCTGTATCAGCCTGGGTTGTAATGAGGGCTCCCAGCAGAATCGCTGGGAGTAGAAGCCCTTTCATGTCCTGTCTCTGGAAGCTGCAGATTAAAATAGAACTTGCTGGTCTGACCCATCAATTTATCCTTGTGTTTCTTTGTAGTTTCACCACCTCTGTTTACAGAGATAGCAAAGATAACAAGGAATTCATCCAATTACACCCACTGTTATCCTTGGCATAATGTAGCACACAAACATGGCTGAGTGTTGAAACTCCATGTTGATAGACTCACATGAACTGGACTCTGGTAATGCATTTGCTGGCGGGAGGCCTGGTTTGATAAAAAGGGTTAAAGACTGGGACAAAACTATAATAACTGGCTAAGATTCGTGTCATATATTTCATGATTAAAATAAATACTGAATGCCCTTCTTTTTTCATTTAAAAAAAGTAACATGAAAGGGAAACTATGCTAAGCTATATGGGTCTCCATATTGAGAGATGGGTGCTGTTTAGTATGTGAATTGTAATTTATAAAAAAAACAATAACAATTCCAAAAATCAAAGAAACATTGATTTGGTCCAGTTTACATAATTTTTAAGCATTAAATATTATTCTCAGCAACTTTTCATTTTATTGTGATTAAAAAGTTTAGTTGTTGTGGCAAAACGTACACTGATAAAAGCTGAATTTTCTTACCGTGTTCAAGTGCTCGAACTCCTGTATTTTACAAAGTGTGGAGAACATTTCCTTAACATTTCCAATGCTTAAGTGCTGTATAGGGTTGGTGTCAGAGTTCAGACAATGTGTTACATACCCTGCTACCATTTGTAAAAATGGGAGGAGCTCCAGTTTTCTCACAAATATCTATATTTCATTGTATATGCAAACCAGTTTCTATGTACAGTGCAATGTCTAGAATATTGTCTCTGGCCCGCCAAGCCTTATACATATGGGGCCTCATTCAATTGCAAGACCACAGATTGTGTTGTACAGGCCGTATGTCTGCGGGCTTGAAATATGCTACAATTACAGAGCCATTCAATTGAACAAGCCGGCAACTTACGGGCCGAAAGCCCAAACCGTAAACCATGCAATCGTATCTAGCATTTCAGAGTGTGAACATGATCAATTAACCAAGGCCTTAACTACCGAATTAGAAACAGCCATTAGAAAATGAGACCGTCATCATTTCGTCAGTAAAACATGGAGGTTACATGTCAATCACTTAGCGTCTAGGGGTCCGATATGCGATCAGACTCGCAATCCTGCAATGTATAAAATAATAAAAATGAATGAAGGAAATGTTCTAGTCCATGTGGGTGGCCTGATATGTATTAACTCATTGATTCCCTAGACTGATATAACACTGAAATGACACATAACAAATGATTTTTGATTGCAGAATTACGAGCTTGAGACCATTGTGCAGTTAATTCTTATGTCTTACATCGCTTTTCCTGTCTTTTATAGTGCAGTATTGTTTTTTTATTTTAATTTACAGTGCTACAAACAGGGGTTAAACCCCCTTACGAGTACTATCTGGTACCCATAGGATTTTCTTCTACATTTTACATTTACCAGTGTGAAATATTTGCAGGCTTGAGGAATTGTAGCAATTGAATAGTGATTTGCAATTATAACTCTTGCGGTCTTGAAATATCAAAGACTTAGATGGGTTGTAAGTTATGATCTTGACAACCGCAGGGATTTTCAGCCTGTAACCCGTAGATTGTTTGCGGCTCACTTGAAGACACCAATTGAATAGCAAATTAGTTTACGGGCTGCATTATGTGCTCCCGTAAACAACAATAGCTCAATTGAATTGAGGCCATGGAGTCAATGCAAAGTCCCCACAATTAATGTATGCCTGTATTTTCTCTTCTCTTGGAGTAGATCCACTTAAGTGTGGTATTTGTGTCTTCGCTAATACAATGTCCATGATATTTTTTGAACCTAGCAATATTGATCATCATCTCTGTCCATATGGTGCTGGGAATATACTTAAGAAACAAATATTTTAAGAAAGTATATTTCTATTTCACAAGAAAAGGGTAAAACACAACGTCATTAGGGAGGCGTACTAAGCTTTTCAAGGGCTGCTAAATGCATCACTGTGTTCAATATGCTTTATTTCTTATATGAAAAATGTTCAGTGCAGCCCTTCGCACCCTTCCACAGCCACTGATACAACTTAGTAATTCCCCTAGTGTTTCTCTCAATGTTAGATAAATAGCTCCCTCTTCCCATTGCAGCAACATTTCATTAAGAAACCGGCAATAAATATGAATTTAAAAGGTATATTTACTTTAAAGAAAATGTCTTTATAAATTCTTACTTCATCAGCCATCAGTATTTATTTATCTGAAATAAATTATACGTATCTTGAAAGCACTGGGCACACACTCATTTTAGATACTATTTTGTGAAGCATTTCCCTAGATTCACTGAACATCTCAACGTACATAGATGAAGGTCGCAATGGCTATTTTATAGAGGGAAAGTCAGTGATGGCCCACAGCAGCCCCATTGATAGTTTAGTGAAATGGATCTGAGCAAATAAAAAACAACTGGGACAGAGAACTGACGGGTAAAAATACTGAATATAAATGGACAACATTTAAATCCTTACTAAAAAAACATACTTATCACCATATACCAAGTGGGAATAAAAGGAGTAAATCACATCCAATACGGCTTAATAATGATTCAAAGATCAAGATACAGAGTAAAAACTGTTATATTTAATTTGTCAAGATTCACTCAACACAGGATTTCTACCGGATGACTGGAGAAAAGCAGATGTGATACCTATATTTATAAAGGGAGCCAAAGCAAATCCGGGGAATTATACACCAGTAAGTCTCACTTCTGTAGTGAGGAAGCTTTTAGAAGGGTTAATAAGGGATTATATACGAGAACATGTCTATTTGAACAGGATTATAAGTAGGAGTCAACATGGATTTTTGAGGGATAAGTCATGTCAAACAAATCTAATTAGTTTCTATGAGGAGTTTAGTAGGAACCTGGATCAAGGCAACTCAGTGGACGTAGTCTATTTCAATTTTGCAAAGGCTTTTGATACAGTGCCACATGGGAGACTATTGAGCAAACTAAGGGATAAATATTTGCTTATGGGTTGAGAGCTGGCTAAAAGACAGGGAGCAAAGGGTTGTTGTAAATGGAACATATTCAGATTGGACTAATGTGGTAAGGGGGGTTCCTCAGGGATCAGTATTAGGTCCTCTCCTTTTTAACATATTTATTAATGACTTAGAAGGTGGGACTGGAAAGTAGTGTCTGCATTTTTGCTGATGACACGAAGTTGTGCAAGATAATTAAATCAGATAATGATGTGCTTTCCCTCCAAAGGGATTTACATAAAATTGAGGAATAGGCATCTAAATGGCAGATGAGATTTAATACGAATAAATGTAAAGTTATTCATCTGGGAAGGAAAAATAGCCATGCAATTTGTAATCTTAATGGAGCAAATATAGGGGTATCAGATATTGAAAGGGATTTGGGAGTGCTTGTGGACAACCACCTACGTAACAGGGCTCAAAGCCAAGCAGCAGCTGCAAAGGCAAATACAATGTTAGCATGTATGCAGAAGGGTATAGAAGCAAGGGAAGCAAATATAATTTTGCCACTATACAAATCTTGGGCAACACTTCAGAAAAAGGAAATTTTAGAGCTGTAAAAGGTACAGAGGAGGGCAACAAAACTAATAAGGGGAATAGAGGGGATAAGTTATGAAGAAAGTCTAAATTAAACTTATTTTCTCTAGAAAAAAGGTGTCTAAGAGGAGATATGATTACCTTATATAAATACATCCAGGGTCAGTATAAAGATTTGTCAAGGGAGCTTTTTGTGCCAAGAGGTTTTTAACTGACAAGAGGACATTCCTGGAGGAAGTAAAAAGATTCCACCTTAAATAAAGAAAAGGGTTCTTCACAGTAAGGGTGGTTAATCTGTGGAATTCTCTACCAGAGGAGGTGGTGACAGCGGATTCGATAGATAACTTGGGACTGGATTTATTTCTAATTAAAAAGAGCATTCAGGGTTATCCTGGATAATTAGAGAGAGAGTACTGATCCAGAGAGAAATCCGATTGCCAGTATCTGGGGTCAGGAAGGAATTATTTTTTTCGTCCCTTTGAGACGATTGGCTAAGTTTCCCTTGGTTTTTTTTTCTGTTTGCCTTCCTCTGAATTAATTCATAAAAAAAAAAAAAGAAAATAAATAATTAAATAGTTGATTAATAATTAATTAACAACTAATTAATTCATTTTTTCAACCTTAATTACTATGGGCCTCATTCTATTATCGGCCGTAAATCGGCCGTAAGGCTGCGATTCTTTGCAGGGGTTCTGTTAACTCGCAATTCAATTATACGGCCCCGCAAGGATCTCCTCTTACGGCCGGCCGCATATCTTGGAACCGGCCGTAAGCTCAGAAATCTACAAAGTCAAAAATAAATTCAAGCCTGCACTGTACAGCTCTGTAAATGCTAGGGATCATATTGGGGTACATGAGGATTAAAAGTAACCCACTCTCAAGCTTTCACATCAGCCCAAACCCGAGTTTAAATTAACTGTTTATTTTCCGGCTGCTCTATGGACTTTTTACACGTATATTTGACATATATTAAAAAATATATATTTTACGGATTTGAGTATAGGGGAATGTTGTGCTATTTTTTCTAACACCTAAAATCACTTTATAGTCTTCTCAAAGTGCAGGATGGCTTTATTTGAGCTATTTTATGTGCTTAATTGGTGCTAGCGGGACCTCTTTCCTGCAAGTAAGCTGCGGCTCGGTTTTAGCCTTGCAGAGAGGGTTCCCGGAGCAATTGAATTGCAAATAGGATTTTCTTACGGCCGATTTCCTTGCGGCCGATTTAGATCAAAGGATTTCCTCCGGCGCGAGCGGCCGCAAGAGATAGCAAGGCACCGGCCGCAAGCCTGCCGGAATCCCCGGCCGGAGGGGAATAGAATAGCAGAATAGCTTGCGGCCGGTCCTTGCGGCCCCGCAACGGCTGCGGCCGCTAATAGAATGAGGCCCTATGTAACTATAAGCCTTATTAAATTGCGATTCGGCCAATTGAATAGGGCTCCATATAAGCACAGAGCACATTTTTTTACAGAAGTTTTTAGTTAGTGAAGACCTTGCTTTTGGATATAAGTTCACTAACTAAAAACTCCTGTAAAAATTATGCTCTGTGCTTATACAGAGCCCTATTCAATTGGCCAAATCACAATTTAATAAGGCTGTATGTAACTATGTAACTAAGTAACTGAAATGCTTTGCCAGTGTAAAAGTCTTGCATTCAGATGCATTTGGGAGTGTAAGTTCAAGGTGTTACAATAAACAGGGACAAGTATACTACATGTCACTTTGTTTCAGTGGTATCAAAATAACCTAGGAAACTAAGAGCCTCATTCAATTGAGATTTCTCTCAATCCAGTAGCCCATAATGGAGGCAGCAAGTTAATTTGCTATTCAATTGGCATCTCTTTGCGGGCTCC
Source organism: Discoglossus pictus (assembly GCA_027410445.1). Classification (NCBI taxonomy): domain Eukaryota; kingdom Metazoa; phylum Chordata; class Amphibia; order Anura; family Alytidae; genus Discoglossus; species Discoglossus pictus. The sequence goes on along the minus strand of CM050164.1, from coordinate 81,595,140 downwards.
AAACGGATTACGAGTTACGGCCTGGTTAAACCCGTAACTTATAGCCTCTCGAAGCCTTTGATCTTTCACAGCCGCAAGACTTCCGATCGTTAAAATTGCAAATCGCTATTCAACTGCAAAAATAGCAGCACCCGCACTCTAACTAGCAAATGCCAAATGGTGACCCAAAGCTTACGGGTTCCAAATAGAACCCGCAAAGGGTTTACAAACTAGTTCCTTCCCAGATGCATAACTTTACAATTTTTCAATTCGTATTAAATCTCATCTGCCACTTACATGCCCATTCCTCTAATTTATGCAAATCCCTTTGGAGGGAAAGTACATCATTTTCTGATTTAATTACCTTGCACAACTTTGTGTCATCAGCAAAAATGGAGACACCACACTCCAATTCCCCTTCAAAGTAATTAATAAATATGTTGAAAAGGTGGGGACCTAATACTGAGCCCTGAGGAACTCCACTTACCACATTAGTCCAATTGGAGTATGTCCCATTTACAACAACCCTTTGCTTGTCTTTTAGCCAGCTCTCAATCCATTAGCAAATATTTATCCCTTAGTTTTCTCAATAGTCTCCCATGTGGCACTGTATCAAAAGCCTTTGCAAAATCCAAATACAGTACATCCACTGAGTTGCCTTGATCCAAGTTCCTACTAACCTCCTCGTAGAAACTAATTAGGTTTGTTTGACATGACCTATCCTTCATAAATCCATGTTGGCTCCTACTTATAACCCTGTTTGAATAGACATATTCCTGTATATTATCCCTTATTAACCTTTCTAAAAGCTTTCCCACTACCGAAGTGAGACTCACTGATCTATAATTCCCCGGATTTGCTCTTAAATATAGGTATCACATGTGCTTTTCTCCAGTCACCTGGTAGCGACCATGTGGTGAGTGAGTCTTGAAAAATTAGGTATAGTGGTTTGGCTATTACAGAACCCAGTTCCCTCAGTACCCTTGGACCTGGGGCTTTATTAACATTTATTTTCTCCAATCTCTTTTTCATTGGGGTATTGTTTTTTAATCTCTGTTCTTCAGAGACAAATCTTGGTAACCAATGGATCCATCTATTCTGAAGGTTGAACAACTTTTCATTTCTTGCAGAAATACAAAACATTATCTGACAATTATACAAATCGATATTTTCCCAAGTGGTTTGCAATTATTTATCTTCTAATTGCCTGTATATATGCATGTTTTTCTGACCTTAAATAGAATACAATAAATATTTGTTATCAGACCTTTTAAAACTTTTCTCTTAGATGCCTGCATGCATATTTTCCCAAGGGGTGTGAATTCTAGGCTACCCTGCTGTCTTATAGCTGGCTCAACAATGTATTTTAATTGAAAAAGTATAAACATATTGCTTTGGCCTCTCTGTCCATTTCTTAATATTGTGTAATTGTATTATTTAACTGACTTGTGTCATGTAATACATAAATAACACTCAATGGATTATTAGTCACCCAAATTGTTTAAACTATCTTCTTAAATACAATTGGAAAGTACTAATTATCAAATACTGGCATTAAGTGTGTCATACATATTGCAACTAAATTCAGCTTCTGTTTAGATATAATTTTACACCATGTCTTACAATTTTGTTTACAATTTCTGATCTGTTCTTCAGATCTGCACATTTGTAGTGATGGCCGTCTTTTGAAAGGACACTGTTATGTTCCATTTCTACCCATTACCCCTTTTCTGTTTGGGAATACCATTAAATCAGTGCCATGTTACTGCTCGGGCAGCAACTGGAATCTTTTCATGTGGTGTCTGTTCCTATGCTTCTTTTAGACCTCGGTCTGCGTAGGTTTCATCTACATAACCCTTCAACTGGGAGCATCAAGCTATCCAGTTTACCTCCAAAAGGTGCCAAACCTCATATTTGACTCCGTTTACTAAGGCTTTGTTGGAACTCACCAGGACTGCCTGTTCTCTACAGTTCCTACGCTGATGTATTCAGTACAGATGAGGCTGATACTCTACCACCTAATCACATCTACATTTGTTCCATCGATATACTGCCTTTTAGCATCATACCGTTTGAGAACAATCTATCACCCAAAGCCCAAAGTAAAGGCCCTAAGGGGGTATATTCAGGACAATTTACATAAGGGTTTATCCGTCTATGAACATCACCTGGTGGTGCTTCTATTTCCTTTGTCAAGAAAAGAAGATGGAGCATTGAGACGTGCACGGATTATTGAAAACTAAATGCTGTCAAGAATCAATATCTGTTACCTCTGATACCCTGTTACATCTGATATAATGTATAGCCAGTTTTTAATGCTCTTATAAATTAAATCAACTTCCCGTTGAGGTGACAGAGTCTCTAACTTTCTTATTACTTATCGACCTGGGAGTAAGAATGGGCAAGCAATTGCTCTGGCATGAATCCATGAGAATTCAATTTCCTCTCTATCCTTGCCAGAGCCCATTCTACAACCTAGGTATTTCATCGGCACAAGTATTCACTCAGGGAACAAATCTGTCTCTCCCTACAAGTCATATCCACTTACACAAGAATATTACACTTCAAAATAGGGGAGGCTTGTAGAACTTAAAGGGTAAGGTGTACGTACTCCTGCGTTGCATCTACAATTTGTTCTGGAAACCCGTGATTCAACTCTGGCTGGTCATGAGTTAAGAGCATTTTGGTGGCCCACAATGTCCCTGCTGTGAAAACCTATGTACCTTATTCCCATCCTGCTGGTTTTCTCCGACCATTACCAGTACATACTCATCCTTAGTCATCTGTTTCTACAGACCTCATTGTGGTTCTTCCTTCTTCCAATCAAAATACTACTATGGTGGTTGTTGACTGTCTCACTAAGATGGCACACTTCCTGCCATTCCATGAGCCTGCTGTAGCCCAAGAGATATCTGAATTTTTAAGGAGATAGTTCACCTATATGGAATTCCAGATCAGACCCTTTCCCATCAATGATTACAGTTCACCTCAATGTCTTGGAGAGTTTCTATGCCACGCTAAAAATGGATCACACTATGACTTCTGCCTTCCATCCCCAAACCAATAGACAGACAAAAAGAACTAATGGGACACTCACACAATATCTCAGCTGTTTCACCTCTCTCATTAAGGACGATGGGTACCAACTGTTACCATTGACAGAATTTGCCTATAAAAAATCTGTATAGTACAATACCCAAACCTCAACCTTACATGCAAACTCTGCACTGTCATGCTACTTCTCAGGCAGCAACTGCAATTAAACTGCAGTAAAACTGGGGACTAAAGTGAGCTGCTGTTACCTCATGTAACTGCTTAAGGCAGTCAGAAATGGACCTCAGCATTTCTTTTTTGCTTTTTGATAAACTCAGCTCCCCTGTATTCTCCTGGATTATTTAATCCAACCTTGATTTTGGCTTTTTATTGTTCCTGATATCCAAATTCCTAACTTTGGTATGTGTTCTGGACCTGCACTTCTGTCTCCAGCCTGTCCTATTGGATTGTATGACTATTCTTCTGTCTCAGACCCTTTGGTACTTGCAATTGGACTTAGCGTTTTGATATACCCCTGCCTTAGAATTGTAGTATCATGTATGTTTTTTCTTTTCTTCTATTTAAATTAGCCCAGAAAGAATGAACTCGAGAGTTAAGGGAAGGACTTACCTCTATAAAAGGCTTCTTTGTATCGGCCCGCGTTGGCTCCTGTCGAAGCAGGTTTGCGAAACGCCGTCACTCATGTGTGCGTTGCGTGTTCGTGACGTCACATGCCACTGAATCTCTGCAGGGATACAGACACTGGTCTGATGCCTCAATATCCACAGCAACACTAATGGAGCATTGGGAGGCCTTAGATTAGGATCCATACATGCCCATAAATTGCTGGTAATCCCCCCCAGCCTTCCCAAGCTAGGGATATATTGTCCTGAACATTTAGTTTGCTATCTATTAATCACTTGCACACAGTTACTGCTGGCACTCCCCTTAATGTTCTTGAAATAGGGAGACCTCTTGGTGAGAACTAAATTCAGCACTTAGAACTGATCCCTTTTATAAACGCAGGCTATTTTGCCAGGTTCTCCAAAAGGGAAGGCATATAATATATAACTGATTTTGATCAATCACAGAGTGGGTGGCTGAATGTGTTCCTGCCCAATTAGTGAATGGAACCTATAAATATATAATATAGTGGAAAGTCCAAGAGTACAATAGATGGGTGACTTAGAGGGACATAAGCTGTTTTTAGAAGGACTATGGCCCTCATTCAATTGCAACTTGGCCAATTGAATAGGGGTCTAAATAAGCACATAACATATTTTTTTTAAAGAAGTTTTTAGTTAGTAAATATCTATCCAAAAGCAAGATTTTCACTAACTAAAAACTTCTTTAAAAAAAATATGCTATGTGCTTATTTAGAGCCCTATTTGATTGGCAAAATTGCAATTGAATGAGGGCCTATATCTATTGGCCAGTAATATCCCTGTAGCGGGACAGAGTGGTATTCTAAAGTTTTAATCTAAGTTTTAAACGTCGTTGTTGATGTGTAATATTATAATCTGTAAATAAAGGTTAAGTTGTATTGGTCCTTGTATGAAGCACATATGGTTATCCAGATATAGGCACTATAGGTGTTCTCTTTTTTTCTTTGAAAACTTATACATAATAGTGTGAACTTATCACATGTACCTTAGATATACTTTATTCAGACGTGAACACCAACAATACTGATTTTTTAAACATTTTTATTGGTACAATTAATTAGTCCAATCCATAAGTGCACTTTTCCAAGGATTTTTTTCTTTTCTCTTCTTTGTCATTTAAGAATTCTCCTTACTCAAATAAATTTAATTATTTTCCTTTTTTAATTATACCTAAATCCTTTTTAGTTATTTTAATTGGTAGGTTCTTAAAACAATCACACCCTAGACAGAATCAGAATCTTTATTGTTCTCAATCTTTATCACTCTATTGAGACCCCCAAGGAACCATGGCACCTCAAAAATGCACTACGTGTCACGGTAGCAGCTAAATGTTAACCACCACCATGGGGTTTTAATAGACCCCCGTGGCATTAACAATTAACCCCTATGTGATGGGGGTCCTTAGAGGACCCTCATGGCATAGACAGTTTAATCAGCCAGGGGGCTAGAGAATGGAAAGCCCTGGTGCAAAAAAAAGTTTTGGGCCCCCCTCTGTGGGGTTGTAAAAAATGTTTTGCACTGTGCCCTACCAGAACCAAATCACTCAGTGCTCCTACCCCAGACTCCTTTCCTTAGAAGAACCCTTCCCATAACAACAAACCTTCCCAAGACCCTTACCCATTGCTGCTCCACCCACAAGACCCCTTTCCAATATACATATAAAAACATCACAGCCACACCGCACCCACCTCTCTTAGCATCGATCCAGTCCTTGTCAGCAGCCATCCTCTCTTACCACTCATCGCAGCATAGTACACAAACTCTCCTCCTTCAAAGAGCTCATATTACCTGTATTTTGCTCTTTTAGTTTCTTTTCTGATACACATGTAGAGGGGGTAAAAACAAATTAACTAGTCAAGGTGGAGGAGATGGGGAGGGTTAGTATAGTCAATAGGGAGGTATTGTTATGTAACTCAAGTTCAGTGGCAGGGACTTCAGAACTACAGACTCATAACATAAAGTGTATATTTGCTAATGCCAGAAGCTTGCCAGGAAAAATGGGAGAGTTAGAATTATTAGTAGTTAATGAGAAATGGGATTTAATAGGCATTACTGAAACATGGTGGGATGAATCTCGTGACTCATGTCTCATAATATGGATGGTTATAAGTGATTTAGGAAAGACAGGGGAAATGGTAAAAGGGGAGGAAAGATTTGTCTGTATGTTAAGCCTAAATTTAAGCCTATAGTAAGAGAAAATATTTATGCTGGAACTAGCATAATTAATTGAATATTGTTGAATATTTGTGGGTAGAGTTAAATAGCGGAGGAGCAAATTCTAAAAGAATATTGGTTGGAGTATGCTATAAACCCCCAAATATAATTGAAAGTGAGGAACTGCAATTATTGTTACAGATTTGAAAAGCCGCTAAGCATGGGTAATTTCTAATAATGGGAGATTTTAATTACACCTTAAATAAACTGAATGAATGAGACCAGCAGCTCAGGTTCTTGAGTACACTCAGGGATTATCTGGCCCAGGTTATACAAGAGCCTACTAGAAATGAAGCTATCTTGGATTTAGTAATCACAAATAATATTGATATAGTATAAAATGTTGAAATAGGGCAACCTTTGGGAAACAGTGATCACAACACAGTGTCATTTGAGATTGAATTAAAAAACAAAACTGTAAACAGCCAACAAAAAAAATATTTTAAAAAGGCAGATTTTAATAGTCTAAGGGCTGCAATACAAAGTATAGATTGGGACAGAGGACTGGCAGGTATAAATGAACATATATGGACAACGTTCAAATCCTTACAATGGGCCCTATTAAATTCCAGCCTCGTAAATAAGAGGCTTCTACTTAAGCCCAACGTACTGCAAAGTTTCTCTAACTTACAATGCTATTAAATTAGCCCTGCTGCAAGCAACGTATGAGCTACGCAGCAGGGCCGTACGTATCTACACTGCGTAAATGTACATGAGGAGTGACAGCCTGCGAGATGATATCGCAGGCTCCCACTCCTCATCAATTGCTGCGGGGGTCCTAAAAGGGACCTCCGCGACAGTCCCCCACATAAGCCCTGCCGTGGGGGTACTCCGAATACCCCCCCCCGGCACCTAAAATTAACCCCCTCTCAATGCGGGGGTCCCCGTCGGGACCCCCAAAGTGTCCTCATATGAACACCTTGCTGCAGGGGTCCATAGGAACCCCCGCAGCCCCCACACATTAACCCCTTGCAGCGGGGGTCCCCGATCTGCATAGATCAGGCCCTCCGCTGCATTTAAAACTTTTAAATTCCCCGCCGCGGCTCCTTAAAGGGACCGCGGCACACTATTACCCAATCCCGGCCGCGGGACTTAAAATTAACCCCCCTCTATGCCGCCAATGCCAATTTCCTCCCGGAAACGACTCCGGGAGGTTCATTAGCGTCGGGGAGGTCTGCCAGTGCAGACCTCCGTTAGTTTTTTTTCTTTTTTTTTTTTAGAGCGCGGATGGTTCCGCGGCCCAGCCGGGGCTGAAGGAGAGAAGGCCGGGGACATCGCGGGGAGGTAAGTTAAATGTATATTTATATGTTTATTTGTGTATTTTATTTATTGTTTATATATTGTATTCATGTATTCATGTATTGTGTTTTTTTTTTTAACAGGGCCGCGCCGGAAGAGCTAAACAGTGACTGGACATGCTGTAAAGGTGAGTTGAATATTTAGAATGTATAGAATGTTTATTTATTTGATGTTAATGTTTTGTACTAATTTTTATTTTTTGTTTGACCCATAAGTTAGTGATCTGAAGCAACATCTTAAAGGTAAGTGGTCTTAATTTATTGATTTTAGCTTAGAATTAGGGTCTGTGTATGTAGTTAGGACTGTAATTATTTTATTTTAGTTTAGAATAAGGGTCTGTGTATGTAGTTAGGATTTTTTGTATATTAGATAGATAGGGGGATGTATTTGATATAGTTAGGATTTATTTTAAATTAAATAGATTGTATGTTAAATAGATAGGGGGTATTTGATTAGGACTATATGTAATATATTATATGTAATATATTATATTTAATATATTATATGTAATGTCATGTATTGTATGTAATGTATTATATGTAATATATTATATGTAATATATTATATGTAATATATTATATTTAATATATTATATGTAATGTCATGTATTGTATGTAATGTATGTAATGTATTATATGTAATATATTATATGTAATATATTATATGTAATATATTATATGTAATGTCATGTATTGTATGTAATGTATGTAATGTATTATATGTATGTATTGTATTGTGTTTATCTGTCTTTCCTTTTCAGGTGTGTAATTTTTTTATTTTCTGTAGTGGGGGGTGGGGTTGTAATGTATTTTTTTGTTTTCTGTAGTGGGGGGTGGGGTTGTAATTGTTTTTTTTTTCTGTACTGTAGGTTTTTTTGTTTTTTGTACTGTAGGTTTTTTGTTTTTTTGTAATTAGAGTGTTGGGGAGGTTTATTAGGGGGTAGGTAGTGTAGGTAGGTAGTGTAAGTGTTAATAGATTAGTGTAGAGGGGGGTTAGTTTAGATTAAATGGTTTATTGGGGGTTATAGTGTAGTGTTTGTAGTTAGTGTCATGATGGTCCTTGAGGACCATCATGGCACTTATGTGGTTAATGTTGGGTTGTAACAGGCCCATAATGGTAATAATATACCCTTATGGGACTGATGGGGTTAAATAGAGCCTTATGGTGGTCTGGATTGACCATCATGAGTTAATGGGTTAATTTAGGCCTTATGGTGGTCTGTATTGACCATCATGAGTTAATGGGTTAATTTAGGCCTTATGGTGGTCTGGATTGACCATCATGAGTTAATGGGTTAATTTAGGCCTTATGGTGGTCTGGATTGACCATCATGAGTTAATGGGGTAATTATAGTTGCCTGGGGTTAATATTTTTAGTGCGAGTCCTTTCAGGACCTTTACGGTCCTTTGAGGACCCGCGAGGCGGGAAATTTAAAATTGAATTGCAGCAGGGTCACGATCGGTGCCGATCGGGGCCCCCCGCTGCAGGGGGTTTATATGGGGACACTTCAGGGGTCCCGGTGGGGACCCCCAGTATAAAGGGGGGTTAATTTTAAGTGCCGCGGCCGGGATTGGGTAATAGTGTGCCGCGGTCCCTTTAAGGAGCCGCGGCGGGGAATTTAGAAGTTTGAAATGCAGCGGGGGGCCTGATCTATGCAGATCGGGGCCCCCCCCTGCAATGGGTTTATGTGGGGACACTTCGGGGGTCCCGATGGGGACCCCCAGCATAGAGGGGGGTTAATTTTAAGTGACACGGCCGGGATTGGGTAATAGTGTGCCGCGGTCCCTTTAAGGAGCCGCGGCGGGGAATTTAAAAGTTTTAAAAGCAGCGGGGGGCCTGATCTATGCAGATCGGGGACCCCCGCTGCAAGGGGTTAATGTGGGTGTGCTGCAGGGGTCCTGATAGAGACCCCTGCAGCATGGGGATGTGTATAGGGTGCAGGGGGGAGCCTCACACTGCTGTCTCGGGCTGTTCCGAGGCAGCACGTAGAGGCTTTCGGATCCCTTGCGTGGACTTTTTGTCCACGTAGGGATTCTTACGATATGCGAGACTCGTGCATAGATTTAAGGCTACGTAGCTCTCTCGGAGTCTATTCTCGGCCATTTTCTCGCAGTCATATCGTAAAGCAGGCTGCGAGAGATTCGGTTCTCGCAAACAGCAGGAAAACTGCCTTTTGCGAGCACCGAGAGAACTACGAGGGAGAATTTAATAGGGCCCTAAATATACATACTTATTACCATATACCATGTGGAAATAAAAGTAGAAGGAGACAATCACAACCCATGTGGCTTAACAATGACTTAAAGATAAATATGAGGAGTAAAAAACAGGCATTTAAATTATACAGACAGAGACTGCTTTACTGTATGCGAGTACAAGGAAGTCAACAAGGCTTGCAAAAGGGCTATTAGACTGGCTAAAATAGAAAGTGAAAAGTTAATTGCAAAGGAGAGTAAGACTAACCTTAAATTATGTTTTAAATATATTAATGGGAAGAAGGCCAGGAAGAAAGCTATAGGAACATTACAATGTGAAACAGGCCGTCTGATAATTAGTGACCAGGAAAGGGCACATGAGCTTAATAGTTTTTTTTCTTCGGTATACACAAGGGAGGTACCAGTGGTTAGGACACTGCAACAAAATGGGGCCAGTAGGGGTATGCAGGGAGAGGAGAGCTCCGAGTGTCACCTCTTTGGGGGTGGCAAAAATGCCCTCACCTGCCTTCCCCTGGTCCCCTGCTTCTGCTCTCTGCTTGTGTCTGCTGGCAGGGGGCGGAGCCAGCAGAGGGAAGATCCAGACCGGCAGCACGGAGCAGGTGCAGAAGGTAAGAGACGAGGGAGAGGGGGAGACAGAAGCATGGGGGAGAGGGGGAGACATAGAGGGGGAGAGGGAGGCATAGGGAGAGAGGGGGAGAGAAGGAGACATGGATGGTGGGAGGGGCATGGAGGGAGAGAAAGGGAAGGGGGAGACATGGAGGGAGAGGAGGATCATAGGGAAGAGGGGAGAGAGGGATGCATGGAGGGAGAGACATTGAGGGAGAGGGAGGCATGGAGGGGGAGGGAGGCATGGGGGGTGAGAAGGAGACATGGAGGGAGGGAGAGGCAGGGGATAGAGGAGACATGGAGGGAGAGAGAGGCAAAGGGGAAAAAGGGGAGAGGGAGGCATGGGGGAGAGCGGGAGAGAAGGAGACATGGATGGAGGGAGGGGCATGGGGAAGAGAGGCATGGCGGAGACATGGAGGAGGGAGAGGCATGGGGAAGAGAGGCATGGGGAGACATGGAGGAGGAAGAGGCATGAGGAAGAGAGGCAAATGAGAAAAAGGGAGACACATGGAGGGCAGAGAAAGGGAGAAGGGGGAGACATGGAGGGAGAGGGGGAAGACGGAGGCATGGAGGGAGAGACGTGGAGGGAGAGGGGGAGAGGGAGGCATGGAGGGAGAGGGGAAGACATGGAGGCAGAGGGAGGCATGGGGGTGAAAAGGAGATATGGAGGGAGAAGCAAGGGGGAGAGAAGGAGACATGGAGGGAGAGAGAGGCAAAGGGGAAAAAGGGGAGAGGAAGGCATGGGGGAGAGAACGAGACATGGATGGAGGGAGGGGCATGGGGAAGAGAGACCTGGGGGAGACATGGAGGAGGGAGAGACATGAGGAAGAGAGGCAAAGGGGAAAAAGGGAGACACATGGAGGGAGAGAAAGGTAAGGGGAGACATGGAGGGAGAAGGGGAAACATGGGGGAAGAGGAGGAGAGAGATGCATGGAGGGAGAGACATGGAGGGAGAGGGAGGCATGGAGGGAGAGGGGTAGACATGGAGGGAGATGGAGAAAAGGGGACATGGTGGGAGGCATAGGCATGGGGGTAGAGAAGGAGACATTGATAGAGGGAGAGGCATTGGGGGAGCGAAGGAGACATGGAGGGAGGGAGAGGCATCTTTTCTGTGTCGCTCTTTGCCCTCTCTCTCCCTTCCCTGTCTCTCTTTGCCTCCACTCTTCCTCCCCTGTCTCTCTTTGCCCCCTCTCTCCTTCACCTGTCTCTCTTTGCCCCCTCTCCCTCTCCATGTGTCTTTTTGCTCTCTCTCTCTCTATACATATGTATATATATATATATATATATATATATATATTTGTCCCCTCTCTCCCTCCTTTGTCTCTCTTTGCCCCCTCTCTCCCTCCCCTGTCTCTCTTTGCCCCCTCTCTTCCTCCCTTGTCTCTCTCTCTTTACCCCCTCTCTCCCTCCCCTGTCTCTCTTTGCTACCTCTCTCCCTCCCCTGTTTCTCTCTTTGCCTCCACTCTTCCTCCCATGTCTCTCTTTGCCCACTCTCTCCCTCCCCTGTCTCTCTTTGCCAACTCTCTTCTTCCCCTGTCTCTCTCCCCCGCACCCCCATCTGTGTTCCCCTTACCTCCCCCCTACCCCACTGATGCTCCCTCTGCCCCTTATTTGCCCTGTACCAGCTCAATGAAGTCCCACCCCTGCCGGCGCGTCCTCTCTCCAGCATAGGGACGTAGCAATAACGTCATTTGGGAGTCCCTACGCTGCAGAGATGACGCGCCGGCAGAGGTGGGCCTCCATTGGTTTGCTGAACCACCATTGACTGAGCAGGTAGGCTCACTGGCTGGCATGATGTGCACTGGCAGGTCCGGTGTCCCCCTGCTCCTCACATAGTGGAACCCAGAGGCACACAGTAGGTACCCCGGGCCCACCACGCAGTGCTCCCCCTCAGAAGCAGCACACACCAGGCAGCAGCTGTACTGCAGGGCGGTCTGACCAGATGCACAAGCAGGCAGGACACAGGATGAACACAGCGAGCAGGGCAGCACTGCCTGGTGGAGGAGGCCTATGCACACTGGTTGGGATGATGTGCACTGGCAGGTCCGCTTCCCTCGCTCCTCACACAGCGGAGCCCAGAGGCACACAGCTGGTCCCCTGGGCCCTCCCTGCAGTACTCCCCCCTCAGAGGCAGCAGCCACACTGTAGGCGGTCTGACCAGATGCACAGCCAGTGGGAGGCTAAGTCCTGCGGGCCTCGCGATCAGTGCCTGCAGCCTATGTCATGCGGGCCTTGCGATAAGCTCATTGTAGCACCTCAAGGGGCTCATTGCAGCCCCTCAACTGCGTGCCTCGCTTTGCGTGGCCCGCAAGCGTGACAACAACTCTCAGATTGACAACTATTGTAGATGATGTACATGCATATGATTTTAGGGAGCCCTCGCTAAATATTTATTTAGAAAATAAAAATAGGGGACCCTGGACGAATTATGATTATAGATGACTATAAAAATTATAGATGAAGATGGCTGAATATATATACATTCATAAGATTATAGGTGAACCTACCTGAATATGTATAGTTTAATTGATATTAAACTATATAAACTAATATTAATTGACAATTGAGGTTTAATATTTATATTATAATGGTCCCTGACTTATGTCCCGTGTATATCTATAGGAGACCTTAGCTGAATATGTTTTTCTTTGTATGAAACACTGACTACATATTTATATACTGTATTACTATGATGAGTCCAATTGACCCTCTCTGAATATGTATATATTTATACATTAATTTGATTATATTAGACCCTGGTTGAATATGGGTACATATATAGTATTAGAGGAGACCTAAATATGTAAATATGCACATACGTATTTGATTACACAGGACCATGGCTATATATGTGTATACTTATTTAAATGTAGGGGACCCTAGCTGATTATGTATATATCACATATATAGTTGTGGATCTTTGCGATGTTCGTATTGTTTGCGTTGTTGGTAACGCACTTGTGAGCCTCGCGTAGTGAGGCGGGCAGTCGACTGCGAGCCATTGAAGAACTCGGGACTTAAGCTGCAATGAGCGCCGATGACGCTCATTGCAGACCTCGTGATGAGCGCCGCAGGTGCTCATTGCCAGCGGCGCAGGACAAGGGCTCAGACGAGCAAAAGCCTCACATTGTGTGGCAAACAGTATTGCCAGTCTTACAATTTTTTTCCTGTCATTTTTGACAGGCAAGTTCCTAGTTTGTATTATAATTATAGTGGGCCCTTAGTGAATGCTGAAAAAATGCTGAAAGCATAATATGATGAGGCACTGGTCGAATATATTTAGATTCTATGAGTAAAAATAATCCTGACTTAATAAGATTACATTTATATGTATGGAACCCAGTGGTGGCTGGTGAGACGTTAAACTGAGAGGGTAGATAACTTTAGAATTTTATAGTATACAGTTGTGATCAAAAGTTTGCACACCGTGGCAGAAATTTTGAAAATTTGGCATTTATTTTGAAAATCTGACTGATCATGCAAAAAAAATGTTTTTACTGAAGTGATCATATGAAGCCATTTATTATCACATAGTTGTTTGGGTCCTTTTTAAAGCATAACGATAATAGAAATCCCCCAAATGGCCCTGATCAAAAGTTTACATACCCTTGCATGTTTGGCCTTGTTACAGACACAGAAGGTGACACACATGGATTAAAATGGCAATTAAATGTTAACTTCCCACACCTGTGGCTTTTTAAATTGCAATTAGTGTCTGTGTATAAATAGTCAATGAGTTTGTTAGCTCTCATGTGGATGCACTGCGCAAGCTAGATACTGAGCCATGGGGAGCAGAAAAGAACTGTCAAAAGACCTGCGTAACAAGGAACTTTATAAAGATGGAAAAGGATATAAAAAGATACTAAAGCCTTGAAAATGCCAGTCAGTACTCTTCAATCACTTATTAAAAAGTGGAAAATTGAGGATCTCTTGATACCAAGCCAAGGTCAGGTAGACAAAGACAGATTTCAGCCGCAAATGCCAGAAGAATTGTTTGGGATACAAAGAAAAACCCACAGGTAACCTCAGGAAAAATACAGGCTGCTCTGGAAAAAGATGGTGTGGTTGTTTCAAGGAGCACAATACAACGATATTTAAACAAAATTGAGCTGCATGGTGGAGATGCCAGAAGAAGCCTTTACTGCAACAATGCCACAAAAAAGGCACTTACAATATGCCTGACAAAACCTTGACATGCCTCACAGCTTCTGGCACACTGTAAATTGGAGTGACAAGACCAAAATAGTGCCTTATTGTGACAACCATAAGCGCTATGTTTGGGAAGGGGTCAACAAGGCCTAGAGTGATAGGAATACCATCCCCACTGTGAAGCCGGGTGGTGACTCACTGATGTTTGGGGGGGGGGGGGGGGGGGGGCGCGAGCTCTAAAGGCATGGGGAATCTTGTGGAAATTGATGACAAGATAAATGCAGAAAATACTGGCAGACAATTTGCATTTTTCTGCACGAAGGCTGCGTATGAGACGCTTTTGGACTTACCAGCATGACAATGACTCTAAGCACAAGGCCAGTGGTTACAGCATAAAAAAGGGAAAAGTTGTGGAGTGGCCATCTCAATCTCCTGAACTTAATATCATCAAACCACTCTGGGGAGATCTCAAACGTGTGGTTCATGCAAGACGACCAAAGACTTTGTATGACCTGGAGGCATTTTGCTAAGACGAATGGGCAGCTATACCACCTTCAAGAATTAGGGGCCTCATAGACAACTATTACAAAAAACTGCACGCTGTCATTGATGGTAAAGGGGGCAATACACAGTATTAAGAACTAAGGGTATGCAAACTTTTGATCAGGGTCATTTGGGTGATTTCTGTTATCATTATCACCTAAAAAGGAGCCAATCAACTATGTAATAATACATGGCTTCATATGATCACTATCCTTCAATAAAAGACATTTTTTTTGCATGTTCAATTATATTTTCAAAATAAATGTCAAAATTTCCCAATTGCTGCAAGGGTATGCAAACTTTTAAGCCCAACTGTATATATATATATATATATATATATATATATATATATATATAGTAATTTAGTAGTTATTAATCCATATATATACATAGATTAATAATGAGTATTGCAATATAATTTGATACCTTTTGTATTGGACAAACGTCTTATTTATAATGATGAGCTTTCGAGAGGCTTAACCTCCCTTTATCAAGTCTCAAGCAATACCTCATGAGATGGAACCCTCAGTTTGAATAACAACAGCAGATGTAGATTGAGTGGAAAAAGCATCTGACATCATCAGGTGAATACATATATGGGGAATAAACACAACATAGCAAAGGAAACATATATACACATATTATATATACATATACATCAATATATACATGAAAAAGCAGAGCACTGTAGTCCACAGTGATATCTAACAGCCTGTGTCACATAAAGTACATTGTATCATATAAACCACATTTGATGATGTACATGAATATGATCCTTTGATGTTATAGGTTTTGTTGTTATGTGTGGCTGTATCATAATTACAAATGTGTTGGCATAATTTACAGGCACGTTTGTTACAAGGTTTAGTTCCATTTTTTGTATTCAGTTGTTCATTGTCCAATTTTCTGCTGACAAGTTTTTGTTTAAAAAAATTGGCCAATGAACAACTGAATACAATAAAGATGATCACATTCTGCAACTCTAAAAACACATGACTTAATATAGACTTGGGCTTTCTAACACATTATCAGAATTTCCTGTGATTTTTTTTCTTCTTATACTATAAAAGACTTAGCTCTCTTAGCGAGGTGTTTGTCCAACAGGAAAGATATTACTGTGGACTACAGTGCTCTGCTTTTTCATGTATATATTGATGTATATGTGTATATAATATGTGTATATATGTTTGATTTGCTATGTTGTGTTTATTCCCCATATATGTATTTACCTGATGATGTCAGATGCTGTCCCAACTCTCTCTCTGCATCAGCTGTTATTATTCAAACTGAGGGTTCCATCTCATGTAGTATTGCTTGAGACTTGATAAAGGGAGGCTTAGCCTCTCGAAAGCTCGTCATTATAAATAAGACGTTTGTCCAATACAAAAGTTATCAAATTATATTGCAATACTCATTATTAATCTATGTATATATATATGGATTAATAACTACTAAATTACTAAATTACTGGACATTCACAGCTGCTTCACTCTTCAATATATATATAATATACATACACATATGTATCATCAATTTCCCCAGCAGAGGCATCAACATTTATTTAATTTAATTACAAACTAGCTGTATGACTTTTTTTGTGATTAATTATGCTCCCAGTTGGACGCAATTTTTTTCAGAAAATGTCTATTTTTATTGTGCAGTGGCCCTTCAACTCTTATTTAATTACTCAGTTTTTATTTGCAATACAAGTGATCATAAAATGTGTTTGTGTAACATGTGCTCGCTGTCCTCCCATAGAGAAATATAAATAATATGGCTCACCATGAAATGCATTTAATAAACAAGTAATTGCTTTGCATGTGTATGAGTAACTATGTTGTAAAAATGGCAGAAATGTCTGTGATTTGCTCACACAGCAAGAGAGCGATATACACAAACACAGTAGAAAAAAATGGGGAGGGCATACTATGCGCACACTCTCGCAAGGGCTCCTCCACTTCACTGCCAAGGGGCTCCAAAAAGGTAGATCCAGCTCTGATAACGCATAATTTTTTTAATGCTTGCAGGACGGTCACTGATAATTATTTGTATGTCAATTCCTTCTCTCAACATTCTATCAAATCAGATAATAAATGTATCTTTTTCCATCATAACAGATGAGGTTTGTTGTGTTCATTGAATCACTTCAAAACTTACAATTATTTTAAATGGAATATCCATCAAGGTGTAGCAGCAGTGTTTGTCATTGTGGCCATAGCTATTTGCATTGGCAATCCCTGGCAATGCACAATGGTTTCACACTTAGTACATCCTTTATTTTTTGTTGCTCAAGCCTTCAATGATAACCAGTAAAGGCATAATCTATTTTCGCTGGTATCTGTAAAAAATGTCCTATGAAATCTGTTGGGGACCAAATATATTGTCCATTTCATGAACTTTGTGAAAGTTAGAACAACTGAGTAGGATAGACACTTGTTGAAAAATATTGCTAACAGATACTCTTTTGAAATGTGGCTGTTTTTTCCATAACGGAAACAGAAATAAATGCTCCATTAATCTTCTTTGTTAGTTTTTATACCAGACTTTTACAGTCAAGTCTTGCACCACAAAACATTGTATATTATTATTATTATTATTATTATTATTATTATTATTATAGTTTTTTATAAAGCATCAACATATTCTGTAGGGCTGTACAGAGGTTAATAATAAATAAAATAAAATGCAATATTAAACACAAGCCAAAAAGTAGAGTGCACTGTTTTTTGGGTTTAAAATCTTATACACATGGAGCTTTTTTCAAAACACCATACAAGGTTGAAAACTCACAAACTTACAATCTAAATGGATTCATGAAACCACAGATGAGTGAGTCTGGACAGGGTAGGCGGTAGGGCATGTTACATAAATTCAGGGGCAGAAGAGTGGTGGCATGTGAGGATCTTGGTCTATAGGAAAAGAAAACAAGGTAAATGGAGATTCTGTTGAGTGGATGGTATGAGGCCCAGTGGTATTTGCAGAGCCCCTTGCAGAAGTGACGGATTGTATTTAACAGTTTATCCAGGCAGGACTCAAAACCAGTTAACTTTTGTTCTATATAACCATGGCCGAATTACCCATTAGTCCAACTAGGCAGCCATCTAGGGGTGCTTTCCTCTGAGGAGCCCAATTTTTTTTAAGTGGTTCATGGCTTAACAAAAAACAAAAAAACAAAATGCTGCAGATCATAGATTAGCTACTAAGGGGATAGTTGCAAAAGGTAAATGAACTTACACGCACAAAAAAGGCAAACATTTGTTCATGCATACCTTGGGAACTCACTCGCAGGGGCTCTTCCACTTCACTGCTTGTTCCTCATTTTCTCTCTCTTGCTCTATCATTTGAATAGAGATAGTTTAGATTACAAAATCACCATCACCAGATACATTTTATTCTGTTACATAGTTACATACAGTAGTTACATAGTAAATGAGATTGAAAAAAGACTTTCAGTCCATCAAGTTCAACCTTTTAAGATCTCCTCTGATCTGCAATATGCAGATTAGTTGTTAATGAATTGATTAATTAATTGATTGATCCCAAAAACAAGTGAAACTTTGCCAATCGTCTCAAAAGAAAAAAAAAATTCCTTCCTGACCCCAGCTACTGGCGATAGGATTCCTCCCTGGATCAATACTCTCTCTGTAATTATCCAGGATAGCCCTTAATTACCTTTATATTAGAAATAAATCCAGTCCCCTTTTAAAGTTATCTATAGAATCTGCTGTCGCCACCTCCTTTGGTAGAGAATTCCACAGATTAATCCCCCTTACTGTGAAGAACCCTTTTCTTTCTTTAAGGTTGAATCTTTTTACTTCTAACTTCAAATGTTGTCCTCTTGTCAGTTGAAAACCTCTTGGCACAAAAAGCTCATTTGACAAATCTTTATATTGACCCTGGATGTATATATATAGGGTAATCATATCCCCTCTTAGGCACATTTGTTCTAGAGAAAATAAGCTTAATTTGGTTAGTCTTTCTTCATAACTTAGCCCCTATCATTCCCCTTATTAGTTTTGTAGCCCTTCTCTGTACCTTTTTCCAGCTCTAAAATGTCCTTTTTCTGAAGTGGTGCTTAAAATTGTACTCCATATTCCAAATGAGGGCGTGTAGGGATTTGTATAGTGTCAGAATGATATTTGCTTATACCCTTCTTTGTACATGCTAATATTGTATTTGCCTTTGCAGCTGCTGCTTGTCATTGAGCACTGTTACCTAGGTGGTTGTCCACAAGTACTCTCAAATCCCTTTCAATATCTGATACCCCTATATTTGCTCCATTAGATTATAAATTGCATGACTATTTTTCCTTCCCAGATGCATAACTTTACATTTATTCATATTAAATCCCATCTGCCATTTAGATGCCTATTCCTCTATTTTATTTAAATCCCTTTGGAGGGAAAGTACATCATTATGTGATTTAATTGCCTGGCCCAACTTCATGTCAGCAGCAAAAATGCAGACACTACTTCCCAGTCCCATCTCTAAGTCGTTAATAAAAATGTTAAAAAGGAGAGGACCTAATACTGAACCCTGAGGAATCCCAGCAACATTAGTCCAATCGGAGTATGTTCCATTTACTACAACCCTTTGCTTCCTGTCTTTTAGCCAGCTCTCGATCCATGAGCAGATATTTACTGCCATTCCTGTATCAATTAGTTTACACAATAGTCTTCCATGAGGCACTGTATCAAAAGCCTTTGCAAAATGCAAAAAGACTACATCCACTGAGTTGCCTTGATCCAGGTTCCTACTAACCTCCACATAGAAACTAATTAGATTTGTTTGACATGACCTATCCCTCATAAATCTATGTTGACTCCTACTTATAATCCTGTTCAAATATACATATTCTTGTATAGTATCCCTTATTAACCCTTCTAAAAGCTTTCCCACTACACAAGTGAGGCTCACTGGTCTATAATTCCCCAGATTGCTCTTGCTCCCTTCTTATATATAGGTATCACCTCTGCTTTTCGACAATCATCTAGTAGCAACTCAGTGTTGAGCAAATCTTGAAACATTTAATATAATGGTTTGGCTATTACAGAACAAATTTCCCTCAGTACCCTTGGATGTATTTCATCAGGACCTGGAGCTTTATTAAAATTTATTTTTTCCTAACCTTTTTTGGATTTCTTTCTGCGTTAATCAATTATTTGGTGAAGGTAGTGTAGCCCCATTATGTTGCAGTGTCACAACCACTGGTACTTCTCTTCTGTATACCGATGAAAAAAATTAACCTATTTAGCTCATCTGCCTTTTCCTGGTCACTAATTATCAGACGGCCTTTGTCACATTGTATTGCTCGTATAGCTTCCTTCCTTGCCTTCTTTCCATTAATATATTAAAAAAATATTTTAGGGTTAGCCTTACTCTCTTTTGCAACTAATTTTTCATTTTCTATTTTAGCCAGTATAATAGCCGTTTTGAAAGCCTTGTTGATTTCCTTGTACTTATGTAAAGCAGTCTGTGTCACCCCTCTTGTTTGTATAATTTAAATTACATTTTTTTACTCTGTATCTTGATCTTTAAATACATTTTAAGCCACACTGGATGTGATTTAATCATTTTACTTTTATTTCCACATGGTGATAAGAATGTTATAGGTCTTGTTGTTATGTGTATCTCTGTCATCATTACAAATGTGTTGACATAATTTACTGGCACGTTTGTTACAAGGTTTAGTTGCATTTTTTATATTCAGTTGTTCATTGGCCAATTTTCTGCTTACAAGTTTTTGTTTCCGGTTTGGTGGTTGTTTAAATGCAAGGATTAGAGGTTTTGAGAATATAGCTTTTAATTCAGTATCTTCAATTAGTAATCGTTGTAAATCTTTGATTATTTTCCGAATTTTCTCAAAAATTGGATGGTATGTGGTCACTAGAGGTATACGTGAAGTCGTTTCTTTTGTTATAAACTTTAACAGGTGTTCACAGGGTATTTTGATGGCAGTGGTTATTTTGTGGTAATAATACAGGGTTTGTAACCCTTTTGTTTAAAAAATTCAGACAGTGTTTTTAAATTTTTATCACGGTCTCGACTGCAAATCCGATGGTATCTAATAGCTTGACTATAGATGATGTCTTTTTTTGTGTG
This sequence comes from Discoglossus pictus, assembly GCA_027410445.1. Lineage (NCBI taxonomy): Eukaryota > Metazoa > Chordata > Amphibia > Anura > Alytidae > Discoglossus > Discoglossus pictus. The sequence goes on along the minus strand of CM050164.1, from coordinate 81,574,334 downwards.
GGAGGGATGAAAACTGGAGCTGTGTAGATAACTACATCTGTTTGTGGATTTTCTGTATACAGATGAGTGGAGAGTGCCATTGGTGATGGATATAGTAGTGTCTAGAAAGTGTACCTGTTCTGTAGAGAAATCCATTTTAAGTTTTATAGATGAATGGAAGGCGTTGAATGAACTATGAAAGTCATCTCAGATCATCTATGTAATGGTAGTATGTGTATGGTTTGTAAATGGATACAGATAAGAATGTTTCTTCTAGATTGGCCATAAATAGATGTGCATATTGTGGAGCCATTTTGGTACCCATGGCAGTCCCCATCATCTGTAGGTAGGTATCTTGGTTAAAAGTAAAATAGTAGTGGGTAAGGGTATATTCAATTAGTTTGACAATAATATTAGGGCCATATTTATTGTAGCTTCTTTACACATGGGTTAAAAAGAACGTATATTCCAGAACTAGGGTCCATATGTCTACAAAATCAAAAACTAAAGGGACCCCCCCCTCAAAGAAATGGTCATTTCTTCTTCCCTATAAGTAATAAAAATAAGGAAGTTGACCATGATTTCTCACCAGTTAGACAAATCATTGAATTTAAATTCAACTACATTATCAGAAAACTCTTCAGGACATTAATCTGTTAAATTCCAAGAGGATCAACTCACCCTTACTAAAATGAAAGACCTTCGACAAGACTTTAAAACTAATTTTATGTTGGACATTAAAAATCAAATCATTGAAAATGCAAAGGCTATTAAAGAAGTTTCTCATAGAATGATTGATTTGGATTTTAAGTTTGATAAACTAATAATTGAACATACCACTCTGTTAACTCACTCAAAAAATCTTGAAGAAAAAGTTGACCATTTGAATAAAATAATTGCCTCTCTGGAAGACAGATCGAGGGCTAATAATATTAGGATCAAAGGAATCCCAGAACAAATTGGTGTTATCAATCTAAAACCATATTTGATGAAACTATTGTTAATGCTAGTTCCTGCACTTTTGCAAGAGGAATACAAACAAGATGCTTTTAATAGAATGCCAAGGGATGTGATTGTCAAAATCCATCACTTATCTACTAAAGATCTAATAACGAAAGCCAGTTTCAATAAAAAAAAGTTTAGATTCACCTTACGAAAACATTAAGATATTTAATGACTTGTCAGTCGCTACATTAACCAAACGAAAAGAGTTCTGGCCGATCAGTCAAGCTCTGAGGAATATAGAACTGACATATAGAGCTTGTCAAGGAGGTCTTTCAGTCGTAAAAGAAACAAAATGGTACAGAATCAACAATTTAAAACAAGGGGAAGAGCTAGTTCAGAAATTGAATACTTTTACTTAAATGTATTGTTTTTTATTCTATAACTGTAAAAACTGTTCTATGTAAGCAAAGCCAACATTTTATAGTCTAAATAAAATGTGCTTTAGTAGTACACAAGGCTAAAGCCAAGATCAAAATTTGACCTATGCACAGAAATAGGGGTGGGGGTGTTGTATGCAGATAATGTGATGTACCAGGCACCCTTGATGCGTGCTAACCACATGTTTCATATTTTATTGGATCACCTTATATAAATAATATTTTATTGGCCTAAGCAATGGATTGTACCATAAGCAATGGAATGTACCATTTCCTATATGTAAATTCCTATAAATATCTGTGTTGTTCAGCCAGTCAGTGAGCAGCAGATATTTTGGATGTTTTTTTGCTGCTGACCTACATTTGTCTAAATAAATCTGATAATGAGAAAATAATCAGAGGCCTCTGTTTTTTGGTACCATGACTGGGTTTGCAAGTAAAATGTTGGGTTTGTGGTTATGTTTCCTACAACATTAGGAAGAGGCACAAGAGATAAAATTGCCAATGTCCAATGGATAATAGAGAAAGCAAGAGAGTTCCGGAAAAGCATTTACTTCTGCTTCATAGACTTTTCTAAAGCATTTGACTGTGTGGATCACAAAAAAATGTGGCAAGTTCTTGGGATTACCAGACCATCTCATCCACCTCCTGAGGAATTTGTATCTAGACCAAGAAGCCACGGTCAGAACCGAACATGGGACAACAGAATGTTTCAAGATAGGAAAAGTTGTGCGACAAGGTTGTATATTGTCATCTTATTCATTCAACTTATATGCAGAGTACATCATGCAAAAGGGTGGACTGGATGAATCTAAAGCCGGAATCAATATTGCTGGAAGAAACATCAAAAATCTCTGATGGCTGAAAGTGAGGAGGAACTAAAGGACCTATTAATGCAGGTAAAAGGAGAAAGTGCAAAAGCTGGCCTGTTGCTCAAAGTTAAAAAGACAAAGATCATGGCAAACGGCAATATCAGTTCCTGTAAAATAGATGGGGAAGAAGTGGAGGCAGTAAAATATTTTATTTTCCTGGCATCCAAGATCTCTTCAGATGGTGACTGTAGCCATGAAATTAAAAGACGTTTGTTTCTGGGGAGGAAAGCCATGGCAAGTTTGGACAAGTTAGTAAAAAGTAAAGACATTACACTATCATCAAAGGTCCGCATAGTTAGAACTATGGTATTCCCAGTAGTAACATACGGATGTGAGAGCTGGACCATAAAGAAGGCTGAGCGCCATAGAATTTATGCCTTTGAATTGTGGTATTGGCGAAAACTGCTTAGAGTTCCTTGGACTGCAAGAAGATCCAATAAATCAGTACTTCAGGAAATCAAGACAAACTGTTCACTGGATGCTATGATCATAAGGCGAACCTCAAATATTTTGTCCATATCAGGAGAAGACATGATTCCCTAGAAAAGACCTAGAAAAGATGAGATCATTGAAGAGATGAACATGAATTTAATCAAGCTCAGAGAGGCGGTGACTGACATGGCACCTGGCGTGCTACAGTCCATAGGGGTCATGGAGAGTCGGACACGACTAAACGACTAAGCAACAACAAATGTATTGTAAAATATAATTACCGGTACATATATATAACAACAAACAGGCATATATGCACATATGCACACACTATTCCATGGAACTATAACAGCATCTTTGGGCAGCCTGCTATCTGAAACTGTTTGTCCCTTGGCCACACCACTGGTTTAACTTTACAACTTGCACTGGAAGGAGGTTCCATTTATCTACTACTCTTTCTATAAAGTAGTATTTTCTCATATTATCCCTAAATCTTCCACCTTCAAATCATGACCTTTCGTTCTTACATTTATATTTTTCTGGAAGAGACTTCACTCCTGAACTTTTTTATACCTTTGATAGATTTGCAGGTTTCTATCATATCTCCCATCTCCATTATCACATCAAAGCCATACATATTAAGGTCATGAAATCGGTCCTGATCAGTTTTGAGTTTTAGACCATGCACTATTTTTTTTGCCCTTTTTAGAATAATAACTGATTCATTCATATTTTCCAATCCACCCAATAAGCATGCTTGGAATTATTTTAAACTAGAATATTGCCCGTCAAAAAATGACAATGAATGGCAATGAAAAATGGCAATGAAAGTGTAAGTGAGCTAAGGGTGTTTGGTGTATATAATGTGGCTGATCGTTTTCTATGTCGTGCGAGTTTTTCGTAATATTAGTTTTCTATGTCGTGCGAGTTTTTCGGAATATCAGTAGCTGTTTGGTGGGCTTTTTCGGAATATCCGTAGGTGTTTGGTGGTGTTTTGCGTGTTTAGGGACCTTTAGCCTCGTTTTCGTTTTGTTCGGCAGCCATTTTTTCTCTCGCTTAGGTGATTTTCGGGTCTCTAAACTCCGAAATTTGTGCTTAAATGGAGGTGTAACTTCACTTGCAGAGGTCCTTGGTGCCCCCCCCCCCGCTTGCTGTTAGTAAGGTTTTTATGTGTTTGTTGTATGTAGTTGTTGTGTTTGTAATGTTTTTGGGGTTGTGCGGGGTGCGTCCTTGTTTGCTAATCTCGTAGCTGTTTTTCGGCAAATACGTAGGTGTTTGGTGGTGTTTTGCGTCTTTAGACTGCTGTAGCCTCGTTTTCGTTTTTTCTGCGGCCATTTTTTCTCTCGCTTAGAAATTTTTTTAGCGTCTAAACTGCTTTAATTTCAGTTAAATTGAGGTGTAACTTTAGTTTTCGAGGTCCTGGGTTCTCCCTCTTGCTGTAGGTAAGCTTTTTATGTATTTGTTGTGTGTATTTGTTGTATTTTTGATGTTTTGATGTGTGCGTGTTGCGTCCGTTTTTTGTAAGGTCGTAATGGGTGGTAACGTGTCTCTAATTTGTTTGCGTTACGACGTAAAGTTTGCGAGGGTCGCAGTTGCAGGCAAGGAGCTTTGCGAGGGCGTAGCGAAGCGTTAGCAACAACTCGTATGCTCACAACTATATATGTGATAAATGATATTGCCTCATGATTTCGATGCACTGCATTCAGGGTTAGAGCTTTTTTGAACCCGGGTTCTGCAGAAGCCCCGTCTTTTAACATTCATATGGTGTATATATAAATACGTTTTGTTAAATCCTATGTGGTGATTAGCAGTTACTGACAACAACACCCATTATAATGAAATTATAGGGCAGCTCTTTATGAATTCTGAAAACTTATTTTTAACAGACAAGTTCGGTCCTGCCTTTTCTTTTAATGTAATTTATTGGAGGACACATTCCGTCATAAAACTAACAAATATATTCATACAGTGGATATAAAAAGTCTACACACCACTGTTAAAATGTCAGGTTTCTGTGCTGTAAAAAAAGAGACAAAGATAAATCATTTCAGAACTTTTTCCACCTTTAATGTGACCTATAAACTGTACAACTAAATTGAAAAAAAACTGAAATCTTTTAGGTAGAGGGAAGAAAAAATATAAAAATAAAATAATATGGTTGCATAAGTATGCACAGCCTTAAACTAATACTTTGTTGAAGCACCTTTTGATTTTATTACAGCACTCTCTTTTTGGGTATGAGTCTATCAGCGTGGCACATTTTGACTTGTCAAAATGTGCCCACTGTTCTTTGCAAACACACTCCAAATCTGTCAGATTGCGAGGGCATCTCCTGTGCACAGCCCTCTTTAGATCACCCCACAAATTTTCAATCGAATTCAGGTCTGGGCTCTGGCTGGGCCATTCCAAAACTTTAATCTTCTTCTGGTGAAGCCATTCCTTTGTTGATTTGGATGTATGCTTTGGGTCGTTGTCATGCTGAAAGATTAAGTTCCTCTTCATGTTCAGCTTTCTAGCAGAAGCCTGAAGGTTTTGTGCCAATATTGACTGGTATTTGGAACTGTTCATAATTCCCTCTATCTTAACTAAGGCCCCAGTTCCAGCTGAAGAAAAACAGCCCCAAAGCATGATGCTGCCACCACCATGCTTCACTGTGGGGATGGTGTTCTTTTGGTGATGTGCAGGGTTGTTTTTGCGCCAAACACATCTTTTGGAATTATGGCCAAAAAGTTCAACCTTGGTTTCATCAGACCATAACACCTTTTCCCACATGCTTTTGGGAGACTTCAGATGTGTTTTTGCAAAATGTAGCCTGACTTGGATGTTTTTCTTCGTAAGAAAAGGCTTTCGTCTTGCCACTCTACCCCATAGCCCAGACATATGAAGAATACGGGAGATTGTTATCACATGTACCACACAGCCAGTACTTGCCAGATATTCCTGCAGCTCCTTTAATGTTGCTGTAGGCCTCTTGGTAGCCTCCCAGACCAGATTTCTTCTCGTCTTTTCATCAATTTTAGAGGGAGCTCCAGTTCTTGGTAATGTCACTGTTGTGCCATATTTTCTCCACTTGATGATGACTTCACTGTGTTCCATGGTATATCTAATGCCTTGGAAATTCTTTTGTACCCTTCTCCTGACTGATACCTTTTAACAATGAGATCCCTCTGATGCTTTGGAAGCTCTCTGTGGACCATGGCTTTTGCTGTGGGAAGCGACTAAGAAAATTTCAGGAAAGACCAACTAGAGCAGCTGAACTTTATTTGGGGTTAATCAGAGGCACACTAAAGGATGGAAGGTGTATGCTGACTCCTATTTAACATGATTTGGAATGTGATTGCTTAATTCTGAACACAGCTACATCCCCAGTTATAAGAGGGTGTGCAGACTTATGCAACCACATTATTTTTCTTTTCTTTTTTTTCTTCCCTCCACCTAAAAGATTTCAGTTTGTTTTTTGTAGTTGTACAGTTTATAGGTCACATTAAAGGTGGAAAAAGTTCTGAAATGATTTATCTTTGTCTCATTTTTTTACAGCACAGAAACCTGACATTTTAACAGGGGTGTGTAGACTTTTTATATCCACTATATATTGGTCACACAAAACTGAATATGGTAGTTTCTGTAAAGCATTGTAAATGTGGAAAGTACTTTCTGTAAATCATATTGATATTTAATTGTATTACATTTAGAGAGCACTGAAATACAGCATGTACAATATTTATATCCTGTAATAAAGATATATAAATGCATGAAATTATTTGAGATAATATTACTTTCTTATGAAATATATGTTTATGCTTGCAGTTTTTTTTTTATTATTTGCATATAATTAATTGTAATGTTCATTATATAATACTAATGACCCTTGCATACTCTATGCTGCTGACATTGACATGGCAACATCATTCCACAAGGTGGTATCGACAAGGTGGTATGACTTAAATCCTGCAATACCAACAACCCCTTAAATGTGGGTGGTACAGTGACGTGTTGCACTTACAAAAAAAGGTAATAATGACATGTCGATCAGACTAGTGCTGTGGAGGGACTGCTGCGCCAGAGTCGCACATTTACATATTGATCTGTAGGATGATGTTAGTGGCTGTAAATTCCATCTTTTTAGAAAAAGTTTTTTTAAAGACACATTTTAAGGGTTTTAAAGGTAACCATTGTCTGTCCATTAAAGTGAAGTTGGTGATTGAGTTGCTCTACTTAATCATGTGTTTATAGGGTCTATCTTTATTTCTATTTATGGACTTCACAGTTTTGATACAAAAAATAATATGTACATTTATATCAAATGTACTAATTGTACTCAGACATACAAGAACATATAACTACAAGTTCCAACAGAGATCACGATATTATTTTTATCTTCTGTAACAGAGTACATCATATTTTTCCAATGCACAGAAATAGCTTTGATCATGAAATCCATTAAGCATTTGGGAATGGGTTAAACGGATTGATATGGAAAAGTTTCCAGTACTGAGTCCTAGAGGAGTTATACCAGGAACATTATCCATCTTAGCAAAATCAATGATGATTTTAAGAGGCTGGAATGAGTGTTCTTTGTGTGTGTCTCTCATTATAGATATTTACTACGATAATTATGTGCACTTATACTGCAACATTTTATACACATTGGAATGGATTCAATAAGACCACTTTGGTAATCACAAGGTTATATTATACTAACTATAACCCAAAAGTAACCAGATGTATGCTATATTGCTTCATATCTCCCTTGTGTTATGTATCTTTTAAAATATTAATATCTTAATTGGTATTGTTATAACATGCCAAAGCTCTATTTGCAGGAGCATTGATCACATCTGGCTCATGACTACCCAGGGGGAACATTATGATGGGGAAATGAGTCCATGAAAAAAATTATTGTAACACAATTGTCCCATGGGTAATAGACAGAGTGAGACTCACTCAGTGGCATTGGTGGACAATGTATGAGGCCTGACCTCTAGAGCAGAATAGCATTTTCATCAGACAATGGGTAGTTTCATATGAACTAGGTTATCTATTATACATGAGAGAGCAATACAATATGCATGACAATGTGCAAATGTGTAGGTGAGAGAGCATGTGCATTAGAGTGTGTGTGAGCATGTGGGCGAGAGCTGGTTAGTTAATGCATGAGTAAAAGAGCAAGCAAGTGTAAGCTTGTCTATGCGTGATAGTGAGTCCATGGATGGGTTTTTGAAAGCATGCGTGCATTAGAGTGTTTGAAAGTGAGTCAAAGCATGCATGAAATGGTATGTGTCATACAAGGGACACATAAGAGTTTGTGTGCGTGAGAACATGCGTAAAGAGACAGGGCTATAAAGACAACTAAGAAGACAGTATTAGAGAGAGGAAAAGAAAATTTCAGAAAGGTTGAAGGCACGTCTTCTGTCTGCCATCCTCTCAGCAACTCACACAGTGAACAGGCATGGTGAGCATACACCCGCTGTTTATGTACTTAGATTAAGGCATTTTAGAATATCTAAATACATGTTCTACAGAAAGAGAATTTTTAAATATTGATAAATGGCATAATATTTTATTTATATATATATATATATATATATATATATATATATAGTAAGCTCCCAATTATCCGGCACCCAACCAACCGGGACTCTCAAGCAACCGGCACCTGCCTCTATTCCCTGTTTGACAAAGACTCTCACTTAATCAGCATTCTCCGGCACAACCGGCATCACCATTTTTGTTTCAAAATAAACTTTTTTGCCCTTGTTTTTTTTTTTAGCTTAAGTAACACAGATTAGTTAGCAATAGCTGTTTTATAGATAGTTTAAGGGGGTTTAGGGTTAATTAGGGCTTTTCAATTAGTGACTCTCAAGCAACTGGCAACTACACTTATCTGGCAAAAGGCAATCTCTGTAGGTGCCGGATAACGTGGGAGTTTATCATATTTATACCATTTGTACTGAATAACAAAATAACAGCATGAAATTAAAGTGATGCAGCAGAAGTTTCAAATATGTCCACAAACAAAGATTCATATTTTTTGTTAATGAGAGATCACTGTCATTGATAAATGATCAGCACCATAGGCAGTTGGTCCATTGTCTTGAGTGCAGTCAATTTGGTCTAAGTATTCCTATCTTAACCCACTTGTTGTACAACTAACTTTACTATGTTTTAATTTTGTACTGTTCTCCAATTCTGTACTTTGTCGGGTTGTACTGTTTTTAAATTGTCTACTCTTTCACTCTCTATCATTCTCTGCTTTCACTTCCTTCTTGGCCCATCCAAATCTTTGTCTGTTATTCTTGCCCAATTAATCTCAGTGATCTCTCATTAGCAAAATTTATGAATCTTTGTGTATTGGTAGATCAGAAAGGCTGACTGACAGCTCATAATTGCAAACTTGGAGGTGATGGACAACGCCCAGGAAGGAGTTAGCGGAAGCAGCAAACAGGGCAATGGCGACAGAATCTATGGAATAGCCACTCTGAGCCTACCTAATGGACCTATTGTTGTGATCCTTTGGAAGCCTCCTGATGCCTCTTCCATGAAGCCTCTACTACCCTGAAAGCACCCGGCAGCGAAAGAGACCTCATAGAGACCTCACAAGCCCCCAAAATTACTTGAATTGGCTGTGTTCACTGCTCGGGGAGTACATAGTGCGAAGACACAGTGGAGTGTTGGAGTACTGGCGGTGTACTGGTGGTGCAGAGCGGTGTGGTGTTCAGGAAATCCCAGAGCGTGCAGAGTCACTGATCTAAAGCCTCTGCGCCATTCTCTGTGTGGCTACGGTGAGGGGGGGGGGGGGGGGGTGGGGGGTGGTGCACGCCCTTGGTGTGTGATGCTTGGAGAGTCCTGCTAAAATACCAGATGAGAACACCGGTCGGGATCACCAGTCGTGGAGAAGTGGTGTAAAGTAGGGGTAACAGAAGAGGCAGTTAAGTTAGGACTGGAGGCAGAAGGTCTAGGCTTCAAGGTCAACCGGGTAATAATTATCAGCCTAAGGCCCAGAGTGATATAGACCCTGATCCAAATCTAGAAAAACCATGTGACAAGCTCATAATGTGGACAGAGGGGAGGCAAAAGCCTTGATAGGCTACTGTCTGCGTACTATAGACTTAAAAATCAAAACATAAAATGTACCATTTTTTTCAGCTACAAACATTCAGGATGTGGCCGACTCAGTTCAAGAACTTTTAATGAACCCAAAAAGATGTAACTAGTAAAGAGCCCGGGAACATAGGGACGCTAACAATTGCTCTGGGACAAGTCAAGTGGAACCAGGTCTCTGGTAACAACTCGAACTACAGTACTCTCACTGAGATGGCGGGTGTCGCCACAAGGAAGAACAATAAAGGGATCCAATCTTACTGCCTACCCAAATCTTCAGCAAGCTCTCCTACCAATAAAGCACCCATAGCCGCAGTCCACACATCAACAAACTCTGAAATGTCAGCGCCTAGCACTAAAAGTGACATCCAAGACCTTAAAGACTTAATATCCAACTTCAGAGAGGAGGTCAAATCAGACATCCGGAAGGTGACAACAGAACTATCCACAGAAATTAAGAAGGTGGATGATAAAACAACAAAACTGGAAACAAAAATTTCGGAAATAATGCAACATAACAACAAACTAACAGAGGAGATCTTGGCTTTGAAGGACGAACAATCTAGACAGCAGTTGCAACAGGAAGATCTAGAAAACAGATCTAGACGACAGAACATAAGACTGTGGAATGTGCCGGAGACTGTCAAGGACCTACACGCATACCTAAGCGATCTATGCGAATTTCTCCTCCCAAACATGCATCCGGAAAACTTAAGAATGGATCGGTTTCACAGAGCCCTAGGCTTCCGTTCATCTCCACAGGAACGCCCAAGAGACATCATTGCCAGATTCCACTACTACTCCACCAAAGAATTGTTCATGAAAGCCGCAAGAAAAGGCATTCCTCCCATCGAGGGGCACACACCACTGCTTTTCTCTGATCTAGCTCCGGTTACCCTTGCCAAAAGGAGACAACTGAAACCGGTTCTGGACTGTATCTTGGCTCAAGGATGGAGGTACACATGGGGTTTCCCTTTTCGCCTCAATATCTCCAAGGAGGGAAAGTTTTTCACTGTTAGAACACTGGAGGAAGGCATCAACTTGCTGGCGGAATGGAACATCAAAGTCACTGTCGGAGAGAATCTGCAATCAACAGATAACCCGAGAGGGAGGAGTCCTCCCATGAACAGAGAAAAAGACTTAGTACAATAAGTTGTCACTTATTTTGTTTTTCTTTTTTTCTCTCTTCTTCTCTCTCTTTCTTTGTTTTCAAGCTAATCTGACAAACAATGCTAGTTGTATCTGAAAACGAGTAGGTTCAATAAGGTAGCACTCGCACCAGTGAAAGTTCTAATACACACTATAGACAGTTAACCCAGGCCGTAAAGGCAAAAGCATCACACACCTAGAAGGCGTCCCTACGGGCAAAGTTTAGGCGGACCAATTCAGTGTCAGTTTAGAGACACTAACTGGTCCACCAGTAAAATACGAAGAGGACAGCAAACGCTCTCCTCATAGTAGTTTAAATTACCACACCTTATTTTAAGTAAGGAACACGATAAAGTTCAAACATACTAAGAGCTTTCCTGACCAACAGTGAGACACACAAACAGACTCACAAACTCAGACTTCTTATCCAGGGTTACCATAGGGAACTCCACTAGAGGAGAAATAGGAATTTGCTTAGTTACTGAGCCAAGGTTTCATAATTCCAAAGGATTAAGTACAGTCAAGTTGGCTCACAATCTGTTGTCTCTTTTCCTTTGAGTACAGATACTCTCCCACACAGCTAGCTGCTGAGCAGTCTTCGGGGCGGAAACCAGCAGGAGGCACAGGATAACGAAGTCACAGGCATCCCGAAAGGTGAGATAGCCAATTGCACACACCAAAAGGTCATACACCTCAATAAGAAATATGGACATTGTCATTGCATCACATAATGCTCATGGGCTGAACGAACCAATCAAGAGGGGGGTAGCCCTGAGAAATTACCAAAAATTAAATCTAGATATCGTAATGATTCAGGAAACTCACTTTAGAAAACAAGCAGTGCCAAAATATTGTGGGGGGAGTCTTTACTCAGGCATTCCATTCTACCGCAGATACCAAACAAAAGGGAGTCACTATTTTGTTCCAAAGAAGACTCAACTTTCAGTTAAGTAAAATTCAAAAAGACAAAGATGGCAGGTTTATAGCAGTACATGGGACCATACACGAACGTAAGGTTTCATTCTTGAACATATACGCCCCAAACACAGAACAAACGCCATTCTTTCAAAAAATACAGAAACTCACAGATAACTGGGAAGACAGGCTTAAGATAATAGGAGGAGACATGAACGCGGTCCTGGACCCGTTCAAAGACAAGTCAAACGACCTAGGTTCACAAAAAATCCCCACGGCGACCAAAGCACTCAAAAAACTCCTAAAATCAAACTGCATGATTGATACCTGGAGAAACATGAACCCCACGGAAAGAGAATACACATTTTTTTTCCGCCAGACATGGTTCGCTCTCCAGAGTAGACTATATCCTGATCCCACAGAACGTAACAGGGAACCTAACTGAGGCCTCTATCTTCCCCATAGCATGGTCGGACCACGATCTAGTCAAAATCTCCATAAACAATCTCCTGCCGAAAGGAAATAACCCAAGGTGGTCATTAAATCCCAGTATACTGAACGACCCAATCACACGAGATAAGGTCAGAACTGCAATCGTAGATTATCTTGACCTCAACACAGTAGGGGAGATAGACATAGATGGAATTTGGGCAGCTCACAAAGCAGTGATCAGGGGAGTCTGTATACAAATTAGCTCAATCAAAAAGAAAAAAGACCAAGCACAAATCTTACTCCTAAACCAAAAAATTGCAGAAGCACAGAAACTATTTGTTAGAGATAAATTACGACACACCCACGAGAAGGTACTAAGATACAAGCAAGAACTAAACACTATTTTAGGAGGGAAAATGGTCACTATCCTACAGCGAACTGAAGCTAAATTCTTCAGATACGCAAACAAACCCGACAGAATGCTGGCCACTAGACTAAAAGAAAAAAGAGCAAACTCATTCATAGCCAAAATAATCACCAAAAATAGGCAGACAGTTTTTAAACCAGATCAAATAGTAAGCAAATTCAGACAATTTTATGCAGACCTTTATAGCAAAACGCCCGAATCAGGCACCCCAACCCACAAACTAGAAATTGAAAATACACTAAGTAACTTAAACGTACCACAATTAGACTCTACCAAAGCCAAATCACTCTTAGAGCCCATCTCGGTCGAAGAAATACAAGATGCGATCAAGTCCACAAAAGCACACGGGGCCCCAGGGCCAGATGGCTACTCCAACCTCTACTACAAACATGAGCGACCTACTTAGCCCCACCTTACATAAGCTATTTAACAGCTTCTTAGCCGGTAGAAAAATTAAACCGGAATTCTTAGAATCTAAAATAATACTGATTACTAAACCGGGCAAAGACCCATCCCAATGTGCTAGCTATAGACCAATATCTCTGATCAACACAGATTTAAAAATATACACCAAAATCTTAGCGTCCAGACTAGCGAATCTGTTACCTGAAGTGGTACATCCGGACCAAGTAGGGTTCATTAAGGGGAGAGAAGCGCCAGACAATACCAGAAAAATTATTGACCTTATTGACATAACCAAAAGTGATGAAGGCCGGTGTTGGCGCTTGATGCCGAGAAGGCATTTGATAGTTAGATTGGACATTTATGAACGCCACACTGAACAAATTCGGAATTCCGGAAGGTTTCCTGCAAAGCATTGCGTCATTATACTCTGACCCAACCGAGCAGGTTACATACCAAGGACACAATTCACTAAAATTCAACATCACGAGGGGGACAAGACAGGGGTGCCCTCTATCACCTTTGTAGTTCACCCTTAGTATAAAGCCCCTAGCAATTGCCATTCGTCAGCACACTGACATATCGGGTATACGGGTCGGCCCGACAGATCATAAAATAAGCCTTTTCGCTGATGACATCCTGCTAACAATATCAAACCCCCTGGTTAGTCTTCCCAATCTATTCAAACTTTTGTCTAAATTTGTCCCACTGTCAGGATTCAAAATGAACACAAAAAAAACATAGCCCTTAATATATCACTTCCTCCCTCCATGGAAAAACTACTAGCCAATAACTTCCCAATAAAATGGGCCCCGAATTCTATCAACTACCTAGGCATACAAATAACAAAATCAACTAAGACCCCATGAAGCAAACTACCCAACCCTCATTAAACAATTAACTAGGGACCTGCACAGGTGGTCAGAACTAAAGATTTCGTGGTTAGGAAAGCTACATGCCGTCAAAATGAACGTACTCCCCAAACTGCTCTACCTGTTTAGGACTATACCTATCTCGATATTAGCGATAGATTTGAAAAAAATACAAAAATTATTAATTAGTTTTCTGTGGAACAATAAAAAACCTAGAATAAACAGAGAAACCACTACTGCAACTAAGAAGGGTGGTGGGCTCGGATTTCCAGACATTTCCAGGTACTTTAAAGCAGCTAGATTAGCACAACTAGCTAAGTGGTATGTCAGGGACTCCCCCCCGGTATGGGTTCAGTTAGAAAAACACATACTAGGGACTAATGATTAAATCATGTGTCAGTTAATATGGCTCTCAACCCAGCAGGGCTTCAAGTTACCCCAATCAATCCCATCTAGTGTGAGGCACTCAATTAACCTATGGAAATATATAAATAAGAGGAACAGGCTACTGGGCCCAGAGTCCGAGCTCAACCCTCTATGGCCACTATCAACTAACCCCAAAATAAACTCTAATGCTCAATACAGATGGTGGATTGATAATAATTGCTCAATTGCGGCAGATTTACTGGTTGTTAATCAAAAATGGTCCACCACAGCATTCTTAGAGGACAAACCCCTACCTCCGGGGGAATGGCTTAACCTACTCGCTATAAACCAAAGATTAACTCACATCATTAAGAATAAAGGAGGGCAAAATATATCCTTATTCGAAAAATGTTGCATTAACTTCCCGGGAGGGAAAGGAAACATCTCCATAATATATAACCATTTAAGCGAGTTAGTCACGCCCCCTAAATTACACTATGAGTCAGCATGGGAAGCTGACCTCAACATAAATTTAGACAGAGACCAATGGAACATCATTCGGAAACAAGCCAAAAACTCATCACTTAACGTAATTATGAAGGAAAACTCCTATAAAGTTATTATGAGGTGGTACCTAACCCCAGTAAGAATGCACATAGGAAACCAGACGATTAGCGACACCTGCGAAAGGGGCTGCAACCAGAAAGGGACTCTAATCCATAAACTATGGGAATGCCCTATGATTAGACACACCTGGGTGGACACTTACAAAACCCTGGAGAAACTATGGGGTCAAAGCTATCCCATGAGACCAGAGGAGGCCATCCTGGGATTACCGGTAGAAGGGATGTCCAACTCAGAACAATTCCTAACCAACCAAATGTTCCTAGCAGTTAGGATAGTAGTAGCCGCCCATTGGAAATCACCCACCCCATTGTTTGAAGTAGTCTTAAACAAAATTGAGTTTGTTCGATCCATGAGCATTTTGTCCGCTGAGGTTGACCATAACTACAAACGCTGGGCCTCCTGCTGGGCCGCCTGGGAGACAAGACGCGGCAGATGAATAGGGTGACACTTTTCCCTCCAAAGGAGCTAGTAAGGGAACCATAGCAGGAGTAGTCTTAACTTACCCAACATCATTGGCCCCATACAGTAACCTAAACACTGAGTATTTAATCTATTAGTTGCTACCAATTAAGCTCAAGACAACAGGTGGTCAGGAATCCAAGATCACAGAATTCTTCCCATAGTTATGGGACTTCATTAAACATAGCTTCTCCACTAGCTCTAAGTTAATTAAAAGTTATTGTCAGCTATTATAATACCAGAAAAACGGAAAAAGGAGAGGAGTTTTGGACAGGCAGACGACACACTAGAAAACAGATATGTAAAATACGTTTATTGTTAATTCCTATTTACCACTTCTAATGTTTTTGCTGTTCTATGTTTTATGTCTGACCTGTCTAATAAAAATCAATAAAAAAAAAAAAAAAAAACATAAAATGTACCATACTAGGATAGACTGTAATGAAGTTCAAAGTCAATAGTTTACTAAAGCCTAAAATCCTCCCAACTAATAAATACCACATATGAACTTGGATATCTTAAAGGGATATCTAAGTGAGCTGGATTAATACATTTCTGCACTCTGTAGGCAAAAAGCAGCCTATATGTATGCAGCACATCTCATAAAACATTTTATTTTTATTAATATCTAAAAATCTCCCTTATGATTATGTTGACAACCCCAGTGGGTGTCTACACAACTTCCTGGTCCCCACCCAATTGGCATGCAGCATCAGGGGAGCAATATTAACCCACTATTTACCTGCTCTTGCTAGCTCAACCAATTTCCTTGCAGCTTCCTGTCACATGTCAGTGGTACACTACATTTCCCAGGCTCTGTTGCTAGATATTCCATGCTACTTTGCAACACAGCCAATAGGAGAGCAGTGTTGTCAGCCTCCCAGTCACTACTGGTATATGACTCATCCCTACTTCCTGTATATGCGGGGGGGGGGGGGGGGGGGGGGGTTGCCATAGCAACTAACATAGTGCTATGTCTCAAATCTTTCATCTAACCTGGTTGGCGAAAACAAATTGGAGGGGGTGTTAACCTTAATTTTAAACTGTCAGAAATTACAATAGATTTTGCTAACTTCAAGGTAAGTGTTTAAATGTTTATTTTGGTATGTTTTCATGCAAAAAAATTTTTCATACACTTCTGATTCACTTGCATCAGATGCATTCATAATTCAGGAAACTTAGATATACTTTAAGAAAATGCGCAGGGTCGGTTAAAGGATATTTAAAAGGACCGGATATGTCCTTATGCGATTTGAAACATGATAAGCACTCTTTTTTATATTTCTTCAATCTGCTTTAAATGTATTGCCCACTATGATCTAAAAGTGGAATGACCCTGTATAATTTAAGGAAGAAGATTGGTACAAGAACTCTCTCAAGGATATAAAACGATATACCTATATAAAGAGGAGGGATATCTACAGTATATAGTCTTCTTATTCCTTCCAGCATATGGAGAAGAGGGATAGAACCCCCAGGAAAATATACTAATCCAGCAGGGTCAAAAGTTGATAAGGGTGAAGGAGACCAAGTGCGCCTCGCGATGAGCACCTACGGGAGGACCAGGGAGGACGAGGATGAGGGGAAGGAGGATGGGGATAATTGGGGAAGGAGTAGGATAAGGAGTGAGGAAGAGGATAAGGGAAGGAGGGAGGAGGATGGGAAGGAGGATAAGGGGGGGGGAGGAGACACAGGCGACAGAGAGGGGGGAGAGTAACAGGGGAGGGAGTGGGGGAAATAGACACATGGTAGAGAGGGGAAAGAGAGCCAGGGGGGGAGAAGAGACACAGGAGAGGGAGAGGGGGGAAAGAGACACAGGGGAGGGGAAAAGAGACATAGGGGAGGGAGAGGGGGATAGAGACACAGGGGAGGGGGGAAGAGACATATGGGAGGGAAAGGGGGGAAGAGACACAGGGGAGGGGGGAAGAGACACAGGGGAGGGAGAGGGACAAGGGGAGAGACTCAGGAGAGGGGAGAACAGACACAGGGGAGGGAGAGGGGGAGACACAGGGGGGTGAGGGGGGGAAAGAGAGACAGGGGAAGGGAGAGGGGGAAAGAAACACAGGGGAGGGAGAGGAGGGAGGAAAGGAGACACCATTGAGGGAGAGGAGGGGGAATAGGAGACACAAGGGAGGGAGAGTAGGGGGGAAATGAGACACAAGGGAGGAGGTAGACAGGGGGAGAGTCTCAATGAGCACCAAAGGCACTCATTGCGAGCCCCATGCTGAGTGTGGGGCTTGCGATGATCGCCGAAGGTGTTCACACTGGGTGGCAAACAGCATTGCCAGGCTTAACATTTTATTCCCGTCATTTTTGACGGTCAAGTAGCTAGTGTAGATATAAAGAAGGATTATTATTAATCCAAATATATGTTGAAATATAATGAATTGATACTCCTTTTTATTTGTGAAAACCAAAAGTACTAAGTGGAATTTATGGACTGCACGGAGTTCTATATTGTGATATTTTTTTTATTGATTGTAAAATATTGTGTGGTCTACAGATTGTAAAACATTATTGAGCCCAGGACAATCTTGAAAAGTAATCTAGTAGTAATAGATTAAATAAATTAAATCAGGCTGTAACAATATAACAACTTGATTGAAATATTGGTGTTTGGTATATTAGTATAGACTATATAAGGGGCATAACTTTTCTAGTTTACTAAAAAATAAGATTGTGTTATCCCACACCGGGAGTATAAAGAGTAGAATACCTGGCAAAAATTGTAATCCTTAACAGTTAAACAAACGATGAATAAAAAAGGGGCCAAGTAGGAAAGAATAAAAGAACAAAAGAATCAACAAAGTCCAATAGTGTATGGGAGCTTCTTTTCACCTATAAATAGAGTAAACACTGTAGAAAAAACATTTCCAGAGGTAAACTCTGAGGTAAATTTGCACAATTTGGCACAATTGTCTGCCACTGACTACTTTAGATTTTATGATTCTATTAGAGAATCTGAATGGTAAGAAGAAAAACTGACTATTTCAGTATTAAAAAGTATTTGCCAAGAATTGGAAGATTCTATAATTGCGGAATTGACATCAATAATTGCGCAAAATTTAACGGTAATAAGTGCAGTCCAGTCTAAAACTGAAGAGTTGGACTTAAAGATCAATAACATGAGGTAAGAATACCAGTCTTTAATGCTGGCATCCCAAAGGTTAGACGCAGAACTGCAGATATTAAAAAGTCGAAGTATTACATTTGAAGATTACTCTAGATGGAACAACATTCAGATAAGAGGGATTCCAGAGAAAATTTTATGCTCTGATCTAATTAAATTTGTAACTACATTTCTGACATCCCTGGTTAAACCTGTTTTTAAGCCTGAAATTATGATTGACAGTATACACAAGTTGCTGTTATTAAAAAAATACAGAATGATCTCCCTAAAGATGTTATTATTAAATTGTATTTTTCATAATTCAAAGACACAATTATGAGGAAATCCTTTGAAAAAAAGAGTTTTTGAAGCCCCATTTGAGAAAATACAGATCTTCCCAGAACTGTCAATAGAAACATTAAACAAACGAAGAGAGCTGAAAGGTATTGCCAAAAACTTAAGACAACATACTTTGGTTTATAAATGGGGCTTCCCCACCAAACTAAAAATTACAGCAGGGGATAAGATAATTACAGTAAACAATATGAAAGAAGGTGGAAAGGTGTTAGCGGACCTTAATTTACCATTAAAAGAAGTTGAAAAAGTACTAGCAGATCTTAAAAATCCACTTCCAAAACCAAGTAGGAGTTTTGAAATATTAAACAAACTATTTATATAGTAAGGTGAAAGGAGAGTTAAGGAAACAGTTAAAAGAGGGGAAAAGAAAAGAAGGAATAATGAGATGGTTGTGTATTAAGTACATAGGGGATAATAAAAGAATCACATTAGAAAGTATGATAAGCAGGAAGAAGGATCTCCCATAGAGGCACAGTGTGGGATGAGGTTATAATTTTAAATATGTAAATTTGATTTAGAAAAAGAGATTTGATTATATGTTAATTTGCACAGACAGTAGATAAATAGAAAGTAGACTCAATATTGTAAGATGGCACTTTAAATGGTATTGTTCTATTATAGGAAATTCCTAATGAATGTTAATCAAAGAGTTTGTATAGTAATATAAGTGGTGATTAATAAGGTTATAAGCTACAACAAACACTAAATAACATTATTTTATTATGATGTTTTGCACACACAATAGGAAAGGTAGCTATAAAGTATTATTATTGTACTGGGATAAATCACTTTAATGTATTGAGACACTGCACCAATACATTTTATTAGTTGCGATTTATACTTAATACATACAATTTAAATGCTTTTCTGCTCTATAAGTGACAAACTCTCAAATTTTTTATATTATTAGGATGATAACCGTTTTTGTGTTGGTCCGTGTTGATATGCTTATTTTCTTACTGAAATGGATAAAGAGTGATGATTAGTACTGTGTTTGAAGAAATGCTTAAAGATAAATTTGGGTTAAGCAAGCAAATCATTTCTACGGAAAATGCATTGCTGTGGTTTTTCTATTTTGGACTTAAAAAAGTTCCACATTTCTTCTCCCCATTGTGCATTTACACCTATATTTGGTGCACTCATGATGGAGATGAGGAATGTATCACCATTACAATGGGGATCTAATATTTGTGTGTTATGGGTGAAGGGGTTAAATGGTTACCATTTTTTTCGGGTAGGTCTGGGTGCACGAAATATAGTGATGTTAAGGACTCATGTGATGATACATTATCTCTATGACTCATGGAGAACCTTCCAGCTACAAGAAAGGGACTATTCATTTTATTCCCAGTTTATTATTATTATTATAGTTCATTTATAATGCGCCAACATATTCCGTAGCGCTGTACATAAATTAAGTTCAGACAAAGATAAATACAATAGGCACGGAACATACGTCAGACTTGATGAAATTCTAGCCAATCAAGAGATTTTGAACAGAGTGGTGAATACTGATATTGCACCTATAACATGGTCTGACCATGGAATGGTTTCCATGTCCATAACTACTACACCAAACCAATTAGCTAGACCGCCATGGAAATTAAACACGTCACTACTACAAAATTAAAAGAAGATTTAAAAAGAGAAGTGTCTAAATTTTTTTAAATCAATAATCCATCAGTTTAATCCAAGGTCACAGTTTGGATAGCACATAAGGCGTTCATTAGAGGTTTGTTGATTAGTTGGCAGCATAATTGCAAAAAACAGTGGGGTCGTCCGCTAAGGGATTTATAAATGGAACTGGCTAATTTGGATAGGAAAAATAAAAACCCAGTTGGATAGTGATATACAAAAACAAATGGGGGTGGCCCAGTTACAAATTAAAAAAATAGAACAAGAACTAGTGCATAATTCCTTGTGGGCACTCCAACAATGATTATACCATTAGGGGAGTAAAACCGGTAGACTGCTTGCTAACAAACTAAAGGGAAATAAGTCACATAAAAGATTAGATTATATAAAATATAAGAATGAAATCATAACAAATCCCAGAGATAGAGGGGAAGCATTCGGTTCATATTATCAAGAGCTCTATAATCTAAAAAATGACAAACATTTTGTGAAGCCCTCTACAGTAGAGATACAAACAATTTTGGATAAAGTGGACTTACCTAAAGTCTCATATAAGGAGTTTTAAACTCTAAATAAGGAAATAACTAAGAAAGAGTTATCGGATGCCATTACTAATCTAAAGGTATTCTGTGCTCCTGGCCCAGACGGTTTTAGAAACCAGAATTATAAAATTTGTCATCAAGAACTTTTAGGGCCACTTAAAGGTGCTTTAAATTAAACTTGAAGGGCGTGCCCCGGGAGAAATGCTGGAGGTTACTATAATAACAATACTGAAAGCAGAGCAAGTCAAAAATCTCAATAAAAAAAGGCAAACTTCACTGTTAGATTAGTGTAGAATATGCAATCATTTAAATATTATTCAATTGATAAAGTACTTTAAATGATACAATGATTGAAACCTGTGCTATGTCACTTTAACCCTATGTATTATTTCAAACTGATCATTTCTTTCTTAGAGACAGTAGTGATAAAGCAGAGCAGAGAATTATAGTCTTACTTGCACATTTTCCTGTCAATAAACACATTATTTTAGATCTTAATGTGCTTAATGTTTGACTTCCTGTCCAAGGCTAAGAATGAGAATGTTGGTGTGAGTGTGTGTGAGTAAGAGTGAATGAGTGATTGTAATAAGTGTGCTGCAAGTCTGAGTTCACTCTGCTTTAGATGGATCTTTTGTGATGACTGATTCCTGATAACATGTCGTCAGAAGGAGTGAGCCACAGTGTGAATATCAAAGAGAGATTGTAATCCAGTGTAAGTATACTGTATCTCTGAGGGACACCCTAAAGTGCATTAAATAGCACACTGCTTGTTCTAGCCCTGATAAAGTGAATTATTCAGACACCGAACACTGTCAGAGCCAGTGCTAATCATCAGGTGATAATCGTGCAGTCAGGTAGTCAAAGAAAATTGAATTGACAGGCATTGAATACTCTATTAGTCTGAAAACTTTGAACCATATATTACACACCAGCACTGTGTGAGCATGTTCTGATGTAAACCATGCTATTGTATGTATGTAGTATTTGCGAGCTTGAACATGATCAATTAAGCAAGGCTGTAACTCCCAAAGCAGAAACAGCCATTGAAAATAGAGATCGTCATCATAACATCAATGAAAAATGGAGGTTGGATTTCAAAGTCCTACGGGCTTCAATTACTAGTTACGATCAGACCCACATTCCTGAAATATTGCAACATTGATAAAGTGGCAAATATGATATTCTATTACATGCGAGTTCCATTATATCTATTAACACATTGATTGCTGGGATTGATATAACAGGTAAACTAAACATGAAATAAAGTATTTTATAGTGCCGATTTGCAAGCTTGAGAATGTTGTGATATTAATTCTGATGCCTTTTATCACTTTCCCCATCATTTATAGTGCAATATTGATTTTATATTTGCATTTACAGTGCTCCGGACATATCATTAAGCCCTTTGTGAGTCCTCCTTGGAACCTGAAACTTGTGGTTCGACTTTTGCCATTTGCGGCCTTGACGGCTTGCTTAGCGAGGGGGACTCGGAGCAATTGAATAGCGATTTGCAATTTTAGCGATCGTAACTCTTGCTGCCGTGAAAGATCAAATGCTTGGAGAGGCCTTAACCCGCAATGTTAACCAACGCAAGGAATCGGAGGCCAGATCCTGTATCCCGATCGGAGGCCGCAAAAAGACACCAATTGAATAGCAAAATAACTTACGGCCTCCATTTCCGAAGCTCGGATCACCCAATGCCTCTATTGAATGAGGCTCATAGTCATTAAAGTTTAGAAGGAACTAATTACTAAATCACTATAATAAAAAGGAGGTCATAGTTATATTAGTGAGTATATTCCAAATTAGATCATTATACAAATCTTTCACATGTTTTGCTGTTGATCCCTGCAGTCTGATTATGCTGGGTAGGGGTAGACTGTGGAGTCAAAATAGTTCTTAATCCAGGTACAGGTTTTGGTAAGATAGCTTTAAGAGACAATTGACTGTATTTCATTGGGTTTTTGTTTGCTTTCCTCTTGATTAATTAACAGTTCACTAATTACAAGGATCAGAGGAGATCTAAAAATGTTGAAATTGATGGACTAAAATAATTTTTATCAACCTCAATGACTATGTTACTATGCACACATTATTGCAATGTTTTATATGAGAGGTAGGGAACCTGTGGCCTGAATGTGGTCATCTGACTGACTCAGCGTGACTATTTATTAACTGGTGTGGCGCATTCACAATATGCTGATGCCATTGTCCCTATGATTCCAATAGAGCAGAATGATTTTACAACAATCCCCACATTAAGCAATGCACAGAATCAAAAGAACCAGCACCAGATAAGGTGCCACAAGTAATAACTAGTGCAAGGAAAATGTAAAGATTTGCCCCTGTAAAATGTTTTCTGTTTGAATAAAAAAAAAAGGATCCCAACTTCTGTTCTAAATCTTTTAACTGAAATTCAAATATCCCATTTGCTCATTAGTTATTTATAAGCAACTATTTTGCTTTCTTTAAAACGTTATAGTCTTATTTAAATCATGGCTTGTCTCTTGAACTGCAAGCCCCCCTTCATTCAGTCTACTGTGGTATTAACACTTGGCAGCCAAGGACTAAATGACATTGCAGTCTTTAAATAGCAGAAGCATGAAATCCAATATGATGTAGCTTGCAGGATATGTCTGAGCAGATAATAAAAGTTCTATACCTACCAAATCAATGTAGTAAGGCAGCATCTGTATTTCTACATTACAGAAGCACATATTTCCTATAAATCTACCATCCCAAACCAACGAATAGCAGTTGCCTGCATTATTATTATTATAAGAGAAGAATTGTGTCTGTATCACTATAGCATTAACTGAAAGGTCTAAAATAAATAATGCAATATACATAGTTAATAAGCCCTACTTACAACATCTTCAAATGACTAATTGCCCCAGGAGCTATGTTCTACAAGTAATGCATGACTGATTGCATGTTATATCTGCAAATTGCATCTATCTGTATCATCTGTATCAAAATAGAACATAAATGTATAATATGCATTAATATTCCAAAGCAATGAATAAGTGATTACGCACACCTTGCCAATAGTTTAAAAATAAAATGACTCTTGTGAAGTGGCCATATACCCAGATAGTACAGCACTGGCATAATGTAGCAGAACAGATTGACTGCTATCACCCAATCACATGGCAATACTACAAAGAATTAGAAGTGTTTATCGCTTGGTATTAAACAAATGTAATACGGAGAACAGCTGCAAAAGCAAATCAAACACAGGAACCGACAGCAGTAATTTCTATAAATATACATAGATTAGAATGGGTGTCTTTTTCCATAAGATCAAAATGGCATTAAAAAGATATTGGCAAAATGGCTCCATAATTTTCTAGGTTACTGCGTCCACACCTCCATTGTTGTTGTTCCTTGGTTTACCTCCCAATTTCGGTCACATTTAAATTTCCACTACACTTCCTCTCCTATTCATCTGTTTCTTTATTGACCTAAACAAAGTGAAACAAAGTTTACCCACATAACTAACATCATAACCTTAATGAAATAATGACACACGCCATGATTTGGGTATACAATTAGAGGTAGCTATAACCCCACCTAGTTATGAGCTCCGCACCCTCCCCAGGGGTCCAATGGAACCCCATGCCCAATAGATCCTCTGGGGCCAACCAAACTGTATACCTTCAATCTACTGAACTCGAAGCTAAGATGATACAGCACCCCCACCAAAAGCTGTGACAACCAAACATTAACAATCGGGAGGGAGGGATGCTTCCACTGCTTTTCAAAATGTCTGTGACCCAACTGTCACAAACCCACCTATTTAACACCTCCTAATCCCCACACCTTTTACCAATTAGCCAATCACTACCCTGCACTTGCCCGGTCAAATGCCCTTTTGATTATGCTGTCTCCAGGGCACCCTTTCCTTCTTTTTCTCCACCATTCACACCACACTCTTCTCTCTCTCCAGATCATTCTCTCCTTGGTTAGTTCTGAAATAAGACCTATAAAGCACACCTTGTCATTTGCAGTAACAAGAGCCTTCCCACCTCCATTATATTTCCATAACACTTGACCATCTAAAAACCTGTACTATGTACAAAATATACGTAATAATAATTATGTATTTTAAAAATTCTCAAGATTCCCTATTAATCTTCTGAAGGTTCAAGCTTCCTAAACAGTGCAAATATATAAAGATTCACAGCCTTATTAAATTGCAATTTTGCCAATCGAAAAGGGCTCTATATAAACAGAGCGTATATATTTTTGTTTACAGAAGTTTTTTGTTAGTAGAGACCTTGCTTTTGGATAGATGTTCACTAACTAAAAACTTCTGTAAGAAAATATGCTCTGTGCTTATATAGAGCCCTATTCAATTGGCCAAATCGCAATTTAATAAGGCTGTATTGAATAAGTCATATTAAAGGACCAATGCAGGGCCACCACAGTAGGGCTAAATGTTTTAATTAGGCACTGATCATTTTATTAAATTTAATATTTGATTATTTAAAAGCAGTATTCAACATTGCTTTTAAACTATAGACGCAGCTTTTATTGATCTCTGACAACTATACAATAAAAAAAAGGTGAATCAAATTTGTCTAGATGGAAGCAGCTAAATTTCCAGGCATTAGATTGTATAAAACAATGATCTCCATTAGCTAGAGATTTACTGTGTCAAATTGGTTGCCATGGCAACATGCTTTTGCTATAGGACAGCATATGGATTACAGTATTGCCTTGTATATATTCAGATTGTTCTTAAACCCATTAGACCTGTCCCTTAGCCAACTCCGCCTTCCCCTTAATTACCTTATCAAGGTTAAAACAATTAGCTCAAAGCTTATATGCTAATCTTCAAAAGTACATATCATTTAGAATACTGCTATTATAAATCAAACAGAAGTGTAGAAATTATTTTTGAACATAACTCTATTTAAACTCTGATAATGCACATACTAAATAACGCGAATATATTCACTGATAATAAACATGTTGCACTGTATAATTTTTCTAAGCATCCACACAGCATTAATGAACATGCATCACTATGTAACAATGCTGTGATTTACCGTATTGGTCCGAATATAAGCCACACCCACATATAAAAAACAGAAAAAAGATAGAAGTCAGAGAAAAAGACAAAAGTCAGAGAGAAAAAGACAAAAGTCAAGTAGATTTAGGGAATAAATAGTGATTTTATTTTAACATATACTGTACCATATACGGTATCCAGTATTTGGAAAACATTATAACTGTAACTCTTTAGGCAGGTTGCCAATATTATGGTAACATCAACAGAAAGTTCAGGAAACATGAAACATAAGGTAACAAGGAAACTTTTTATTATTCACAGTCATCACTGGTGTCCCTACTGATTTTGTCACCAGTATTCACTTCATCAATGTCGCTGTTTTCTTCATTCTCCTCCCATAGCAAGTTGTCCTCGCTACCATCCAATGCATTGGACACGTAGCATTTTTTGAACCCCCTGATGATGGAGTTAGAAGAAATACTAGACCATGAATTTATAATCCATTGGCACAGGAGAGTCACTGACGGCTTCTTAATCTTGCCAGATGAGCATGATCCCCTTCCCGAAGCCAATCTGAATACTGCTTGCGTAGGTTGTCTTTGAACGGCTTGTTGACAATGACATCAAGCACTTGTAGCTTTGAAGTCATGCCACCAGGTATAACAACAAGGTCTGTCTTCTGTGCAGTGTGAGATGACCATTGAAAGCATCCAAGACCAGCATGGCTCTCTTAGTGAGCAGTGCTCCAGGTCTGCAGTTCCAAACTACAGACAACCAGTCGACTATCAGTTCAGTTGCTATCCAGTCTTTTTCCTGGCAACGAATCACTAGGCCATCGGGAATGCTTTCTTTGGGCAAAGTTTTTCGCTTCAGAATAGGGGGGTACCTTTCCTCTGTCAGCAGTGACAGCTAACATCACCGTTATTCTGAGTTTTTCATTACCAGTTGTTCTTAAAATTACACGTTTTGCCGCTTTCTGGTTTACTGTTGTATTGCTTGGCATGTCAAAAAATACTGGGGTCTCGTCAGCATTGCCCATCTGGTCTAATGGGTATGAGTGACGCTGCCGCAATTGGATGACATACCTCTGGAAACTAGTCAGTTTCTCCTCAAAATCTGCCGGCAGTTTCTGTGCCAATGAAGTGCTTCGCCGAAGAGCGAGACCCTTTCTCCGCATAAAACGATGGCACCAACCAATACTTGCAGGAAATTCACTCTTATTGATTTTTAAGGTCTTTGCAAGTTCTAAGGCTTTCAGCTGCATTACTTCACGAGAAATTGGCATCCCATCTTTTCTCATTTCTTGAATGTAGGAATAAACCCCAGCTTCAAGTTCTGGATATTTGTCTTGTTTTGGTCCCCTGAAAGATTTTCTGGTGGAAACTGAATTTTTAAATTTCTCCTCTGAGGCAACCCAACGTCGCACATTGGATTCATCCAAGCCATATTTTTTTCCAGCCTATCTGTTGCTTGTTGTCTTTGCATAATTAACAACTGCAATTTTGAAACTTGCATCATAACTATGCCTCACTCCTAGGCTTGTTGATGCTTTTCTCTCCAAGTGATCAGCCATTGCAAGAAACAGGCTTTCTAACATGTACTGTGACTTCTTTTGCAGGTTACAGGCCTTCCAGGATGCTAGAATCACTAAAACCGGAAATTGGTATTCAATTGCTGCAATTTAGTCACATGCGCGCAAATCGGCACCCTTACCGTGCAAATCGGCATTGATTTTGCGATCCCGAATATAAGCCGCACACACGTAACTCAAATCTCGCAAATCGGCTGTCATTTTTTCACGGTGGCGAAGATAAGCCGCACCCTTAACTTGCTTATATTCGGACCAATACGGTATTGTAATGTACACTGTGCACTGTATAATCACCTATACTAATCTATCTATTCACTGATAATGAAGAGGCTGCACTGCATAATGACACCGAGTATATAACTATTAATAATTCACAACTTGTATTGTATTGTATGTAATCTATAATCTAGTACTGAGTTCTCCCCAACTCTCTTTCACACCTATACCAAGTCTTGACATTTCTCTCTCCTGCCCTGACTCTTTCACCTTTCTCACTTCTAAGACAACGGGACCCTCTTACCAGGGGCATATATACCGCTGGTGCAGAGGCTCCTGCTCTGGGGGGGGGGGGGGGGTACAGTCCATACTATTTCCACCCTTCACCCATCTTCCCTCCCCCCTTCTCCTCATCTCTCCTCCCCCATCTCTTACTGTATATTGTGGACAGGTGTTCAGTGACTATGGAGCCTTCTTTCCCCTACAGTCACATCTTTAGGCTGGGGCAGGAAATCCTGTGTTAAACGCAGGATTTCCTACCCCCGCCTAGGGGGACATAAGATGGGGAAGGAGAGATGAAGAGAAGGGAGAGATGGGGTAGGGGGAGATGAGGACATGGGGGAAGGGGAGATGAGTAGAAGGGGGTAGGGGGAGAGGAGGGAAGGGGGGGGTCAGATGGGGAAGGAGGGAATGGCTTGCCAAGGGGCCCTGGGGAGGTTAAATTAATTGTGTGTGTTTATATATAAATATATATTTTTGTTGCTCCTCATCCCAAAAGGTTTTTCTGTACAGGGCCCTTCATTCACCAGCTCCACCACTGTCTCTGACCCCAGTGTCTCCACTCTTCTATTGCTCTGATACCACTATGCCCTTTTTCACTACTACTCCAGCTCTCTCCCACTTCTCTGACCTCTCTCAGTACCGCTGACCACCCTCCCTCCTGCACTAGCTCCCTCCTGTTAGCTCGATCATACTGTCTGTTTGGCAGTTATGGCCGTTTCTTCTTATTATTCCTCTTGGCTCTCTTCTGGCACTCTCCTCTTCTGGCACTCTCTCTCTATCTCATCCTCACTCGTGTCAGCTCTCACTTGTCTCCTAGCACTTTCTTCTGTCTTCCTACCTGCCTCTCAGCATAATATACACCAGTATACTCAGGAACTGCAATTGTTTTAAATAGTCAGTAAAAAATCAGGGTATCCTTCAGGTACATTCACATCACAATAAAGACTCTCAAAAACATAACTGTGACAATGAACCATACATTATAGATTTTAGTGAAATATTCCAGGATTTCCCTGGTCATAGTTATTTCAATTAGTACTATTATATGTAGCATACTCTTAGTACTATTATATGTGGTATACTCTGATCATTACTGCCAGCTACTTGATTTTTTCTTCTTGGACTATTATCTAATACAGCCAGGATCAGCTATAGTCCATTACAGAGTTGTTGGCAGGACCAAGAGTGGTTTTCTTCTTCTAAGGATTAAAACTAGCCAATTATTTACCAGCTCTGAGGAAAACATGGTCAGCATTGGTTTATTCATTGCAATGCTACAGTATTTTCTGATCCTGCTGTTACTATGCTTATAACTAGTGGCTTCAGTCTGCACCCAGCTACACTTCCGCCCATAGCATGAGCTGCTGGGATTGGAAGCTGCATCTTGCTGCGGTAGCAGGAGCTGAACAAGACAGAGCCTGAGGATGTTGTCACCATGGAGACGCAGCAAGACTGTTGCCAAGAGGTGGGGGCAGAGGACAGTGACGTCACCCTGCAGCTGACAGGCTGAGAAAGAGATGCTTGCAATATAGAAGACAACAGAGGAGGAGAGTTCTAGGAAGACACTCAGAGAAAGAAAAAAGCCATTACATTACAGCTGACGATAAAAACACTGAAAGAAAGAGGAGCAGTCATTGTAACAGAAGACACCGATGGTGAGAATTATCACAAGAAGAAAGAAGAATCTTTGGATCTTGAGGACTTGAGAACAATCATTAGAATCTTAAAGAAGCAAAAACTTCCGGGGAATCCCATGCAATTAACAATAGTCACTAGAATGCTATTGATATAAGAATGATAAATGGAATCATAGAAAGAAAGAATAAACAGTATGTTTAATAGTGACATGAATTGGAGTCTGACCCCATTGTGTCTGGCACTGAGTCTATAAGCTTGGCTATACGTCAGATGTTATTGTTCTGTCTGGCTATATAGAGGCAGACTCTACAAGATATATGCTATCATCTAAAACCAGTTTATTCCCCTTTGCAAGCAATATATTTTAATCTTTATGTCTCTAAAATTGGGGTATATATGGCTTCTATTTCTGGCTTTTTATCTGTAAGTCTGAATGATTAAGGTGACTGCATGATGAGTTTGCAATACTGACGAGTTTGCTATAATAGTGGTTCATGTGTAATATTTGACCCCTGCCATACCACTCTTTTTATTAATATTTGTTGTATCTATGTAAGATTGTGGTTTCTGGTTGGAATTAGACAGTTTTGATTTTGAAATTTATACATTTGGTTTCACTTACATATTTATATATGTAAATGTCATCATTGTGGCCAATCTATACACAAGTTTTGCATCTTTCTGGCTCAACAAGATCAGAGTTCCTCTGTTGCTGATTGCCATTGTTAGGTTTTTGCAGCTTTTCTGACTTGTATTCTTGTGAATTGACTTGCCATTGTTATTTCCCCATAACACCTACATCTATTACTCATTTAGAAATATGCCTATGTGAATGTATTGTTTTAGCAACATGATCCTCTAGGTGACATTTCTAAACTGCATATACTTTATTGCAATTGTGCATAGCTCTGTTGTATTTATAAGTACAGGAAGTCTTGGGAATCTACCATCCTGATTTGTGAGATAGTGGTATAATTAATTATTTTAATTCTTCATCATTATTATTTGTTCTTTATTATTAGTTTATTTTTGGAAGTTTTCTGGCAAAACAAGCTCTTACCATCCACTCAGTACATCCAGAAATGTTATAGAGGTACAGATGGTTGTCACCTTTCTCCTTACCGCATATAAACTCTGCAAGATTGTTACCATGTTTAACAGTGACCGTCTTCTAGTGCCTGCCTATGTCAACAATTTGTGCTGGTGGCAGACCACTGGAGGCACAGCTGGAAATCAGGATGTGTCACCTGGCGTCAATACAGATGTGCAGGTGGCTTTAGATAAAGTCCTGCCTGATTTACATGTTGCCATCTCTAATCTCAAGCAGGCAGTATGCGCTAAGAGTATTCGCAACTGTATATCTGAGATATTTCAAATAGTGGAAGAGTCATGGGTCATGCCAACCGTGGGCAGAGAGGTTGCCCAGGGTGTGTGTGAAGTCATCAGACTGGAAGGAGCACTGGACTGTCTCCTCCACCTACTAAAATCAGCTGAGACTGAGGTGAAATACCAGGCCTGCCAGCTCCTGGAGCAGATTCTAGTGGCAGAGAACAGGTAACCCCTAACATTCATTTCAGTATATTCTTTACTCAATTAAATAGATGACAGAATATAAGAATCCATTTTATAGGACTAGAAATTTATATAATTACATGTATATTTATAAAGTACACTAATTGAAGTCATAATGTTTACAAATGATCTCAATACAAACCATATTTTACAAGAGTCACTGGAACTGGAAGTCATCACATGTACCCCTAAAACAGGGTTCACAAACTCCAGTTTCCAAGTACTGATAGCAATTTGAAGTTTCAATACATCTTGTTTGTGTACAAACAATCAGTGATTCCGTAATTTAAATTTACTTACCTGTGCTCACACAAGGATATGATTAAAATCCTGGCTGTCTCTTGCCATTAAGGGCTGAAGCTGGACAATCCAGTTTAAACATAAACCTGCCATTGCAATGGTAGCTGTATTTAGTATAGTCTATGGTGGTAACTATTATTATATGTAAATAATAGTCACCGTCTGGGTATAGATTTTGTATATTTTATATATTTTAAACATTTTTTCTGTGTTATTTTTTTTATCTTAGATAGTTTAAATTAGAATTTTTATATGGATATAAAATATTCCTCATTGACAGATATATATACATACATAAGGTAAAAACACATGTATGCACATAGTGATGGACTGATGACCCGACCTGCAAACACAAACATGGGAAAATGTGAATCCTCTTTAGTATTTACTATGTTATTACCCCCTCGGTCCATTTCAAACTTTACATGATGATGGGGAATTATTATAACTAATAGAATTGCATATTTGCCATGCATTGTGATACACCTGCAAGTTTATAATTATCATTCAAAGCTGTTCTCTGCACATGCTCAATGGCTAACACAGGGGAAAGTAAGAAAGTAAGTAGAAAGTTAAAGAAATCCCAATGGTGCTTGGCTGATCTCTTTTTAATAAGGCAGCATTAGTGAATATAGTGAAAACTGCTCCAACAATGACCCTCAAACAACCAAGACACTTCACTGGGAATTTTAATGATCCAGGTAGACACTCAGACCCACAGTAAAAGATGGGACACATCCTCACTAGATCTACCGATTCCAACATTTGAAAATGCCAAAGAGTGACAATTGTGAGCTCACCTCATGAGTGATATTCTTCATGAGTGTTATTTGTTTTTATCTTACAAAATGTTTAATTAAGTCCCTTATAGTGATAACAAAAATATGCCACAGTAACAGATATACACAGATATAAAATCACAGCATATGGACATATTTTAATATAGCAGTCATATACTTAATGAAATAAATCATTAAGTAGTGTGTAGAATATGAAAAGATCTTGTGCTGCATTGTATACAAATCAGCTGCATGGTATACAAATGCACACTGATCACATTATGCACTCAGTGATACATTAGTGCTGTGACATACATATAGAATAATTTGTTTTGTTTGAAGATTTATTGTGGGTTTATTTAGGTGAGGGGATGAAATGGGTTGAATAGAGATTAACTGGTGATCAGAGGTACTGGGTATATGCAGGTGTGATATCTTGGTGAATATTGGTTATGCTATTGGTGTTTACTGTATGTAAAATAGTGGAACATATATCTGAGAGGGGGGAGAAGAGCTTGAATATGTGTCGCCAGTTGCAAGGCAATGTATTTTAATAACAATGAAGTGCACAGGGTGGAGATAAATGTATAAACAAAGTGTGTGGGCTTGAGAACAGAGTATATATGATTAATGAATAGTTTATGTTTGAGTGATCTTAAGCAGAGGTATCAAGGCATAGGATTAAGTTGTATATGATTACTATATACTCCTAAAAGTGCAGGCACACTTTTGGGAGAAGCCCTTTGCTTCATATGCAGTAGTGGAGGCAAAGAGCTTTGTGAATGGACCAAAGCAGCAGGAGTGGTCTTAGTTTTTTGGGATGAAGTAACCAAACTGCGGCTTCCCTGGACTTCACCACTATCGACCTGGGATTGATTCCAAGTTAGGGAAGTAAGAGGTCACACCACCCTAAAGCCGAGCAGGGTGGGGTCTGGTCAGTACTCAAATGGTAGACCACCTAGGAATACCAGGAGCTATATGCTGTGGCCCACTGGAGAAGGAACTGGCAACTCACTCCAGTATCTCTGCCATGAATACCAAGTGGATCAGCATGACCATAGACATAAAGATGTTCTAGTGTGTTACGGTCCATGAGGTCACAAAAAAAACAAAAACAAAACAAGCTGGCACAGGAGTCAGTTGCAATAGAATAGAGGAGAAGTTTGAGTAATGCAAACTAGTTACAGGTCAAGACTAAGTTTCTATATATTTTGACAAGACTTGGTGATGGAAGAAATTGAGATCTTAAGTAAAGAAATTAAATAAAAGGAAGTTAGATAAATGAGAAGCAGAACAGAGACAGGAGAAAATGAAGTTGAATACTGACCCTCAAGGTGTGTAGCATATATAAATAAGAGACTTGAGAAAATTAAATGGTAGATCTGATTATGTTTCATCAATGAACATGCCACAGAATTACTTTAGTAATTTGTCTTAGAGGTACAGCACATTCATAACCAACTGTCACTAGATTATTTTGCTATTATATTTTATTTTAAATGATCAATGTAGAATCACATTACAAAAAATAGAAAGACTAAGCCTTGCCACTGCAGGCCTTCGCAACTCTTCAAAAACCTATTTGCTTAGGGAATCTGTACTGGTTAGCTTTCAAGAATTTGTTTTCAAGCATAACAATAATAATGGGAATGCTGAGTAATTATATTTGAGGTTACTGTTTCCTCCTAGCAGCTTTACTATATTGCATTATTCAATGTTTACTAATTAGCCAACAAGTTAGAGCGTGGGCATAGAAGACCTAACCACATTTGTGAGCATTATGTGTTATTAAAATGGTTTGCGGACTAATCAGTTTAAAAGGCCAAGCAAACATTACACAGGATCAGCAAACATTGCTTATTATGGTGCAACCTCGAGTATTGATTTTCTCTTGGATATTGGGATGCATCATGTTCAAAAGTACAGTTTGTTCTGCGCTTGTAAGGCACACTGCCAGTCTTGCTTCCTCTTTACTGAGGCTAAAGGATGTATAATAGAGAACTGCAAAGCACTTATGAGATCTTCCATCAGAAAATACAATTTGAGCTACCTGAATGTAGGTCCTTTGATAATTATTTCTAAATATAGCACTCTGGGACATCACGCAGGACAGAACAGTGTGTACTGTTATAGACAATGTTTAGTATTTGTACTTATGTATCAGTGAATTTATATGGTGTGTATTATATATCTATAGGGTGGCATACACTTCAAGTATCATATTCACACACAGTCTACTCCTTTTTATCATCTTTTCTTAATGCTTTTGTATTTATATTTTCTTATATAAAGCACAAAATACTTTCTTCCTAACTTTGGGGTTATATATTGTTTCCCTCACATGTCTTTGTGCTTCATCGTTGGTTATGCTTACACTCAGTGCACATATCCACTGGCCTCTCTTGGATTAGCCTCTGTTGCTTCTTTTGCCTGTGTTAGACTGCTTTTTATTCCCTTTTACACGTGTGTACATCTGTAACATTAAGGTGTATCCTCTCATTGACTCATGTTAAGGTGTATCCCCAGACCTATGGGTAAATAAATCTCAAAGGGTGGACCATATTGTTTAACCAAATAATCCACCAGAATACAAAATAAGTGCCATGGATATAATAGAAAAAAAGCAGCATCCAAGTATCAGAATAAGAATCATAATATTGAGCGTCACAGAGAAAGTAGATGTTTGAGGTTATTTTACTTTACACATTAGACAGTGGATTCTCAATATCATTCCACAGCAAATTCCACATGATTTTCCACCCTCTATCTGATAGAGAAGAATGTATATGGTAATTTAGGAATAAAATAATGTTTTATTAAATAGTAGACAAAGGGACACAATGTTAGTATTTATGTAGTGTTTAAATTTGAGGGTATATTTGTGGCTATTGTCATATAAACTTAATATTGAAACCTATGGAAACACCCATAAAACTCATCTGTGATACTAAACATGTTGAGATTCCTGCTTACCTGTTCCAATGCTATTCCTCAACATGTTTTTTCTTTAAAAAATGTTTTAGCATGTACCTAAATACAAATTTCTATCACATAACAAAATAATAAAATGTTTGTGAACATTCCTTACCCTGGGACTTTAAACCTTTCCAGTGTTAGAAGCAGACATGTCAATCACCGTGCAGGCTTCCAAATATAGGGCGCAGTATAAGGACATCTTGTTGTGTAGCAAGCAAATCGTTCATTGCTAGTTTATCCTTTGATGCAGTTCTGCATTTGGTTTTTCAGATATTTTATGGGCCTATTTAAATAGTACTGGCTAGTGTGATCTATTACAGTAAATTATCATTTAATGTTAAATTGTACACAATTGTGATAATGCTATCTATATATATATCTATCCCTGTCTCTTTACATTTCTATAAACATCACAATCCTTGTTTAATGATGTATCCTTTTTGGAGAAGTGGAAATACTAAGTACCATTTTCAATTCATTCATGGAGAGCAGTGCTTGCATCTATTGATACAAGTTGCCTGTTTCTAGGCCTGTTGCTTCAGTTCTGTTAATTTCAGCCTAACAAGTGCCCAGACTTCTCTCGCTCCCCCCAACCACTGATAGATAAAACACATCTCTGAAGATGGAATTATAAAGTCTTCACAAATTTAGATTTTCTCTAAAAATGTTTTTATGTCTGTTACTTACACAGTTGCATGATTCAGTTTGTTGCATTTTTTACAAATGATTCCAATTTTTTTTGACCAGCAGTGGTCCTTTTACTCTCTATGGTTCATACACCTATCGCTCTACTGCCTGTTTGGGCTAGGAAGGTTTGCCCAAAATCATGTTTACCTTTCAGAATGACTATAGGTTTATAAAATAAAGATTCCTTAATTAATAATTTATAATATTTCCCTATTAGTTGTGTAGCCCACTTTTGGGCCTCAGATACTAGGACTATAAGACAAAGACAGCAGAACAAGTAAGGCAGGTGATAGACATCTAGAATGTTAAATTGGGTTGTAGGTGTTTGGACTATGATCTGTTACACTTTAAAATCAATCAAAGACTGGTACTTGGTATCTACATCTCTCATTACAATATCCCCTACTCATTTAAATTTTGTTGGAGAGAATTCTGCCAGAGCAGGCTTGATGCACACCTGAAGGCTATGTCCAGAACTTCAACAGTTCTGGGATCCATGTTGTAAAATATTGTATCACACTAACACTACGTGTCATCCTGGCACCTGCCCCTGACCATTTGTGCTAAAAGATTTATTTGCTAATATTTTATACTGTTTATACACTGATTCTGGTCAACTACTGTTTGATGGAAACTATTACCCTTTAATATACTTCTGACATGTACTAATTACATTGGAACAAGCTGACCTGCCATTCTCATATAGATGATATCTTGGTTCTGCCTATGTTGAAATTAAAGGGAAGTGATGAAATATATGTATATAGGTGTATATATAATATTTTGTATCCATAGAAGTATATAAATGACAACATGTGTTCCTTTGTTTTCATTGTTTGATTCACATTTTCTGTATAGAGATCGTATTGCCCGTGTTGGCCTGGGCGTGATTCTGAATGTTGCTAAAGAAAAGGATGACCCTCAGCTTGCCCGTAGCATCTCGGGTATCCTGGAGCACATGTTCAAACATACAGAGGAGACTTGCAACCAACTCATCTGTGATGGAGGTTTGGACTCCATATTGTTTTGGTGCCGCTGGACTGACCCAGTTGTTCTGAGGCATTGTGCCGTGGCCCTGGCAAACTGTGCCATGTACAGTGGGCCATCTAACCAGCGCCTAATGATAGAGAAGAGGGCAGCTGAGTGGCTTTTCCCTCTTGTTTTTTGCAAAGACGATGAGCTGGTCCGTTTCCATGCATGTCTTGCTATCACTGTGCTGGCAACAAACAAGGAAATTGAGAAAGAGGTGGAAAGATCTGGTACATTGGCACTAGTGGAGCCCTTTATCTCTTCCCTGGACCCTCAAGAATTTGCCCGATCCCTTCTGGATAGCAGTGACAACACCCAGGGTAGAACTGCTGGTGACCTTCAGTGCCTTGTACCACTGCTAGACAGCAGTCGCCTGGAGGCCCAGTGCATTGCTGTTTTCTATCTATGTGTGGAAGCTGCTATCAAGTCCAGACAAAAGAATACAAAGGTAAACAACACAATCCTTTCTGCCACCTACCAATAACTTATAGGACTGAAAAGGGGACATTAATAAACTCCAAAACATCAGTAAAATTAATAACTTAACAATAGAGTTTGTTTTTTGACTAAAATTACATTTTTACCTATAGTCAGAGGTCTTTTCCTTTCCACTGTATACAATATTTGTCTCAGAATGCATATTTGCTAAAATAGCTTTTTAAAATAAATTAAGGCTCAGTTAGAATATTAGTCTAACTAATGCAAGATATTTACTATTTAGAACAAAAAAATATAAATTTGATAACAAATTCTAAAATAGAGGCAGCACTTGCACTAAGCCATTGATAAAATTTACATTCAAACTAAACTATGGCTGTTACTATGCTGTGCCATGGATACAAGCTGATTCAATTAATACAAAAAATTATAAGAAGGATAAAAAACATAATTTTGCAGTTAAGATTGTCTAATAAAAATGCAAATTTCTTAGTGAAAAGTAATTTGCAAAGTTGTATATATTTCCATAAACTACAGCATACCTTTGGAGCTTTAAAAGGCAATATAAAGAATAATTTTAATATGGTAAAAAATAATAACCAGGTCAGCATTTTGCACATAAAGCTCACCTGCTAATATGCAACTCTGTTTCTAAAATGCATGCCCACAGCCATGAAATGTGAAGCAAGGATCACAGAATTGTGTTTCTTTTCAAGAAAAATAGTAACTCATACCACAGGTTTTCTCTCTATGGCCGCTATTGAGGCATCCCATATCCTTAAAGTGTCTCTTTCACTAATAATAGAGGTCTTAATGGAAGCCACTGCCTTATCCAGGGTCGTAGGAACTGGGGTGCAGATGGGGGCACACATTCCCTCAAAGTAAATGAACAGGGGATGCAAAAAATAGCAAAATTAAACTTATTTGTGCATTACCAGATTTGGTCTATATACATTATACATACATACATACACACATAATAAATTGGCATATAGATATATGTATGTGTATACATGTATACCAGAGGTAGATCCACTCCTGCTTCCTGTCCTGGGAGTAGAGTTGAACTATCCCACCCAGATTTTTTGGGGTTCATACGCCCATGGGCTTAACATAGTACAAATTATAGTAGGTTTTATTTTTGAAATATTTATCACTTCAACCAGAATCCAAAATATTATATGACAGTGAACTATTTTTAAACTTCATACGAATGAATAATGCTTTGATGTAGTTGCATATGCAGGGCCTGTGTTACTTTGACCTCATAATAGGGAAACATAGTGTTTGGCTACAGATAAGAGCCATTTCGACTCTTTCTCTGCTTTCTTCCTACCTCAATTAAACTCCTATATCTTCATAGATTATAGACAGGAAGACATTATGACTACTCCAAGCATATTTGAATTACTTTATTTTGTGTCATCTTATTCTACTTGCTGTACATCTCAGAAACACTTACATTCTTGTGTTTTACA
This sequence comes from Discoglossus pictus, assembly GCA_027410445.1. NCBI lineage: Eukaryota > Metazoa > Chordata > Amphibia > Anura > Alytidae > Discoglossus > Discoglossus pictus. The sequence continues at coordinate 81,535,273 of CM050164.1, read as the reverse complement.
CAACAGCTAAGCTTATTAGTTAGTTATACACTTCACAAGTTTTCCCCAACTGAAATGGTCATTTAATTTTGATATAATTTTGCCAGTCCAAGATAAACTATAGAGTATATTTTCCTGTTGTTTCACCTTATTGCCCACTATAAAATAACTCAACCTTCATTCTGAGGAATGGTTGAAAACAGAAAGGGTTAAACATATCACAGAATGCTAAATCATTAAAGTTTCAGTAGGATTGCCAATAATATTAATTTGTTGCTTCCCCAAAAATTATATCTGGAAAATACATGTGTACATTCAGTGATTACAGAGGGCTATATAAAATATCTAACACTTGTGAGGCTAAACATACTTCTCATTGTGTTGCAGTTATGCTCAAAATGTAAGATATGTTCTCTACACAAATGCAATGGTTCATAGTCTTGAATAATATATACAACGGAGTGGTTTAGTGTTGACCAAAATTTAAAGGACCACTGTAGCTTGGGAAAAGTTTATATGGATTCTCCTCCTTTTTGTGATAAATCCAGTATGTTCAGGAGACCCTGTCAGTTATGCCGTTGAAGCCATTGGAGTCTGTCCCATGTTATATAGTAAAATGGGATGCTACTTTGACTTTGAAATCTATTTAAGGGCAGTTATGGCAGTATACATATTTTGTTTTATTTTTTAAATAATAGATTGCAGCAGTGCCTACTTAGTAGTAGCAAGAGATTTTTGTTTTTTTTACGTGTCCTCCTAACAACATTTTCCACCCTAGCAGCATCTGTCCTTTTTCATCACATTGAAACTTGAATTGTTAATAATTACAAATAAATCTCTGCCTTCTCTCTCCACACATGCATAAAGAGCTTCACATCCAATGAAGATGCTATTTTGTTTGCAAAGTAAGATACATCTTATCATGCAGTCTGTCACTGGGAGGTATGCATGTCAATGCCTAAAACTACAAATAGTACACTGATATCCACCATTTTGGGGTGCCATTGATATAGTTTTCACCCTTAATTTGCACAGTAAATCCAAATTGTACCATTTAGTCATAGAACCAATCAAATGAGCATATGTACAACTGGAATATGACTATTATGAACCAACACCAAGCTCATAAACAGTTTCTATCAAGCTTCTACATTAATGAGAAAGCAAATTGAATCAATACATTTTGAGATGTTCTTAAATCTGCTCTTAATCCCATTCCTTCAGTACTCCTCACAATTATATTGCACTAATCGCTTGCCCTGTAACATCAGCTGATTCTGGTTTATTTTTTGCGCTGCTTACTCTATGGACATACCTCAACTCTCTCCTAGAATATAAAAAAGTGTCACCTTTTCTCAGAGTCTCACATTCTCACTGCATCATACACTATCACCTAGAATATATTTTTACTTTATTGTGTGTGTGTTAATGAGGCTTTTCTTGGAGGAGGCATGACTGGTAAGTTCATTTATCTATATGCTGTATGCAATGTTTCTTTGGCAAATTATTTTGTACAAGGCAGAGTAATGCAAACAAGGTTTTGGTAAAGGAACGGTTAATTCAGCACAATTTGGAGCACACCACTAATGTTCTCCTAAAACATGTTGAAATACTTTTTTATTTTTTTTGTTTTCTCTGTTCTATTAGTCACTGACAACCCCCCAGACAGACCCACATCAACAGCTCCATGCAATGAGCATAATCAGAAAGAAAGTTAACCCTTCCCAATTGCACCTGTGCAGAGAAATGAATGCTTTAATCTACTAAATACAAAAATTGGGGCTTAAAATCTTCTGCTGCATTCCTGCTGTTCACAGAGCCTTCGCTGCTCGGTGTCAGCAGATGTTGTTAATCATGGAAGAGTCAGGAGTGTGTTTGTAAACAGACCTACAATTTACATTTTTAGCTGTTATTAGTGTCATAAACCCCCCCCCAGATAATTTTATCATAGAATCTTGTTCTCTTTCACACCATGCAGAGCACTTATAGTGAGGTAAATGGCCCTTTAAATATGATGTCTTTTTGCAGGTGTTTAATGAAATTGGAGCTACACACAGCCTAAAACGGATAGTATGTTATTCCAAAGATGGCACTGTCTCCCTGCTGGCCAAAAAGGCCCTGCAAATGATAGGAGAAGATGTCCCACACCGCATTGACAGATCTGTCCCTAATTGGAAGCCACTGGAGGTGAAGAACTGGATAATGCAGATTGGCTTTAACAAGTACACAGAGTGCTTTTTGGTATGTTGTGTGGATATTTTCCTATCTTTTCAGTGCATAATGTGAACTTATCTCCATGTAACCGCTATATTTGTTTAATCCGTTCAGGATCATCAAATTGATGGAGATCTTCTCCTAAGGTTGACTGAATCAGAGTTGAGAGATGACTTGGGAATGAGCTCCAGTATCACCCGCAAGAGGTGAGAACCGGGATGGCATCCATAAACCTAAACCTATTCACAAATGTAACTAAATTGGAAACACATGTATTTACATATACACAGTCTTACATTTGCAAATATAGATGCATGCATTCATGTCATTGTATTGATTGTAATCCAGGTATTCACCAAGTACATTTTTAATAGTAAAATAATTTGTGGTTACTATTAGTTGCTTTTTAAAGTTGCTGTTCCTTAATTTCTCCCTCCAATAAACACATAAGGATATTTTGATAGCATACAAGAACTGTTGTGTCCATTCTCCTATCTACTTTAAATCTTAATTAATCCTCAGGTAATCTTTGCATTCTTGCATTCCTTTTTTACCATGGTCTCAATGTTTTTTTTTTCCTTTGTGACACAGTCCACTCATTTGTAAACTGCATGTGGTCATGTATAGTCTGCATTAATGCCAATGGTTAAAACAAAATTTAAAACCATACACAATTGTTTTTCAATTTATTGTAAACTTAAAGGGAAACAGCAAAGTTACAGTTAGATTAGTGTTTGTTTTTTAGACAGAAATAATTTTTACTACCTCTCTCCTGATGTGTTCTCTTATCTGAGAAGATTAATTAACACCATGTTTGTTTCCTTAATAAAGTTTTATTTTTAATATTAGTTGGGGCCTATTGTCCAATTCATAATTTAAAATGTGTACATTACCAACATTGCATTCCCTATAGAACATCCCCTTGATTCACCTTTTCTAGTTTTCACTAAACTGTGCCATGCACATGGCCGGGTTATCCATTAGGCCAACTAGGCAGCTGCCTAGGGGCGCTTTCCTGTGAGAGGTGCCACTTTAAAAAAAAAAATGTTTCTGGTTAAAAAAAAAGCAAAATGTTGCAGTTCATATACTTTTTAGTAGACAGTAACCACCTTGAAGAGAGTTACAACAGAAAAAAGGAACTTGCACACACAGAAAAGACAAAAATGGATCCGTGCATACCTTGCATACTCACCTGCAGGGGCTCCTCCACTTTACAGCCTAAGGGCTCCTAAAAGGTAGATCCGGCATGTTGATAATCACTGCACTGTACACACCAGAATTTTAGAACATCCAGATAAACTTACTGTCAACTATACATAACTAGCGAATTGCCCGTCAAAAAATGACGGCAATGAAATTGTAAGGTAGCTAAATTAGTAAATGAATATAGTGTACCTATTTTGAAGCATTGTGATGAAGAGCTGGCAATCTGTGTTGATGTTGCTGCAGCATTAGTGGTGTGGAGCTGCTGTATAAGCATGCTGAATGTGTGCAGTGTAACACTGTGCGTGCGCGAGACCAAACCGTTAGCGTAGTCGTGTACTTCCGCATTGGTGTAAAATGGCGAGTAATGTGTGGTATAGGTCTGTATCGGAATATCCGTAGGTGTTTTGTGGTGTTTTGCGAGTTTAGAGTGCTGTAGCCTCGTTTTCGTTTTGTTCGGCGGCCATTTTTTCTGTCGCTTAGATTTTTTTTTAGTCTCTAAACTGTTTTATTTCGAGTAAAATCGAGGTGTAAGTTGCATTTTTGAGGTCCTGGGTGCTCCCTCTTGGTGTAGGTAAGTTTTTTATGTATGTGCTGTGTGTATGTATTGTGTTTTAAATGTTTGTATGTCGGCGTTTTGCGTCCGATGTTTGCGAGGTCGTAATGTGTGGTAACGTGTTTCGTACGTTGTTTGCGTGCCTCGTAAAATTTAGCGAGTGTCGTAATTTGTGTGTCGTGTTTTTTGAGTAGCGACGTGAATTTTGCGAGGGTTTGAGGCCCTTGCCCAGTGACCTCGCCAGCAACTGAGTCCCTCGCTTCGCGAGGGGCCTCAGTTGCTGGCATGGAGCGCCTTCGGCGCTCCATGCCAGCAACTGAGGCCCTTGCCCAGTGACCTCGCCAGCAACTGAGGCCCTCGCTTCGCGAGGGGCCTCAGTTGCTGACATGGAGCGCCTTCGGCACTCCATGCCAGCAACTGAGACCCGTGCCCAGTGACCTCGCCAGCAACTGAGGCCCTCGCTTCGCGAGGGGCCTCAGTTGCTGGCATGGAGCGCCTTCGGCGCTCCATGCCAGCAACTGAGGCCCTTGCCCAGTGACCTCGCTACGCGAGGGCCGCGGCTCGCTACGCGAGGGCCGCGGCTCGCTGCGCGAGCCCGCAAGCGTGAGCAACGACTCGTACGCTCACAACTATATATGTGATGCTTTGTGTAGGTGGAGTTGACGCAGCAACGTAGAAAAAATATTGATATCACAAAAAGTAGCCTTACTTGTGTGGCTTGGAACCTGATCTTTGTGTAAGTTGTGTGCTCTCGTGAATGCTTAAGTGCTCCCCATATTTCTCCACTGCAGATTTATGCGCGAGCTAGTGGAGCTGAAGACCTTTGCCAATTATTCAACATGTGATCGCAGTAATCTTGCAGATTGGCTTGGTAGTCTGGAGCCACGGTTCAGGCAATATACTTACAACCTGGTAATCTGTGGTATAGACCGCAACTTCTTACATCACGTTACTGAACAGCAATTAGAAGAGGACTGCCATATTGACACAGGCTTCCATCGTGTCCGCATCCTAACAGCAGCAAGAGGTGAGACAGAGACTTGCCTTTAACCAAAGCTCTGTAATCTTCATGTCTTTGATTAAAGGTATGGCAACATACTCCGTGTCTCTGCGTACTCACAACATGGTGGTATGCATTTTGCACATTAAAGGGCCACTGCAGTTCAAGAAAAGGGACATGTTTGTTAAGTATGCACCAAACTAGCAATATTAGCAGCTGTGTAAGCCATGGCCTAAAGCATTTTTTGGGAACATTTTGAAGACTTTATAAGTACAGTAATCCATTTTGTGTTTGTTACATCACTTAAGTGGATAGGGTTGGGGAATGAGGGATTAGAGAGCCATTTTTAAGATAATTGGATAAGACCAAAATAGACGCAACACCTATTCCCTCCCTCTCACTGTCCCTTGCATCATTCACTGCAATAATAGCTTTACAGAAATGTAAAAATCCCATTCACACATAAATTCTGCCATTGTATAATGGATCTCTACAGGGTCCTGCAGAGGAGTCAACATTGTTTTTTCTAACAACTAAATGTATGACTTTTTCTTGCGTGATTAGGCTCTGAGTCTGATTTAACGCTTTCAAAAATGTTTTCATTGTGCTGTGGTCCTTTAAAGAAACAGTATAATTTGCAAATATTCCAATCTATTCAACAAAATAGTTTGCAAGGTGCAATTAGTGTTAGTTAATATTTTTAGTGCAATATAGAAATTTAAATAAACAGATTTTAAATTAAAAGGGAATTTACTTCAATTTGAGATGCTTGCCCGTCAGTTAAAACCACTTGTGCAATGATATTACCACAGATAGTTATTTACATGTGTTTCACCTAAAGTAAGTCTTTTACTGGATCATATTACATTTCGTTAATGATTTTCTGTCTGTTTATCACAGAGATGCTGCATTCACCTTTGCCGTGCAGTGCAGGTAAATCCAGTGCTGAGGGTCCTGATGTGTTTATCAGTTACCGAAGGAACACAGGATCACAGCTGGCCAGGTGTGTAGTAGGAGACACTTGTTAGCTTTTTACACATAGTTTTCTTCAGCCTGGATTGTTACCTATACTTTGCCTAAAATTGTGCGTTACAAAACACAATAGTAACTGTACATTAAAGAACCACTGTACTACAAGAAAAAAAGCACGTATTTGTGAAGTATGTAACAAACGAACAGCATTATTCATTGTGTAAGCCATTGACATAAAATATTTTTGGGAAAAATTTGAATTTTTAAAGACACTTTTTAGGAGTAATTGCATCCATGTTGTGGTTGTTACATCCCTTCCTGGGAGCTGGTTCATGGGTGTGTTTTTATCTAACTGTAGAGAGAGGGGAGGCGGAAGCAGGGAGAAGTCAGAGGACTTTGTCAGATAACTGGATCAGCCAGAAAGTTTGCATCAATAGAACACAAAACACTCCAGAAATATTAATGCCCCTCTCACACACACAGCTTTCACCAATGTATCAGGGTCCAGCAAATGCTTCAAAATATATTTTTTCAATTGAAAATCGGTCTTAATACCAATTTCATAATTTTGCTTTATTATACTGTTATTCAACCTCAAAGTTTTCAAATATATACATTTGTGCTCAAAAGTTTGCATACCATGGCAGAAATTGTTAAATTTTGGCATTTATTTAGAAAATATGCAAAAAAAACATGCAAAAAAAATATATGTTTATTGAAGGATAATGATCATATGAAGCCATTTATTATCACATAGTTGTTTGGCTCCCTTTAGAATCATAATGATTAAAGAAATCACCCAAATGGCCCTGATCAAAAGTATACATACCCTTAGTTATTAATACTGTGTATTGCCCCCTTTAGCATCAATGACAGCATGCAGTCTTTTCTAATAGTTGTCTATGAGGCCCCTAATTCTTGCAGGTAGTATAGCTGTCCATTCGTCTTGGCAAAATGCCTCCAGGTCATGCAAAGTCTTTAGTCGTCTTGCATGAACCTCACGTTTGAGTGGCTCAGTGATATAGTAGTAGACTGTGATGGCCACTCCACAACCTTCACTTTTTTCTGCTGTAACCACTGGAGGGTCAACTTGGCCTTTTGCTTAGGGTCATTGTCATGTGGAAAGTCCAAGAGCGTCCCATGCACAGTCTTCACGCAGAAGAATGCAAATTATCAGTGAGCCACCACCATGCTTCACAGTGGGGATGCTAGTCTTTTCACTATAGCTCTTGTTGACCCCTCTCCAAACATAGAGCTTATGGTTGTGATCGTAAAGCTCTATTTTGGTCTCGTCACTCCAAATTACAGTGTACCAGAAGCTGAGGCGTGTCAAGGTGTTGTTGGGCATACTGTAACCAGGCTTTTTGTGGCATTGGCGCAGTAAAGGCTTCTTTCTGGCATCTCAACCATGCATTTAATTTTTGTTCAAGTATTGTCGTAGTGGCTGAAATCTACCTGACCCCCACATTGTCCACTTGATTGAACAGTAATGACTGGCAGTTTTAAGGCTTTGTATATATTTTTATATCTTTTTCCATCTTTATGAAGTTCCATTACATTGTTACGCAGCTCTTTTGATTGTGTGTGTGTGCTTTTTTTCTCATTGTATAGTGGCCCTTTAACAGCTTTTATTCAGTCACAAATCACATTACTAAAGATGTAGATAAATATCCTGTCACTAAACAGCATATCTGTAAACAAGTGAATATACAGTAGAGCGGATCAATACAACTAAGTAATCAGTCTCAGCACTCAGAAACCTACAGATAAAGCTAAGCATATACACACATACAGCTTTTTCTCCTGAGAAAGATTCCCTACTGACAACTAGAGACTTTTATTGATTCCTTCTGCTACCAAGGCATAGGTACCAGACATGTTAACAGTCCCACCTTTTCAATCATGCATTTAAAAAACACAGTTTATACATTTACAGGCAGCATTCCTACATACTTACGCCACCATTCAATTGCAAGCTTGCAGTTGCTTAACATTTGCAACAGTTACAGAGTGATTCAATTGATCAAGCCGCAGCTACATGGCTGAAAGCCTAAACCGTAAACCATGCACCCGTAAGTAGCATTTCAGCGCATGATCAATTAAGCAAGGCCGTAACTACCAATTTAGAAACAGCCAATAGTAAATGAGACCTTCATAATTACATCAGTAAAAAATGGCGTTTAAACATCAATTAATTAGCGTTTAGAAGTCCTATATGCGATCAGACTCGCAATCTGGCAAAGTACAAAATAATAAAAATGGATGACGATACTGTTGTAGTCCATGTGGGTGGCCTGATATCTATTAACTCCTTGTTTATCGAGATTGATTTAACACGGAAATGAAACATAAAAAACAATATTTTCTCTTGCAGATTTGCGAGCTTGAGACTGTTGTGCAATTAGATCTAATGGCTTTCATCACTTTCCACGTCTTTTAAAGTGCAGTATTGATTTTTTTATGTGCATTTACAGTGTGAAGGGCACAAGTGAGCTAAAAGAGGTTGATCACAATACAATTAACCTATTGAGATTAGTTAGTTCTCTGATGAGCACCTCTGATGTTGTTGTTTTGTTCAGTTTAATACATGGCCTCGCTACAAGTGGATCCTGTCAATAAATTCACAAGTTTTTCCTGCTACTAATTTATAAATTATGAAATCTACCTGCATTTAAAAATGAAGGCCCCTATTCAATTGAGCAATTGTTAGTTACTGGAGCCTGTAATGTAGCCCATAAATCAATTTGCTATACAATTGGCGTCTTTTAGCTAGGCACAAATGATTTGCGGGTTACAGGCTGAAAATCACTGCAGTTCTCAAAATCGTATCTCCGACCCATCTAATAAAATAAGAGGGATGGGTAAGAGACTATAGCTTTGTGCAGCGGTGAACGCCACGGTGATCGGCGAATCGTTTCTGAGATAGTAGCAAGAAGACTGACAAAGGCACTATCAAAGGACAACGACCATATGGCATTGACCACCTAAGAACAATCATCCCATCCTCACTGAAGGACCATATTATATAAGAGCACTTTCTGTGTATCATATCTTTCTCTATTTCTGAACCCATCTAAGCCTTTGATCTTTCAAGCTCGTAAATGTTACAATCGCAAATCGCTATTCAATTGCTACAATTCCTCAAGCAAATGGCAAATGTAGAAGAAAATCCTAAGAGTACCAGATAGGACTCGCAAGGGGTCTAAACACCTGATCATAACACGGTAAATGCAAATAAAAAATCAATACTGCACTTTAAAAGACGGGTAATGCAATGTAAGATATTAGAATTAATTGCACAACAGTCTCAAGCTCGCAAATCTGCAATAGAAAATTATAATTTTAGTTTTTGTTTCATTTCGGTGTCATATCGATCTCAGGAATTAAGGAGTTAATACATATTGGGCCACCCACATGGGCTGAAACAGTATCGTCGAAGTATTGCCGAATTGTGAGTCTGATTGCTTATGAGGCCTCTAAACGCTAATTGATTGACGTGTAACCTCCATGTTCTACTGACGTAATGATAACGGTCTCATTTACTATTGGCTGTTATTACATCGGTAGTTATGCCCTTGCTTAATTGATCATGATCATGCTCTTAAATGCTACTTACGGCTGCATGGTTTACGATTTTGTCTTTTGGCCCATAAATTGCGGGCTTGTTCAACTGAATCACTCTGTAATTGTAGCAAATTTCAAGCCTGCAGACATACGACTTGTATAATGTAAACTGCGGACTTGCAAGTGAATAAGGCCCTAAGTGTATTATAGAAGTGTTTGCTTTAGTGTATTGTAATGTTGAATGCAATGTAATGGCTGTTAACAGCTTGTCACATTGATTATGTTCATATTAAAACATGCCTGAAATATCACAATTGTTTCATTACTTTGTACCACTGTATTTTCACTATAAATATCCTGTATAAGTACTGTGGATGAGGGCCACTCTTTCCCAACTGTAGAGAACAGTATGTGGGCTGCATGGAGAGCCTTCTCAGACATACACTAATCACCATTAGACTACACTATATTAAAATAAAATGTTGTTTCAGAGTCTTATAGCCACATTAAATTCCAAGCTCGTATGTGCAACGTGAAACCCACAACGGCTGCGAGCTTGAAATATTGCGGATTTACGGAGCTATCACATATATAGTTGTCAGTGTTGGTCACATTACGATGTTGGTCACGCAATGTTAAATAATTTCTGCCCTCGCATAGCGAGGCAAGCGTTGCAGGCACTCATCGCGAGGCCCGTGGGACTTAGGCTGCAATGAGCTCCGAAGGGTCTCATTGCAGTGATCATGGTCAGGGCCAAAGCACGTAGATGCAACTGCATCCCTCGCAAATCGAGGCACTCTGTTGCACGATTTAAACGGCTGATCCACCGAACTGAAAAGAGCACCAAAAAAAAAAAAATGCCCCAAAATAATTTACACACTCACACAGCACAGTGGGAGAGCCAGGGAGCCTGTGAGTGAGGTTGCAAGTCAATTTGAGACATATTTGGCATTTTTTCATGATCGAAAATCGGCTAAGCAAGAAAAAGAAATGGTCAAAGGCAGTAAAAAAGACCCCGAAGCTGGTAACAGTTAACGCAAGATAGTAACACTTAATCCAAGACAGTAACATTTAAAACAAGGCAGTAGCACTTAACCCAAGGCAGTAACACTTATCCCAAGGCAGTAACACTCATTGTGAGGCCTCTAAACTACATGGGCAGGAGAGGCTCGCAATTAAGGTGCTCAAGTGCGGGGCCTACACAGGGGGAGGGGCTTGCAATGAGTGCCGAAGGCGCTCATTGCGAGCCACGTGATGGTAGCCGAAGGCGCTCATCGTTGGACTTGCGATAAGCGACAAAGGTAATCATTGCAATGAAGAAAAGTTCTAAAAACGGCAATGAGCAGTAAAGCCGCTCATTGCGGGGCTGACGATGAGCGCCAAAGGCCTGGGCCTGTAAAGTACACGGGGGGAGAGGCTTGCGATGAGCACTGAAGGTGCTCAGAGGGCCCATAGCCTCGCATTGTGTGGCAAACAGCATTGCCAGGCTTACATTTTTATTCCCCTCATTTTTGACCGGCAATTTCATAGTTAAATTAGAACATGCTGCGAGTTACGGGCTTTAGAGGCAAACCCATAAACCATTTTTCGCTTGTTGGATGTGCGCAATTAGGCAAACTCATAGTTATGGGTTTAGATGGAGCCAATGTAAACAGAGATTGTCAGAATTGCGTCACAGAAAAATGGAAGTGGGATTTCAAAGTCTTACAGGGTTCAATTACGAGTTACTATCGGACATTCCAGATATAGTGCAATATTGATAAATCTGTAAATATGATATTCTAGTCCATGCGAGTTCCATTATATGTATTAACACATTGGTTGCCGGGATCGATATAACACGGAAATGAAACATGAAATAAAGTATTTTGGGGGGGCTGATTTTGCTAGCTTGAGAATGTTGTGCTAATAATTCTAAGACCTAACATCCCTTTCCCTGTTTAGAAAAGTACAGTAGTGTGTGTGTGTATATTTGCATCTAAAGTGCTAAGGATTGGACTTCACCCCCCTTGCGGGTCCTCTCTAGCACTCGTTGGCTTCTTGGCTCCATTTGCGAGTTACGGGGTTGAACGCCAGTGATTTTTATGCAATTTAATAGAGCGATTGGAACGGGCTTGACAGATCAAAGGATTTGCGGGCTCTCACGTCCCATATGGTTTTCTCGCTCCTAACCCACAAGTCGTCGGTGGTCTGGTTTAAGAGGCCAATTTATTAGTCGTAAGTCTTGCGAGCTACGTTACAAGCTACGGTTTTACATGCTAGGGGAATTTAATGTGGCTTTTACTCTATGTAGACTGTTACCTTTTCTATATATTGCACCGTTGCGTAATATAATGTTTTGCATGACAACTTATTAGTAAGTGTGAAACATTATCACTGACCAACAGGAAAATAGCAAAGAGCAGTAATTAGAACACATTATGTATTATAATAACAGTAATGTGCCAACTGTAGAAATCCTAATGTGAATGTTTTACTGTATATGCAGCTAAGTTATCCAGTACTAAATTGGACTGACTTATCTTTAATTGTACCGGCAGCCTCCTGAAGGTGCATCTGTATCTACATGGCTTCACTGCGTTTATTGATGTGGAGAAGTTGGAGGCAGGGAAGTTTGAAGATAAACTGATTTCAAGTGTGATCAGCGCCAGGAACTTTGTGTTGGTTCTGTCTACTGGTGCTCTGGACAAGTGCATGGGGGACAATGAATGTAAAGATTGGGTGCACAAGGTAAGCAGTCATGGCCCTGCATATCAAAGAGCATGATTCTAGAAATATTTCCCATAATCTATTAGACAACTCAAATTGCAGCTCCAGACTACAAGTACAATTACAGAAGGCGAATCTTATGCACCAGAGGCAGAGCTACAGCTGGTGGCCCTCCAGCAGCCGTGTGTGGCTTTCCACGCCCCCGCGGACATTCTGCAGCCTTCGCCAACCTCTTGCGCCCCCTCTCGTGGCCATCTGTGGCTCCCTCGCAGCCCCCTTTCAGCCCCCTGTGGCCCTCCACAGCCCCTGTGGACCTCCCGTGGCCAACTATGGCCCCTGCGGCCCACTGCCAGTCCCTGTGGCCCCCTTAGCCCCCTGTGGCTCCCTGTGGTCCTTCTCAGCCCCCTGTGGCTGCCCTCGGCCCCCTGTGGTCACCTGCAGCCCTCTTAGCCCCTTTTAACCCGCCTGGGGGGTTAAATGGGGGCACATTTTTCTTTTGCACCATTTTTCTTTTTTTTAAGTAATCTTGATAATGAGCAAAATGTATTTAAAAAGTAAAAATTAAATAATGCCTTTAATCTGTTAGTGTGAGAAAGCATTTCCTTTTTGAGCTGCTTTCTCAGCAAATTATGTCTTTGCAATAAACGTAATGCTATTGAATGCACTGGCATTTAGAGTAGCCAGATTTCCATTGAAGCATTTTATCAGCATTTATAGTTTTTCCCTATCTGTAAAAACAGATTGGCGTGAATAAAACTGTTTTCAGTGCAGCTTAATTACATAAATCTTTAAAAAGAAGCTTTTTAACTCTCTAAAAACATAGTACCCATTATTAAAAGTAGTTTTTAAAAATCATATTATAAATATGCTACCAGTGTTCATTTAATTGACTGGCCACATTATAAAATAAAAAAAAATATTTTACAGAATCGCAATTTAATAAGGCTGTGTATTTGGAGCAAATGCTTCTCAATTTTCTGATCACGCTATAGGTTGTTACTATGATGATTTTGTCAGCAGACCTACTTATTTTGTTTTAGTATTATAATGTAGATCACAGGGTATTAAATGCAGGGTATAAGCACAATATGCCATCTACCAGTTGGATGTGATATGAATCTGTATTATTTTTGTTCTCTCTGCAGGAGATTGCGACAGCATTAAGTTGCAACAAAAACATTGTACCGGTTACAGATAATTTTCAATGGCCAGATCCTATGAGCCTTCCAGAAGACATGAGACAAGTGCTAAAGTTCAATGGCATCAAGTGAGTGTTTTTTATGTATATCAATGATTATCAAAGTGAGTGAGACACCGCTCCATAATACATGGTATCATTAGAAATAATAATGCTTTTGTACTTCCAAACGTAATATACATTTTGGCACTGTATCCCTAATGTTGAAAAAAAATAGTAATTCCTGTATCAAGCAGTCTTCAATTTACTAACATAGATAAATATGACCTGCATGATCATTTTAAGCCTTTTATGCTTGACTAATCAATAATACTATTTTCAACTGGGACTTGGATGAGCAGCGTCTTATGTTTTATTCCTGGATATCTACCGTTTGGCTGGCTTATCTATTTCCCCTGTCTTGTCTTCAGCTTGCATTGCTTGTCTCAATAATGTCTCTTTTCATTGAGTATACCTAATGTGTGCCTACCAGTCTTATTGATCTTCACATGTTTATCACTCTCTCATTTCCCCATTGCTTTGTCTGTCCTCTTCTTCTTGTAGATCATCATTGCCTGCCTTTTTCTTTTTTTCTGACAGTCTTTCTCCGTCCTTTCTCTGCATGAGTCTCACCTTAAGTTTATGTATATCCTCATTGTCTTGCCAATTAATTTGCTCTCTATATTGCCCATCCATGGCCTTCAACTTGCTTGGGTTGACACTCTCCACTTATTTACCTTATCTTATTGTTGATTGGAATTGTTGGTGTCCATCCTGTCTTCGTGTATGTATGTATGTATTTTATTTCGTCAGTGCACAGGTCTCTACAAAGACAAGGTACAAAACAATTATATGATAATATAAGTGTGTTCAACAAAATTACAACTAATGGATTACCAATGTTTACAATCTACATTTGTATTGTTATTATCATTATTATTGCTAGCTTCTTTCTAATTGTTACCATCATGATCTATTAATTTTCATCCTGATTGGGAGTGTTCTTCATGTTTGTTTCTGTTAGGATTATTAGTATCCATTCTAATTCCATTTTGATTATTATATTTTTCCATTTTGATTCTACATGTCCTTTTTCATTTCTAATTTTTATTCTATGTATCCATTCTAAATGCTAGCATCTGTTCTGATTGTTAGTGCCCATTCTGTTTGATGGTTTCCATTCGGAAGTTTTTTAAAAACTAGCGACTTGCCTGTCAAAAATGACGGCAATATAATTTGAAGCCATGGCAATGCTGTTTGCCACACAATGTAAGGCTTTTGCTTCTCTGTGGACCTTCGGCGCTCATTGCGAGCCTCTCCCCTAGTGTGCTTCAAGTGTCCTGCTTTGCAACGGTCACCTTTGGCACTCATTGTGAAGACAGATATATAAGTACAGTATAAAATATAAAAAATGTGAGTACAGTGAATTAATAAAGTAATATGAATTAATAAACTAATATACTTTACCTATTTATATTTAATATGAAGCAATCAATATCCTGAAGAGCTAACAATCTATTTGGATTTTCCTGCATCTGAAAATGTACATTTGAACTGTTGATCACCTGAAGAGAAAGTGACAACAATGTGGCAATTGTGCAGTGTAAATAGGCTGCGTGAGCGAGGGCAAACCGTTTGTTTAGGCGGGTAAAGCAGCATTTTAGAATCCTAATGTTATTATTTGCAAGTTAGGGTTGTAAAATGGCGGCTTTTTTCTATGTGTTACTTGGCTCACGAGCATTTTCCGTCTGTTGTCATGTTCTATTTTGTATCTCCTACGTTCCTGGCTAACTGATACGTGCCTGTCGGTGATTTTTGTGGCTCTGTCTCCTTTAGCCTCATTTAAATTTTTTCTGTCCGCCATTTTTTTTCTTGCTTAGGCGGTTTTCAAGTGCCGAAACTGCTAAAATGCGACTTAAAATGTTGTGCAACCTCACTCCCAGACGTTCTGGCTGTTCCCCCGTGCTGTGTGTGATATTTGTTTTATTTTTATTTTTTTGTTGTTGTGCTTCTCGTCTTTTTTGATGTGCGAAGTTCGGTCGTTAACTTCGTATTTTTGCGACCTCTGGTCTTTTTTCTTTTCTAAGACCTCATAATTGTTGTTTGTAAAAGCCGGACGTCCTTGGTGGTGTTTTGCGTGCTTCGGGGTCGTGCAGCCTCATTTTTCGTTTTTTTCGGCCTCCGTTTTTTTTCTTGTTTAGGCGATTTTCGACTGCCGAAACTCGCTAAATTTGTGTGATGTTTTTTGTATGTTTTTTGTGTGTTTTTGAAAGTGCACGGTTCGGCCGTTAACTTCGTATTTTTTTGACCTGCGGGTCGTAGGTTTTTTTTTCTCAGTCCCGCTTTCCTTTCCAAAGTGTTACGGGCTGTAATTTTTGCAGGCAATTTGTTCAAACTGCTACGGGTCTCGCAGTGTGAATTGTATAATTGAGCTTTCTGTTCATCTGTAGTCCCACGGTTCGTAGGGATGATACATAAGTTGTGCAGGGTCGTAGTGATGAATGCCTATGGCGCTCATCTCCACCAGTGCAGTGAGCATCTTCGGCACTCACTGTCTAAGTCGTACAGGGTCGTAGGGATAAGCGCCTATGGCGCTCATCTCCATCAGCGCAATGAGCGCCTTTGGCGCGCATTGCCTGGCTGCAACCACGGCCCTCGCTGCACGAGCCCGCAGTTTAAACATTGCATTACCAATGTTTTTTGGCAAGCCCGCACTGCTGAGAACTTTTTTTTTATTGTAATACAAGAAAAAAAACACATAATCAATGTATACTTTGCACATTTATTTCAGTATAGTTATTTCAGTATAGTAAACTTCTCCTTGTATCGTAGCTTTTTTTTAATTGACAATAACAACTTAATATTATTAGAAGAGAAAATAAAACATGAACAAAACAGAAATAAATATATGGGAGTGGGTAGGAAAAGGAGGGGATACGGACATTATCTATGATATTTTTGTAATCTCTCTCCATTTTGCAGGTTTGGTGTTAAATTATTGTTCTGTTAGTTCTAGCATATTTTAAGGGTCCATATATCCCAGCAAGATGGCCATATTCAATAGTTTTCATCTAATTTGGCTGAGATACTCATTATTATATTATTGAATTTTTCTCTTAACCTCTTCAAATGTGGGTATGTTTGTTTTCCATTTTTTTTTAGAACACATCTGGAAGCTAAGGTTATTCTATATTCTAATTGCTAGTATCCATTCCCATTGTTGGCATCCATTCCTGTGTTTAGTGTCTGCTACTGTCCTGAATATTAGTTTCTATCCTGATTATTAGAGAATAATCTGATAATAAGTCTCCATCCTACGTTTATAATGTTTAATCAGTGTAAACGCTTACCTGTGTTTGATTTAGACACCTAAAAAATATTGAAACAGATACATCAACTATTTTGCAATGTACCTCATCACACAGTTCTCTTTTTCTGATTATCACTTCTTTTTTCTTACCAGATGGTCTCATGAGTATCAAGATGCTACTATTGAAAAGATCATCCGTTTTCTGCAAGGCCGATCATCTCGAGATTCTTCAGCTGGTTCTGAGAACAGCCTAGATGGCTCTCCACCTCTGGGTCAAGTATAGAGGAAGGTTCATGAGGTTCCTACAGACAGCAGTCGCTGCAGGAAGTCTTGCTCTTAGTAAGAGTTCCTAGTCTTTCTTCTTGCTTCTCATTGCTCTTTTTTCTGCCATAATATATCTGCAACTCTGTCAGAAGAGCAAAGAGCTTTGCGAATGGAGAAAGCTAGTACGGTAATTGCACATGAAAATCACATTGAAGAATATTACTTGGAAATCATATTCAAGAGCAAACATCCATAGAATTTTCAGAAATGATTGCAGAAATGTTAGTTCCTATCCTGATTACTGATATTTGAAAAAAATGCAAATCATGCAGAAAATTGCATGTTTATTAGTCCTGACAATACTCTGGCTCTTCTTATGACTGTAGATAGTTCAATATGCACTTTTTATTAGGACTTCTTCTGCAATACATGTCAGGAACCAACAATTTGCTCCTGCAATTTCCTTCAATATATGAAGCAGCCTCCATGAACCTAAGTGGGGTCTTTGCCTGCAGCAATACTATATGAACATTCGAACAAAGGGATTACATTACAAAAATCAATAGATGTGGGAAGTAAAAGAAGATGGTCACATGAAATGTTGGTTTCATCTCAAATATGTTTCATAACCAAATTCCATAAATTTGAAAGAGTGGTTATAAACATCTCCTAATTGCTCTGTGTAAAATACATATTTCTGAACTGATAATTACAGTTGATCTTTTGAGAGAGAGTTGGAAAGAGATGCATTGATTGTGACCCAATAGAAGAGGCAATAAATT
The DNA here is from genome assembly GCA_027410445.1 of Discoglossus pictus. Classification (NCBI taxonomy): domain Eukaryota; kingdom Metazoa; phylum Chordata; class Amphibia; order Anura; family Alytidae; genus Discoglossus; species Discoglossus pictus. The sequence goes on along the minus strand of CM050164.1, from coordinate 81,517,543 downwards.
GAACCAGAATCTTAAGGATACAGCATGTCTCAGTTTTGTCCAGTTGTTCCTACAAATAAGGAAACTGTTTCAATGATCTGTTTTAGAACAATGGAGCATGTACATAAGCTATACATCTATCTTGTAGTGTAATTAGTACGTTTAAGAATCATCTTGCTCAAGTAAGCATCGACTTGGTTAATATGTTGCTGTGTAAGAAAGGAAGAAAAACCATACAGTATCGTACAATTTAAGCAAATATCAGCATTATTCAAAATTTCAGCTAATACAATCATTGCAAATTTAATTATGGATTATCTCAGCACATGATCATGTTTTAAACTACTTTTGTAACCATTCCATTGCCACTGGTTTGCGAAACATTGGGGAATTGTTAATGTTAGTAGGATATGTGTTATGATGGTTTTGCAAGCATCATCATGCAGCTGTACCAAGTATTCACTTTTGAGCCATTTTATTTAAATGTGCTGTCAGTTTATATCTTGCAATTATGGATAAAATGCATTGCAGAGCTGCTGGCAGTGCTGCTCAACAGATAATTGATAACTAACAATGTCTCCAGCACCTGAGTTTCTTGCACACTCCCAGTACAGTCTAGGTTCAAGAGTCTAAAACTTACCAGTGTCCCAGGTTTGGTTCTACTGTCTCAAACTAGTATCTCAGAGTTATGAATGTCTGAAGCCTACCGTATCTTGTATCAATCTGGGTACTGATGCCTCAAGCTTGGTGTAAGTGTCTGAAGCTTACCAGTGTCTCTAGCAAGGTATCAGTGAATCAAGGTAGCTAGATATGACTCATTATTAGTTGTGTTTCAATGCTAGATGCTCTTCAACCATAGTGCAATTGTCTCATCAGTACCTCAAAATAGATACGTCTTAAAGGGACTCAGTCTCCTCAAAAATATGATGTTTTAGGTTATTCTTAAACAGCATGAAAATCTGGCTTTATTCTTTATTATCTGTTGGTTTTTTTTCGTGTTAAGAAGCCCCGTAAACGTAGGCTGCAGACGACTTGTGGGTTAGCTGCGAAAAAAGCCTACAGGTTGAGCAACGTTTAACTTTGCAGCCGTAAATCCTTTGATCCGTCAAGCCCGTAATGCTATGTCTTCAATTTAGCTATTAAATTGCAACAAGTCACTCACGAGCAAGCATGTAACCCCCAAATGGAGCCCAAAGCCCAATGTGTGCTCGAGAGGACCCGTACAGTGGGTAAAGTCCAATATGTAGAACTTGTAAAGAAAATAAAAACACACTACTGTACTTATATCAAAATGTAAAGTGATGTTAGGTCTTAGAATTAATAGCACAACATTCTCAAGCCCGCAAATTGGCTCAGAAAAATACTTGGATTTCATGTGTTTATTTTGTGCTATATCGATCCCGGCAATCAATGTCTTAATACATATACTGTAACTCGCATGTAATAGAATATCATAATTGCGGCTTTATTAATATTTCATTATGACTGGAATGTGGGTCTGATCGTAACTCGTAATTGAAGCCCGTAATACTCTGTTTCCATTGGCTCCATCTAAACCCGTAACTACGCGTTTGACTAATTGTTTGCGTTCTAGCCCGCAACTCTGACGGCCGACAACTGGTTTGCGATTTAGCTTTCCCCCTCTAGGAGCTCCCAGCCTTTCTAATTTGATAGCACCGTAACTCGCCCGAATTTCAAGCACGCAGCCGTTGCGTGCTTCACATTGGAGTTACGGGGCTGGAATTTAATATGGCCCCAGTTTCTCAAGCTTAGTACATGTGCCTAATATTAGTTAATATTAGTTAAAAACTAACTCAAACATACCGGTGTCTTTACTTTTTAGAGTCTCAGGCTAGCTACTAGTCTGCCTCAAGTTTGACATGTGTATAAATCCACTGATTTTGAATAAAAAAACATACAACTCATATTTACTAAATAATGGAACCACATATGACATCATCCAGCATGCTTTTTTTTAAATATTGTTTTGGCTATTTAGGCAAGTTAAAAGTAGTAGAGTGAAATTATGCTTTTTATTTTTTTTTTGCATTATGTGAACAAGTTTGCTGGTTGAGTTATTGGTAGAACAGATATAATAATGTATGAACTTTTTTATTCTTGGTATCCATAAAAGCTATGTGAATGTCTGCATTGCAAACTGTAACATTTCAGCATTTTTGATAAAGTAATACATGCAAACAACATTTGTTTTCAATTCAACAATATAGTTTAGGAAATTAATTATATTCTTTTTCATTCAGATTGGGATTTACTTCTTCCAGTTTCTAGTGGTAAATCTTATTAACATGATACACAAACAAATAGATGCACAAAAGGCTGACAGGAGGGAACAAGACATAAATGATCTGACCAATTATGAATACATTAGAAAAAAACATTCCTAATCCTAATGCAAAATTGGATTATTATGACACCACTGCAGAACCTAATTTATAGGGCTGCACGTAGCCTGGATCATTAGTGCATTAGTCCATTCAGTTTGCATTATCAGATCCCTTGGTGTGTTTAATGAAATCATAATTCTATTAATTCTATCACACAGTTTTGACTTGTGTTATTAAGCATCAACTGTTTTATAGTTTGTGCCTATGTTTGTTAACTGGAAGAGAAAGTAATAATTAAATGACAGACATGGAGCCTCATTCAATTGGTATACAGGCCGTATGTCTGTGGGCTTGCACTCTGCTACAAATCCGGTGCTATTCAATTGAAAAAGCTCGCAAGTTACGGGTCGAAAGCCGAAACTGTAAACCATGCACTCGTACGTAGCAGTTCAGGGAGGGAACATGATCAATTAAGCAAGGCCGTAACTACCCATTTCAAAACAAAAAAACAGCCAATGAGACTGCCATTATTACGGCAGTATAAGATGGAGGTTACATGTCAATCAATCAGTGTTTAGAGGTCCGATATGCAATCGGACTCGCAAACCAGCAAAATTCAAAATATAAAAAATGAATGTCGATACTGTTCTAGTCCATGTGGGTGGCCTAATATGTATTAACTCATTGATTCCCGAGATCAATCTAACCCCAATATGAAACATAAAAAAATAAACAATTTCTGATTGCCGATTTGCAAGCTTGAGACTGTTGTGCAATTGATTATAATGCCTTTCATCGCTTTCCCCGTCATTTACAGTGCAGTATTGATTTTTTACCTGCTTTTACAGTGCTACAGACATGTCTTTAACCCCTTTGCGAGTCCTCTCTAGCACTCGTAGGATTTTCTTCTATATTTGCCGTTTACAGGTGTGAAAATTTACAGGCTTGTGGAATTGTACCAATTGAATAGTGATTTGCGATTTTACTGATTTGTAACTCATGCGGACGGGAAAGATCAAAGGCTTAGATGGGGCGTAAGTTACGTTTATAACAACCGAAGGAATTTTCAGCCGTAACCCAGAGCCCTTTTGCGGCTAGCAAAAAAAAGGCCAATTGAATAGCAAATTAGCTTACGGGCTCCAGTAACTTACAATTGCTGAAGTTGAATTAGGCCCCTAGTCAAGAATACCCATTTCTCACATACATAAATACAGAAGAGAATTAAAACAATGTCATGTACCTAGTTTGTACTCTCTGCAAAATAGGATAAATAGGAGCCTTGTAAATATTTATCTGATAGCAACATAAAGTACTTTATTGGCAGAACTAAATCGAAAAGCTTATTATTGTCTCCTCTTAGTATAATGCAGTGTTATTGCAGTACTGCTCTTTGTCTCATCTGGTGGCAGGCAATGACGTCACTGGACTAAGGAGTCTTAGACTTCATTATGTTTGTAAGTGATTTACTTGTGAGGCAAAGCAGGTGCACATGTCATGACTATGCACAATGGTACTTACAAGACCACTGTACTGGTCATATGCATGGGCGTAGGAATGAAGAAAATCTTGGGGGTGGGGGTGTAGAGTTTTAAAAAGAAGGTCAAAGCAGTGACTGGACGAACAGGAACAATATCACTACAAGAGGAGCAATAGTACTACTGTTCTACAGTAAACATGAATATATAACATCCCTGGTGTCTAGTAGGAGAGAGATCACAACGCTGCAATCTCTTCCTCCTCCCAGCAGTTCTTCTCTTACCTTCTATACCTTTGTCTGCCTGGGATTACTGATAGCCAGGTTTCACAAGATCACACAACATTATTGTGTGATCCTGGGCAGCCAAAGGGACAGAAGGTAAGGGGGTAGCTACTTCACTCTAACCATATAACCCATATAACCTGGGGGGGGGGGGTTGATTTGTCCCGATATCAACCCAGTTCCCACACCTCTGGTCATATGTTTTCATTTCTTCACTTAACAATTGATTAGCAATAAAATCAGAATTTAAAGAAATAAAATCTATTGTAGTATTTAAAACTCAAATTTTTACTGTTGCATGCTCAAGCAGGTCTCATTTTCTCCACTCCTAATCAAATGTCCAGGGAATAGGAAAGGCTTTGATAAAATGTCTTACATGATAATTAATGTTAGATAAGTACTGGCATTAACAATATGTGCACCAATGGTACCTATCTATGTTATATAATAATTTTAATTTCCTTTTCTATTAATAAAATAATGTGAAGTTTCAGAGAACTAATAACATCTGTTTACAATAAAAAAAAATGGATCGGCAGCTAATTATATTCTTGTTCATGGATTTTTGGATTTAAAATATCTCATTTAATCCAAATGTATGTGATATGTGTTACATAAACATTTGTCGTCATTTGATTGTAGAAATAAGAATATAATTACTTCAAGACTTGCATTGTAAAGTCATGGCAAATGTCTTAGCTTTACATAATTCAGAATTTAGTAGTGAAGACTTTTAAAACTCTGATACACTATATTGTGACACTAGACTATCACGTATGTGGATTCTCTCATGATTTCACATTTCAATGCTGTCCTCTGCTGGGCAGAAATTATACATCACATGCCCAAGTCCATGTCCAAAAACAATCCCACTCATAAACGTATGTTTCTCTGCTAACATATGACTTACTGTATCTTCTCTCTCATAGTTTCTCTCTCATAACTTATATACAATTATTGATTTGGGGTGATCCCTAAATATATAATTCTCAGTCTCCATCAGACTGTCTCCAGAACGCATATAGCTAATCCTACATTTCAAACGAATGCACCCAGGACAGATAATTTCCCCATTGCTTTCAACACCTATCAACCCAAACAATTCTTACTGTTACATATATTTGTCCTGTCGTTTTGGTGGGTTAAGCAGCAAGCACTGGAACATGAGTACCACCTTCCCCACTTACTACATAAAATCAGTTACAGTATGGGAAAAACATTTAAGTATTATTTTCACTGGTAGAATAGATGAGTCAAGATCTGTAAGTGAATCAAAGAATACAATCACTTTTCCAAGCATTTGAATTCTAAATTCAAGGTATTTTTTACTGTGTAGTTAGAATCATGCTGGAAAACGCTTACGAATATATTATCAATCGGGTTCTTCAGTGATATCTACTACGTAAATTTAGGGCAAATCCTGTAGCAAATTTTCTGAGAAACATTCCTATTGGTAAATATAGTGTAGGTAATGCACCAGTTTTAAGTTTCAAACAAATGGGATCAACTACATTAATTATGACAAAATATTGCACGAAGTCAAAGACTATTTGAAAGGGATGTTTTTAGGTTCTTGGTGGGCTTGTAGTATATCACTCTGAGAATGAGTGAATATGAGATACATATTTAATAAAATACAAATATAAACCCCTGTATACCTGCATGTGTAGATCACGCTGTAACTGAGTAACTAAACTGCATTCCTAAGTACATTCCTGGAATATCCAGTTCTTCAGGTAACCATAATCTGCCTTTTGACCCTAAGCTTCCTTTGTGGCCTTTCAAATTGTTCTTTTCTATTGTAACATATTGAAATTCTTTTTGAAATATTGCAATTTTTTTATTGTGCAAACTTGTGATTACCCAAACTACCTGTATTTATTAAAGCATATCATGTGAAGAAAGCATTGTATTGTCTTCATTGAAATTTTTTATATATTTATGTGTATTTGTTATATATAACACAAATAGTGCGCACAACACAATGTACAATTACTAAGGAGAACATAACAGTAAAACAGTAAATATTTCAAAGGGTATGTTTCAGCTAAAGGATTTCTATTTTATGAAATACATGTTTGAAGAGAGAGGATGCTTATAATAGAAACAAAATTGTATTCATTGTTATTACTGCCACTTTAAATTGTGTAATCTTATTGGCTTAAAAGATCAAAAGCTCGTCAAACTATAGCTGTAATTCTAGACTCTGGCAGTAACATATTTTCTTGAGCAATAAAAGGCAAGAGCTATATCTTTTACACAACTAATGCTTAGGTAGAACTCAATTAAGGAGGTGTAGATTCACAGTGCTGGACAAGTATTTTAGAAAGTTCAATGTAAATAATGCAAAGGGAGATCAGAAACCATGTAAAAAAAAAGAAAGTGTTTTAGTTTCACAGCAGAAATATAATCTGCATCTAAATGTACTGTGTCTTGTCTATGGGAACAATGGTTAAACTTGGGGAAAGACATGAGAGATTTACTAGGTTCAAATACAGTGTGATATCTGTTTTATGCCATTAAAAGTGTGAGCCTTTGTTGACTTTTTTTGTGAAAGTCCTCTATATCTTACTATATCAGCATGTAATATTTTATCTCCAGCTCTGTTGTGCGTCGCGTAGGCCTCTCAGGCCGCTGGGTAGGCCGCAGTGTTACGTTACCCGGCAAAGCCTGAGGGGCGTGATGACGCCAGCCACGTCAGGCCGTGACTTCTGCCCGCTTCGCTGGCTTTCAGCAGTCTCCGCACGGCCTGCAAAGGGAGTAGATGCAGGTCTGAAGGGCTCCGCTGGTCAGGAATAAGCACTGTCTAATTGAGAATTATAACCCCCAGCTAGTTACAGCACATAAGGGGCTAGGCTGTCAGTGTGTGTGCTTGTCTTTGTAGTTTGTTTCTCCCTTCCTCATACTGTGTGTGGGTTCCAGTTGCCAGTCTCTCATGGAGGCTAGTGAATTAGAGGGTTTACTGGCTGAGGTCAGGGCTAGGGCCTTGAGCCACAAGGTATGTTGGGTAGCGGACAGGCTGGTTTCAACCATGCCTTCTGCCGAGGGCCTTCCACAAGCTGCCCAGGCCCAGTCTGCAGTGGCTGATGGCCTGGGTAGCTTAGGAGAGGTATCAGGTATACTTCACCAAACCCAGCAAGCCGAGCCATAAGACAGGACAGGTTGACGGGGAGAGTAAAACTCAGGGGAGCCAGGAGCTTATACTGCCCACTCCAGAGAGGGCAGGGCCCACAGGCGGTGAGGGCCTAGAACTCGACGTAAGGGTGCATGACCTTATTAAAGTTACAAGGGCCATACGTAATGACTCGACGATTTGGAGGGTTTTCTTGTCAGACTTTAACGGATTCATGCTGATACACGTGGGAAGGGTTGCCAGCACGGATCTGGAATTGTATACAGATGCAGCGGGATCCCTTGGTTTCGGAGCATACTTTAAGGGCAAGTGGTGTGCCGCCACCTGGTTACAGGTAACTAGGAATCTTACCTTTTTGAAATTATTTCCAATAGTGGTAGCGGTTTACCTGTGGGGAGCGGAATTCAGTGATCGGCGAGTCATATTTTATACGGACAATATGTCCATAGTACAAAAGGTGAATATTTCCAAAAAGACAGCAGATTCAATTCCGGTAGTTAGCCTAGTACGACATTTGGTGCTTAGTTCATGGCCAAGCATGTTCCGGGAGTGGAGAACGGCATTGCTAATGCCCTTTCTTGATTTCAGGAAATGTGGTTTCGGACATTGGTGCCGGGGGCAGAACTACACAACGAGATCACTTCCAACAAGCTGTGGGAGCTTGGAGTGGTCATGTAGCGAGACTAGTTACACAGTCTGTTGCCCCTGCGACGTGGGCCTCATAAAGGAAGGTATGGGCCAAGTGGCAGGATCTGGTACAGGTGGCAGGGTGCTCCAACGGAAGACAAAAGTATAATCCTGTTATGGTATTTGTTAAGGTGCTTTGAGAATGGTGACTCAAAGGCAGCGGTAGCGCGCCAGGTCACGGCCCTGGCTTTTATGTTCAAGCTGGGTGGGCAAAAAGACCTCACAAAGGAGTTTGTGGTTCGTTGGGTGGTACGTGATATGTTCAACGGCGTGAGTAGGCGAGACTCGAGACGGCCTATCACGTTTTCGATATTGTTATGAATGGCACAGGTGCTGGAGAGAACTTGAAGAACCCCTTTTGAATATCTGCTGTTCTGTAGATCCTTTTCCCTGGCATTTTTAGGGGAGTTGGTCGCGAGCACCAGACACGGTTCAGGGGGTCTGTAGTGGGCGGATACCTGGCTGGTAGAGGTAAAGAGGTGGTATTGCATAAGGTGGGTACGGAGTGTTGCCCCTACGAATGTGCAAAGGAGTATATCAGTCAGCGGCCAGTGGGACGGTGTTCCCTGTTTATCAATGCCGATGGAATGGCGTTATCACGGTACCAGTTTGAAAAGGTGTTAAAAGGCGTGTTGCAGAGTTTGGGGTTCAATAATTCGGATTTCGGGACGCACTCATTTCTTATAGGTACGGCCACGGAGGCGGCGAGGCTAGGGCTGCCGGATGCAGCAGTAAAACGGATTGGGAGATGGGAATCTCAGCGCTTTAGGATTTACATAAGGCCGAGGGGGCAGTTTGACAGGTGTCTTTTCTGATTGCAGGGGAGAAGAAGCACCTTTGGATAGTGGATCATTCTTACGTGTACTGGGCCCACCGGTTAGCCGCAGTCACGCAAGATAAGGTAAAGCTGGGTTTTCCTGTCACTGACTTGCTCATGAGATGGCTCGGGATTCAGGGAATTCGGTGGTCCCAGGCAAATGGAATGCTGGAAGGGTATGCCCAGCGCTATGGAAGTCCCAATTTGTTGTTGATTCATGCAGGAGGGAATGACCTCAGTATAGTCCCTATGCGTTGCAATTTAAAAATGGTGGGACGTGATATAGAGAAATGGGCAAAGACATTCCCTGGTCTTACAGTTATCTGGTTAGAGAAGAATCTGGCGTAACGCGAGGGATCCAGTGCTGCTGGACAAAGCGCGTTGAAAGATAAATAAGCTGATGTCTAGCTTTGTGTGCTGGCAAGGCGGCGTTGCTATCCGGTACAAAGAGTTTGATTCGCAATCAGAAGACGAGTTCTTCAGCAAAGTTATATATATACCCATAAAATGATATATGAGACTGTCAGCTTCAGATTTTTTATAGTTTCTTTATCGTTTATCCTTGTAAAGATGAAGTAATGTAACAATTAATATTGAAATGGATGTCTTAAGCACACTGACAAAAAATTCAGGTCAGTTATAATATTTTATATTTTTAGGGCATGTAAATCAGTAATTAGTAAGAACTAATCTCTGCTTAATTTGAGAATTAAATATCAAGAGCATAAATCAGGATTAGGCAATGGTATTTCAGGAGTGAAGGTCACAGGTCAAGATTATAAGATTTCTCTATTATGCATAGGCAAATCAGTCTGTAAAAGTCTATATTTTCTAAAACTATGTTGCCCAATGAATTTAGTATATAATTTCTACAAGAATATTATGCTGGAATGTGCAGGATTATCTTTAAAAGGACTGCTCTGCACCATTATGTACAACAGTCAAAATCAAGTGTAGAAACATTTTCATTGGATACTCTTTTCACTATTTAAAAAAGCTGGAAAAGTCTCACCACTCTGAAATTATATATTATAACCCACTCTGAATGCAGATATACTTCACTGCAAAAGTGAATTTTAGCTTTACTATGTCGAGAAAAGACAGGGATATTTTTCTCATGCAGCAGAGTGCATAAGCATTTGCAGAGAGTTTGTAGTTTTTCGTCCTTTCGGAACCTGCTGGATGTTTAAATTGTTTATATAAAAATTCTAATAAAACAGTGAAACATGTTAAAAAAATCTAAATGTTTTTGACTTAGTTTACAATGCTCTGTATGATGTTGTAGAGCAGCATTGATTAATCCAATGTCACTTATATACCATTTTAAATAAAACTGTTGTGGCCATTCTGTGTTCCTGGAGAGGGATTTGATTTGGTGTAGTAATAATCATAAAAGCAAATAATGTGGTTGTCAAATGAAACACCAGAGGACACCTCCATAGATTAATCCTCATATGAGTATTTTAAATGTAGCTATTTTACCACCTGAAACACTTTTCTCATATAAATGAAAAATATATAAGTAGTTAATATAGAAAATACAATATTTCCTTAATCAACCTTAATTAGAGCTACCACCCTGTACAGGTCCTCATGTATGCAGCTAATTCATGGGTGGATAAAGCATTCTGAAACATCTGCCTATAAATGCTCATGACTCAAATAAATTAGGAGCAATTTAAAAAAGCAAAACACATTTTCAACATGCTTTGTCTTATCTGTCTGAGGGTGCAGAGAATATTTGGTGACTTTTGTAGTCCTTTAAACCCATTTTTGCAAGAAGAAACATCTTACTAAATGTTTGCCTATTCTTATCATCCCTGCAGGGAGGATGTTTAGTTGTTCAGTACTATATTGTTGTTTTGACATGGTCCTGGCCTGCAACACGCTCCCCTGATTTTCATTTGATTATCAGCTGAACAATATTACGAGTAAGGGAGGATGTGATGAGCCAGCAATATGGCTATTTATATAACTTTACTAAAGGGACATTGGTGGAGCTAGAGAATGGAGGGCCCTGGTGCAAAATATTTTTTGTCCTTAGAGAGGGGGGGGGGATTGTAAACATTTATTTGTGCTGGGCTCCTGTCACAATCTGCTACTTCACTTGGACTTGGTAAGAACCTGGTTCAAACCTATCCAGCAGAATCGTGCGGTCCTTGTACACCTCTGATAGCAGATGATGGACCATACACAGGAACCACGCCCAGGAGCTTGCTTCAAGGATATCAGGAACACCAGGATTTCAGGAACACCATATAATCCCTTAGAATTTGGATTAATGAACAGAATAACACTTACACCTTGTTTTATGTAAGTCCAGACCTAACTTTCAGACCTTTTTTAATTGTCACATTTTATAAAATTTTCTGGCACACAGTTTTGTACAGAGAAGAGGAACCAGTTAACATAATAGGCTGCCCCTGCTTACTAGGAAACCCTGTACATCTGATGAAATCAGGCCTTTTAGCCTATCCTGGAGATTGTATTACCTATAACCATTTGCTGTAAACACTCAGACTGTTTATCTGCCCAAGAACCCTGTGTTTGTTTATTTAGGTAGGGCCTGTAATACTGTAACCTGATCACAATACATACAATTGATATGTCGTTTTAACCAAAAGTAATACAAAAGCCATATCTATAACAATAAAACAGTGTAACGTCTTGAAAAACTCAGGCCCAGGCCATGGTCTAAAACAGTCCCATCAGGCCCTAGGCATGACAGCTCCCCCTATCAATTTACTCAGAGTCCTTCCCCAAGACCCTTTTCTATAATAGTGCCCCTTCTTAAGGCCATAGCTGCTTACCTTAACTTCTGCCTGCATGAAGCTCCTCCATCTGCAGCTCAGCTCCAGGATGCTCATTTGCACTTTCCAGCAACATCCTCTATGGCTGAGGGTTGGTGTGGTCCAGTCCCACATAACATCCACCCCCCATACACTCTTAGCATCCATCCCCACTCAGCACCCCACCACTCGCAGCACACATTCTTATATACTTTGCTGTAACTTTGCAGCCCTTGATCTCTTACCTTCTTCCCTGCTACAAATTCCCAGAGTTCTAAGCTGCTTGATGAAGCCACCTCTTGGAGCGTCAATAGAAATTCTGTTTTTTATACAGGTACGCACCAATTCCCAGCCGGAGTTGGGGGTATGCAGTCAAGCAGGCCCAAGTTCACATAGGGAACCCAAAGAGGGCCCTTACACTACACACAAAAAAATTAATGGAAAAACTAATTTCACAGCACTGCCCCCCTCCCAGAGGAGGGCCTTGGTGCACTACACCACCTGCATCACAGGTAGCTCCTCTACTGTATAGGGAAGCTTTAGTGATGCAGTCTTATTCTACATGGTATACACTACATATTCTTTATATGCTACATTTCATTTTAAGGATACTAACAATTTAGCATGGATTCACATTGGGCAAATGGGTGGCAAAACTTATGTCAATGTAAGGATTTGCTACAGACTTGAAACATTATAAAATTTTCTGTATGTCCAGTCGGATTGACTCTATGTTTTCGTTGCAACTGTGACTTTAAGTTATGTAATCCTTACTCATATGTGATAAGAAGAGAGTGAAGGACACAAAATAGATAGCATGCCTGGAACTAAATGCAAAAACAAATCACCTTTTTTAAAGATCTTAGGTCAAGGTAATAAGATTAACCGTTCATCTGGTCTTGTTTTTCAATTTGCTCTCTGATAACAAGGCTTAAATAGCTTTGTTGCTAGCTTTAACCCATCTCTCATGAGATAATGTATGTATCTGATTTACACTGATTCTTATCAGAAGAACATTATGTTTGCACTGGCTTGATCATGTCAGGTATGGTTAAAAAAAAGCATGCTAAGACTCAAATAAACAAAATACCAAAATAGGGGTGCTCAGTCAGAGAACAAACTAACCTTAATAGGTTAGTTCTATGGACATGATAACCCACTCTGAGAGGGACCTCTTTTAGCTCACTTGTGCCCTTCACAGGGAGAAATATCCTCTAGTATATCAGTCTGGTCCCACTCACTAGAGTGACCCAGCCCCGAAATACCAGGCAATTCAACCCTGAACAGGAGAAACCGTAAACCCCATTAGGCACAGTGAGCAATGAACTAACCTTAATATCATGTCCATAGAACTAACTTATTAAGGTTAGTTTGTTCTCTGATTGAGCTCCTCTATTTTGGTATGTTGTTTATTCAAATGACCCTAAGGTTTTAGTCTCGCTAAGGGTGATAGGGGTCTTTAAGACGTGGACCCCTTGCTCACTGTGCCTTAGGGAGTTATCAGCTACACCTTCACTGATGAGGCTCAATAAAGGCTGAATCTTACGTCTGGGGTAAGCTGTTTCTAGTGAGTGGGACCAGACTGATATACTAGAGGATATTTCTCTCTATGAAGGGCGCAAGTGAGCTAAAAGAGGTTTCTCTCAGAGTGGGTTATCATGTCCATATAACTAACCTATTTAGGTTAGTTCACTCTCTGATTGAGCACCTCAATTTTGGTATTTTGTGTGAGTGTGATAAGTCTAATTGCATTCACATTACATATTAGCCCTCACCTATATCTTTTGTTTACCAAAGAAACCTACACCAAGGCAATTTAACCATAGCAGAATGCCAGAACCGAGTAACCAATCAGAAGGTTAACTGCCCCTTCTGAAATGGATTTGTAGACAATGGCCCCATTCTAACAAAATAATAAAACCTGTAAGGTATTTAAAATAATACATATCCTCATCATTTGAGTTTGTCAAACAATGTCTTGCATGCTCTTGAAATAGGCCAATCACAGAAATTGTGTTGCTCTATAAAAAAAATAAACAAAGGCTAAACTTAAAAGAAGCTTGATGTGCTGAATGCAAAGTAGGGCCATGTAGGAGCTTTTATAAGTGCTTTATTGGCCTCTCATAGGGTGAAACGTGATGTCAATTACTCAATCAGACCATGTGAAAATTGAATTCCCTTTTTAATTATTATACCCTCCCCTTCTCTAATTGGCTGATTTCAACCAATCAAAGAAAGGAATTGTATTTTTTACCAATTGTGGTATGGGAAGGATATAATTTGGACAAACTGTAATATTATGCTTATGGGGTCACGCTAAAATATGTTTTGGTTTGCCAGTGTTCAAATTATTTTTATAAGTTTTGAACCTTAGTGAAGTTTTTTTTTTAGACAAAAGATTGTGAGGGCAATGTGAAAATGACTCCCACTAACTTCTATCATATATGAATGATTCTGTATAAAATATAACCTGTATATCAGTGTGAAGAAATAGTGGATACTGATGCCTCCTGACACCAGCAACAAAAACTTTGCAAGGGTTTCTATCACTACCTGCTTCTTCAATGGTGCTTGACAAGAACCTAGTTCAAGCCTACCCCAGCAGGACCATGTTGTTCTTACTACCTCTACTACAGAAGATGGCCTCAAGATATCAGGAACAACATGTAATCCCTTAAAATTAGGATCAATGCACAAAATGACACTTACACATTGTCTATGTAAGTAGATACCACTGACATACCTTTATCAATTGGCACATTTTATACAATTTTCTGGCACACAGGCTGGCCAATCAGTAAGCCACATCCCTACAAAATTAGGCTGTCCCTTGTTTACTTGAAAAACCCTGTACCTCAGATCAAATCAGATCTTGAATCTCATCCAGTTGATTATATTTAGGTGGGATGAGTGAGTTATACCAGATAACAACATTGTAACATAATAGGCTGCCCCTGCTTACTGGGAACCCATGTACCTCTGATGAAATCAGACCTTTAATTTTATCCTGTTGATTATATTTAGGTGGGCTGAATGAGTTATCACCATATGACAACAATGTTCATAATAGGTTGCTCCTGCTTACTGGGAAACCCTGTAAAAGGTCTTGGGTGTTGGCTCATGCAATAGCCTGCAGAATAGCTAATATGTTATGCAGAGCATAAACCAAGATATATACAGTATAACAGTGTAATCATATTTTATCCATAAGCAATAACAAATACATAACTTTAACCACAAACAGGATAACTTATGCCCAGTCCAGGCCCAAGCCATAGTCCAAAATTGTCCAGTCATGCCCTGGGAATGACAGTTGCTTTTGGCTTTCCTATGATTTTTTTTTATTGAATACTGGGTGTGAAAGGAAATATTGTTGTTTCAATAAACCTTCTTGATTAAGTTTTTCTATTTATTCATAAGTAGTGCACTGAGCAGACAACTGGTAATCATATTCCACAAGACTGGTTTAACATATCTGATAAACCATCTACAACTACATATAAAATGAAGTTTCAAGCCTAAAAAAAACAATATTGTAAAACAGTATCAATATCTGTCCACTGATTCAGTTGTGGTATACCATACCCACCTGTTTTGTTAAGATTGTGGTTTGCAAGAACATGTTACTAAACAAATGGTGGCCATACAAGAAACAAACAATTCAATAAAAGGTACAGATGAAAACTGGGAGAATAATTGTTTTAATAATGCACAACATAAAAATAATTTCCAGTTATTTTGGGAGGTATATAATGCTGTAGCTCGAGTAGAGATAATCACTTATTGTATTTCACAGAGGAATAAATTAAGGAAAGAAATCAGAATCTCATAGAGGCATACATTAAATGTAAAAATAAAAACTTTAAGCAACATGATTTAAGATTTAAAAACGCTAAAGAGAATTGAATAATTATAATTTGGTTGAATCACAGTTAAATAATTTACACGTGAATAGTAGGTTTGGAAGATTTGAAAATAAAATCTCAAAGTTGTTGTCAAAATTGATTAAACTGGATAAAGATCCCAACCAAATAATCAGTATTCAAAAAGGGGGTTGTAGGAATATGAAACCAAGCATATCGTGGACATTTTTCGAATTATGATATTCAATTATATTCCAGACAACCTATAAACCAAGAGAATGCATCTACCTTTTGGCAAGGTATTAACCTCCAGAAGTTAAAGAAAGATTAAATGCTCTTTTTTTTGCAGTAGTAATTGTATAAAGTTATTAAACAACTTCATAAAAATAAATGTCTTGGACCAGATTTCTTTATTAATGAGTTTTAACAGAATATATCTGAGTGTATTGGACCTATATTAATAGACCTGTTGAATGAGTACTTCTATCTCAAGATATTTCACAGAGGCAAACATTGTGATATTTCGCAAGAAAGATAAAAAAGGAGATAGAGTAGAAGATTATAGACCTATCTCCCTCTTAAATACAGATTCTAAGATCTTTACTAAATTGCTAGCTATTCGTTTACAAGCTATGAAGGAAATTATTGATCACAGGTTTTATTCAGAATGAAGAACTGTGACAACTAATATCAGGAAAGTTATAGCAAGTATACAATAATTTCAACAGAATGGTTAAAGTGAGAATAAATCTGCCTTGATAAACAGCTTAGACTTCCCCTTAATCAATTTAGATCTCATAATTTTGAGTTACAGAGCGGCACACTGCAAGGGTGCACACTTTCTCCTCTTCTTTTTGATTTAGCTCTAGAACCATTAGCTTATAAGCTTTGAAATTTGTTTGAAGATGTTAAAATGGGAAATAGTTTTTTATTTGGCTTTATGTGCTGATGTTATTATTTGTAAATAAACTGGTTATAAATTACCCAAACATTTCAGTTATTGAGGAATTTTCAAATCTGAAGCATCATGGCTAGGAGCGTTACAAAATTCTCAAGAAGACTTTCCCACAAAAATACAATAATCTATTAAGTATTTCAGATTACAGATATCTCCTGATATTCAAAAGATTTATGAATTAAACTATAATTCTTTTATTTCCCTTATTGATAAACTACTTCAAAGTTGGTCTAAACTCCCTCTATCCTTGATGGGCAGAATTAGTCTAAATAGGATGATGATATAACCAAAATCATTATTTCTCATACAAAACCAAGAATTATAAAAAGAAAATATATTCAAAGAATACATGGCAGCCTCAAAAATATTGTTTTTTTTTAAATAAACGTTGGCTCTCGGTAGATCAAGGAATTGAGAACCTACCCAATACTGATTGGGCAAACTGACCATCTTTACTTAAAATGGCTTTAGACTGGCAAAAAAGAGATGGGAAATGTATTGATCATGTATGGCAGTCAGATATAAATAATAATCAAGATGTTGGTTATATCTTACATAATCACAAAGATGACATTTCCATATCTACAAGAAGTAATATTCTAATTTATCCAATTATTCAAATTTGGAGATTGATAAATAGTGAATTACTTCCATAACATTCAATAATATATACAATACCAATTAAGTTTAATCCAGAAATTGATAGGGTCTTTGGGAAAGTTAGGCCTAGATCATTTGGATTTTTTTATTGATCGAGAAAATAATAAGATTATATAATTCTCTGCTCTTCAAGAGACTTATAGTTTAGATAAAGATTTAAATTACATTTATATTCAGATAATGAGCTATATTAATAGCTTGAGAAATAAGGGAATCCCCTTCTGAGAGATGAATGTGATAAATAAACTGATTCAAAGATACAATCAAGGAAGGATTAATATTTCTAATATATACAATTTAATAATCGAGCAGTTTATTCCTATAATAAATATTGAAATCTTTAATAAGTGGTCTGAAATATGTTATGATAACTTGGATAATACTAAGATATTAAATACTCTGTTTGGAATAAAAAAGTTTATTGCTCCTGTGACTTATTTAGAACAATAGAAGATCATCCATCAAGCCTATTATCTACCTAATGTTATTTTTAGATTAAAACAGAACTGTTTAAATTAATGTCCTAAATGTACGATGTGGAATCCTTTTTGTATTCATTTTTTTGGTCATGTGGCTTAATTAGTAAATTCTGGCATAAAATTGAGAATTGGTTAATGGCAAGAATGAATATCAAAATAATGTTATATATGGTGGTTTTGACAAGGCTAATATTTCTGATGTAATTATCTTAGCAAAAAAAGTCATTATGAGTAAATGGATTGCCTGAGATATGCCTAAATTATCTTTACTTATAATTGTTTGAAAAATGTGTTTGATAATAAAGCTTCCATTGAAATTTTTTTTATCTTCCTTTAAATGGAGTCAGTTCTTACATAGAACTAATTATAAAGAGCTATTTGATGAGGTGGTGTTAAAGACATTGATGAGATATCTTACTAAGTTAATTGGCCTTATTGGATTTAATATTATGCATGTAATATCTATTGAAATCAATGTTCCGCTATGTTTTATTGTATTGGTTTTTTATTTTATTATTATAATGAAATGTATTACTCCAGTTTATACTATTGATAAGTTTATCATGTAAAATTCAAAAAAAAAAAGATGAGAACTAACCAGCTGGTACTTTTGAATCTGATACACAAATGTGAGCTATTTTGCAGTATTGTGTAATAGTTGTGTGCAGTGATATGACAAGAATCTACTGTATATAAACTTAGACCTTTTATCTAGACACTCACAAAAGAATGTGTGCAAAATGCAGAATTTAGCAATTCCTAAATACTTTTATTGCTAGGTATAAAGCTACAATAAACATCATGTTGATTTTTTTGCATTGTGAAAATGAGTCAAACTAATGGGTACCATATAAAGATTTATGAAAGTTCAGTAAATAAAAATCCAAAATCTTTTATTTGCAGATTTATTATCAGCTCATCCACATACAAAACATACAATATATTGTAGCTTGTGCTGTTGAAGACCAGTTTACACCAGAAAAAGAGGTCCCAAAATCAAGTGCACCTTATATTCCAAGTACAATGGTACCTCGGTAGTGATGTCCCGAACAGTTCGCCGGAGAACTATTTGCTGCGATTTTCGCATGTTCACGTTTGCAACGAATGGCGAACACATGCGCTTTTCGGTCCGCCCCCTATTCTTTATCATTGAGGAAACTTTCACCCTGCATCTTACAGTCAGCAGACGCATTCCAGCCAATCAGCAGCATACACTCCCTTCCAGAGCCTTCCATCTGAAGGACAGCCTCCATTTTAGAATCATTCTGAAGCTACATTCGTTGAGAGAGGACATATATTCTAGCTGCTGCTGATTTAATAGGGAAATAGATAGCCAGCTTTCACTACACACCTGAAGGACTCATCTGATATCTGCTGCAAGGACAGCAACCCAAAAAGCCCTTTTTAGGGCTAGAACATCATTTATTTTATTTTATTATTTTTTTCTAATTGCATATGCCTGCCTGCTAGCATGTGTGTGAGGCCTATTGCATCTACTCTGCCAACTTTTGCCAGTGCCCAGTGACACTCATATCTGGTGCAACCTAGTGTACAGTGAAATAAAAGAACCCTTTTTTTACTGTAATCGATTGAATATCAGTTGCCTGCCTACAGGCATGTGTGTGAGGCCTACAGCGCCTACTCTGCCAACTTTTGCCAGTGCACAGTGACACTCATATCTGGTGTCACAGTAGCTTACACGCATAGTACCACTAATCGGAAAAAAAAAGACAGGCAGAGGCAGGCCACCCCGCAGGGGCCGTCGTGGTCGTGGTGCTGTGATTCCCTTTGGCCCTAGAATAATGCCCAGTTTTCAGAGGCCACGTACCCTGAACTTGAAAAGTTCTGAGGACATGGTTGACTGGCTAACACAGGATACCCAATCTTCTACAGCTTCCGCTCGGAACCTAGACGCACCATCCTCCTCCAGCTTAGCTTCGGGCACCTCTCCAGTTACCACTCGCCCGCCTGCCGCCACCACCAACACTAGCACCACAGCCGCTTCACTTGATCCGTCAGCAGAGTTATTTACACATCCGTTGGAAGAAATGAGTGATGCACAAACATTAGTGCCAGAGGATGTAGATAACAGGGATATGTCCCAGTCAGGCAGCATTACACACATGGACGTACGGTCTGATGATGATGATGATGTTGTACCCGGTGCTTCTTCCTTTGTTGAGTTGTCAGATACAAGTGAAGCGGTTGATGATGACGATGCGTCCGTGGATGTCATGTGGGTGCCCGCTATAAGAGAAGAAGAACAGGAGGAAAGTTCAGATGGGGAGACAGAGAGGAGGAGGAGACGAGTTGGAAGCAGCGGGTGGTCGTCGAAAGTAGCTAGTGGCACAGTCAGACAGCATGCATCGGCACCCGGGGTCAGCCAGACAGCACGCCAGTCAACACAGAGTACAAGCAGCACACAAAGTCAAAGCCGCCATCCTCCTCCTGGTCCAGCATCTTCAGCCACATCAACCACTGCTGCACTGCTTGCCCCCTCTCAACCACCCCCACTCCGTGTCTCGCCCTGAGCAGTCCCTGCTCATCTGCCCACAGTCAGGTGTCTGTCAAGGACATGTTTGAGCGTAAGAAGCCAATGTCACAAAGTCACCCCCTTGCCCGGCAACTGACAGCTGGCTTGTCTGAACTTTTAGCCCACCAGCTTTTACCATACAAGCTGGTGGAGACTGAGGCGTTCAAAAAATTTGTAGCTATTGGGACACCGCAGTGGAAGGTACCCGGCCGAAATTTCTTTGCACAAAATGCAATCCCCAAACTGTACTCGATTGTGCAAAAGGAAGTAATGGCATCTCTGGCACACAGTGTTGGGGCAAGGGTCCATCTGACCACGGATACCTGGTCTGCAAAGCATGGTCAGGGCAGGAATATCACCTACACTGCGCATTAGGTAAACCTGGTGACGACTGCCAAGCATGGAATACGTGGCTCTGCAGAGGAGTTGGTGACACCGCCACGACTTGCAGGCAGGCCTGCTGCCACCTCCTCTACTCCTCCTACTCCATCCTCTTCCATAACTTCCTCGGCTGAGTCCTCTTCTGCTGCTGCTATGTCTTGCTCCACATCAACGGCACCCCCCAGCTTAACAGGTACTATTCCACATCCCGGATACGGCAGTGTCACGCCGTCTTGGGATTGACTTCCCTGAAAGCAGAGAGTCACACCGGACCAGCACTCCTGTCCGCCCTGAACGCACAGGTGGATCAGTGGCTGACTCCGCATCAACTGGAGATCGGCAAAGTGGTTTGTGACAATGGAAGAAATTTGTTGGCGGCATTGAATTTGGGCAAGTTGACACATGTGCCGTGCATGGCACATGTGTGTAATCTGATTGTACAATGCTTTGTGCATAAGCACCCAGGCTTACAGGACGTCCTGAAGCAGGCCTGGAAGGTGTGTGGCCATTTCAGCCGTTCCTGCACGGCCATGGCGCACTTTACAGATATCCAGCGGCGAAACAACATGCCACGAGGCGCTTGATTTTAGACAGCCCGACATGTTGGAATTCAACACTCCTAATGTTCGACCGCCTGCTCCAACAAGAAAACGCTGTTAACGAGTATTTGTATGACCGGGGTGCTAGGACAGCCTCTGCGGAGCTGGGGATTTTTTTGCCACGTTACTGGACGCTCATGCGCAATGCCTGTAGGCTTATGCGTCCTTTTGAGGAGGTGACAAACCTGGTCAGTCGCACCCAGGGCACCATCAGCGACATCATACCATTTGTTTTCTTCCTGGAGTGTGCCCTGCGAAGAGTGCTTGATCAGGCCGTAGATGAGCGTGTAGAGGAAGAGTTGTGGTCACCATCACCACCAGAAACAGCCTTATCCGCATCGCTTGCTGGACCTGCGGCAACGCTGGAAGAGGATTGTGAGGAAGAGGAGTCAGAGGAGAAATGTGGCTTTGTGGAGTAGGAGGAAGACCAATCACAACAGGCATCCAAGGGTGCTCGTTGTCACCTATCTGGTACCCGTGGTGTTGTACGTGGCTGGGGGGAAGAACATACCTTTAGTGAGATCACTGAGGACGAGGAACGGGACATGACTAGCTCGGCATCCAACCTTGTGCAAATGGGGTCTTTCATGCTGTCGTGCCTGTTGAGGGACCCTCGTATAAAAGGATGAAGGAGAACGACCTGTACTGGGTGTCCACGCTACTAGACGCCAGTTATAAGCAGAAAGTGCCTAAAATGTTACCGAATTACCACAAGTCGGAAAGGATGCAGCACTTCCAAAATAAATAAAAAAGTATGCTTTACACAGCGTTTAAGGGTGATGTCACAGCACAACGGCAATCTAACAGCGGAAGAGGTGAACATAATCCTCCTCCTCCCACGACCACGCCGGAAAGGAGAGGACGCTTTATAGACGTGTTTGTTGATGGAGGACATGCTGAGCTTTTTAAGTCCTATGCATCGCCACAGCCCTTTGGGGTCCACCCTCAGAGAACGACTTGACCTTTAGGTAATAGACTACCTTGCCATAACTACAGATATCGACACTATGAAGAGCGATGAACCCCTTGACTACTGGGTGTGCATGCTTGCCCTGTGGCCTGAGCTATCCCAATTTGCCATAGAACTTCTGTCCTGCCCCGCTTCAAGTGTCCTGTCAGAAAGGACCTTCAGTGCAGCAGGAGGTTTTGTCACTGATAAGAGAAGTCGCCTAGGTCAAAAAAGTCTAGATTACCTCACCTTTATTAAGATGAATGAGGGATGGATCCCGAAGGGACTGACAGTGGACGATACACTCGATTAAAAAAGGCCTGATAGATAAGCTGCCTTGAGCTAATAATGGTCCACACGCTGCTGTATTTTATCCCTGAATGCCAGATGACTTGCGTGACTTATCCGCCACCAACTAGGGTTCAAGACGCAATGTTTTAGGGCACTTTCTGCCTGGCAAACGGACATCAATTTTTCTGGTCGCTGCAACAATACCTAATTTTTGCATTTAAATTCTTTTATTGTCAGAAGGCGTACAGCATGTAATTAAAAATAAAGCATTTTTGAACAGTCTTGCATAACAGTTGTGCAAAAATACATATTTACAATAAAGACATTTTATTAAATTTAGCTGGCTATTCCTTCTTATTTTTACTTTTTAGGTTAATAATTTTTCTTATTTTTTACTGTGATTGCAATTTAAGAGATACCTAAAACATGGTAAAACAGACAATAGTAAAGAGTATATCTGCAGGAAACACCAAAGTCCTATTAGCTATCATCCCTCCAGCAGTATTAGCTTATTATTTACAATATCTAACCTGGGCAATCACCCTTGGGTTACCCTAGGGCAGGCTTCAGTAAGCGACCTCTCCTTTCCTGGGATGATTTTGCCGCTGGTTGCTTCTGAAGGGCCTCCAGGCCCCCCCCACTCCGGTCCTTCCCCCAGTGTCGCTTCAACCAGTAACAAATGTTTTATATTTGTAAAGCGACCCAATGATCCCCCTTGATAGAGGTTTATCTTTACAAATTTTGGAGAACCAATTTAAGACCGGTGTCCCCTGTTTCTGGGTCAGGGAGTGTGTGAAATGCCTCAGCCTACTGTAATTGTAATGTTCTGACAGCGGTAGCTCATGCTTGTCCCTCAGTTCCTCATAGGTGAGCATCTGGCCCTTTACTAACCAGTCTCCCAGTCTATCTAGTTTCCTTGACCTCCACCAGTGTTGTGATGTTGTACTCATGGGCCTGAGGGTGGTCCAGAATTGGGGTCATTTGGGTGGATCCAGGGAACAAACCTGTGTGTTTCTTGGCCCATTTCCAGTTTGATAGTGAGTGTCTGATTAGGGGGTTTGGCGAGTTTTTAAGGCTCTGAGGCAATTCTGATAGCCAAGCCACCTTGTCCCAGGTTAAGGGCCTTAAAGTGTGGTTCTATAAATACACCCAGGCCGGTTGATGACATATAGAATGTGCTATTGGGAGGAAAAATAGGTGACGTAACAGGTATTAAACTGATAGGAATAAATAGTACAACTGAACACTCCTATCTGGTGGCACCTTAGATTGCATGCGCAGTGCCCCAAATTCGAAGTAGGAGGTCCGACCAAGCATCTTTTTCCATCTCCCTGTTCCAAAAATCCATGCCATATACACGTCCCCTGATAGGTGACGTAACAGGTATTAAACTGATAGGAATAAATAGTACAACTTAATACACCACTCCTATCTGGTGGCACATTACATTGCACGTGCAGTGCCCCAAATTCGAAGTAGGAGGTCCGACCAAGCATCTTTTTCCATCTCCCTGTTCCAAAAATCCATGCCATATACACGTCCCCTAATAGTGGATGTAACAGGGATTAAACCGATAGGAATAGTACTACTTAACAGTACACACCTTATAATAACGCAGACAGAGGCAACGCAGAGAGAGAAGTCTGAAGAAGAGGAGTCAGAGGAGGAAGGTGGCTTTGAGGAGGTGGAAGACCAAACACAGCAGGCATCCCACGGGGCTTGTTGTCACCTTTCGGGGATCCTTGGTGGGTGGGTGGAGGAACAGACCTTCAATGACATCAGTGAGGACGAGGAACGGGACATGGCTAGCTTGGTATCCAACCTTGTGCAAATGGGGAGTTTGCGGTTGTGCAAAGGGAATGTTTGCGGTTGTTTGCCGTGCATTAAACGGGGAGATTGGTCTGTTACTGTGAAGCGAGTGTAACCCTTACACTACCTGATCGATACAACATCATACTTGATGTTTTAAAGCATGTTATTCCAAACAATTTAGGAATGTTAGGTGATTTATGCCCTTTATGGCTTAAAACCAGACTCTGCATCAACTATGTAATTTTCCATGGGAGTTTTGCCATGGATCCCCCTCCGGCATGCCACAGTCCAGGTGTTAGTGATGGGAAAGTTGTTTCAACGGGACTATTGTGGCCAGAAAGAGTCCCTGTGGGTTTTGAAATTCGCCTGCCCATTGAAGTCTATGGCGGTTCGCCGATGTTCGCCCGTTCGCGAACATTTGATGAAATTTGCGTCCGAGGTTCGCAAACTGAAAATGTGATGTTTGCGACATCACTATACCTCGGTACTTGACTACCTCCAAACTGGATGAGCAAATAAAATCTTAATACTCGTCATGCTACCTTGGTACTCATTGCGATTGCTAAAACTAATTTACATTACCGCTTAGGAAACCCAACCTTCAACCGGAAATGATTAACGTTGAGTACTTGTTGTTATTTAGTCATTCAGTTATGTTCAACGTTTCATGACCCTATGGATCACAGCATGCCAGTCACCCCTGCCAGCCACTGCCCCTCTGAGCTCCATCAAGCTCATGTTCATTGCTTCAATGACTGCATGTATCCATTTCTGCTTCTGCCGTCCCCCTTTTTCATGTGCCTTTATGCTTTCTCAGAATCAAAGTATTCTCTCCAATTCTATTTGCCAGGAACTGAGATTACTGTCTGCCATGATTTTTGTCTTTTTCTTTGGCTCCTACACCCATGGTCTAAATAAATATGTAATTCATTAAAAATGTACATTTTTGGGACTTTTAACACAGCAAAAACACTGCTTCATTATTTAGCCATTAACGTTTAATCCTCTTTGGAGGTATACAACCACTTGCTTAGTTCTAAGTGTCACTTCAGCCACAGATCCTCCAGCAGCCTTCTTTCAGGTTAATAGAAACACTGCGTTTGGGTACAGAATTTAACTGTTTACTAACTTTCAAGCCAGCAGCAGCTCAAAGCAGAGACCTGCAGATCAGTGTCTGCCTCCTCCTACTTCCTTCTACAGGAAGACTACACATACCATGTTTCATCCCTGCACAAACTGCCATCATTGATTGTTACATTGTATTAAAATGTATTAGCTGCCAGTGATTGGCCAAAATAAAATGTCATGCTAATTATAACAGGGATTTTCAGTGGTGTCAACTCACAAAAGCACTGCTTGCAAATTCATGAGATTTAACAAAAATCAGGGTGAGTTTGTTAATGTTTATTTTTGTATTTTTTCATGCAAAATACATGTTTTAATTTACTACTGATTCTCCTCTATCTGATGCATAATCCTGGAAAATTAGATATGGCTTTAATGCTTTTTCTATCTGGCTTTGCGATCACAAATCATTTTTGATTATTTTGTATTCATATCTGTCACATTAATTTGCTTACAATTCTGCCTGACATAGCATTGAAGTAGTAACCCCGACCTTTCCTGCTTGCTACCTGCTCAAAGCACAAGTTCCAAATTTCAGCTTCCTCAAGACCCATGCCTTGGACCAAGGTTAATTTGTAACAGTCAAACTAGGTGGAAAATGCACTTGGTATTTTTTGTCAGTAATGATGGAGCAATTTTTCTAACTTTGTGGAAAATCATTAAAGAGAGGCAACAGCTGTCTTGAGAGATATCCAATCAATACTATTTTGGTGTTCGGAATAGTAAATAGGTTGTCTAGCTTTACTATAAAAAAAAAGTATGTTTGTAGAGTCAAAATTATCTAAATAAAAAGAAGCTAGAAAAAGAAAACATATTATGATCATATAACTGCTGGCTCATGTAGGTATTGGTTAGTTATTTATTCTTTTAATTAAGTATATTGTTTTATTTCCCTCATTCATGTTGTAATATATTTTTTATCTAAGGCACTTTGCATCAAAGAACATTTTAACTGCATGAAGTGCACTTTTATAATTACCGACTTGGTATCAATGAGATAAGGGGGTAAGACAACTTTACACTAAAGAATAATTTATGATGTGTAGAGCTGGGAAAAAGATTTGGCATGACAATTATATAGCGTAATGGCATCATAAGTTAAAGAAAGTGCCATTTTTTGTAACAAAAGGAACCTATCTTTTTATGAAGCACGTAAAGTTACGGCTATTAAATTGGCCTCTTTTAGCTACCCACAAACGATACAGGCCAAAAAACCACAGCAGTTTCCAAAATTGAAACTCCAACCCAGCTAAGCCTTTGATCTTTCAAGCCCGTAAATGTTACAATCACAAATCACTATTAAATTGCTACAAGTCCTCACACCAGTAAATGGCAAATGCTGCCAAAAATCCTATTGGGTATTAGAGAGGACCCACAAGGATCCGTAGCTCTGTAAAAGCAAATAAAAACACATTGTTTTTTAAATTACAGAAAAAGGGATGAAAATTATTTAAATTAATAGCACAACATTCTCAATCTCACAAATCTGCAATAAATAAAAAAAATCATGTTGAATTTCGGTGTTATATTGATTCTGGCAATCAATGTGTTAATACATATAATAGAACTCGCATGGACTAGAATATTATATTTATTGATTTTTTCCAATTGCATTATTTCTGGAATGCGGGTCCGATCGCAACTCAGACTTCAAAACCGTAAGTGATTGAAATGTAACCTCCATGTTTTAGTGACGTAATGATGACAGTCTCTTTTACTATTGGCTCCTTCTGAACCCATAACTACGGGTTTGAATAATTTATCATGTTCACGCCCAGAAATTCGACGTGCCGAAGCATGGTTTACGGATTTGGATTTCGGCTGTGTTGTTGCAGCCTTTTCTAATTTAATCGCTCTGTAACTCTGTAACTGCAAATTTCAAGTCCACAGACTTATGGGCTGTGTGACGCGCAATGCGGGCTTGGAATTTAATAGGACCCTTAGTTTGTAACCAATGCATAAGAGGTGTAAATTTTTCTATAATATAAATAAAATATAAAATCTTTCTACTGTTTAACATAATTAAACTGCAAAAAGACTTTACCATTTAGGGGAATATTTAGGAGAGATGTGTCCTTCTGACACATTTAAAATGTCTCACTGTCTGCATGGGAGGGGCAACTATATCAAACCGTGCATTTTCACTCCCAGCTATTTTGATGCTCACTTGCTCTAAGGTAGAGGCTTGAACCTTATAGAACCCAACTATTAAATCTGTAGCTCCATTTAATGAGGCTATACCACCGCAAGCAATGCACAGTCCACTGAGGTATTACAGTATATATTTGATTTATCTCTGATATCTAAACTTATTTATTTATGATGTTCTCAAAATTTAAAAAAAAAATTGGAAATCAGGGTGTTGTAGCTAGGATACAAGATAAACACAGAATTGTGACTGCCCAAATGACCAAATCCTTAGCTTACAATTGAGACCTATGCTACCCCAAATTAAATGACGTTCCCAGCCTATACCTCCCATAGGGATGAGCAAATACTGATTTTTAGATAAATAAGACAACTGGGTTACTTGTATGTGCTTTATTGTATTAAGAAGTGCTTAAAAGTTCTGTTTTTGCCTAAAATCATACAATTCATAACTGTTTGGGTCCTTCCTCTGTAACTCACACTGCTCATGACTACACAGACTGTGAAGTGCAGTGTTTTCAATGACCTCTCTCAAGCAGCATGGTGCAGCATGTTGTCACTGATTGGTTACTATGACACACTGCACATCCCCGTTCTTAAAAGTGCACTGTCTTCATGAGCTGCAGAGGGGACAAACCAAATATTTGTAATATTTTAGGCTGAAAAATCTGAGCTTTTAAGCACTTCTTTATAAAATAAAGTTCACAAAAGTAGATATATAAGTATATTATATTCCTAGTGGAATCCAGAAATCTTCCATATCCCTTTAAGCTTTGAAACTAAGTGGAAATGATTTATTGTTTCTCAATACACAGTCTTTGTTTTGTTGGATATTAAGAGTCATTCCCCGACAATCAGTAGCCATTGGCCAATTGGAATGTAACTGGGCCTGTGTGATTTAATCAAGAATGTTCTCCGATGCTATATGTTTTTTTTTTTTTATTGATTTTTATTAGACAGGTCAGACATAAAACATAGTCCAGCAAAAACATTTGTGATGGTAAGTAGAGATTAACAATAAACGTGTTTCACATAACTGGTTTCTAGTATGTCATCTGCCTGTCCAAAACTCCTCTCTTTTTCCGTTTTTCTGGAAATATAATAGCTGGTATTAGCTTTCAATTAACTTAATACTAATAACAAAAACAAAACTATATGTAGTAAAGTCCCATAACTATGGGAAATTTTTTTTTATGAACTTGGATTCCTGACCATCTGTTGTCTTGAGCTTGGTTGGTTTCCACTAATATGTTGAGAACTCTGTGTTTAGGTTACTGTATGAGGCTAATGGTGTTGGGTAAGTTATGACAACTCCTGATATGGTTCCCTTAATAGCTCCTTTGGAGGGAAAAAGTGTCACTCACCCTATTCATCTGCCTCGTCTTGTCTCCCAGGCGGCCCAGCAGGAGGCCCAGCGTTTGTAGTTATGGTCAACCTCAGCGGACAAAATGCTCATGGACCGAACAAACTCAATTTTGTTTAAGACTACTTCAAACAATGGGGTGGGTGATTTCCAATGGGCGGCTACTACTATCCTAACTGCTAAGAAAATTTGGTTGGTTAGGAATTGTTCTGAGTTGGACATCCCTTCTACCGGTAAACCCAGAATGGCCTCTTCTGGTCTCATGGGATAGTTTTGACCCCATAAATTCTCCAGGGTTTTGTAAGTGTCCACCCAGGTATGTCTAATCATAGGGCATTCCCATAGTTTATGGATTAGAGTCCCTTTCTGGTTGCAGCCCCTTTCGCAGGTGTCGCTAATCGTCTGGTTTCCTATGTGCATTCTTACTGGAGTTAAGTACCACCTCATGATAACTTTATAGGCGTTTTCCTTCATAATTACGTTAAGTGATGTGATTTTTGCTTGTTTCTGAATGCTGTTCCATTGCTCTCTGTCTAATTGTATGTTGAGGTCAGTTTCCCATGCTGACTCATAGTGTAATTTAGGGGGCGTGACTAACTCGCTTAAATGGTTGTATGTTATGGAGATGTTCCTTTTCCCTCCCGGGAATTTAATGCAACATTTTTCGAATAATGATGTATTTTGCCCTCCTTTATTCTTAGTGATGTGAATTAATCTTTGATTTATAGCGAGTAGGTTAAGCCATTTCCCCGGAGGTAGTAGTTTGTCCTCTAAGAAGGCGGTGGTGGACCATTTTTGGTTAACAACCGGTAAATCTGCCGCTATTGAGCAATTATTATCAATCCACCATCTGTATTGAGCAATAGAGTTTATTTTGGGGTTAGTTGACAGTGGCCATAAGGGGCTGAGCCCTGACTCTGGGCCAAGTAGCCTGTTCCTCTTATTTATATCCTTCCATAAGTTAATTGAGTGCCTCACACTGGATGGGATTGATTGGGGTAACTTGAAGCCCTGCTGAGTTGAGAGCCATAGTAGTTGGCGCATGATTAAATCAATGGACCCTAGTATGTGTTTTTCTAATTGAACCCATACCGGGGGGGAGTCCTTGATATACCACTTTACTAGTTGTGCTAATCTAGCTGCTTTAAAGTACCTGGAAATGTCTGGAAATCCAAGCCCACCATCCCTCTTGGTCGCAGTGGTTGTTTCTCTGTTAATTCTAGGTTTTTTGTTGTTCCACAGAAAACTCATTAATAATTTTTGTATTTTTTTCAGGTCTATCGCTAATATCGAGATAGGAATAGTTCTAAACAGGTAGAGCAGTTTGGGGAGTACGTTCATTTTGACGGCATGTAGCTTTCCTAACCACGAAATCTTTAGTTCTGACCACCTGTGTAGGTCTCTAGTTAGTTGTTTAATGAGGGTTGGGTAGTTTGCTTCATATAGGGTCTTAGTTGATTTTGTTATTTGTATGCCTAGGTAGTTGATAGAATTCGGGGCCCATTTTATTGGGAAGTTATTGGCCAGTAGTTTTTCCGTGGAGGGAGGAAGTGATATATTAAGGGCTATGCTTTTACTTGTGTTAATTTTGAAACCTGACAGTGGGCCAAACCTAGACAGAAGTTTGAATAGATTGGGGAGACTGATCAGGGGATTGGATATTGTTAGCAGGATGTCATCGGCAAAAAGGCTTATTTTATGATCTATCGTGCCGACTCGTATACCCGATATGTCCGTGTGCTGACGAATGGCAATTGCTAGGGGCTCTATACTAAGGGCGAATAAGAGTGGTGATAAAGGGCACCCCTGTCTTGTCCCTCTCGTGATGTTGAATTTTAGTGAGTTGTGTCCTTGGTATGTAACCTGCGCAGTCGGTTCTGAATATAATGATGTTATGCTTCGTAGAAAACCCTCCGGAATTCCGAATTTGTTTAGTGTGGCTTCCATAAATGTCCAATCTAACCTATCAAATGCCTTCTCGGCATCAAGTGCCAACACCATTGCGCGCCCTCCATCACTTTTGGTTTTGTCAATAAGGTCAATTATTTTTCTGGTGTTGTCTGGCGCTTCTCTCCCCTTAATGAACCCTACCTGGTCCGGATGTATCACTTCAGGTAACAAGTTCGCTAGTCTGGACGCTAAGATTTTGGTGTATAATTTTAAATCTGTGTTGATCAGAGATATTGGTCTATAGCTAGCACATTGGGCTGGATCTTTGCCCGGTTTAGGAATAAGTATTATTTTAGCCTCTAAGAATTCCGGTTTAATTCTTCCACCTGCTAAGAAGCTGTTAAATAGTTTGTGTAAGGTGGGGCTAAGTAGGTCGCTCATGTGTTTATAATAGAGGTTAGAGTAGCCATCTGGCCCTGGGGCCCCGTGTGCTTTTGTGGATTTGATCGCATCTTGTATTTCCTCGACCGAGATGGGCATAAGAGTGATTCGGCTTTGGTAGAGTCTAATTGGGGTATTGTTAGTTTGCTTAATGTATTTTCAATTTCTAGTTTATGGGTTGGGGTGCCTGATTCGGGTGATTTGCTATAAAGGTCTGCGTAAAAATGTCTGAATTCATTTACTATTTGATCCGGTTTAAAAACTGTCTCCCTATTTTTGGTGATTATTTTGGCTATGAATGAGTTTGCTCTTTTTTCTCTTAGTCTTGTGGCCAGCATCCTATCGGGTTTGTTTGCGTATCTGAAGAATTTAGCTTCAGTTCGCTGTAGGATAGTGACCATTTTCCCTCTTAAAATAGTGTTTAGTTCTTGCTTGTATCTTATTACATTCTCGTGAGTCTGTCGTGATTTATCTCTAATGAATAGTTTCTGGGCTTCTGCAATTTTCTGGTTTAGGAGTAAAATTTGTGCTTGGTCCTTTTTCTTTTTGGATGAGCTAATTTGTATACAGACTCCCTTGATCACTGCTTTGTGAGCCGCCCAAATTCCATCTATGTCTATCTCTCCTACTGTGTTGAGGTCAAGATAATCTACGATTGCAGTTCTGACCTTATCCCGTGTGATTGGATCATTCAGTATACTGGGATTTAATGACCACCTCGGGTTATTGCCTTTCGGCAAGAGGTTGCTTATGGAAATTTTGACTAGATCGTGGTCAGACCATGCTATGGGGCAGATAGAGGCCTCAGTTAGGTTCCCGGTTATGTTCTGTGGGATCAGGACATAGTCTATTCTGGAAAGCGAACCATGTCTGGCGGAAAAAAATGTGTATTCTCTTTCCGTGGGGTTCATGTTTCTCCAGGTATCAATCATGCAGTTTGATTTTAGGAGATTTTTGAGTGTTTTGGTCGCCGTGGGGATTTTTTGTGAACCTAGGTCGTTTGATTTGTCTTTGAGCGGGTCTAGAACCGCGTTCATGTCTCCTCCTATTATTTTAAGCCCGTCTTCCCAGCTATCTGTGAGTGTCTGTATCTTTTGAAAGAATGGCGTTTGTACTGTGTTCGGGGCGTAAATGTTCAAGAATGAAACCTTATGTTCGTGTATTGTCCCATGTACTGCTATAAACCTGCCATCTTTGTCTTTTTGAATTTTACTTAACTGAAAGTTGAGTCTTCTGTGGAACAAAATAGTGACTCCTTTTTGTTTGGTATCCGCGGTAGAATGGAATGCTTGGGTAAAGACTCCCCCCCAATATTTTGGCACTGCTTGTTTTCTAAAGTGAGTCTCTTGAATCATTACTATATCTAGATTTAGTTTTTGGTAGTTTCTCAAGGCTACCCCCCTCTTGACTGGTTCGTTTAGCCCATGAGCATTATGTGACGCAATGACAATGTCCATATTTCTTAATGAGGTGTATGACCTTTTGGTGCGTGCAATTGGCTATCTCACCTTTCGGGATGTCTGTGACTTCGTTATCTTGTGCCTCCTGCTGGTTTCCGCCCCGAAGACCGCTCAGCAGCTAGCTGTGTGGAAGAGTACCTGTACTCAAAGGAAAAGAGACAACAGATTGTGAGACAACTTGACTGTACCCAATCCCTTGGGATTATAAAATCTTGGCTCAGTAACTGAGCTAATTCCTATTTCTCCTCCAGTGGAGTTCCCTATGTTAACCCTGGGTAAGGTGGCTAAGTTCGTGAGTCTGTTTAAATATCTCGCTGTTGGTCAGGAAAGCTCTTAGTATATTTGAACTTTATCGTGATCCTTACTTAACTAAGGTGTGGTAATTTAAACTACTATGAGGAGAGCGTTTGCTGTCCTCTTCGGATTTTACTGGTGGGCCTGTTAGTGTCTCTAAACTGACACTGAATTGGTCCGCCTAAACTGTCCCTACTGTTGGGGTTAGTGGCAGTCTATTTGTAAGCGCCCGCCCTTAGGGACGCCTTCTAGGTGTGTGAAGATTATGCCTTTACGGCCTGGGTTAACTGTCTATAGTGTATATTAGAACTTACACTGGTGCGGGTGCTATCTTAATGAACCTAGACGTTAAATGATTCAGTTAGCTTAGTTTGTCAGGTTAGCTTGGAAATAAAAAGAGAGAGAGAAGAAGTGAGAGAATACATAAGAAAAAACAAAATAGGTGACAACTCATTGTATTCAGTCTGTATCTTTGTTCATGGGAGGCCTTCTCGCTCTTGGGTTTTCTGTTGACTGCAGATTCTCACCGACTGTGACTTTGATGTTCCATTCCGCCAGCAAGTTGATGCCCTCCTCCAGTGTTCTAACCGTGAAGAATTTTCCTTCCTTGGAGATATTGAGGCGATAAGGGAAACCCCATGTGTACCTCCATCCTTGAGCCAAGATACAGTCCAGAACTGGTTTCAGTTGTCTCCTTTTGGCAAGGGTAACCAGGGCTAAATCAGAGCAGCGGTGTGTGCCCCTCGATGGGAGGAATGCCTTTTCTTGCGGCCTTCATGAATAATTCTTTGGTGGAGTAGTAGTGGAATCTGGCAATGATGTCTCTTGGTCGTTCTTGCGGAGATGAACGGAAGCCTAGGGCTCTGTGGAACCGATCCATCCTCAAGTTTTCCGGATGCATGTTAGGTCTTTTACCATTTCTGGCACATTCCTCAGTCTTATGTTCTGTCGTCTTGATCTGTTTTCCAGATCCTCCTGTTGCAATTGTTGTCTGGCTTGTTCATCCTTCAACGCCAAGATCTCCTCAGTCAGTTTGTTGTTATGTTGCATTATTTCCGAAATTTTAGTTTCCAGTTTTGTTGTTTTATCATCCACCTTCTTAATTTCTGTGGATAGTTCTGTCGTCACCTGCTGGATCTCTGATTTGACCTCCTCTCTGAAGTTGGATATTAAGTCCTTAAGGTCCTGGATGTCACTTTTAGTGCTAGGTGCTGACATTTCATAGTTTTTTGTTGCGTGGACTGTGACTATGGGTGCTTTATTGGTAGGAGAGCTTGCCGAAGGTTTGGGTAGGCAGTAAGATTGGATCCCTTTATTGTTCTTCCTTGTGGCGACACCCGCCATCTCAGTGAAAGTGCTGTAGTTCGAGTTGTTACCAAATTTCTGGTAACATTTGTCTAGTCCCAGTGCAAATGTTGGCGTCCCTATGTTCCAGGGCTCTTTTCTAGTTACAGCTTTTTGGGTCCATTAAAAGTTCTGGAACTGGTTCAGCCACCTCCTGAAAGTTTGTAGCTGGAGAGTAAGATTTTGTTGATTTTTCCCACTTGCGTGGTAATATTGAGTTTTGTCCACTAGAGGGTAGCGGAGTTCCACTAGCACAGTCTGTTATACAAGCAAAGCCTTGGGCTGGTAATCAAGTTTGAAAAACAAAGAGTTTTGTAATCATGTGTCGTTTGCTTGATTAACCCTTTGTCTGCTGCAATTTCCTTGTGTGCTGTTGTGATCTTTTTGGTGAGTTTGTTGCTTTTTCTGTACTCTTTGTGGGTTGCCTTTTCCCTCTGATGGGATTACCTTCCCTTAGTAAAATTTTAGATGGGTTCCTGGTAGCTGCCTTTGGGGTGAGTGTTTTTTCTTAAGGGACTTAACAGCTTCTGGGACTGAGCTGTATTATTTTCAGGGACCTGTTTCAGTCATGTGCCTGTAACCAGTGGGTTTCTGTGAGGGTTCTTGGGCCCAGGGGGGAGGTCCCCTGTTATGGGTATGACTCCTGGATCTCTTTGGTCTTTTGGAGCCCCCTCTATGAGCCCCTGTAGAATTGGCTTCTGTAGGTTCGTGAGCCTGGTTTGGGCTTGTTAGGGTCCCTCTAGCTGAGGATTGTTGGGGGTGGAAGGGCCTCAGAGGGGTCTGTCTGCACCCTCTCCTGTTCTACCCCTTCTGTGCTGGGTGCACCCTTATACACCTTGTGTTCGGGGCTGTGTTATGAATGCTGGGAGTAGTAGTAGAGTAGGCCTGTGAGGTAGCGTCTAATAGACTATACTGTAATTAGTGTACAGGGGAGCAATCTCCATCTCTTTCTTACCTCACAGGCAGGCTTCCTGGTCTCTGCTTTTGACAACTCCGTACTAGGGCTCTTTACATCCAGACTGCCGCCGCAGTGCACTCTCGCTGTTCTGTTTGGTTGGGCCGGTGTGTATCTCACGCCTCCGCCTCTGGAGTGTCCCCCTCGAGATCCGGACCCCTTGTTGGTTCCACCGCCGCCTCTGATTGCTGACTAGCAGCGCTCGGTGTGTTCAGAGCTGTGGCGGAGGGGTCTGTGTCGCAGTCGGGGCTCGTCTGTTCCAGGTGGGGAAGTCGTGGCCTGGTGGACGGTCGCAGCCGCCCGTAGTGGTGCAGGTCACGTGCGGTCCTCTAAACGGGAGACCGTTTATGACCAAAAAAAATGTTCTGGTTGCTTGTGGACCGGTCCGTGGGGTGCTGCAAATGTACTGGAACCTTTTCAGGGGCTTTTGGTGAGGTTAGCCCCGATTAAATTGCAGTTTTTGGCTGCGTTTGTGCAGAGCTCAGCTCCAGCACGTCTGCTCAGTTTGCTTGCTTCTTGATATCCCCGATGCTATATGTTTTTGAAGAATTTTTGTTGTATTGCAGATAATGTTTGGGTATTTCTTAAAGAACCTGAAAATCTGATTATACATTGTGTTGTCCAACTTTTCTAAAGTTAATCAGTCTTGGGAAATGAATTGTTGTTGCTGTTTTTTATGTTAATGAGCATATTGCATATAATAAGCTGATTTGATGTGATAATTAGGATTACAGTCTGCTTGTCTATCTCAACAGTGGCCAAAATAAAGACCCCCAATGCTATTTTGCAGTTAGACCCCTTTCCCTCCCTTATCAAGTACTCTTAGCCACACATTAGCATACTGAGCCTTACATTAGCATACAGGAACCACAAAATAATTTCTAAACATGTCTGGAATAATTTCCTGTAGAGAAAAACTGCTATTACAGTATAATGTATAGCAGGTTTTAATGTTCTTTCAAAATTAAATCAACTTTGTTTTGGGTGACAGAGTCCATTTATTGTTCCAACTCTGTTTCAGGGAATTGGCCTCGTACTTGAAAGAGACTGAGAGCCAGTTGTTAAAGTCAGTATTTGGCATCCTGAGCTCAGTAAGCAGAGGAGAGAGAAAAACAACCCAGGTTGGGAAAGAGAAGATCAAAGGTTCAGGAGGTGAGTGGTATAAGATAAGGATACATCTGATATGAAAGCAAGACAAGAATTTATATCTATAAATATCTACCAACGTCACCTTTATCGCTCACAGGTTTTATCCCTGTATTTTTCCAAATGCACTAATGCAAAATACACGATTATATGGATAAAACGCTAAAAATATTTATATATGACAAAGGCTACCCAACAAATTAGTGTTTAAGTCTGACATAATATATTTCTGTGTAATGTAGTGTATAAACCAGTTTGTACAATTTATCCACATTCCAGAACATAAAGAGGGAGACTAGGGTGAAGGAAAGAGGTGAACAGAGATGTCTTGCGATGGGATTGTAGTCTGCAGTCATACTCATGCTTACATAAGAGAAAACAAGCCACTTAAACAATACAGTATATAATGTAAACTGAGTATAACAGATATCCTGGTAAGATTTTAAAGGGACATTATAGTACCCTTTTGTTATCCTTTTATTATTTCTTATAATTTATTTGTAATGAGCCAAAGTATTCTGTAGCTCTATACAGGGTTTAAGTAAAAGATAAATACAACATTAACACATAACAAATAATAGAGGGCCCTGTCTTTAAACTTAAAATCATACTCTTGAAAGTATAAGCTGTGTCTAGTATAATAAAATCTCTGTTAACCCATAGATACAGTTCTTAATTATTATTACCTTTCAAATCTCCTTTAGTAGGTTGCTATGATATCCTCCCTCCTTCCCCCCATTACATTATTAAAGAGTATCAATGTGTGATTTGGCTACGCAGAATATCCAAGTCAGGTGTAGATTTATCAGTGGTGTAGGTGGTGCCCCTTTGGGGGGCCTGGGCCTCTTTGGCCACACCCCCCAGCAGAAATTGGTCCTTGCCTGTTTAAAAAAAGAGCATTTCTACTGAAGTGGTGGAAGGTGAGAGAGCAAAGTCTAGATGATGGCAAAGTATATTTGGATGGGTCTGTGATGGGGGAGCAAAGGCGATGGGGATGGGTGCTATGTGAGGTGGGTGCTGACAGGGGTTGGGTAATGTGTGGGGATGGATGCCGAGAGGGATAGATGCTGAGAAGGGATGGATGCTGAGAAGGGATGGATGTTGATAAGCACTTGGTGCTATGTGGGGGAAGGATTCTAAGAGGGGTTGGGTACTGTGTGGGGATGGATGCTTCACGCCTCCAAAACCCCACCCGCCCTTCACGCCACCCCAACACCTTCCCCTTTACAGCCCCCTTTCTGATTAGTGCCCTTTCTATGGTGATTAGTGCACTTCATATGGCGGTTAATGTCCCTCAGATAGTGATTAGTCTAATCACCATATGGGGGGCATTAACCACCATATGAGGGCACTAATCACCATATGAGGGCATTAACCACCCAATCAATGCACTAATCACAATACGAGGGGCACTAATCACCATATGAAGC
Source organism: Discoglossus pictus (assembly GCA_027410445.1). Lineage (NCBI taxonomy): Eukaryota > Metazoa > Chordata > Amphibia > Anura > Alytidae > Discoglossus > Discoglossus pictus. The sequence continues at coordinate 81,479,913 of CM050164.1, read as the reverse complement.
ACACTAATGATTAGTGTCCCTCATATGGTGATCAGTGCTCACCATATGGTAAATAGTTTAATGAGGGCACGAATCACCATAATAAGAGGGCACTAATCACCATACGAGCACTATTCACCACATATGGTGTCATTGAATTGGTCAGAGTAATTATATTGCACATTACCAACAGCTATACTAATTTTCATGATAAGGGAGAAAACAGTAATATTGTATGTTAATTTAACCCCCATGATGGATAAAAATAAAATGAGGGTACTAAACACCTCTGTAACTGTCCGCTGGAGATCTGCTGGAGATGTCCAACCCCTGCTTTGACTGTGCTGCATCCCAGTCTTCTTCTTCCAAAGTGGCTAGCGGCGTTCTTGTGTAGAGCAGAGCAGATGGGCTGTGGTCTTACGCGCTGAGCACAGGGCCGTATTTACATACTCAGCCTGGCACATACACACTCATCCTGTCATATGACACACACAGTCAGCCTGTCACACACACTCACCCTGTTACACACATACTCAGCATTTCATATCACACACACTCACCCTGTTACACACATACTCAGCATTTCATATCACACACACTCACCCTGTTACACACATACTCAGCCTGTCACACACACATACTCACCCTATTACACACATACTCAGCCTGTCACACATACATATACATACTCAGCCTGTCACACACACACAGACACACGCTGATCCTGTCATATGACACACACAGTCAACCTGTCACACACATACTCACTTATCCTGTCATATCACACACATGCTCAGCCTGTCATATCACACATACACACTTAGCCTGGCACACTCACACTCATCCTGTCATATGACACACCGTCAGCCTGCCATACACATACTCAGCCTGTCACACACACACCCTGTTACACACATACTCAGCATGTCATATCACACAGTCAACCTGTCACACACATACACTCAGCCTGGCACACTCACACTCATCCTGTCATATGACACACCGTCAGCCTGTCACACACATACTCAGCCTGTCACACACACACCCTGTTACACACATACTCAGCATGTCATATCACACAGTCAACCTGTCACACACATACACTCAGCCTGGCACACAGACACTCATCCTGTCATATGACACACACAGTCAGCCTGTCACACACATACTCAGCCTGTCATATCACACACACACCCTGTTACACACATACTCAGTATGTCATATCACACACATTCAGCCTGTCGCACACATTCTCAGCCTGTCATATCACACACACTCAGCCTGTCACACACACGCACACCCTGTTACACACATACTCAGCCTGTCATATCATACACACTCAGCCTATCACACACATACACTCACCCTGTTACACACATACTCGGCATGTCATATCACACACACACAGTCAGCCTATCACACACATACACTCAGCCTGGCCCACACACACTCATCCTGTCATATGACACACCCAGTGAGCCTGTCACACACATACTCAGCATGTCATATCACACACACTCAGCCTGTCACACACATACTCAGCCTGGTACACACACACACCCTGTTACATACATACTCAGCCTGTCATATAACACACACTCAGGCTGTCACACACATACTCAGCCTGTCATATCACACCCACACCCACACTCAGCCTGTCACACACACTGAGCCTGTCATACGCACTCATCCTGTGTTGAGGTGCGTAGGATGGGCAGCCTGTGCGAAGATCAGATCAGCTCTTCCCCTGGCTCCTCCATGTTCTCGGAGGCTTGTTCCAGCACTGCACTGATCTGATCCAGCTCCCCTAGCAGGCTGTTAACCCCCAGCTTCCCAGACCAAGCTCCAAGTATGGAAACAAGATGGCAGCATTGTTTCTTCCTCCTGTGCCACCCCTACCAATATGACTCCCTGGACACTCCGCCCCCCCTTCCTATGCTACTGTAGGCGACCCCTGGCAAATCATTATTCGACCCCCAAAGGGGTCGAGACTCCCAGGTTGAGAACCGCTGCTGTAGAAGTACATGTTCATTTTCACAGATGTTTCTCATATGCAACATACAAATCACCAGTAGGTGATGCCAGAGAACGCTAACAATCCTGATGATCCTACTATACCAAATCACAGTACAAACTTAGTGCAAAATATGATCCATTCCTTACAAGCAGTATTGCTATTTGCATCCCAACACAAACCTAGTCATTACCACTTGTGGTCCCTCAACCACTCTGATTGGTCAGAATGAATACTTGACAATCTCTCTCTCTATCTTGCTCTCTCTCTCTCTCTCTCTCTCTCTCTCTCTCTCTCTCTCTCTCTCTCTCTCTCTCTATATATATATATATATATATATATATATATATATATATATAAAATAACCATTTTTTGTAACGTGCCAATATGTTCCGTGGTTCTATGTATATACTGTATATATATATATATATATATATATATATATATATAGTAATTCAGTTGAGTGCACTCTCCATGACCCTATATATGCTGTATATTATCTTGTGAGACCTAGGTATCACAATAATCCTCGGCAGCTTAAGGAACAGGAGGTGAGGGAGAGCAATAGGGAACTGTAGGGGAGGGAGAGAAAGATATCCTACTAAATACCACGGATACGTATTGTGTTGAATCTATACATACAAATTCCCCTTTACTGTCCATATATAATTTCCTCTAACCATACCCCCCTACCAGTTCCTACATCCCTGTCTCTAACTAACTCACATCCCTCCACCATATCCCCAAAATCCTACTCCAAGTGTCCAAGTAAATGAAAGATCCACTGTATTTGCAAAACAGTAAGGCTTAATTTTATTATTTGTAACAACTTGCATTTCAGCTTAGCAGTGTAACTTTCAGCATGTTTCTTTCTCTCCAAGCCCTTTTAGTTATCTTGGACCTAAAAGAGGATTTGCCCAGGAGGCTATCCTAAAAAAAAATGGGTCTGCTGTAGGTTTTGCCTACTGTAGCCACTGCAGGGTAGGAAGCAGATAAAAAATGTCATCAGGACAAGAAATAAAGGGCAGATCCTCTCTTACTCCCTTGGCACATGATCGTCGGAGGAGAGAAAAAAATCTGCTGAAGTATAAAACAATAAACTTCAAGGTTAATTTTTAAAAGCTACATTGATTTTTTTTCTTCAGACACTGATTTTTTATTATTAAATACATAAATAAAACTGTATTGTTTGAGCAATACACTGGCCCTTTAAAGTCTCTTTTCATCCACTGCATTTGCAGCAAGCTAGTTTCCAACACGGATGCATTTTTATCTCTATATGTCACTATTCTTTCCCTCACCGAAGCATTGATATCATCTGACAACATAAACCTAAACAAATGATCACTTGTGTGAACACATCGTGTGTAACGCTTTAGAAACTATTTGTATGGATTTCCGTACAAGCTGCAGTGCGCAAAGCAGGGCGCCAGCCGCGCATGCATAAATCGCGGCGCGAGCCAGAGGAGGTGGGAAAGAGACAGAGGGGGGAAGGGACACAGGGGAGGGAGGAGGGGTAAATGGACACATGGGAGGGAGGAGGGGGAAAGAGACACACAGGAGAAAGGGGGGAACAGATACAGGAGGGAAGTGGGAAAGAGACACAGGGGAGGGAAGAGGGGGGAAAGAAACACAGGAAAGAGGGAAAGAGACAGGGGAAAGAGGGAAAGAGACAGAATGGAAAGGGACAAAGTGGAGAGAGGAGGGGGGAAGAGACATAGGGGATAGGGGGAAAGAGACAGAGGGGGAAAGGGACACAGGGGAGGGTAGAGGGGGGAAAGAGACACAGGGGGAAGAGGGAAAGAGACAGAGGGGGAAAGGGACAAAGGGGAGGGGGAGACATATGGGGAAAGAGACAGAAGAGGGAAGGAGGAAAGAGCCACAGGGGAGGGAGGAGAGGGAAAGAGCTACAGGGGAGGGAGAGGGGGAGAGACACAGGAAAGGGAGAGGGCGGAAGAGACACAGGGGAGGGAGAGGGGGGAGAGACCAAGAGGAGGGAGAGAGGGGAAAGAGACACGGGGGAGGGAGAGGGAGGAAGAGACACAGGGGAGAGAGGGGGGAAGAGACACAGGGGAGGGAGTGGGAAGAGACAAAGGGGAGGGAGAGGGGGGAGCGAAATGGAGGAAAGAGACAAAGAGGAGGGAGAGGGGGGAAGAGACACAGGGGAGGGAGAGGGGGGAAGAGACACAGGGGAGGTAGGGGGCGAAGAGACACATGTAATATCATACCGTCATTTATGATGGGTAAACGACTAGTAAATATATAATCCTTAGAGACACAATAAAACCTTATGAAAGTATGTTTTTTTTTTTAATACAGCTCAAAATGTAAATAAAACAAATAAACCAGTTGAAAATAAATTCCAGGTCACACTTCTTTTGATGAAAACAAATATAATTTATTTTATCATTTATTTATTTATTAATTAGTATTTCAATGTAATTACCTTATGGTAGTGATTTTAAGTAGTATAATAACTTTAATACAGGTACATATGCAAAGAATATAGGTAAAGAAATCTCTATAAGCTCTCGCTCTCTGGTATAAAAGGAATCAGACAAGGACAAAGATCACTGGCTATTATTTACAAATCAGATATGAGAAGGTGGAATCCTTGTTTGCCATTCTGAGGACCAATAAATAAAAAGACCAGGAGCATGCTGTGTATTTGAGGGAAGTCAGTCTGTGAGCAATTTATGGTGCTTTCAGGACCTGAGGGAGGATGAGAGCTTGGCAGTTTTGAGCTAGGCAGTGAGTGATGAACTGATCTGTAAGAGCCACATAGGTGTGGTTGTGTTAATTTTTGCATAATTACTCAGGGCTGCAATCAGAAAGATCCGCCCTTTTATTGTTTTAAACAGTTGTGACAACTCACCTAATCACCTTATCAGTTGCTCAACTCACCTAAATTACCAAAAAGGAAGGACAGAAGGCCAACATCAATCGTATACCTATAATAGTATAAAACTAAAGCAGCAGTTAGTTCCAGGACCACTGCTCAATGAAAAAAACATATATCTGAAAACTTTGACTGTGACTAAGAGCATAATTTAGCAGGAAAAAACACATACAGCTAACAATTTTTGATGCATCTGCAGGGCCCTGGAGCGACCCATGATACATTGATCGAAGCTGTGTGTGTGGGAGGGTCGTTTACTTTTCTGGAGAGCTGTAGTTCCATCCTTTGATGCAACCCTGCTTCTGGGCGAGTGAAGGAGAAGGGGTGGGGTGTCAGTTTTAATCCTTTTCAGTTATGAGACAGTTATGAGGGGGGAAAGAGACAGAGGGGAATGTACCTGTTCCCTCCTCCTGTACATTTCTTTTAACTGATAACGACAAAAAATGGCTTACACAGAGCCACAATAAAGGAATGGCTGGGACCTCAACGAGAAGGGCGGCTAAATCAATGCAGGACTTTTGTACAGCAAGGACACCGACTCAATTAGCCCAACAGCCGCCCTCATCTCCCGAACGCATACAGATGTCTAACATGGAACCGACTGCACACAGCACGAAAGCAGATATCCAGGATCTAAAAGACTAAGGGCCCTATTAAATTATCGCTCGTAGTTCTCTCGGTGCTCGCAAAATGCAGTTTTTCTGCTGTTTGCGAGTACCGAATCTCTCGCAGCCTGCTTTGCGATATGACTGCGAAAAAATGGCCGAGAATAGGCTCCGAGAGAGCTACGTAGTCACATGCAGCCTTAAATCTACGCATGATTCTCTCATATCGTAAGAATCCCTAATGGCACAAAAAGTGCCTGCAAGGGATTCGAAAGCCTCTACGTGCTGCCTCGGAGCAGCCCGAGACAGCAGTGGGAGGCTCCCCCCTGCACCCTATACACATCCCCATGCTGCAGGGGTCTCTATTGGGACCCCTGCAGCAACCCCACATTAACCCCTTGCAGCGGGGGTCCCCGATCGGCACCGATCAGGCCCCCGCTGCATTTAAAACTTTAAAATTCCCCGCCGCGGCTCCTTAAAGGGGCCGCGGCACACTATTACCCAATCCCGGCACCTAAAATTAACCCCCCTCTATGCTGGGGGTCCCCATCGGGACCCCGGAAGTGTCCCCATATAAACCCCCTGCAGCGGGGGTCCCCGATCGGCACCGATCGTGATCCTGCTGCATTTCAATTTTAAATTTCCCGCCTCGCGGGTCCTTAAAGTACCGTAAAGGTCCTGAAAGGGCTTGCACTAAAAATATTAACCCCAGGCAACTATAATTAACCCTATAACTCATGGTGGTCAATCCAGACCCCCATAAGGCCTTAATTAACCCTATAACTCGTGGTCAATCCAGACCCCCATAAGGCCTTAATTACCCCATTAACTCATGGTGGTCAATCCAGACCCCCATAAGGCCTTAATTACCCCATTAACTCCTGGTGGTCAATCCAGATCCCCATAAGGCCTTAATTAACCCTATAACTCATGGTGGTCAATCCAGACCCCCATAAGGCCTTAATTACCCCATTAACTCATGGTGGTCAATCCAGACCCCCATAAGGCCTTAATTACCCCATTAACTCATGGTGGTCAATCGAGACCCCCATAAGGCCTTAATTAACCCTATAACTCATGGTGGTCAATCCAGACCCCCATAAGCCTCTATTTAACCCCATCAGTCCCATAAGGGTATATTATTACCATTATGGGCCTGTTACAACCCAACATTAACCACATAAGTGCCATGACGGTCCTCAAGGACCATCATGACACTAACTACAAACACTACACTATAACCCACAATAAACCATTTAATCTAAACTAACCCCTCTCTACACTAATCTATTAACACTTACACTACCTACCTACACTACCTACCCCCTAATAAACCTCCCCAACACTCTAATTACAAAATATAAAAAAAACTACCTTACAGAAAAAAAAATCTACAGTACAGAAAACAAAAAAACCTACAGTACAGAAAACAAAAAAACCTACAGTACAGAAAACAAAAAAAATACATTACAACCCCACCCCCCACTACAGAAAATAAAAAAATTACACACCTGAAAAGGAAAGACAGATAAACACAATACAATACATACATATAATACAATACATACATATAATACATTACATACATTACATACAATACATGACATTACATACATTGCATATAATATATTACATATAATATATTACACATAATACATTATATACAATACATGACATTACATACATTACATATATAATATATTACATATAATATATTACACATAATACATTACATACATGACATTACATACATTACATATAATATATTACATATAATATATTACATGTAATATATTACACATAATACATTACATACATGACATTACATACATTACATATAATATATTACATATAATATATTACAGGTAATATATTACACATCATTCTTTACATACAATACATGACATTACATACATTACATATACTATATTACATATAATATATTACATGTAATATATTACAGATAATACATTACATACATTACATATAATATATTACATATAATATATTACATGTCATATATTACACATAATACATTACATACATGACATTACATACATTACATATAATACATTACATATAATAAATTACATGTAATATATTACACATAATACATTACATACATGACATTACATACATTACATATAATATATTACATATAATATATTACATGTAATATATTACATGTAATATATTACACATCATTCTTTACATACAATACATGACATTACATACATTACATATACTATATTACATATAATATATTACATGTAATATATTACACATAATACATTACATACATGACATTACATACATTACATATAATATATTACATATAATATATTACATGTCATATATTACACATAATACATTACATACATGACATTACATACATTACATATAATATATTACATATAATATATTACAGGTAATATATTACACATCATTCTTTACATACAATACATGACATTACATACATTACATATACTATATTACATATAATATATTACATGTAATATATACAGATAATACATTACATACATTACATATAATATATTACATATAATATATTACATGTCATATATTACACATAATACATTACATACATGACATCACATACATTACATATAATACATTACATATAATAAATTACATGTAATATATTACACATAATACATTACATACATGACATTACATACATTACATATAATATATTACATATAATATATTACATGTAATATATTACACATCATTCTTTACATACAATACATGACATGACATACATTACATATACTATATTACATATAATATATTACATGTAATATATTACACATAATACATTACATACATGACATTACATACATTACATATAATATATTACATATAATATATTACATGTCATATATTACACATAATACATTACATACATGACATTACATACATTACATATAATACATTACATATAATAAATTACATGTAATATATTACACATAATACATTACATACATGACATTACATACATTACATATAATATATTACATATAATATATTACATGTAATATATTACACATCATTCTTTACATACAATACATGACATTACATACATTACATATAATATATTACATATAATATATTACATGTAATATATTACACATAATACATTACATACATGACATTACATACATTACATATAATACATTACATATAATAAATTACATGTAATATATTACACATAATACATTACATACATTACATTACATATATTACATATACTATATTACATATAATACAAATCAAATACCCCCTATTTATCTAACATACAATCTATTTAATATAAAATAAATCCTAACTATATCAAATACATCCCCCTATCTATCTAATCTACAATAAATCCTAACTACATACACAGACCCTAATTCTAAGCTAAAATAAAATAATTACAGTCCTAACTACACAGACCCTAATTCTAAGTTAAAATAAAATAATTACAGTCCTAACTACACAGACCCGAATTCTAAGCTAAAACAAAATAATTAAGACCACTTACCTTTAAGATGTTGCTTCAGATCACTAACCTAGGGGTAAAACAAAACAAAATAATTAGTACAAAACATTAACATGAAATAAATAAACATTATATACATTCTAAATATTATCCTCACCTTTCCAGCATGTCCCGTCATTATTCAGCTCTTCCGGCGCGGCCCTGTTAAAAAAACACAATACATTAATACATTAATACAATATATAAAAAAGAAATAAAATAAACATATAAACATCTAAATATACATATAACTTACCTCCCCGCGATGTCCCCGGCCTTCTCCCCTTCAGCCCCGGCTGGCCCGCGGAACCATCCGCGCTCTAAAAAAAACTTGCAGACCTCCCCGACGCTAATGAGCCTCCCGGAGTCCTTTCCGGGAGGAAATTGGCAATGGCGGCTTGTGATTGGCTGAAAAAGCTGTCAGCCAATCAAAAGTCGTCAATGTATGAGCCAATCAGGATGCGCAGATGTCTTCTACAAATCACTCCATGGGGGTGTCTCCCATAGTGATTGGCTGAAGGCATCTGAGCCTTGTGATTGGTTCCCATGAAGATAGACAAGTGTTTTAGCCAGTCAGGGTGGGATATTAGGGTGTATCCCATCCTGATTGGCTCACACATTGACGACTTTTGATTGGCTGAAATTGATAGACCGCTTTTTCAGCCAATCACAAGCCGCCATTGCCAATTTCCTCCCGGAAAGGAGTCCGGGAGGCTCATTAGCGTCGGGGAGGTCTGTGAGTGCAGACCTCCATTAGTTTTTTTTTGTTTTTTTTTTACATCGTAAAGGTAAGTGGTCTTCATTATTTTATTTTAACTTCGAATTAGGGTCTGTGTAGTTAGGACTGTAATTATTTTATTTTAGCTTAGAATTAGGGTCTGTGTATGTAGTTAGGATTTATTGTAGATTAGATAGATAGGGGGATGTATTTGATATAATTAGGATTTATTTTATATTAAATAGATTGTATGTTAGATAGATAGGGGGTATTTGATTTGTATTATATGTAATATAGTGTATGTAATGTAATGTAATGTATGTAATGTATTATTTGTAATATATTATATGTAATATATTATATGTAATATATGTAATGTATGTAATGTATGTAATGTCATGTATTGTATGTAATGTATTATGTGTAATATATTATATGTAATATATTATATGTAATATATTATATGTAATGTATGTAATGTCATGTATTGTATGTAATGTATGTAATGTATGTAATGTATATATTGTATTGTGTTTATCTGTCTTTCCTTGTATTTTTTTTTTCTGTCCTGTAGTTTTTTTTTCTGTACTGTAGTTCCCCCCCCCCCCCCCCCCTGTAATTAGAGTTTTGGGGAGGTTTATTAGGGGGTAGGTAGTGTAGGTAGGTAGTGTAAGTGTTAATATATTAGTTTAGAGGGGGGTTAGTTTAGATTAAATGGTTTATTGGGGGTTATAGTGTAGTGTTTGTAGTTAGTGTCTGACTGACCTGGAAACGAAATACAATGAGCTATTGGATGCACACACCAAAACCAACTCCAGAACGCACAGGAAGATCTGGAGGTTCGTGCCCGGATGTCAGACCCTACAGGCGCTTTAGAGCGCAACAGCAGAGACATTAAGGTTGCTTTAACCTAATACTTTTTTCCTTTTCATGAATGTGGGAGACAAAATAGCAGGAAAGACATTCTTAAATGAAGACAATGCCCTATAACTTTGAAGTAAAGTAAATGCTAAAGTCTCAATGTTAATATTAGATATGCAGTTAAGACAGTAAAGCTTTAACCCTGCATAAGCATACATGCATAATGCCCGGATGTCAGACCCTACAGGCGCTTTAGAGCGCAACAGCAGAGACATTAAGGTTGCTTTAACCTAATACTTTTTTCCTTTTCATGAATGTGGGAGACAAAATAGCAGGAAAGACATTCTTAAATTAAGACAATGCCCTATAACTTTGAAGTAAAGTAAATGCTACAGTCTCAATGTTAATATTAGATATGCAGTTAAGACAGTATAGCTTTAACCCTGCATAAGCATACATACCTATGCAACTATACTAACTCTCCCAAGGTACCAGAATCAGGACTAGTTACGGGTCCGTTAAAGAAATAATTCACTACTCAGTTTTCAATTACATGGTTATAGTCACTTAATAATTAATGGTTCTTTAAAGATGTGCCCCAGAGGGGGTCAATTGAGTAAATTTGTTCTATTACCCTTTGTTCTTTTTTGTGTTTGTTTTTCTTTTTTGTTTTTTTTTCTCTTGTTATTGCTGTGGTTTTGTCATTGTATTTTATGTTTTTGATCTGGCGAGTCGCCTGGATATCTTATTGAAAGGATACCGGGGGCCTCACCATTGGTTTTTAGGAGGACAGCTAGGAGCTCTCCTCAACTAAGTTTAAATTGTGTATAGATTTATATATATACTTAGTAAATTTCAACAAAAGCTTTGTGTATATATATCTGTTTACAGGTATATTTTTATAACTACTTACGTATAGATAGTACTATTGAAGTATTGAATTGTAGAGGCAAAGAGGAAGGAGGGGGGAGAGGGGAAGAGGAGAGAGAAAACGGGAAAAGCTTATTTTTATACAGTCTGCTAATATCTGTTTTTTGTTTACAACCACTTTGTGCCTTGTTCTGTCTCTTCTCTCCCTCTTCCTACCCTCTTTATCTACCTGATCTAATCCTTTTTAGCTGGGTGAGGTGCCTTAAGAACCACACACTCCAAAAGGAAGAATCTACATGTCAGCAGCTATAAGGGGAAAATCAACACATCAATACTTGGGCTTCTCATCGGACGCTTGGTGCAGGTAGTGAATCATGGCCTTACATATTGCATCCCACAATGTTCAGGGGTTGAACGAGCCGGTGAAGCGAGGGGTTGTCCTAGGGGAATACGGTCGTATGGGACTGGATATTGTTATGGTACAGGAAACCCATTTAAAAAAAAATTCTATTCCAAAATATTGGGGAAAAAATTTCACACAAACATTTCACTCTACAGCCCCCGAAAAGAAAAAGGGAGTTTCCATTTTAATACATAAGAGGTTGAATTTTCAACACACGTTAACACGTAGAGATCCGGAAGGGAGATTCATTTTGGTACAAGGCACAGTCAATGAACGCAAAATATCACTATTAAACGTATATGCTCCGAACACGGGACAGTCCGCATTCTTTCATAAGATATCAGACATGATGTCTGAATGGCAACAATCAACATGGATCCTGGGGGGGGGACATGAATTCAGTTTTAGATCAAACAAAAGACAGGTCAAGCCCCACCAACTCGTTGGTAATCCCTACCGCTACAAAGTCCCTCAAATCGTTGCTCAACAACGATGGCATGCTTGATGCCTGGAGAGCGTTCCACCCTTCTGATAGAGAATACACTCATTATTCGGCTAGACATAACACATACTCTCGCATAGATTACATCCTAATCCAGCAGCACCTAACCCCAAACCTACAGGAAGCAAAAATTCGACCCATTGCGTGGTCTGACCACGATGCGATATGCATCTCCCTAGATGATTTGCTGCCAAAGGACGCTCCCCTTAGTGGGCACTTAACCCAGCCCTGGGAACACAAAAGATAAAATATATACCACCATAGTAGAATACTTTGAACTAAATGGAGGAGGTGAGGTACCCAATGGGGGGGGGGGGGGGGGGGGGGGGGGGTGTGGGCTGCACATAAAGCAGTAATAAGAGGGAAATGTATTCAACTTAGTTCCCTGGCGAAGAAAGCAGAGCTAACCCAAATCAACTCTATAAACAACAACATTTTAGCCCTGCAAGCTATTCCGCTCTCCAGGAGATCCCCAGGGACACAAGTTGAAATACATAAACTTAAACAACAACTACAGGGTATTCTGCGTAAAAAGGTGGTGACCATATTACAAAAGACCCAATCTCAATACTTTACGTTCTCGAACAAACAGGATAAAATGCTAGCCAGAAAGCTCAACCAACAAAGGGCAGACTCCTTTATCCCGAAACTAAGGGTAGATAATGAAAAGATTGTTTACAAGCCAAATGACATTACAGAAGCATTCGAAAAGTTTTATGCTGACCTATACTCAGCTCCTGCTCGCTCAGGTTCAACTGGCCATATATCCCAAATTGATAAATTCCTTTCCTCCATTAGTCTCCCAAAACTTGATGCTGAACAATCGGATCTATTAGACAACCCCATAGATTTGAGTGAAGTCAAGAGAGCTATAAAAGAAACAAAACCACATAAAGCACCAGGCCCCGATGGTTTTACACATTTTTACTATAAGCAATTCATAGATGTGTTGGCCCTGCATCTCCAACTAATGTTTAACAACTTATTGTCAGGTAAACCCATGAGGGCAGAATTCCTGGAAGCTAAAGTAATAGAAATACCCAAGGAAGGGAAAGACCCGTCCCAATGTAAAAGTTACAGGCCTATATCACTGATCAATTGTGACATTACACTTTATTCCAAAATCCGAGTGAATAGGTTGTCCAAGATTCTACCAAGCTTGATACACCCCGACCAGGTTGGGTTCATTCAAAGTCGGGAAGCGCCAGATAACACCAGACGCATATGAAATTTACTTTATGTAGCATCTCTCCAAAACAAGCCTTTGATGCTGCTCTCTTTGGATGCAGAAAAGGCCTTTGATAGGATAGACTGGGCATATATGACTAGGGTTTTACATAAGTTTGGATTAAGCGATAAGTTAGTGAGGGGCATACTAACACTGTACTCAGACCCGATAGCATATGTGGCTTACCAGGGGTTTAAATCCTGAACATTTAAAATCACAAGAGGAACAAGACAAGGTTGTCCCTTATCCCCTCTCCTTTTTGCGATGTGTATTGAACCCCTAGCCACTTCGATAAGGGAAGATACAAATATTAGGGGGGTAAGAGTAAAAAAGACAGAACACAAATTAAGCCTATTTGCGGATGATGTCCTGCTTACGATCACTGAGCCTTTAACTAGTCTCCCTAACCTCTTCCATGTTCTTGGACTCTTTGGCAGCATTTCTGGCTTCAAAATTAACTCAAGTAAAAGTGAAGCATTAAACGTTTCTCTACCGAAACAATTGGAAACCCAAATAGTAGGGAATTTTTCCTTTAGATGGGCACAAAGCCATATTAGATACTTGGGGGTTCTCATTCCCAAGCAATCTAGATTGACCTACTTAGCTAACAATCTGGCACTTATAAAGAAACTTCTCAATGATAGTAAAACATGGTCCACATACAAAATTCCGTGGTTAGGGAGGATCCATGCCATTAAAATGACTATATTGCCCAAACTGCTATATTTATTCCGTACCATCACAACGACCGTGTGCTCTAAAGAATTACTGCAGAGCTGCCAGATTGGCCCAAATTACCAAGTGGTTTGGCAAAGAACAGCTGCCAATATGGGTAGAGATAGAAAAAACTATTTTTGAGGACAGAGGCTTACACATCCATCAGGTAGGATGGCTTAGTATGCACTCTAAATTGGGTAATGTCTCTTTGACCAATTGTATGATCCAATCCATGGCAGTTCTGACTCAGACGAATAAGAGAACACAGCTGATAGAAAAAGGATCATGGCTTACCCCATTGTGGATGCACCAAAAAACAGTATTAACGGATATACTATAGCAGTTTGAGTGGTGGATAAAAAAACTTTTTACATTGGTGGCCGATATGTTGAGGAAGACCCAGCAGTGGTCAGTAGATACTTTCAGAGAAGTGCATAATTTACCAATAAGAGAATGGTTTAATCTTGCTCAGGTGCACGCCAATGTATCCAAAGTAACTAAACTGAATGCCAATGCTAAGACCACTCCGTTCGAGAAATGCTGTCTAGACAATGCAAATGGTAAACAGAACATTTCTATAATCTACAATTACCTAACTGAGCAGTCCACACCACTCAGATTGCATCACCAACATTCGTGGGAGTCAGAACTTGCCATAGAACTAACTGATATACAATGGAGTAGGATACACAAACAAGCCACAAGTTCCTCATTGAACATAATTCTAAGGGAAAATAGTCATAAGACTACTATGAGATGGTATTTAACGCCAATAAGGCTAAAAGACTCCAATCCCTCGCTAGATGGAAAATGTTTTAGGGGATGTCCAGACATGGGCACCCTTAAGCATGTTCTATAGGAATGTCCCAAGATTGCCCATATTTGGATGAAATCTTATGAAATCTTAGAGAAACTATGGGGATGCCAGATGGAGGCCCGATGGAGGCCCTATTAGGCCTGCCCATAGAAGGC
Source organism: Discoglossus pictus (assembly GCA_027410445.1). Lineage (NCBI taxonomy): Eukaryota > Metazoa > Chordata > Amphibia > Anura > Alytidae > Discoglossus > Discoglossus pictus. The sequence goes on along the minus strand of CM050164.1, from coordinate 81,464,601 downwards.
CTTAGTAAACAGGCTCAACTCCTATCACATCAAATATTTTTAGCAACTCGAATTACGATAGCTAAGGCCTGGAAATCGGAGGTACCTACATATAGCGTAGTTCTAAACAGACTTAAATTCATAGATAACATGAGCGTTATCTCGGCTGAGTTGGATCAGGGACATAATAATAAAATTTAGGCTGATCTTATGGGGAACAACTCTCAAGCAAATTCTACCTCTCCTTAGCACCTTCTCTTCCTTACCTCCCTTTGTCTTTTTTTTCTCTATTCTCTTCTTCCCCTCCTCGGACGGATCTCTATAAGATTATAGATATACTGGATCGTGCTCTAATACGTAAGTAGTTTGAATAGAGGAAAAAATTAATAAAAAAAAAAAAAAAACCTGCAATAATTAAAGTTAAAATGTTATTTACTTGTATACATCTTACTTTTGGTAAAGAACAGTACCTATCTTATGGATGTGTTATTGTTGAATGATCTGTGTTGATATATTAACCTGTTATTCGCAAATAAAAATTATAAAAAAAAAAAAAAAAAGGAGACAAGAAATGTTTTAAAAGTCACAAACTTTTATTTATGTATAGTTTAGCGATATTTGACAGTTTATTGATATACTATGGGAATTAGTAACCATTGTTTTGTACCATGCAATGTTGTTACATATTGTCTGTGTCCTTGATGACCTGTTATCCTATATTGTATTGTTGCAACCTTGTCTTTAATAAAAAAGATTTGGAAAAAAAAAAATGGCTTACACAGCGGCTATATTGCTAGTGTATTTTTTTCTTGAACTGCGGTGGTCATTCATATAAACATATAAGTCATGTTTGAGTAAACTAGACATTTTTTGTTGAATTGAATGGATTGCGACTCTATTTGCAAACTTAGATATATGAACTAACATCAAGCAAAACAATGGAAGACTGTTTAATTATGCACATAGATAACATACTGAAATACTCTCACTCAGCAGGTGCAATGCTCCAGACCAAAATTAGTGTAGGCACCCATCAATGGCAGAGCTAGAGAATGAAAAGCCCTGGGGCCCCCTCTTGGGTAAAAAAGGTTTTGCGCTGTCCACGCCGGACCCCTTCCTATAACTACTCCCCTCCCGGAGAACCTTTCCCATAACAGCAAACATTCCCAAGACCCTTACCCATTGCTGCTTCACCTCCAAGAACCCTTTCTAATATATAAATAACTGTATTTCTCTGAATTCTGTGCATGAAACAAGTTTTCAACTTGTTTTAGACATTCAAATGTGAACACAAATGTACTATTTATTTAATGTACTACTGTACGTTGGATGGCTTCTATTGCTCTTTTGCCCACCATATATTACATGATTGTTGTAGTGAACTACCTCCTCAAAAAATCCACTACACAAGCTAAGGAACCTGCTCCACGCTGATGAGAGGCAGTAAACTTGAAGCAGCTGTGCGTGGGTGGGATTCCTATCTTGTGTATAATACAACTCTGGCTTTGCTCAAAGCTGTTTGATGCAGCGGGCATATGCTTAAGGGAAGCCATGTTTAAAATGGGTTTGGATTGCAAGAGCAACACCTTTGTGGGCACATTTGCATGTCCCTGCCAGTGCTCCCAGAATGCAGTGTAATAACTGTATTTCTCGAACTTCTGGGCACTAATGTTTTAACTTGTTTTAAACATTCAAATGTGAACAGAGGTGTGCTATTTATTTACTATATATATTTATATATACACATCACCCCCACTCAGCACACACTGTTCTTAGCATCCATCCCCACCCAGTCCTTGTCAGCATCCATCCCTGCACAGCACCCATATCTATCTACTTTCTTCCTCCCTCACATAACCCATCCCCCATGTACTTTGCTGCCACTTTGCAGCCCTTGCTCCTTTATTTTCTTCCCTGTTACGTATACCCAGCATACTGAACTGCTTCACAATGCTACCTTTTGAAGCCTCAGTAGAAATGTTATTATTTAAACAGGCACACACCAATTTCAGACCTGGGGTTTGTGGGAGGGGGGTGGAGCCAAGAAGGAATAGGTGAACCCAGGGGGCTGTGGTGGGTTGGGAAAGGCTGTGGGACCCCAAGGGGTCCCTACACTACAGAAGAAAATACATGCAAAAAAAATCAATACACACTGCACCCCTAGAGGAGGCCCTTGATGCACTGCACCACCTACATCACTAATAGATGAGCATGGTGTAAAGCGGGACTTTTGATTTATTAGAGGAGAGTGAGGGCAGATAGCTATTGTTACATAAAGGTGATCAGGTCACCTTAGGGGTATATTAAACACAGTGTTAGTACTTGAAAATATTATATATTGCTGTACCCATTCATTTTAAATATATCAATTGAGTGGGTGCCTTAAGATTATTTGGCACCAGGACCCTCCATCTCTTCCACAGTGATGAAACTAACAGATGTTGCCATGAAAAGGGTTGTCCTTTAGGAAAGAGCTGTAAATCTGGTAGTAGCAGATTGTCGTGGGTTTTGGCAATTAATATGATGATATGTACATATTTCCCATAATTGCCAATTTTGACTAATTTCCAAATTCTTACTACACAATATATTAAGAGCATTGGCCTCATAAAATATACAGAGAATATATTTATTATATATGAATAAAAATAATAATTCAGTATATTTTAATATAACAAGTTGGTATAAACAATTGTGACAGATATATATATATATATATATATATATATATATATATATATATATATATCAAGGTACACAAATTATAAAGTGTTAGTCACATTGTCCACATAATCATATATAAGACATGCACAATATGCTTACTTATAATTAATATGGTAATTTATGATATTGGAGATAGTTTCGATTATTTTGGTATGTTTACAAATACCTATTTATTAAGATATCATACCATTTTTACTTCATATGATTTTATAATCGAATTATAGTATTATCTCTAATTAAGATGTCTCTAATTCAAAAGAGAAAATGTTTTTTCATTACAATTAATTATCAGATATATTAAATTGCTATAAAAGCTGATATATTTCTTATTTATAAAATGAATTAGCAAATTATACGTTAACTTATAATTCACAAATTATTTGGTATATTTATTTATCAGATAAATATTGATATAGCAATTTATTCTATATTTACTTTACCAACATATTTCCATGATTGTAATGAAAAAGAAATAACATTTAAATAAATATTACATTTTATACAGTACCTGTTTCTTTTGTTTGCTTTCATCAAATGACAGGAATTCTGGATATTTTGCTATATTGTTTTATTGTAGAATAAGTTCTTTTTTTAATGAATATTTTTTATACATAACATAAGTATTTAAAAAAATAAAATATTAGTAACATAACCAGAACACTTAATAAATGACAACACATACATATAACCTTTTAAACCTAACTTTGCCATTTTTGTTATTTCTGTTTTAAGTTAAGCTGAAATCATATTTCACACATATGTACATGTTGAAGTACAATCGTAAAGGATGATACCTTATAAGCGCACACAGAGAAGAAAGAAGAAGAAAGAGGGTAAGAGAGGGGCTAAACGAGAAGGAGTTCAGTGTCATGTTTGTTCTTAAGGGGGCATCCTAAACTATTATCCTACTCTGCATATTTACCACCCAATCTTAAGAATCCAAGTGTCCCAACATGAGGCCCATTTCCTATATGATTGGTCCAAGTTGGCTGAGATAACGCTCATGTTATATATAAATTTAAGTTTAATGAAAACTGCACTATATTCTGGTACTGCTGACTTCCATGTTTTGGCTAATGTAATCCTCACTGCTAAAAACACTTGGTGTGATAAGAGTTGAGCCTCTTTACTGAGACCTTCTATGGGGAGGCCTAAGAGAGCTTCTTCTGGCTTTTGGGGAATCCTGTGCCTCCATAGTCTCTCCAAAATATCATAGGTCTCCAACCAAATGTGGGCAATCTTAGGGCAGTCCCAGAGAACATGTTTAAGGGTGCCCAGAGTGTGGCATCCCCTAAAACAGTTACCAGTCACTGACGGGTTAGAGAGATGCATCCTAGCTGGTGTTAAGTACCACCTCAAAATGGTCTTGTTTACATTTGTGAGCCTGTGGTCTGCTTATGTATCTTATTCCACCGTGCATCAGTTATATCAATGGTGAGTTCCAACTCCCAAGAATGTTGATGGTGGAGTTTGGACAGTGTGGTTAGGTCCATTAAGTAATTATAAATAACGGAGATATTCCGTTTGCCATTAGTTTTGTTAAAACAGCATGTTTCGAATGGAGTGACCTTAGCATAGGAGTTAAGTTTTATTACCCCAGATATTTTAATATGTATCTGGAATACGTTAAGCCATTCCTTTAATGGCAAATGATGTAGATCTCTAAATGTTGTAGGGGACCATTGTCGATTTTCCTTTAATAGATCCGCAGCAATAGTAAACTGATTATCTATCCACCATTTAAACTGTGAAAATCTATGTATTGATGCTGACTTCTGAAATAACCACAGTGGGGCAAGCCAAGAACCTGCTTCTACAAGCATAGTTCTCTTGTTCGTCAGAACTGCCAAAGACTGAACCATGCATTTGGGAAGGGAAGAATTACCCAATTTAAAATGTAGGGAAAGCCATAATACTTGTCTAATGTGAAGGCCACTTTCATCAAAGATATATTTCTCTATCTCCACCCACACTGGTAGGTGTTCCTTACCAAACCACTTGGTGATTTAAGTTATCTGGCAGCCTTATAATATTTGAGTAAATCCATCAGAACCAACCCTCCTTTAGCTTTAGATGCCATCACGGCCTTCTTATTTATTCTAGGCCTTTTACAATCCCAAATGAAGCGAGAGATTGCCCCCTGAAGAACCAAGAGGTCCTTGGTGCGAATAGCCGTTGGAATAGTGCGAAAAAGATACAGAAGCTTGGGCAAGATATTCATTTTAATAGCGTGGATCCTCCCTAGCCACAAGATTTTGTAGGAGGACCACGTGTTAATGTAATTTAGTAGTTTTTTTTATGAGTGGGGGAAAATTTGCTGAATACGTTAGGCCAGATTGTCTAGGGATACAAACCCCTAAGTATTTAAGATGGTGTGGAACCCATTTATAGGAGAATTTCTCTGATAATTGAAATTATAAATGCTTTAGTAAAGAAACATTTAATGCTTCGCTCTTACTCGTATTAATTTTAAAGCCAGAAATTTCACCAAAAAGTCCAAGAGCACAAAAGAGACTGGTCAGAGGCTCAGTAACAGTTAGCATAACATCATCCGCAAATAAGCTCAGTTTATGTTCTGTCTCTATCACTCTAACTACCTTTATATTCCAGTTTTCCCTGATGGCCTTAGCTAAGGGTTCAATGCACCGTGCAAAAAGGAGGGGGAACAAAAAACAACCCTGGCGCGTCCCTCTTGTTATTTTAAAGGATTGTGATTTAAACCCCTGATATGCCACATATGCTGTCGGGCCGAATACAGTGCTAAGATACCCTTCACCAGCTTATCACTTAGGCCAAACTTATGTAAAGTCTCGGCCATGTACAACCAATCAATTCTATCAAAAGCCTTTTCTACATCTCGAGAGAGAAGCATCAAACATGTATTTTGAGCCGACGCTACATCAAGCAAATTTAAAATACGTCTGGTGTTATCTGGCGCCTCACGACCCTGAATAAACCCTACTTGGTCTGGGTAAATTAAGCTTGGCAGCACCTGAGAGAGCCTATTTGCTATCGTTTTTGGTATTGCAGTTAATTAGTGAGATGGCCCTGTAGCTCTTACATTGAGATGGGTCCTTACCTTCCTTAGGTATTACTATCACCTTAGCTTCCAAAAATCCTGCTCTTGTAAGCTTACCGGACAGGAAATCATTAAAGAACAATTGGAGATGAGGTGCCAGTGTATCTATAAATTGTTTATAATAGAAATGTGTCAACCCACCCGGGCCAGGGGCTTTATGGAGGACAGTAAATTATAAATTTGGGTCATATGATATATTGTGCCCGTGCTAACAGGTGCTAAATAGAAATCAGCATATCATTTTTTATGATGTAATATCGTAATATCATTAATGTAATATTTGTAATATCATTCGGCTTATAGATGGTCTTGTCATTCTCCACCTTTAATTTGGGAATAAAAGAGTCTGCCCTTTGCTGGTTGATCTGTTTGGCTTATTCGAAAACGTGAAAAAGTGAGACTGAGTCCTTTGCAGCACAGTTACAACCTTCCTACGGAGAATCACCTGCAATTGCTGCTTAAGTGTATATATTTCAGGCTGTCTCCTAGAAGGGGGAATAGCTTGAAGGGCTGAGATTTTACAGTTTAATGAGTTAATATGGGTTAGTTCCAATTTTTTTGAGATGGAGCCAATTTGAATACACTTGCCTCTCAAAACTGCTTTATGTGCAGCCCATACTCCAACGTGATCCACCTCACCCCTACTATTCAAATCAAAATATTCTACTATAGTGCTATATAATTTGTCCTTTGTGACTACATCATTGAGCAGGGCCTGGTGTAGCGCCCATGAGGGAGAGCGCACCTTGGGTAGCAGATCATTCAAGGATATTCTAGTTATATCATGGTCAGACCATGCAATAGGTCGGCTTTCTGCGTTCAGCAAATTCGGGGCTAAGTGTTGCTAAATAAAAACATAATCAATACGGGAGTGTGAGTCATGCCCACCTGAGTAGTGAGTATACTCCCTATCAGTAGGATGAACCATTCTCAAGCATACCATAATGGTTAAGTAAGAGTTTGAGTGATTTTGTGGTGGATGGGTTTATCATGGGGAAGTAGAACTTGATCTGTCTTTTGCTTGGTCTAAAATGGAGTTCATGTGCCCCCCAGAATCCATGCCGATTGCTGCCAGTCAGCCATAAGCTGTGACACTCTACGAAAAAATGCTGATTGCCCAGCATTTGGGGAATATACATTTAACAGTGAAAGTTTATGTTCATTAATGGTACCCTGTACTAGAAATAATCTCCCCTCTGGTTCTCTATGGGTGGAAGTGTGTTGGAAGTTCAGCCTTTTGTGTATCAGAATTTACACCCCTCTTTTTTTTCTAGAGCAGTAGAGTGATACTTTTGCTTGAAATTTTCCCCCAATACCTTGGGATTGCATTCTTCCTGAAATGGGTTTCCGGTATCAATGTCTAACCCCATACAACTGTATTCACCTAGGGCAACCCCTCGCTTCACCAGCTCCTTTAAATATTGTAGAATAAGTTCTGGATGTGGTGTATCACCAAATTAATATATATATATATATTACACAAGGTTCGTCTACATTAAAAGGTATTTATTAAAAGGCAACAACACAATACTATAAATGTATCACAAACACACAGCCCAGACCCACGGAGCAACAACCCTTTTTAAATCTATCTACCTATATAGTAATCCCCTTCCCCACACGCATGATCTCACCCACGGTTAGGCCATCACCATCACATCCAAGAAAGAAACAGGAAGCAACACAGTTTCTTGCCTGGCCTCATGTTATATACCCTTAGTTGAGATGATGTGATTTACATCACATCCTGTCCATGCATCACTTCCTCCAGCAATTGTGGGAGGGAAGCAAAGACTCCCAGCCCTCCCACCTAGACCTGCCCAAGGAGGTCCCGAAAGGAAGATAAACCACCATGCAAGGAAGACAAGTTACCACACTGGATATGTAAGTATATATATTCTTTTGTTAGCGAGCTGTGAAAGTTTCTTTGTAGAATACATTTTTGAGTTTTCTATGTGTTTGGGATGTCCCAAATAGTCAGTGGCATAGCTAGAGCTCTTGCTGCTCCTGAGTTTGCCGCCACGAAGGGAAGCGAGCAGTTGAGACAAGCATACAGGACTTAGGCTGCAATAAGCGGCGAAGGACGAAGGCACGCATTGCAGCACTTAGCAAGGGCCGAAAAATTACGGCCCATATGATCACAGCCATGTATATGGACTGTGGGCCTCGCAAAAATATGACTTTAACGCCCAAATCACTAAATAGTACAAAGCTGCAAATGTCACAAATTAACTTACACACTCACACACAGCACAGGGGGAGAGCCAGGCAGCCTGTGAGTGAGGTGGACATTTAATTTGAGGCATATTTTAAGTTTTTTAACATTCGAAAATCGGATAAGCGAGTAAAAAACGAGGCCGAAACACCTAAAAAGCTCTCACAAGCCCGTATGTCTTTCACGAACACAGTAAAACCTACACGGAACACGCCAAGCACGCAAGCAATAATCGCGAGCTACGCAGAACATAGGAAAAAACGCCATTTTGTTGTAACAAAACCGGGAAATCGTAAAACATCACATGTCCTCACGCTAACACTCTATAAATACTGGACACTTTCCAGAATTTTCTCTCTTTCTCTTCAGATGATGAACGGTGTGTCTGTACGTTTTCTGTGGACAACATTTATTAAGAGCCTGTTACCTCTTGATGATTTCTACAAACTACATCACATATAATAGTTGTCAAACTGCGATTCGTCGTCGTGCTTGCGGCAAATAGCAGTTTGACAACTACTATTGCCGCAACCGCCGCGCATGCGCATTGTGCGGAGTAAGCCGTGCATGCACATTGTGGTGACGAGCGAGCATGAGCGACCACCCCGTGAGCACAGCGCGGCGAGCATGCGCATTGCGGCGGGGAGCGCACACAAGCGGCCGCCCGAAATAGGAAAACAGATTCAAGTGAGAGAAGGGAGGAAGACACAAGGGGAAGGACTGGGGAGACACAGAGGAGGGGGGACCCACACAGAGAAGGAGGGGGAGACACAGATGAGGGGGGAGAGACACAGGGGAGTGAGAGGTGGGGGGGTAAGATACAGGGGAGTGAGGGGGGGAGAGACACAAGGGAGTGAAAGGAGAAGGAAGAGACAGAGTGGAGGGAGAGGAGGGGAGAGGAGACACAGGGGAGGAGGGGGGAAACACACAGGGGAGGGAGAGGGGGAGACAGAGAGGAGGGGGGAGACACACAGGGAAAGAGGGGGAGACACAGGTGAGGGGGGTAGAGACACGGGGGAGAGAGGGGAGGGGGGAGAGACACAAGGGAGTGAAAGGAGGGCAAGTTGCTAGTCTACAAATAATAGGTAAGGACATATTATTTATTCATGTATTAAATAATTAATTACATTAAATTAAAAAACTTTTTACTAATAAATAGATTTCATGATTACATACATTTTAACTTACATATCATAACTTACATATGTATGATTGTTAACAAATATATGGGAAGATTATACTTAAACCATTATAAGTTATTAATTTATTAATTTATTTAATTCCCCCAAAAAATGTATTTTATACAATCGACACTTAAAAAGTTGTATATTGTTCTTATTAATACTAAATGTACATGTCAATGGGAAAAAAATGTTTTACATATTTTTAATCTTCAATACAATTTTGATATATTGCAGGTGTCTCTCAATTTCACAGTGACACACACTTTGCCTGCAGTGCACGTTTTTTCACAGAGTGCCCCATCTGCATGCATTGAAAGCCATCAGCTTACAAGGATCACATATACTATATTATGTTAAAGTTTTTAATGTATTAAGCATTTCCCGTTTCTAACTACTTGCCCCTACTTTAGAGCCAATGACATTTTTGAAAATCCCACTAACCTTATAAACCTAACCCCATAACACTATAACCCTAACCCCATAAACCTCACTTCACAAGCCTAACCCTAACCCTTTCAACTCCACTTCATAACCCTAAGCCAGTAACCCTCTTACCCTAACACTAACCCCCTAAACCTCACTTACTCAATCTAACCGTAAGACCATACCTAACCGTAAGCCCTAACACTGTTACCCTAACCATAAACCCCAAATAAGCCCCCATAAACCTATTTTCCTAACCCTAAGTTACTAACCGTAAACCCATAACACTCCTACCCTAAACCTCACTTCATAAACATAACCCTAAACCCCTAACCATAACCCTCTTATCCTAACCCTAACCCCCTAAACCTCACTCCCTAACACTAACCCTAAATCCGTAACCCTAAGACCCAAACATTTGTACCCTAACCACCTAAAGCTAACTTACTAAACCTAACCCCTAGCCCCTAAGCCTAACCATCTTACCCTAACCTAAAAATAAAAATAAATCATAACCCTAAATTAATCACTTTAAGCCCCTAACCCCCTAAACATCACTTCCCCCTAACACCATAAACCTCACTTCCTAACTCTAAACCTAACCCTCTAAACCTCACTTCCTAACCATAAGCCCACAACCATCTTACCCTAACCCCATAAACATCACTTTCAAAATCAAACCCTAAAGCCATAACCATAAACCTCTAACCATACCCACTTAAACCACACTACCTAACCCTAAGGCCATAACCATAAGCCCTGAGCCTTAACCCTCTTACGCTAACACGAAACCTCTAAATTGCATTTCATAACCATAAATCCATAACCCTAACCCTCTTAACCTAACCCCCTAAACCTCAGTTCCTAACCCTAAGCCTATACATTTACAAATTTTAAACAATATTAATTAATGAACAAATAACACAGCAAATAAAACTTCTACATTATGTTTATTTCACAGATTGCAAGAACACAAATAACAACTGTGTGAAAGGAACTTGCACATCTCATTACATTACAACCTCAGGTAAATTGAAGAAAAACATTACTTCATGTACAACTGGCTCATTATCATAATCTAGACCTGCAAAACAAACAATCACATTTTACATTACAGATTACAATGACGGAGAACAACGAAAGCAGGAAGGAATACAAGAAAAGTATGGACAGGGAACGACAACAGAGATGGAGAAAGCAACAGCCTGAGGACACAACAAAAACACTACCAAAAAAACAGCGTAAACAAATCGCCAAGACAACTGTGGAAGAGTAAGTGGTAAGTTAAATAACAGTATTTTTAACCAAAATCAGTCAAATTACTGTTATGTGTAGATTCTACCAGCAAGGAATCACAACAACTTCTGGACAGGATCCGAAAACAAACTTGGAGACAGCGACAGTCGGATGAGTCTAAGAAAATAACAAGAGACTGACCGAATTTACAACAAAATACATATTACTGGGTCACAAAGGCTGTGTAAGAGAGATAGGAAAATAAAAAAATATTGTTCCAGACACCTGTCAAGAATATGGTAATGCTAACAATGTTGATATAGATTCTAATGTACAGCTTGCTTCACAGGATAATCCAATATTTAGACATGTAAGTGTAGAGCCTCACAATTGTGGAATGTTGAATGTGCTTTGTCAATTTTGTGGGGCTTATCATTTTATAAATTAAAGACCAAGAGATGATAAGTTCATTAGTTGCTGTCAAAAGGGAAAATTGAAACTTCACGAAAAACTACCATATCCAAAATATTTACAAAGTATCATGAGTGACCCTACTTTCCCTAATTACAACAATTTTAAAGCAAATATACGCTCTTACAAAAGTGCCATTCATTTTTCATCTATGGGTGCAACATTAGCTAGGAATGTTGAAGGACATGGCCCTTACTGCTTTAAAGTACAAGGGCAAATTTACCACTGTACTTCACATTTACACCCAGAGGAAGGAGAGCAAAGAAGAAAATTTGCTTAACTCTTTGTAGTAGATACAAACAAAGCTGTGGAACAATGTATGCAGCTGCCTGAAAATAGGAAATGCTTACTTGTTATTTTTTTATGAGCTTGAGAAGATTATGGAAAAAAATCCATACACTCAAGCTTATAAAAAACTGTCAGAAGAACGCATTCATGCCAAACAAAATCAATTGGACATGCCAAAAGTTAATATGGTTCTTAGAAGAGACCTACATACTGATAAACAATGTTACAACTCACCCACAGCTAATGAGGTTGCGATGGGTTTTCAAAATGATGAGGGGGAACTATCTTTTCAGAGGGATATTAGAATATATCTGAGAAATGAAGAGCAACCATTCATTAACATTAATATATTAAGTACCAGTTTGGATTCAATGACATCCAATTTTGCATCCCAATGGGGAAGCAGGTTGGCAACCCAAATTAATACTTCCCAGTTATCCAAAAACTAAACTACGTGTCAGAAGTAATATTTCCATGCTTGAATTTAAAGTGGCTCAAACTGCCATTAGGGATGAATTTAATCCCATTTTAAGTGTGGGCAAACTGACACAACAATGGATCACTGATTCATACCTACTAGTCAAAGCTAATAATTTAAATTTTATCAAGTATCAAAAAAATAAATTACGTATGGAACAGTATTGGGGCCTCATGGATTATGTGGCTGAGGCGGCTACAAACCAAAATCTTGCAGCTGGCAGAGACATCATTTTACCATCTTCATTCCAAAAGATACAAGAAAGATACAATGATGCTATGGCTATTGTAACTAAATTTGGCAAACCAGATTTATTTATTACATTTACATGTCATCCTCAATGGCCAGAGATTGTGGAGAATTTAAAAGGGGACCATAATACTGCCAATTGACTAGACTTGCAAAAAATGCACTAAATATTTCCCAAAATACTTTAGAGATCAAACATTTGCAAATTGTGATCGATATCCATTGTACAGACGAAGAAAAGGTCCAAACGCAATAATTAGAGGAAATAATTTAGATAACACATATGTGGTGCCATATAATCCACATCTATTAATGAAGTATAATGCACACATAAATGTGGAAGCTTGAACTTCTATAAAATCAATTAAATATGTCTACAAATATATTTATAAAAGATATGATGCAGCAACTGTTGTCAAAAATGGACCAAATGAGCAAGACAATGACATGATGAACTTGCTTCTCATGTAGATGCTCGCTATGTCAGTGCGAAAAAACATATCTATATAATTTGTTGATGAGTTCAATTAGAGTTAAAGGTGAAATTGCACTTCCCTTTGCAACAACTGGAATTTCTGCAATACTGTTAGAAGGTGGCAGAACAGCACATAGTGGATTTTAGCTTCCAGTTCCAATTTTAGAAACATCAGTGTCCAATATTAGAATGAAATCACAGCAAGCAAATAAATTAAAAAAGCAAAATTGATTATCATAGTTTAGGCCACTATGAAGTTGTGCCATGCTCTGCAATCTATTGATCGTTTACTACATGAGTATTGATTTGCCTTTTGGTGCCAAAATCATGCTACTAGGAGGAGATTTCAGACAAACATTACCTGTGGTTGTACATGGAAATCGCACAGACATTGTGGAAACATGTATAAAGTCAAGTCCACTATGGAAAGAATTTACACACCTTCGCTTAGAAAAAAATATGAGCTCTGAAGGTCAAAAGGAATTCAATGATTGTTTAATTCAAATTGGAGAAGGAAAAACCAACAAAAAAAGATAATTAACCTGATGGTACTGTTGAAATCCCAGTGGACATGATTTGTAAAGATTTACTCATATCATCTGTATTGCCAGATGGAATAACCCCAGAACTTTCTTCTGACCTTGCATAGAAAGTAATATTAACATCCAAAAATAAAGATGCTTTGGATCTCAATAACGAAATATTGAAATTATTGAAACACCACAAAAAAATTATTATAGTGCAGATTCTGTTCTAGCTAATGCCAAAAACAGTGCATCTAATTTTATAACCAAATTTCTAAATGCATAAACTCCATCTGTAATGCCGCCACAAGTTTTGCGCACGGACAACTCTATGTGGCATTTTCAAGATGCAAAAAACAACAAGAAATGTAAGTTTTCATAAAAAAAAAAAAACGAAAGTCAGTGCGAATTATTAGATGATGGCCGAATATTTACTAAAAATATCATCTACTATGAGGTGTTGTAAATTCTATCAAAAAAGGACAACAACAAAACAGCAGAAAAGAGAAAAAAAAAGAATAGTGGTCATATCTCAAGAACTAACTTTTATGGCTCTTACGCTCTTTTGAGAGGGCCACAATTTCAAAACTAAATAAAACTGTGGTTACATATCAAGGACTCATTTTTATGTCTCTTGTGCTCTTCTTAGAAGACCACTATTTAAAAGACAAAACATTATATGGACAGTACAGTGGTTATATCCCACAGATAACATTATTTATTATTATTTTTTTTTACCCATTTGCCAAAATTGGTGACTTTTCAATTGGGTTTTTTACTGTTGTTCTGACTTTCATTAATTCAAATAATCACTTGACTTGTATTTTGTTCTGCGTTTCATTTTATGTATTTACGACTTTTTGTCTTTTGGTGTATAATTACTGAGAGAGTATTGATCCAGGGAGCAATCTGATCACCATTATCTGGGGTCAGGAAGTAATTTATTTTTTACCCATTTGAGACAATTGGCTAAGTTTCACTGTTTTTTTTTTTTTTATAGACATACATTGGGTGGAAAACAGCATTTCTACACTAACATATAGTAGAAGGCGCTCATTGCGAGACACGGGGCGAGCGCAGGGATTTGCGATGAGCGCCGAAGATGCTCAGAAGGGCCAACATCATTGCCAGGCTTCAAATTGTATTGCCGTCATTTTTGACGGGCAATGTCCTAGTATACTGTATATATATATATATATATATATATATATATATATACAGTGCCTTGCAAAAGTATTCACCCCCATTTACTTTTTACCTATTTTGTTACATTACAGCCTTAAGTTCAATTTTTGTTAATCTGAATTTTATGTGATGGATCAGAAAACAATAGTCTAAGTTGGGTAAGTGAAATTAGAAAAATATACAAATAAAACTATTTTTTTGGAAATAGAAAACAGAAAATTGGCATGTGTATATGTATTCACCCCCTTTGCTATGAAACCCATAAAAAGCTCTGGTGCAATCAATTACCTTCAGAAGTCCCATAATTAGTGAAATGAGGTCCACCTATGTGCAATCTAAATGTCACATTATCTTTCATTACATATACACACCTTTTTTTAAATACCCCAGAGGCTGCAACACCTACACAAGAGGCACCACTAACCAAACACTGCCATGAAGACCAAGGAACTCTCCAAACAAGTAAGGGACAAGGTTGTTGAGAAGTACGAGTCAGGGTTAGGTTATAAAAAAATATCCAAATGTTTGATGATCCCCAGGAGCCCCATCAAATCTATCATAACCAAATGGAAAGAACATGGCACAAGAGACGGCCGCCCACCAAAACTCACGGACCAGGGAAGGAGGGCATTAATCAGAGAGGCAGCACAGAGACCTAAGGTAACCCTAGAGCAGCTGCAGAGTTCCACAGCAGAGACTGGCAAAAAACAAAATGACACATTTTGATTTTGCGAAAAGGCATGTGGGAGACTCCCAAAATGTATGGAGGAAGGTGCTCTGGTCTGATGAGACTAAAATTGAACTTTTCATCCATCAAAGAAAACGCGCAAACCCAACACATCACATCACCCAAAGAACACCATCCCCACAGTGTAACATGGTGGTGGCAGCATCATGCTGTGGGCATGTTTTTCAGCAGCCAGGACTGGGAAACTGGTCAGAGTTGAGGGAAAGATGGATGGTGCTAAATACAGGGATATTCTTGAGTAAAACCTGTACCACTCTGTGCGTGATTTGAGGCTAGGACGGAGGTTCACCTTCCAGCAGGACAATGACCCCAAACACACTGCTAAAGCAACACTTGAGTGGTTTAAGGGGAAACATGTAAATGTGTTGGAATGGCCTAGTCAATGCCCAGACCTAAATCCAATAGGGGTGGATAGTTATGCACATTGACTTTTTCTGTTATTTTGTCCTATCTGTTGTTTGTTTCAAAATAAAAAAAAAGACACAGCTTTAAAGTCGTGGGCATGTACTGTAAATTAAATGATGCAAATCATCAAACATGAAAAATGCCAAGGGGGGTGAATACCTTTGCAAGGCACTGTATATATATATATAGTATATACAGTATATCACCTTCTCTCTTCTCTCCTTTCCTTCTTTTTGACCGTTCCTTTTCTCTCTGTTTCTTACTCCCTCTCTTCAGCTCTTTCTCAGTCTCCCCCTCTCTCCCTCTTTCTCTTTCCTTCTCTCCACTCTCTCTCTCTCTCCCCTCTTTGTGTACCTTTCCCTATCTCCTTTCTCTCTCTTCCCCTACCTTCTCTCTTCCACTCCCTCCCTCTTTTTGACCGTTCCATTTCTCTCTCTCTCACACCCACTCTCTTTCTACCCTCGCTTTCTCTCCCTTCTCTTTGTCTCCTTCTCCCTCTTTGTCTCTCCCCCTCACTCTCCCTCTCCTTCTCTCTCTCCTAAATTTGTCTCCATCTCCAACTCTCCCTTTCTCTCTCTTCCTCTTTCTTTCTCTTCCACTCTCTTCCTCTCTCCCCCTCTCTTTACCTCTTTTTCTTTCTCTACCCTCTCCTATACTCTCTGTAACGGAGCAGGAACACGCAGTCCAAAATCTCCGCTGGTATACGATAAAATACCCACGAGGCACTACAGTTTCACCATCCCCGACCTCCCATATTGGACGACACACAATTTGGGAGTCAAATGAATACTGACTTTATTTTGTTATTGCAGAAATATTTATACATCTCTTCCCACAGGCAATCCACATCCCCCATATTTGGCTGCACAATACCCATAAAGAGAACAATAGGTGGGTCACACCTCCCTGGCAACTTTGATACAATCAGACATTGATTCAATTACACCTCTTTGTTCTTATCAGAGAATTAAAACACTTTGGCAAATGCAAGGATCCTTTACAACTTTCTTATCTCTTGAATCTCTGTAATAGGATTATCTATTAGCCTAGGTCTGCAAAAGTCTGGCTAATATTCTGCAGAGCATCAAACAGCAAACATATTGTAGGATCATATTTTAACCAAGAATTAAATAATCATAAAACAGGGTAAAACAGTGATGGGTTCCGCTACACACCTCCCCCGTGACCATAAGCCGGCATACACGGTCTGATCCCAACGGATCGGCCTGGGGATGTCCGGACAAAAGTATTTGTTGGTCAATTCTCTAGTTTGACAACCCATCAGCATAACTGCAATTCACATTTCCCATATCCCCAGATAGCTGGGATCTGCGCGCACAAAACCACCGAATAGCGCTCAGATCCTCTTCACACAGTTCAATTGCCAAGTAGCTAAAGTCTTTCCCATAGTCTTTCATCATATGAATGGGCTCCATGGCATAGCTATCTGGGGTATCATGGTTCACACAGGGCAAGTACAGAATGCCCCCCCTGTATGTAAAGGGCCAGAATGAGTGACTTACACTCTGGTATGGCCGAACACTGGTTCCAAAGGGCAATATGTACCAGGGCCATAGTCGCAGGGCAGGAGGCTAGCAAACAGTCCTCTCCAAGCCAAGGTGGCGAAGGGCACTTCGTCACACATCTCTCCTTTGGGGGGAAGTCTAACCAGGCACCTGGATATTTTGCTGGGGTGATGGTGCAACACGCTGAGGGGACTTGAGGGGCAGAGGCCCGCGGCACTCTGCCCTGATGCCAGCTCTTCTGCTGGTATAACCTGCAGGACCTCCTGCTCTGTACCAGGGACAAAGGGAGGGCAGAGGCCGACTGCACTCTGCCCCGCTGTCAGCTCTTCTGCTGGGGTACTTGGGACATATTGCGGCTCAATAGCCAGGGAAACGTGGGGGTCAGTGGGGGTTAACATTTCCTCTGTTAACCCTGGGGCCACATTAGAAGTTAGCTGGGGAGGGGAGTTTGTACTTACCCCCTCCTCCGGTTGTCCCAGTGACGGTAGTTGGGGATCTGGACAAGCTGTGGGCGCAGAGACCACGGTCCCATCTGCGCCGTCTGGGAGATTGGTGTCTCCCCTGGTTAGGGTAAACTGTCGCTGGGGGGGAAGGATGACACCTTCTGCCCCCTGTGTTTCACACTGCCACTGGGGGGGAAGGACAACACCTTTGGCCCCCTGGAGTACCCACTGACGCTGTGGAGGAAGGTCGACACCTTCTGCTCCCTGGGGTACACACTGCCGCTGGGGGGGAAGGACGACACCTTCTGCCCCCTGGGGTTCACACTGCCGCTGGGGGGAAAGGACGACACCTTCTGCCCCCTGGGGTTCACACTGCCGCTGAGGGGGAAGGACGACACCTTCTGCCCCCTGGGGTTCACACTGCCGCTGGGGGGAAAGGACGACACCTTCTGCCCCCTGGGGTTCACACTGCCGCTGGGGGGAAAGGACGACACCTTCTGCCCCCTGGAGGGCCGGTAGAGAGACCTCGGTCCCATCTCTACCTGCCATCTGGAGGTCATCCCAGGACCAGTCAATGCAGTCTGGTTCTGCTTGGCGAGTAGGTTGGGGCTGCACAAGGCTGAGCAGGTGTTGGTAGTCCTGCTCCAGCTCCCACTCTCTCGTTACCAGGTGGGTCATGTCTTTGCTCACCTCGCCTTCGTCATCCCAGACATACATGCCCATCCGGTAGTCGTAGATGTCCCAAAACCTAGACCCCTCCGTGCTGCCAAGATCAATATCGTCCTCCAAGGCATCCCATAATAAACCCGGGCCATCATAATCACCCCCCTCCGGTAAGTCGTGTTCAGCCGTCCAGGGGGTAAGTCGAACGGTATACCACCAGAGGGCCTGGTATGCGTTGTCTAGCCAGATCTCTCGCCATACCAGGGTCTCTAGTCTTGTCACCCACTCATCCAGGGGCTGCTCTCCCAATAGATACATCCGCATCGCCACACGCTTCTGTAGCCGCTGCTCATCACTGGGGAGACTCTCACCTCGCCGCCATTGGGCATCTTGCAGGGCATCATACCAGAGTTCCATTCTGTCTGTCTCCCTGTAGTCTGCGGCCTCCTTCTCATCCTCATCATGGAACGCTGTCCAAAAACTAGCCGGTTCCATCCTGCTGTAGCCAGGGGCGCTGTACGGATACTAGCGTTGCCCTCAATTTGTACTCCACGGAATGGTGTCTCCTGTAGCTGTCCTTCTGACCGTGGGAACAATTCCACCACTTGCCAACAAATGTAACGGAGCAGGAACACGCAGTCCAAAATCTCCGCTGGTATACGATAAAATACCCACGAGGCACTACAGTTTCACCATCCCCGACCTCCCATATTGGACGACACACAATTTGGGAGTCAAATGAATACTGACTTTATTTTGTTATTGCAGAAATATTTATACATCTCTTCCCACAGGCAATCCACATCCCCCATATTTGGCTGCACAATACCCATAAAGAGAACAATAGGTGGGTCACACCTCCCTGGCAACTTTGATACAATCAGACATTGATTCAATTACACCTCTTTGTTCTTATCAGAGAATTAAAACACTTTGGCAAATGCAAGGATCCTTTACAACTTTCTTATCTCTTGAATCTCTGTAATAGGATTATCTATTAGCCTAGGTCTGCAAAAGTCTGGCTAATATTCTGCAGAGCATCAAACAGCAAACATATTGTAGGATCATATTTTAACCAAGAATTAAATAATCATAAAACAGGGTAAAACAGTGATGGGTTCCGCTACACTCTCTATATCCCCTCTAACTCTCTACCCATCTCCCCCCCTCTTTTTCTCTCACCCTCCTTCTCCCTCTTCCTGTCTCTCTTTTCCCACTCTTTGTCTCCCTCTCCATCTCTCTCTCCTCCTCTCTTTGTCTCCCTCTCTCTTTCTTTCTCTACCTCTTTCTCTGTGTCTCTCTCACACCCACTCTCTCTCTCTCTATCCTCTCACTTACTCTCTCTTTGTCTCCCTCTTTCTCTGTGTCTCTCTCACACCCACTCTCTTTCTCTCTCTCTATCCTCTCACTTACTCTCTCTTTGTCTCCCTCTTTCTCTTCATCTCCCCTTTCTCCCTCTCCTCTCTCCCCTTTTCTCTCTATCCCCTCTCTCTTATCTCTTTCTCTCTCTTTCTCTCTCTACCCCCTATCTTTCTGTCTCTCTCTCCCCCCTTGTTTTCTCCATCACCTTTTCTCTTCCCCTCACTCTCTTCTTCCCTCATCATTTTCTCTCTCCCTCTCCCCCTCATCTCTTCCCTCTATTTCTCCCTTTCTGTCTCTCCTCCTCTTTGTCTCCCTCTATCTCTTTCTCCCTCTCTTTCTTTCTTTCTCTCCCTCTTTCTATCCTCATCCCATCTTTACCTTTCTCCCCCTTTCTCTCTCTCTCTCTCCCTCTTCTATTTCCCCTCTCTCTCCCTATTCCTCTCTATCCCCTCTCTTTCTCTCTCTCATCTTTCTCTCCCACTCACTCTCCCTCTACCCTTTCTCCCTCTTTGTCTCTCCCTTACTCTATCCCCCTCTCTTACTCTCTGTTCCATCTCTTTCTCTCCCTTTCTCTCTACTCTCAATCCACTCTATTTCTATCTCTTTGTCTCCCTCTCTCCTCCTCTTTCACTCTCTCTTTCTGTCTCTCTCCCTCTCCCTCTCTTTCTTTCTCTCTCTCACTTTTCTCTCTATCCCCTTCTGTTTCTCCTCCTTTCTTTCTATCTTCCCCACTCTCTTCTCCCTTTCTCTTTCTGTCTCTCTTCCTATGCTTTGTCTCCCTCTCTATCTCTCTCCCCCTCCTTTTCTCTCTCCCTCTCTCTTCCTCTTTCTGTCTCTCTCTCTCACACTCTCTTTCTTTCTCTCTACCCCCTCTCTTTCTCTCTCACCTCTGTTTGTCTCCTTCCCTTCTCTTTCTGTCTCTCTCCCCTCTCACCCTCTCCCCTCTTTCTCTCTCTCTCTCTCCTCTCTTTGTCCCCTCTCTCTCCCTTTTTCTATCTATCCCTTCTCTTTGTCTCCATCTCTCTCCCTTTTTCTCTCTAACTCATCTTTCTCCCTCTTTCCCTCTCTCCTCTCTTTCTCCCCCTCTTTCTCTCTCCCTCTGTCTCTCTCTCCTTCCTCCATCTTTCTGTTTCTCTTCCCATTCTTTATCCCCCTCTCTAGCTTTCTCTGCCCTTTTCTCTCTCTCCCCTCTCACTTTCTCTCCCTCTTTCTCTCTCTCCCTCTTTGTTCTCCCCCCCCTCTCTCTCACTCTTGCTCTCTCCTCCCCCCTCGTTCTCTCTCTTCCCTTCCTCTCTTCACCCTTTTCTGTAGCTCCCTCTCTCTCTCCCTCTTTCTGTCTCCCCCCTTTCTTTGTCTCCCTCTACATGCCTCTCCTCTCTCTTTCTCTCCATCTCTCTCTCCCCTCTCTTTCTCTCTCTCTCTATCCCCTCTGTTTCACCTCTCATCTCCTCTCTCTGCTTTTCTCTTTCCTTCCTCTCTCTTCCCTCCCTTTCCCTCTCTCTGTCTCTTTCTCTCTCCCCTTTTTCTTTCCCTCTCTATCTTTCTGCTCTTCTCTTTCTCTCCCTCCCTCTTGCTGTCTCTCTCCCTCTTTCTCTCTCTCCATGTTTCTCTCTCTCTCCTTTCCCCTATCTCTCCACTCCCCCTCTTATTCCCCCCCCCCCCCCCCCCACTTCCCTACCTGTGTGCTCGGGCCTCGATTCCAGAAGCTCCTCCCATGTATGACTCCTCCCACTGGCGGATGCTCCTCTCTTCCACCAGACTGAGAGCAGAAAACAGGGGCTGTAGAGGAGGAGGGAGCCAGGGGGAAGTGTAGGAGGAGGGAGCCAGGAGGAATGATTCCAGCAGTGGGTGGCAAATAGGGGCATTTTTGCCACTCCTAAGGAGGTGCCACCCGGGGCGGTCCACCCACTGGTGCTACCCCCATGCAATGCTATTTCAAATAGTAAGTGTATAGTATATTCTTTCTATGAGTTTCAAAGTTTCTACTTAAAGTGTGTCTGTCCAGGAGTCTGTGTTTGTTGAGACATGCATGGATGTGTGGATGTTCCTCCTCAGATCTTCCTCTTTCCTTTCTCTCTTTGTCCTTTCTTTTTTTTTTAGATTCTCCCTTGGACAGAGAGATTCCTCTAATTATACCCAAAACTTTATTTGCTTATCAGAAATTCCAATTAGGCTATGTATTTTGCAACCAATTAGAAATTCTAATGATGTCACAAAATATTTAACTCTTAACAGGATGTATCATTTTCAGGAGAGAAATAACCTTCCAATTATCACAAAAGAATTAAAATAAAATAAAATAATGAACTTTGAATTTGGAACTATAAACAAGATATGGTTAACAGGTTAGTAATAATAAGTGTCAGTATATTTTCAACTAATGGAAGAATACATTAAGAATTCTACTTTCAATAAGAAACTAAAAAAAAAACATATTTTACATAGATATTTTCCAATAAATGGAACTGCATGTATATATATATATATATATATATATATATATATATATATATATATAAATGTATAAATGTATAGAGCATATAACATATTAATACATTGGATATAAAAAGAAAGGTTAATAATTGGAACATTATATCCTATATATAGTTGTGGATCTTACGAATGTTGGTCACGTTTGTGATGTTGGTCATGCACTTGCAGGCCTCGCAAAGCGTGGGCTGCAGTTGCAGGGCTGCAATCCAGAGCAGGCGCTCATCGCGTGTTACTAAGGCAGCAATGAGCACTGAAGGCGCTCATTGCAGGGCTCACAGGGCTCCAATCACCCACTGTGTGCAACTCTCTCATCTCCCCCTGCCTCTCTCTCATCTATTCTCTGCCTCATCTCCTCCTCTGCCTCCCCCCGGAACTTACCTCCCAAGAGTTATGCTGCTCCTTCATTGGTAGTTAAGCGGACCAATAACATCCTACCCCTGCTGGCGCGTCCTCTCTGCAGCATCATTACATCATTGCTATGTCCCTACGCTGAAGAAAGGATACGCTGGCAGGGGTGGGACGCCATTGCTCCGCTGATCCCCCAATGAGATCAGGTACAGAAGGGAGGTAGAGGAGGGGGGAAATGAGACACAAGGGAGAGATAGGAGGGGGAAATGAGACACAAGGGAGGGAGAGGAGGGGGAAATGAGACACAAGGGAGGGAGAGGAGGAGGAAATAAGACACAAGGGAGGGAGAGAAGGAGAAAATAAGACACAAGTGAGGGAGAGGAGGGGGGAAAGGAGGCACAAGGGAGGGAGAGGAGGAAGAAAATTATACACAAGGGAGGGGGGATGAAACACAAGGAAGGGAGAGGAGGGGAGAAATGAGACACAAGGGAAAGAGTGAGGAGGGGGGAAATGAGACACAAGGGAGGGAGAGGAGGGGGAAAGGAGACACAAGGGAGGGAGAAGGGGGAAATGAGACACAAGGGAGGGAGAGGAGGAAGGAAATGGGACAAAAGGTAGGGGGGAATGAGACACAAGGGCGGGGAAGAGGGGAGAAATGAGACACTAGGGGGGAATGAGACACAAGGGAGAGTGAGGAGGGGTAAAGGAGATACAAGGGAGAGAGAGGAAGGAGGAAATGAGACAAGAGAGGGAGGGGGAAATGAGACACAAGGGAGGGAGAGGAGGGGGAAATGAGACACAAGGGAAGGGGAAATGAGACACAAGGGAAAGAGAGAAGTTGAAATAAGACACAAGAGAAAGAGGGAGGGGTAAATGAGACAAAAGGGAGGTAGAGGAGGGGGAAAAGGAGACACAAGAGAGGTAGAGGAGGGGGTGACACACAAGGGAAGGAGAGGAGGAAGGAAATGAGACAAAAGTGAGGGGGGATGAGACAAGGATAGGAGGGGAGGGGAGGGGAGAAATGAGACAAGGGAGAGAGAGGAAGGGGGAAATGAGACACAAGGGAGGGGGGAAATGAGACACAAGGGAAAGAGGAGGGGGAAATGAGACACAAGGGAGGGAGAGGAGGGGGAAATAAGACACAATGGAGGGAGAGAAGGAGAAAATGAGACACAAGTTAGGGAGAGGAGGGGGAAAAGGAGGCACAAGGGAGGGAGAGGAAGAAGAAAATTATACACAAGGGAGGGGGGATGAAACACAAGGAAGGGAGAGGAGGGGTGAAATGAGACACAAGGGAAAGAGTGAGGAGGGGGGAAATGAGACACAAGGGAGGGAGAGGAGGGGGAAATAAGACACAAGGGAGGGAGAGAAGGAGAAAATGAGACACAAGTGAGGGAGAGGAGGGGGAAAAGGAGGCACAAGGGAGGGAGAGGAGGAAGAAAATTATACACAAGGGAGGGGGGATGAAACACAAGGAAGGGAGAGGAGGGGAGAAATGAGACACAAGGGAAAGAGTGAGGAGGGGGGAAATGAGACACAAGGGAGGGAGAGGAGGGGGAAAGGAGACACAAGGGAGGGAGAAGGGGGAAATGAGACACAAGGGAGGGAGAGGAGGAAGGAAATGGGACAAAAGGTAGGGGGGAATGAGACACAAGGGCGGGGAGGAGGGGAGAAATGAGACACAAGGGGGGAATGAGACACAAGGGAGAGTGAGGAGGGGGAAAGGAGATACAAGGGAGAGAGATGAAGGAGGAAATGAGACAAGAGAGGGAGGGGGAAATGAGACACAAGGGAGGGAGAGGAGGGGGAAATGAGACACAAGGGAAGGGGAAATGAGACACAAGGGAAAGAGAGAGGAAGGAGGAAATGAGACAAGAGAGGGAGGGGGAAATGAGACACAAGGGAGGGAGAGGAGGGGGAAATGAGACACAAGGGAAGGGGGAAATGAGACACAAGGGAGGGGGGAAATGAGACACAAGGGAAAGAGAGAGGGGTAAATGAGACACAAGGGAGGGGGTAAATGAGACACAAGGGAGGGAGAGGATGGGAAAATGAGGCACAAGGGAGAGAGGAGGAGGGAAATGAGACAAGGGAGGGAGAGGAGGGAGGAATGAGGCACAAGGGAGAGAGATGAGGAGGGATCTGAGACATAAGGGAAGGAGAGGAGGGAGGAAATGAGACAAAAGGGAGGGGGGATGAGACAAGGATGGGAGGGGATGGGAGAAATGAGACAAGGGAGAGAGAGGAAGGGGGAAATGAGACACAAGGGAGGGGGGAAATGAGACACAAGGGAAAGAGAGAGGGGGAAATGAGACACAAGGGAGGGAGAGGAGGGGGAAATAAGACACAAGGGAGGGAGAGAAGGAGAAAATGAGACACAAGTGAGGGAGAGGAGGGGGAAAAGGATGCACAAGGGAGGGAGAGGAAGAAGAAAATTATACACAAGGGAGGGGGGATGAAACACAAGGAAGGGAGAGGAGGGGAGAAATGAGACACAAGGGAAAGAGTGAGGAGGGGGGAAATGAGACACAAGGGAGGGAGAGGAGGGGGGAAGGAGACACAAGGGAGGGAGAGAAGGGGGAAATGAGACACAAGGGAGGGAGAGGAGGAAGGAAATGAGACAAAAGGTAGGGGGGAATGAGACACAAGGGCGGGGAGGAGGGGAGAAATGAGACACAAGGGGGGAATGAGACACAAGGGAGAGTGAGGAGGGGGGAAAGGAGATACAAGGGAGAGAGAGGAAGGAGGAAATGAGACAAGAGAGGGAGGGGGAAATGAGACACAAGGGAGGGAGAGGAGGGTGAAATGAGACACAAGGGAAGGGGAAATGAGACACAAGGGAAAGAGAGAAGGGGAAATGAGACACAAGGGAAAGAGGGAGGGGTAAATGAGAAAAAAGGGAGGTAGAGGAGGGGGAAAAGGAGACACAAGAGAGGTAGAGGAGGGGGTGACACACAAGGGAAGGAGAGGAGGACGGAAATGAGACAAAAGGGAGAGGGATGAGACAAGGATGGGAGGGGAGAAATGAGACAAGGGAGAGAGAGGAAGGGGGAAATGAGACACAGGGGAGGGGGGAAATGAGACACAAGGGAAAGAGAGAGGGGGAAATGAGACACAAGGGAAGCAGAGGAGGGGGTAAATGAGACACAAGGGAGGGGGGTAAATGAGACACAAGGGAGGGAGAGGATGGGAAAATGAGGCACAAGGGAGAGAGGAGGGGGAAAATGAGACAAGGGAGGGAGAGGAGGGAGGAATGAGGCACAAGGGAGAGAGATGAGGAGGGATCTGAGACATAAGGGAAGGAGAGGAGGGTGGAAATGAGACACAAGGGAGGGAGATGAGGGGGGAAATCTGACACAAGGGAGGGAGAGCAGGGGGGAATGAGACATAAGGAAGTAGAGACTCGCAATGAGCACCAAAGGCGCTTAGCGCGGGGCTCGTGTTGAGTGCCAAGGTGCTCACATTGGGTGGCAAATAGCATTGCCAGGTTTAACATTTTATTCCCCTCATTTTTGACGGGCAAGTAGCTAGTTAGCTTATAAATAACCATATAAAATAGAACTTGATTCGTACAAAAGTTCTGACGAGATAGTGTTTTTAATGCAAAAAACTACTTACATGCTTCACAGTGGGGATGGTATTCTTTTCACTATAGGCCTTGTTGACGCCTCTCCAAACATAGCGCTTATGGTTGTGACCATTAAGCTCTATTTTGTTTTTTTCACTCTAAACTACAGTGTGCCAGAAGCTGTGAGGCATGTCAAGGTGCTCTGGGGCATATTGTAACCAGGCTTTTTTTGTGGCATTGGTACCGTAAAGGCTTCTTTCTGGCAACTCGAGCATGCAGCTCATTTTCAAGTTTCGTCGTATTGTGCTCCTTGAAGCAACCACACCGTTTTTTTCCAGAGTAGCCTGCATTTCTCCTGAGGATACCTGTGGGTTTTTCTTTGTATTCCAAACAATTCTTCTGGCAGTCGTGGCCGAAATCTTTCTTGGTCTACCTGACCTTGGCTTGGTATCAAGAGATCCCCAAATGTTCCACTTCTTAATAAGTGATTGAACAGTACTGACTGGTATTTTCAAGGCTTTGGATATCTTTTTATATCCTATTCCATCTTTTTGAAGTTACCTTGTTGCGCAGATCTTTTGAGTTCTTTTCTGCTACCCAGGGCTGAGTATCTAGCCTGCTCAGGGCATCCAAGTGAGAGCTAACAAACTCATTGACTATTTATACATAGACACTATTAACCCACGTTTAATTGCCATTTTAACCAGTGTGTGTCACCTTGTGTGTCTGTAACAAGGCCAAACATTCAAGAGTATGTAAAGTTTTGATCAGGACCATTTGGGTGATTTCTGTTATCATTAGGATTTAAAAAAGGAGCCTTCAATAAAAGACATTTTATGCATGATCAGTCATATTTTCCAAATAAATGCCAAAATTTCACATTGTCTGCCAGGGTATGGAAACTTTTGAGCACAACTGTATATTCTGGCATTTAGATAATATAATTTCTAGCTCGGTTGTAATCCTTTAGAATGTAAAAAGAAGCACATGAATAAAATCTTTGATTTCTTCAGTGGCCCTTTAACTATAAAATGATTAAATAGGAAGGTTTAATAAATGATTTGCAATAAATTCCATGTTCCAAGTGGATACATTCAATGTAGTTTTTAGATTGAACATTTAAAACTTGGCATTGTAGTTTCCAGAGGATCTCCTTCTCTTCGTCTCTAGTTAGGTGTCCAAAAGACCACAATAACCACTACAATTACATAGTTACATAGGGCCTCATTCTATTAGCGGCCGCAGCCGATGTGGGGCCGCAAGGACCGGCCGCAAGCTATTCGGCTATTCTATTCCCTTACGGCCGGGGGCTCCGGCAGGCTTGTGGCCGGCGCCTTGCTATCCTTTGCGGCCGCTCGCGCCGGAGGAAAGCCTTTGATCTAAAACGGCCGCAAGAGTTTCGGCCGCAAGAAAGCCCCGGTTGCTATTCAATTGCTACGGGAAACCTCTCTGCAAGGCTAAAAGCGAGCCGCAGCTTACTTGCAGCAAACAGGTCCCGCTAGCACAAATTAAGCACATAATAAAGCCCAAATAAAGCCATCCTGCACTCTGATGAGACAATAAAGTGATTGTAGGTGTTAGCAAAAATAGCACAACATTCCCCTATACTCAAATCCGCAATTTTTGTATTTTCAAATTCTTGTCAAATATCCGTGGACAAAGTCCCGAGGGCTTGGAGCACCTCAGACCCGCAAAGGCTGCGGGATTAGCCTCCGTCAAGTCCGGAAATGGGTAAAATAGACCTACGGGTCGTAAAGGGCTAACTTACAAGTCGTAGCATAGAAAAGCCATCCTGTACTTTTATTAAAAGTGAAAGTGATGTTTGGTTTCAGAATTAATAGCTCAACATTCCCCTACTCTCAAATGTGCAAATAAAGATATTTAACTTCATCTATCATGCAAGCCCGCACGGGTTTGAATAACGAGCTACGGGCTTGGAGGGCAATCATCCGCCAAACCCGTACGTGCTTCACTAAGAAGCTACGGCCAAGTCTCAAGCCCGTAATCCTAAAATCAAACCTGAAATCAATTAACCAATAGGAAGATGACAATCAAGGGCACAAATAGTTTAAAAGGGAGTGAAATTCGGTAATCTGTGACTGTGTTGTATGCTGTGCAAGTGGACACACAGGTCTTGGAGTTGGAGGTTTTGTGAGAGCAAGAGAGATAGAGGAGAGATGGAGGGAGAAGGCAGTGAAGGGAGAGGTCAGGGAGAGCAGGGCCCCCAGCCACAGGCTGGCCAGCAAGCTGCTGCGGCACGCAAAAGGGCAGCAAACTTTACCATCCAGGAGATTGAAACACTGGTTAGAGGAGTGCAAGCCCGACACTCCATCCTAACCGGTGGGAGTGAAGTGAGGCCCAGGCAGAGGACAGATGCCTGGAAGGAGATCGCGGCTGAGGTCTCCTCGCTGGGGTATGCGAATCGTCCCTGGCAGTCTGTCCAGCACCGGTTTCAAGACTGCCGTATTGCTGTAAAAACGAAGATGGCTGATGAGGCCAAAGCAGCACGTGGAACCGGTGGTGGGCCGCCACAAACGTTCACATACCCCGGTTGGGAGGCCACAGTCCGCGACATGATCCGGCCAGCGTCAGTCGTGGGCCTCCCTAGCCTGGTGGACTCCGGTCGGCCTGAAACCCTGCAATGTGAGTACCATGTACACCTTAACACCCTCATATGTACGCACATGTACCCCACACAGATAGATAACTGACGTTGAATTGCACTGTAAGATATCTGGTTGTGACTACAGATATATGAGGCTGCGAAAATCATGTAAATCCAGTGTAAAGAAATATACTTGTCAGAATTGTTAGCAATGAAATATATGTCCAATACCTCCTCCCACAACTGATTATGATACCGTTTTGCAAATCTATTGATGTTACTGTTATGTTTGCTGTTGGTTCCCAGTGCATATAAAGCATACATGACAACTCCATTGCAATTGTTTGTATATTGTCATGAGTTCCCCTGTCACACTCTACTCCATGTTAAACTGGCCCATCCCTAGCTGTTTGGCTTAACCCTCCTACTGCTTAGAATTCATGTACATTTTGATTATAGGTATAGCGGATGTATCCTGTTTTATGTGGGCATTTCAGTATGTGCTGGAAGAGTGCCGCCGCCGACTCTAGGGATGCGGCTGCGCTTGCGTCCCCATGTAGCCGTCAAAAATAGTTGGTACACCCAAAGCCCCTAACCCTCTAACCCTAACCCCCTAAACCCCACTTTCTAACTCTAACCCATCCCCCCTAACTGTAGCCAGAACCTGAAACCCAAACCACTTACCTTGCCTGCTGGGCTGGCGTAGCTAGAGTCGTTGGCGGGGCACTTCCAGAGATGCGCACATACAACAGGATAGGTCCGGTATAGCTGGTACATCCCCATGAGACTACATGTATGGATGTGCACACTGCAGCATATGCGGATACAGACTCGGATGGACTGCAAGTTTGTGTCGTGTAACAGCATAATCTGGACCATGTTACATTAACATGTTAACTCACATTGCTGAGGATTGGTCACAGATTGGTCTGTCTCACACACTGGCCAACAGATTCAGATGAGCACGTGTCCTAATTAACTGCAGTTGGCACACCGCACCAGCATTACATATAGCCATGGACCCTTTCCTGTTATCTGACTGTGACTGCTGGTAGCAGCAGTGAGCAGCCTCTACATGTCACAGCATTTTCCTGGAGATTATATAATCATGCATATTTAGTGGGTTATGGTGTTGTTAAGGTAAGGGGTTCGGATAAGTGTGAGGGCTAGTGCTTTTGGGCTTCTGTGTAAGTTGAAAATTATGTATATAACAGTGGCAGCGCCATCTATCAGCCCCTTGGTCCAACTGCTGCTGCCAGTAGTCGGTGTCACATAACAGGAAAGATCCCAGCCAGGATCCACAATACTAATGATGCAAATCAATTTTGATTGGCGTCAAACATTCACAGCCAATTACAAGTCACTCTGATCTCAGAGATATGGAAACAACAATACTCAAATCAAAATCTTGTCTCATTTCAGTACCATCCAGGCATCCCCTGCCTCCGCAGGTTCCTGCACCTTCTGAAGATGCAGGACCACCTGCGTCAACTTCACCTGTAGCAGGGCCCTCCTATCAAAGTCCGCCTGGGCCATCCACAAGGTGCCAGCAATTGCCTCCAGCCAGGATAATGGCACCCCCTGGCTCCCAGACAATGTGGGCTGGCCAAATGTGGGGCCACCCAATGTGGTCCCATTCCGGTTGGGCCCTCAATATGGATTCCCAAACAATGCTGCCCTGGAGCATGGGCCCCCGGCAGGGCATGTAGCCCCCGCAGGACCAGCAGGCCACTGTGGCCACTCCGGCCCAACAGACCCGCAGGCCCAGACAGCCGCTGTGGCCACTCAGGATCAACAGGCCCCGCAGGCACAGACAGCAGCTGTGGCCACTCAGGACCAACAGGCCCTGCAGGCCCAGACAGCCGCTGTGGCCACTCAGGACCAACAGGCCCCGCAGGCACAGACAGCCGCTGTGGCCACTCAAGACCAACAGGCCCCGCAGGCACAGACAGCCGCTGTGGCCACTCCGGCCCAACAGGCCCCGCAGGCACAGACAGCCACTGTGGCCACTCAGGACCAACAGGCCCCGCAGGCACAGACAACCACTGTGGCCACTCCGGACCAACAGGCCCTGCAGGACCAGCAGGCCCAGCCAGCCACTCCGGCCCCGCAGGCCCAGCAGGCGTCTCCCAGGCAGGACACACCAGTCAGCAGTGCCTCCACCCAGAGGACACAGTGGTCTGGGTTGCTGCCAGTTAGTCCTGCGCTGTCAGCGGCCCAGTGCCCGGATTTCCTGGCTCATCTCCAGCATGAGCGTGAGCAAAATCAACAGTTCATGCTGGAGATGAGACGCCATGATGCCAGGAAGCTCGAGGAGAGGAGACGCAATAACGCCCGGAACTTCCAGGAGAGGAGACGCAACAACGCCCGGAACTTACAGGAGAGGAGACGCAACAACGCCCGGAACTTACAGGAGAGGAGACGCCATAATGACAGAGTCTTTGCTCAAATGACACTTCAAAATCACAGGATGTTCCAGGAGGCGAGGCGTCATAATCAGTTAATGGAGGAGTACGCCCGAAGGCCTGAAATGGCCCGAGAAGGCCAGCACCAAGACCGGGCTACCCCTTCCAATTCCCCACCTTCCACATCCCAGACCCTGTCCCCAGCATCCAGGCCGGAAGACCCTCCAAACATTAGAAGAGGTCGGGGCCGGCCTAGGGGAACATCTTCAAAAGGCCAGGAGAGCCAAGAAACACACAAGCGGAAGCGTAAATAGGTGAGAACATGTTCATGTTGCATATAGAAGCAATTGATGTCCAAGATGTATTGACGTTGAGGTGTTGCAGTCAATGCGTATATTGTTCTAATTGATGTCTTGTTCTTATCTCTTTAGGTTCCAATTTATTGATGTTCCTGATTTTCTGCCTCCCGTTTTTTTTTTTTTTGTAAATAATTTTAAAGCATAAGATTAAACATTATGCTCACATTATCATTGTTTGTTTTCGTTTGTACTGTACCATGATTGGTAAACACCACATGAATGCTACACACCAACGTTATTGGATTAGTACATACATCTTCCTTCAATATACCAGCCCTGTGTTAATGTAGGGTTGGGGTAACAGCCACTAGTGCAGCTGAGGGTGGAGGTAATATTCATGAGTTTGATTACAGTAACGGTGATGCATGATATTCATGTTCATGACACATGGATAGATTAATTCAGGGGAAATATCAAAAGTGAGTCCACCCCTAAGTGAAATTGGCGATTATTTTGTGTGGCCACCATTATTTTCCTGCACTGACTTAACCCTCATGGGGATGGAGTTCCCCAGAGTTTCACAGGTTGCCACTGGAGTCCTCTTCCACTCCTTCATGATGATATCATGGAGCTGGTGGATGTTAGAGACCTTGCACTCCCTGTAATGGAGTTGGAACACGCAATCCAATATCTCCGCTGGTATACGGTACAATATCCAAGAAGCACTACAGTCTCACCATTCCCAACCTGCAATATTTGCCCACACTCAATTGGGAGTCAAATGAATACGGACTTTATTTTGTTGCCCAGAAATATATATATACACATCTCTTCCCACAGGCAATACACACATCCCCCATAGTTGGCCACACAATACACATTGAGGGACAACAGGTGGGTCACACCTCCCGGAGACTACCTGGCTACTTTGATACAATCAGACATTGCTTAGATCATCCTTCTTTGTTATGTCTGATAATGAAAACACTTTATACAATAGACTTCCTTATCCTATGATGAGTCTCTGTACTAGGATTATCTATTATGCCAAGGTCTGCAATAGTCTGGGCTAAGATTTTGCCGAGCAGAAACCAACATACATACAGTATAACAGTATGATCATATTTTAACCATAACCATAAAACAGGGTAAAACAGTGATGGGTTCCGTTACACTCCACACCTTCCATTTGAGGAGTTCCCCACAGATGCTCAATAGGGTTTAGGTCTGGTGACCTACTTGGCCAGTTCATCAACTTTTGACCTTCAGCTTCTTTAGCCAGGCAGTGGTCGGCTTGGAGGTGTGTTTGTGGTCGTTAGCATGTTGGAATACTGCCCTGCGGCCTGTTCTCCTATCTGAGGGATCATGCTCTTTCTCAGTTTGTCACAGTACATGTTGGCATTCATGGGTTCCCTCAAAGAACTGTAGCTCCTCAGTGCTGGCAGCATGCATGCAGGCCCAGACCAAACATATATGCATGTGTATAGATGTTTTCGCTAATAAGTTGTGTGGATTCCCACTATATGCATTTACCTAATGATGTCAGATGCTGCCTTCCCTCTCTCTGCATCACTGTTTTGGTTCAAAATGATGGGTTCATCTCATATCAATGTTTTTGTGTTCGTTGTGACTTATCCATTTATCTCTGGCACTGGGGAGCTACAGTCCATTGAGGGAACCATGAATGAAAACATGTACTGTGACATACTGAAGCAGAACATGATCCCCTCCCTTGGGAGACTGGGCTGCAGGGCAACATAACATAACGACCCTAAACACACCGCTAAGACGACACTGCCTTGCTAAAGAAGGTAAAGGTGATGGACTGGCCAAGCTTGTCGACAGACCAAAACCATATTGAGCATCTGTGGGGCATCCTCAAACTGACGGTGGGGGAGTGCAAGGTCTCTAGCATCAACCAGCTCTGATGTATCATTAAGGAGTGGAAGAGGACTCCAGTGGCAACCTGGGAAGCTCGGGTGAACTCCCTGGCCACGAGGGTTAATGCAGTTCTGGCAAATAATGGTGGCCACACATAATTGACATTTCATGTCAATTTTGACATTTCAAATTAAGGGTGTACTCACTTTTGGTGACAATGGTTTAGACATTAATGGCTGGGTATTGAGTTATTGATGGGTCCGAAAAATTACTTTACATTGTAGCAGAGTGTCATTTCTTCAGTGTTGTCACATGAAAAGATATACTAAAATGTTAACAACAATGTGACGGGTGTACTCACTTATGTTAGATACTGTGGCCCTCATTTAATTGCAATCTGGCCAATTGAATAGGGCTTGAAATAAGCACATAACATATATTCTCTGAAAAATGGTTGAGTTAGTAAACATCTCTACCAAATCAAGGTTTTCACTAACTAAAATCTGTTTGACACAATATATGTTCTGTGCTTATTTTGAGCCCCATTCAATTGGCAAAATCGCAATTGAATGAGGCCCTGTATGTTCACTATTAGGATGTGAGCCACTTACAGAAACCTGTCTCATTTGTCTGTTTCTGCGTCATATAGATTGTTAATACCAACCTTCCCTTATGTTTGAAATCAGTAATGCAAACACACTGTGAGAATTCTATTGACACCCCTAACTGATGGTGCAGAGCACAGATGTGGAGTCTGAAGGTCCTTTTATTGATGTTCCGGAAATGCTATGGTATCAACATTGACGAGGCAGACACAAACAACATCGCAGATAAATCATATTTAATATTTACAGAAATTAACAAGGCAAGCTTGCCACAAAGCCACAGGTTGACTAATCAACACAGGTATGCAAAGGATCATGGTGAAGGGGGGTAGGATACAAAATCCAAGTAACACAGGGAAATAGGGATATGAGAGCAGAATGCAGGCATGGAAAATTACATTGATATGGATGATCAGGGGGTGTACAGTATATCAACCAACATTAGGCAATATAATAGATCTCATTATTGTTCCGACATATATATAACAGTCAATAAGGAAACACCATAATAATCCAGAATAAGGTGATATACATATGGGGAGAG
The DNA here is from genome assembly GCA_027410445.1 of Discoglossus pictus. Lineage (NCBI taxonomy): Eukaryota > Metazoa > Chordata > Amphibia > Anura > Alytidae > Discoglossus > Discoglossus pictus. Next base: position 81,430,196 of record CM050164.1, on the reverse strand, counting down.
CAAAATGTATGCTTGGGTGTTAAACGGACACTCTGATGCCACATCAGAAGTATAAGTGCTCAATCAGTGAATGCTATGAGCCCATAACGTCAGTTCTCACGCAACAATAAGCAGCACATAGATAACCTTGGTCAAAAAGATGGTGACCTGACCAGGACCATATCAGTCAGATGTTACTTATTGCAGAGAACTCACAACAAACCAGGCAATATCAGTGATAGTTTGTTCTCTGATTGAGCATCTATACTCACTGTTGTTGAATATGCATAACTGAAGATTAACGTAACCTCCTTAACTGTTAAGTCCCAAGCCTGGATTTACTCTTCCCCATATGCACAGGGAGGGTCACATCAGCACTGAAGAAAAGATCTTGAAGGGTTGGTGCTGCAGGCTTCACAACAGTCCAAGTAGAGGAGAGGATAGAATGTCTAAACCAATAGGTACCTGTGAATCGAGATAGACTATATGAGCATACACATGCTGTGGATATACCAGGAACATCAGCTGACAGATGTCACATCACATCTGCATTGTATATTGAAATTGTCTCGTGACACATATCGGCTATTCAGTCAAGGTCATAAGATATCAAACTGGATCCAACAAAGCAATGAAACGGACACATGCACATACATGAGGACATTGACATGGCCACGGAATGTCAGGATGTTTATCGTCATGCCTTGTTCTGACCGAGATCTGGAATACAAACACACAAATAATATATTAGTGGAAACCTTACATATGCCATATGAGCAGCCACCAACAGATGTAGGTATGTCGGCACACGTTAGGCATTGGGATCTCGTACAAGCTAACCATCTGTACGATGATAATGATGGCCCAGACTAATTTGTCCTGATGTGGGAATATTAGGATTAGTCGAATTCTCATTTATTTGTATTGTGCTAACATATTCCGTAACGCTGTACAGGAGAGAAGAACCCGGACATATACAGTATGTAATATTGACAACGCAAGAAAATGGAGGGCCCTGTTTGGAGCGTAAAGTCTGTTGATATATGATTTGTTCACAAAGGCCCACACAAGATTAGAAAATCACCACTTCCAAGTTAAAGGTAATGGACATGGGGAAGAGTAGATAAGGAATAGCAAGGTTAATAAGTAAGTGAGAGATACATAGGAAGGAGGTTGTGTCAAGTAGAAAGATATGCATTAGTCGGAGAGGAAAGGGATCAGATGTAAAGTGCGATGCACTATTTTGTAATAAGGTATCTGCCCCATGTGGACAGATAATGTAATCTGCAGATGGGACAGTCAGGAGACACATAGTTTAACCACAGCTTGAGTAGGATTAGGTGATGGGTGAATAAAAGGAGAGAGGTGGGCATGAGAGTTGAAATGAAAATGATGCAGACAAAAAGGGGAGAAGTAAATAAGAGTCTGAGGAAAAGGCAGGGGATGTGAGGAAGAAGACAAGAGAAAACATAGTGGAAAGGGTTAATTGGGATAGTTAGCAGAAGACTTGTGTGACTCAATAAATTAAGGGTAAACAGGGGTGGAGAGAGAGAGAGAGAGAGAGAGAGACACCAGTGCATCCTGTAATAGAAAGGGAAGATCACAACTATCACACATTGATACATGTTCGGACATCTACATGTGGTTCTCTACCTTGGATAGATCAAGTGGAGTATTCAACGAAGAGATCTGTTCCCCCAGGACACGTCTGCATGGTCCGATAAACATTTCAGACCGCTTCAGCAATACATAGGGGATGTCTTGGGGAAAAAGAAAGTTAGGCCTACATTAATGGAGTTATTAGTCATTTCCTCTCATGCATACATGCACATGTTTCCCGCAAATACTCACTTACAATGTAGACGCCATTGATGTAGCTGATGTTCTGTTGCTGGCAAGGTTGTTTCCCATGTCTGTGTGGGTAAACAATGTGTTGACACACGGCAACAGTTCTGTAATGGCAATATGATGAGATGAGTCACACAATCCATATGATATATTGCACAATGATTCCTAGTTAACACATCCTTGAGACTATTCCTGTTATCTGACTGAGAATGCTTTTACCAGCATTCGCTGACAAAGAACGGGGACATCCCCTCTTTGCATCACATGAGGTACATTTCTTATGGTTTACAGTATGCTGTTATGTTCATATATCCAGATTGCTAGGAATTGCATTGACCTCCATGGGATGTGGAATAGCATGATCAGACAATGTGAACATTACTGTTCTGGGCAGATGTTTTCAAATACGATTGTGAGGCCTATATACATTGACATTGTGGAATACATCAGACCATCCTTTAGCTTAGCTTCTTGAGGTTGGCAGATATCAATATATATGATGTGTATGGGAATGTGCGCATACTTACCAGTAACGGATATCAGAGCAGGCTGTATTTGATCCAGTATGAAGAATGCGTCACGAGACATATGTTACATCACAAAGCTATCCTCTACTGTGGACTGTTGGATATTCTGGAAGACAATGGGGAAGGAGAAAAGAGATGTATTAGTAACCATAAGCCATGTACATTTGAGTTGGTTGTAATTAGTTTCAGACTTACATGGGAAGTACTCACGAATGACGTGGGCACGTAGTTGTGACCCCTGAACGTTATCCCCACCATCGGGAGGTACTGGACGCTCCGCCGGTTCAAGCGGAGCATCATCAATGTTCCCCAGACAGTTTGCCTGTACTGCTATATTGTGCAGAATACAGCAGGCCATGATGATGTGACAAACCTTCCCTGGTGTATACTGTAGCGCCCCGCCAGTGGAATGTAAACATCTGAAGCGCATCTTCAGGAGTCCAAAGGTGCGCTCTATTACATTCCGGGTTCTGGCATGGGCCGCATTGTACCTCTCCTCCCCCTCTGTGCGTGGATTGTTCACAGGGGTCAACAACCACTGCAAACACCTATATCCTGCATCACCTGAAGGAAACAAAAATGGGAGATGTAGATATGAATGGGAGTTTGTGCTGCTCGTTAAAGCATCTGTAAATATACGCAATGATTAATGTGACGTTAGTTTAGGGATCTCTGGCTTGGAACTTCATACTCCTATGACCACGTCACATCGGGTTAGGCACAGCAACAAGCTACGATGCAATGGCTCAGTCGGCACACCTTCTTTATGGCGCAACAATGGAATAACATTACAGTGGAACATTATGTATATTTTAGGGGATCCTTTATGGGTACTCACCCAGTAGCCACCCAGGTGGAGCTTCTCCAGACTCAAAATAACGATGGGTGGATGACTGACGCAGGATATGGGCATCATGAGTACTTCCCGGGAAGCCGGAAACCACATTTTGTATGCGCATGTCTGCATCACAAGCAGCCTGTACATTGATGGAATGATAGTGTTTGCGATTTCGGAACATGGCTTCTTGCTCTCTAGGAGGTATCAATGCTACATGTGTACAATCTATAGCACCGCGCACATTGGGGATACCTCCCATTCAAAATAAATCTGCTTTCACCTTCAAGATCTCTTCCCCAGTGTGGGGAAAACTGATGTATCTGGCAGCTTTCGGAACGATAGCATGGAGGAATGTGCTCAGGCACCTTGAAAGGCTTGCTTGAGACATTCCTCCTACTATGCTAACAGTGTTCTGAAAACTACCAGATGATAGGATGTGTATGGCGGCTAACATCCGTGTCATGCCTGGGATGGCTCTATTGGTCTGTGAGGAAGGCTCCATGTCCTCCCTCAGGACCGCATAGAGCTCCTCCAGGCTGGCACGGGTTAGCCTAAAACGCTCATACACTTCCACATCAGTTAACCCCTCTAATGTGACTCTCTCCCTGTACACCCTGGGTGCACTAATCCTCCTGGCAGGCTCCTGGGCCTGCTCACCCCCCTGTGGGTCTGGCTGTGCAGGAGCCCCCACTTCATGTGCCACACCCTCTAGGGGTCTCTCATCTGGCACCCCCATCAGCTGATCACCCACATCAAGGTCCTCCTCCCTGTCTGCAGGTGCCCTCATATCCCCCTGTCCCTGTGCCACTGGAGCTCTCTCCCCTAACTGACCCCCCACCATGAACCTAGGCATGTCCTGTGATGAGCCACTTGCCTGGCTTGGTTCCGGACCACCATGGATTGCATCAGCACGCTCACCCACATTCACTCCCAGCCACCCCTCTCTGTCACGCCTCAGCCACTCCACAGTCGCACGCCTGACATCCCGGTTTCCACTCTGCAACATTCGAAACAAATATCCATTCCTACGACGCTGCGCTCTCCTCACATACCTATACGCTGTACTCAGGTTGCTGCTATCCATGATGGTTCAGACTTGCTAATTCATGGATGATGGTGTGGTTATATAGCTTGCTAATTACCCCAGCTGTGATTATCCGGGTTGATTTCACAAATGGAAAAGCTCACTGGTGTATCTAAGCTTCATCATGTTATGAAGATCCCTGATTATGGATTTGTTGAGCCATTTTAATTAGTAACCCCTAATATTCTGGCCAACATTTGAATTTGGGCCCATGCTCCATGATCTATGTAATGTGGCGTGAAAATATATACAATATTTGTGTTCAAAAATCTAGATGTGATAAAAGAGATGTAAATCAGATAATGTTGATATGTTTAGGGGACACATTCTATCCTTTCTGAGTGCTAAAGGGTTAATTTGGCCGCCATTTTGAGGATGTACATGACACCAAAAAAATCTCTTTTATTAACATATTTGATCATTGTGGATTGTTTTTACAGTAATTCGAATGCCTTTTATTGCTTCCTTTACACTTTTAGGGCCCTTTCAGCCCTGTTTCATTTCAATGCTGTAAGTGCATCGTGTGGACTTCAACGGATGCGGCCGTAAATTAAATCTAGCCAGGCGTGAATCGCGGCCTTCCGAATGTAGGAAGGCCGTGACGTTTAGGCGCGCACGCAAGCTGGAAGGGGGACGGACTAGCCGCGCCCGGCACGAACCATCGAATAGCGGAATCACGCATCGCGCCACAGGTCGCACAGCCAATCACTTACGGGATAGAGCATTTGATTGACAGTGGGAGTGAATAAATAGGAATGACACGCACCCACGCCTCGACTGTGTTGTGATTTCGGACGAAGTAGCACGCGGTTCCAGGAGCTAGGTGGTTGAGAGTAGGTAAGTTGCTTTATTATCAAGTCGCGGTTTAAGTTCTTTTTACGGGAATCCGTTACTACATTTACGGATGCCGATGTAAAGAAGTACAATTGTGTTTTTGGCTTGTTTATAGGTGTTTGGAGGTAGTTTGGAGAGTTTGGGAGTTTATATCCGGCCCATAGGAGTTTGGAGGGAGGTAAGTTGCATTGTACATGCTTTTCATCCTATAAAGCTGTCTTTTATTTGTATGTTTTGCCAATTTCTATATTTACTGAATACACTGGTGAGAGGTACAATTGTGTTTTTTGCTTCTTTATAGGTGTTTTGAGTATTTTTGGTTGTGTGGGAGTTTGGATCCGGCCCATAGGAGTTTGGAGGGAGGTAAGTTGCATTGTACATGCTTTTCATCCTATAAAGCTGTCTTTTATTTGTATGTTTTGCCAATTTCTATATTTACTGAATACACTGGCGAGAAGTAAAATTGATTTCTTTGCTTGTTTATAGGTGTTTGGAGGATTTGGGATCTTGGATCCGGCCCTTAGGGGTTTGGAGGGAGGTAAGTTGCATTGTACATGCTTTTCATCCTATCAAGCTGTCTTTTATTTGTATGTTTTTCCAATTTCTATATTTACTGAATGCACTGGCGAGAAGTACAATTGTGTTTTTTTTTGCTGTTTGTTTTTGTGGGGAGAGGAGTTTTGTGGAGGGAGGTAAGTTATTTATATTTTTCTGTTTAATATTAGATCTGGCTCTCTCTCTCAAAATCTCTCTCTATCTCTCTCTATATATATATATATAGAGAGAGAGAGAGAGAGATTGATTATGAGTTTGAGTTTGATTCTGAGTTTGATTGAGTTTGATTTTGAGTTTGAGATTGAGTTTGAGATTGAGTTTGAGATTGAGTGTGATTGAGTTTGATTGAGTTTGAGTTTGATTGAGTTTGATTTTGATTGAGTTTGATTTTGAGTTTGATTTTGAGTTTGAGATTGAGCTTGATTTTGAGTTTGATTTTGAGATTGATTTTGAGATTGAGTTTGATTTTGAGTTTGAGTTTGATTTTGAGATTGAGTTTGATTTTGAGATTGAGTTTGATTTTGAGATTGAGTTTTATTTTGAGATTGATTGAGTTGTAGATTGAGTTTCAGTGAGATTTCTACACATATTTGCAATACACATAGGTGTTCCAAACTGCTTCTTCAATGGGGCTTGACAAGAACTTTTTTTTAGCCTAGAACAGCAGGACCATGTAGTTCCTACTACCTCTGGTACAGAGGATGGCTTCAGGATAGGTACCATGCCCATGAATATGTGCAGAATAAAATGCAGATAGGATATTAGTGGCCTCAGACATGGTCCACTCCCCACACATGATAGAAGCACACAGTAAATAGCCGCATGCCTTGTATATATGCAAACTGTAACTGACCCTTCCACATTGTTTATGAAAGTATTGATCTAGAGTGTTTCATCAGCGCCTCTCAGGTCCAGAGTGAGAGGTGCTGTACACCCCTCCCACTGCTGTCACAGGCTCTGTCCACTTAAGGTTGATTACTGCAGTTAGTTCCAACATTGATATCCAAGCAGAAATAGTGTTATAGGCGATCAGAATGGGGGACGAGCGTGGAGCAGGCAAACCCACTAAAACATTTCTTTATTTCTCTTTCTTTTCTTTTCAGGTGGTGATGGAGGGAGAGGAGCAGAGGGTGGAGCAGTGGCATGGAGTCCCGGGGCGTGGAGGTGGGGAAGAGGAAGGGAGGAGTGAGGAGGAGGTACTAGTGGAGGAGGGGGAGGTAGTGGAGGAGGAGGTAGTGGAGGAGGAGGTAGTGGAGGAGGTAGTGGAGGAGGGAGGAGACGAGGAGGGAGGAGAGGAGGAGGAAGGAGGGAGGGGGGAGGAGAAGGAGGGAGGAGAGGAGGAGAAGGAGGGAGGAGAGGAGAGGAGGGAGAAGGGAGGAGAGTAGAGGAAGGAGGGAGGAGAGGAGAGGAGGAGGGAGAAGGGAGGAGAGGAGAGGAGGAGGAGGGAGAGAGGAGAGTAGAGGAAGGAGGGAGGAGAGGAGAGGAGGAGGAGGGAGAGAGGAGAGTAGAGGAAGGAGAGGAGAGGAGGAGGAGGGAGAGAGGAGAGTAGAGGAAGGAGGGAGGAGAGGAGAGGAGGAGGAGGGAGAGAGGAGAGGAGAGGAAGGAGGGAGGAGAGGAGAGTAGGAGGAGGAAGGAGGAGGAGGAGGGAGAGTGGAGAGGGTCCTCATCCCCAGGCAGAAGAGCTAGAGGCTGGCGGCAGGTCCAGGGCCCACAATTATAGCCGGGAGGAGAACAGGGTCCTCCTGGAGGCCATCCGTGCCCGCCCCGTCATCACCTCGGGGGGTAGGGAAGTAAAGGCTGGGCCCCGTGCTACTGCTTGGCAGCAGGTGGTGGATCTGGTCAACGGTGTGGCGGGCCGTGGACGGAGTCTGCGGTCCATTAAGCACCGGTTTGACGACATCAGGGCCGCGGTGAGGAGGAAGATGGTGCAGGAGGCCGAGGGGCGGAGGGTCAAGTACCTTGCCCATGAAGGGATTGCAAGGGCCATGCTTGCACCCTCCGACGCAGCTGGAGCATCAGGCCCGGTGGAGCAGCAGGACCCAGCCTCCATGGCAGGTGAATATGACATACAGCAACATGCCACCACATGTGCATCACACACACTACACATGGCCATGACAATGACATGTCAGCTCCATGAAATAACAAGGGATAGAGTGATGCATCCTTAAATTCATGAAGCTGACAAATCACTGTCATTCCTGGTCACCACAACAGTAATCAAGCAATAGAGCAGGTGTGTCCAAACTCGGTCCTGGTGGGCCACACACATGGCTGGATTTGATAACCCTGCTGCGCACAGGTGAGTCAATCGCTTCTTCATTCATCCTGATTGACTCACCAGTGCACAGAAAGGATATCTTCCAATCCGGGAAAGAGTTTGGACACCCCTGTAATACAGAGTCCATGTATTGGTGTGCCCGTTCAGCCTACGCAGTTACAGACAGCAGCCGTAATACAGATAGAGTTGTGAGCCGAGAACCATCCAGAACAGAAACCTAAGAATAGATAACAGCTAGTATAAGATAGCTAATCAGAGTTGCAAAGAGGAGAATCATCCATATTCAAGGCTAGATGTCAGATAATTAGAAATGAACACCTATCAATGAGCTAATCAACATACTAATGACATGTACCTTTCTTCTCTATCTCTCAGCATCCAGGAGGAGCTCTGGGTCCTGTGACCATAGCGAGGAGGCGGGGCCATCAGCCCCGTACCAGGATCCTCCAGCACAGGGGGAGGAGGAAAGGAGATCAGAGGGCTCTGGGTCAGAGGATGGGCTGGTCATTGACCTTGCGGGGTCACCTGCCCCAAGCCCTGGGCCTATGCCCATCCTTGAGAGGCTTGCTCTGGGGCCCTCATCCCCCCAAGGGACAGCACCTCCTTCCCCACAAAGTGTGCTGGCCTGGTCACCACCGGGCACATTCTCCCCACCGGCTCCAGCTGTGGACCTCCCCGCATCACCTCACCACGCCCACCCAGCGGTGTCGTCGCCGCAGAGCCAGGCTGTGCAGGTGGAGACACTGGCCGTCCTGAAGGAGCTGCTGGCCAGCTGCCAGAGGATTGAGGCCAACCAGCTCCGGATGGATGCCAGCATCTCTGCCCTCAGGTCACAGATGACCCACAGCCTGGCCAGGCTGTCCAGGGAGGTGAGGAGGCACCACATGACATCGGAGCACCTTCAGGTCAGGCTGCTCAGACATGCCATGGTCCCCAGCCCAGCATCAACGGGGATCTCACAATCCCCCAGCCAAGAGCAGCCTGGCCCCTCCTCTCCTCCCATGTGTCCGCCACCGCCCAGACCACCGCTGCCTGGCACCGCCCGCCCCCCCCGCCCTCCCCCCCCCACCATCACCACCAGAGGGGAGACGGAGGATGGGCACAGGTGATGTGGGTCCTGGGCCCAAGCGGAGGAGGACATAGGGCCTCATTCAATTGCAATGTGGCCGATTGCTAAGGGATCAATTTGAGCACAGAGCATATTTTCTACAGATGTTTGTAGTTAGTGAACTTCTCTCCAAAAGCAAGGTCTTCACTAACTACAAACGTCTGTAAAGAAATATATGCTCTGTGCTTATATAGAGCCCTTTTCAATCGGCCATATCGCAATTGAATGACGCCCATAGGGTCTGCAGACATGTTTTCGCCTTCTCAACAGCACTCCTCAGTGACCATCAATTGGTCACAGGTTAAACACAACACAAAGGGCCTCATTAAAATGTGATTTGGGCAATTGAATAGGGCTCTATATAAGCACATAGCATATTGGTTTTACAGAAGTTTTTAGTTAGTGAAGACCTGGCTTTTGCATAGAAGTTCCCTAACTAAAAACTTGCTTTCAAAAAGATGCTGTGTGCTTATATAGAGCCCTATTCAATTTGTTACATAGCAATTTAATGAGGCTGTTAATTAGTAGTGTGACCAATACATTGTCACTAAGGAGTGCTGTTGAGAAGAGATGCTGCAGGCCCTATGATGTTTTCAGGCCTTATTTTTTAGGTTTTGTCTTTTTTTTTATTTTTTTATTTTAGGTCCATGAAGGCATCTCCTACATCTGCAAGCATTGTGGAGTAATTATGAGGTGGAGGGTTTTCCCAGTGCCTCTCAGGTAGACATGCCTTCAATGGCAGCCCCCTTAACATGTAGCTCCCACAATCTTAAAGCTATCATATAGCCACATATCTCCAACATGATTGTTGGTAGCTTAAATGTAGACTAATACCGCTATGGCGGTGGACTTGCAAAGTCTCACAATGGCATGTTAATAACAGCCAGCATTAATATATGCACTAGTGACGCATGTGATCCTGACCTCAATAGCAGTCTGAGAACAGATCTTTGGGTCTGATGTAAGAAACAGTGAATCTGGCTGCTGACCTTTGTGTCCTCTCCATAATAATGGCTATTTGCCCATATTTCTGATTATCCACAGACCTAGCTAATGGTTAGTAAAGCTTGCAGATGGGAATCAGGTGAGTTGGTATATTGGTACAGTATTTAGAACTGTACTGTACATACATCGTGATTCTAAATTGTTTTGGATCCTCCTCCGCATTTTTTGATTTGATCACTTCTTTCAGATTTTTGTTTGTTCAACACACTGTATGTGTGAAATTGGATTGGATTACACAGTCCAAAGGTTGAATCATCTGTTTAATTGAGCAGATCTAGTTACAAGTTGTAAGTGCTATGCACATAAATGGTTTCTTCAGTTAAATGAAGAGATTTCTGGTTCCGGTTGCAGCATGTGACCCTGGTAGGTGCTATGCATCATGCTTATTCTAGACTATTAGATTGACCCCTGTAGGTTTCCCCTTTTTTCCAGCCTCTTGCTCTTCAAGGACCCGCCCACACCACACCCATGATATTAATGCAGTTTTGACCACTGCTGATTGTGGTCTGTGTATCAAATAAAGCTTTGTTATACTGTTATGTGAATGCACAATCTTGACCACTGCTGATTGTGGTCTGTGTATCAAATAAAGCTTTGTTATACTGTTATGTGAATGCACAATCTTGACCACTGCTGATTGTGGTCTGTCTATCAAATAAAGCTTTGTTATACTGTTATGTGAATGCACAATCTTGACCAATGCTGATTGTGGTCTGTGTAAAAAATAAAGCTTTGTTAGACCTTTCTGACTGCGTCCATGTGTTATGAATATGTTTGGTTCAGGGAAATCCACATGCATTACATTAGTGTCACATTCCTCTAAATGTAAACTGATGATCCATAGTTAACATGCAATAGATCAATACATCTAAAACTGTTGAGGAGTCAGAATAGCTTGAGATATCATCTGATCCCAAATATCATATCTACTACTAATATAGGGTTAATACCCATGACAAGTCTGATTAGCGATACTGTGGAGTAGGAACATTCCCCTGAGGGCCTACAATGAATAGGACAGGTGACACTGGAGTGCTTTTCCAGTTCCTTCTCTAGTTGATTGGGATTAGTCTGACCTCTCTGATAAGACGTACCCCCCTACACTGGCCCGATGTAGGCTAGCTCACAGCTTCATTGAAGTACACAAACCCCTTCACCCACATCAGTTAGCATATGTGTGAATACAGTTAGTTGCCCAATAATGAACATGCATTGGCTAAATATCCTTTGGTTATCATATGTAGTAATGGTCATGCACATGCCAATCTGACAAACCATGCTGCAACATGCATAATATGATTAAAGCCACACTACCCAATTCAATATCAAGAGTAAAACATGAGTCAGGTCATATGAACCCTTTGCCACGCACATGAGCTCTATTGGGATCCCTTAAATCTCTATCTAATTGCATATACATCTAGCTCATCACATCTACATTAGAGAATACAAATAGTGGCCAAATCAGACCGCCACTTGGCATATATCAAGTACCAGGGGAATATTTCATTATATGTGGTTAAGTTCTTCAGTTGTGTCCGACTCTCCGTGACCCTATGGACTGCAGCACATTCAGCTAGGTCTCTGCCTTTGCTGTTCTCCAAAGTTTGAAGGCCAAAGAGATTGGAGTGGGTTGTCAGTTCCTTCTCAAGTGGATTGGACCTTGTCTGATCTCTCTGCTATGACCTGCCCACCTACAGTAGCTCCCAGCATCATTCAGGTACACAAGCCCCTTCACACTACTTAGCAATGCTGAAGGGGACCAGGGTAACATGCACCACACATATCTACTCTGACCCATCAGGAAGGGCCGCAAGCTCTGGGATCGACAGCAAACTCACCGCCATCAGGCATAATCTCTGCTACGCCCATCCTGGTGGGAGCCATGTGCCAGGTGTCTAGTTATTCCCATTTGGTGAACTTCCAAACTGTTCTGCTATTTATCAATTTACATGGGTGAGGGTTGCTAAGTGGTGGTGGTGGTGAAGCAGCTTGTGTACCTGAATGAAGCTGTGAGCTACTGTAGGTGGGCAGGTCATAGCAGAGAGATCCGACAAATCCCCATTCCACTAGAGGAGGAACTGACAACCCACTCCAATCTCTTTGGCCTTCAAACTTTTGAGAACAGCACAGGCAGAGACCTAGCTGAATGTGCTGCAGTCCATAGGGTCACGGAGAGTCGGACACAACTGAAGAACTTAACCACATATAATGAAATATTCGCCTGGTACTTGATATATGCCAAGTGGCGGTCTGATTTGGCCACTATTTGTATTCTCTAATGTAGATGTGATGAGCGAGATGTGTATTCTATCGTTGATCAACCATATAGCGTGCATCGAATGTGCGCTGTCATCTACGCACCGACACATGCGCGCATCATCAACAGCAGGCCCGAGAGGAGGCTAGCGGATCTAATGATTAGGATTAGGCAGTGGGGTGTAAGGATTAGGATTAGGCTGCGGCTACAAGGGTTAGAAGGGTTTATGGCATTAGGTCATATCACTTGCGCCCTTTCATCGACGCCCAACAGTCCAAAATATTAGAACTGCGCAATGATGTGGGACCGCTCATGTCAGCTGCATGTTGTCAAAACACATTTGCTGTGCGCGCCAATATTGGGGTGACATATTCTATTATGGGGCTGTTTTAGAGGCTACAATGGAACCTATATGTGTGCTGACCAATCAAACATATGAGGAATATTAAACTAATTTGAAGTCTTGTTAATTTGTAGGCTGTAATGCTTGGGCCTCCATTTTAGGGTTACAGCAGTTACATGCAGACTGCAAAAACCGTAACAAAATGGATACCTTTAACCTCCAAGCACGTACAGCCTTTAAAAACGAGCTGCGGGCTTGGAGGACAGCCCGCACGGGCTTGAATACGGAGCTACGGGCTTGGTCAGTGAAGTCCGTGGGACTTGTACGGATTTTAAAATCAAAGTACAATTTGGCGATGTGCAAGCTTGAGAATGTTTGGCTAGTAATCCTCATGCCCCCCCGTTATGTTCCCCATCATTTACTGTGCTTTGCAGTGCTGGATTGAATATATATTGGCTATTACAATGCTTGGTTTGCGGCCCTCCATCTCCAAACCCGTACGGGTTTGAACAAGGACCAGCCCGCGGAACTACGGGACGTAAAGTAATTTGTAAATAATATATCTGATTTGGGCTGATGTGCAAGCTTGAGAGGGTGTTGCTATTAATCCTCGTGTCCCCCATTATGATGCCTAGCATTTACGGAGCTTTACAGTGCATTCTCGATTTTATATTTGCAATTTCAGTTTTCGGACTTTGCGGCCGGAAAACAAGATTTACGGGCGCTAGGAAAAAGCTTCCGGCCGTTTGCATGATATGCGGCCGGCCGGAAGGGGATATCCTTGCGGCGCCGTATAATTGAATTGCAAGGTAAAAGTAGCTCTACACAGGGCCGTAAGACGGCCGCAAGGAATCGCAGCTTTGCGGCCGTTTTACGGCCGATAATTGAATGAGGCCCATAGTATTTAAGGTTGAAAAAAGACTTTCAGTCTTTCAAGTTCAACCTTTTAAGATCTCCTCTGATCTGCAATATGCGGATTAACTATTAATTCATTAGTTGTTAATTAATTATTAATCAATTATTTCATGTTTTTTTTTATTTTTATTATTATTATTAATTAGCTCAGAGGAAGGCAAATAGAGAAAAAAAACAAAAAAAACAAGCGAGACTTAGCCAATTGTCTCAAGGGGAAATGTAAAAAATTTGGATCATTACTGTCTCTCTAATTATCCATGATAACCCTGAATACCCTTTTTAATTAGAAATAAATCTAGTCCCCTTTTAAAGTTATCTATCGAATCCGCTGTCACCACCTCCTCTGGTAGAGAATTCCACAGATTAACCACCCTTACTGTGAAGAACCCTTTTCTTTCTTTGAGGTGGAATCTTTTTACTTCTAACCTCAAGGGATGTCCTCTTGTCAGTTGAAAATCTCTTGGCACAAAAAGCTCCCCCGACAAATCTTTATACTGACCCTGGATGTATTTATATAAGGTAATCATATCTCCTCTTAAACTTATTTTCTCTAGCAAAAAGTCGTCTAATTTGGTTAGTCTTTCTTCATAACTTAGCCCCTCCATTCCCCTTATTAGTTTTGTTGCCCTTCTCTGTACCTTTTCCAGCTCTAAAATGTCCTTTTTATGAAGTGGTGCCCAAAATTGTACTCCATATTCCAAATGAGGGCGTACTAGAGATTTGTATAGTGGCAGAATTATATTTGCTTCCCTGGCTTCTATACCCTTCTTAATACATGCTGATATTTTATTTGCCTTTGCAGCTGCTGCTTGGCTTTGAGTACTGTTACCTTGGTGGTTGTCCACAAGCACTTCCAAATCCCTTTCAATATCTGAAACACCTAGATTTGCTCCATTAAGATTATAAATTGCATGGCTATTTTTCCTTCCCAGATGCATAACCTTACATTTATTCGTATTAAATCTCATCTGCCATTTAGATGCCCATTCCTCAATTTTATGTAAATCCCCTTGGAGGGAAAGCACATCATTTTCTGATTTAATTACCTTGCACAACTTTGTGTCATCAGCGAAAATGGAGACCCCACACTCCAATCCTACCTCTAAGTCATTAATAAATATGTTAAAAAGCAGAGGACCTAATACTGAACCCTGAGGAACCCCACTTACCACATTAGTCCAATCGGAGTATGTTCCATTTACAACAACCCTTTGCTTCCTGTCTTTTAGCCAGCTCTCAATCCATGAGCAGATATTTACTGCAATTCCTGTATCTCTTAGTTTGCCCAATAGTCTCCCATGTGGCACTGTATCAAAAGCCTTTACAAAATCCAAAAAGACTACATCCACTGAGTTGCCTTGATCCAGGTTCCTACTAACCTCCTCATAGAAACTAATTAGATTTGTTTGACATGACCTATCCCTCATAAATCCATGCTGACTCCTACTTATAACACTGTTCAAATAGACATAGTCTTGTATATTATCCCTTATTAACCCTTCTAAAAGCTTCCCCACTACAGAAGTGAGGCTCACTGGTCTATAATTCCCCGGATTTGATTTTGCTCCCTTTTTAAATATAGGTATCACATCAGCTTTTCTCCAGTCATCTGGTAGAGACCCTGTGTTGAGTGAATCTTAAAAAAAAAAAAAAAAAAATTATAAGATGAGATTTAGATATTTAAAATAAGTAGGCAGATAAAAAATTTCCAGAGTACAACAAATAAAGTATCCTATTAGAGCTGGACATCTGATATGGGTTGGAGAGAAGTGTAGAATTATAAAATAAAATAAAAAAACACAACTTACAATTGCATTGATTTTTTCCCCAAATAGTGATGTTATTGCTAATTTGTTAATAAATTTAAAAAAACAGAAAATGATATGATCACTACAGAGGCCCATTAAATACATTTGAGCTCACTAGTTTTATCCAGAACCAATCTATATTATTTATCTTAAATGAAGACCTATGAATACAGAATGTGCTATTTTGAAGAATTAGCAATGATCATTGCCACAATGTGTTTAGAAAGTAGAAATAAATGCAGTCTTTAGTAAAATGTCTATAATATGCAAACCTGTTTTAATTTTGTTTGGTAACTGGATAAGACTGAAATTGAAAACACAACTTCCCCTTCGCTGGCCAGAAAGATCAAAATGTGTATTGCGGTCTCTCTCTCTCTCAAGAATGAATTAGACAAACTTGATATAATGACTCCCATTACTCTTCAGCTTTAAACCATATCTCAGAGCACAGATGGCAGTACATAACAGAGTAATTTCTGAATGATGTTAACAAAACAAAACCACCACCAGGACAGCATTAAAAAACATATTTTATTACAAAATGAAAAGAATAAACATTGGTGGAAAAAAAAATCTGCTACAATGGAACGGATTAGTAGTCTTCTGATATTTGGTACTGATATTCACATATTTTCAAATAGACATGTCATGCACAGTTTAATTTGGCAGCACATTGGGAGTTAAAATTATTATTGGAAATTCAAGCGTAAAGAGGTAGGAACAGCAAACAAAATTAGTTACAATTCATATCACTGCTGTCGTAACATGACAAATGCCACTTCCATTACAATTTGGGAACTTTGACTATGACAGACTAGTGTGAAAGCATTATAGTGCAAATCTTATTTTTGTGCATATTTGGAGAGAAAGTTTTGTATGGAGAGTGCAAGATCAACAAATCAAATTGGAGTATGGAAGAATGTTAAAACAATCCAGTCAGTAATGTTGTTTTCAGTACTTGCAGCAGCATCCAAAATGGACACTGGTTACAACATTAAAATAACTGAAAGTTATCATGTAAGCTAAAGCAGGTAATGTTCATGATGTGCTTGATTAGGTTGTCCCTTATCCTGTTCACACACATTCTCATATTCATAGATCAGGATATAAAAGGTGTAGACGCACTAAGGATCACAATGGTTGCAAAGTACTTCTCCTAGGCTGCCATGGCAATGTTCCCCATAGGAAATAGACACCACAGTATTGAGCAACCGACATGAAGCTTTTGCAAAGCTTATTGAATCTAGGCAAAGTATATGGAGTGCTGGGAGTATTTAAAATTTCATATTAAGCTACTGTCTCAAAGTTGTATCTATGTGTATAAATAGGTATGTCATAAATCTAAATTTACTGTTTCATAAGTAAAAAAAAAAAAAAAAAAATACAAAGGCACATACTGTATGTTCAAGCAGTCCTGTCCTTAAAATATACCAAACTAAAAGTTGCTCTAATAACAGCCTTTTCGCAACAAAAGTAGAAATTAAATGAAACCTTAATTAAGCTATTAATTCTGTTATTGACTAAAACTATTGTAGCTGCCACATAATAGAGTCAAGTAGTAGTGTATATATATATACACACACACACAAAACCCAGTAGGGTCGTTGTTATAGTTTCTACCTGTGTTGTAGTATTCAAAGCATTATTTGTGACAACTCTAATGCATTTGGCTACATTGAAGTATAGCAAATACACTTGGAAAAAAAATGAAATCTAAAAAGTAGGCAAATATGTACTCCCTGTTTATCAATTTATTCAATTGGTTTAAATGTTTTAGGATGATTGTTCTGCAGAACCATTTACAAAATAACTACTGTAGAGTAGCTTTGGGGGCCTCTGATCTAGAACACCTTTTAGATTTTATACATATATGTTTTGCAGTAATTGTTCCAAATAAAGTTAAGTGAACATTTACTTTTAATTAAGAAAAGCACAGAATATTTATATATAAAAAAAGTCTTATAAATAACAAAAACATAAGATACAAAGAAGAATTAAATGTGTTTGTGTGTTAGAAAACGTGGGGCAATTATTGCTTCGCACAGAATAAATCTCTTCCTGCAGCAACATTTACAACACTTTACACTACCAGTTAAATGTAATTTCTAAGATTTTCTTTGGAATAACTTAATTTATTAATGAATTCAGTTAAAAAAAAAAAATACAATTTTGAATATTGTATTAAATTCTGCTACACTGGAGATGACATTTGCTTTTGTTACTAACAGGATCCGTCACATGGGAGGGATATTGAATATAGAGAACACATCAATGTACTTCTATTAAAAGGCTGCCACACTAAAGTAGAAAATTAACAATAAGATTAAATAAAAAAAGTGCTACTCCTAGTAGAATAATCTTTAGATTCTAACCAGCAAGAAGAACATTAAAAGTCAGACATGGATGCCCTCACACACAAGCAGAGTCTGCTAAAATAAGAATTTCTCTTAAAAACGGTTTTATGTTAATGGCTTACACAGCTACTTGTATTGTTGGGGTGAGTCATATTTCACAAACATGAATTTTACTACAAATGATCCTTTAAGATGCAAATAAGGTTATAGGTGCATATTGATATTAACTGTAGCATAGATTGCAAGAGATGTTATAAGCTATTCCCTCGGAACAGCAAGTCTGATAAATATAGACATTTAAAAATTAGTTTTCTTTTAAGAGATTTTTCTATTGTGAATTCAAAAAGTACAGACTGTGTATAAAACGATCATGCACAGTATGCATATAAAAACGGGTAATTACCAGAATTTTTACCTCTTATCAAATTCCAATGAAGAATTTACCCTTACAAACTGAAAATTAACTCCTTGTTCCTTAAATAGCAAGTCCTCATTGCTCTCTATTCCTCAAATGATATTATTCATGCATTTACTTCTCACATTACCCACATTTGCCTAGCATTGATACGGTATCAGGCTTCTTCCAGCTTATTGACTTGGCCATGGATATGTGTCATACAGTACTGAATCTCTTTGTATAATAAACCATTACTGTACACATCTGTTAGTGTTTGCTTTAACTGCCTTTGACATTTGTAAAGCAGATTTGGAGGTGCTTAGTTTTGGAGAAGCTAGTTTCTGTAAAGCCCACTTGTGACAGACGGACAGTCCATTCAGAGAGAAATTGCTCCAACTCTGATCCATCGGTTATCTTGATGCCCTTTAAAGAACTGGACTCAAGAAATTTCTGAGAACTGACTATACAATGGCCGCTGATCACAGACTTCTATCAACCTGAAAGAGAATAGAATATCTATTTAGGAACAAAGAACAGTAAAAAGAGAGACCAAAGTCACTCCAGTGTCCCTTTAAAAATGTGTCAAGAGAATAGTGAAAAGCAGAAAAAAATAAATCCAGCTAATCTCAGCTTCCAAATACATGGGCTACAACAAAACATTATCTAGTGGGAAGTCTGATTTTGATATACATTAACGAAACAAACATTTCCAGTTAAACAATTTTATGTAGTTTCTTATAAAGAATATAATCTCCACAAACAAAAGCCATTATAGTAGTTTTAATCCTACTTGAGGGAAAAATCAAAATGTACAGCTCCTGGATGCATCTCAATGACTTCTTTCAGAATATTTCACCTTGCTCACTTTTAAGAATACAAGATTTTCTGAGACCGATGGAAATTGTGTTTATGAAACAAGGACTGGTCATTCTCATAAAACGGGATGCTATAGTTAACACCATCACATTTTAATAAAACATCAGGATTCAACATTCCTCTAGAATGGACTACATACATCAAGTACTTTATGGACCATAAGGTTTTTGATGATGACATTGTTCCTTAAAGAGGTGTGTAATTTTCTTCAAAGATTGCCCTGACATGGTAATGATTTCATTGTTTTGTAGAAGGTGTTACTCATGTTAAAAAAAAAGAGTATATTGCAGTATGAATAATTTACCCAATAATTCCAGCTGGGATCATCAACAATATGGCCCCAAACAGGAAGGGGAATCCTTTCATGAAGTTCAGGGTGGCTGGGTACAGAGAGTTGAACACTCCTGTAGACAATAGATAGGAGACACCCTCGACACAAGCCACAGAGGAAAACAGTGCCCCTGGGGAGAAAGAATAAATACAAGTTAACAAGATACTAGTCATCATAGGATTACAAAACTAAAGTATAACCATAGTGGGAGAACTGAAGTTTAAATGAACATACATAACTCAATTAAAGGCTTTGTAGCTAACGGAGGTTGAACATTAGTAAATAGCTCTCAGTTTACAGTCTCAAGAGTGGCTGTGTTGGTCTTGTTTTGAGTGACAGGAAGACACAGCACATGCAGAGAATAAGCAAATGGTATCAGGAGAACATGTAAATAAAATAGGTATGAGAAAAGGTAGGAGGTAAAGTCATCACAATTTAATGTGCACAATGCATGAAGACTGTGCAGTTAAAGTTCTGGAAATAAACATAATTTTAAAGCAAGTCTCAGATTAGTCCTCACAAAAACTGCTTTAAAAGGTCCACTTAATTCAGCACAATTTTGACCACATCACAGTAAAGGCATGTTGAAATATATACATTTTTCACTGGGAAACCAGTCAAAATAAAACCCCTGTACATGTGGAACAGACTGCCACATGGTGGCATTACTAAATTCAATCAGGTTGCAGGGGTGTGTTCCCCATATCAAGCCAATGGTAAGAATGCTTAAACTTCCAGCTTGAAGGGAACAGACCTTGTCATTTCTTAAGGCAGAAAATTCAGGTTTCTGCTCTCTTGACACTCTGAAATTTAAGCAGATTATTACTCTGCTGCTCCGATGCTGCCCATGTATAGATCAAAAAACAAAAAAACAAAACAACCCATAACAAATCTCTCTGTGCAGGCATGGAATGCTGAACGCACGTAAAACAGGTCAACTATGGGTTAACGAGTCAGTCCCGTATAAACGGAGTACACGGGATGCAGTGTGATCAATCATGGCCTCACACACCGCACGCTGCCCTTAGCAATCTGGTATTACTCATGCAACAGGGAATGGGCAGGACAGTCTTGTATGAAAACATATATTTAAAACTTACATTTTTTAGCTGTTAGTGTTATAAAAAACAAAAACAAATCACAGATCATTTTAACATGCCATCTTGTGCTCTTTCACACCATGAAGAGCATTACAGTGAGGTAAATGGCCGTTTAATGTATTTGTCAAGGTTGGATAAAAATACAAAATATCGTCCTATGGAAAAACAAAATCAGGCCTAGGGCAATAATCATTTACACATTTAGTGGGCCACATGAGGCCTTTAGAACAGTAGTTCTCATCTGCTGGTCACAGACAGTTACGGTCCCTGAGGTCTTTTCTGTCATTCTTCAGGCAAAGAGGGACTAGGCGAGGGATGAGAGAAAGTAAATTTGAAAGAGAAAGAAAGATACTAAAAAATGTTAACCACCATTCATTCCAGATTTTGGCAGATTATTGAAAATTGCCTAAAACCAAAATCCACATGCCTGAACTATACATTTTATTATCCACTAGTAAATTGCTCTAAAAAATGACAGTATAATTTTTAATCTCCCCCTCCCCTCCCTCTCAACCCTCCCCTGGCGTCTTAGTCTACCCCCTCCCTCTCTGCCCTGGCATCTTCCTCTACCCCCTCCCTCCCTCCCTCCCTCTCTCCCCTGGCGACTTCCTCTACCCCCTCTCTCCCCTGGCGTCTATCTCTACCCCCTCCCTCCCTCTCTCTCTCCCCTGGCGTCTTCCTCTACCCCCTCCCTCTCTCCCTCCCCTGGCGTCTTCCTCTACCCCCTCCCTCTCTCCCTCCCCTGGCGTCTTCCTCTACCCCCTCCCTCTCTCCCCTGGCGTCTTCCTCTACCCCCTCCCTCTCTCCCCTGGCGTCTTCCTCTACCCCCTCCCTTTCTCCCCTGGCGTCTTCCTCTACCCCCTCCCTTTCTCCCCTGGCGTCTTCTTCTACCCCCTCCCTCTCTCCCCTGGCGTCTTCCTCTACCCCCTCCCTCCCTCTCTCCCCTGGCGTCTTCCTCTACACAAGGGAGAGAGAGAAGGAGAAAATGAGACACAAGTGAGGGAGAGGAGGGGGAAAAGGAGGCACAAGGGAGGGAGAGGAGGAAGGAAATTATACACAAGGGAGAAGGGATGAAACACAAGGAAGGGAGAGGAGGGGAGAAATGAAACACAAGGGAAAGAGTGAGAAGGGGGGAAATGAGACACAAGTGAGGGAGAGGAGGGGGAAAGGAGATACAAGGGAGGGAGAGAAGGGGGGAAATGAGACAAAAGGTAGGGGGGAATGAGACACAAGGGCGGGGAGGAGGGGAGAAATGAGACACAAGGGGGGAATGAGACACAAGGGAGAGTGAGGAGGGGGTAAAGGAGATACAAGAGAGAGAGAGGAAGGAGGAAATGAGACACAAGGGAGGGAGAGGAGGGGGAAATGAGACACAAGGGAAGGGGAAATGAGACACAAGGGAAAGAGAGAAGGGGAAATGAGACACAAAGGAAAGAGGGTGGGGTAAATGAGACAAAAGGGAGGTAGAGGAGGGGGAAAAGGAGACACAAGAGAGGTAGAGGAGGGGGTGACACACAAGGGAGGCAGAGGAGGAAGGAAATGAGACAAGGGTGGAAGGGGAGGGGAGAAATGAGACAAGGGAGAGAGAGGAAGGGGGAAATGAGACACAAGGGAGGCAGAGGAGTGGGTAAATGAGACACAAGGGAGGGGATAAATGAGACACAAGGGAGGGAGAGGAGGGGGAAATGAGGCACAAGGGAGAGAGGAGGGGGGAAATGAGACAAGGGAGGGAGAGGAGGGGGGAAATGAGACACAAGGGAGGGAGATGAGGGGGGAATGAGAAACAAGGAAGTAGAGACTCGCAATGAGCACCAAAGGTGCTTAGCGCGGGGCTCGTGTTGAGTGCCAAGGTGCTCACATTGGGTGGCAAATAGCATTGCCAGGTTTAACATTTTATTCCCCTCATTTTTGACGGGCAAGTAGCTAGTTAGCTTATAAATAACCATATAAAATAGAACTTGATTCGTACAAAAGTTCTGACGAGATAGTGTTTTTAATGCAAAAAAACTACTTACATGCTTCACAGTGGGGATGGTATTCTTTTCACTATAGGCCTTGTTGACGCCTCTCCAAACATAGCGCATATGGTTGTGACCATAAAGCTCTATTTTGGTTTTGTCACTCTAAACTACAGTGTGCCAGAAGCTGTGAGGCATGTCAAGGTGCTCTGGGGCATATTGTAACCAGGCTTTTTTGTGGCATTGGCACAGTAAAGGCTTCTTTCTGGCAACTCGAGCATGCAGCTCATTTTCAAGTTTCGCCGTATTGTGCTCCTTGAAGCAACCACACCGTTTTTTTTCCCAGAGCAGCCTGCATTTCTCCTGAGGATACCTGTGGGTTTTTCTTTGTATTCCAAACAATTCTTCTGGCAGTCGTGGCTGAAATCTTTCTTGGTCTACCTGACCTTGGCTTGGTATCAAGAGATCCCCAAATGTTCCACTTCTTAATAAGTGATTGAACAGTACTGACTGGTATTTTCAAGGCTTTAAATATCTTTTTATATCCTTTTCCATCTTTTTGAAGTTACCTTGTTACGCAGATCTTGTGAGTTCTTTTCTGCTACCCAGGGCTGAGTATCTAGCCTGCTCAGTGCATCCAAGTGAGAGCTAACAAACTCATTGACTATTTATACATAGACACTATTAACCCACGTTTAATTGCCATTTTAACGAGTGTGTGTCACCTTGTGTGTCTGTAACAAGGCCAAACATTCAGTATGTAAAGTTTTGATCAGGACCTTTTGGGTGATTTCTGTTATCATTAGGATTTAAAAAAGGAGCCTTCAAAAAAAAAAACATTTTATGCATGATCAGTCATATTTTCCAAATAAATGCCAAAATTTCACATTTTCTGCCAGGGTATGCAAACTTTTGAGCACAACTGTATATTCTGGCATTTAGATAATATAATTTCTAGCTCTGTTGTAATCCTTTAGAATGTAAAAAGAAGCACATGAATAAAATCTTTGATTTCTTCAGTGGCCCTTTAACTATAAAATGATTAAATAGGAAGGTTTAATACATGATTTGCAATAAATTCCATGTTCTAAGTGGATACATTCAATGTAGTTTTTAGATTGAACATTTAAAACTTGGCATTGTAGTTTCCAGAGGATCTCCTCTTCGTCTCTAGTTAGGTGTCCAAAAGACCACAATAACCACTACAATGAAGTGGGCAGATAAAAAATTTACAACAAATAAAGTATCCTATTACAGCTGGACATCTGATATGGGTTGGAGAGAAGTGTAGAATTATAAAATAAAAAAACACACACAACTTACAATTGCATTGATTTTTTCCCCCAAATAGTGATTTTATTGCTAATTTGTTAATAAATTAAAAAAAACAGAAAATGATATGATCACTACAGAGGCCCATTAAATACATTTGAGCTCACTAGTTTTATCCAGAACCAATCTATATTATTTATCTTAAATGAAGACCTATGAATACAGAATGTGCTATTTTGAAGAATTAGCAATGATCATTGCCACAATGTGTTTAGAAAGTAGAAATAAATGCAGTCTTTAGTAAAATGTCTATAATATGCAAACATGTTTTAATTTTGTTTGGTAACTGGATAAGACTGAAATTGAAAACACAACTTTCCCTTCACTGGCCAGAAAGATCAAAATGTGTATTGTTGTCTCTCTCAAGAATGAATTAGACAAACTTGATATAATGGCTCCCATTACTCTTCAGCTTTAAACCATATCTCAGAGCACAGATGGCGGTACATCATATTTTGTTCAGCTTTAGGAGTTTGACAGGAGTATAACAGAGTATTTCTGAATGATGTTAACAAAACAAAACCACCACCAGGACAGCATTAAAATATATATTTTATTACAAAATGAAAAGAATAAACATTGGTGGAAAAAAAAATCTGCTACAATAGAACGGATTAGTAGTCTTCTTATATTTGGTACTGATATTCACATATTTTCAAATAGACATGTCATGCACAGTTTAATTTGGCAGCACATTGGGAGCTAAAATTATTACTGGAAATTCAAGCGTAAAGAGGTAGGAACAGCAAACAAAATTAGTTACAATTCATATAACTGCTGTCGTAACATGACAAATGCCACTTCCTTTACAATTTGGGAACTTTTCACTTTAATAGGTCATGACAGACTAGTGTGGAAGCATTATAGTGCAAATCTTATTTTTGTGCATATTTGGAGAGAAAGTTTTGTATGGAGAGTGCAAGATCAACAAATCAAATTGGAGTATGGAAGAATGTTAAAACAATCCAGTCAGTAATGTTGTTTTCAGTACTTGCAGCAGCATCTAAAATGGACACTGGTTACAACGTTAAAAATAACTGAAAGTTATCATGTAAGCTAAAGCAGGTAATGTTCATGATGTGCTTGATTAGGTTGTCCCTTATCCTGTTCACACTCATATGCATAGATCAGGATATAAAAGGTGTAGACCCACTAAGGATCACAATGGTTGCAAAGTACTTCTCCTAGGCTGCCATGGCAATGTTCCCCATAGGAAATAGACACCACAGTCTTGAGCAACCGACATGAAGCTTTTGCAAAGCTTATTGAATCTAGGCAAAGTATATGGAGTGCTGGGAGTATTTAAAATTTCATATCAAGCTACTGTCTCAAAGTTGTATCTATGTGTATAAATAGGTATGTCATAAATCTAAATTTACTGTATCACAAGTAAAAAAATAAATAAAAAAACAAAACAAAGGCACATACTGTATGTTCAAGAAGTCCTGTCCTTAAAATATGCCAAACTAAAAGTTGCTCTAATAACAGCCTTTTTGCAACAAAAGTAGAAATTAAATGAAACCTTAATTAAGCTATTAATTCTGTTATTGACTAAAACTATTGTAGCTGCCACATAATAGAGTCAAGTAGTAGAACCCCAAAACAAGTAGGGTCGTTGTTATAGTTTCTACCTGTATTGTAGTATTCAAAGCATTATTTGTGACAACTCTAATGCATTTGGCTACATTGAAGTATAGCATATACACTTGGAAAAAAAATGAAATCTAATATGTAGGCAAATATGTACTCCCTGTTTATCAATTCATTCAATTGGTTTAAATGTTTTAGGATGATTGTTCTGCAGAACCATTTACAAAATAACTACTGTAGAGTAGCTTTGGGGGCCTCTGATCTAGAACACCTTTTAGATTTTATACATATATGTTTTGCAGTAATTGTTCCAAATAAAGTTAAGTGAACATTTACTTAAAGAAAAGCACAGAATATTTATATATAAAAAAAAGTCTTATAAATAGCAAAAACATAAGATACAAAGAAGAATTAAATGTGTTTGTATGTTAGAAAACGTTAGAGGTGGGGCAATTATTGCTTCTCACAGAATAAAGGTCTTCCTGCAGCAACATTTACAACACTTTACACTACCAGTTAAATGTAATTTCTAAGATATTCTTTGGAATAACTTAATTTATTAATGAATTCAGTTAAAAAAAAAATACAATTTTGAATATTGTATTAAATTCTGCTACACTGGAGATGACATTTGCTTTTGTTACTAACAGGATCCGTCACATGGGAGGGATATTGAATATAGAGAACACATCAATGTACTTCTATTAAAAGGCTGCCACACTGAAGTAGAAAATTAACAATAAGATTAAATAAAAAGTGCTACTCCTAATAGAATAATCTTTAGATTCTAATCAGCAAGAAGAACATTAAAAGTCAGACATGGATGCCCTCACACACAAGCAGAGTCTGCTAAAATAAGAATTTCTCTTAAAAACTGTTTTATGTTAATGGCTTACACAGCTACTTGTATTGTTGGGGTGAGTCATATTTCACAAACATGAATTTTACTACAAATGATCCTTTAAGATGCAAATAAAGGTTATAGGTGCATATTGTTATTAACTGTAGCATAGATTGCAAGAGATGTTATAAGCTATTCCCTCGGAACAGCAAGTCTGATAAATATAGACATTTAAAAATGAGTTTTCTTTTAAGAGATTTTTCTATTGTAATTTCAAAAAATACAGACTGTGTATAAAACGATCATGCACAGTATGTATATAAAAACGGGTAATTACCAGAATTTTTACCTCTTATCGAATTCCAATGAAGAGTTTTCCCTTACAAGCTGAAAATTAACTCCATGTTCCTAAAATAGCAAGTCCTCATTGCTCTCTATTCCTCAAATGATATTATTCATGCATTTACTTCTCACATTACCCACATTTGCCTAGCATTGATACGGTATCAGGCTTCTTCCAGCATATTGACTTGGCCATGGATATGTGTCATATAGTACTGAATCTCTTTGTATAATAAACCATTACTATACACATCTTTTAGTGTTTGCTTTAACTGCCTTTGACATTTGGAAAGCAGAAGATTTGGAGGTGCTTAGTTTTGGAGAAGCAAGTTTCTGTAAAGCCCACTTGTGACAGACGGACAGTCCATTCAGAGAGAAATTGCTCCAACTCTGATCCATCGGTTATCTTGATGCCCTTTAAAGAACTGGACTCAAGAAATTTCTGAGAACTGACTATACAATGGCCGCTGATCACAGACTTCTATCAACCTGAAAGAGAATAGAATATCTATTTAGGAACAAAGAACAGTAAAAAGAGAGACCAAAGTCACTCCAGTGTCCCTTTAAAAATGTGTCAAGAGAATAGTGAAAGGCAGAAAAAAATAAATCCAGCTAATCTCAGCTTCCAAATACATGGGCTACAACAAAACATTATCTAGTGGGAAGTCTGATTTTGATATACATTAACGAAACAAACATTTCCAGTTAAACAATTTTATGTAGTTTCTTATAAAGAATATAATCTCCACAAACAAGAGCCATTATAGTAGTTTTAGTCCTACTTGAGGGAAAAATCAAAATGTACAGCTCCTGGATGCATCTCAATGACTTTCAGAATATTTCACCTTGCTCACTTAAGAATACAAGATTTTCTGAGACCGATGGAAATTGTGTTTATGAAACAAGGACTGGTCATTCTCATAAAATGGGATGCTATAGTTAACACCATCACATTTTAATAAAACAGCATTTAACAATAGGATTCAACATTCCTCTAGAATTGACTACATACATAAAGTACTTTATGGACCATAAGGTTGTTGATGATGACATTGTTCCTTAAAGAGGTGTGTAATTTTCTTCTAAGATTGCCCTGACATGGTAATGATTTCATTGTTTAGTAGAAGGTGTTACTCATGTTAAAATAAAAAGAGAATATTGCAGTATGAATAATATACCCAATAATTCCAGCTGGGATCATCAGCAATATAGCCCCAAACAGGAAGGGGAATCCTTTCATGAAGTTCAGGGTGGCTGGGTACAGAGAGTTGAACACTCCTGTAGACAATAGAGAGGAGACACCCTCGACACAAGCCACAGAGGAAAACAGTGCCCCTGGGGAGAAAGAATAAATACAAGTTAACAAGATACTAGTCATCATAGGATTACAAAACTAAAATATAACCATAGTGGGAGAACTGAAGTTTAAATGAACATACATAACTCAATTAAAGGCTTTGTAGCTAATAGAGGTTGAACATTAGTAAATAGCTCTCAGTTTACAGTCTCAAGAGTGGCTGTGTTGGTCTTGTTTTGAGTGACAAGAAGACAGCACATGCAGAGAATAAACAAATGGTATCAGGAGAACATGTAAATAAAATAGGGATGAGAAAAGGTAGGAGGTAAAGTCATCACAATTTAATTTCCACAATGCATGAAGACTGTGCAGTTAAAGTTCTGGAAATAAACATTATTTTAAAGCAAGTCTCAGATTAGTCCTCACAAAAACTGCTTAAAAAGGTCCACTTAATTCAGCACAATTTTGACCACATCACAGTAAAGGCATGTTGAAATATATACATTTTTCACTGGGAAACCAGTCAAAATAAAATCCCTTTACATGTGGAGCAGACTGCCACATGGTGGCATTACTAAAGTGTGTTCCCCATATCAAGCCAATGGTAAGACGGTTTAAACTTCCAGCTTGAAGTGAACAGACCTTGTAATTTCTTTAAGGCAGAAAATTCAGGTTTCTGCTCTCTTGACGCTCTGAAATTTAAGCAGAATAGTACTCTGCTGCCCCGATGCTGCCCATGTATAGATAAAAAAAAAAAAAAAAAAAACAACCCTTAACAAATCTGTGCTGGCATGAAATGCTGAACGCACGTAAAACAGGTCAACTATGGGTTAACTAGTCAGTCCAGTATAAACGGAGTACAGGGGATGCAGTGTTATCAATCATGGCCTCACAAACCGCACACTGCCCTTAGCAATCTGGTATTACTCATGCAACAGGGAATGGGCAGGACAGTCTTGTATGAAAACATATATTTAAAACTTACATTTTTTAGCTGTTAGTGTTATAAAAACAAAAACAAATCACAGATCATTTTAACATGCCATCTTGTGCTCTTTCACACCATGAAGAGCATTACAGCATTACAATTACAGTGAGGTAAATGGACGATTAATGTATTTGTCAAGGCCGGATAAAAATACAAAATATCGTCCTATGGAAAAACAAAATCAGACCTAGGGCAATAATCATTTACACATTTAGAACAGCAGTTCTCATCTGCTAGTCACAGACAGTTAAGGTCCCTGAGGTCTTTTCTGTCATTCTTCAAGGCAAAGAGGGACTAGGCGAGGGATGAGAGAAAGTACATTTGAAAGAGAAAGAAAGATACTAAAAAATGTTCACCACCATTCATTCCAGATTTTGGCAGATTATTGAAAATTGCTTAAAACCAAAATCCACATGCCTGAACTATACATTTTATTATCCACTAGTTAATGGCCCCTCCAAAATGACAGCATAATTTTTCATCTTTCTCCCCCTCCCCTCCCTCTCAACCCTCCCCTGGCTGGCGTCTTCCTCTACCCCTGGCTGGCGTCTTCCTCTACCCCTGGCTGGCGTCTTCCTCTACCCCTGGCTGGCGTCTTCCTCTACCCCTGGCTGGCGTCTTCCTCTACCCCTGGCTGGCGTCTTCCTCTACCCCTGGCTGGCGTCTTCCTCTACCCCTGGCTGGCGTCTTCCTCTACCCCTGGCTGGCGTCTTCCTCTACCCCTGGCGTCTTCCTCTACTCCCTCCCTCCCTCTCCCCTGGCGTCTTACTCTACCCCCTCCCTCCGTCCCTCTCCCCCCTGGCGTCTTACTCTACCCCCTCCCTCTCTCTCTCTCCCCCCTGGCGCCTTCCTCTACCCCCTCCCTCCCTCTCTCCCCTGGCGACTTCCTCTACCCCCTCCCTCTCTCCCCTGGCGTCTTCCTTAACCCCCTCCCTCTCTCCCCTGGTGTCTTCCTCTACCCCCCTCTCCCTCTGCCATGGAGCATTACACACTTACCACAATTATTATAGTTGATTACCAAACATGCTAAAGAAAATAATGCCTGCTTCTCAAGATCTCATGGCTGAATAATCCTAATGTTGTAATAATTAGTTTAAAGTTTACCTTTAGTAGTTATTTGTAGACAGGACCACATTTTCGTCAATCTGCCTTTCTATGTACCATTCCATTAAACCTACCAAATGTTTATCCTATCAGCCCAAGATCAGTGTATTACTTACCTTGTTCTCCCTCGTCCACCAGTTTAGATAGCTTGGATCGAATGACTGGAGTAGTTGCCATTGCAAAGAATCTTAGTCCATATCCTTAAAGAGAAAGGACACATCAGAACAGGTGACAATGTACATTACATTCTCTTTGCGGCTCTGATCATCTTTAATTGTGTAAACAACTTGTTAGTGCAGGACCGAAAGGGGTGGGGAAGCTTTACATTAATATTTATTATCCTGTATTATAAAAGTACTCACAATTCTGTGTTTGCCATATGTTTCAGCTGTACATAGTCTTGGCTTATCCTATAGCATCAGTAAAAAGGTATTTTATATCTATTTTTCATACACAGACGTAAAAAGAATATAGAAACCAAAAGTACCACAGAAAAAACAAACACATTTAGTAGGGTGTAAACTAAAATAAAATCTCCACAAGGCAGGCATGTCAAAATGTTGCCTCTTGCCCTTTCACTGTGGGGGCCCCTTATTTAATTAGAAAACAATAACACGTCATATTCCAGAAGCCCCTCCACCCTATTATGTGCAGTGATTGGTTGAGAAATCAACATTATAAAAGAAATACAAAATTACCATAAACACTTTTTCTGGAAATTTACACTTCCCCTTTAAGGCATTTGTCCCACTCATTTATGTTTTTTGGTAACATAACCTGTTTTGGGGTTTATTCCTTCTGCTCTGCCTTTTATTTGAAGAAATTGTGAGAGGAGATAAGAACTACCCTTATTAGGGATACTAACCTAATCTATGCACTAACTAAATGCCCATCTGCTAAATTATATACTATAACTCTAACTATGCGATTTAGTCCTTCTCTATAAATAGGTTTGTTTCTTTGTGGAACAACATGCTCCTGCAGGACCATAAACCTGTACAAGCTTGTAGAAACAAAGAACATTACATTAATCTTCCTTTGGATGAACCTTTATAGCTGGGACTTTAAGGACTCCTTTACCACTATTAGTCCACAACTAAACTTTACTTTTAAGATTTAAAAAAAAAAAAAAAAAAATTCTAAGCAATTCAGTTTTAAATTGTATGATATCTTCCTTCTGGTATGTGTCTTATTTCCTTGTATCTAGTCAAAGTACATATTTTCTCAACCTAATAGTATTTATAAGCAGCAGGTAAACTGCATCAGTTTGCTGCGACAGACAATACGGTGCATCATGCAGTGATGTTGGAAATTAAAGTGTAAATAATAAGACTGAATATACACGAAGATTTACATCCAAGGAAATAAATGGTTAACAGTTCTACAGTTAAAATCTACCACAATTACCCAAGTACTACAGTACACTAAAACTTTAAATGTATAAAAACACTTGCAGCTTTCATTCCTAAACTTGTCCATTGGCCTTTCCTCTTCTGAAACACAAACATATTTAAGGCAGACATAATGCTTTCCTGTGCATTAAGGAAGTCCATCGATCAAGCACAGCTTTAAGATATGCCTGCATGTCAAATTCAGTTTTAAGAACTGAATTACAAAAAAAAGTGTTTTCTTATTCGAGCAATAAAGTGCTGGTCAGCAACGTATTACTGAAGGATGACAACTAGCCTATATAACAAATAAACCAATGGGTCATTTAAAAAATACATCATAACATTCAGTGCCTTCCCTTTTGTCGAGCTTTTATTTATGCTCGAGTGTAAACTTTCCAAGGAATGGAGTAGTATTCCCAAAAACCATTGTACAAGAAAACAATTTAGCTGAGAAATAATGTATGAAAATGTACATTAGGTAGCTATGACAAATGTATTGCGGAAAATAATTTTCGGATTAAAGTGATGGCAAGCAGGGAGTGATATTCGAAGATTGCAAGCACTTCAGCATGGCGACCTAATCTCTGTTGCATCAAGTGGTCTGTTACCTTATGGGGTTTAATTTCTGCATACCTCATAAATGGTTATGCATTTGTCATTTTCTTACTGTATCCCCTTTACTTTTAAGCACTTGATAATAAAATAATGTTCTGAAAAATATTTACAAAAATAAGTAGATTATATTTATATTAAAAGTTGATGACGAACACAGAACAAGAAAGTAAGTGATACAGTTTAGAAGTCAGATGGTTGCAAATCAGCTCAGCATTCCAAGTATCAGTGACAGAAATTGAACGTCCAATTGCAGCTTCCAATATGCACAAATATGAAGGAATAACCGGCAAGTTTCACAACCTTTACAAAGATGGTTAAGCTTCTCCAAGAGTGCTCTTTAATGTAAAGTCTAATGTGCCATTTAAGCTTTATTGCGTTAATTACAGCAACGGCACCACTGTAATTAACATCATAATAGTAAAATAGGGAAAGCGTTTATGTTTATAGGGTTGGGTATGCATTACCTGTAAACATCAGTGGAGTGGTGGCAGCCACAGAGATGACAATCAGACCCGTGATATTAGAGATGAACCCCATCTCTGCCACCCAACTATCTGCCAGGCACAGTTGGAAGAGGCGCAGTCCTGCAAGGCTACTGAGGTAGGTGAGATGCTCTGCAGCAGAACCGTAACCAATCAGGTCAGAGTCCCAGCACAAAGGAGAACTGAGCTCATATATCACAAACAAGTCTTTGGCTCCCATGTGTACAGTCACCACCAACAATAGGGCAAATGAATATAGGAACAGCTTGCCACGCCGCTTGTTTTCTCCTGGCACAGTGAAAAGGCGGAACACAGACCGATAATGCCGAGGAGTAAAAAGTTTTTCTGGCTTTTTGTCCTTCACAGACTCTTGAACACAGAAGTAAACATAAAGGGCTGTGGCTAAGTTCACAGCAAACACTAACCAGAATGGGTTGATGTCGCCTTGGGCTTTCCGCCAATGACCACCAATGATACTAGCCACCATTCCTGCAATGCCTAGACATGCTTCTAGGATCGCCACACGGAAGGTGCGTGATGGACGATCACTGACGTCTGCAATGTAAGCAAAGCAGCCAGCAAGGATCATGTTAAAGTCGCCTGTAATACCACTAATTATGCGTCCAAGCAAGAAAAAGCCAACATGTAACTTCTGGTACATGACTACGAGGTAGATTGCGGATTGCAGAGCAAGGCCAATGGCTGGGAGGATTAGGACTGGACGACGTCCTACACAGTCACTCCAAGGGCCTAGCAACATCACAGAGAACAATCCAACCACAAAGCCCCCCAAGTTGATGTAAAGGCTCCAATGAGAGGTCAGGGTCTCCACTTCCTGAAATTAAGAGACACATCAATAAATCATATGCACCAAGAACTGAAGCTTTGCTTATTTGTCTCTTAGTGGGAGAATACAAATTTATATAAACATAGACCTGGATTTGATAAATGATAAAATGTCCATACAAGCCTATACTAGACTGGGAAAGTAAAATGTCTTAATTTATAGATCCAGCCAACATGGACAGCAAAATTGTATGCTATGTTTGGAAAATAGGTGAAATGTGTAGTTGGTTTTGCTTTGTCACTTTTTTTAATTACTACAACAGATACCGAAGCTCTCATCTTGCAAAATTTCCCTTTTCTACAAGCCAGTGATCATCCCTATTTGGATGAAACGCAAAAGACAAAAATAGCAGCTGGAGGTAGATTGTGCATTGTGCTGAATTTACAATGCATAAAGGGATTTGTTTAACATGAATGGAGACTGAAAAGAAGCCCATCTGAGCATTCCCATTTGTGTTCATCCTCTAGGATTTAGGCTGCAGTGCAAGCACAGCATAATGTGATGTTTTGGAAGATTAACAAAATTGTCTGAAACTTAGGAGCCAGTTGGGTTAATTAACAGCCAGGATATGATTTATATATAGAATTATATGTATAATATCTAAAAAATGTTATAAGCCAGCAATAAGGTTTTATGAGCCATGACACCCTGGCTCCCAGGACTTGCTCTATAGTCACCCTGCCATATTGGAATCTATAGCATTTTCACTGTATCTTTAAAAGACCCATTACACATTCTGTTGGAAATGTGTGTCCTTTCCGGTTATGAGTACTCAGCAGCAGTGGCGCTTAGCATCTGCTAGATGTCATAGCTTTAGGGTTAGGGTTTAAGGTTGGAAATTGTGTACGATCTCAGTAGCGCTTAGAAACCGTGTACAATTTCGTCAGCTCCTTCTGGCAGCTCCTAGCTGCTGTCACTGCTAGAGTACTCCTAAGAGGAAAGATCCGAAATTTGTATTTTCCAAAACGTGTCTAAATTGAAAGCAGTTACTAACCTATCATGCTATGCTCTGCTTACGATTACATTACGGAGGTGCCAGTACTGACAGTGTGGTTTGGGATTATATCCTTGTTATGTCTGCTCATGGTGTATTCAGAGCCCTAGTGCATATATTGCTTGGTGTATGGCAGCTCCCCAGAGCGGTCTGTATAGTAAAAACACTGCATGTACTAGTATAGTCTCATATACAGATTCCTCTACATAAAGTCAACAAGTGTCTCTATAAATAACCTGTATATAAACTTAGCTTGACAGGGTACTTTGGGCTCCAGAACTTTATGGCACAGAACATGTGTGTTTATTTACAGTTAGTCTCCTCCTTACACTATTAATTGGCTCAGAAAGTATTAGCGCAAGTTGAAAAAAACCTGTAAATTGAATAATACATTAATAAAATATATGTATTGACATATGTATGAACATAACTGCACATAAACAGTATGATTAAATGACTCAGATTTTCATATTTCAATTGCACTGGATGTTTTCTGCCTGGTCTGTATAATTATTACCCACAGTATTATTATAAGATTCAGAGTAAGAATGAAACCATGTAGGTAGGGGACCACTGTAATGATAGGTGTAATCACTCCCAGATGTGCTCTGTATGAGATCTCACCATTCACTGTATAACCATGTAATGATATATACGCCGGTGTATCTGTATATAAACCAGAGGTGCAAGAACCAAAATAATTCTATACATCTCATTATATATAGGGACCACAAAACAGCTTCAGCACACATACATTGTTGTTCATTTGTTGAGTCGTGCCTGTGGACCGCAACATGCCAGGCACATCTTGTGTCTGGGTGTGCTTATACATAAGGCTATATTGGCATAGATACTGGAGTGGGTTGCCAGTTCCTTCTCCGGTGGATGCTATGAGCTGCCCATCTTGGGTGACCCTACATGGTATAGCACACAGCTTCATTGAGGTACACAAGCCACATCACCACAACAAGGTAGTGATCCAGAAGGGGATACACATACATAGACAATACTCTGAAAAATCCAGGGGGAAGGGTCCCCTTCACCCCCAGTTCCTACACCCAGACTAAAATGTACAAAAGGGCTCAGTATGTCTTCATATGGTGAACTATTTGTTCGGGCTTTCTAATGTTTATGTGCATATAGTGAGAATATTCTGTGGCTCCATCATAGTGATATGCGATTGCCTCTCGGGTTTAGGAGAATTATACTGTATTTTTGTTTACAATATACGTACGCACTTTGCAAAGTGTCAGTATGTAAAGGGATTTTCATTTGTTTGTTTAGTCGTTCAGTTGTGTCTGACCATCTGTGACCCTATGTCTCACAGCATTCCAGCTACATCTTGTGTCTGGTTGTGCTCATCCATAAGGTTTTGATGACAAAGATATTGGAGTGAATTGCTCCAGTGGACTGTGATTGGTCTGACCTCTCTGCTATGACCTGCTCATCTTGGGTGACCCTACATGGTATATCTCACAGCTTCATTGAAATACAAACGCCTCTTCACCACAACAAGAATGATACAGATTTATCTGTATAATTTTTCAGTAAATGTATGGAACTGTGCATCACACCTGGACCGCTACCTTGTCTGGTGAAGGGCCTTGTCTACTTCAATGAAGCTGTGAGCTAAACCATGTAGGGTCACCCAAGATGGACAAGTTATAGCAGAGAGGTCAGACAAATCAAGATCCACTGGAGAAGGAACTGGTAACTCACTGCAGTATCTATGCCAAGAAAACCTTATAATAAGCACAACCAGAGACATAGAAAGATGTGCCTGGCATGCTGTGGTCCATAGGGTGACAGAGAGTCCGTCACGACTGAACAACAACAATGGATCATACTGCACTCATTGCACAGAAAGGGGTCTAGTAAATAAAGTCATGTGTAAAGGTACTTCAGCTTTGTGTATTAGGTCTGGTCTGTGCCATAACATGTCTCCTCTCTCTCACCTGCTGCAGGGAGCTGTGGGAGCCATTGCTGATACTGCAGTCTCCCCGGTCTCTGCTCCCATTGTACCCCACTTCAATACTCAGCCTGTCCCACAGATACTGTGTGGTGAGCGGGCCCTGCAGCGCCAGCGCGAACATGGACAGGAACAGCACCGGCTCCACGGTGACCGAGGCCGGCATACAGCGCCTCCGCCTCGGCCTGTCCAGGCCCTCCCCGCCCGCATCGGAGCACACCACGGCGGGCAGATCGCTGTCAGACATGCCGCAGACAGATGTCAGCTCAGCGGCCCAGACCAGAGCTCTGCACTGCGGCCACAGGCGGGTCCAGAGGAGGGAACGTATTGTGACACCGCCCCCATCACCCCACATCACTCCCCCGGCATGATGGGCTCTCCTCCCCGCTCTCACATCACCAGACACAGCTCCCATCATCAGCAACCAGACTCACCGGTCTGACGGGATTTATATGGATGACTGACCACTGATTCATATAGATTCCCAGCGATGTCACACATAGGGCGCCATATTGTATCATTAGCTTTCACTGTCAGTGGAGGTGGGCCTGTAAACATGCTGTGATCACTGCCCACCTATATTACTAATATTACTAAGGGCTCACAAACATATACAGAGGAACCTATATATTCGTCAGACCATATATTCTTTAAATCCAATATTAGTCAAATTTTTTGGCCCCCAAAAAATGCTCCGATATTTGTGGAAAAATCCAATAATTGTCACAAAAAGTCACATAGTAATAAAAATATAAAATAATTCAATGATAATGTGATTCAACATTCAGTGTTCGTCAACCCCTCAGGAACTAATTAATGACGAATACAGACTCCATTGTATTTTGATTATACAGTGGACCCTGGGTACACGACAAACCTCAAAACTCGTCGCTTTTGGTATTCAACGCGTCTTGATGAGCAAAAAATATTTTGTCACTCAATGCTTCTTTTTCATACTGGTCGCACTTGCTTAAACCAATTTACATTATTTCGGATCTTTCCTGTTCGCTACCCGTGCGCGGCCGAGGGGTCCGTGAATTTATTCCCAGTGTAAAGCGTATAATGTGCCAGTACCTGAACCCTAATAACCCTAATACCTAATCCTAACATAACGTCCATAACCCTAATACCTAATCCTAACATAACGTCCATAACCCTAATACCTAACCCTGACACCCCTCACCCTAATACCTGAAACATTTAGAATTGATTTTGTGATTCTTGTATGCTAAAGTGCTACTCAGAGGGCTTGCTAAGGGTAGGAGAGGAGTCTAGCTGCCAGTTAATATTGGCAGTCTTCATTTTTACTACTACCAAGACAGGCTAGCAGAGTGTAATCCTAATTAGCACATCAAAGCAGTTAATTAATATGCACGTGCTGCTCATTTATATATAAATAAAGCAACAACAGCATGATTCATTTTAGAAAATTATGGATAACACAACAGTCCCTTTACAGTTGCTATTTATTCATCCTAGAATATTAGCTCACTATAATAGTACTAGCGACTTGCCCGTCAAACAATGACGGCAATAAAATTGTAAGGCAGGTAATGCTATTTGGTCGAGACATTAATTTTGTTGGTGGTCCGAGATCCTTCGGCGCTCATTGCAAGCCTCACGCTGA
Source organism: Discoglossus pictus (assembly GCA_027410445.1). Classification (NCBI taxonomy): domain Eukaryota; kingdom Metazoa; phylum Chordata; class Amphibia; order Anura; family Alytidae; genus Discoglossus; species Discoglossus pictus. Next base: position 81,392,376 of record CM050164.1, on the reverse strand, counting down.
GCACCTTTGGCGCTCATTGCAAGGCTGTTGGTTGTAGTATTTTCTTTGTCTGATAGGCACTTTTGGTGTTATTGTTTGGTCGGCGGTGATCCGTTTTTTGCGCTTCTTGCAAGGCTTTGTGTGCTATGAGCAGCATTGGCGCTAGTTGTGAGTCGTGCAGTAAATGGCTTTTGTGTTTATTGTAAGTGTATATTTATTTTGTTTATATGTTTTTTTGTATGCTAATTAAATAATTAAAAAATGAATATACTTTACCTATTTTGAAGTAATATATGCAGGAAGCTTTGTGTTGAAGAGCTGATAATCTGTTTTGATGTTCCTGCAGCATACAAAGTCGGTTTGCACTGTTGTGGAGCTGATGTGTAAGTGTCAGCAATATGTGCAGTGTGTAGTGTAAATAGGCTTCGTGCGTGAGGAAAAGCCGTTAGGGTAGCTGTGTACTTCCTCATTGTGTAAGTTTGTTTTGTTAAATGGAGGCGAATGTGTATGTGGTACACGGCTGTGTATGATGTAGCGTCCTTGTTAATAGTGTATCTTGTACCTTGTAAGGCTTTTCGGAAAATCTGTATGTGCTTGGTTGTGTTTTTGCGTGTTTAGGGTCCTGTAGCCTCGTTTTTGTTTTTTTTGGCGGCCATTTTTTCTCTCGCTTAGGGGATTTTCGTGTGTCTAAACTCTGGAATTTGGACTTAAAGGTGTAACTTCACTTGCAGAGGTCCTGGGTGCCCCCATTGCTGTGGGTAAGCTTTTTATGTATTTGTTGTGTGGATTTATTGTGTTTTTAATGTTTTCATGTGCTAGCGGTTCGGGTGGTATTTTTGCGAGGTTGTAATGTTTTTTTTTCTAAGTCCTAAATTTTCCGTTGTACGTCCCGCCTGCGGCTCATTGCAGTCGACGTGGGAGCCTGCACCTCTGCAAATGCGGCCCCTCGCTTCGCGAGGGTCTGCATTTGTGGTCCGAAAGTCGTAGGGGGGCGTAGGGATTAGCGCCTACGACGCTCATCTCCACTAGCGCAAGGAGCGCTTTCGGTGCTCCTTGCCAGCAACTGCGGCTGGCTAGCATAGCGAGCCCGCAAGCGTTAGCAACATCCCGCATGCTCACAACTATATATGTGATTCACCGGCAGAGCTAGCGACAGGAGGGCCCTGGTGCAAAATAATTTGCCCCCCTCCCCCCCAACTTCTCTATACAATGTTGGCCCAAGTACCACTGTATTGTTATTAAATATAAACACTGATATTTACCATAAATTATTAGTACTTAATGCTTGTAATTAAAGATCCCGGGCTGTGGCGAACAAAATCTTTATTTCTTTCTAATTTATATTCACAAATGTGGATCCCTTAAACATATACAGCCTCATTCTATTGCTGCGATATTAAGATCCGGGCTCGCAGATGGAGGTCGCTATCTGCTTTGCTATTCAAGTGCCTTCCGTTTGTAGGCTCCGTTCGAGTTAATTGCTACGAGCTGCGATCCCTTGCCATTCGTCTTTAACAGCCGCAAGAGTTGCAGCCACTACAATCACAAATCGCTATTCAGTTGCTTTGATTTTCCCTCGTGAATAACGCTGTCAAGCCCACAAATTGCCAAAATCGAAACCACAGGTTACTGCTGCCAAGGAGGTCTCGCAAAGGGCAATCGGAGCACTTTAAAAGCAAATAACAAAGCAATACTGTACTTTTATTGAAGGTAAAAGTGATGTTAGGTCTTAGAATTAATAGCACAACATTCTTAAGCTCGCAAATTGGCATAAATAAATATTTAAATTCATGTTTAATTTCCATCCAAAGTCGTACAGGCTTCAACCTCCAAGCCTGTAGGACTTTGGAATCCAACCTCCACATTTCATTGAAGTCCTACAGGCTTGAATAACGAATTACGGGTTGGAGGTCATTCAAGCCCGTAGGACTTTGGACGGAAATTAAACATGAAATAAAGTATTATATATTAGCGATGTGCAAGCTTGTTAATGTTGTGCTTTTAATTCTAATGTCACCCATTGTGTTCCCAATCATTTACAGTGCTGTATTGAATTTATATTTGCTTTTAATGTACTCAGATCTTACAGGCTCGAACCACGAGTTACGGGCTTGCGTCTACGATCATGTACAAGACCGCAAATGCTACTGCTGAGAGCATGGTTTCCGATTCTCGCGACCGGCGGCTAACTTTCGGGCCCGGCCAACTGAATAGCAGAGTAAAAGTAGACCTACTAGATGCCGCAACTCGATCGCAGAAAATTGGCTATTTGCAATCGAGTTATGGCCCCGAATTGAATGAGGCTGATAATAAGCATTATTAAATGTATTATCATTTATATTATTGCATGTTATATCATTACATTTTCTGAATTTTTAATAAAAAAAATCCAAATCATTGCAAACATTTTTAAATTATTACCATTTACATTTAAATCATATATTAATTACTTAAAGATGTTTAATTTTAAACACAATGAAATAACTTGAATTGCTGGAAGATATGGCTACTTGTGTAAAACATTAATGTGCGGGAGGGTTATTTATTAAATTGTTTCAAGAGAATTCTGGTAATAGATTACTTCTAGTTAGAGGACTCATTGCAAGATTGTTTTGCGTTTGCTTTTTGACATTCACTATAATTAGTGTTGTATTTCTGCATATAACAACAATTTTGCTCACAAGCAGACTAAATTGTGACTCACCAAATCTATGAGTTCAATCACATTACTCCTTCTAAGGCATCTACTTAAACAACTGCTAAGTGTCAGTGTTGACGTCAAGAGCCTTACATTGGTGGTTCTAAAATATTCAATGCTGCATAGGATTCAGATTTCAACTGAAAGGCTGAGTTTGTGAACCTTAATCTTGGTGAATGCCCACAATACTCTTTTTAATGCACAGCTAAATTAACAAAAATACAGTGAGAAAGAGGTAATAATAATTGCTTATAGCGGCATAGTTAATGAGAATGAGTACAAGAGAATAATTTGTAACTTGTAGGAAGATAAAGTGTAATATGATAAAGTGTAACATGATCTCACACATTGTCAAACTGGCTGGTGTCCTTGGGCCACCTGAACACAGCGTTTTGTTTTTAGATTGGATACTTAACTATTTCTGCTATGTACAGCAATAAGAAGACTTTAATAACTTCTGTGGCAGACAGCCTTTTCAAAAGCCGTAGAAGAAGCACTTGAAACAACATAACCAAGAACGGCTGATAGAAGAGGTAAACAACCCCTTCCATAGGAGAAAAATATTACGAGAGAATGATGGGAATGTCTCTGGACTGCTGCTCTGCCATCAACTGTCTGGAGCAATGCACAGGACTGAGGGGATCTTAGTTTTAAGCATATTTGTTGTTAAGTCATGTCCAACTCTCCGTAACCCTGAGGGCCGCAGCACCTCATGCACTGCCTACACCTCTTCCCCATCTATTTCCTTGGAACTGATATTTCTGATTGCCATGATCTTTGTCTTTTTAACATTAAAGAGATATCGAAGTGATCTGGATTAATACATTTGTAGCACTGAATTTGTTCCTGGATATGTTTATTTGTAATTGTCATTGTAAAATGCAATATGATTATAATTGTTTCCTCAGTAATTATATACTTAAAGGGATATGTAAGTTTCCTGGATTATGAATGCATCTGATAGAGGAGAATTAATAATATATGGAAAAAAAAATGTTTGCACGAAAAAATACTGAAATAAACATTTAAACAGTTACCTTGAAGTTAGCAAAATCTATTGTGTTTTTTGACAGTTTAAAATTAAGGTTAACACCCCCTCCAATTTGTTTTGGCCAATCTGTTTAGATGAAAGATTTGAGACATAGTACATAGTGTTAGTTGCTATGGGAACAGCGCACAGCATAGACAGGTATCAGAGATGAGTCATATCCCAGCAGTGACTGGGAGGCTGACAACACTGCTCTACTATTGGCTGAGCAAGCAAGAGCAGGTAAATAGTGGGTTAATATTGCTCCCCGGATGCTGAATGCTGATTGGGTGGGGATCAGGAACTTGTGTAGACACCCCTGAGGGATTTTTAGATATTAATAAAAATAAAATGTTTTATGAGATGTGCTGCATACACATACACTGCTTTAATACAGAAATGTATTAATCCACTTAGATATCCCTTTAAAAACAAATAAAAAAAACACATCAGTTACAGTGGATATAAAAAAGTCTACACACCCCTGTTAAAATGTCAGGTTTCTATGCAGTAAAAAAATTAGACAAAGATAAATCATTTCAGAACTTTTTCCACCTTTAATGTGACCTATAAACTGTACAACTCAATTGAAAAACAAACCCCACAGATTTTCAATCAGATTCAGGTCTGCGCTCTGGCTGGGCCATTCCAAAACTGTAATCTTCTTCTGGTGAAGCCATTCCTTTGTTGATTTGGATGTATGCTTTGGGTCTTTGCCATGCTGGAAGATGAAGTTCCTCTTCATGTTCAGCTTTCTAGCAGAAGCCTGAAGGTTTTGTGCCAATATTGACCAGGCCATCTCCATTGTATACGGATTAAGATGTCCCTATTGGTTATTCCTCAATTACCATGACTGCTTGATGCTTGAAAGGCAGATAAACAAAATCAGTTGTTTCTGGTATAAATGTGCAAACAGCAACTCACAGTGTATCACTGAACAAATGTAAACATTCCACGATAGTTTACATTTATAAAATGGTTAAGACATTTAAAGGTCGTTTTTTTTTTTACTTTACTAAGATGTTTTTGTCCATTTTCAACACTAGTTCTTTACAATAGCATAATACAAATTGCAGACTACAGTGTTCTTTTAAATAACCTAAAAGTCAGGAAGACTCAAATTTACTGATAGAGAACCCTCCTTCCTCATCGCTGTGTGAAACATTGAAAATGAATGCTTCATAGGACCCTTTGCTAACAATAATTAGACCCTTTATGGATATTTTGATGATCTTTGGGTTTTCTCCAGAACATGCAAGTTATGCTTGATTCTGCACTTTATACACCGTACACTCATTCTGTGAACTCTAGATGTGGACACAATATGCCACGCTAATGGCAAATCAATCCTTCTAATTGACAAATTTATAAAAAGGAGAGATTGCATTTAGAATATATCAGCATTTACTGTTCTGATTAGGTTCACATTTACAATAATTAAAACCACATTTCTTATGTTGTGATTTTGATTAAACACATCCCAGCTCAATTTCTGAAATGGAAATGTTGTTTTGTATTTTTTTTTAAATTACTGAGCTCCCTACTACAAGAAACCCAGACCCCTCCAATAACATCAGTAGTCACAAATACTCCTTGGTGTACTCAATTCTGGAATAGCAACTCCCATGGTGAGACCCACTTACTATCTCAACACACAAGCCCAGTCTAGATTGGTCAACTGCAGTCCTCAGGTCACAAGATGTTTAAGGATGGCCATAAAGATACAGAGGAGACATAGATGAACACCACATGAAGTACTGAGGCCATATATGATAAAGGGTGAAAAACTGTCCTGGAGAGGTTCTCCTTGTTATAAAACCACTCACCCATTTTACATATGACTGATGATATAACAGCCAAATTTTATTTTTAATATTTATTTGAACACGTTTTTTTTTACCATAGAACTTCCTATGTATGTCTATTTCTTCCTGCAACCGTTTGTTGAACCCTTTACACCAAATACTTATGGATGTCCTGCCTGTATTTGGTTTATTGTATCAGAATTGAGACCCAACGGTTCCAGAAGGGAAGGGCATGGTAATGCAAACATTATAGGGGCTAGTTTAAAGTTCTGGTTAAAGGCCTTATAGGGTCTCCATGGGGTTAATGGGCCCCAAAGCCCATGAGTTGTGGGTCATAGGAGGATGGACCACACATTCTTTTTTAATAATATTTAACACATTCCATGCTGGGATCGCAGAAAGGAAGGGTATAGTTATAAATAGAGTGAGGGGTTGAGCTGATGCGCATGAGGTTAAGTTTAGGCTCTGCAGAGCTCTACTGGAACCCCTATAATTAGGGTAGATCTCTTACCTGAACCATATAATAGATATTTAGGTAGCTACAGAGCTTTCAGAGAACATGTAGGATGTTCTGTAACCTTCCAAGAAACAGCAGCCAAGCTCATACAATGAATATCTGATATCCAACATGCACAAAATCATTCTAGGTGAACACCTTTAACAACAAAAGGCTGGTTTATCATTATAGTTTAGTCTTTGCAAACGGTACAAATCTGATTTAACAGACCACACGTCAAGTTAAAGGGAATAGAATGAGCTAATAAGAACAGACTGTCACTGGGGTATTTGTAGATTAAAGTTTGAAACAAGATTAAAGTAGTTTATAATGCTAGGATCCAGTTAAAGGAAGAGAGCCTTGTAGGACTTGTGTGACATACCTGGGCTAAAACAGTAATGCCTACAAAAAAACAATACAGATTAAGCAACTTCATATAATTATCACTTTCAGTAATCAGGGTTCCCTGGTGGTCAAGTGGTTAGGATTCAGTACTTTCACTGCTGCAACCTTGGTTCAATTCCAGTCGGGGAGCCAAGATGTCACACACCACCCTCAAGCCAAGCAGGTGTTGTTGTGCATGGTCAGTACTTGGATGGGAGACCACTTAGGAATACCAGGAGCTTGACAAGGAAGTGGCAAACCCACTCCAGTATCTCTGCCATAAAAGCCAACTGGATCAGCATGACCATGAACATAAAGATGCGCCTGGTGTGTACAGTCCATGAGGTTACGGAGAGTCAGATACAACTGAACAACAGTTCAGTTTGAATATATTTGAAATATTCTCCCAGAAACACAGACTGCAATGCTATATTACAAATATAATTATTTTGAAGAAATACACTTGATAATATGCAAAATGTATTTTGAGAAAGTAATGTATAATAGAGCCTTTAATTTATTAATTACCGCATTGGTCCGAATATAAGCCGCACCCGCATATAAGCCGCTCCCGTAAAGTTCAAGGGGAAAAAATAGAAAAAAGATAGTATTCAAATATAAGCCGCATCCGTAAAATTTGGAGAGAAAAAGACTCTCAAAGTGATCAGCCATTGCAAGAAACAGGCTTTGCAGGTTACAGGCTTTACAGGATGTTAGAATCACTAAAACCGTAAATCGCTATTCAATACCGCAGTCTAAAGCACGAAAAACGGCACCCTTAACTCGCAATCGGCAATTATTTTGCATTTGCGAATAGAAGTCGCACGCGTTACAAGCAAAGTTCGCAAATCGGCATTGATTTTTTGATGGTCGCGAATATAAGCCATACCCTGAACTCGCAAGCTCAAAAATCGGAAAAAAGGTGCGGCTTATATTCGGACCAATACGGTATATGCACATGTGCTGTAGTGGAAGCTTCTATTTTGTTTTGTCCTGATCCACACCCACAGGTAGATGGGGATATTGAAGGCTGTGCCAACTTTCACCTAGAAATGTGGCAACTCAGAATGATAGTGATTTCAACAGAAGTAAAGGAAATCTCATAAGTTCACAAGGAGATAGCATGCTGAGAAAGCAGCTAGAAGAATCAGCTCAAAGAAAGGAAATGAAAAACCACAGTAAACAATGCTTGTATATAATAGTTAAATATTTATGCTCATAATCAAGCCTGCTTGATAATTAAAAAATACATAGAAAAATGTTTTCATTAGATGACAATTGTGGCACGACATTTGTAGTAACTTCTCAGAGATCTTCACACTTTTCTGTTAAGCTAATGTATCAACAAATAGCAGGAGGCTAAATTTAGTTATACTATTAAAAGACCACTGCAGTTCAAGAAAAATACATTTTGTTTCTTAAGTGTGTTCCAAACTAACAATATTAGCAGCCGTGTAAGCTATGTTCATAATGCATTTTTTGGGGATAAGTACAGTAATCCATATTGTGTTAGATACATACAGCCTTATTAAATTGCGATTCAGCAAATTGAAAATGGCTCTATTTAAGCACATAAGTTTTTAGTTGGTGAACTTCTATCCAAAAGCAAGGTCTTCACTAACTAAAAACTTCTGTAAAAAAATATGCTATGTGCTTAAATAAAGCACTTTTCAATTTGCTGAATTGCAATTTAATAAGACTGATCATTTCCTCAAAGCTGAATCATGAGTGTGTGTGTTTAGAGAAGAGAGGGGTGGGCAATGAGGCAACAGAGAGCTGTTGTACATTAATACAAGTGAAATAGATACCTATTCCCCCTCACTGCCCATAAGCAGACCCATTGCATCATTCACTGCAACAATAGCTCTACAGAAATGTAAATGTCCCTCTCACACTCACAACTTGTATCAATATATAATATGTAATAGTTCCTTACAGGGTTCTGTAGAGGCATCACATTTTTTTTTCTAAATAAGAATAAGATGTATGGCTTTTTACCTGCTTAATATGCTCAAACTTAAAGTTTTCAAATAAATAGTTTTTTTCATTGGGTGGTCCTTTAAATGTTTTAGGTATATAAAAACAACAAGATGATGGTAAAATACAAAAGCAAAGGTAATCAAATCATTTATTTATTGCATTGGTGTTTACTATGGCAAGCAGATTGTAGCGTGTATCTAATATTAATAGTATAAGCAATGATAAAATTCCCAAACAAGCATTTGCTATACACTTTCATAAATTGCACTGTGCTCCAGTATGGACGTTTGGAAAAAAACTCTGCTGACAAAGCACAATATACCCAATCATAAGTCTAGGTATATAACCGTAGTGCTAAGGAGTATGCTTATAAATGCAGAACAAATGTCCAAGAAATTATGTATATGTATATATATATATATATATATATATATATATATATATATATATGTATATATATCACATATTATAATTGTCGAACTACGAGACGTAGTCACGCTTTGCGTGGTGTGTACAACTTAGACGATGAACGCCAAAGGCGCTCATCGCTTGCGAGCCGTTAACTCGGAGCACTTGAGCGCCTTTGGCGGAGCGAGGCGAGACATTAACCCGATGCACTTAGGCAATGAGCACCAAAGGTGCTCATTGCCTGCGAGCCTCACGTATCAAGGCGAGCAGTTTAGGCACTAAAAATTGCAGCACTAAGGTGATGATCGCCGAAGGCACTCATTACCTATACGAGACGAGATAGGCCGAACTGCGCAAAGCAAAAAACATGAAAAACACAAAAAATACAAAAATAAATACAACAAAAATATCAGACACAGCACGGGGGAACAGCCAGGACGTCTGGGACTGAAGTGGAACGCGAATTTAAGTTGATTTTCCCAAGTTTCAGCACTCGAACATCACCTAAGCGAGAAAAAACAAAATGAAAAGGCTACACGACCCTGGACCCCGCAAAACACCGCCAACCGCTTACCACTTTCACTCAGGAACGTACGAGGTACAAGATACACAATTACAAAAGACGCCAAATGCTTGCGAACGGCGTAGCCCATAGACAAACAACGCTATTTTACAACCCAAACTTGCAACTAACAAAATTACGCATCTACAGTAGCGCTTTACACAAATAAACCAATGGTTTGCCCTCGCGCATGCAGCCTATTTCTAATGCACAGTTGGGACATTCATGACACTATCTCCTCAGGTCAGCAACAGTCCAACTGGACAATAAAAAGAGATTGTTACGTCTTCAGGCTATTGATTGTTACATATATAAATTAGAAAAAAGAAAACTATATTAATTTATTATTATAGCCGCTCAGCGCAAGGCTTGCAATGAGCGCCTAAGGTCCTTACAGTATAAAAAGCTTAACATTGTGTGCCAAACAGCATTGCCATGGCTTCAAATTGTATTACTCATCATTTAAAATAAAAATAGATTTTTAGCTCTTCAGGCGATTGATTGCTGGATATATTAATTACAAATAGGTAAAGTATATTAATTAATTAAGTAACTAATTGATTATTATTTAAAAAAAATATAGACATATGTATCTGTCTTTGTGATGGTGCTCAGAGTAGCAAAAGTACACCAGAGGAGAGGCTCACAATGAGCGCCGAAGGTCCTCAGAGTACAAAAAGCTTGACACTGTGTGACAAACAGCATTGCCATGGCTTCAAATGTTATTGCTCCGTCATTTTTATATGCAGATACAGTTTCTGTAAGGTGTTCCAATCAGTGGTCATGGTATATATCAAGTAGAAAGCCATTACAGAAGTATGCTGCTTCTTCACAAGGCAACATCCACAGTGGAGCCCACAAGGAAATTGGAAAAATTATAACCTGGAAATTAGGGTGTCAAGGACCCCTTTTTCCAGTTCCTGGATCTTAGCACATTAATTAATTATTTAATTAATTAAAGATGGCTTGGCTCCATAGTATTGTAATCTGCTTTATCCCATTGACAGGATGTGCTGAGTCTGCAGTGAGCAGATTCCTCTATTGAACTGTTATCTGTTTTGTCCCATTGTTTGCCCGAAAAAGCTGATTACCTCTCCCATGTGCTAGGCAGCTGGAGACGGCAGGATATATATTAGAAGTTAGCCTTATTGTTCTCACGTGCCAGCCATCAAGATACTGCTAGACCCCATGTGGGGTCATCTGCTGTAATTGTCTGCCACATTCTCTCATAGTTACATTGTCTACACCCCCTTGTATCTAACTTCTATACATTTTGTTGACTTTCCAAAACGAAATCATTTCACTTCTGGAGACATACAGTATAGAAATCCTGTGTCTCTTATTTTGCTCCTGATGGCTGTGATACTGAACCTACCTACACCCTGCAAGTAACCTGTCCTGATCATTACCACAGGAAGGTTACTGAGACTCCTGGAAGTGCTGATTCCTGATAGAGGGACTCTGTCTGATACAGAAGCCTGATATTGGGTGCTGGTGCCGAGATTTCCAAGAACCCAAACAGTCCTTGTGGGTAATTAACCTGTAGTCTATAGAAGGTAGCCCTGGGCAGTAAAAATGGAGTTGGAAAAAGAGTATGAGCAACTGCTTGAGGAGGTGGGCCCAGGTAGGACCTGGCTCAAGTACTTGAAGTTACCCGATGCTTCCCCAGCTGAGCTGGCAGAGGATACACTGCAAGAGGAAATGGACTGTTGGCTACACCCCTTTAAGGTGGAGGAAGGAAACCAGAAGGTACCTGGAGATCTGACTGCTACAGAACAGGCAAGATCAGAGTGACTGCTGGGAACTCACCAGGATAGGGAGGCTGGGAGAACAATCCAGATCCTGGTAGATGCAAGAAAGGGGAGCCGTATAAAGCAGCCCCTGGGAGATGGCCAACCACCAGAAAGGTTCCAGCAGCTAACCAAGGGCGAGGAGATGGAGAATGAACAGTTGGCAGGGAAGGATGTAAGCCCTGAGAGTCTGCCCAACTACCCATGGACTGTTACCTGTCCTGAACCACAGACTACTGATGTCCAGGCGCCAAGGTTGTGTTGCTACCTTGGACCCTGAGGATTGGGATCCTAGATGTTGTGAAGGAAAAGGGGCGGGGGAAGGTGGCTGAGATGTGGCTACTAGCCCAGATACCCCTGCAAGGACTTTACAAATGGACTATGTGCCAAGACCCTACAGAAATTGGGTTTAGAGACTGTGGACACTTTCCTGAATGATGGGCAACCACCCACAGACCGGGCAGGAGAAGGACATGCACTGGGACTTATGCAGTGGCCACTTGTGACAATATTTTTACTTTAAATGGGGACTTGGACTTGGGCTAAAGGGCTGCAGTTTAAGACTATCATCCGTTAAGGATCATAGCCCCAGAACTGCTCTCTTGAAGGGAGGAATAATGTCAAGGACCCCTTTTTGCAGTTCTTCGATCTTAGCCCATTAAAGGACAGATGGCTTGGCTCCATTGTATTGTAATCTTCCTCATCCCATTGTTGGCAAATAATCTAAGTACCTCTCCGATGTATTAAACAGGATGTGCTGAGTCTGCAGTGAGCATACACCTATATTGAACTGTTATCTGTTTTGTCCCATTGTTTGCCCAGATAAGCTGATTACCTCTCCCATATGCTAGGCAGCTGTATACGGTAGGATGTGTATTAGAATGTAGCCTTATTGTTCTCGCCCAGGGAAAGTGTATGCGCAATACATTGCCTCTCTTTTTCTGGTGTAGAGATTGCGGCATTACCACTGGCTGGCTTGCCAATCAGGAGGTCATTGCATATAGCCTCTCCTACATTACTTCTCGTTGGTGTCCCCCCATTTTCACAGAGCTTGCTTCGGTATGGCACAACCGCATGTCTGGCGGTATAACCAGATGGGTAGGCTGGACTTGTTAGCCTTGGTTGGCAGCCAGCTTAGGAGAAGGCAAACGCTGATTTAAAACCTGGGCAGATGCAGCTGTACGGGCATCCATCTAGGAGGAGGACACTCCAATATAACAGCTATGACTCAAGGACCTTACTGTCACTGCCCAAGCTTGCTAGGCCATGACAGATGCTTTTCAAAACAAACAGCATGCTACAATATTTAGTGTCTATGCCCCAACTCTTCAAGCGGATCCTGCAGAAAATGGACAGGTTTTGCACCGACCTGCGCAATCTTGTACAAAACGTCCCTTCAGACAACAAGGTCATCATCCTCGGTGTCTTCAATGCCAGAGTAGGCAAGGATTCAGAAGCTTGGAAAGGTGTACATGGCAATCATAGTGTTGGAAAATACAATGACAATAGCCGCCTTCTGCTAGAGTTTTGCACTGAACAGAAACTTACCATCACAATACAGTTTTCCAGCAGAAAGACAGACTAAAGACAACCGGCATGCATCCTCGGTCCAAGCACTGGCATCTTATAGACTATATTCTGATGCGCCAGCGAGACCTTCAAGATGACCTGCTCACCCGAGTGATTCCCAGCGCAGAATGTAATACGGACCACCGTCTGGTGCGCTGCAAACTTTGACTCACTTCAATCCTAAACAAAAGAGGAAAGAAGCCCCAAATAAGAAGCTACAGATCGGTAACCTCCAGTCAGCTGAAATAAAGGCCACCTTCCAGGAAAAACTCCAGTCAAGACTAGAAGATCGAAGATGTTTCATGGATCCCTGCTCAGATGCTCTATGGGAACATCTCAAAACCAGCATCCTGCAGACCTTTGAAGAGGTCCTAGTTTTCTCCACGAAGAAAAACAAAGACTGGTTTGACGAAAACAGTCCGGAGATCCATGAACTACTTTTGGAAAAGAGATCCACCCATCAAGCACATCTCGCTCAGCCATCTTGCCCTAACAAGAAAGCAGCTTTCTGTCTTGTGTGCAGCAACTTCCAAAAAAAGCTTTGAGAAATTCATAACCAGTGGTGGACCAACCTCTCTGAAAGAACTCAGCATTGCGCAGATGTTGGTGACTACAGAGGGTTTTATGAAGCTCTGAAGGCCGTGTATGGCCCTTCACACCTGGTTCAAAGCCCATTGCACAGTGCATACGATCAAACACTCCTTACAGACAAGGCGTTGATTCTGAACCAATGGTCTGACCACTTTCAGACTCTATTCTGTGCCAACCTCATAGTTTCAGTTTCAGCGATCTGTCGCATTCCACAACAAACAATGAAAACAGAACTGGATGAAATCCCTACTCTCGAAGAGACTGTAAAAGCAATTGAACAGCTAAGAAATGATAAGGCTGCAGGAGTTGATAGGACCCCAGCTGATATCTGGAAACATGTGGGCCCAGCACTTCCCTCTGAACTGCATGAGCTCTTTGCTTGCTGCTGGGGCCAAGGCAAACTGCCACAGGACCTTTGTGACGCAATCATCATCACCCTGTACAAGAAGAAGGGAGAAAAGTCAGACTGCTCCAATTACCGGGGGATAACTGTGCTGTCCGTCACAGGGAAAATCCTTGCAAGAGTACTCCTCAACAGACTAATGTCCGCTATCGCAGAAGAACTCCTCCCCGACAGTCAGTGTGGCTTTACATCCAACAGGAGCAACACTGACATGGTTTTTGTTCTCCGGCAGCTCTAAGAGAAATGCAGAGAACAGAACAAGGGACTTTATGTGATGTTTGTCGACCTTACCAAATGGTTCGACACTGCAGGAAGGGTTTATAGCAAATCATGGAACGGATAGGATTTTCTCCCAAATTCCTCAACATGATCATCCATCTACATGAAGACCAGCGTGACTAAGTTAGGCACAACAATGACCTATCTGAGCCCTTGGCAATAAGCAACGACGTGAAGCAGGGCTGTGTTCTTGCACCCACTCTATTCACACTATTCTTCAGTATGATGCTGCAAAGGGCCACAACAGACCTTGATGTTGAGGATGGACTCTACATCAGATTCTGCACAGATGGCAGTCTGTTCAACCTAAGGCATCTAAAAACCCACACCAAGACAGTGGAACGACTCGTTCGAGTGTTACTCTTTGCCAACGATGCTGCACTCGTTTCCCATACGGCGACAGCTTTGCAGCAAAATACATCTTGCTTCGCCGAGGCTGCCAAGCTCTTCGGTCTAGAACTCAGTTTGAAGAAGACTGAAGTTCTTCACCAGCCCGCACCTCATGAGGATTATTGTCCTCCTCGCATCACTATTGTCGAGTCTAAGCTGAAAACAGTTCAACAGTTTACCTGCCTGGGTTGCATCACCTCCTCGGACACAAAGGTTGACAAGGAAATTGACAACAGACTGGCAAAGGCGAATGGTGCATTCATCAAGTTATATAAAAGAGTTTGGAAAAACAAGCATCTAAACAAGTGCACAAACGTCAATGTGTTCGGAGCTGTTGTGCTAACCCCCCTTCTGTATGGTTCCGAGTCTTGGGATACCTACCGCCACCAACTACGACTTCTTGAGCGCTTTCATCAACGCTGCCTACGCACCATCCTCAACATTCACTGGAATGCCCACATCCCCAACACTGAAGTCCTAGAACAGGCAGGAATCCCCGGTATTGAGGCCATGCTCTTGAAGAAGCAGTTAAGCTGGGAAGGGCACATCTCTAGGATGGGGGATGATTGACTTCCAAAGATTGTGCTATATGGTGAGCTCACCACTGGCAATCGTGACAGAGGAGGGCCAAAGAAGAGGTACAAGGAGTCACTAAAACAGTCCCTTGCCTGTCATATTAACCATCATGGATGGTCCACCTTAGCTTCAGACCGAAAGGCATGGAGAAGTACCATTCACCAGTCTGTCTCCTCTTTAGAGACCACACACAGGACTGGTCTTGAGGAAAAGAGGAAATATAGAAAAAGTGGTGTCACTACAGCACCCAACCAAAAACAAACCTTCCTGTGCAACCATTGCGGTCGAGTTTGCCTCCTCAGCCACCTAAGAGCCCATAGATGTGGACACCACTCTTAAATCATAGTTCTCAGGTGCCAGCTATCAAGATAATGCCACATGCTCTCATTGTTACATTGTGTACACACCCTTGTATCTAACTGCTATAAATATTGTTGACTTAAATAAATCACTTCACTTCTGGAGACATGTACAAATTGTGTGTCTCTTATTTTGCTCCTGGTGGCTGCGATACTGATCGTTTCTCCGCCCTCTTAGTAACCTGTCCTTATCACTACAATATAAAGGTTACTGAGACTCCTGGAAGAGCTGATTCCTGATGGAGAGACTCTGACTGATACAGAAACCAGATATCAGGGTGCTAGTGCAGAGATTTCCAAGAACCCAAACGGTCCTTGAGGGTTGTTAACCTGTAGGACATAGCAGGTGGCCCTGGGTAGTATTAGCCCCTACCACCGGATTGTCAGATAGGGAAAGTGCTTTAGAATAATAACTTCTTAAAAAAGAAAATAAAAGATTTTCCTTTAAAGTCTTGTAATCTTTTTGGCATGAACAATGAATAATTTATTGATTGCATCAGATAAATGTGCAATGTCATATGACTCATCATGGCTAAGTCCTTTCACTAACCTTTGCATCACTAATCATGGAATCATTTTTATTAGCTCACCTTAAAACCAAAGGTCATGCATATAGAATATAAATGTGTTGAGATCATGAGGGGACAGAGACTGCTTTACAGGAATACAAGGAAATCAACAAGGCTTGCAAAAGGGCGATTAGACTGGCTAAAATAGAAAATGAAAAATTAATTGCAAAAGAGAGTAAGACTAACCCTAAAATATTTTTTAAGTATATTAATGGGAAGAAGGCGAGGAAGGAAGCTATAGGAATATTACAATGTGACACAGGCCGTCTGATAATTAGTGACCAAGAAAAGGCAGATGAGCTAAATAGGTTATTTTCTTCGGTATACACAAGGGAGGTACCAGTGGTTGGGACACGGCAACATAGTGGGGCTACACTACCTTTGCCAAATAATTGGTTAACACAGGAAGTAATACAAAAGAGGTTGGAAAAAATAAATGTTAATAAAGCCCCGGGTCCTGATGGAATACATCCAAGGGTACTAAGGGAACTGGGTTCTGTAATAGCCAAACCATTATATTAAATTTTTCAAGATTCACTCAACACAGGGTCTCTACCAGATGACGGGAGAAAAGCTGATGTGATACCTAAATTTAAAAAGGGAGCAAGAGCAAATCCGGGGAATTATAGACCAATGAGCCTCACTTCTGTAGTGGGGAAGCTTTTAGAAGGGTTAATAAGGAATAATATACAATACTATGTCTATTTGAACAGGGTTATAAGTAGGAGTCAGCATGGATTTATGAAGGATAGGTCATGTCAAACAAATCTAATTAGTTTCTATGAGGAGGTTAATAGGAATCTGGATCAAGGCAACTCAGTGGATGTACTCTTTTTGGATTTTGCAAAGGCTTTTGATACAGCGCCACATGCAAACTAAGAGATACAGGAGTTGCAGTAAATATCTGGTCATGGATTGAGAGCTGGCTAAAAGACAGGAAGCAAAGGGTTGTTGTAAATGGAACATACTCCGATTGGACTAATGTGGTAAGTGGGGTTCCTCAGGGTTCAGTATTAGGTCCTCTCCTTTTTAACATATTTATTAATGACTTAGGGGTAGGATTGGAGTGTGGTGTCTCCATTTTCGCTGATGACACGAAGTTGTGCAAGGTAATTAAATCAGATAGTGATGTGCTTTCCCTCCAAAGGGATTTACATAAAATTGAGGAATGGGTATCTAAATGGCAGATGAGATTTTATACGAATAAATGTAAAGTTATGCATCTGGGAAGGAAAAATAGCCATGCAATTTATAATCTTAATGGAGCAAATCTAGGTGTATCAGATATTGAAAGGGATTTGGGAGTGCTTGTGGACAACCACCTAGGTAACAGTGCTCAAAGCCAAGCAGCAGCTGCAAAGGCAAATACAATATTAGCATGTATTAAGAAGGGTATAGAAGCCAGGGAAGCAAATATAATTCTGCTACTATACAAATCTTTAGTACGCCATCATTTGGAATATGGAGTACAATTTTGGCCACCACTTCATAAAAAGGACATTTTAGAGCTGGAAAAGGTACAGAGGAGGGCAACAAAACTAAGAAGTGGAATGGAGGGGCTAAGTTATGAAGAAAGACTAACTAAATTAAACTTATTTTCTCTAGAAAAAAGTCGTCTAAGAGGAGATATGATTACCTTATATAAATACATCCAGGGTCAGTATAAAGATTTGTCAAGGGAGCTTTTTGTGCCAAGAGGTTTTCAACTGACAAGAGGACATCCCTTGAGGTTAGAAGTAAAAAGATTCCACCTTAAAGAAAGAAAAGGGTTCTTCACAGTAAGGGTGGTTAATCTATGGAATTCTCTACCAGAGGAGGTGGTGACAGCGGATTGGATAGATAACTTTAAAAGGGGACTGGATTTATTTCTAATTAAAAAGGGAATTCAGGGTTATCATGGATAATTAGAGAGGCAGCATTGATGCAGTGAGAAGTCAGGTCGCCGGTGTCTGGGATCAGGAGGGAAATGATTTTTTTTTTTTTAACTATTTAATTAATAGTTAATCCGCATATTGCAGATCAGAGGAGATCTTAAAAGGTTGAACTTGATGGACTGAAAGTCTTTTTTCAACCTTAAATACTATGTAATATGTAACTATGTATTTCTAATATTATAGTGGTAATTATGATTTGCCTCTGATTATTAAATAACCTCCTAGCTACAGGTAATGGGCATGTGACGTTTTCCTGTAAAAACCTCCTGTCTCACTTGATCTTGGGTGCACCATTATCATGCCAGAATATTTTCTCCAGAGGTTTAATCTTTCCTAGAAATTTAACTTCTAAGGAAATATGCTTACAATAAATACAGTAGAATGAGAGATCAAATATATGATGACTTTCATAATGTGATTATTACTGTAATAAAAACATTTAATTTACAATCAATAACTCACCAGGAATAATTATTTCTCTACAGTAAGTGATACCTCATCATCTCGTTGTGTTATATTTATAGAGGACCTTTTCAAGCTTGCGAGTTCCTAGAGATATGTATTAATTAGAATTGTTTGTCAAGTTCCACCTAATGACAACTTGCAAATGAAGAAATCTACTTAGAAGTATTTCCTTTTTATCATCCAGGTGCTTCACACTGTGTATCCTTGCTCACATTGCATAATCTCTAGTTGCTTCCCCTAATGTGCGTCAGTCCAGAGTTATTTGCTATGTTATCTGTATTGAGTGTGTTATCCTAAGCGTATCTCAGATTGACACAGTTGGAGTAAATTGTAGTAGGAAAAAAGCCCCTCTTTAGGAAGGTTTATGTTTTGACGAGCATTGATGGGAAGAACATGTGTGCCATAGGAGGGATTCAGCATTTACTTCTACATTGAATAATACTGGATGCTGACCTTGACATTTGTATTGGCTGCAGTCAACTACAACCTTCTGCTAGTCTCGTAAAATATCCTGTTTGCCACTTTTTCCTAACTATGTACAGTGACTCCATTCTTGATTCTCACATCCAGCTCCCGAACCTAGATTGCTGGATCCCTGCAAGGAACAGTCTCTATATCTGTGCTAAGGGTTCAACAACCACCAGTGGAACAAACAGTAATGTGCTTCTGCCCGTGCAAACAATATCCCAGCCTAGGGCAGGATAATTTCATAGGGTTGCATACTGTTCAAAGCTGCCATTGTAATGACAAATAATAACTTGCACTTATGTGGGGTTATAATGGGTTGAGGTATATATAAGAAAAGGCTTAGCACAGTGTAAACACTAAATACATCTCTGCTTATAGGAGTAAATATTGTATAACTCATCTGGATTGCTTTTACTGATCCATTTTTGAGACAACAGGAAGCTGCCATTTAACTTTTTCTATCAGTGACAAATTCACATTTTGAAACTGTAATCTTATTGGGCTTCACACTTGGAATCTTGATCCATTCAGATTACAGTCTCAGAATTCTTATTGGTGACTGTCAACAGCAGAATAGAAAAACATGTTAAGTTGCAGATCTCTATTTCCTCAAAAATATAGTAGGAAAAGATAAAGTCAATGACCTTTATACACATATTTAAACTTCTCTTATTGTGCTCTTTCATGTAAAAGCAACTTGAGTTTAGTTGGAGCCAGACTAAATCGCCAATTTTATAGGAGTACTGACACCAGAGGCGGCGCTGCCGTCGGTGCAACCAGTGCAAGGCACCAAGACCACTGGCCTCTGAGGGGCCCCTGTAGACCTCCTCCGGGTCCTCTGTGGCCCCTGTGATCCGTGACCCTCAGGCCCCCCCCCAGTCTTCAGTAGCCCCCACAGGCCTCCTGTGGGTCCCCTGGGCCCCTGTGGTCCCCACAGGTCTTCTATCGCCCCACAGATCCTCTGTGGCCCTCATGGGTCCTCTTTGGCCCCAATGAGGTCCCTGTGGCCCCATGGCCCCTGCAGACCTACTGTAGTTCCCCTGTGGCCCCTGCAGCCCTGTTATCCTATTGTGGTCCCCCACAGGCCCCATTTGCCCCCTGCAAGCCTTGTGGCCCCCCGCATTACCCTGAGTTCCCTCTCAGCCTCCTGTGGCCCCTTGCGGACCTCTATGGCCTTCCTCAGCCCCCTGTGTCCCCCCCCCAGCCCCATGTGCCCCCCCCCCCCCCCACTGTTCCTCTGTGGCCACCTTCGGCCCCTTGTGGCAACCTTGGTCCTTGCGGGCCCCTGTGGCCCCCCGACGACCTCTGTGGCACTTCACGGCCCTCTGGCCTGCCGTGGCCCACCCTCACCCCAGGAAGTGGAGTGCAGCATTGAGCAAATAAGAAAGTATTTATATAGGTGTGTATGTATATATATATATATATATATATATATATTTATTTATATTTAGTTTTTATATATTTTATATATGTACTGTGTTGATTTTGGAGGGGGTTCGGGAAGAGCAAAAAAAAAAAATTGTGCCTGACCCCTGGGGGCGGGAGGTTGGCCTAAATTTTCTCTTTGCACCGGAGCCCCCCATGCACTAGCTGCGCCACTGTCTGACACGTATCATAAATACGTCGTTTTGAATTTGGTTTATGCCAAATAGAAAAAGCTGACTCAAAACATACACACTTAAAAGGACCGCTGTGATCACATATTTAAAATAGAGCAGCACTTGAAAATATGCTAAATGTTTTTATATATGGAAATTAAATTAATACAGTCTCTAATATAAATCCTTTTATATGCAATTGTGCTGTTGTGTAATTTACCATTTTAGTTTCTGGTCCCCTCTCTCTCACTCCCCCTCTCATTCTATCCCTCTCTCTTTCTTTTGCTCCCCCTCTTTCTCTCCCTCTGTCTTCATCTCGCTCTCCCCTTTGCCCTATGTATTCCCCTCTCCCCTCATGCCTCTCCCTCTATGTGTCTCCCTCTTTCCCCTTGCATCTCTACCCGATTCCTCTCCCTCTCTCCCCCATGCATCCCTCTCGCCCATAACCCCCCCTCTCTCTCTATGTCTCGCATTGCCTCTCCCTCCATGTGTCTCCATCTCTCCCCCATGCCTCTCCCTCCCCCAATGTCTCCCTTTCTCCCACATGCCTCCTGTCTCCCTCTGTCTCCCCCTTACCTCCCTCTCCCTCCATGTATCTCCCTCTTTCCCCTTTCCTCTCTCCCCCATGCCTCTCCCTTTACATCCATGTTTCCCCTCTCCCTCCATGTCTCCCACTTCCCTTTCTCCCTCTCTCCTATGTCTCCCCCTCTCCCCTCCCTCTATGTCTCCTCCTTACTTCTCTCTCCCTACCTGTGTCTCCCTCTCTCTTCTTGCCTCTCTCTCCGAGGCCTCTCCCTTTACATTAAAGTCTCCCTCTCCCTCCACATCTCCCCCTTCCCTTTCTCCCTCCATGTGGCCTCTTTTTCCCCATGCCTCTCCCTCCCTCCATGTCTCCCCCTCTCCCTCCATGTCTCCCTCTCCCCCTCTCCCTCCATGCCTTCCTCTCCCCCTCTTCCCCCATGTTTCCCCCTCTCTCTCCATGTCTTCCCCTTCCCTTTCTCTCCCTCTATGTGTCTCCCTGTTCCCCTTTGCCTTTCTTCCTCATGCCTCTCCCTGCCTCCATGTCTCCTTCTCTCCCCCATGCCTCTCTTCCCCATGCCTCTCCCTCCCACTATGTCTCCTTCTCTCCCCCCTATGTCTCCCCCACTACCCCCCATGTCTCCCTCTCACTGGTCTCTTACCTTCTGCTCCTGCCTGCTCCATGCTGCTGGTCTGCTGGCTCTTCCCTCTGCTGGCTCCTCTCCCTGCCAGCAGACACCAGCAAAGAGCAGGGGACAGGGGGAAGGAGAATAAGAATCAGGTGCGGTGGAAGGCAGGTTGGGGCATTTTTATTTTTGCCACCCCCAAAGTGGTGACACCCGGGGGTGCTCCACCCCCCCTGCGTACCCTCCTTCCTATGCTACTGTTGCCATGACATAATAAAGAGAAAAGTGGATTAGGTCCCATTTTATTCATAAAATCTATAAACTAACTTATAAAACATGGTGAATTTTCTTAAGAATTGTAATATAGCTAAGTACCCAAATTTATTGCGAGTTGTATGCAAACCAACAATTGTGCTAATGCCTTTATAAATTGCTTGAGTAAGTGCTAGAAATTTAAAACAAAGCAAAATTATCCGATCACATATAATAGTTGTCAAACTACGAAACTTCATCACGCTTTGCAAGCTAGCAAAGCGAACTCGCAAGAACTGCATCCCTCGCGAAGGTGGAGGCTTTATGGCGCATGAGTTGCAAACAACACAACCCCACACACCTCTAAACTCGAAACACTTAGTCCTACATGGCCCCAAACCACCCCACACAACCGTTAACTCGCAGCATTTAGTCCTCTCCTTCCCCTCCTCCTCCCCTGTGTCTCGCAAAACACCACACTAACCCCCCGAACCGCACAAGCACAAAAACACTAAAAACACACACAAAAAAAAACAATAATGAAAAAAAAACATTCACCCACAGCACGGGGGGACAGCCAGGACATTCCACCGTTTCGGCACTTAAAAAAAGGCTAAGCAAGGAAAAAAATGGTTGCTGAAAAAAATGAAAACGAGGCTCCTGGCACCCAGCCACGTAAAAACGCATTAACCCCACATTAACCCTCGCAGTGGGGGTCCCCCCTGTCACTCATGGGGGTCAATCCATACCCCCATGAACCCTTAATTAACCCTTGAAGGGATCCGAGATAAGCTCGGAGACCTGCATTAACCCCACATTAACACTCACAGTGGGGGTCCCGATCGCACGCAATTGGGCACCCCCGCTGCAATGAAAATTCAAAATTCCAGCCTTACGGGTCCTTAAAGGACCAGCAAGATCCTTAAAGGACTTGTAATAAAAAAAAATAACCCTATTACTCATAAGGGTCTATACAGAGCCCCATGAACCCCTAAAAAACCCTGTCACTCATGCGGGTCAAAACCGACCTCCATAAGCCCTTCATTGACCCTGTCACTCATAGGGGGCAATACAGCCCCCCATAAACCCATAATTAACCCGGTCACACATGGGGGTCAATACAGACCCCCATAAACCCATAATTAACCCTGTCACTCATGGGGGTCAATACAGACACCCATAAACCCCTAATTAACCCTGTCACTCAGGGGGTCAATACAGACCCCCATTAGCCCATAAATAACCCTGGCACTCATGTGGGTCAATACAGACCCCCATAATACATTAATTCACTCCGTCACTCATGGGGGTCAATACAGCCCCCCATAAACCCTTAATTAACCCCGTCACTCATAGTGGTCAATACAGACCCCCAGAAATCCTAAATTAACCCTGTCACTCATGGGGGTCAATACAGACCTCCCTAAGCCAATAAATAACCCTGGCACTCATGGGGGTCAAAACAGACCCCATAATACATTAATTAACTTTGTCACTGATGGGAGTCAATACAGACCCCCATAAACATTTAATTAACCCTGTCACTCATGCGGGTCAAAACCGACCTCCAGAAGCCCTTCATTGACCCTGTCACTCATAGGGGGCAATACAGCCCCCCATAAACCCATAATTAACCCGGTCACACATGGGGGTCAATACAGCCCCCCATAAACCCTTAATTAACCCCGTCACTCATAGTGGTCAATACAGACCCCCAGAAATCCTAAATTAACCCTGTCACTCATGGGGGTCAATACAGACCTCCCTAAGCCAATAAATAACCCTGGCACTCATGGGGGTCAAAACAGACCCCATAATACATTAATTAACTTTGTCACTGATGGGAGTCAATACAGACCCCCATAAACATTTAATTAACCCTGTCACTCATGAGGGTCAATACAGACCCCCATAAACCTATAATTAACCCTGTCACTCATGGGGGTCAATACAGACCCCCATAAGCACTTAATTAACCCGGTCACTCATGGGGGTCAATACAGACCCCCACAAACTCATAATTAACCCTGTCACTCATAATGATCAATACAGACCCCCATAAGCCAATAAATAACCATGGCACTCATGGGGTCAATACAGACCCCCATAACACATTAATTTACTCTGTCACTCATGGGGCTCAATACAGACCCCCATAAACCCTTAATTAACCCTGTCACTCATGGGGGTCAATACAGACCACCATAAAAATCCTTAATTACCCCGTCACTAATGATGGTCAATACAGACCCCCATAAACCTATAATTAACTCTGTCACTCATGGAGGTATACAGACCCCCATAAGCACTTAATTAACCCGGTAACTCATGGGGGTTAGTAAAGACCCCCATAAACCCATAATTAACCCTGTCACTCATGGGGGTCAATACAGACCCCAATAAGCCAATAAATAACCCTAGCATTCATAGGGGTCAATACAGACCCCCATAAGCCAATAAAAAAACATGGCACTCATGGGGTCAATACAGACCCCCATAATACAGACCCCCATAAACCCTTAATTAAACCTGTCACTCATGAGGGTCAATACAGACCCCCATAAATCTATAATTAACCCTGTCACTCATGGGGGTCAATACAGACCACCATAAGCACTTAATTGACCCCTTCACTCATGAGGGTCAATACAGACCCTCATCAACCTATAATTAACCCTGTCACTCATGGGGGTCAATACAGACCCTCATAGGAAGTTAATTAACCGGGTCACTCATGAGGGTCAATACAGACCCCCATAAACCTATTATTAACCCTGTCACTCATAGGGGTCAATACAGACCCCCATTAGCACTTAATTAACCCTTTCACTCATGGGGGTCAATACAGACCCCCATAAGCACTTAATTGACCACATCACTCATGAGGGTCAATACAGACCCTCATCAACCTATAATTAACCCTGTCACTCATGGGGGTCAATACAGACCCTCATAAGAACTTAATTAACCGGGTCACTCATGAGGGTCAATACAGACCCCCATAAACCTATAATTAACCCTGTCACTCATGGGGGTCAATACAGACCCCCATAAGCACTTAATTGACCCCATCACTCATGAGGGTCAATACAGACCCCCGAAAACCTATAATTAACCCTGTCACTCATGGGGGTCAATACAGACCCCCCATAAGCACTTAATTAACCCTGTCACTCATGGGGGTCAATACAGACCCCCATAAGCACTTAATTGACCCCGTCACTCATGAGGGTCAATACAGACCCTCATCAACCTATAATTAACCCTGTCACTCATGGGGGTCAATACAGACCCTCATAAGAACTTAATTAACCCGATCACTCATGTGGGTCAATACAGACCCCCATAATACATTAATTAACTCCGTCACTCATGGGGGTCAATACAGACCCCCATAAACCCTTAATTAAGCCCGTCACTCATGTTGGTCAATACAGACCCCCATAAACCTATAATTAACCCTGTCACTCATGGGGGTCAATACAGACCCCCATAAACCCTTAATTAACCCTGTCACTCATGATGGTCAATACAGACCCCCATAAACCTATAATTAACCCTGTAACTCATGGGGGTCAATACAGACCCCCATAAATCCTTAATTAACCCTGTCACTCATGAGGGTCAATACAGACCCCCCTAAGCCAATAATAACCCTGGCACTCATGATGGTCAATACAGAGCCCCCATAAACCCATAATTAACCCTGTCACTTATGGGGGTCAATACAAACCGTCATAAGCCTCTATTTAACCTCATCAGTCCCATAAGGGTATATTATGACCCTTATGCGGCTGTTACAACACCACATAAGTGCCATGACGGTCCTCAAGGACCATCATGACTCTAAGTACAAACACTACACTGCACTACACCCCCCAATAAACCGTTAAATTTAAAGTAACCCCTCTATACTAACCTATTAACACCTACACTACCTACCTACCCCCTAATAAACCCCCCACCACTCTAATTACAGAAAATAAAAAACCTAAAGTCAAAAAAAATAAAAAATCTACATTACAGAAAATAAAAAAAAACTAACTCACAAAAAATAAAAAATCTACATTATAGAAAATAAAAAAACATATGTCACAAAAATAAAAAAAGGAACATTACAGAAAATAACAAAATACATTACAACCCCCCTCCCACTACAGAAAAAAAAATACACATCTGAAAAGAAAATACATACAATACATACAATACAATACAAATAAAATACAATACCCACTAGCTAACATACAATCAATACTATCTATCTAAAATACACCCCCAAATCTATCTAATATACAATAAATCCTATCTATCTAAAATACATACCCCTATCTAACATACAATACTATATAATATACAATACATTAGATAGATTGGGGGATGTATTTTAGATAGATAGGATTTGTTGTATATTAGATAGATTGGGGGACGTATTTTAGATAGATAGTATTGATTGTATGTTAGATAGGGGGGTATTGTATTTTATTTAATTTTATTGTATTGTATTGTATGTATTCTATATGTATTTTCTTTTCAGGTGTGTAATTTTTTTTTCTGTAGTGGGGTGGGGATGTAATGTATTTTATTCCCCCTGTAATGTTCTTCTTTTTATTTTTTGTGACTTAGGTTATTTTTATTTTCTTTAATGAAGATTTTTTATTTTTTGTGACTTAGGTTTTTTTATTTTCTGTAATTAGAGTGGTGGGGTGGTTGATAGGTAGTTTAGGTAGGTAGTGTAGGTGTTAATAGGTTAGTGTAGAGGGGTGTTAGTTTAGATGTTATGGTTTATTGGGGTGGGTTTAGTGCAGTGTAGTGTTTGTACTTAGTGTCATGAGGGTACTGGAGAACCCTCATAGCACTTACGGGGTAATGTTAGGCTTCTAACTGTCCCACGAGGGTCTTTAAATACCCTTATGGGACTAATGGGGTTAAATATAGGCTTATGAGGGTCTGTATAGACCCCCATAAGAGACAGGGTTAAAATGGTGTGGTGCTTACACTTTGGCTCAAGAGGATGCTGTATGACCCTCATGGCACTTATAGTGTTATTACATGCGTTCATTAGTGTGTTATAGGGGTCTATATATTTGAGGCACACAGTACACTCACATTGTGTGATAAACAGCTTTTCAACACTTTTTTTATTGCCCTGTAATTTTTGACGGGCAAGTCGCTAGTTGCTTAATAAAATACAATGACAGATATATAAATCTATTTGTATTAACTGTTGCGTCTTTCATTCATGTCCGACTGGACTGGATTGCCAGTTTCTTCTCCAGTGGGCCACAGCATACAGCTCCTGGTATTCCAAGGTGGTCTCCCATCCAAGTACGTACCAGGCCCAATCCTACGTGGCTTCAGGGAAAGTACTGGCAGATTATTCTTTGGCGAAACAAACATTCTGTCCTGGTTTCCTTTTGTGCCTAAACTGGCTGCTGATTAGGATTAAAATGGTAGTGGGTTGAGTTACTTCTTTCTTGGATTTTAACTACCTAGTGCATGCACGAATAAAGTCTTATAAAAGCACTATAGAAACTTTTGCATGCACAAAAATTATAATTGCATGGTACAATGTCTATATGTTTTTCACACTTTGCATTTTTTTGTATACTATAATTATTTCGAATTTGGTTTTAAGTAACACAATTTCCTATAACATCGTTTTCATAGTGATCAAGAGAACTGTTTTTAGCTTCTTATTTGTATTCGTTTTTATTGCTGATTGTGAGAGACCTAAGAAGCTCCAAACATATTAAGCACCTATATAACATTTTCTTTAAAAGCATTATGAAACATCAAGTTTCTGTTAATTATTTATTTTATTGTATAGCTGACTGTAAAGTGCGGATCTATCCAGTTATATGTACGCACTGGAAGCCTCCGGGCGCGATCCCGATGTACTTGTACACCACAACCCACTGACCCTCTAACCCTCTAAACCTCAGTTCCTAACCCTAAGCTCCTAACCCTCTTACCCTAAACCCCTAAAAATCACTTCCTAACCATAAGCCCCTAATCCTCTTTCCCTAAGCCTAACCCCCCAAACCTCAGTTCCTAACCCTAAGCCTAAGCCCCTAACCCTCTTACCCTAACCCCCTAAACCTCACTTCCAAACCCTAAACCCCAAACCCTCTTACCCTAACCCTAACCCCCTAAACCTCACTTCCTAACCCTAAGCCCATAACCCTAAGCCCCTAACCCTAACCCCCTACAGCACTTACCGGGCCTAACCCTAACCCCTAACCCGAAAACCCCTAACCACTTAACCTGGCACTTAGACACAGCTAGATCGGGACGTCAGCAGCACACTTCCCAGTGCTTCCCGTTCGTACATATAAAAGGATAGGACCTAAAGTGCATTGTTAACTGAATAGTGCATCCACCTTTATGGAATGTTATCCTTTAGATACATTATCTGTTCTTCTGGGTGTTCTTTCTTTTAAAAGTAACCGACATATATTTAAAATGAAAATAAACGACCTAAGTGTTTATTTGCATCTTTTTATTAAATAATACTTAAAAGTAAATGTTGTACTCACTGAGTCCCTGCAAATGTCTGCCCCCTGTAGTGTGAATATAGTACTAGATGTACTAGCCAATGACAGGTTGTCTCAGCACTGTGTCTCAGCAGCAACTTGCTGACTTGCTGCTGCGACACAGACTTTCATTGGCTAGTACATCTAGGGCCTCATTCAATTGCAATTTTGGCAATTTTATAGAGCTCTAAATAAGCACTTAGCATATTTTTTTTAAAGAAGATTTTAGTTCGTGAAAACCTTGCTTTTGGATAGATGTTTACTAACTAAAAACTTCTTTAAAAAAAATATGTTATTTGCTTATTTAGAGCCCTATTCAATTGGCCAAATTGCAATTGAATGAGGGCCCTAGTACTTAAGAAACATTTTATGCATGAGCTACAAGGGGGCAGACCTTTACATGAACTGTTTAGAAGGTTATTGTACCTAAAACTGAGCTTTGAACACTTGTTACAAAAATGACATTTAAGTATGCAAATAAACACTTAAGTTGTTTATTTTAATATTAAAGACACAAATCCTCCACGTGCTAACTGCCTTTAATAAATACAGACTCTTAGTTAATCTCTTGCTCTAAGTATTACATTATTTAAGAAATATTGTTAAAAAGGTCTAAAGTTCCCTAGGAGGAAATGAAACTGTTTCCAAGTGTGGAACAAACAAGTATTTTCTATGCAAAAGTTAAACAAATTGCAACATTGTTCCATCTATTCAGCATTCTCCTTAGTCAAGCATTATGAGTGCTCTGATCTTGTTTGAACTTAGCATTTAAGAAGAAAATAATATGAGTTAAACAATAATTTAGAAATTGGAAGAAAAAGAGAACTAAATACTACCTTCAACCCGCATGAGCAGTAGCACGTCTTTTGCTGTGGGCAGTGCACGCACATGACAGAGCGCACATCTCATCCGCCCAAAAGTCGGCGTGCCCTTATGAGCAGTAATCTTACAATTCCTGAATTTACAATAGATATAACTTCTCTCTCTATATCACATATATAATTGTCATCAGTGCGGGTTGTCAAAAGTTGTTGCTAAGCGAAGCGAGGGCCGCAGTTGCTGGCAAGGAGCGCTGAAGGTGCTCCTTGCCAGCAACGGCGGACTTCCGCCGTTGACAGCTAAATTTACGGAATTAGAATCCACAAATACGACCTTCGGGGACTTAGAAAAAAAAATATTATGACCTCGCAAAAATACGACATTAGCGCCCGAAACCCACACACATAAAAACATTAAAACCACAATAAATACACACAAGAAACACATAAAAAGCTTACCCACAGCAAGGGGGGGGTGGGGGCACGCAGCACTTCTAAAGTCCAAATTCCAGAGCAGCTGTAGTGAGAGGAGAATGAGGTGCCCTGTATGTGTGTCTGGGAGAATGAAGAAACATCCCCTCTGTGTCCCCAGTCTCCCCTGTGCCCCTCTCCCCCAGTCCATCTCTTTTGTGTCCCAATCTCCCCTATCCCCTCTCTGTCTCTCCCCACTCCCGCCCACCAACCGGCCGACCCCAGTCTCCTCTACCCCCGGGTGAATATTGAAATCACCCAGGAGAGGAAAACATGTGAAATGAAAATGATCACATTCTTCAACACAAATGATACAGGATTCAGCTTGGATTTTATTATGTAAAGAGAAAATATAAAAATGTTGCAATATTCTGTCTCAGTCTGTCTCATGTTTTGTTGTTCTATTATAACTCATTAACATGTTTGGGTTTTATGTATTTAATTAGCGACTTGCCCACCAAAAATGATGGGGGCAATAAAATTGTAAGGCAGGTAATGCTGTTTGCCACAGAAAGAAACAGCCTTATTAAATTGCAGTTCTGTAAATTGAAAAGGGCTCTATTTAAGCACATAGCATATATTTTTTACAGAAGTTTTTAGTTAGTGAACTT
Source organism: Discoglossus pictus (assembly GCA_027410445.1). Lineage (NCBI taxonomy): Eukaryota > Metazoa > Chordata > Amphibia > Anura > Alytidae > Discoglossus > Discoglossus pictus. The sequence goes on along the minus strand of CM050164.1, from coordinate 81,362,216 downwards.
CTATCCAAAAGCAAGGTCTTCACTAACTAAAAACTTCAGTAAAAAAATATGCTGTGTGCTTAAATAGAGCCCTTTTAAATTTACTGAATGGCAATTTAATAAGGCTGTAAGTGTTTTGGTCGTCTGAGATCCTTTGGCGCACATTTCGAGCTTCTGGGGCGGTGTATTTTTTGTTATCAGAGCCGCTTTTGCTGTCATTGTAAGGTCCACGCTGATCTGCTTTTGGCGCTTATTGCAAGCCTCTCCCCTGGTGTACTTTGTCCCCTTTGAGCACCGTTGGAGCTCCTTGTGAGGCGCGCGGTGAAGGCCTTTGTCGTTTATTCCGATCCTGTGGTGTGTTTTTTTTTCCTGTATATGTATTTTTTTCTGATAATTAACTGATAAATGAAATCATAAATTAATATACTTTACCTATTTCTAATTAATATATGCAGCAAGCAATGTGCTGAAGGGCTAACAATCTGTTTTGACGTTCCTGCAGCATACAATGTAGATTTGCACTGTTGGTGAGCTGAGGTGTAAGTGTCAGGAATGTGTGCAATGTGTAGTGTAAATAGGCTGCGTGCACGAGGGCAAAACGTTTGTTTAGCTGTGTAATTTAGCGTTTTGTAAGTTAGTGTTGTAAAATGGCGGCGATTGTGTATGTGGTACGTGGGTGTGGATGATTTTGCGTCCTTGCTAATAGTGTATTTTGTACCTCGTACGGGTTTATGTAAAAGTCGTATGTTCCTGGTGGTGATTTGCGGGTTTAGGGGTTGTGTAGCCTCATTTTCGATTGTTTCGGCTGCCATTTTTTCTGGTATTAGGGGATTTTCGAGTGTCTAAACTCTGTAAATTGGACTTAAATTAGCATGCAACCTGACTCCCAGACGTCTTGGCTGCCCCCCCTTGTGGTGATTATAATATTTTTTTTTTTATTTGTGTTTGTATTTTGTGTGTTTTTAATGTTTTTCACTGCGGTTAAGTTTGTATTTTTGCAACCTCGTAACTGTGCATTTTTGTACATTGTACAAGATTTTGGGTCGTGTAGCCTGGTTTTCAGTTTTTTCGGCCACCCTTTTTTTTCCTCGCTTAGCCAATTTTCAAGTTCCAAAACTCCTGAAATTAGACTTTAATTGTGCAACCTCACTGGCAGATGTCGTAGCTGTCCCCCCATGGTGTGTGTGTGTTTATTTTATTTTTTAAAGTGTTTTTCTTGTTTGTGGATGTCCGCGTTATGGCAGTTAATTTCGTATTTTTGTGAGTTTGTATTTATTTATTTTTCTAAGTCCCGAGGCTTGTATTTTTTTTGTGTTAGTCCGTATTTAACTATTGCGTGTTATGTTTTTGTTTTCTAAGTCCTCCGTCAGGTTTTTTTTTTTTCTAAGTCCCGCTTCTGTGGTTGTTTGTAACCGCGAGTGAGGTGCCGTAGAGCCTCCACCACTGCAAATGCGGCTCTTTGCAGGAGACGTTGGAGCCTCCACCTTCCGCAAATGCAGCCCCTCGCATTTGCGCCCCGAACTGCATCCTTCACTTCGCGAGGGACGCAGTTCTTGTGAGCTTGCTTTGCAAGCTTGCAAAGCGTGACGACGACTAGCAGTTTGATAACTATTATATTTGACTAGCGACTTGCCCGTCAAAAAATTACGGTCAATAAAAGAAAGTGTTGAAATGCTGATTGTCACACAATGTGATTGTACTTGGTGCCTCAACTATATAGACCTCTCTAACACACTAATGAACGCATGTAATAACACTATAAGTGCCATGAGGGTCATCCAGGACCCTCATGACCCAAAATGTAAACACTACACCATTTTAACCCGGTCACTTATGAGGGTCTATCCAGACCCTCATAAGCCTCTATTTAACCCCATCAGTCCCATAAGGGTATATTATGACATTAACCACATAAGTGCCATGACGGTCCTCAAGGACCATCATGACACTAAGTATAAACACTACACTGCACTATACCACCCCAATAAAACATTAAATATCAACTAAACACCCTCTACACTAACCTATTAACACCTACCTTACCTACCTACCTACCCCCTAATAACCCCCCCACCACTCTAATTACAGGAACCAAAAAAACTAGTCATCAAATCACAAAAAATAAAAAATGTACATTACAGAAAATAAAAAAACCTAAGTCACAAAAAATAAAAGAAGGAACATTACAGAAAATAACAAAATACATTACAACGCTCCCCCCCACTACAGAAAAAAAAAATTACACGTGAAAAGGAAATACATACAATACAATACAATACAAATAAAATGAAATACAATACAATACATGAGTGCCAGGGTTATTTATTGGCTTATGGAGGTCTTTATTGACCCCCATGAGTGACAGGGTTAATTATAGGTTTATGGGGGTCTGTATTGACCTTCATGAGTGACGGGGTTAATGAAATGCTTATGGGGGTCTGTATTGACCCCCATGAGTGAAAGGGTTTATTAAGGGCTTATGGGGGTCTATATTGACCCCCTCATGAGTGACAGGGTTCATTATGGGTTTATGGGGGTCTGTATTGAACCCCCATGAGTGACATGGTTAATTATGGGTTTATGAGGGTCTGTATTGACCCCCATGAGTGACAGGATTAATTATATGTATTATGGAGGTCTGTATTGACCCCCATGAGTGACAAGTTTAATAAGGGGTTTATGGGGGTCTGTATTGACCCCCATGAGTGACAGGGTTAATTATGGGTTTATGAGGATCTGTATTGACCCCCCATGAGTGACAGGGTTAATTATATGTGTTATAGGGGTCTGTATTGACCCCAATGAGTGACAGGGTTAATTAGGGGTTTATGGGGGTCTGTATTGACCCCCATGAGTGACAGGGTTAAAGAAGGGCTTATGGGGGTCTGTATTGAACCCCATGAGTGACAGGGTTAAAGAAGGGCTTATGGGGGTCTGTATTGAACCCCATGAGTGACAGGGTTAATTAAGGACTTATGGGGGTCTATATTGACCCCCATGAGTGACAGGATTAATTAGGGGTTTATGGGGGTCTGTATTTACCCCCATGAGTGAGGGGGTTAAGTAAGTGCTTATGGGGGTCTGTATTGACCCCATGAGTGACAGGCTTAATGAAGGGCTTATGGGAATCTGTATTGACCCCCATGAGTGACAGGGTTAATGAAGGCTTATGGGGGTCTATATTGACCCTCATGAGTGACAGGGTTAATTAAGGGTTTATGGTTGTCTGTATTGACCCCCATGAGTGCCAGGGTTATTTATGGGCTTATGGGGGTCTGTATTGACCCCCATGAGTGACAGGGTTAATTATGGGTTTAGGAGGGTCTGTATTGACCCCCATGAGTGACAGGATTAATTATATGTATTATGGAGGTCTGTATTGACCCCCATGAGTGACAAGTTTAATTAGGGGTTTATGGGGTCTGTATTGACCCCCATGAGTGAGGGGGTTAATTAAGTGCATATGGGGGTCTGTATTGACCCCCCATGAGTGACAGGGTTAATTAAGGGCTTATGGGGGTCTGTATTAACCCCCATGAGTGACAGGGTTAATTAAGGGCTTATGGGGGTCTGTATTGACCCCCATGAGTGACAGGGTTAATTATGGGTTTATGAGGGTCTGTATTGACCCCCATGAGTGACAGGGTTAATTAAGGGCGTATGTGGCTCTATATTGACCCCCATGAGTGACAGGATTAATTAATGGTTGATGGGGCTCTGTATAGAGTCCCATGCATGATAGTGGATTTTTTTTTTTATAACGGGTCCTTTAAGGACCTTTACTGTCCTTTAAGGACCCGTAACGTGGGAATTTTACATTTTCATTGCAGCGGTGGTCCCCGGTCGCGTGCGATCGGGACCCCCACTGCGATGGTTAATGTAGGGCTAATACAGGTCTCCAAGCTCATCTCGGATCCCGTGGGGTTATTGTGGGTTTCCGAGCTTATCTCGGATCCCTTCTTGGGTAAGTTGTACGTGGCTGGGCGGTCCCGGGGCGTGGAGCCTCGTTTTCTTTTTTTTTCTGGGGCCATTATTTATTTAGCTTAGGGGATTTTCTTGTGTCTGAACTTGGGAATTTGGACTTAAATGGAGTTGTAACTTCACTTGCAGAGGTCCTGGGTGCACCCCTTGCTTTGGGTAAGCTTTTTTTGTATTTTTTGTGGGTATTTATTGTATTTTGACTGTTTTTAGATGCGTTCGGTTGGTCCGTTAAGGTCGTATTTTTGCAAGGCTCGCCGGCAATGAGAGCCTTCGGCGTTCATTGCCCAAGTGCTACGGGTTTAATGGCTCGCCTCGCTACGCGAGGCTTGCCGGCAATAAGCGCCTTAGGTGCTAATTGCCTAAGTGCTACGGGTTTAATGGCTCTCCTCGCTACACGTGGCTCCCCGGCGATGAGCGCCTGTGGCGCTCATTGCTTAGCTCGCAAAGCATGACGACGATTCGTAGTTTGACAACTATTATATGTGATAGATTTAAAAGGTAATGGACATATAAATACATACATTTTTCTCTCTTGTCTCCCTGTCTCCGATATCCCTGTCTCTTATCTACTTTGTGTGTAAATCTGCACAATTCACACATTGTCTCGGACCATTATTTTATTTTATTTATAGTGCCTGTCTTCCATCCCATATGTGGCTGTGTCTAAGCAGCATGTTGCTGAATTGCTGCCGAGACACAATATTTCATTGGCTAGTGCATCTAGAACTATAGGAACATTGTATGCATGAGCTATAGGGGACTGACCGTTTCAGGGACGATTTGGAAGGTTTCAGTGACTAAAGCACATGTTTAAATATACAAATAAGCGCTTAGGTACTGTGATCAGTTAGCAATCTCCTCTGGGTTTGCGCCTATGTTACAGGCACTTTGATGGAGGAAAGCAATAGAAGAGGCTGTATATACTTTTCCTAGTTTTGCTAAAACAAATCAAAGAAAATAATAAGCCTATTTTCAACTGAAACATTACCCTTACTAATAAACAATTTCTTCACTAACCTGCTCTGATCCAGCTAAACATGGTTGGAGCAAGACAAACAGTCCAATAGTTTGTTAAAAATCACTGGCCTGTAAAGACTTCAAATTCCCAGGTTTCCTCTCAGCTCCAAGTGGTCATAAGCTGCAGGCTGCTGCCTCACTTTGAATGTATTTATCCAGGTCAAAGTGCAAACAATCAGTCCATTAGCAGCTCCATTCATACTCCAAGAGCAGTCTTAAATCAGGGCTGCTCAGGCTCAGCTAATTAACTGATCAGGAAACTTAACCCCTGCAGTCATACTGGTGCCGAGACACAATATTTCATTGGCTAGTGCATCTAGAACTATAGGAACATTGTATGCAAGCGCTATAGGGGACTGACCGTTTCAGGGACGATTTGGAAGGTTTCAGTGACTAAAGCACATGTTTAAATATACAAATAAGCGCTTAGGTACTGTGATCAGTTAGCAATCTCCTCTGGGTTTGCGCCTATGTTACAGGCACTTTGATGGAGGAAAGCAATAGAAGAGGCTGTATATACTTTTCCTAGTTTTGTTAAAACAAATCAAAGAAAATAATAAGCCTATTTTCAACTGAAACATTACCCTTACTAATAAACAATTTCTTCACTAACCTGCTCTGATCCAACTAAACATGGTTAGAGCAAGACAAACAGTCCAATAGTTTGTTAAAAATCACTGGCCTGTAAAGACTTCAAATTCCCAGGTTTCCTCTCGGCTCCAAGTGGTCATAAACTGCAGGCTGCTGCCTCACTTTGAATGTATTTATCCAGGTCAGACAAAGTGCAAACAATCAGTCCATTAGCAGCTCCACTCATACTCCAAGAGCAGTCTTAAATCAGGGCTGCTCAGGCTCAGCTAATTAACTGATCAGGAAACTTAACCCCTGCAGTCATACTGGTGGAGGTAGCTGTGTTCACATAAACCCTTTGGATAACCCGATCACAGTTGTTTATTGTAATGTTAAAAACAGGTAACCCTCCATGTCCCTTTAAACAATATGTGCTAATTGCCTCTAATAATTTCATACTTTTGGTTAATCTCTTGTTCTAAGTATGACGTAGTTTGGCTCAGTATGAAAGGTTGCAGATTTCATCTGTAATCAGAATATATTAACACAGAACATCTTGTTTTATTGTATTGCGTAGTAATTTAGTAAAAAAGGTCTAAAGTCTGAAACTTTAGGAGGAAATTAAACTGTTTCCAAATGTGGAAAGAACAAGCATTTTCTATGCAAAAGGTAAACAAAGTGCAACATTGTGAACTTCAGGGGCCTCATTCAAATGCCATTTGGCAAATTGAATAGGGCTCTATATAAGCACACAGCATATTTTTTTACAGAAGTTTAAGTTAGGGAAGGCCTTGCTTTTGGATAGAAGTTCAGAAACTGAAAACTTCTGTAAAATAATATGCTATATGCTTATATAGAGCCCTATTCAATTGGCCAAATCACATTTGAATGAGGCTCCAGGACTGTAGCCATGAACTTCTAAATTGTTCCAACTCTTCAGAATTCTTAGCTAAGCATTATGGGTGCTCTGATTTCATCTGAATGTGGTATTTAATAAGAAAATAATAAGAGTGAAAAGTATAAAGTTTGGCAAATAGAAATATAAAAAAAAACACTACTAGTTTAATAATCTGGGAAATTAAAGTGAAAGTATGTCATTTATTTGCTGCTTTCACTTTAGATCCTGCAGATTCTGGCTCTTCAAACTGATACCATTTAGTATTATATGAAAGTAATCTCCCTCTCTGGCCTTGGGCCTCATTCAATTGAGATTTTTCAAATTGAATAGGGCTTTATTTAAGCACAGAGCATATTATTTTTACAGAAGTTTTTAGTTAGTGAACTTCTATCCAAAAGCAAGGTCTTCACTAACTAAAAACTTCTGTAAAAAAAATATGCTCTCCATCAAGTGTGAGGCATTCAATTTCCCTATGGAAAGATATAAATAAGAGGAACAGACTGCTGGGCCAGGAGTCAGGGCTCAGCCCTCTATGGCCACTTTCAACTAACCCCAAAATAAACTCTAATGCTCAATACAGATGGTGGATTGATAATAATTGCTCAATTGCGGCAGATTTACCGGTTGTTAATCAAAAATGGTCCACCACCGCATTCCTAGAAGACAAACCCCTTCCTCCGGGGGAATGGCTTAACCTAATCGCTATAAACCAAAGATTAAATCACATCACTAAGAATAAAGGAGGGCAAAATATATCCTTATTCGAAAAATGTTGCATTAAATTCCCGGGAGGGAAAGGAAACATCTCCACAATATATAACCATTTAAGCGATTTAGTCACTCCCCCTAAATTACACTATGAATCAGCATGGGAAGCTGACCTCAACATAAATTTAGACAGAGACCAATGGAATAGTATTCGGAAACAAGCCAAAAACACATCACTTAACGTAATTATGAAAGAAAACTCCTATAAAGTTATTATGAGGTGGTACCTAACCCCAGTAAGAATGCACATAGGGAACCAGACAATTAGTGACATATGCGAAAGGGGCTGCAACCAAAAAGGGACTCTAATCCATAAATTATGGGAATGCCCTATGATTAGACACACATGGGTGGACACCTACAAAACCCTGGAGAAACTATGGGGTCAATGCTATCCCATGAGACCAGAAGAGGCCATCCTAGGATTACCGGTAGAAGGGATGTCCAACTCAGAACAATTCCTAACTAACCAAATTTTCCTAGCAGTTAGGATAGTAGTAGCCGCCCATTGGAAATCACCCACCCCAACATTTGAAGTAGTCTTAAACAAAATTGAGTTCGTTCGATCCATGAGCGTTTTGTCCGCAGAGGTTGACCATAACTACAAGCGCTGGGCCTCCTGCTGGGCCGCCTGGGAGACAAGACGCGGCAGATGAATAGGGTGAGTGACACTTCTCCCTACAAAGGAGCTATTAGGGGATCCATAGTAGTAGTGGTCTTAATTTACCCAACATCATTAGCCCACACAGTAACCTAAACCCAACATCATTAGCCCACACAGTAACCTAAACACAGAATAATCTTTCTATTAGATGCTACCAACCAAGCTCAAAACAACAGTTGGTCAGGAATCCAAGTTCATCATATTTTTCCCATAGTTATGGGACTTCATTAAATATAGTTTTCTCGTTAGCCTTAAGTTATTTAAAAGCTAATATCAGCTATTATAATACCAGAAAAACGGAAAAGGGAGAGGAGTTTTGGACAGGCAGAGGACACACTGGGAACCAAATATGTGAAATACGTTTATTGTTAATTCCTATTTATCACTTCTAATGTTTTTGGTGTACTATGTTATATGTCTGACCTGTCTAATAAAAATCAATAAAAAAAAAAAAAAAAAAAAAAAAATATGCTCTGTGCTTATTTAGAGCCCTATTCCATTGGCCAAATCACAATTGAATGAGGCCCCTTGTGTATAAATCTGCAAAATTTGCATATTGTCTCTGACAATTATTTTATCTTATATTATCTATAAAGCCTGTATTGTTAAAAAATAAGAGGTGCACATTACATCCATAGGAAAAAATTTTGTATTACATTCAAGCTACTACAAAACTCGTAAAATGAGAGATGGCTATTAAAACTCACCCTTGCTCCTTGTTTTTTCTAATTTTAAGGAAAGAGAGGGGAAGAAGGGTAACTTGGACAAGGTGGGATATGGAGGAGATGGAAAGAATAGAGGGTAGTACAGAAAAAATTATATATGCAGGTCTGATTAACTTCATAGGCTATGTGTGCCAGAGATCTATCACATATTATAATTGTCCTGCTACGAGTCGTCGTCACGCTGTTTGCGTGGTCCGTACGAATAGCGGGCTTAGCGATGAGCGCCGCAGGCGCTCATCGTCCGGCGAGCCTCGCAAAGCGAGGCGAGCCGTTAAACCGTTGCACTTTGGCAATTAACCCGTAGAACTTTAGCGGGCTTAGCGATGAGCGCCGCAGGCGCTCATCGTCCGGCGAGCCTCGCGTAGCGAGGCGAGCCGTTAAAACGTAGTAAAAAAATACGGCCGCAAACCGCCTATCATAAAAATTAAAATTAACAATAACTACACACACCACATACATAAAAACCTAACCGATAGCAAGAGGGAGCATCCACGACCTGCAGAAAGCGAGTTACACATTGATTTACCTTAAAATACAAAAATGTAAACACAAAAAAAAAAATAAGCGACAGAAAAAATGGAGGCCGAAAAAAATGAAAACGAGGCTACAGCACTCTGAGCACGAAAAAGACTTGCGTAGACACATTACGGATAATCCGTGACGGCGTATAAGACACATTACGACATCGCAAAAATCGGACGCAACCCGCGGACAAGAAAAAAGATAAAACACACTAAATACACAGAACACATAAATAAAAATGTTACCGACAGCAAGAGGAAGCATCCTGGACCTCAAAACAAAAACTATCGCCTTCATTTAAAGCAAAATAAAAGAGTTTAGACACTTTAAAAAAAATAAGCGAGAGAAAAAATGGCGGCCGAAAAAAATGAAAATGAGGCTACAGCACTCTGAGCACGAAAAAGACTTGCGTAGACACATTACGGATAATCCGTGACGGCGTATAAGACACATTACGACATCGCAAAAATCGGACGCAACCCGCGGACAAGAAAAAAGATAAAACACACTAAATACACAGAACACATAAATAAAAATGTTACCGACAGCAAGAGGAAGCATCCTGGACCTCAAAACAAAAACTATCGCCTTCATTTAAAGCAAAATAAAAGAGTTTAGACACTTTAAAAAAAATAAGCGAGAGAAAAAATGGCGGCCGAAAAAAATGATAACGAGGCTACAGCACTCTGAGCACGAAAAAGACTTGCGTAGACACATTACGGATAATCCGTGACGGCGTATAAGACACATTACGACATCGCAAAAATCGGACGCAACCCGCGGACAAGAAAAAAGATAAAACACACTAAATACACAGAACACATAAATAAAAATGTTACCGACAGCAAGAGGAAGCATCCTGGACCTCAAAACAAAAACTATCGCCTTCATTTAAAGCAAAATAAAAGAGTTTAGACACTTTAAAAAAAATAAGCGAGAGAAAAAATGGCGGCCGAACAAAACGAAAACGAGGCTACAGCACTATAGCCACGGAAAACACTTACGGAAAATCCGATAAGACGCACACCACACATTTCCGGATTAACACGGAGTTCCCGCCTTTGTCTCGCGTAGACTCCGATTTCCCGCCTTTGCCTCGCGCCGACTACGATTTCCCGCCTTTGCCTCGCGCCGACTACGATTTCCCGCCTTTGTCTCGCGCCAACTCCGATTTCCCGCCGAAAACAACACATTGGTCTCGAGCAACAGCGTATTTCCCGCCGAAAACAATGCATTTCGCTCGCGCACCCGTATTTCCCGCCGAAAACAATGCATTTGGCTCGCGCAAAAACCTATATATAGGGCACAATTGACACATTACTGACACCTTTTACTGAGGTGATGACAGTGTGACTGGACATTTTCGGATGCTGGAAAATCGAAAGAGATTGATAGCTCTTCAGGATACTGATTCAGGAACATTGAATTACAAAAGGTACATTTTAAGAAGTATCATTAATTAATTACTATATTATTAGTTACTTAATAAGGACAATTATGTACATTAAATTAATAATTGGTTATGTATTGTGCATTAATTATTAATGTACATTACATTGAATTATTAATTAATAATGTACATTAAATTAATAATTAATTGATTATATATTGTGCTTAAATGTGTGAAACATTGTAAATAATATTTATTATGTATTTTATTTAATTAAGAATTAATCATCAATAAAATATAACCAATTAACTATTAAATTAATGTACATTATTTCATTAACAGAAATATAATATTGAGCTTAACTGTGTGAAACAATTGACAATACTATTGATAATGTACATTAAATAATTAATGAATTAAGCATTAATATAAAAGTGAGTTTGCGTTTAAGAATGTCCAGAAAAAAGAAACACATTTATTCATGAATTAATAAATAATGTACATTAAATTTAATTATTAATTAATAATGTACATTCTATTACAAATTAATTGGTTATATATTGTGCATTAATTAATTGTACATTAGATTACTAATTAATTGGATATTGTAATTACCTGTGTAAAAGAATTGTAAATAACGTTTAGAATGTACTTTCTACAATTAATTAATTATTACTAAACAGTAATATCAAAAATGTTAGCGTTTAAGAATGTGCAGAAAACAAACACATTGATTCATTAATTAAGAATGTACATGATTTTAATAATTTAATTCTCAGATAGACTCATGTTTATGTTTTCAGTTTAAATTTAATTAATAATGTACATTAAATTAATAGTTGCTTATATATTCTGCATTAATTAATAATGTACATTAAATATAATTATTAATTAATAATGTATATTACATTAGTAATTAATTTGTTAGATATTGTGCTTACCTGTGTGAAAGAATTAAAAATAACATTCATAATGCACTTTATTTAATGAATTAATTATTAATAATGAGTAATATCAAAAACAGTTTTGTATTAGATTACTATAGGAACATATTAAAGAATTTGCTTTCAGGTTTTTAAGGAATAAAAATATATGTCTCTTGATTGATGTTTATTTCATGATATGGGTGAAGTGAAATAATACAAAGATTCTAAAATTTAAATTACAGATTATTGATCAAGGAAAGTGAATAAACACACAGTGTGACGTTTGCAGCCTTTGAACAACATCAAGACCGTCTTTGCAGGTAAATATTTAATTTGGTCCTGACACATCAAAACAGCATATGTTAAAAAATTTTATGGAAAGTTGAATAGACAATACGAAGCAATACAAACATTTAACAAAAAGAAGAAGCACTTGCCAAAAAAAAATAAAATAATTTATGCAGTGAAGTGAATCAAGAAGGATTTAAAATGAATTGAAAGATGAATAATTGATATAATAAATATATATGTCCAGTTATTACCAATTTAATATATGTCAATAAAATACTTTGAAAAATGGTTTCATTTATTTCATTGGAAACAAGGATAACGTTTATTCATCAACTTTAATGTAACAGTCCAAAAAGTAAAAAGACATATGTACACAAAAATAAGAAGAAAGACTAATTAATATTTATATTGACTATTACAGATTAAAAAATGGAAGATAATGGAGAAGACAAAATGGAACGCAAAAGAAGATTGGCAAGGGAAAGGAAGCAAAGGTGGAGAGATGCTCATACACCAGAAACTTCACAACGCTTGAGAGAAGAAGATCAACAGAGACTTTTAAATAAAAGAAAGATTGCTAAGAAAGCCAAAAGTGAGTCTGTTGGGCCTTGCAAAAAAAGTAAAAGTAAAAAAAAACATCTATGTGAACCAGTGTCTAATGATTCTATTGTGCAGAATGACTTAAATGTAGACACACATGACAACAATGTACATATAGAAAGTGGGTTTGATATATATGTGGAAAAAATGCATGACAATGTGTTCAATACTGCAGTACATGTAGATACTCATTATTGTGGGTTACTTAATGTGCTTTGTCAGTTTTGTGGGGCCTATCATTTCATAAAGGAAAGACCTACTGATGGAAATTTCATTAGTTGCTGTCAGAAAGGAAAGGTGAAACTTCCACTAAGACATCCATTTCCATATTATTTAGAATGTATTATGAGTGATCCAACATTTCAAAATTATAATAATTTCAAACAAAACATCAGGTCTTATAACAGTGCAATTTCATTTGCTTCAATGGGTGCAACTTTAGCAGAAAATGTACCAGGACATGGTCCTTATTGTTTCAAAATTCAAGGTCAAATATACCACCGAACTTCACATTTACACCCACAAGAAGGAGAGCCAAGGAAATTTGCACAGTTGTATGTCTTGGATACAATGGAAGCTGTGGAACAAAGAATGACACTACCAGAAAATAGACAGTGTTTGCGCATAGTCTTTGAACAGCTGGATAAAATTATGCAAAACAACCCATATAGTAAAGCATACAAACAATTAGCACAGCTGGAAAAAGAACAACAGGAACATGCTGAAAGACATCTATTGCCTATACCAAGAGTAAATATGGTGTTAAAAAGAGATCGCAACACTGATCAAAGAAGATATAATTTACCGACAGTAAATGAGGTTGCTATGGTGTTTAAAAATGAGGATGGTGAACCATCTTTTCAGCGTGATATTAGAATATATCCACGCAATGAAGAACAACCATTTATCAACATCAATATATTAAGTTGTAATTTAGATCCAATGACATATCCCATTTTCTTTCCAAATGGTGAACCTGGATGGGAACCAAAATTAAAATTGGAAACTTATCCCAATACTAAACTTCGAATTAGATCTAATGTTTCAATGCTGGAATATAAAGTTGCACAAACTGCTATCCGTGACTGCTTTAATCCAATTTTACATGGAGGCAAACTCACTCAACAATGGATTATTGATTCATATCTACAAGTTGAAGCTAATAATTTAAATTTCATTAAATTTCAACAAAAAAAATTACGAGTTGAACAGTATTGTGGATTAATGGATTATGTGGCTGAAATAGCTGCAAACAGAGACATTCCAGCTGGAAGAGCAATTATTTTGCCATCAACTTTCCAAGGATCTCCTCGCAATATGCGAGAAAGGTATAATGATGCCATGGCTATTGTCACAAAATTTGGAAAACCAGATTTATTTATTACATTCACGTGTAATCCCCAATGGCCAGAGATCAAGGAAAATTTGTATTTGGGACAAACTACATCTGACCGACCAGATTTAGTGGCAAGAGTATTTAAAATCAAACTGAATTCATTAATACATGATATCACTAAAGCAAAATTATTTGGACAATGTATGGCATTTGTTTACACTATTGAATTTCAAAAGAGAGGACTGCCACATGCTCACATACTTTTAATACTGCAGGAAAAAGATAAGTTGAAAACTGCAGAGAGAGTGGATTCAGTCATTTCTGCCGAATTGCCAGACCAAGAAAAATATACAAAACTTTGGGAGATTGTTACACATAGAATGATTCATGGCCCATGTGGAGAGATGAATCCTAATTCACCATGTATGGAAAATAAAAAATGTACAAAAGAATTCCCAAAACAATTTCAAATGCAAACTTATGCTAATTGTGATGGATATCCTTTGTATAAAAGAACACAAGGAGAAACAGCTATTATCCGGGGCCAAAAGGTTGATAATAGATTTGTTGTTCCATACAATCCACATTTGCTCATCAAGTACAATGCACACATCAATGTAGAAGCTTGCACTTCGATTAAATCAATTAAGTATGTGTATAAATATATATACAAAGGATATGACGCAGCTACTGTTGTTGTACAAGGTGCTGTAAATGAAAACGAAAATCCAATTGTACACGATGAACTATCAAATTATTTAGATGCTCGCTATGTTAGTGCTCCTGAAGCAATGTGGCGCCTTTTGAAATTTGAGATGCATGATCGGTCACATGCTATCTATCGCTTAGCTGTACATTTGCCTCAAAGTCAGATGGTTTGCTTTACTCAAGGAAATGAAAGACTTGCATTATGTCAAAGTGAAGACAGAGATACCACACTTATAGCATGGTTTAAATTAAACTGTCAGGATACGCAGGCCAGACAATTTTTATACATAGAGATACCATATTACTATGTATTTGTAAATGGTCAATGGAAAGAACGAAGAAGAGATGCACAAAAAATTATACCACGCATTTATACCGTCAGTCCAAGGGATATTGAACGTTTCAGCTTAAGATTACTTCTGCTACATGTTCCCGGTGCACAGAGTTTTGAGCATTTACGTACAGTCAATGACATAGTTTATGATACATTCCTATTAGCTGCAAGACAGCAAAATTTCATAGCTGATGATACAGAATGGGAGAGGTGTCTGGAAGAAGCAGCGCTATGTCAAATGCCAAAGCAAATGAGACAACAATTTGCATTCATATGCATATTTTGCAATGTACCTGATGCTTTCACTTTGTGGGAAACATTTAAATTAAACATGTCAGAAGACTTCTTGAAACGTTACAGAGAACCAATTGCTCTGTTAAAAACATTGTTGGAAATTCAAGAAATATTGTTTGCTCATGGATTAAATTGTTCAAGTTTTAATTTACCGGATCCAGGACTTATAGATGACATTAATTTTGATGATTATGACACTGAGCTACAAAAACAAAAAACACAAGAAAAACTGGCAACATTAAATACTAAACAGTTAGAAGCATTTCAGGCCATCACAAATGCTACAGATGATGAAATGGTCAAAGACCGGTATTTCTATCTAGACGGCCCAGGTGGATCTGGAAAAACTTATCTTTACAATTGTTTGATGAGTTATATTCGATCACACAGTCAGATAGCTATGCCATTTGCAACAACTGGAATTGCTGCACTTTTGTTAGATGGTGGTAGAACTGTTCATAGTGGATTTAAGCTGCCAGTTCCCATTTTGGAAACATCAGTGTCAGATATTCGACTCAATTCTATACAAGCAAAAAAATTTAAACTAACGAAACTAATTATCATAGATGAGGCAACAATGATGTCATGTCACGCACTGCAATGTATTGACAGATTCTTAAAAGAAGTGATGGATAATAAGTTGCCATTTGGTGGAAAGGTGATGCTGTTAGGAGGAGATTTTCGGCAAACATTACCTGTTGTGCCACACGGAAATAGAACAGAGATCATTGAAACATGTATCAAGACCAGTAAACTGTGGCAAATATTTACACATCTCAAATTAGAATTAAATATGAGATCTGAAGGCCAAAATGAATTCAATGATTGGCTTATTAAAATCGGAGAAGGAAAACATCCAGAAATACAGCATTTACCAAATGATACTATTGAAATTCCATCAGAAATGGTTTGCAACGAATCACTGATATCAGCCATATTTCTAAACACTCTTAATAACGAGGATTACTCAGACATTGCAAACAAAGTGATATTAACATCAAAAAATATCGATGCCTTGAATGTAAATAATGAAATTTTAAAATACATCAATGCACCACAGAAGAATTATTACAGTGCAGATTCAGTTCTGGCTGATGATAAAGAGAGTGAATCGAATTTTAGTATCGAATTTATTAATTCCTTAACACCATCTGGAATGCCACCACATATTTTACAATTGAAAAAAGGTGCAATTGTCATGTTATTGCGAAATATGAATCCAAAAAAAGGACTTTGTAATGGCACCAGATTAATTGTGCATGAGTTAAAAGATCATTTTATACATGCAGAAATTATAACTGGGACCCATAGAGGTGACCGAGTTTTTATACCAAGAATTGATTTAGCTCCAAGTGAGAGTGGTTTGCCTTTTGTCCTTCAAAGGAGACAGTTTCCAGTTATCATGGCATTTGCCATGACCATCAATAAATCACAAGGTCAAACTTTTAAGTCTGTTGGGATTTTTTTAAAGGAACCAGTTTTTGCACATGGACAACTCTATGTTGCTTTTTCAAGGTGCACCAATCCAAACGAAATTAAAGTGACTGTTGACGAAAATGAAAGTCAGGGTCATTTATTAGACGATGGATGCGTTTACACAAAAAACATTGTGTACTATGAGGTGTTGTAAACATAGAGTAGAGTAGTTTCATTTCTATGACAACATTTTAAGGTACTCAATATTATTGCACAAAAACAACATTTCAAGAACAAACTATATACAATGGACAAAAAAATCAAAAAAAGAACAGTGGTTTGACTTCCAGTACAAAATGTAAGTACTCTGGGACTCTTTAAATAGGGGACCACTATTTCACTTTGGAAACTCTATGTGATATTTGCATAAAAGACAAACAGAAAATTAAAAAAAAACTTAAACATCCTTAAACATATTGAAATGGGTTACAAGTTTCATGTTCATATGATTGGTCCCACAAAAAAAAAGGTAAAAAACTGTTTGTTAAAGAGATATGTTATAGGCAAACATGTATTGTTACTATATAGTTGAACCATTTCAGAAGATTTGGAAAAGTATTGATTCAGGGAGTAATCCGATCGCCAGTTAATGGGGTCAGGAAGGAATTAATTTTTTCCCTCTAAGATACAATTGCAAAAGTTTGAATGGGGTTTTTTATTGTTTGCCTTCCTCTGAATTCAATGCTAATTTAGTTTAACGAGAGTTTAACAAAAATGTTACAAATAAAACAAAAAATGTTATTTGTAAAAAAATGTACTTACTCTAAGTTAATATAGTCTGCAGTTACTAAGTGATAAATATCTATTTAAAAGTGTTAGTATTGTTAAAAGAAGGTTGAAAGATTGTATAATATACAAGTTGCCTGTTACAAAATTTCATGTTACACTTTACAATATGTATGCATTAAAAAGTACAATATGTATGCATTAAAATTAAGATATTATTATATTGTTTTTAAAAAAAAAAATGATTATGAAATATAAGTTGAAAGTTACAAAAAATAAAAAGTTAAAAAAAGAAATGTGTATTTCTTTTTAGAAACAAAAAAGGGACAAATGTAGTAGACTCATTTTGTGTTGCAAATAAATTTCACAACATTTAAATTTTATTGACCGTCATTTTTTGACGGGCAAGTCGCTAGTATTTATATACTTATTGATTAGTATTAAAAGCAGCTTCATGTAATTGTTATGTAATACTAATAAAATACATAATGTTCAGTTAACATTCTATACTGTGTGACATAGAGTTTTCATAGTATTCTTTAAATCCAAGTAATATGTAGATATTTACAATATTTCTGGAATATATGGTAGTGCTCAGAAGAAATGGGTTACTCATACTAATAGGCATTTTGAGGATTTATATGGCCATCACTCACATAGGTATAGTTCACAAATATAAATTACTTGCTTACATTCCCACAGAAATAATATATTTATAATATAATTTGCAATAAATCATTTGCAATGATCATGTATACATGGAAGGGAAAAAATAGCACACTATAAAGTGCAACAACACTTTACATGAAACACTTTACTAGTAACGAAACAGGCATACATACAGTAGGATAGGAAACCCCCAACAATGAGCCACTCACATTTTAAATTGCTATAATGAGCACTATACTTCCAGCATTGAATGTATTAAGAGGACAACACTATCCACTCCAGTCGCCTCCAGCTGAAAAAGAAACATGTGGAATGGTTCTCACCACAGAAGCTTCTGAGAACCATTTCAGGTGTTGCTCTTTCCTGTACATAGCCAATCTTGTTTAGTGGCGGCACAAGGTCCGGAGAGACAAGCCTTTAACATTTTTCCTTGTTCCAAGTTGTTGATTGTAATTTTCAAGTTTGTGTATGCCTCACCTTGTATATTAATCTTTTTTGATCATTCTAGTTTTTCTCCAGCATGATGTTTCACAACAACATGTATTGGGTAGAGATCTTGGAGCCTATGACGCAGTATTCCACATATGCTCTTTGACTTCCTAAATCATGCTAACAATGAGCCTCATTCAATTGCAAGGCCGCATTTCACGGTATACAGGCCATATGCCGGAGTGCCTGCTGCGGGCTATTCAATTGAACAAGGCCGCAAGTTATGGGCTGAAGCCTCAAGACCATAAGCCCCTCCCGCTCCTGCAAGCTGTTAATGGGCTGGAAGAAAAGCGGTCCACAGTTACGATCCAATCACTGTATTACAGAGTGAGATGCAGGCCTCTAAGCCAATAGACAGCATGCTAGCTAAAGATGATTGACAGAGAGAGATTATAAAGTTGCGTTCCACCTGACCATGCGTTGCCTGTGTTGTAGATTCTGACGAAGTAACACGCAGTTCCCGGAGTTGGAGGTTTTTGGCAAAGAGTGAGAAAGTAGGCGAGTTTTGAGAGCAGTATCTTCCAGTTTTGTTATTTTTTCTTCATCTAATTATGATTTTACACTCAATCTTTGATTAAACATATTTACAGATTACACATAATACAAATACACATATATTAAATTAAACACATAGAGCTAGGTCACTCCATACATCCCCACCATCCCCCACAGGAGGAGGAGGTGAGGATTGGCAGGAGGAGAGAAGGAGGTGAGGATTGGCAGAGAAGAAGAGGAGGAGGTGAGGAGTGGTAGAGAAGAGGAGGAGGTGGTGAGGAATGGCGGAGGAGAAGAGGAGGAGGTGGAGGAGGTGAGGAGTGGCGCTGGAGAGGAGGATAGTGGAGTAGAGGAGGTGGGTGGTGACAGGGTGCCCATAGAAATAGGCACATCTAGTACAGGGACAGATAGGGAGAGGCCTTATCCCTAGGGCCGAGGCATCGAAGGAGGTAGCGGCCACAGTAACAGCAGTGGGGACAGCGGAAAGGGATGTGAGGTCTTTGAAGCACCGGTTTGATCAGGGCCAAGCTGACGAGGATGGCCAAGGAGGTCAGTCAAGCTGCAGCACCAAGTGGTGGCCCCCAAGTGACTGTGCAGTATAATGAGTGGTAGAGGGTGGTCAAGTTCCTTCTGAGCCAGGTGCCCACCGCTGGAGCTTCAGGTCTGGTGGCCCAGCAGTATCCAGACTCCATGTCAGGAGAATATTAAATACACCAACATGCCACCACATGTACATCCCACACACTACATATGTACAAGGGATAGATGGATGCATCATTAAATCTATGAAGCTGTCAAATTATTGTCATTCGTGGGCACAGCAACAACCAAAAGAGTCCATGCATGGGTGGACTCACTGCAGGGTATGCAGTTACAGACTGCAGCCAGAACAAAGATAGCATTAGGAGCCAAGAACAATCAAAATCAAGAACCAAAGAATAGAACACATTTAGCAAATCATAGCTACTCATAGTTGCAATTAAGTGAATCATCCAGGTTCAAGCCTAGATGTCAGATAGTTAGGAATGAACACAAAACAATATATTATTCATCATACTAATAACATATACCTTTCTTTTCACTCTTTCAGCATCAAGGAGGTCTGGGTCCAGTGGTGAGCCAGAAGCGGGGGCTTCGGCTCCATCGGAGCAGAACATGGTGAGCGAGCCCCCAGCAGGAACTAGCGAAGGGGGAGGAGGAAAGAAACAGAGCCGAGGGTGCTGGCTCAGATTAGGAGGATGTCATCTGGGAAGTGGGGTAACCATCAGGACCATCAGCCGCACTGGCAGAATTTCACCCCACTGTCCCCCTCCTCCAAAGACTGAGCATATCACCAGGGCCATCCTTCTGCAGGGATGAGCCTGGCTTGAACCCATCTCCTCCTCCCTTCACCAGTGCAGCAGAGTGGCCAACACCATCACCAGGTCCAGCAACCCCACCACTGCCGGCCACGAGGGATTGGGGCCATGATGCTAGGCGGAGGAGGATGTACATGCTGCACATAAGTTTTGAGCCTTCTCAACAGCACTCTATAGGTCCATGATCGTCTTGTCTGTGGCCATGTAGCGTTCTGTGTAACATTTCACCAATTGATGGCCACTGAGGAATGCTGTTGAGAAGAGATGCTGCGGTCCCAATATTTGTAAGGCGTTATTTTGCAGGTGTTATGTTTTTGTTTTGTTTTATTTTAGGTACAATTCAGGTCCATGAAGGCATCTTCTGCATCTGCAAGCATTGTGGAGGAAATGTATTAAGTGTAAGATTTTTGCTGTGCCTCTCATGTAGACATTCCTTCAATTACAGCCCCCTTAACATGTAGCTCCCACAATATTAAAGCTATCATATATCCAGATATCTAAGACATAATTGTTGGTAGCTTAAATGTAGACTAATATCGCTATGGTGGTGGACTTGCAAAGTCTCATAATGGCATGTTAATGACAGCCAGCATTAATATATGCACTAGTGAAGCATGTGATTCTGACCTCAATATCGGTCTGAGAACAGATCCTTGGCTCTGATGTAAGTAACAGTGAATCTGGCTGCTGACCTTTGTGTCCTCTTCGTATTAATGGGTATTTTCCCCAATTGCTGATATCATGAGTATCCTTTAACATGCGCTAACACCTGTATAGCTGATGGATGTGATATCAATGTTGATGAACAATATCATATGGAGAAGGTGATAGTACACCTTGACCACTGATGCTGGTCACAGCTAAGCATGTATTGTGAGATGACACATCTTATTAATGGTCATGGCCAGTGAGTTATCCTGCAAACTAGCCAATATTTAGTAATGCTTGCAGATGGAAATTGGGTGAGTTGATATAGTGTTACAGTTACAGTATTTAGCACTGTACTGTACATGCATGTTTTTTTGGGTTTCTTCAATTAAATGGAGTGATTTCTGATGATCCTTTTTTTCATCAGATTCTGGTTGCAGTGGTGTAGTGACCACATGTGACCCTTGTAGGTGCTATGCATCATGCTTATTGTAGACTATGACATTACCCCCTTTAGGTATCCCCTCCTGGGATCCGCCCACACCACACCCATGATATTAATGCATAGTCTTGTTCATTTCTGATTGATCTCTGTGTATGCAATAAAGCTTTGTTATACCGTCATCACCATGTCAGTGTGTTTTCAACAGTTGGGGTTGTAGGATATCCACATACATCACATTTGTTTCACATTCCTATATATGTAAACTAATGAGCCCTAGTTACTATGAAATAGGTTAATACATACAGTGACTTGCAAAAGTTTTCACCCCCCTTGGCATTTTTCCTGTTTTGTTGCTTCACAACCTGGAATTAACATGGATTGTTTGAGGATTTGCATCATTTAATTTACAGAACAGGCCCACAACTTTGAAGATGTTTTTTTTATTTTTATTGTGAAGCAGACAACAAATAGGACAAAATAACGGAAAAAGTCAATGTGCATAACTATTCACCCCCCCTAAAGTCAATACTTTTTATACCCACCATTTACGACAATCACAACTCCAAGTTGTTTGGATAAGTCTCCATGAGCTTGCCACATCGTACCACTGGGATTTTTGCCCAGTCTTCTTTGCAAAACTGCTCCAGCTCCTTAAAGTTGGATGGTTTGCGCTTGTAAACAGCAATCTTTAGTCTGACCACAGATTTTTGGATTGGGCTTTGATTAGGCCATTCCAACACATTTACAAGTTTCCTCTTAAACCACTCAAGTGTTGCTTTAGCAGTGTGTTTGGGGTCATTGTCCTTCTGGAAGGTGAAGCCACGTCCTAGCCTCAAATCACGCACAGAGTGGTACAGGTTTTGCTCAAGCATATCTCTGTATTTAGCACCATCCATCTTTCCCTCAACTTTGACCAGTTTCCCAGTCTTGGCTGCTGAAAAACATCCCCACACCATGAACCTGCCTCCACCATGTGGGGATGGTGTTCTTTGGGTGATGTGATGTGTTGGGTTTGCGCCAGATATAGCATTTTCTTTGATGGTCGAAAAGTTCAATTTTAGTCTCATCAGACCAGAGCACCATCCTCCATACATTTTGGGAGTCTCCCACATGCCTTTTTGCAAACTCAAAACGTGCCATTTTGTTTTTTGCTGAAAGTAATGGCATTCTTCTGGCCACTTTGCCATAAAGCCCAACTCTATGGAGCGTACAACTTATTGTCGTCCTATGTACAGATATTTCAGTCTCTGCTGTGGAAGTCTGCAGCTTCTCCAGGGTTACCTTAGGTCTCTGTGCTGTCTCTCTGATTATTGCCCTTTGGTGGGCGGCCTTCTCTTGGCAGGTTTGCTGTTGTGTCATGTTCTTTCCATTTGGTTATGATAGATTTGATTGTGCTCCTGGGGATCATCAAAGATTTGGATATTTTTTTATAACCATACCCAGACTTCTCAACAACATTGTCCCTTACTTGTTTGGAGAGTTCTTTGGTCATCATGGCAGTGTTTGGTTAGTGGTGTCTCTTGCTTAGATGTTGCAGCCTCTGGGGACTTTCAAAAAAGGTGTGTATATGTAATGACAGATCATGTGACACTTAGATTGGACACAGGTGGATATCATTTCACTAATTATGTGACTTCTGAAGGTAATTGGTTGCACCAGAGCTTTTTATGGGGTGAATACATATGCACATGCTCATTTTCACTTTTCTATTTCTAAAAAAAATAGTTTTATGTATATATTTTTCTCATTTCACTTCACCAATTTAGACTATTGTGTTCTTATCCAACACATAAAATTCCGATTAACAAAACATTAAACTTAAGGTTGTATTGTAACACAATAGGTAAAAAGTCAAGGGGGTGAATACTTTTGCAAGGCACTGTATCATAATAATAATAATAATAATAATAATAATAATAATAATAATAATAATAAAAGATATCATATAACTATATATATATATATATATATATATATATATATATATATATATATATATATATTCATAAAATATATTATAATAAATGGTTAATACACATGTAAAGCCTGAAGGGCTTATAAGAAAATGACAGGTGATAATTTCAATTGATTTATAGCAAAACACTTAATGGGATGTCACCAGATGATAATTGGTATACATCTTGGCACTTGGCTACCAGCAATGGCGTGGAACTTTCCAGGATGGCCATAGTATAGATTATCCCTGATGCAGGTGAGTTGGCTGTTGCTCCACTTGCCTTTGCATAGCCTCCATGTGTTTTTGTGGCCCTTCCTGATGGGTTAGAGTAGTTTAGTATGGTGTATGTTCCCCTGGTTCCCTTCTGAATTGCTAAATTATGGTGGCGAGGGGGCTTGGGTACCTCAATAAAGCTGTGAGCTATATCATGTATGGCCACTCTAGGTGGGCAGGTCATAGCAGAGAGATCAGACAAATCACAGTTCATTGGCGAAGGATCTGGTAACCCACTCCAGTATGTTTTCCATGCAAACCTTGTGGATAAGCACAGACAGAGACATAAGTAAGTGTGCTGCAGTCCATAGGGTCACAGAGAGTTGGACACAACAGAGGTACTGCGCAACCATGAATAAAATATTTCTCTGGTACTTGATATATGTGATGCAGTGGTGTAATTTGGCCACTAATTGTTTTCCCAATGTAGATGTAGACGAGTAAGATGTATATAAGATGATCTTTGTATTTTTAGTGTCCACATTAGAGCCTTTGTGGGTTTGAAAGGGTTAATATGACAGCCATTTTCATGTATTTGTGTTGCAATTTAATCAGCATCTTGCAGCATGGCTTTTCATATTGGCATATGCATGACCATTCCAACATATGACATTTTTTTTAAATGGCTATTTGTTAATTGGGAATTTTCTGCGCAATTAAATCTAATGCTTTCCTCATATTTTAAAGTCCATTGGTGTGTTTTTATTGTCTTTTGCAGTGTTACAAACTAGTCTGTAAACCCTTTGTGGGTCCTATTTGGAACTCGTAAGATTCTGGCTGACATTTGCTGTTTGCAGGCTTGAATACATTTGCGGTCTTGAGAGATTGTAGTAATTGGATAGCGATTTGTGATTTTAGTGATTGTAACTCTTGAAGACTTGAAAGATCAAAGGCTTCGATGGGCTGTAAGTTCCGTTTTTAACAACCGCAAGGATTTCAAGCCTGTAACACATAGATTGTTTGCGGCTTGCAAAAACATGACAATTGAATAGCAAATTAGCTTACGGGCTCAATTACAGGCTACAGCAACTTACAATTGCTCAATTGAATGAGGCTCAATGTCTTCAGATTGTATTGAAATAGTGTGGACAACTCATGCACAATTATTATTTTTTACTTGTAGAGAATCAGGGGGCTGTAATAGGCCTGCATATTTTATGTGTGACATTCCTGGGTTCTAAACGAAAAATGGACGTATAGGTAGTTTTACCATAGGTTTGACCAAATTTCCTCAAGTAACCACCGTAAGATCATGCTGTTGAGATGAGAATGATGATAGACGGAGCAAAATCGAGGCATAGTATGGAAAACAGAATTTAAAATTTGAGAGGTATACAAAGTAACAATCAAAGGGTTGTAGATGGGAAGCCATTCAAGCTAGCTGGTGCGAGCAGAGCATGAAAAAATGAATATGACATGGGTGGAAGCAAATTGTATTCTGTTGAGTGGAATACTAAGTGGTTCTGTAGAACTGACCAATTACTAATAGACCATCCCCATACAAGGGCCCAAGTTCACTTGGTAGTATAATACTTATAAGCTAGTTCCAAGGTCAGGGAGAGATTAAACAGTCTGAGTGATATAGCTTATCTGTGCTTTTGAAATAAATAAGTAAATCTAAATTATTGGGCAATTGACTGACATGGTAAACTAAACATGGTAAAGACCTGCCACAATACTTTGGAGTTGGGAGACACTGATGAGGATAGTGTTACTGAGTAAAGTATGGCTTATATAATACCGTTAAGTAGCCATAATTTATATTGTACGTTTGTGGGTTTTCAGTCTTGTTAGATGCTTTAGGGAAAGCACTATGTACATTTGATTTTAAGCTCAAGGACAGGGCCCTCCATTTTTTTGCAATGTTTTAAAATTGTTTTTGCCTTGTACTTAACACCTGTACAGGTTTACGGGTTTGTATCTCCGGCCATCGGTTGCAGTATGGTTGAATGTAATAGCTCTGTAACTCCGCTGAATTTCAAGTCTGCAGGCTTTTCGGGTGTGCCGGTGCCGCTACGGGCTGGGAATTTAATATGGCCCACAGTATATGCACTTTTACAGGCTTATTTGTATATCATCATTTCATGCAGAGTATATTTTCAGGTCAGCAAGTTAAACAAATATTTTTTCACTGTTGACAATTTCTTATCTATATTAGCCATCGGTCAGTGTAATATAATTGATATTTGATTCTATTATATTCAGGACATCCAGGGCATGTATTACAAGTTTAGCTTTCAATGACATGATTAATTGTGTAAATGATAGAGTACAAAATAGAGAGAGATACACTTTTTTTAAATTCTTGTACAAGTTTTATTTAAGTTTATAAAATTTTTTAACATCAAATCAAAGAAGCAGCTAGATCAATAGGAAATTGAACTTATGCAGATAAAAACCCAATATATAGTTTCCCATGTTTACACAGAAATATGTTCAGAAGAATCATACTGAAACATGCATAGCAAAAATGTATCAAGAATACAAAGCCACAAATATATTCCTAGTGCTTAAAACTAAATACAACTTATGAATAAAAGAATAAACTTGAACTTTATCAAGCAGTTAGATGATTTAAAAAACGATGCTTGTTAAAAATCTTTAAAACGCACAGACTATGTACAAATAGGTTAGCCTTTGAAAAAGTTGCTGGTTGATAGCTGAAACAGCCGTCAGGTATACTTCAGTTCTTTCCGTGTTAGGGTTAAAAATACAGCTCATAACTTTTTTCCTATGAGCTTTAATGGATATGACCATTTAGGGGCTGGGTATGGCTGTATTTATTTTTTCCTTTACTTTAGGCAGTATTGATGTGTAACATTGTTTTAATCTACAAGTTTATCACTGTGTCATTATACAGCAGACTTGCTACAGACAAATAGCACTGGTAGTATAGTTCCCTAGATTGATACACAGTTGCAAACAGATATCTTTAAGTTAATGTTATACACATTTGCAACTTTATTATAAAGCACTATATTATGCTTGTATATACAGTTGGTTTAACAGATATTTTTTGGGAAAATACCTTACTTACAAAAGAGAAAAACCTAGATGCATATATAAACATTAATCTTAATAGTATTAATCGAACCTATCACTTCTAGGTAATTTGCTACAAGATGTTAATTGAAGAACATTTTAAACTGCTGAAGGATAGACATCTTTTTTGTAACAATACTCCTTTTATCAAATTTATTGAGAAATCAAATACATTTAACTTTTTATTTAGGATTAATTAAAATAAAGAATAAATTGACTAAAAATACTTAAAAAAAAGGCAAACACTTTCCACCTTATATATTTGTAGTGATTCAATATTAATAATTTGATTTAAACATAGAACAATAATACATTTATAAATACAATAGATGTGTCATTAGATATGCAATATTCATATTTAAATGCATCAGATGCAACAAATGTAAATATTCAGGAGAGTTGGGGATTATACAAATAATTTAACATACTGTAATTATCTTTATTAATTTGTCACCATTACGTTTTGTGAGTATCACTGAGCAATATTGGGATATTTTTTTGAGATTAGCATAGCAATGAGAGCAAAGGTTGTTTGTGTGAAATGAATGAAATGTACTTGGGTGCTATATTGCATGTATATGAAAATAATCTATATTTTGTTTTATATAAAGTGCTTATAGTGTTTGTGATTATCAAATATAATTTAGCTCTATCTCACATTAAAAATATAATCATTGTTTTATTTTACATATAGTATCCCTAAAATACAGATGTTGTTAATTAGTTGGAGGTTAATCTCTATATATTAATGTATCTCTTTGCATAAATAGCAAATGTGGAAAATTGGTAAAGGCTTCTAAAGTCTCTGATCCACTGGCACTCAAAGGGTTAAAAGAGCAGTAGTACTGCTCATCTACATGTGAGTGAGCATTTGTGAATCTTATTAAATTCTTTCTGTGAATCTTTATACTTGTACACAATTTATTTATTTTTTGTTCTTATTTTTGGAAAAACAGTTAGGAATATGCTAGAAGAGTTTGCAGGTTTTTTTCTTAGGTTGTGTTATGCTTGTGAGAAAGGGGATACACTTAGACTTGGATGTTGTTATTTATAAATATTCGCTAAGTAAGGATTCAATTTAATAAGGAAAATTGGATAATAAAAGATGAAAAACGCTGTAGTGTCTGTTAATAAGTAGTCGGGAGTACCATCCTAATCAATAATATGAATAGTTAAAAATAAGAGGGTGTATAATTCCAAGATGAATGTAATGCAACGCATATAATAATATATAGGTACTAGCGTATTGCCCGTAAAAAAATTACGGCAATCAGATGTGTATGTTTTAAAAGTTGTTAAGTTATTAATATACATATGGAATTGTAAGGTAGCTAATGTTGTTTTCTGTGTACTACTGAAATATAGAATTCAAATTAATAAATGAATTTCCTTTTTTTTATGCATTGTGTTGAAGAGCTGGCAATCTGTGTTGATGTTGCTGCAGCATTAGTGGTGTGGAGGTGCTGTGTAAGAGTAATGAACGTGTACAGTGTAATAGTGTGTGTGCGCGAGCCAAAACCGTTAACGTAGCTGTGTACTTCCGCATTATCCTAAAATGGCGGATAATGTGTGGTATGCGTCTTAGCGGATTATCGGTACGTGTTTTCCATGGTTATAGTGCTGTAGCCTCGTTTTCGTTTTGTTCGTCCGGCATTTTTTCTGCGGCGCTCATTGCAAAGTACTACGGTTTAGGCGCTCATCGCTAAGCCCGCTAAAGTACTACGGTTTAACAGTAAATATGGTAAAACTGTGAAATTACAGTCAATAAAAATTAAATGTTGTGAAATTTGTTTGCCACACAACATGACGCTACATTTGTCCCTTTTTTTTTCTTAAAATAAATACAATTTTTATTTTTTTTATTTTTATTTTTGTAACTTGCAACTTATATTTCATCAAATACGTTGGTTTAGGTGGGAAATCCGATGTTGCGTGAGACAAAGGCGTTAAATCTGTGTTAATGAGTAAATCTGTAATTGGGTTTTGTAAAATGTACTCGCTACTGTGTTTTTACTCATTGCGCGGTTAATCCGCATCCTTTATCTCATTGTTTTTCAAACACATACGTCTGTGGCTGTGTTTTACGCAGTTCGTAGTAGTATAGCCTAGTTTTCATTTTTTTCAGCGGCCATTTTTTTCTCGCTTAGCCGATTTTCGATCTTTGTAACTCGGCTAAATCGCTGTAAATTGGAGTTCCAACTCACTTCCAGACGCCCTGCCTGGTTCCCCATGCTGTAAGTGACCTTTATTTTATTTTTTAGTGTGTATTTAGTGTTTTTTTTTGTGTTTTGGTTCCACCGCTTATCTCGTAATTTTTGTCATCTCGTATTTTTTTCTAAGTGCTTCGGTTTAACGGCTCGCCTGCAATGAGTGCCTGCGGCGCTTATTGCCAAAGTGCTACGGTTTAACATAATGTCTCGCCTCGCTACGCGAGGCTCGCCTGCAATGAGCGCCTGCGGCGCTCATTGCCAAAGTGCTACGATTTAATGGCGAGGCTCGCCTGCAATGAGCTCCTTGCCAGCAACTGCGACCCTCGCAAACTTTACGTCGCAACCCAAAAAACACGACACACCAACTATGACCCTCGCAACGCAAACAACATACGAGACACGTTAACACACATTACGACCTTGCAACACTCGGACGCAACTCGCGAACATTACAAAATTCAAAACACAATAAATACACACACCACATACATAAAAAACTTACCTACAGCAAGAGGGAGCATCCAGGACCTCAAAAAAGACACTTACACCTTCATTTCACTAAAAATAAAAGAGTTTAGATACTAAAAAATCCGCTAAGCGACAGAAAAAATGGCCGACGAACAAAACGAAAAAGAGGCTACAACCGCAAACACCATACGAGACACGTTAGCACACATTACGACCTCGCAAAAATCAGCCGCAACCCGCAAACATATTTTTTTTTAAAACACAATACATACACACAACACATACATAAAAAGCTTACCTACAGCAAGAGGGAGCATCCAGGACCTCAAAAAAGCAACTTACACCTTCATTTAACTCAAAATAAAAGAGTTTAGACACTAAAAAATTCTCTAAGCGAGAGAAAAAATGGCCGCCGAACAAAACGAAAACGAGGCTACAGCAATCTAAACACGCAAAACACCACAAGAAACTCGCAAAACACCACAAGACACTCGCAAAACACCACAAAAGACGTACGGATATTCCGCTAAGACGCATACCACACATTACCCGCCATTTTACGCCAATACGGAAGTACACGACTACGCTAACGGTTTGGTGTCGCGCACGCACACTATTACACTGCACACGTTCATCACGCTTACACAGCA
This sequence comes from Discoglossus pictus, assembly GCA_027410445.1. Lineage (NCBI taxonomy): Eukaryota > Metazoa > Chordata > Amphibia > Anura > Alytidae > Discoglossus > Discoglossus pictus. Next base: position 81,332,307 of record CM050164.1, on the reverse strand, counting down.
GATCCACACCACTAATGCTGCAGCAACATCAAAACAGATTGCAGCTCTTCAACACAATGCTTCAAAATAGGTAAAGTATATTCATTTCTTAATGTATTACATATTTCATTATTACACACCAAACAGCATTAGCTACCTTACAATTTCATTGCCGTAATTTTTTGACGGGCAATTCGCTAGTAAATATATATATATATATATATAAAAGATTGATGTCAGCAAAAATATTAGACACATCAGGTGCACAAACTACATTCAATGCATCATTAAACCTGTAATTGGTTTTCTTGAGTAATGAAGTGCACATTGATGTAAATAAAAAGGCAAATAAATGCCTAATACTTGCAGTTGGATTCGGATAGCCAGTAGAATTAAATCCCACATAGGGTAAGCCCTGCACTTCTCCCTCTCCTAGTCTCAATGGTCAGTTTCGCTCATAATAAGAGCTTCCTCCAGAGGAGGCATTTATGTGCCTTTTTATTTACATCGATGTGCACTTCATTACTCAGGAAAACCAATTACAGGTTTAATGATGCATTGAATGTAGTTTGTGCACCTGATGTGTCTCATATGTTTGCTGACATCAATCTTTTTTGCCATATACAGTTGGTTATTCTGCCAGTCCTATATATATATATATCATGATCTCTGCACATCATCCCTCCCCTATTTGTTGTTTTTTTATTAATATAGTGGGATATAGTTGTTACAATTTCTTCTCTAATACCATTCTATAGTGATTCTAGACTGATCCCTTGATTAACATATGAGGATTACTAGAATATACCTATATATTAGTATATGCGTAGCATTACATTCATCTTGGAATTATACACACTCATGTTTTTAACTATTCATAATATGGATTAGGATGGTACTCCCAACTACTTATTAACACACACTGCGGCATTTTTCATCTTTTATTATCCCATTTTCCTTATTAAATTGAATCCTTACATATGAAATTAGTGTTAATCACTAGGAAAAACATTAGGTCATACAAATCTATCTAAATATTCACTAAGTAATATAATATGTTAATAGATAGGTGTACATTTGAAATACATTTTTTGGGCTAATATACATCTATTAATATTTGTGGAAATATCACTAGACACCAAGGGCCTCATTCTATTAGCGGCCGAGCCGTTGCGGGGCCGCAAGGACTGGCCGCAAGCTATTCGGCTATTCTATTCCCTTCCGGCCGGGGGCTCCGGCAGGCTTGCGGCCGGTGCCTTGCTATCTCTTGCGGCCGCTCGCGCCGGAGGAAAGCCTTTGATCGGCCGTAAGAAATTCCTATTTGCAATTCAATTGCTCCGGGAACCCTCTCTGCAAGGCTAAAAACGAGCCGCAGCTTACTTGCAGGAAAGAGGTCCCGCTAGCACCAATTAAGCACATAAAATAGCTCAAATAAAGCCATCCTGCACTTTGAGAAGACTATAAAGGGATTTTAGGTGTTAGAAAAAATAGCACATAATTATCCTATACTCAAATCCGTAAAATATTTTATTTTTAATATCCGTAAAATATCCATGTAAAAAGTCCAGAGTGCTTGGAGCACTTCAGACCCGCCCACGCCGCAGCCGGAAAATAAACAGTTAATTTGAACTCGGGTTTGGGCTGATGTGCAAGCTTGAGAGTGGGTTACTTTTAATCCTCATGTCCCCCAATATGATCCCTAGCATTTACAGAGCTGTACAGTGCAGGCTTGAATTTATTTTTGCGTTTTTAGATTTCACAGCTTACGGCCGGTTTCAAGATATGCGGACGGCCGTAAGGGGAGATCCTTGCGGGGCCGTATAATAGAATTGCGAGTTAACAGAACCCCCGCAAGGAATCGCAGCCTTACGGCCGATTTACGGCCGTTAATAGAATGAGGCCCCATGAAAATGTGTTCACTTTAATAGTTTTGCAATTGAATCCTTGCATGATTATACACTGTAGGATAATTACACAGAATCTAGAAATGTTCTATTAATTTATTTTCTTTGATCCTACTTCTGGCATTCTGCAAAAATTGTACTTTTGTAGTAAGACTATTAGCATCCTACACCAGAAAATAATTTAGTAATTTTGCTTTATATTTATTTGAAAAGTGTTAGTACACTGAAAAACCAATGCATATACAAAATACTCAGTGGTATGTATGAAACTACTTACTTATATGCAAACTTTGTGACATGATATAATTTAAAGGTAAATAAAAAAACTATTTATATTTAAAATGAAAAAAATAAAATCCAGGGCTGTGATTTCATAGACATGTTCATTTATCATGTAGTTGCCAATGGATAAAAAAGAGTAATATATCTAATACAAAACTAGTATTAGAAATGTAATAATTCCTTATTTAAGTCTAATTAGTATGTCACAACCTACTCTTTTCTATCCATTGGTTTCCTCTGAATCAGTTACCCCTCACACAGGATGGCTTGCAGAGTTCCCCGGCCTTAGTATGTAAGGCAAGAATTTCCCTTCTATGGTTTTCCTGACCAGTCCATTGTGGCCCTGGAAGGTGCTATAGGGATTGGCTGACTAAGATGGCCCCTAACGAATCAGCAAGATTGAAGGTGGGTACTGATATGCAGAAAGTTCAAGTATAGGCTAGTGGGAGAGGGATGTGGGGTTAGCCAGTAGAATTAAATCCCACATCAAGATTGGGATGATGTGCGGAGGTTGCTATTTACTCCCATAATTGCATTAGGAAGGTCCTGGAAACATATGTACTCTTGGTAGGGGGTCTTTTATGAAGGTTAGGAATGGAGGCGCCAGAGATATTGGCCTCAGGGAGGAGGTATGGTTGCATAGGTAGTCTGACTGACCTCCTACATCTCTCCACTAGGCCAGCAGACCTTTATTGTAGCGAGAAAGAGAATGTCATGAGGATGCATGTTTAGATGGGTGTGTAGTACACATTTCATTAACTGGGTCTCACATATATGGGTATAACTGGTCTGGCTGATTGACAAATCTAAGTATGTACAAGGTTGTATTTTACCACAAGAGAGTGGATCAAAGATATATCACTTACAAAGTACTTGACACCACTTGACCCTTGCCACTTAAAACAAAGGGTTTTAATTGCTGTCTGATAGGCTGGTTAACTATACTTGACGACTCAATTAGCGCATCCTAATACAAGTCTAAGAGACTAAAGCAAGAGGGACGGTGAGCTTGTGCACACTCAGAGATCAGCTAGATCTTGATACTGGCAGCAAAATGGGTATTGCTGTTGGCTACTGGAAGGCCTTAAAGTGCTACCCTTAATATTTTTTATTGGCTCGACCTATATTACACACCATAAAATATATCACTCACAAATGTAGAAATGAAGAGTTAGCTTCCCAGGCTCTGGCCACTAGGTGAATTAGTCTCTTGAGTCTCTGGGGAGTAGGAGAATAACTTTGGGTTGGAGTTATTAGGTAATGTCAATTTTTTGGCCATTCTAGCCAAAATCAGAGGTCAGTCTTTTATTACAATGTGCTCTGACTATTAAAATAGCCCTGATCTTGTGGCAGAATTTGGGGTCATAGGCTCGCCAGGCCAGTAGTACCCTCAGTCCAGGGAGTTGTTACATAGTATCACTAATAACAAGCATGCCCAGACTGTTTTGTATTCTACCAGCGCAGGGGAAGGCTAGAAAGAACCTAAAAACACTAAATTCAAACGTTTATAATTTAATTTACCATAAATTTTAAAAAGTAAAACACTTTTTCCATATGTTTTTGCACCCCTTATATAATGGTGCTGAGCATATATGGTGACTTTAGGGTCCCTTTTACATACACTCAGAAGGGTTTATGCAACAATTCCAGTAAGCATAATAGTATATGTGTAAGTACTTTAGCATATCTAAAAACAAGTTAGAAAACTTGTTTTCAGTGGAAAATACCAAGAAATACAGTGGTTGCACTGCCTTAGGAGAAACTGTGAAGGGACATGCAAATGAACTCACAACATGTTACACTCTTAAATCCAAATAGCAAGTTTTAAATGGTTCCTTTATAGCATATGCTAGTTGTTACAACAGCTTTTGAGCATAGAGCAGATACATAAATTATGCATTTCTATCCTTTGGTATGGTCAAAAGCTGAAACTGTTAGTGCTCCATTAGATCTACCTGAAAGCTCATTCACAAAAGACACATAAGATTCAAGAAGCAGTTCAATAAAGGCAATACAATCCTGCAGTAAAGATATAAAACTTTTAAAGACTATGTTTTATTTTTTACTTTCTAAAAACATTTTGTCTATTTTCACTTTGTGGTCATTTAAGGTTTCTCTTTTACATTCATTGTGAGAGAAACTGTAAATTGTCCCAAGTGCATTTATTTCAGACTATAATGGAGACCATAAATGTTACTGATACTGGCTAGAACAAAAACGTAAATACGTCCTATCTCCTCCTTTGATGTTTCAAACCCGCTAATGTTACCACTGCTAAAGACATACAATCGATATTTAATTACAAAGATTCAACAAGCCCGCATTTCTAACCCGTAAATCGCAAATGTATCAAAATTGTTTCAAAAATATTACGGGTACCAAATAGGTCTCACCAAGGCTTTTTTTAAGACATAAGAGTGCCCTAGCAGCCATTAAAAAGACAGTACCCCACTTTCAAATTATACAAAAGCAGGTAAATTCATAAGAATTAATTGCACAACATTACATAATAGTTATCAAACTATGAAACATTGTCACGCTTTGCGAGTTTGCGAAGCTAGCTCGCAAGAACTGCGTCTCTCGCAAAGCGAGGGACACAGTTTGGTCTGCAAATGCGGACCCTCGCAAAGCGAGGGGCCACATTTGGGAAGGTGGAGGCTTTACGGCGCATGACTTTGTAACAACACAACCCCACATAATCCTTAACTCGCAGCACTTTGTTGTACGCCGCCTCAAAACACTAATAACACAACACTGCATCGTTAATTCGCAGCACTTCTCCTATGGCGCCTCAAAATACCATACAAAACTCCCACACAAACCTTAACTCGCAGCTATTTACTCCTATGGCGTCTCAAACCACCCCACAAAACTCCCCCACATAAACCTTAACTTGCAGCACTTACTCCTACAGCGCCACGCACCACCGCGCAAAACTTGCAGCACTTAGCCGATCAAACACGCGGGACTTAGCCTACAAACACGCAAGCTGGCGCAAGATGACGACAGCGGGACTTACGAATCCAAATACAAGTCGTAAAAATACGAACTTACCGGCCGAGGCCAGCAAAAAAAAAAAAAGTAAAAGCACACTAAATACACCCCAAAAAAATTACAAAAACATCACAGACAGCATGGGGCAACAGCCAGGACGTCTGTGAGTAAGGTGGAACGCGATTTTAACTCAATTTAGATGATTTTCACCACTCGAAAATCGCCTAAGCAATGAAAAAAATGGCTGCCGCAAAAAATGAGTTCTGACACTTTCTCCTCAGGTGATGACAGTCTGACTGGACATATTCTGCTGCCGGAAAATCCAAAGAGATTGTTAGCTCTTCGGGATATTGATTGCTGTCTATTTATTATAAATAGGTAAAGTATTTTAATTAATAAATTATTAATGAAAAAAAATATTAATGAAAAATATATATATTACTCCATTTTGCAATGCCTTTACTTTATCAAGGTATTAATCATTAACCATTTCAAATATATTTATTAGTTGATTAATAATTATTTAATGGACTTTAATTTATTAATTATTAATTATTTATCATTATGCTAAAAAAAAAAAAAATCACTACCTTTACTTAATGATTACATTATTTATTAACTCTTTAAATATTTTTATTCATTGATTAATTACTAATGTTCATTCATTAATTAATAATTAATTAGTCATTATAAGAAAGTTAATAAAAAATTGATCTGAAAATATGTATATTTCACACTGGACTTACATTTCTAGGTTGCTGCTCAACTATTAATGTTCATTAATTACTTCATTAATCATTAAGATTAGTAATGTTCATTAATTAATTAATTAATAATTAATTAGTCACAATAACAAATTGAGTAAAAAAGGGATAAAAAAAGATGTGTATTTAATAGTGGACTTACATTTTGTGGTTGCTGCACAACTATTATTGTTTATTAATTACTTCATTAATCATTAATAAGTAATAACAAAAAAACAATTTTTTGCAAATGCCTCAAAATATATGTACTGTACATTTTGCACTGCACTTACATTTCAGTGTTGGTGCTTAATTATTACACTGCTGTTATATTTATGTTTTCAGCTTTCATTATTAATGCACTTATTTTCATTATTACATTGCAGTTATATTTCTGTTGTCAGCCTTCATTATTAATGCACTTATTTTGGCGTGTTGATGCTTAATTATTAATGTTCATAATTAATTACTTAATTAGTCATTTATTTTAAAGAATATAAAATAAAATGTGCTAAAATGCATCACAAAATAGGTCGATTTTACAGTGTAATAATATTTATCTGTTGCTGCTCATTGTCTCAAATGAATAGGATCCTCAAACCGCTTAAATATTTGTATCACTTCATTTTATAGTGCATTTAGTTATTAATATACTATGATTATATTTTGCATGTATGCCAATTAACCCTTTTACAAACATTAACAATGCTTTTCATTTTATTTCACAGTTTGATCATCTGTGAACCTGGCTACACAGAGTGACGTTTACAGCATTTGATCTGCAATAAGATCACCTTTGCAGGCATATCATTTAATGATGCTTTTTTTTAGAACTAAATGATTAACAGCCTTAGTACATTGACATTTGCCAAATTCAGTAGGGCTCTATATAACCACAGAGCATCTTTTTATTACAGAAATTGCCAGTTAGTGAACTTCTACCTAAAAGCAAGGTCTTCAGTAAATAAAACACTTATCTAAATAAATATGCTCTGTGCTTATATACAGCTCTATTAAATTGCCTGAATCGCAATTTCATAAGGCTGTAAGGATTATTGATTGTCATTGATCAATGTTAGTAATTAATTAATTAACATTAATTAACCATCATGAATCATTATAAAAATATAGATTGACTATTTCACAATGCATAGGACATTATAAGCAATTCAATATTTAAATTCCTTAATTAAATTCCGATTAAGTGTTTTTTTTCACATACACAACACTTATTCATTAATGATTTTAATGTACTTATTAATTAATTAATAATAAAAAAAATATACATATATGTTTAGCCATTTACGTTTTAGGAATGAATGACAATTACACATGATAACTTGATTTAGTCATTCTTTCATTTAAAAAAATAAATATAAATATATATATATATATATATATATATATATATATATATATATATATATATATATATATATATATATATTTCACCACAATCTATAGTTTGCTTAGAGGTTTTTTGCTTTACCCTTCTTTAGGAAAACGGGATTACCTGTTTATGTTTTGCATTCATATTAGTTTTAAATTATTTCATTAAGCTATATGATTTTTAAAATTACTTCATAATTCTGTTCATGCTCATTGTCTAATAGGGACAGCAACTGAAAAGCAATTCAATATTTAAATATCTTTATTAAATTATGACCATATTTTATTTTTTAAAATGCATTCCCTTAAAAATATATTGGTGATTACCTGTTTATGTTTTGTATGTATGCAAATTAAAATTAATACTTTAAATTATTCATGTATTTATTCCAACAAAAATTAGAAATGCATTTTACATCATTTCACAGATTCTTCATTTCTGCACCTGCGTCAAGGCAGGGACTTCTTCAGGATTTCAGCTGATATAACATCAACTTCACATGTATATGATTTTGTGGTGACATTCTTTAGAAATATAGCATTAAGTATTTTTTTTAGGCCATTGATGATAGATATTGCTTAATTATTTAAGTCATTCATTTTAAAAATGAATGAATAATTACAAGGAAAAAAGAAAAACAAAAAGGAATACATATATACTTAGCTATTGATGTTTTAACTAATTACACTTTAACATCATATCTTGATTTATTGATAAATTCATGTAATACCAAATAATAAAGGGTTTCATGCCAATCTATACTTTGCTCTTAGCTATTTCCGTTTGCCCTTCTTTACGAAAACATGTTTACCTGTTTAGATTTTGCAGTGATAACACTTTTACATTCTTTTATTCATGTGTATTCTTTCATTCATTAATTCATCATTATGCTACTGCTCATTGTCTAACGGGGATAGGACCTTAGAAGCAGTTAAATATTGAAATACATTTATTATATTAGGAAACATTTTAACATTTTACAATGCATTTTCTTTGCCATAAATTGATGATTAAGATTTACATTTGCCATGTATGCCAATTAAAAAGGATACTTTCAATGATACAGAAATTAATTTTAAAAACATATTACAAACCTTTTATATGTCATTTTACAGATCCATCATCTCTGCACCTCCCTGAAGACACAGAGTGACATCTGCAGTATTTCAGTTGATATCACCTCTAATTGACAGGTATCCTTATTGATGACATTCTTTATAAAAACAGGATTAAGAGCCTTAAATTGCAAGTTGCCCAATTAAATAGAGCTCTATATAAGCACACAGCATATTTTCAAACACAACTTCTTAATTAGTGAAGACCTTGCTTTTGGATTTAAGTTAACTAACTAAAAACTTCCATAACCAAAATATGCTCTGTGGTTATATAGAGCCCTATTCAATTCGTTAAATCGCTATTTAATAAGTCTCTGAGTGTTTTTTCATCAAACCTATTAAGAGTTTGTCATTCATTAATTTCTGTAATTAATTTTAATAATTAATCAATAATTTAAAAAAAGACATATATGCTTATATATAACACTTCAGAACTTTATTTATTGATTAATTTCAGACAGATATTACTAAGTTTTTCATGTCGAGAAAGAGAGAAAGAGAAAGAGAGAGAGAGAAAGAGAAAGAGAGAGAGAGAGAGAAAGAGAGAAAGAGAGAGAGAGAAAGCGAGAAAGAGAGAGAGAGAGAGAGAATGATAGAGAGAGAGAAAGAGAACGAGATAATGAGAGAACGAGACTACGAGAGAACGAGAGACAGAGAGATATTACCTCTACATTTTTAGAAATATAGGACATGTTAAAAAATATATCTATAATAAAACAAATGAAATTCTTACACCTCTAAAAAATGTCTCTAAAACATTCTCTAATGACCCAATATTTACACCAATGTAGATATAGAAAGTTGTACTGAGATCTATATTGAGGAAGCTCATGATAGTCCTTTATTTACAGCACTAACAGTAGACACTCATTATTGTGGATTAATGAATGTGGTTTGTCAGTTTTGTGGGGCCTATCATTTTCTGAAAGAAAGACCAACTGATGGAGAGTTTATTAGTTGCTGTCAGAAAGGAAAGGTAAGACTTCCAGAAAGACACACATTTAGTGAATATATAGAAAGTATAATGAGTGATCCTACATTTCCAAATTACACCAATTGTAAGAAAAACAATCGGTCTTATAACAGTGCAATTTCATTTGCTTCAATGGGTGCAACATTAGCAGAAAATGTCCCAGGACATTGTCCTTACTGTTTTAAAGTCCAAGGACAAGTATACCACCAGACTTCACATTTACACCCAGAATCAAGAGAACAAACGAAATTTGCACAGGTATATGTCCTTGATACAATGGAAGCTGTTGAACAACGAATTATGCTTCCTGAAAATAAACAATGCTTACCCATAGTCTTTGAACAGCTTGATAACATTATGGCCAACAACCTATATAGTAAAGCATACAAAAAATTAGCTGAGGTCTTCTTAAATTTGAGATGCATGATCGGTCACATGCTGTGTATCGATTAGCTGTCCATTTGCCACAAAGTCAATTTGTTTGCTTTATTGCAGGCAATGAAAGAAATGCTTTAGCACAAAGTGAACATAGAGCAACAACACTTACTGCTTGGTTTCAAGTAAATTGTCAGGAGACTCAGGCCAGACAATTTATACCGTCAGTCCACGAGACATTGAACGTTTCAGTTTAAGATTACTTCTTTCACATTTTCCCGGTGCACAAAGTTATGAACATTTACGCACAGTCAATGACATAGTTTATGATACTTTCCAGTTAGCTGCAAGACATCAAAACTTTCTGGCAGATGATACAGAATGGGAGAGATGTCTCGAGGAAGCAGCACTATGTCAAATGCCAAAGCAAATGAGAGAACAATTTGCTTTAATTTGCATCTTTGCAATGCACCTGATGCATTATCTTTGTGGGAAACATTTAAATTACATATGTGTGAAGATTTCTTGAAACGTTACGAGACCGTTGCGCTATTGAAAGCATTAATGGAAATACAGAAAATCTTTCTTTGTCATGGATTAAATTGTGTCAATTGTAATCTGCCTGATCCAGGAATTATAGATGAAATTAACTTTGATGAGTATTACACTGACATTGAATACCAAAAAGCACAAGAAAAAATTGGAACTTTAAATGCATTACAATTGGAAGCATTTATAGCCATCACAAATGCAATAGAAGATGACATGCTCAAAGAGCGTAATTTCTATCTGGATGGCCCTGGTGGATCATGAAAAACTTATCTATCTAATTTGTTGATGAGTTGCAGTTGAGCACAGGGTCAAATAGCACTGCCATTTGCAACCACTGGAATTGCCACACTTTTGTTAGAAGGTGGTAGAACTGTGCATAGTGGATTTAAACTGCCAGTTCCTATTCTGAAAACATCAGTGTCGCATATTCAAATGAATCAATTACAAGCAAAAAAAATTCACAAGAGTAAATTAATTATAATAGATGAGGCAACTATGATGTCATGTCATGTCATGCCCTGCAATGTATTGATCGATTATTAAAATAAGTTATGGCTAATGATTTGCCATTTGGAGTTGTTAGGAGGAGATTTGAGGCAAACATTACCTGTGGTGCCACATGGCAATCAGACTGACATTGTCGAAATGTGTATAAAAAGAAGTTAGCTGTGGAAAATATTTACACACCTTAAATTAGAAGTAAATATGAGATCTGAAGGCCAAAATAAATTCAATGATTGCCTCATTCAGATTGGAGAAGGAAAACAGCCAAAAATAAATAATTTACCTGATGATGCTGTTCAAATTCTAGCAGAAATGATTTCAAAAGAACCACTAGTATCTACAATCTTCCTCAATACCATCAATAACGAGGATTACTCTGACATTGCAAGCGAAGTCATATTGACATCAAAAAATATAGATGCCTTGAATCTAAAAACAAAATGTTTAAATTAATCAATGCACCCCCAAAAAACTATTACAGTGCAGATTCTGTTCTGGCTGATGACAAAGATAGTAAAGCAAACTTTACTGTGGAATTTATTAATTCTGGAATGCCATCACATGTTTTGCAACTTAAAAAAGGGGCAATTGTCATGCTACTGAGAAATATGACTCCCAAAAAAGGACTTTGTACTGGGACCAGATTAATTGTGAAGGATTTAAAGGATCATTTTATACATGCAGAAATTATGAGTGGTACCCATAAAGGCAAACCAGTTCTTATACCGAGAATTGATTTGACTCCAAGTGAGAGTGGTTTGCCTTTTGTCCTTCAAAGGAGACAATTTCCCATTATCATGGCATTTGCCATGACCATCAATAAATCCTAAGGACAAACTTTTAAGTCTGTGGGTATTTTTTTAAAGGAACCTTTGTTTGCACATGGTCAACTCTATGTTGCATTTTCAAGATGCAATAATCCAGAGAAAATTAAAGTACATGTTGAAGAAAACCCAAGTCAGGGTGATTTATTGGAAGATGGATGCGTTTTTACCAAAAACATTGTGTACTATGAGGTGCTGTAAATATAGAGAACAGTGGTTTCATTTCAACGACAACCTTTTATGAAACCACTATTTCAATAAGAAACTCTATACAATGGCAAAAAAACATAAAGAACAGTGGTTTTACTTCCAGGACAAAATTTTAGCTCACTGGGACTCTTTATAGAGGACCACTATTTCACATAGGAAACTCTATGTGGCATTTGCACAAAGTACAACAAAAACAAAAAAAATGCAAAAAAAACAAAAACAACAGTAAACAGTGGTTATTTCCCATAGACAAAATTAAAAGTTTTCTGGACTCTTTGTAAGGGAAACCACTTGGACATATCAAAAAATAAATAAATGCAATGTCTTCATATTTAACAACATTGAAAAATGAACACTTCTCTTATTTCAACAAAGTTATACCCCACCAAATATAGAGAACAATGGGTTTTTTTCGAGGATGAAATTTTATGTCAATCGGACTCTTTTTAGAGGACCACTATTTCACTAAGAAACTCTATAAAATGGCAAAAAACATAGAGAACAGTGGTTATACCCTGCGGATGAATTTTTCTATCTGGCGGCCTCTTTTTAGAGGACCACTATTTCACTTAGGAAACTCTATGTGCCATTTTCAGCAACTACAACAATAAAAACAAAAATAAAAATTAACAGATTGGAATGTGTTAGAACTTACCTTTTTACATGATTGTCTCCACAAAACAATTAGGTGGCATTTTCTCTAAATTGAAGCTTAAATGTTATTGTTTTATGTTACTATTTCACATGTTAACATTGTATTTTCAAAGTTGTGGAAAGTTGGTTCATTGTATATTGTATAAAGTCAAGGATTTATGCTACTACAAGTTTCAATTAATACATTGAACTGTATATTTAAATACATAGTATTGAACAAGGGAGTAATCCGATCGGCAGTTAATAGGGTCAGGAAGGAATTATTTTATTTCCCTCTTTGATACAATTGGCCAAGTTTCAATGGGGGTTTAAATTGTTTGCCTTCCTCTGGATTCAATGCCGATTTATTTTAACAATAGTTTAAAAAAGAAAAGAATGTTACAAAACATGTAATTGTTCTAAATAGTTATTTACAGAAAGTTTACATAGTCTTTTGTTTTTCATGGATAACTATCAATTCAAAATGTTAGTATTGTTAAAACAAATGGTTCAAGAATTGTTTAAAATACAAGTTGCATGTTACAAACTTTTATGTTATGGTTTACAATATGTATTCATGAAAACTTCAGCCATTGTTATATTGTTATTCCATATATGACAATTAAAAGAGTTAATATTGAAAAACAAAAATATTCTATAACTGTTGGTGAAATACAAGTTGAAAGTTAAAAAAATAAAAAGTTTTATTCAAAATGTTGTATTTATTTGTAGATAAAAAAAGGTTAAGAATGTCAGACACTCACATAGTGTGGCAAACAGTTTTAACAGCATTAACATTTTATTGCCCCGTCATTTTTGACGGGCAAGTTGCTAGTTACTTCATATTTGGAACAATGTTTGCAGATAAAGAAGATGCCTTCATAGACCTGAATTGTCCATAAAATAATAAAATAAAATAAAATGAATAATGAATAAGGCCTCTTCTTAACTGCATTCCTCAGTGACCATCAATTGGTGACATTTTGAACAAAACCTACGTGTCCAAAGATAAAAGGATCATGGACCATATGATGGGAGGTAGCCATCTGCTTACAACATGTCACCATCACATAGGTCATGATCCAATAATCTGTAGCCAGGCTAGATTAAGTTAATTTTGGACCAATAGATTGTCACTAAGGAGGGCTGTTGAGACGTTCCAAAAATACGTGCACCCTCTCTGCTTGCCATGGGGCCCCAACCCCACAGGGTCGCACGTCTTCTACTTATTTGAGGTGGGTTGCAGGGGGAGGCATCCCACAGGATGCAGCAGGACTGGAGATGGTGAAGGCATTGATGGAGGTGAGGAGTGACCAGGCTGCGGGTGTGCAGAGGAGGCCTCTGGGATGGAGGAGTTGGTGGTGGGAACTAGAGCTCGCTGGGTGGCATCAATGTTCACTTGGTTGAGCGCGCTCTGGTTATCCTACAAATGTAGCAGCCTGGCCAGGTAGGACACCACTATGAGGTGGTACCTCCTCACCTCCATATAGAGCCTCCACAGGCTGCTGTCTATAGAGACCTGGTTGGAGGAGATACTGGCCTGGATCCCCTGATTACTCTCAACCAGCTGATGCATCAGGACCAGCATCTCCCCTTTGGCGGCCTCCGATGATGGACCTTGGGACAGAGGTCTGCTCTGTGTGGGCATGTCTGGGTGAGGAGGTGGCAGTGGTGGTGGCCCAGTGGGGAGGGGCTGGAGCCTGGCTTACTTGTGGTGGTGGGCCTATGGTGGTGGGAGCCAGGTTGTGGCACTGCTGGGAGGAGGTAGTCGTGGAAAGGCCCATTAGTACATCCAGTAGGATGGCCCGGGTGGTGAACAGGGTTGTTGGAGGATGGGAATAGTGGGGTCCAATGCCACGGGTGTGGCCCAGATGAATTCGTCCTCCTCCTCTGCTTGCCTACTCCTCATGTGCCGGGTCCTGTTGGGCGGAGGCTCGGTCCAGCACATCCTGCTCTGATTGAGCCAAGGCCGACGCGTCTGGCTCACCAATGGACCCAGACTTCCTGCCAGCTGAAAAACAGAGAAGAATGGCATATCTGACATCATGTTGTCTTGAAGCTGGAGGTTTCACTTAACTTGTAGTATGTGTTGAAATCTCTAGATTATGAGCTTGATTTTTATTGGCTCAAAACGTTATCTTGATTCCAGCTATGGGCTGTGTCTGCATATGCTGAAGTGGGCACACCCATACATGGACTACCTATTGGTTGATTACTTGTGTTGTGCCCACTAATGACAGTGATTTGTCAGCTTCATGGATATAATGACGATTGAAAAATCCATCTATCCCTTGTTATATCGAAAGAGCTGACATCTCAGTGTCATTGTTGGTTATCATTTACATGTGTTGTGTGTTTTCTATGTGTGTGATGTACATGTGGTAGCATGTTGGTGTATCTGGTACTCACCTTACATAGAGGCTGGATCCTGTTGGGCCACCAGGCCTGGAGCTCCAGCGATGGGGATCTGGCACAGCATCTCCTTGAACACCCTCTCCCACTCATACTTGACAGTCACTTGAGGGCCTCTACTTGGTGCTTAGCCATCATCCTCCTCACCTTGGCCTGGACGTCATCAAAGTGATGCTTCACAGACCTCACATCCCTTTCTGCAAATCCCACTGCTGTGACTGTTTCCACTATCCTCAACCCCCCACCCCTGGCAAGGATAATGGGGCGGTCACGTATTGCACGGAGGAGGGCCACCATCAACTCATGCTTTTAGTTATGGGCCATATGTCTGCCCCAAGCCTCATGCTGACCCAAGGATCCTGTGCTCCCTCCATTGACCCTGAGGCCTGTCCCTCCTCCACGCTAACCCCCCCCCCCCCCCCCCCCAAGGATCAGGCCCCATATGGAACACTGGAGCCTCTTTTTGGTTCTGTCCTTTTGTCCTATAAGACATTTTTTGAGCAATTGTTTATGCCCTGTTTATGACCTGTTAAAATTAACTCAGCTTGGAGCTTTACAGCCTGCCACTCACACAGTAATATGATATAGCAGTGCAGACCTAACTAGAAAGACCGGGCAAGAAAAGGGTTCATTTAAAGTGATAGATGCCAAGACATGACAGCTGATATACAGATATAATTACATTATACTATCTATATAAATTTAAAATACAATATTAAAGTGATTGATAATTTTTGGGGGGCGCCTGTCCATTTGCCCCTATGCTCCGGCCACGTTTGATGTCAGCCATATAATAGTATTCTTAAAAAGTAAAATCAACAAAAAAAATAATTTACACAGTCTGTGTCACCAGTTTTGTTATGCTCTTGATTGTGAGTGAGATGTATTTGTTTTCAGAAATGTATTAACAGTAAATTATTTTTCATTAAGGTCTTCAATGGCTGCACAAACTAAAGTGATAGACAATGCCTTTCAAAGTAGAACAGAAAAGGGTACCACCCAGATTAATAACAGTTTCTTCAAGTCCATTCATTTCACTGGGTTTGTTATTGATGGTTATAGGATTATTAAATAAGGAAAAACACACGCACATTTCAATACATATTTTAATGAGGTGCTGCTGGCATTGCAGATTTCAAGGGAACTGAGTTTACAATAAGTAACAAATACAGCTATACCTCGTTTAACTCTGCTGATAGGTTCCAAGCAGTAGGAGTGTTAAGTGACACAGCTCTAAACGAGGCAATCTAACATGGGGAAGATTGGGATGGGGAAACTCAAAAATTAAAAAAGAAATACTTTTTTGGTTGTATATGAAATTCAAAGAAACAGCAAACTTAACACTAACACAAACTGAGCATTAGCAGAAATATAAACTTTAAATTATTGATGTTGAAGCTTCTGACTCATCCTGGATTCTTATAGCGAATCAGAGCGTTCAAAGGGGTCCGGCAGGCAAAAACAGTGTTATAGTGGGGCATTACTATGGAAAATCAGAGCGTTAAGAGTCATCTGGCAGGCAAAAACAGAGCTATAGCAGGGATTAGCATTAAAAGGGATCTGGCAGGCAAAAACAGCGCTATAGCAGGGTTTAGCATTAAAAGGGATCTGGCAGGCAAAAACAGCGCTATAGCAGGGTTTAGCATTAAAAGGGATCTGGCAGGCAAAAACAGCATTATAGAGGGGTTTAGCATTAAAAGGGGTCTGGCGGGAAAAACTGCTTTATAGTGAATCAGCTCTAAACAGAGTAGCTTTAAGAGCGGTATACCTGTACTCCATTTTATCCATTTACTAGCGAATTGCCCGTCAAAAAATGACGGCAATGAAATTGTAAGTGAGCTACGGGTGTTTGGTGTATATAATGTGGCTGATCGTTTTCTATGTCGTGCAAGTTTTTCGGAATATTCGTTTTCTATGTCGTGCGAGTTTTTCGGAATATCCGTAGCTGTTTGTTGGGCTTTTTCGGAATATCCGTAGCTGTTTGGTGGTGTTTTGCGTGTTTATGGTAGTGTTTTGCGTGTTTAGGGACCTTTAGCCTCGTTTTCGTTTTGTTAGGCGGCCATTTTTTCTCTCGCTTAGTTGATTTTCGGGTCTCTAAACTCCGAAATTTGTGCTTAAATTGAGGTGTAACTGCACTTGCAGAGGTCCTCAGTGCCCCCCCCCTTGCTGTGAGTAACCTTTTTATGTATTTGTTGTGTGTATTTGTTGTATTTTTGATGTTTTGATGTGCGCATGTTGCAGACGATTTTTGCGAGGTCGTAATGGGTGGTAACGTGTCTCGTATTTTGTTTGCATTACGACGTAAGTTTTGCGAGTGTCGCAGTTGCTGGCAAGGAGCGCCTTCGGCGCTCCTTGCCAGAAACTGCGGCCCTCGCTTCGCGAGCCTGCAAGCATGAGCAACGGCTCGTATGCTCACAAATATATATGTGATTCTAACCTGCACAGACTATACAAAAATAACAGAACATTTGCTGATGATCTTTGGCTAGAAAATGGAATAGTCCTCTCCCTGAAACCAAAAGCCATTGTTATTAATGGTTAATAAATTTAATCTATGTTTCACAAAATGTATGTAAATTGGACCCGGTTGCTGCACTTCAGATCTACTTTGGAGAAATTACTACTTGCTAAGACCTGATGCAAACTGGGCTCAATTCCAGTCAGGGAACCAAGAGGTCACACCACCCAAGAAGGGTTGGGTCTGGTCAGTACTTGGATGGGAGACCATCGAGGAATTCGAGGAGCTGTATGCTGTGGCCCACTGGAGAAGGAACTAGAAACCCACTACATTATCTCTGTCATGAAAACTAAGTGGATCAGCATGACCATGGGCATAGCTGCAGGCTTAAAATTTGGCCAAGTTACAGAGCTATTAAAACCAAGCTGGGCGTGAGTTACGGGCTTGAGACGCAAACCCGTAAACCATTCTTGCACACGTTGCATGTGCTGTCTGAACGTGATCAATTAGTCATACCCATAGTTATCGGTTTAGAGGTAGCCAATGGCAAAAGAGATCGTCATCATGACATCACTGAGAAATGGAGGTTGGATTTCAAAGTCTTAAGGGTTTCGATTGTCCCCGCATTCCAGAAATAATGCATTGTAATAAATCAATAAATATGATGTTCTAGTCCAAGTGAGTGCTATTATATTTATTAATGAATTGATTGCCGGGATCGAAATAACACAGAAATGAAACATAAAAAAAAGTAATTTATATTGCGGATTTGCAGGCTTGAGAATGTTGTGCTATTATTTCTAATACCTAACATTACTTTACCTTTACTTATAAGCACAGTAGTGTGTGTATATTTGCATTTACAGTGCTATGGATAGGACTTTAACCCCCTTGCGGGTCCTCTCTAGTACCTGATGGCTTTTGGACTCCATTTGCAGGTTACGGGCTTGAACGCCAGTGGAATCATAGCAAATTTAATATCGATTTGCGATCGTAACTCTTGCAGGCTTGACAGATCAAAGGATTTGCACACAGTTCAAATTATCATGTCCCGTAGCGTTGTCTCGCTCCTTACGCGCAGATCGTCAGCTGGTATGTTTATAGGGCCAATTTAATAGCCACAAGTCTTGCGGTCTACGTTACGGGCTACATTTTTACATGCTGAGGGAATTTAATGGGGCTGTATGTATGCTAGGGGAAATCAGCTGCTGAATAAACATGAATGTAATTGCCACAGTTTAGAACTCAGCTGCAATTGTATTGGCTCTTGAATTGTTTACCAATCACCTCAGTATCCTTTATGACAAACATGAAACTTAAAATTACGCAAACATGGATGAGTAACTTGCAAACCAGAGACTTTTCATAACTTTCCCATAGATAGTTAATCTTTTTAATATATGAATTTGCACTAAATATAATGTGAAATAAAGAGTGCTAATGCCTTGGACTTTAATGGATACAAATAACTATAGATTGTTATATACATTAAATAATGCCTGTGTAAAACTTTTATGAGCTCACCTGTTGATGCATCACAACAGTTACCATTGTCAAAAAATATTTGTTTAAGTTTAATAGGAGGTGAAGCATTAGGAGCAATATTAGCTCATGCTGACAGGATCAGATTTCGCATTAGATACAGTAGGCAGCCGATACTATGACAAGAGCACCCATTATTGTAACCACTTTGTCTGCTACCAAGCTTCTACTGGGAATTTGACTATTCTGCACAGTGCAGATAATATTCAAGAATGCTAAGTTTATACAATGGCATATTGCTCCTTTGAAAGTGACCCTTTCTGTGATTATCCAACATCATATTGCAAAACATTGTGTGGAACAACAACCATTGATTTTATGAAGTTACGGACAGATGGCACAGAGATTTCTATTATGTTATGTTATTTACATACACTGTGACAATAAGACATTACATTATGCCATTGTTTTCGAGGATCTGTTAAAGGACCGGTTAATTCAACGCAGTAAAGATCTCCTAAATGCATGCCTTGAATTAGATATCACATAATATCAAATTTGTCGTTAGAATTGTTGACATGCTTGAAGAACGGCCCCCAGACTTCTCCACTGCTCGGAGTAGGGGGGCTGGGTCTTGCTTCATTACTGGGGTGTATAGAAAGTCTTCTGACTAACAGTGCCATCCCAGGAGACTTGTGACATCACAGATAGAAGCTGTTCCATTGAGCAGCTTCTATCACTAATGATATTTCCCCACTTTAGATAAACACACATATACACAGTATCTCACAAAAGTGAGTACACCCCTCACATTTTTGTAAATACTTTATGATATCTTTTCATGTGACAACACTGAAGAAATGATACTCTGCTACAATGTAGTAAGTGTACAGCCCGTATAACAGTGTAAATTTGCTGTCCCCTCAAAATAACTCAACACACAGCCATTAATGTCTAAACCGTTGGCAATAAAAGTGAGTACACCCCTAAATGGAAATGTCCAAATTGAGCCCAAAGTGTCAATAGTTTGTGAGGCCACCATTATTTTCCAGCACTGCTTTAACCCTCATGGGCATGGAGTTCACCAGAGCTTCTCAGGTTTCCACTGGAGTCCTCTTCCACTCCTCCATAATGACATAATGGAGCTGGTGGATGTTAGAGACCTTGCATTCCATGCTCAATAGGGTTTAGGACTGGTGACATGCTTGGCCAGTCCATAACCTTTAGCTTCTTTAGCAAGGCAGTGGTCATCTTGGAAGTGTGTTTGGGGTCGTTATCATGTTGGAATACTGCCCTGCGGCCCAGTCTCCGGAAGGGAGGGGATCATGCTTTGCTTCAATATGTCACAGTACATGTTGGCATTCATGGTTCCTTCAATGAACTGTAGCTCCCCAGTGCCGACAGTACTCACTTTTGTTTGTTCACCACAACAATCATTTGGTGGGCAAAAGAGCGATAGAAGCGCTACACCGTACAGTAGTTCAGTAAATAAATAGTACATCTGTGTTCACATTTGAATGTTTAAAACAAGTTAAAAAAACCTGCTTTCAGCTCAGAATTCCAAGAAAAACAGTTATTACACTGCATTCTGGGAAGCTGAGCTGGGACATGCAAATGTGCCCACAAATGCCTCGCTCTTCAATCCATAGCCATGTTCAAACATGGTTTCCTTTAAGCTTATGCCTGCTTTATTACACAGCTTTTTTACAGAGCTTTTTTATGTACTATTTATTTAATATATATATTTATATACTAGAGATTTGCCCGTCAAAAATGACGGTAGAAAAATTGTAATGCTGGCAATGCAGTTTGCCAACCAATGTGAGCACCTTGGGCACTCACCGTGAGCCTCTCCCCCTGTCTACTTCTTTCCTTGTGTCTCCTTTCCCCACTCCTCTCCCTCAATTGTGTCTCCTTTCCCCCCTCCTCTCCCTCCCCATTGTCTCCTTTCCCCCTCCCCTTTGTCTCCTTTTCCCCTCCTCTCCCTCCCCTGTGTCTCCTTTACCCCCTCCTCTCCCTCCCGTGTTTCTCCTTTCCCCCCTCCTCTCCCTCCCCTGTGTCTCCTTTCCCACCTCCTCTTCCTCCCCTGTGCCTCCTTTCCCCCTTCCTCTCTCTCCCCTGTGCCTCCTTTTCCCCTTCTTCTCTCTCCCCGTGCCTCCTTTCCCCTTCCTCTCCCTCCCCTGTGCATCCTTTCCCCTCTCCTTCCACTGTGTCTCCTTTCCCCTCTTCCCTCCCTCCGCTGTGAGAGGCTTCACCCCTCCAAGGGAGGGAGGATGAGCGGAAGCAGGGAGGAGGAGGATTAGGGGAAGCAGGGAGGAAACAATGGTGGTGATATGAGCCCCCCTCTCCCTCTCCCCTCACTTACCTTCATCAGATGCTCTCCATGGCAGAAAGGAGGTAGGAGAGACTGGCGGTGATGTGAGGCCTAAGTGCTCCGAGTTAACGTATCGCCTCGCTATTCAGCGATCATCGCCTAAGTCGTACGCACCACACAAAGTGTGACGTTGTCTTGTAGTTCGACAATTATAATAGGTGATTGAATATATATATATATATATATATATATATATATATACTGTATATATTTATACACACACATATCAATATATATTCAAAACCACACATAATCACATACACATATATTCACACACACATATACATATACACAAAACACATTATGTACATGTACACACACACAAAATATATATAAATTTACACACACACATAGAGATGTCGCGAATGGTTCGCCAGCGGACTGTTCCCGGTGAACATAGCAAGTTCGCGTTCGCGGCGAACTGCGAACATATGCAATATTCGACCCGCCCCCTATACTTTATCATTGAGCAAACTTTGACCCTGCAACTCACAGTCAGCAGACACATTCCAGCCAATCAGCATCATACCCTGCCTTCCACACCCTTCTACCTCATGGACAGCAGCCATTTTGGAATGATAACTAACTTGCTAAGAGGAGGCTGAGTGTAGGTGATACTGCATCAATAGGGAAAACCATAGCTAGGTTACTGTACACAGTGTGCAATACAGTCCTGAAGGACTCTTTTGATCTCTGCTGCAAGGACACCTCTGTGTCTCTTCCCCCCCTTATCATCATCCTCCCTTCACCTTAGCACCCAACCCTAACACCCCTCACACTTATCCCTAACACCTAACCCTAACATCCCTCACCCTAACACCTAACCCTAACACCCCTTACACTTATCCCTAACACCCCTCACCCTAACACCTAACCCTAACACCCCTCACACTTATCCCTAACAACCCTCACCCTAACCGTAACACCCCTCACACTTATCCCTAACACCCCTTACCCTAACCCTAACACCCCTCACACTTATCCCTAACACCTAACCCTAACATCCCTCACCCTAACACCTAACCCTAACACCCCTTACACTTATCCCTAACACCCCTCACCCTAACCCTAACACCCCTCACACTTATCCCTAACACCCCTCACACTTATCCCTAACACCCCTCACCCTAACACCTAACCCTAACACCCCTCCCCCTAACACCTAACCCTAACACCCCTTACACTTATCCCTAACACCCCTTACCCTAACCCTAACACCCTTCACACTTATCCATAACACCCATCAACCTAACACCTAACCCTAACATTCTCACACTTTTCCCTAAGACCTAACACCCCCCACACTTATGCCTAACACCCCTCACCCTAACACCTAACCCTAATACCCCCTTACACTTATCCCTAACAGCCCTTACCCTAACACCCATCACACTTATCCCTAACACCCCTCACTCTAATACGTAACCCCTCACCCTTATCCCTAACACCCCTTACCCTAACACCCCTCACACTTATCCCTGTGTCTCTCCCCCCCCCCTTATCATCAAGGGAGGGGGGAGGATGATGAGGGAGGGGGGAAGAGACACAGGGGAGGATGATGAGGGAGGGGGAAACAGACACAGGGGAGGATGATGAGGGAGGGGGTAAAGAGATACAGGGTAGGGTGATGAGGAAGGGGTGAAAGAGACACAGGGGAGGATGATGAGGGAGGGGGGAAGAGACACAGGGGAAGATGATGAGGGAGGGGGGAAAGAGACACAGGGGAGGATGATGAGGGAGGGGGGAAAGAGACACAGGGGAGGATGATGATGGAGTGGGGAAGAGACACAGGGGAGGATGATGAGGGAGGGGGTAAAGAGATACAGGGGAGGATGATGAGTGAGGTGGGAGGATGATGAGGGAGGGGGGATGAGACACAGGGGAGGGTGATGAGGAAGGGGGGAAAGAGACACAGGGGAGGATGATGAGGGAGGGGGTAAAGAGATACAGGGGAGGATGATGATGGAGGGGGATGTTAGGTTATTTATGCCCTTTATGGATTAAAACCAGACTCTGCATCAACTATGAAATTTTCCGTGGGAGTTTTGACATGGATCCCCCTCCGACATGCCACAGTCCAGGTGTTAGTCCCCTTAAAACAACTTTTCAATCACTATTGTGGCCAGAAAGAGTCCCTGTGGGTTTTAAAATCTATGGCGGTTCGCCGGGTTCGCCGATTCCCGAACATTTGCGGCGGTTCGCATTCGCGGTTCGTGAACCGAAAATTTTATGTTCGCGACATCACTACACACACACAAATATAAATATATACAGTATATATATATATGTGTGCTGACACTGCAAGATGTGGGATATTTTTGTTTTATTGGTGTTTTAATTCTTTTTTCAATAAAATATAAATGTATGCATTTTTTACCTTTCTGCTCTTTACTCCAGTGATGTAGAACACATGCACACGAACGGCATGGCACACACACAGCATGGTACACATACAGTATGGCATAAACTGGCACACACAGCATGGCACACACTGGCACTCATACAGCACACACAGACCCAGTTGTGTTCTCAGTTGTGCTGTTTTCTCACACACACAGCTTTCCCTGTGCCTGTACTCTACTTGTGGGAGGGACAGAGGCTGCACTGCGTATTGGTCACAGGGGATGATTGAAAGGATGCTGAGTGCCTGAATGTAGCAGCTTGTGCTGGGGATGTTCTGTGAGTAACAGACTCTCCCCATAGACCTCCACTCAAACAACACTCAGCAATGCAGTGGTAGACGCAGTGCAGTGCAGTGCATCGCACACAACTATTATAAATGGTAGGTGTGACCCAGGAGGAAGGTTTACAAATGTAAATAAAAAAGGCAAAAAAAACACTTTTATGTCAATAAATAAGAATAACGGAAGTAGGGCGTCAACAGGGTAGGGACAGCAGGTAAGAAGTTCTGTAGGGATACGTAGAAGAAGGCACAATAAAATAAAAAGTAAGGATATCATCTTATAAGCAGAAGCTGTTGATAGCAGCATAATCATGCACAGTTAATTCAGGTGAAGCTAATAATTTGTCGTTTATGTGTTTCACCCTATTATGATTTTAATGTGCTGTGTGTTTATTTTAATATGGCTCAAACATATATTTAGAAACAGCAGTGAAAATGAAACCCAGAGCTATTGCTAACAGCATTGTTTGCAGCTTGATCTAAGTGTCATCCATGCTGAGTGAATTCATGTGAAGCTAATAATTTACTGTTTATTTGTTCCACCTTTTTATGCTGTATGTTGCATGCTTTTATGTGCTTTAGGTTTATTTTTTAAATGTCATTTTTTGACGGGCAAGTTGCTAGTAAATAAATAATGTTGGCCCATTTTCCCAAATTTTCAAGCTACAGAAGATTACTTTTGGAACATATTTACTAAAAAGGCAACTTCACGATGAATAAAACAAATTTCCTTTGAAAACTTTAAGTCTAATCACATATATAGTTGTGAGCATGCGAGTTGTTGCTAACGCTTGCGGGCTCGTGTAGTGAGCCCGCGGCCCTCACGGAGCGAGCGCCGCGGCTCGCGCAGCGAGGGCTGCAGGCAAGGGCCTCAGTTGCTGGGCTCCATCCAAGCAACTGAGGCCCTTGCCGCAGCCCTTGCTGCCCTTGCCCGCAGCCCTCGCATATCGAGGCGCTCCATCCAAGCAACTGAGGCCGTTGCTCACGCTTGCAGGCTCGCGTAGCGAACCCGCGGCCCTCGCATAGCGAGGGCTGCGGGCAAGGGCCTCAGTTGCTGGGATGGAGGCTACAGCACTCTAACCACGAAAAACACTTACGGATAATCCGCTAAGACGCATACCACACATTATGACATCGCAAAAATCCGACGCAACCCGCGGACAGGAAAAAAGCAAAAACACAATAGATACACACAACACATACATAAAAAGCGTACCTACAGCAAGAGGAAGCATCCAGGACCTCAAAAAAAAAAATACTTACACCTTCACTTAACTAAAAATCAAAGAGTTTAGACACTACAAAATTCTCTAAGCGATAGAAAAAATGGCGGACGAACAAAACGAAAACAAGGCTACAGCACTATAACCACGGAAAACACTTACGGATAATCCGCTAAGACGCATACCACAAATTAAACGACCTACGGATAATACGCGAAGACGCATACCACACATTACCCGCCATTTTACGTTAATGCGGAAGTACACAACTACGCTAACGGTTTCGGCTCGCGCACGCACACTATCACACTGCACATGTTCATCACGCTCACACAGCACCTCCACACCACTAATGCTGCAGCAACATCAAACAAGGTTCACAGCTCTTCAACACAATGCTTCAAAATAGGTAAAGTATATTCATTTATTAATTTGTATTATATATTTCAGTAGTACACACAAAACAACATTAGCTACCTTACAATTCCATACGTATATTAATAACTAAACAACT
This sequence comes from Discoglossus pictus, assembly GCA_027410445.1. NCBI lineage: Eukaryota > Metazoa > Chordata > Amphibia > Anura > Alytidae > Discoglossus > Discoglossus pictus. The sequence continues at coordinate 81,306,683 of CM050164.1, read as the reverse complement.
TACCAAACATACACATCTCATTGCCGTCATTTTTTGACGGGCAAGTCGCTAGTATAATTTAAAAGCCATTTACCTCACTGTAAGTGATCTTTGTGGTGTGAAAAAGCACAAGATTGCATATTAAAATAATGCATTTTTTTAATTACCCAAGTAAAAGCAAAAATAAATCTAAACTTTTAAGCCTGGTTACAAAAACATTGTAGCCTGTCTACTGACTGCTTCATGATTTATAACAGATGGCCAGCCATATGCGGAGGGCAGTGATTGATAGCACTTTTTTTCTGCATGTTGGAATCTACTGAAACGTTATCCCATACCTGACCTGTTTAGGTGATTCCAGCATTCTATGCTCTGCACAGATGGATTTTTTAAGTGATAACTATTTTTTTCTTTGGTCACTACATGGAGCTGTAGCTGTGCATCTGGCTGGGGGATGCCTGTGACTAATGTAAACACAGACTTTACTTTATTAACCTAAGTAATAAATTAACGTATTTCAAAAATTAAAAAAAGTATTTCTACATGTGATGTGGTCCAAGATGTGCTGAATTAAGTGGCCCTTTAAGTAGAACAAGTCATAAAGCTAGTTTTTAATTATAAATAAATGTGGATGACTCTGCTGAGCTCTGGTCAAATCTATGATATACAGGTGGAATATGTGTGTGTGGCATTTTTTGAAGCAAGGAGTCTGCTTCTGTCACTGTGAGAGGGAAGAGGGTAATGTAAATTCTAATCTTATCCATTTATCTTTATAAATGCTGTTTATTTCCACTTTTCACAGCTCTTCCTCTAATGATATCCAAAACACATACCATCTGAGGAAGTGAAGTAACAAACACAAAATGTATCCCTATAGTCATAAACAGAGCAAGAAACTCAGATTGCCCCCCCAATTTTTTTTTATATCCATGGCTTATACATTTGCTAATATTGTTAGTTTTGTACATACTTGGCAAAAAGATGGCCTTTTATCTTACTTTTGGTCCTATTAAGCAAATCAGTAAAAAGCTAAATGGGAAAGTGTAAAGTTACATTTTAAATAGTTGCTAAAATATGTCTGAGGATTTAGATTTTGTTGTTCCAGGTGCTTCTGGCAGATCAGTGGTGGACTAAAGTGGCATGGTGATGTGATCTATGTAAATTTGTGCTCAACATTTTGCATACCCTAGCAGAAATTGTGACATTTTGGCATTTATTTTGAAAATATTACTGATCTTGCAAAAAGATTTTATTGAAGGATAGTGATCATATGAAACTTTTTATTATTACATAGTTGTTTGGCTCCTTTTAATAATGTTAACATAAATCACCCAAATAGCCCTGATCAAAAGTTTACATACCCTTGAAAATGCCAGTCAGTACTGTGGAAAACAGCACCTGGAAAATTCAGGGATCTCTTTATAACAAGCCAAGGTCAGGTAGACCAAGGAAGATTTCAGCCACAACTGCTCTGGAAAAAGACGGTGTAGTTGTTTCTAGAAGCACAATATGAGGATACTTGAACAAAAAAATGAGCTGCATGGTCTAGATGCCAGCAAGAAGCCTTTACTGTGCCAATGCCACACAAAAAAAGCCTGGTTACAATATGCCCGACAACACCTTAAAATGCCTCACAGCTTCTGGCACACTGTAAGTTGGAATGGCGAGACCAAAATAGATCACAACCATAAGCACTATATTTGGAGAGGGGTCAATAAGGCCTATAGCGAAAATAATTCTACCCCCACTGTGAAGCATGGTGGTGGTTCACTGATGTTTTGGGGGGGGGGGGGGGGGGGTGAGCTCTAAAGGCACAGGAATCTGGTGAAAACTGATTGCAAGATGAATGCAGCCTGTTATCAGAAAATACTGGCAGACAATTTGCATTCTTCTGCATGAAGACTGTTCATGGGATGCTCTTGGACTTTCCAGCATTACAATGTCCCATAAGCAAAAGGCCAAGTTGACCCTCCAGTGGTTTCAGCAGAAAAAGGTGAAGGTTGTGGAGTAGCCATCATAGTCTCCTAATATCATCGAGCCACAACGGTGAGATCTCAAACGTGCGGTTCATGCAAGACGACCAAAGACGTTGCATGACCTGGAGGCATTTTACCAAGACGAATGGGCAACTACACCACCTGCAAGAATTAGGGGCCTCATAGACAACTATTACAAAAGACTGCACACTGTCATTGATGCTAAAGACAGTATTAAGAACTAAGGGTATGCAACCTTTTGATCAGGGCCATTTGGGAAATTTCGGTTATCATTATGATTTAAAGAGGAGTAAAACAACTATGTGATAATAAATGGCTTTATATAATCACTATCCTTCAATAAAAGACATTGTTTTTGCATGATCAGTCATATTTTCAAAATAAATGCCAACATTTCAAAATTTCGGCCAGGGTATGCAAACCTTTGAGCACAACTCACTACAGGGTCACTACCGGATGACTGGAGAAAAGCAGAGGTGATACCTATATTTAAGACGGGATCTAGAGCAAATCCAGGGAATTATAGACCAGAGAGCCAGTAGTTGGGAAGCTTTTAGAAGGGTTAATAAGGGACAGAATACAAGAATATGTATATTTGAACAAGATTGTAGGTAGCAGTCAACACAGATTTATGAAGGATAGGTCATGTCAGACCAATCTAATTAGTTTTTATGAGGAGGTTAGTAGGAACGTGGATCAGGGCTACTCAGTGGATGTAGTCTTTTTAGATTTTTCAAAGGTTTTTGCCACATGGAAGACTAGTGAGCAAACTAAGGGATACAGGAATTGCAGTAAATATCTGCTCATGGATCGAGAGCTGGCTAAAAGACAAAAAGCAAAGGGTTGTTGTGAATGGAACATACTTCGATTGGTCTAATGTGATAAGTGGAGTTCCTCAAGGTTCAGTAATAGGTCCTCTCCTTTTTAGCATATTTATTAATGATATAGAAGTAGGACTCGAAAGTAGTGTCTCCATTTTTGCTGATGACACTAAGTTGTGCAAGGTAATACAATCAGATAATGATGTACTTTCCCTACAAAGGGATTTGCATAAATTAGAGAAATGGGCGGCTAAATGGCAGATGAGATTTAATACAAATAAATATAAGGTTATGCATTTGGGAAGGAAAAATAGCCATGCAATCTATAATCTTAATGGAGCAAATCTTGGTGTATCAGATATTGAAAGGGATTTGGGAGTGCTTGTAGACAACCACCTAGGTAACAGCGCTCAAAGCCAAGCAGCAACTGCAAAGGCAAGTAAAATATTAGCATGTATTAGGAAGGGTATAGAAGCAAGGGAAGCAAATATAATTCTGCCACTATACAAATCCCTAGTACGCCCTCATTTGGAATATGGAGTACAATTTTGGGCACCACTTCATAAAAAAGACATTTTAGAGCTGGAAAAAGTACAGAGAAGGGCTACAAATATTATTACCTTATTTAAATACATTCAGGGTCAATATAAGGCTTTGTCATGTGAACTTTTTGTAGCAAGAGATTTTCAACTGACAAGAGGTCACCCTTTGAGGTTAGAGGAAAAAAGATTTCACCTTAAACAAAGAAAAGGGTTCTTCACAGTTAGGGTGGTTAAACTGTGGAATTCTCTACCAAAGGAGGTGGTAACAGCGAATTCGATAGAAAACTTAAGAAAGGGGTTAGATATATTTTTGAATAAAGAGGGCATTCAAGGCTATCCTAGATAACTAGCGAAGGACTATTGTTCCAGGGAGAAATTTGATCGCCAGTTTCTGGGGTCAGGAAGGAATTTTGCTTTTTTCCCCTTATGAGACAATTGGCAAAGTTTCAATGTTTTTTTTTTCTGTTTGCCTTCCTCTGGATCAATTAACAATTAATAATAAATAGTGCACATTAAAAAGATCAATAGAGATCTAAAAAGGTTGAACTTGAGGGACTAACTCTTTATTCATCCTCCAATACTATACTATTAATAATTATTTAATCAACAAATTAATTAATAACTAATCCGCATATTGCTGATCAGAGGAGATCTTAACAGGTTGAACTTGATGGACTGAAAGTCTTTTTTCAACCTTAATTACTATGTAACTGTATGTACTATCAGGTTGAGAGATACTTTCCTTTAGTGTTATTCATGTTAACGACTAAATCTAGGAGCCAGTGTCTGCAGTTTTTTTTACGAATGCGACCACTGTGGAAAAGCCCCTGCAAATACTGAGAGCTGAACCTTGGATCCATTGACTACATGCATTCATAGCCATCACCACTGCCATGAGCTATATCACATTGGAACAATAGTTCTTCTCTGCTACTGAGCATTGACCTTGAAAATATCTGACAGAAATAGGCACATTTATTCTCTCTTTACGGCTTTTGTTTTTCATTTTCCATTCTGGATACTCCATCAAACATGCTCCAGAAAGTGAGATCTTATTGACCACCAGCACAAATACATTGCTGTTTCTTGTGAGATTTCTGTTCTGCAAGCAAATAAGCCTGTTCCAATGTTCTCATGTGAACTCCAGCCCATGAAACTGCAGGAATTGTGGGTGTCATTATACCTAAAATAGACATTTATTTACAAATTAACAATGCAAACTTCAGTAATGTTAACTTCAACTGAATCATGCACCATAAATAATCTTCCAACACCTTTTTGTAGGAGCTACTATCAGCCAATCATCAAGGTATAGAATTACCCCTATACATCTTCTTTGAAGTTAAGCAGCAATCATCACCATTACTTTTTTGGAGATCTGTGTGGGTTGAAGACAGTTCAACGGAAATAAATTGGTGGCGTTTCTTCCTCACTTTTGTAAAAAACGTGTGAATATTTGATGCAGCTGGCACATGCAGGTATGCACCAGATGCCATATATTCCTTTTAGTAGCATCGCTATGGCTATTTCTTTATCATATTTTAAAGATTATTAATATGTTCCTACAAGCAGTGATACAACATTAGTTTAAAAACTCTACTATTGAGACAATGATCACCTTGGAATTCACTCTGTAAAAATATTGACCGTCCGTGTGTTCTGTTAGGAACTTTTCTCTTACTTCCAGAAACACAAATGTAATTTGTATCTAGTTTTTATGTAAAAAAAAGTGTATTTCTTCACATTGCTATGTAATATCCAAAAGACACCACTTGTAGGACCCACTGGTCTGTAGTTATCTGGCCATACATCAGCAAAATACAATAGGTGTCTGCTACTAAAACAATGGGATTCTGTAGTTAGGGTGCTGTTTTGTGAATTTTTTCCTGTTCCTCTGTTTATTGCTGATCTCCTCATCTTATCTTTTTCTCTCTGATTGGAACATTCAAAGGATGGTGGTCGAAAGACTATGCTTGGCACTTCTCATTAAGCTTGTATGTACAAGTCTCTCTGAACCAGTATCTTCTGTTTCTAACAACTTTACTAACCTGTTGAAGTTACATTTGTCTTTGTTAAGCACCAGTAGGGAAACATTTTATACGGTCAGCTTTTCTACAATTTTGCTCAGTTCTGGTACAAACAGGAAGTTGCATTCAAATGGCATCATACATAATCACTTCTCTGATCTGGTATCTACTTGCCAAGTTTTGAAACTTAAGCAGGGGGTAAGAGACTGAAAAAAAAATAGACATTAAGATTTTAAAAAATTCATTAATTAAATGAATGAGAACATGAGCATTTGATGGGGGTGTGTCACATTTGAAATATTTGTCCTCATAATCTCAAGAAATACATTTTTTTGCACTGTCCTCTGGGAAACTGGGCATGGGCATGTTAAAGAGTCCACAATAAATGTTTACTATTTAATCCAATATCATTTTATATGTGGCTCCTTTTAGAATATGCCTACTGTTATAATACAGCTTTTATGCATAGCATAGGATGGGTTTGCATGAATTAGGAAACCTACCCACAGACAGTACTGTTTTGATCTTTTTGGATGATACTTAACTCATGCTATGGATTTTGTGGGTAGGCTATTAACCACACCATAATTTAACTTTGTACTAACCCTGTCTTACACACAGGGGCGTAGGTGCCCCAAACAATCTAGAGTGGGTAAAGTTTAAAGAGACAAAAAATAATTGAGTGGTGCAATTCAACTCTACTCCCGGTACAGGCAGTCTCCAATGGAAGAGAGGGCAGGCCAACCAACAAGCATAAACAAAACACACAGTAGTGTCGCACTACACAATATAAACAAAATGTGTACTTATCCACTACCAATGGAACCAGTGATCTTGGGTAATACAGAATCTCTTTCTAGTGGCAATGCTTGTAAATGGAAGGCCCAGGTACAAAAATAAAATGTTATGCCCCCTTCCCCTCTAGACTCCCTTGGCCTCACCCAGCTCCCCACCCTTCCCCTTCCCCTCCGGGCACTTTTGACCTCCCCAGCTTTACGCTTCTCTTGGCTGTGGCAGGGTGGCAGGGAATCCAAATTGACGTCACATGCATTTCCTGCCCCAGGAGGCCTGGCGTGCTGGCAGGGCAGATGAACAGAGTTGGTGAGGTGCATGGAGCCAGGAGGGGAAGGTTGGGGAGGGGGCTCATATATAAAAAAAATAATTTGGACAGTACAGCTCCCCTTCAAGAGACAGGCCCCAGTGCATTGCACCAGGTGCACTAAAGGTAGTTCCTGCACTAAAGGTAGTTCCACTCCTGTATCCCTCAATTCTAATGGTATCAGTCCAAGTATGGCTGAATAATGCTGCTATCCTAAAGATTTTGAGAGACCTCTCTGCAGAGTAATTAAGCTTGACAAAACATAATTTGGAGGAGAGGGCAATAAAAGGGAAAACAAACAGAAACAAATATATGGTAAAATAAGTTTGGGTTATTTTAATGCATAAAGATTGTGCTTACAAAACATAAAAATGATTATCTCCTTAATATTAAAAAAGGAAATGAAACATAGAACATGACATGTAGAATCTCTTTTTTAATGCATGTAGTATAGCAGATTATTTACACTTTTGTGAGCTTTAATTAAAAAAAAAGTGGTTCCACATACAGCGCCGGATCTACCTTTTTGGAGCCCCTAGGCAGTGAAGTGGAGAAGCCCCTGCGAGTGAGTAAGCAAGGTATGCACTGACCAATTTTGCCTTTTCTGTGCCTGTAAATTAAGTTTCCTGTTGTAACTCTCTTGTTCTAGGTGGTTACTCCCTAGTAGACAGGAGCCATTTTTTTTTAAAAGGGGCATCCCTCAAAGGCCTAATGGGTAATTTGGCCATGTCCACATATGTATATTTGACTTTTTTGTATTAAATAGATAACCTTTGATTAATCTCATACCCTGTGGCTATAAGGTCTATTTATCTTAATGAGACCTCTGCAGTTTTTATGTTTTGTACATACAATCTTTCATGTGTGTATTAAAATAACATCACCATACATTTTTGCTGTTTTTCACACTTGCTTTGTTGCGTTGTTCTCCAAATTATTTTTTTAACAAACTAATATAACAGAAATACAAATATATTGTGTTACAAATCTGCAGAGAACAGAAATAACATAAGGAAAATAGAGAAAGAAATGGAGAGTAGAGACAGAAATGGAGAAATGGAGAGAGGAAGAGTAATAGATAACTGGAATAGCCTTCCAGTGGAAGCGGTAGAGTCAAACACAGTTAAGGAAGTGAAGCATGCATGGGATAAGCATTTGGTCACTTTGGAGCTGAATAAGTCAGACTTTTGGGTTGATAAAGTATGAACGTTAGATGGGTCTTTTTAGTTATCTGCCAGCAAATCATTGTTTCTATGTTTAAGGGAGGAGGCTAGACAAAAGAGAATTAAATAGACAGACAAGGGAGAGAGAGAAGGGAGAGATCAAAAGACAATGAAAGAAACTGAAAGAGACAATGCGGAGAGAAGGGGTTAGGAGGGTAGAAGTCGAGATGAGAGCAAAGAAGCAGAATAGGGAAAGCAGAAAGAAAATGTGAGTTAGCAAGAAAAAATAAAAAAGGAAGGATGATGAGATCGTAGGAAGAAGAGTTAAGGGTAGAAAAATCAGGGAAGAAGAGAGACAAGGGCCAAGGATGGAGAGAGGGAAGAAAAAGGTGAAGGGACAGACAAAAGGAGGGGGAAAGGTCTAGAGAGCGGGAGAAAGGGAGAGAGAGGAGGAGGAGGCTTGAGGGAGGGAGACAGAAGGAATATGAGGGATATAAAGAAGCAAGAGATGTTACATAAGGTTTCATGCTGCTAGATATGTCTCAATGTTCCCCTTGTTATTATATACACTAACTATAAATAAATAACATATACAGTGCCTTGCAAAAGTGTTCACCCCTCTTGACTTTTTACCTATTTTGTTACATTACAGCCTTAAGTTCAATGTTTTGTTACTCTGAATTTTATGTGATGGATCAGAACACAATAGTCTAAGTTGGTGAACTGAAATGAAAAAAATATATACATAAAACTATTTTTTAGAAATAGAAAACAGAAAATTGTCATGTGCGTAAGTATTCACCCCTTTTGTTATGAAGCCCATAAAAAGCTCTGGTGCAACCAATTATATTCAGAAGTCACATAATTAGTGAAATGATGTTCATGTGTGTGCAATTTAAGTGTCACATGATCTGTCATTACAAATACACACCTTTTTTGAAAGGCCCCAGAGGCTGCAACACCTAAGCAAGAGGCACCACTAACCAACCACTGCCATGAGGGCCAAGAGACGGCCGCCCACCATAACTCGCGGACCTGGCAAGGAGGGCAATAATCAGAGAGGCAGCACAGAGACCTAAGGTAACCCTGGAGGAGATGCAGAGTTCCACAGCAGAGACTGGAGTATCTGTACATAGGACGACAATAAGCTGTATGCTCCATTGAGTTGGGCTCTATGGCAGAGTGGCCAGAAGTATGCCCTTACTTTCAGCAAAAAACAAAATGGCACGTTTTGAGTTTGTGAAAAGGCATGTGGGAGACTCCCAAAATGTATGGAGGAAGGTGCTCTGGTCTGATGAGACTAAATTTGAACTTTTTGGCCATCTGGCGCAAACCCAATATATCACATCACCCAAAAAACACCATCCCCACAGTGAAACATGGTTGTGGCATCATCCTGTGGGGATGTTTTTCAGCAGCCGGGGCTGGGAAACTGGTCAGAGTTGAGGGAAAGATGGATGGTGCTAAATACAGGGATATTCTTGAGCAAAACCTATACCACTCTTTGTGTGATTTGATACTAGAAAGGAGGGTCACATTCCCCACGACAATGACCTCAAACATACTGCTAAAGCAACACTTGAGTGGTTTAATGGGCAACATGGAATGGCATTGTCAAAGCCCAGACCTCAATCCAATAGAAAAACTGTGGTCAGACTTAAAGATTGCTGCTCACAAGTGCAAACCATTCAACTTGAAGGAGCTGGAGCAGTTTTATAAGGAGGGATGGGCAAAAATCCCAGTGGTAAGATGTGGCAAGCTCATAGAGACTTATCCAAAGCGACTTGGAGCTGTGATTGCAGCAAAAGGAGGCTCTACAAAGTATTGACTTTAGCGGGGTGAATAATTATGCACATTGACTTTTTCTGTTATTTTGTCCTATTTGTTGTTTGCTTCACAATAAAAAAAAAAAAAAAAAAACATCTTTAAAGTTGTGGGTATGTTCCGGCCAATCCTACAAGGTTGAATATATTGCAGTGGTACGTATGTTCCCCCAGGTTGCACTGCATGGGTTCCTCCTTATTTGGGCAATAGGCAGCTATGTGTCCTAATTCCCCACAGTAAAAGCATTTGATCTTGCTTACTGGGGTCCCTCTTTGCTTATTTTCTTCAGGAACTGAACTTTCTGGGTTCCCTTGTAGCGAATGTCTTCAAACTTCCGGCTTCATGGGTTTTGGTCTGGTTCTCATCCAGTTAGGGGTTTGAACCTTAGGGTTGCTAGGCCGCCTTTGAACACCGGAGGTCTCCTCTTTTGAGAAACAGATCAATTCCTTCATGGCAAGATATCTTTCTGTCAGTGAGATAAACTCGTCTGGGATCTCTGGCTCGTTTTGCCCCACTCATTCTCTTAAGCCTGGTGGTAAGCTTCCCAAGTAGCGGTCCATGATTAGCAATTCTATAATTCTCCCTGGTCCGTTGCTGTCAGGCTGTAGCCACCTTTGGGCTAAGTGCACTAACTCAAACATCTGTGGGAGAGGGGGCTTATTCTCCCCAAACCTCCACAAATGGAATCGTTGTGCTCTGATACTGCAGGTAACTCCAGATCTTGACAGGATCTATGCTTTCAAGGTTGCATAATTCAGGGCTTGTTCACTGTCCAGGTCGAGGTATGCTTTTTGGGCTGCACCACACAAATATGGTGCAACTATGCTGGCCCAGTGCGCTTCGGACCAAGAGTCTCTGACGGCAGTTCTTTCGAAGCTCAACATATAAGTTTCCACATTGTCTTCAGGACTCATTTTCTGTAGAGGGTTTCAGGACTCATTTTCAGGTCTCTGGTGACACGGCAGCTTTGAGAGGTGTCATTTGCCGTAGCTGGGCCAGTATTTGGTTTGTCTCCCGCTGCAGCTTCCGTTCTTCCATGGCTTGGGCCTGTCAGGACCTGAGTGGCTCTAGCTTGTTATTGTGTAGTCTCCTGATGACGGGTAGTGGTCTGTATTAAGGCGTTCACTGGCTCCTCCATTTTGTACTGTGGGCTGTCTTCTTAAGCGCAGACAATGTATATCCTACCACCAAAATGTGACAGACTGGTCGCCACTTCCGGGGTCAATGCCCTGTTGACCGGCTCTGCAATGAAGTAGCTCAGGAAGCCGTTATAACTTTAAGGAGTTTTACTGAAAGCTTGGTCAGCAGGTACAAACAAAAATAATACAAAACAAAGCCTAGCTTCCTTGAAGCACTGACTAAACAGAAATAGCAGTTTCCTCACTACGATAAACAATTTCAGCACTACGATAAACGAATGCAAAATAAAGCTTTCATATATACAGGCCTGTAAGTTTTTCTGCTCCAAAAGTCTGTGGGTTTGCTTCAGAGTGCAGAGCTGTTGTCTCTCCTGGCTCTCAGTCCAGACTCAGTAGTCCTTTTAAAGTAGAATGCAGCTGTTGTAGGAGGCTTAACTCTTTCACTGCCCAGGGGAAAAAGGGCTCTGGTAAGTCTGCTACTTACATACACCCCTTGTATGATTCTATTACTATATATATATATATATATATATATATATATATATATATATATAATAAATAGTACATCTGTGTTCACATTTGAATGTCTAAAGCAAGTTTAAAAAACATGCTTCCAGCTCAGAATTCAGAGAAAAACAGTTATTGCAAGCCAAAAATGCAGACTTCGAGAAGCCTCGCATTTGCGGAGGTGGAGGCTCTACGGCGACTCAATCTCTGTAAAAAACAACCCAGAAAAGCGGGACTTTGAAGAAAAAAAAAATACGACTTGCGGTACTTAGAAATAAAATAATTACGATGTCACAAAAAAACTAAATTAATGGGCGAACCACGCACATCAAAAAACACGAAAAGTACAAAAAAAAAAATACAATATAAAACAAACATCACACACAGTACGGGGGGACAGCCAGGATGTTGGGGAGTGAGGTTGCATGCAAACTAGAGTCGAATTTAAGGAGCTAGAAAATAAATGAAAACGAGGCTACATGACCCCGAGCCGCGCAAAACACAGCCAAAGACGTACGACTTTTACAAACTACAATTATGAGATCTTAGAAAAAAAAAAGACCTGCCAGACTTAGAAAAAAAAAAAACGAGGTCGTAATAATACAAACTTAACAGCCGAACCACACACATCGAAAAACACGAACAGCACAACAATAAAAAAATACAACATAAAACAAACATCATACACAGCACAGGGGGACAGCCAGGACTACTGGGAGTGAGATGGCATGCCAATTAAAGCAGTTTCGGCACTTAAAAATCGTCTAAGTGACAAAAAATATGGCGGTCAAAAAAAATTAAAACAAGGTTAAAGGATACAGAGGCGCGAAAATCACTGCCAGGCACGTACGAGTTAGCCAGAAACGTAGGAGATACAAAATATACCATTACAATGGATGGAAAATGCTCGCGAGCCAAATAACACATAGAAAAAAGCTGCCATTTTACAACACTAACTTACAACTCATAACATTAGGAATCTAAAATGCTGCTTCACCCGCCTAAACAAACGGTTTGCCCTCGCACACGCAGCCTATTTACACTGCACACTTGTCACATTGCTGACACTTTCTCCTCAGATGATCTACGCTACAACTGTATATTTACCGATGCAGAAAAATCCAAATAGATTGTTAGCTTTTCAGGATATTGATTGCTGCATATTAAATATAAATATGGAAAGTTCTTTTTTTATTACTTTATTAATTCATATCACTTTATTAATTCACTGTACTTACATTTTTTATATTTTACACTGTACTTATATATCTGTCTTTGCGATGAGCGCAAAAGGTGATTGTTGCAAAGCAGGACACTTGAAGTACACGAGGGGAGAGGAAGGCACTCAGCGCGGGACTCGCAATGAGCGCTGAAGGTCCACAGAGGAGAAAAAGACTTATATTGTGTGCCAAACAGCATTGCTATGGCTTCAAATTTTATTGCCGTAATTTTTGAGGGGCTAGTCGCTAGTTTATTATAATAAGAAAATATGTTTTACTGGGGACAGCCATTTTGTCACTTGTTTACAAAAATAAAAAGACTGTTACAAAACATGTATTAGATAAACAGATGACAGACAATAAGAATAAAAACAAAATTTTCAAAGAAAACATATAGAAAACCTACATTATTGTACAAAATACATTATGCTACCAAATCACTATATAATACACATATATTCAGTACTCCATTAGCAGCCCTATTAAATCCCCCCGATGTGAAAACCCGTAGCCCATAAGGGAGCTTGCTAGACTCACGGTTATTAAATAAGCCTCTTACAGCTTCCCGCAAACAACCTGCGCGTTACAGGCGGAAAAACCCAACAGGCTGTTGAAATCGGAACTCAGTTTTAAACTAAGCCTTTGATCTGTCGAGCCCGTAAATGTTACAATCACAAACCGCTATTAAATTTCTACGAGTCTCCAAAGACGCACTGCCATTCAAACTGGTAAACGGCAAATATAGGCAAAAATATTACGGCCTCCAAATAGGACCCACAAAGGGTTTACAGACAAGTTCTGAACACTGTAACAATATAAACACACCAGTGGACTTGAAAATATGGGCAAAACATCGAAAGGCATTACAATTACTTGCACAATATTCCCCAAATAAAAAATAGGCATTTAAAATATTTATCATTTCATCACATGTTGGAATGGTCATGCATATGCCAATATGAAAAGCCATGCTGCAACATGCATAAAGCGATTAAAGACACACTACCTAATTAAATTGCAACACAAAAGCATGAAACTGCTTGTCACATTAACCCTTTCTCACTCACAAAGGCTCCAATGTGTACCCCGGAATATATATATATAACTAGCGACTTGCCCATCAAAAAATTAGGGTCAATACAATTTTAAAGCTGGGAATGCCGTTTGCCACACAATGTGAGTCTCTGACACTCTTAACCTTTTTGTTATCTTCAAAGAAGTACAACAATTATAATAAATATAAATATTTTTTTTCATTCAACTTTCAGCAGCTGTTAAACCATCTTAACGTTTTTAATTGTCATGTATGCAGTAAGAATATAACAATGGAGGAAATTTGTATGAATATGTATTGTGAACCATTACATAAAGCTTTGTAACATGCAACTTATATTGGAAACAGTGGTCAACAAATTATTTTTAACAATACTAACATTTTGAATTCTGAACTATGAATGAGTAACATAACAATAAGTCAACTTTGTATAAATTAGTATTTTTAACCATTACAGAATGCTTCTTAACATGAAAGTTGTAATCAAACTGGTAAAGCACATAGGTATTTCATCCAGAGGAAGTCAAACAGTAAAAACCCCCATTGAAACTTAGCCAATTGTATAAGAAAAAAAAAATTCCTTCCTGACCCCAGTAACTGGCAATCGGATTACTCTCTGGATGAATCCTCTCTATTTAATTATACATTTAAATTTTGAACAAATGATTATACTCCTACTGACATAAACCCTTAATAACATCCAATAAAACAACTTTTTAAACCTTGTAAAATACAATGTTAACAATGCAAACATTAACGTAATGTAATAACATTTAAAATTTAATTGTCAAAAAATACAGGGATCTTGAATATTGAATCCAGAGGAAGGCAAACCAAAAAAAAAAAACAGTGAAACTTGGTTAATTGTTTCAAAGTGGGCAAAAAAATAAATTCCTTCCTGACCCCATTAACTAGCAATTGGATTACTCCCTGGATTAATACTCTCTATGTAATGAAACATTTAAATGTTAGAAAAAAATAATCATCCTCCTACTAACATAAACCTTTAATTACATACAATGCAACACATTTTCAGTCCTTGGAAAACACAATTTTAACATTACAAAACATGAACTTAATGTATTAAAATTGAAATAGGAAATTTAAGAAAATGCAAGGTAACTGTTTTGTGGGGCCAATCCTAGCAAAAGTAACTTTCAAGACATTACAATATTTTTTTGTTTTGTATGTCAAAGTAGTTCCCTTAAAAAGAGCCCAGCAGACTTGTAATTTTGTCTATGGGATGTAACCATTGTTTATTGTTGTCTTTTTTTTATTTCTTTGTTCACTTTTTGTTGTTATACTTGTAGTTGAAAATGGCACATAGAGTTTCCTAAGTGAAAATGTGTTCCTCTAAATAGAGACCGCCAGACATCAAAGTTCACCTGCGGGGTATAACCACTGTTCTCTATGTTTTTTGCCATTATATGGAGTTTCCTGAGCGAAATAGTGGTCCTCTAAAAAGAGCCTGAGTGACATTATATTGCGTCCTCAAAATGAAACCACTGTTCTCTATATTTGTTGTGGTATTTTTGTTATGAATTTGTCGTGGATATAAGAGCACTGTTGCTTATTTAATTTGGTTCTTTGTAGATTATTTTTATTTTATTTATTTTTTGTAATTAAATTTAGAGTACTTCATAGTAGACAATGTTTTTTGTAAAAATTCAGCCTTCATCTAATAAATCACACTAACTTTGATTGTTTTCAATATAAACTTACATTTCCTCTGGATTCTTGCATCTTGAAAATGAAACATAGAGTTGGCCATGGGCAAATACTGGTTCTTCTAAATAGATTCCAACGAATTTAAAAGTTTGTACTTGTGATTTATTAATGGTAAAGGCAAATGCCATGATGATGGGAAATTGCCTTCTCTGAAGTACAAAAGGCAAACTACTTTCACTTGGTGCCAAATCTATTCTTGGTATGAAAACTCTTTCACCTTTAGGTGTACCATTGAGAATTTCAGCATTTATGAAATGTTTTTTTAGTTCTTGAACAATTAATCTGGTCCCATTACATAGTCCTTTTTGTTTGGTTCATATTTCGCAGCAACATGACAATTGCACCTTTTTTTTGCTGCAAAATATGTGGTGGCATTCCAGATGCAGTTAAAGAATTAATAAATTCAGTTGAAAAGTTTGTCTGTGTTTCTTTGTCATCACAAGTACACAATCAGCACTGTGAGAATTTTTTTTATGGTGCATCTATTAATTTTAATATTTCATTATTCAGAAGCAATGCATCTTTATATTTGGATGTTAATATTAATTTGGTTGCAGGCTATGCATAATCGTAATTAGTTATTGTATTTTGGAATATAGCCAATATAATGTCCTGTTTGCAAATCATTTGCAATGGAATTTCCACTGTATCATCAGGTAAATTATGAATTCTTTCTGTTTTTCCTTCTCCAATTTTGATGAGCCACTAATTGAATTAATTTTGTCTTCTGATCTCATATTTTGTTCTAACTTGAGGTAAGTTTAGAGTTTCCATAGTGTACTTGACTTGATACATGTTTCTACAATGTCTGTGCGATTTCCATGGACAACAACAGGTAATGTTTGCCTAAAATCTCCACCTAACAACATCACCTTTCCACCAAAAGGCAAATCATTATCCATGACTTCACGCAACAAACGGTCAATACATTGTAGCGCATGGCATGACATCATTGTATCTTCATCGATTATAATTAATTTACTTTTCTTAATTTTTTTGCTTGTAAAGATGTCATTCGAATTTCCGACATTGATGTTTCCAGAATGGGAACTGGCAGTATAAAACCACTATGCACAGTTCTTCCACCTTCTAACAAAAGTGCGGCAATTCCAGTTGTTGAAAATGGCAGGCAATTTGACCTTGTGCGCGAACGAAACTTATCAATAAATTATATAGATATGTTTTTCCTGATCCACCAGGTCCATCTAGATAGAAATAACGCTATTTGAGCAAGTTATCCTCTAGTGCACTTTTTATGGCGTTGAATGCTTGCAATTGTAATGTATTTAAAGTTGCAAGTTTTTCTTGTGTTATTTTCAATTATTGCTTTTAATTCTGCAATTGGCTCATTGTATTGTTGAAAAAAGTCTTCAGACATATTTGTTTTAAATTTGTCCCACAAAGCTAATGCATTTGGAGCATTTGAGAAGATGCAAATTAATGCAAATTGTTCTCTCATCTGCCGTGGCATTTGACACAGTGCTGCTTCTTCTAGTCATCTTTCCCATTCTGTATCATTAGCCAGGAAGTTTCTGTGTCGCGCAGCTAAATGAAAAGTGTTATAAACTGTGTCATTAACAGTTCTCAAGTGTTCAAAACTTTGTGCACCAGGAACATTTAAAAGGAATAAACGTAAACAGAAACGTTCAAGGTCTCTTGTACTTACAATGTAAGTTCTAGTTATAATTTTGTTTCCACAGGTTTTTCTTTTCTGTCATAATCCATTAATAAAAACATAATGATATGGAATGTCAATGTATAACAATTCCCTTGCCTCCAAGTCAGTACAATTTAATTGAAACCACGCAGTTAATGTAGTTTGTCGATGCTCACTTTGTGCCAAAGCATTTCTTTCTTTTCCGACATTGAAATAAACTAAGTGTCTTTGGGGCAAATGTACGGCTAATCAATATCCTGCATGTGATCGATAATGCATTTCAAATTTGAGAAGATGCCACATTGCTTCTGGCGCACTTTCATAACGAGCATCTATATGAGATGCAAGTTCATCATGAAATAACTTAGTTTGTTCTGGATTTTCTGCACTTTTGACCACTACAGTAGCTGGATCATAGCCTTTGTAAATATATTTGTAGACATATTTAATGGATTTTATAGAAATGCAAGCTTCCACATTAATTTGTGCATTATACTTCATGAGGAAATGTGGATTGTATGGCCATGAATAATGGCATTTTGGCCTTCTCTTCTTCTATTTAATGGATAGCCATCACAATTATCATAAGTTTTGTTTCTATAATCTTTTGGAAATTCTTTAGTGCATTTTTTATTTTCCATGCATGGTGATTATGGATTAATATCTCCACATGGTCCATGAATCATGTGATGAGTTACAATCTCATAAAGTCTACCATGTATGTCTGGATCTGGTAGTTCAGCAATAATCACTGAATCCACTTTATCACCAGTATCCAATTTATATTTCTCTTGAAGGATTATAAGCATATGTGCATGTAGAAAAGGCCTCTTTTTTAAATTCTATGGTATAAACATAAGCCAGACATTTGCCAAATACCTGAGTTATGGTTATGTCACATATTCATTTAGTTAATTTGATTTTGAAGACTCTTGCCACTAAATCTGGTCTATCGGAAGCAGTTTGTCCAAATAGCAGATTCTGTACAATCTCTGGCCATTGTGGATTACATGTAAATGTAATAAATAAATCTGTTTTCCAAATTTAGTTACAATAGCCATAGCATCATTGTATCTTTCTCGCATATTGCGAGGAAATCCTTGGAAAGAAGAAGGTAAAATGATGGCTTTGCCAGCTGTTTGTAGCTACCTTAGCAACATAATCCATCAGTCCACAATACTTTTGTACACATAGTTTATCTTGTTGATATTTTATGAAATTTAAATTATTTGCCTCAACTTGCAAATATGAATCAATGATCCATTGTTGTGTCAGTTTTCCACCACATAAAATTGGATCAAATCCATCTCGAATGGCAGTTTGAGCCACTTTAAATCCAAGCATGGAAATATTATTTCTGACACGTACTTTTGAATTTGGGTAACTGTCAAGTGTTAATTTAGGTTGCCATTCGGCTTCCCCAAAAAATGGGATATGTCATTGGATCTAAATTAGTACTTAAGATACTTATGTTGATGTAAGGTGGCTCCTCATTTCTGGGATACATTCTAATATCCCTTTGAAATGGTGGTTCTCCCTCGTCATTTTGAAAGACCATTGCAACCTCATTTGGTGTTGGTAAGTTGTAACAGCATTTATCAGTATGGCGATCTCTTTTAAGTACCATATTGACTTTTGGGATTGGTAATTGATGTAATTCTGCATGTATTATTTGTTCTTGTTCTATTTCTGAATTTTTTTAATAGGCTCAGTGAATGGGTTTTGGGCCATAATTTTTTCAAGCTCTATAAACACAATGGGTAAATATTTTTTATTTTCTGCAAGCTGCATACATTGTTCAACAGCTTCCATTGTATCTAGGACATATAGTTGAGCAAATCTTCTTTGCTCCCCTTCTTCTGGATGTAAATGAGAAGTACGATGGTAAATGTGTCCTTGTACTTTGAAACAATAAAGGCCATGTCCTGGCACGTTAGCAGCTAATGTTGCACCCATAGATGCAAAGGATATGGCACTATTATAAGATCTTATGTTTATTTTGAAATTTTGATAATTAGGGAAAGTAGCCTCAGTCATAATGCTTTTTAAATATGTTGGGAAGTACTGTCTTTGTGGAAGTCTTACCTTGCCTTTTTGACAGCAACTAACGAACTGACCATCTCTGGATCTTTCCTGTTTGAAATGATAAGCCCCACAAAACTGACAGACAATATTCATATTACCACAATTATGAACCTCTACTGTTAAAGATTTAAGTAAAGGACAATTCTGAGAACATATATCAATATGACGCTCTAAATCATCATTATAAGTCTTATTTGATTTTTCAGCAACATTTTCTAAATGCTTTTATTTTTTAGTTGCCTTCTTGGGCTTGAATGTTAGTTTGTCAGCCGCTAGTCTTTTGCTTGCGAGTCTCTCCCACTCTTTTTGTCGTCAAATTTCCTTTTGCTCGGGCGTCTGTTGATCTGCCCATTTTTTTTTGACGTTGTCTAGTTTGAAGTTTTTTCTTTTCCTCTTTCTTTTCAGTATCTGCCATATTAATCTGTAAATAAAAGTAGTACATTAGTCCATTTTCTGGTTTCTTTGTTTGTAAATGTACTTTTTGTTATTTTATTGTGGTTATTTTTTCTTTTATCCTGATTTGTGTTTGCATTATGGGGTTAGCTTTCTGAGGTTAGATTTAGCAGATTAGTTAGGTTACAGTCTATGTTGTGAAAGGCGCACAGCAAACATTGGTCCTTCTAGTTTGTATATGTTAACAGCATTTCTTGTGTTATCCTGTTTTGTGGCAGTGTTGTCATTATGGGTGTAGTTGTGTTTTTTGTGCTCTACTGTTGTCATTAGGTGTCTAGGGTATGGAGTTGAGCTTAGAGGTTTGCGCCCTTAAAATAGTATATATTCTTCCATTTTGTAAATGTTAACAGCATTGTTATTTTGTGTTTTGTGTGCAGTACTGTTGGCATCAGGGGTTATGGTTATGTTTTTTTTTTTTTTGGTATAGTGTTTTGCATGGGGCAATGTTGTCATTTGGGGATTATGGTTATGGGATTAGGATTAGAGTGTTAGTTAGGTTGCAGTACATTTCTACAAAGGCAGACCCAAAACAGGATAGGTCCTTCTATTTTATATGTGTAAACAGCAGTACTTGATGTATTTTTTTTTGTAAATTGTAATACTGTACCTCTTGTCTTGTCAATGTGTTGTGTCTAAATTCCTGTAGAGATGATGAGACTCTTCAGGCAGTGTCTGTTGAGAATTACAGAGAGAGATGCAAATGTTAAAATAACAATTAAATCAATTTGTTTTTGTACTCAGAGCATTCAAAACAGGATATATACTACCATTTTGTATGTATTCAGAGATGTTTCGCTTATGGGGTTAGGCTTAGAGAGTGGTGCATAGAAAACAGAATAGATTCTTCCATTTATTAGCTTTTAAGAAGATTTGTTGTAGTATCCTGTTTTGTGTGTGCCACCATTGGCATTATAGGTTTAGGTTATGGGGTTAGGCTTAGAGCTTGGTGCACACAAAACAGGACTTATTCGTTCATTTGTATGTGTTAACAACATTTGTTGTAGTATCCTGTTTTGTGTTCGCCACTGTTGGCATTAGAGGTTTAGGTTATGGGGTTAGGCTTATTGGTTAGGGCACAGAAATAGGATATATTCTTCCATTTTATATCTGTTAACGACATTTGTTGTAGTATCGTGTTTTGTGTGCACCACTGTTGGCATTATATGTTTTGGTTATGGGGTTAGGCTTAGAGGTTGGTACACACAAAACAGGATATATTCTTCGATTTTATATGTGTTAACAACATTTGTTTGTAGTATCATCTTTTGTGTTCGGCACTGTTGACATTAGGGTTGTAGGTTATGGGGTTAGGATTAGAGGGTTAATTAGGTTGCAGTGCATTTTGACATTGGCGCACACCAAACAGGATATATATATATTTTTTTTTTGTTAAGCAAATGTCTTTTTGTACATTACCTGTTGGGTTTAATTTTTTTTCTGCAAATTTCTGCCGATTTTACAGTCTGTGTTAAACCGTGCAGTGCTGCAAATTAGTCAGTGACACTCTTCAAACAGAGTCTGTTGAAAATGACAAAGAAATGGAAACGTTGAAATGCACTGTAAATATATATTAAAATATGTCTTAATAAAAGGTATTTTCTTGTTTAAATATTTTCCTTTTTTCTTCTTTTCAAATTTACACCATTTTACCCCACTTAAACATTTATCTGTCTTTGATCTCTTACTATACATGTATAATGTCTTCTAATTGCTTCTGTACATTAATACAGTTTTTTTGACAATATTTCAAACCTAAGTTTTTTAGTTTTTTTTTATAAATTATTAATTTATTAATTAATTAATTATAGCTTATCTATTTGCTGTAACTTGCAGACTTTAAACTTCTAAAGTGATAATCAAGTTGCTTCAAAAGTAACGCCACCAGTGAAATGTACAGTCACACTGTTCATTCCCTGAGGAGAAATGGAGAAAATTCTGGAATGTTAGCTGAAGTTGAAACCATTATTATGCGCATGCGCTATTTGTGTTCCAGCCATCAATTTGCGTTCCAGCCTCCATTTCGTGCAACGTACTTACTTGTTCCATAGAAAATGGCATCTATTTTGGATGTTCTACGTGTCGCAGGATGTATGTTATGTGCTCCATGAAGTGTTAGTGAGTTTAAGTAAGTGTTCCGATTAAATATTTTAATTTGAAGTGCTTGGCCTCGTTTTCATTTTTTTCGTCCGTCATTTTTTTTCTTGCATAGCTTATTTTTAAGTGTTGAAATTGGTGAAATGCGACTTAAATTCACGAGCAACCTCACTCACAGACGTCCTGGCTGTCCCCCCGTCATGTGTGTGATGTTTTTTAATGTTTTTTTATTATTTTTTTTAATGTTTTTTTGTGTCCTGCGGGTTGTATTTTAAGTCCCGCTTTCCTTTGCAAAGTGTTATGGGTCATAATTTTTAAACTCAATTTTTTTCAAACTGCTACGGATTTCGCACTGGGAATTCGATGAATAAGGATTATTTTGAACTGTAGTACCGCGGGTCATAGATTTCTGATGAACTGTAGTCCCGTGGGTCGTAGGGATGAGTGCCTATGTTGTACGAGGCCTTCGGTGCTCCTTGCCAGCAAATTCGAGAGGGCTGCAGTTGCGGCAGGCTCGCAATGCCAGTCCGCAAGCGTTAGCAACAACCCGTATTGCTCACAACTATATATGTGATTGCATAAACATCTCGCTCATCACATCTACATTGGGAAAATAAATAGTGGCCAAATTACACCGCCACATCACATATATCAAGTACCAGGGGGACATTTTATTATTTGTTGTTCAGTCCTTCAGTCATGTCTGACTCTCTGTGACCCTATGGACTGCAGCACATTTAGCTAGGTCTCCGCCTGTGCGGTTTTACAAGGTTTGCATGCCAAAGATAGGTTACCAGTTCCTTCTCTAGTGGACTGTGATTTATCTGACCTCTCTGCTATCACCTGCCCACCTACAGTGACCCTATATGGTATGGCTCACAACTTCATTAAAGTACACAAACCCCTTCACTGCCACAAGGCAGCAATCCAGAAAAGGAGCAGGGGAACATACACCACACTAATCTACTCTAACCCATCAGGAAGGGCCGAAAAAAATACACATGGAGGCTGTGCAGAGGCATGTGGAGCAACAGCCAACTCACCTCCATCAGGGACGCACATCCTGGAAAGTCCCATGCCATTGCTGGTGGCCATATGCCGAGATGTATACCCATTACCATTTGATGACCTTCCATTAAGTGTTTTGCTATCAATCAATTTAAGGGTTTACTGTTAGACAACATGATATGGATAAAGCATAGCATCTACCAGGGTCACATGTGGTCATTACACCACAGTAACCAGAATCGGATGTGACATAGAAACATCACATAACACTCCATTTCATAGAAATAACCATTAATGCGCATACAGCAACCATATGGTCTCCATCTGCTATATTAAACAGATGCAAGAAATCATGGATCATGTGATACTAATCAATTCCACATACAGTGTGTTTTCAAACATTAATGATGATTCCGAAATAGATGATAGGAAACTGGAAAACATAAAGAGGAGGTGTTAGAACAATCATAAGCTGTTATTATAGTACATTGTTTTTGCTCTGGACACTATTATAAACCAATTAACATGAATGTCATCTACGAGCAGTGATAACCATATTGATTCTGTCCTGTTCGATCAGCGTTCCCATAATATGTTGAGGATGTGTAATACAACAAGGCATACTTCACTGTGAACACAATCTTTTAGCAACGAGTACTATCACTATCTACATGGAATAGTTGTGCCATGCTGACATCACATCTCACTGGTATATGGGTGGTACCAAAGCCAGACAGATTACACTGTTCACATTACCACCGAAACACATGCACATTGATCCTGATGTCAAACCAAGGAAATGATCTATTTTGTTTGTGGATGACATGAAATACATTAATCCACTTTCATACTGTTAACGGAATGAAATGTAACAAAAACGCATCTATAACTACTTGGATTGGATTAGCAGATCCTATTGTGAAGCCGGGACACTATTCATTATAATTGAAACTCACACCAGTCATGTTCAATAGTGAAGAGATATGTAGTCGCTACTGAATATGTTGGCGCATTATAAATAAACAATAATAAATATCGGGGATCAGGTCAAGATGGTGGTGAGTTCTGAGATGAGAAGGCCTGCATCTCGGGTTGCAGTTGTGAAACCGAAGGGCCGGAGAAGTTTGAGATGGCAATCCGCTAATTGGATAAGTTGCTGTCTGCCCTGAATCGCCTGCTCCTCATATCACTCCATCCTTCGGTTGTGCCTCCTCCCCTCAGAATGGAGTGATCAGCTGCTCACCAACAGGGTGTGTGTGAGCCGAACCTTCCTTCTGAGCAATTGGAGGCACTTAGTCGGTTGTTTCTTCTGTGTCATGTCCTCCCTGGTGAAACGGCCCATAATTTCCCTCAAAGTGGGGTGGTGGTGTTGACGGCATTGGGGCTGATGTTGATGGAATTGGGGACGGAGGTGATGGCATTGGGGTTAGGGGTGACAGCATTGGGGCCGAAGGTGTCGGTAGGAGTGCCGGAGGTGTCGGAAGGAGTGCCTGAGGTGACGGCAACAGGGCCCGAGTTGATGGCAGGAGAGCATGAGGTGTCGGCAGAGGGCCCTGAGGTGTCGGCAAGAGGGCTGGAGTGTTAGGCCATTTTGGGGAACCCCATAGTGTGGGAGTGGTTGTGGCCTGCCATTGCTACAATGTTGGCTCCATGACATGCCCGGTGGAAGGTGCTGGAACAGCTGTGCATGGCTGGATGATGCATATGAGGGCCCGGGCAGTGGATCCCACTCCTGAGATGATGGTGATTGTCTGGATTGTGAATGGGTGCCTTCTGTGGATGGTCCTGGGCACTGTGGAATGACCTGGCCTTCTTCGTCAACCACTTCCCCTCCAGTGGAGCCTCCACATGTTTCTCTATGGTTAGCCTTGTCCTCCTGGGTACTGAAATGTAAGAAAAAATATATTTGAGTTGTGTTCCCTACACAATTGACAGCTATGTGTTTCCATATCCTTGACATCATGGTCACCTGTGATTGACTGTGGTGCTTGTGTTACATAGATGAACCACTGCCTGCATAATGAGCATTGTGGATCATGGATCATATGAATATGTGTACTGCAGGTGCGGTGTGCCATCTGCATGTGCATCAGACACGTGCTCTGCTGGATCTGCTGGGCAGAGTGTGAGACTGACCAATCTGTGACATGTTCCCAGCAATGGTTGATAATATGTGGCTGAGACATGGTCCAGGTTAGGAGAGTATATGACAAGCACATGCAGTCCTACAGAGTCTGTATCCACATATGCAGCAGTGCACACACCCAGATATTTACTCTCTTTTGAATGTCAAATATTTGAGTTGTTTTCCCTACACAATTGGCAGCTATTTGTTTCCATATCCTTGACATTATGGTCACCTGTGATTGACTGTGGTGATTGTGTTACACAGATGAACACCGCCTGAATAATGAGCATTGTGGATCATGGATCATATGAATATGTGTACTGCAGGTGCACTGTGCCATCTGCATGTGTATCAGACACGTGCTCTGCTGGATCTGCTGTGCAGAGTGTGAGACTGACCAATCTGTGACATGTTCCCAGCAATGGTTGTTAATATGCAGCTGAGACATGGTCCAGGTTAGAACAGTATATGACACGCACATGCAGTTCTACAGAGTCTGTATCCGCATATGCTGTAGTGCGCACACCCAGACTAGTACTCTTTTGAATGTCAAATCAATCTTGATCTAATAGCTCAGAATCAGTTTTAACTGCAGGTATTGGCCAGACATTTCATTGATACAAATTATGAAAATTATATGTTTTGCTACCAGGATTTAAATGCCCCATATATCTTCAGTCATAACCATAGTGCTTACAGTGCTATTGTATGTCAGTTATCTATGTGTGGGCAGGGATGTAGGAGCCAGAATAATTCTAGCGGGATACAGCTCATTGTATACACCAGCCAGATACATACACTAGCGACTTGCCCATCAAAAAATGACAGCAATAAAATTGTAAGGCAGGTAATGCTGTTTGACACACAATGTAAGGCTTTCAGTCCTCTGAGTACCTTCGGCACTCATTGCGAGCCCCGGGCTGAGCGCCTTTGTCGCTCATCGCGAGGAATGCAATGAGTGCCTTTGGCACTCATTGCGAGCCTCTCCCCTTGTGTACTTTTGCTCCTCTGAGCACCCTGGGCATGTATTATTGTGAGTTCTGCGCTGAGCGGCTTTGGCAAAGTGAGTCTCTCCTCTGCTTTGTTTTTTTATATATAAATATATTTCTGTGTAATGCAGTATTTTAGAATGGTAATGTTATTAGTTGCAAGTTAGTGTTGTAAAATGGCGGCTAGTGTGTATGTGTTACGCGGGTCCCGAGCATTTCCGTCTTTCTTAATAGTGTATGTTGTACCTCGTATGTTCCTGGCTAAAAATCGTATGTGCCTGGCAGTGTTTTGCGTGTTTAGAGTTTGTGTAGACGCGGTTTTATTTTTTTCTGCGGCCATTTTTTCTCTTTCTTAGGCGATTTTCGAGTGTCGAAACTCTGCAAATTCGACTTAAATTTGCGTGCAACCTCACTCCCAGACGTTCTGGCTGTCCCCCTATGCTGGGTGTGATGTTTTTGGTTATGCGCGGTTCAGTCGTTAGGTTCGTATTTTTTGCGGTCGTATTTTATTTTCTTTAAGTAGCGGTTTCCTTTTCAAAGTGTAACAGGCCGTAATTTTTCAGGCAAATTTTTCAAAGTGCTACGCGTCTCGTACTGTGAATTGTGTATTTGAGTTTTCTGTTGTTCTGTAGTCCCACGGGTCGTAAGTATGATGATTAATGCGTGAGGGGTCGTAGGGATGAGGCACTACAACGCTTATCTCCACCAGCGCAGTGAGCGCCTTCGACGCTCACGGCCAAAGTCATGCGGGGTCGTAGGGATGAGCGCCTACGGTGCTCAACTCCACCAATGCAGTGATCGCATTCGGCGCTCCCTGCCTAAGTCGTACCGGGTTGTAGGGATGAGCGAAGATCTGCGGTTGCGGCCCGCAACTGCGTCTGACGCTTCGCTTCTTGCCACACCCAATGTCCTCCTGTCCTGGTAGGCCCACTACTGCCGCTGGCTCAATCCACTTCTCCAGGGTCTGCTCCCATCTACAGTATCTTCCTCTTCACCTTTAGACTTTACATCCCTGTTTGCAACCCCTAATGCTGAAGCTATCTGTCTCCAGGCCTCTGCCTTCTGGCTAGGCCTCACATCTCTCTCACCATGTATGATTCTATAGCGGGCACGGATTTCCCTGAGGAGGATGTCCATCTTCTCTGGGCTATGATTGGGGGCCCTGTACTTTGCCACAGCCTCTTGCCCTTCCAACTATGCCTGGGGTTCCTGGCCTCACTATTCTTTCCCTGGGGCCGGTCCCTTATCCCCTACTATTCCCCCCAACCCTGGGATCAGGACTTTGACCCTCTGCCTCTACTCCTTGTGTGCCTACATCTGGGGTCACATCCCTCCCCCTCCTCCACCTGTACCTCCCCTCCCTGACCTGGTTCTCCCTCTCTCCATACCTCATCTTCTCCTCCTCTCCTCACTCTATTCCTCTCCTCACTTCCCCGCTCCGATGTCTCCCTCTCTCTCCACCTCTCCTCTCTCTCCTCACTTTCCTTGTCCCCTTCTCTACCATCCTATAATTTATGAAATAAAAATAAGGATAAATAAAAACAATATATATATTCATGTGTATGTGGTAAAACAAGAATGTGAGTATTATGTGTAGTAGGGGGTGGGGGTGGGGGGTAGATGTGCTGTGGCCTACCGAGATTTATAGCTATGTATACGTATTAATCTATGTGTGTGAATTTGTGATATCAGTAATTATGTGTATTGTAAATTAAAGGTTAATATATATTAGAGATCAAAATATCAAAAAACATACAACGCTCCTACTCTCTCTCTCTCTTTCTCTCTCAAATGCATACAAACCCACCAACGCCTAGACCTCTGTGTTCACTTGCTCAGCGACAGCACCGTCAATGATTTACAGTTTTTGCGCCCTTCAAAACCCCTTTCTGCAGTGTTAATTGCGTTTCCCCGGTTTCTATTGGCTGTTAGGCCTGCATTGCACTCCTTGATTACGGGTTTGGATCATAAATGCGGCCCGCATCTATTCCTGCCACCTAACAGCTTGCGTGCGCTAGAAGAATTTACGGGCTTGTGGCTCCGACCCATTGGTTGCGGCATTGTTGAATGTAATAGCTCTGTAACTCCAACGATTTTCAAGCCCACAGGTTTTGCGGGTCTACTGGTTCCCCTACGGGCTTGGAATTTAATATGGCCCTAGGTCTGGTAAACAGTGAGGCCCTTTGCTCAGTAATACTTTTCTCTAGGACTGAATGTACACTCATAGATACCACCCAAGGTTTATGGGTCACTCTGGATTCCGTCTGGGAGTTCCTCTTTGGATAATCTCTCTCGAACTGTTTTACAATTGACAGTACTTGTTTTTTTATATTAAATTTGGATTATGTCCAGTGGCTGCTAGTGAATTTTCAAACTGATGAGACGAAAGACTCTGACCTGACTCCACCCCTTGCACTGGCTCCACCTAATAGTGCAGACTCTTCTTCTTGCAGCCATACAGAAGTGTGCATTTACTTATATATAGTCTGCCCACTGACCCTATATTGGCCCTGCCCAGTGACATAGACTCTACCACATGACAGACCCCCATAAGCCTCTATGTAACCCCATCACTTATGTGGGTCTATACAGACCCACATAAGCCTCTATGTAACCACATCACCTATGAGGGTCTATGCAGACCCCCTTAAAGCCTCTATGTAACCCCATCACTTAAGTGGGTCTAGACAGACCCCCATAAGCCTCTATTTAACCCCATGACATATGTGGGTCTAGACAGACCCTCAAATGCCTCTATGTAACCGCATCAATTATGTGGGTCTATACAGACCCCCATCACTTATGCCTCTATGTAACCCCATCACTTATGGGGGTCTATACAGACCCCCCCATTAGCCTCTATGTAACCCATTCACTTATGTGGGTCTATATAGACCCCCATACACCTCTATGCAACCATATCACTTATGGGGGTCAATATAGACACCCATGAGACTAAAATTAACCCCTCAGGCCAATTGGAGTTTATATAGACCCTTATAGGACACTAACCTCTATGTTAACCCTACAAGTGCCATGAGGGTCCTCCAGGGCCCTCATGACACAAAATCTAAGCACTACACTACACTATTAACCCTAACTATACCCCATTAACCCTAACTAAACTCTATCAACCCCAACTGTCTCCATTTAACCCTAACTGTGCCTATTTAACCCCTTCTAGGCCTATTTAACCCATCTAACCCCATCTAAGCCTATTTGAACCCCTTCTAGGCCTATTTAACCCCATCAAAGCCTATTTAACCCCTTCTAGACCTATTTAACCCCACTAATCCTATCTAACCCCATCTAGGCCTATTCAGCCCCATCTAGCCTATCTAACCCCTTCTATGCCTATTCAACCCCATCTAACCTATCTAACCCCATCTAGCCCTATGTAACCCCATATTTGCCTGTCTAACCCCATCTAAGCCAATTTAACCCCATCACTTAGACCCCATAAGCCTCCAACTAACCCCATGACTTATGGGGGGTCATACAGACCCCCATAAGCCTCTATTTAACCCCATCAGTCCCATAAGGGTCTATGAAGCCCCTTATAGGATAATTATAACCCTATTTTAACCCCATAAGTGCCATGATGGTCCCCCCATAAGTAATAGGGTTAGATGGAAGTTTATGGGGGTCCATTTAGACCCCCATAAATGATGGAGTTAAATAGGCTTAGATGGGGTTAGATAAAGCTAAGATGGGGTTACATATGGCCTGATGTGGTTAGATAGGCTTAGATGGGTTTAAGTAGGCCTAGAAAGGGTTAGATAGGCTAGATGGGTTAAATAGGCCTAGATGGAGTTAGATAGGCTAGAAGGGGTTAAATATGGCTAGAATGGGTTCAATAGACTTAGATGGGGTTAGATAGGCTAGATGGGGTTAAATAGGCCTAGATGGGGTTTAATAGGCTTAGATGGTTAGATGGGTTGAATAGGCTTAGATTGGGTTAGATGGGATTAAATAGGCATAGACGGGGTTAGATTGGCTAGATGGGGTTAAATGGGCGTAGAAGAAGTTAAATAGGCACAGTTTGGGTTAATGGGGTATAGTTAGGGTTCATAATGTAGTGCTTAGACTTTGTGTCATGAGGGTACTGAAGGACCCTCATGACACTTGTAGGGTTAGCCTAGGGGTTAATATTGTCCTATAGGGGTCTATATATACCCCTATTGGACTGAGGGGGTTGATTTTAGTCTCAAGGGGTCTATATTGACCCCAAATAAGTGATGGGGTTACATAGAGGCTTATGGGGGGTCTGTATAGACCCCTATACATGATGGGGTTAATTAGGGGGTCTGTATAGAGCCAAATGGGTGATGGGGTCAATGTTTAAGTCCCTGGGGGGGTACTTATAGTACCCCCGTGGCAGGGGTTAATTGTTTTATTTATCGCAGGTCTTTTTTTTGTTTTATATTTTGCAGGGAAATTTGAAATGCAGCAGGTGCCCCGATCAGGACCCCGCTGCAAGAGTTAATGTGGGGACCCTGCAGGAGGCCCAATGGGGCCCCCCATCGGGCGGAATTTAAATGTTTGAAGTGCTGCAGGGTCCCGCTCAGCACCCTGCAGCAAGGGGTTAATGTAGGGACACTGCAGGGGTCCCGATCTTGACCCCTGCATCAAGGGGGAGTTAATGAGTTGCCACGATCGGGTTGCAGCCCGCTAAGGCTTACAGCGACTGCATGGTTTGCGATCGGCCGTAAGGGGGACCTCCTTGCAGCATCGTAGGTTTGAATAGCAACGTAGCCGTTGGGCTGTGAGGGTCCATAGCCCCATCGCAAGGAAGAGCAGAGTTACGGACATTTTACGTTCATCATTAGAACTAGGCCCATAGTCACTTTAATCTAGATATATTTTTTGCCTCTTACTTCCTGTGTACCTTCCCCATTGTTAGCATAGGCTCCAGGCCATGTGTTATTTGCTGTAATCTTATATCACATCCATTATTATGTGTCTCCTGACTTTCCCATCTACAGAATACATTATCTGTCCACTGGGGGCAGATACCTTATTACATAATAGCATCACTCATTCTACATCAGATCCCTTCCCTCTCCAACTAATGCATATCTTTCTACAACTTCCTTCCTATATATCTCTCACTTTCTTCTTAACCTTGCTATTCCTTATCTACTCTCCCCAGGTCCATTACCTTTAGATTGTAATTGGCGAGTTTCTAATCTTGTGGGGTGCTTTGGGAAAAAAGCACTTTTTACAAGATTTGGAGCTAAAAACAGGGCCTCCATTTTCTGCCGTTGTCAATATTACATATTGTATATTTTTGTATATTTTCTTGTTCTTCTCCCCTGTACAGCGCTACGGAATATGTTGGCGCAATGCAAATAAAATATAATAATAAATAATAATATTTTAGATATTTTGAAATACGAGATTTCTATAAACTTTTTAACTTTCAATATGGGCAACTTACAATTTGAGCATTATATGTTTTTTATGAAATAGGCTTCACATTGAAATGTAAGACAGCAAAGAGTTTGATAGAGATGATACCTTTTAACCGCTTTTAATGGATGACACTAATATGTACCATCAAATATATTTATTTTATTCCAACACAGTGCCACACTTGCCGGTTTTTAAAATTTATTTTCAGTCATGTACATTATTGCTAGTTTCAAAGATCAATGTTTTAATTATTTTGTAACAATTTAAAATATTTTTTAGGATAGAAACACAGTCCCTTATTAAATTCCAAGCTCGCAGTTACGTAGTTACATAGTTACATAGGGCCTCATTCTATTAGCGGCCGCAGCCGTTGCGGGGCCGCAAGGACAGGCCGCAAGCTATTCGGCTATTCTATACCCTTCCGGCCGGGGGCTCCGGCAGGCTTGCTGCCGGCGCCTTGTTATCCCTTGCGGCCGCTCGCGCCGGAGGAAAGCCTTTGATCTAAAACGGCCGCAAGAGTTTTGGCCGCAAGAAAGCCCCGGTTGCTATTCAATTGCTACGGGAAACCTCTCTGCAAGGCTAAAAGCGAGCCGCAGCTTACTTGCAGCAAACAGGTTCCGCTAGCACCAATTAAGCACATAATAAAGCCCAAATAAAGCCATCCTGCACTCTGAGGAGACTATAAAGTGATTGTAGGTGTTATCAAAAATAGCACAACATTCCCCTACACTCAAATCCGTAATTTTTGTATTTTCAAATTCTTGTCAGATATACGTGGACAAAGTCCCGAGGGCTTGGAGCACCTCAGACCCGCAAAGGCTGCGGGATTAGCCCCCGTCAAGTCCGGAAATGGGTAAAATAGACCTACGGGTCGTAAAGGGCTAACTTACAAGTCGTAGCATCGAAAAGCCATTCTGTGCTTTTATTAAAAGTGAAAGTGATGTTTGGTTTCAGAATTAATAGCTCAACATTCCCCTACTCTCAAATGCGCAAATAAAGATATTTAACTTCATCTATCATGCAAGCCCGCACGGGCTTGAATACGGAGCTACGGGCTTGGTCAGTGAAGTCCGTGGGACTTGTATGGATTTGAAAATTAAAATACAATTTGGCGATGTGCAAGCTTGAGAATGTTTGGCTAGTAATCCTCATGCCCCCCCCATTATGTTCCCCATCATTTACAGTGCTTTGCAGTGCTGGATTGAATAAATATTGGCTATTACAATGCTGGGTTTGCGGTCCTTCATCTCCGAACCCGTACGGGTTTGAACAAGGACCAGCCCGCTGAACTACGGGACGTAAAATAATCCGTAAATAATATATCTGATTTGGGCTGATGTGCAAGCTTGAGAAGGTGTTGCTATTAATCTTCGTGTCCCCCATTATGATGCCTAGCATTTACGGAGCTTTACAGTGCATTCTCGATTTTATATTTGCATTTTCAGTTTTCGGACTTTGCGGCCAGAAAACAAGATTTACGGGCGCTGGGAAAAAGCTTCCGGCCGTTTGCATGATATGCGGCCGGCTGGAAGGGGATATCATTGCGGCGCCGCATAATTGAATTGCAAGGTAAAAGTAGCTCTACACGGGGCCGTAAGACGGCCGCAAGGAATCGCAGCTTTGCGGCCGTTTTACGGCCGATAATTGAATGAGGCCCATAGTATTTAAGGTTGAAAAAAGACTTTCAGTCCATCAAGTTCAACCTTTTAAGATCTCCTCTGATCTGCAATATGCGGATTAACTATTAATTCATTTGTTGTTAATTAATTATTAATCAATTTATTATTATTTTTTTATTATTATTAATTAGTCCAGAGGAAGGCAAATAGAAAAATAAAAAAATAAATAAAAAATTAACAAGAGAGACTTAGCCAATTGTCTCAAGGGGAAATGTAAAAAATTTGGATCATTACTGTCTCTCTAATTATCCATGATAACCCTGAATACCCTTTTTAATTAGAAATAAATCCAGTCCCCTTTTAAAGTTATCTATCGAATCCGCTGTCACCACCTCCACTGGTAGAGAATTCCACAGATTAACCACCCTTACTGTGAAGAACCCTTTTCTTTCTTTGAGGTGGAATCTTTTTACTTCTAACCTCAAGGGATGTCCTCTTGTCAGTTGAAAACATCTTGGCACAAAAAGCTCCCCCGACAAATCTTTATACTGACCCTGGATGTATTTATATAAAGTAATCAAATCTCCTCTTCTAGAGAAAATAAGTTTAATTTGGTCAGTCTTTCTTCATAACTTAGCCCCTCCATTCCCCTTATTAGTTTTGTTGCCCTTCTCTGTACCTTTTCCAGCTCTAAAATGTCCTTTTTATGAAGTGGTGCCCAAAATTGTACTCCATATTCCAAATGAGGGTGTACTAGAGATTTGTATAGTGGCAGAATTATATTTGCTTCCCTGGCTTCTATACCCTTCTTAATACATGCTAATATTTTATTTGCCTTTGCAGCTGCTGCTTGGCTTTGAGCACTGTTACCTAGGTGGTTGTCCAGAAGCACTCCCAAATCCCTTTCAATATCTGATACACCTAGATTTGCTCCATTAAGATTATAAATTGCATGGCTATTTTTCCTTCCCAGATGCATAACCTTACATTTATTCGTATTAAATCTCATCTGCCATTTAGATGCCCATTCCTCAATTTTATGTAAATCCCCTTGGAGGGAAAGCACATCATTTTCTGATTTAATTACCTTGCACAACTTTGTGTCATCAGCGAAAATGGAGACCCCACACTCCAATCCTACCTCTAAGTCATTAATAAATATGTTAAAAAGGAGAGGACCTAATACTGAACCCTGAGGAACCCCACTTACCACATTAGTCCAATCGGAGTATGTTCCATTTACAACAACCCTTTGCTTCCTGTCTTTTAGCCAGCTCTCAATCCATGAGCAGATATTTACTGCAATTCCTGTATCCCTTAGTTTGCCCAATAGTCTCCCATGTGGCACTGTATCAAAAGCCTTTGCAAAATCCAAAAAGACTACATCCACTGAGTTGCCTTGATCCAGGTTCCTACTAACCTCCTCATAGAAACTAATTAGATTTGTTTGACATGACCTATCCCTCATAAACCCATGTTGACTCCTATTTATAATCCTGTTCAGATAGACATATTCTTGTATATTATCCCTTATTAACCCTTCTAAAAGCTTCCCCACTACAGAAGTGAGGTTCACTGGTCTATAATTGCCCGGATTTGCTCTTGCTCCCTTTTTAAATATACAGGGAGTGCAGAATTATTAGGCAAATGAGTATTTTGACCACATCATCCTCTTTATGCATGTTGTCTTACTCCAAGCTGTATAGGCTCGAAAGCCTACTACCAATTAAGCATATTAGGTGATGTGCATCTCTGTAATGAGAAGGGGTGTGGTCTAATGACATCAACACCCTATATCAGGTGTGCATAATTATTACGCAACTTCTTTTCCTTTGGCAAAATGGGTCAAAAGAAGTACTTGGCATGCTCAGAAAAGTCAAAAATAGGGAGATATCTTGCAGAGGGATGCAGCACTTTTAAAATTGCTTCTGAAGCGTGATTAGCGAACAATCAAGCGTTTAATTCAAAATAGTCAACAGGGTCGCAAGAAGCGTGTGGAAAAACCAAGGCGCAAAATAACTGCCCATGAACTGAGAAAAGTCAAGCGTGCAGCTGCAACGATGCCACTTGCCACCAGTTTGGCCATATTTCAGAGCTGCAACATCACTGGAGTGCCCAAAAGCACAAGGTGTGCAATACTCAGAGACATGGCCAAGGTAAGAAAGGCTGAAAGACGACCACCACTGAACAAGACACACAAGCTGAAACGTCAAGACTGGGCCAAGAAATATCTCAAGACTGATTTTTCTTAGGTTTTATGGACTGATGAAATGAGAGTGAGTCTTGATGGGCCAGATGGATGGGCCCGTGGCTGGATTGGTAAAGGGCAGAGAGCTCCAGTCCGACTCAGACGCCAGTAAAGGTGGAGGTGGAGTACTGGTTTGGGCTGGTATCATCAAAGATGAGCTTGTGGGGCCTTTTCGGTTTGAGGATGGAGTCAAGCTCAACTCCCAGTCCTACTGCCAGTTCCTGGAAGACACCTTCTTCAAGCAGTGGTACAGGAAGAAGTCTGCATCCTTCAAGAAAAACATGATTTTCATGCAGGACAATGCTCCATCACACGCGTCCAAGTACTCCACAGCGTGGCTGGCAAGAAAGGGTATAAAAGAAGAAAATCTAATGACATGGCCTCCTTGTTCACCTGATCTGAGAACCTGTGATCCATCATCAAATGTGAGATTTACAAGGAGGGAAAACAGTACACCTCTCTGAACAGTGTCTGGGAGGCTGTGGTTGCTGCTGCACGCAATGTTAATGGTGAACAGATCAAAACACTGACAGAATCCATGGATGGCAGGCTTTTGAGTGTCCTTGCAAAGAAAGGTGGCTATATTGGTCACTGATTTGTTTTTGTTTTGTTTTTGAATGTCAGAAATGTATATTTGTGAATGTTGAGATGTTATATTGGTTTCACTGCTAAAAATAATTGAAATGGGTATATATTTGTTTTTTGTTAAGTTGCCTAATAATTATGCACAGTAATAGTCACCTGCACACACAGATATCCCCCTAAAATAGCTAAAACTAAAAACAAACTAAAAACTACTTCCAAAAATATTCAGCTGTGATATTAATGAGTTTTTTGGGTTCATTGAGAACATGGTTGTTGTTCAATAATAAAATTAATCCTCAAAAATACAACTTGCCTAATAATTCTGCACTCCCTGTAGGTATCACATCAGCTTTTCTCCAGTCATCTGGTAGAGACCCTGTGTTGAGTGAATCTTGAAAAATTAAATATAATGGTTTGGCTATTATAGAACCCAGTTCCCTTAGTACCCTTGGATGTATTCCATCAGGACCCAGGGCTTTATTAACATTTATTTTTTCCAACCTCTTTTGGATTACTTCCTGTGTTAACCAATTATTTGGCAAAGGTAGTGCAGCCCCATTATGTTGCAGTGTCCCAACCACTGGTACCTCCCTTGTGTATACTGAATAAAAGAACCTATTTAGCTCATCTGCCTTTTCCTGATCATTGATTTTCAGACAGCCTGTTTCACATTCTAATGTTCCTATAGCTTCCTTCCTCGCCTTCTTCCCATTAATATACTTAAAAAATATTTTAGGGTTAGTCTCTTTTGCAATTCATTTTTCATTTTCTATTTTAGCCAGTCTAATTGCACTTTTGCAAGCCTTGTTGATTTCTTTGTATTCCCGTAAAGCAGTCTCTGTCCCCTCTTGTTTGTATAATTTAAATGCCTGTTTTTTACTCTGTATCTTGATCTTTAAATCATTGTTAATCCATATGGGTTGTGATTTACTCCTTTTACTTTTATTCCCACACAGTATATGCCGATGTGTATGTATATTTAGTAATGATTTAAATGTTGTCCATTTATGCTCAGTGTTTTTACCTATCAGTTCTCTGTCCCATTCTATACCTTGTATTGCTGCCCTTAGACCGTTAAAATCTG
Organism: Discoglossus pictus; assembly: GCA_027410445.1. Lineage (NCBI taxonomy): Eukaryota > Metazoa > Chordata > Amphibia > Anura > Alytidae > Discoglossus > Discoglossus pictus. Next base: position 81,270,218 of record CM050164.1, on the reverse strand, counting down.
CCCTTTTAAAATTAAGAGTTTTTGTTGGCCCCTTAAAATGTTGTTTTTTTAATTCAATCTCAAATGAGACTGTGTTGTGATCAATGTTTCCCAAAAGTTGCCCTATTTCAACATTTGATACAATATCAATATTATTTGTAATGAGTAAATCTAAGATAGCTTCATTTCTAGTAGGCTCCTGTATAACCTGGGCCAGATAATGATCCCTGAGTGTACTCAAGAACCTGCTCCCCTTAGCTGAACTGCTGGTCTCATTTATCCAGTTTATTTCAGGGTAATTAAAATCTCCCATTATTAGAACTTGCCCGTGCTTAGCTTCATTTCCAATCTGTAACAATAATTGTATTTCCTCATTTTCAGCTATATTTGGGGGTTTATAGCATACTCCTAATAATATTCTTTTGGAATTTGCTGCTCCGCTATTTAACTCTACCCACAAACATTCAACTTTATCACTAGGTCCACCATAAATATCTTCTCTGACTATAGCCTTAAATTGAGGCTTAACATACAGACAAATCCCTCCTCCTCGTTTACCATTGCCTCTATCTTTCCTAAATAGGTTATAACCATCCAGATTAACAGTCCAGTCATGAGATTCATCCCACCACATTTCAGTAATGCCTATTAAATCCCATTTTTCATTAATTGCTAATAATTCTAACTCTCCCATTTTTCCTGGCAAGCTTCTGGCATTAGCAAGCATACACCTTATGTTATGAGTCTGTAGTTCTGAAGTGCCTGCCACTGAGCTTGAATTACTTAGTACTACCTCCCTATTGACTATACTACCCCTCCCCCATCTCCTCCCCTATGAGTTGTTAATTCATCCCTTATACCCTCTACACTTTCTACCCCATTACTTGTATCTAGTCCCTCTCCCCCACCTACTAGTTTAAAAACTCCTCCAGCCTTTCTACCATCCTATCCCCTAGCACAAAAGCTCCCTCATCATTAAGGTGCAATCCGTCCCTACTGTAGAGATTGTACCGAAGTGAGAATTCAGCCCAGTGCTCTAAAAAGCCAAACCCCTCCTTAGTGCACCACATCTTTAGCCACGCATTAACCTCCCTAATCTCCTTCTGCCTCCCTGGGCTAGCACATGGCACTGGTAGTATCTCAGAAAATACTACCTTGGAGGTCCTTGCCTTCAGCTTATTACCTAGTTCTCTAAAATCATTCTTTAGGACACTCCATCTTCCACTAACTTTGTCATTGGTACCAATATGTACCAAGACCGCCGGTTCATTTCCAGCCCCTCCCAATAATTTGTCTACCCGATCCACAACATGACGAACCCGAGCACCCAGGAGACAGCAAACTGTTCGATTGCTGGGATCTGGGTGACAAATCACCCTGTCTACCTTCCTAATAATAGAGTCCCCTACAACCAAAACCTGTCTGTTGTTCTGCCTATTCTGCCCTCCCTCTCCTCCAGTAGAGCTGTTCGCCCGGCTGTTAGAGGGAACAGCTCTATCTGGCATTGCCATTCCTAAATGGACATCGCCAACAGTTTCACTCAATCTGGCAAATCTGTTGTTGTTTGCCAACTCAGAACTGGCCTGCCTCCTCCTGTTCCCCCTGCTTCCCCTTGTAACTGTAACCCAGCTGCCTCCCTGGACATCCTCACTAGACCCAGCTCCACCCTCCATGCTAGGCCGAGCTAAACTGTGCTCAGTGAGCACCAACCCTTTTTCCAGTGTAGCAATATCACTAAGTGCTGCAATTCTCCTCTCCAGATCTCCAATTTGAGCTTCCACAGAGGCAACATGCTCACACCTCTCACAGAGGTATGCCCCCTGGATCATCTGTTCCAGTATTGCATACATATGACAGGATGTACACTGAATAAGGTTGCCACTGGACTGACTCATAATTATTATTATTGTCTACGAAATTTCAGTGGGAAAAATAAAGAATATAAAATAATATATTTATATAAAGTTTTCCTCCTTTGCACTATAAATCTGCCCTCACTTTTTTTTGAAGGCCCTCCTTTTATTTAAACTCCTAGGATTTTACTAGAATTGCACTTGATACTGAAAATGTTCGCAAGCTCACAAGTTCCCCTTCTCCGGTTTATATTAACTTCTGCCTTCTCGCCTGGGCACAATTAGTGCACTCTGCAATTTATCAGCCTTTACTTGTAAGGTAAATCCACTTGTAAACAGGCCCCAAACCAACTCACAAACCTTTTATACAAGTTTAACAGTCAAGCCACACCCCTCTCACCTGGGCACAAATAGTGCACTCTGCAGTTTATCAGCCTTTACTTTTTAAGGTAAATCCACTTGTAAACAGACCCCAAACCAGCTCACAAACCTTTTATACAAGTTTAACAGTCAAGCCACATCCCTCTCACCTGGGCACAATTAGTGCACTCTGCAGTTTATCAGCCTTTACTTTTTAAGGTAAATCCACTTGTAAACAGACCCCAAACCAGCTCACAAACCTTTTATACAAGTTTAACAGTCAAGCCACACCCCTCTCACCTGGGCACAATTAGTGCACTCTGCAGTTTATCAGCCTTTACTTTTTAAGGTAAATCCACTTGTAAACAGACCCCAAACCAGCTCACCAACCTTTTATACAAGTTTAACAGTCAAGCCACACCCCTCTCACCTGGACAAAATTAGTGCACTCTGCAGTTTATCAGCCTTTACTTTTTAAGGTAAATCCACTTGTAAACAGTTGCCTTCGTACAGGCCGTAATTCTGTGGGTTAGAAATTTGAGAGAAAGAGTTACAGGGCAATTTAATTGAACAAGCCTGCAATTACATGGCCGAAAGCCAAATCCGTAATACATGTTACCGTACATAGCATTTCAGGCCATGATCATGACTAATTAAGCAAGCCTGTAGGTAACGATTTTGAAACAGCCAATAGTAAATGAGACCGTCAACATGACATCAGTAAAATATGGCGTTTAAACGTCAAACAATTAGTTTTTATACGTCCGATATGTGATTTGCCTCTCAATCTATCGATTTAAAAATCAATAAATATTGTGTTTTTATTTGCTTTTGTAGTGTTATGAACAGGTGTTTAATCCCCTTGCGAGTCCTCTGGTAGTATAATTTTTGCTACATTTGTCATTTACGGGTTTAAAGGCAATTGAGGGCTTGTGGAATTGTTGCAATTCAATTTGGATTTGTGATTTTAGTGATTGTAACATTTGCAGGCTTTAAAGGTCAAAGACGAAGATAGGACGGAGTTACACAGGAATTTTCAGCCTGGGAAGGCCAATTAAATATCAGTAACTTTTGCGGGCTTCATTACAGGCTTCGGTAATTGACAATTTAAAAGGGCCCACAGTTTTTATTCCTGCACTCTTGCTTATTTTAAAATATAACTTTTATTGATTCTAATAAAATTTACATTTCGCAATAATATTAAATGAAATAGTCTTTTTGATACCATATAATATATACTTCAATGATACATACACAACAACAAGTACTTCAGACAATAAACAAAATAATCCACAATTTACTATTATTCACCCATAGCTTTTTTTTTTTTAACAGTACAACATATACATCATGTTAACACCATACTTTAGGGATGGATGGGTGGGCATCTACTCCCATGGCTAGCTGGGGGCAAACTGGTGGAAATTGGCGCCAAACGCCTATAATGGCTCCACCTCCCCCAGCTAGCCACCTCCTGCCCCTTCCCGGTCCTGCCAGGTCAGGTGGTCCCTCCCTCCAACCCCAGGCAAGCCTGAGGTGGCCTACGGGCCCTTCATGAAACTGAGCAATATGAGGGGCAAAGTAAAGCAATATGTCGATTCAATGTAAAAAATAATTCCAGAGTTCATATAATAAAGATATTGCACTCTCCAGGTTGTTTGAGTGAAAAATAAAATAAAATTTATTATCCAGGATGCAACAAGGTTATTCATCCTGAGTGATAAGGAAACGCTATAACTGGTGTGGAAAATCACAGATATTGTCAACACTTTTATTGTTAACATTAAACTATGATAGATAAGAACAGACTCCTTAGAGGGCATTTCACAAGTCTGGCTATATCAATAATTTGTGCTAATAGTGCTTTAATTATGTTATATGCAACTTCTGCTTTTAAATGACTATGACTTGGTCGCAAAGGGCCAGTGAACTCTGTTTTAAAAAAAATAAATTGAAATGAATCTTTTTCATATTCTTTAAACATTTTAGTGAAATATATGAAATATTTTGTGTTTACTTGCTATATATTGCCCCTTATATTGCTCAGTATAGGAGCAGCCATTTTGCACCTCATATTCTCCTTCACTAATATCCTCATCCATCTTTTAAAGCTGCAAAGATGATGTCACTATTGGGGGTGGAGTGATCCACCCAGCTGGGAAGACTCTACTTACAACATGACAGGGGGAACCTTCAGTCATCTCTTAGTGAGATTCATTCACCTAGCAGGATTTTATTAAACAAAATGTAATACATACATTGTACAACACACAAACTAATTTGCTATTGAAGGTGGGAGAAAGATCTATGGTGTCTACTGGGCCTACAGCATCTACTCTCATGATACCTAGCTCTAGGAAATCTAGAATGCCTGTGATGTCTATGACGAAATCTGTTATGGTGTGATGAGATCTTTAATTTGGGACTCATAGAAACAGATTGATTTCTACATCAACCATGCCCATGAGAGGAAAGGACAGGAGGACCAGAAGTTCTAGAAAAACAGATATAGATCTTGATATATCATTACAGTGAGAGGAAATAACACCAAAAGGAGGGAAGAATAAAAGAAGATGGAGAGTTATATAAAAGTAGAGGAGAAGTAGCCACCAGTGTGCCAGGCCCAGATTGTGAAATAGAATGTAGTCCCCCTGATAAAGCAGGATGCGTCCCTGCAGCTTCATTGATGTTCAGTGGGGACCTCCTGCCCTTGAAAGGCCTGCTCCTCTTCTGGGGCCTTTTAGCAAACAGAAGTCACCACCTGAGAGGAGCAAGGGGGACAGACAGGGAGGTAGAAGTGAGGTATGTGGGGCCTCACCATACTGTAACGTGGCTGTAGATGGGGCCGCAGGATCCTTTGGGCTCTGTGCTCTGGCTGGAGGTCTGAAGGATGGCCCAGAAATGCTAGAGCTGGTTGCTCTGGCATCTTGAAGGGGGGAGTAGGAGGAGGAAGCCTTATCAGAAAGCACCCCCAGTAATATGTATTGTATATGTGTTGTGAAGTTTGTCAGCTCCTGCATGGTGTCATTAGTAGGGGCATCCATTTTAGTTAAGTTAAAAGTAATGGCGACTGTTGGTAAAGCCTTATAATATTTCCTAGCTCAATTTAATTTCATCAGGGTTGCGGTATTAATGACAAAATGAAGTAAGTAAGCCCAAAATATTTAATATATGTTCATTCAATGTAAAAAAAAATCCCAGAAGTCTAGTGGTCATTTCATAAGGAAGGTGTTGTACTCTCCAGGTTGTTTGAGTGAAGAATAAAATGCTATTTATTATCCAGGATTATTCATCCTAAGTGATAAGGAAAAGTAATAACTGAAGTGGAAAATCACACTAACGTCAACACTTTTATTGTTACCATGAAACTATAATAAATAAGACTAGAATGATTAGAAGGCATTTCACAAGTCTGGTTATATCACAATTCTTCAGCCGTCTAAAATACAGAGGGTGTATTTTCCAAGTTGATCTATTGTAACACTGATTTAAACAAGTGTAAAATCATTTAGATAACAATTAAAACACGCCATGTGGATATTTTCAAATGTTTCTCAAAACCCTGTAACCCAAGTAGATACAACCAATAGATCCAAACTGCATGTATAACAAAAAAGTGATCCTTCCGCTCGCAGGTTGACTGAATTTTACTGACGAAATAGATTTTATTGTAAACATTGTACTAGTTTTGTATAAGCCAAACATATTTGGAAGGTTGAAGGAATTTTTAAATAAGGTTAAAGGTGCAACTGGATATTCAGAAATGATATTATCTTAGTGAATTATTTATATGTCTCAAAATTTGTTCAGACTCTAGATTTACATATATATGCACTATGCAACTGCAGCCTTTACTGTACTAATTATACATTATTTATCACAAAGAGGTACCGTATATACTTGAGTATAAGCCAAGTTTTTCAGCCCTTTTTTTAAGGCTAAAAAGGGCTCCCTCGGCTTATACTCGAGTCACTCTCCCCTCCCGTGTCTCTCTACCCCCCTTGTCTCTCTCCCCCCGTGTCTCTCTACCCCCCTTGTCTCTCTAACCCCCCTTGTCTCTCTTCCCCCCCTTGTCTCTCTACCCCCGTGTCTCTTTACCTCCCCCTCCTCAACCCCCCCCCATACTACCCCTCTAAATACCCCCCTCTCCCCTCACTTACCTGCCCCGGCTTCTGCTCCTTCCGGGTCTTGATGTGGCGTGCATGTGACGTCACATGCGCGCCACGTCATTAGCATATACCAGGTGCCGGCACCTGGTATATGCTAATGCCGTAACGTCACACGCGCGCCACATCATTAGCATATACCGGGTGCCGGCACCCGGTATATGCTAATGCCGTGACGTCACATGCGCACCACATCAAGACCCGGAAGGAGTGGAGGCCGGAGCAGGTAAGTGAGGGGGGGGGGGGTATTTAGAGGGGTAGTATGAGGGGGGGTTAGAATGAGGAGGAGGGTGGGTTAGAATGAGGAGGGGGGGTTTAGAATGAGGGGGGTTGAGGATGAGGAGGGAGGTTGAGGAGGGAGGTTTAGGAGGGGGTTGAGGATGCGGGGGTTGAGGTTGAGGAGGGAGGTTGAGGAGGGGGTTGAGGATGGGGGTTGAGGTTGAGGAGGGAGGTTGAGAAGGGGGTTGAGGATGGGGGGTTGAGGTTGAGGAGGGAGGTTGAGGATGAGGAGGGGGCCGAGGATGAGGAGGGGGCTTAGGATGAGGAGGGGGGCTAAGGATGAGGAAGGGCCTGTGGATGAGGAAGGGCCTGAGGATGAGGAAGGGCCTGAGGATGAGGAAGGGGCTGAGGAAGGAGGTTGAGGAGGGAGGTTGAGGAGGGAGGTTGAGGATGAGGAGGGAGGATGAGGAGGGAGGATGAGCAGGGAGGATGAGGAGGGGGGTTGAGGAGGGGGTTGAGGATGGGGGGGTTGGGGTTGAGGAGGGAGGTTGAGGGTGGGGGGTTGAGGATGGGGGGTTGAGGATGGAGGGGTTGAGGTTGAGGAGGGGGTTGAGGATGAGGAGGGAGGTTGAGGATGAGGAGGGAGGTTGAGGAGGGGGTTGAGGATGAGGAGGGGGATGAGGAGGGAGGTTGAGGAGGGGGTTGAGGATGGGGGGTTGAGGATGGGGGGTTGAGGAGGGGGTTGAGGATGTGGAGGGGGGTTGAGGTTGAGGAGGGAGGTTGAGGAGGGAGTTGAGGATGAGGAGGGTGTTTGAGGTTGAGGAGGGGGTTGAGGATGGGGGGTTGAGGATGAGGATGGGGGTTGAGGAGGAGGGGGTCGAGGAGGGAGGTTGAGGATGAGGAGGGATGATGAGGAGGGAGGATGAGGAGTGGGGTTGAGGAGGGAGGTTGAGCATGAGGAGGGGGAAGAGACACAGGGAAGGGAGAGGGGGTAAGAGACACAGGGAAGGTAGAGGGGAGAAGAGACACTGGAGAGAGAGGGGGACACAGAAGGCACAAAAGGGACACAGGGTGCAGCACATTTCCCACCCTCAGCTTATACTCGAGTCACTCATTTTACCCAGTATTTTGTGATAAAATAGGTGCCTCGGCTTATACTCGAGTCGGCTTATACTCGAGAATATACGGTATGTGGATAGAAGTCAGGACTGCTCCAATTTTCTCTTGTTTTTTTACTTCACTGTGCAAGTGCTTGCAATAAGCAGTGGTAAATGGTAATTAGCAATGTTCAGACATTTTTACATGGTATATTTATTTGATAATGTGCAAAATGTTGTTAGAAAGTTAAAAAAAAAATCACTTTTATGAGTTATTATTTACTGCAGGCTTCCATCTTCTTTACTAAGCCTGCTTATTGTAGTATATTCTCAACAAGTGTCATTGTAAACCTATAAATACTTGAGTCTAATGATCTTTCCTTTAGAGCTATGAGATCATTCACAGATGTATCTTCCACCTTCCCATTGTGCAGTCTGTAGCAGCATTGTTACATATAAAAATTAATTCATTAGAGGCTATATTATTATGCTGCTTATTTTCAAGAGTAGTTGTTCAAAAGAGGACATTTCATATTTTAGACCACAGCCATCATTTAAAGGACCACTGAAGTTAGCAGTTCACATAGTAACATAGAACCTGAGGTTGACTGATCAGTGAAGTATCAGGTAAATGCAGGGTCCCGGTGCAAAAAATATTTTGGGCCCCAAATTACATTAGATAATATTTTTTCTCTTGTCTGCTCCATTCCCTTTTTCTCCCTGTCTTCACAACTTGTCTCCATTATTTTTACTCCATTTTCCTTCATTCCCTCTCTAAACTTTACTACAAAAAGAACAACATAGCTATTGTGCAGAAAAAATATCTTATAAAATTAATGATAGTAAATAAATAGTACATCTGTGTTCACATTTGAATGTCTAAAACAAGTTAAAACAACTGCTTCCAGCTCAGAATTATGGGAAAAACAGTTATTACACTGCATTCTGGGAAGCCAAGCAGGGACATGCAATTGTGCCCACAAATGCCTCCCTCTTCGATCCATAAACCATTTTAAACATGGCTTCCATTAAACAGCCTTTATGCAAAGCCAAGTTTGGATTATACACAAGCTGATAATCCTATCCATGTACAGCTGTTTCAAGCTTGCTTGCTATCATCAGCATGGAGCGGGATCTCAGCTTGTGTTGTGGACCTAATCAGTGGGTAGTTCACCACAACAATCATTTAATACATGGTGGGCAAAAGAGCGATAGAAGCCCTCCACCGTACAGTAGTACAGTATATAAATAATACATCTGTGTTCACATTTGACCATTTCAAACATGGTTTCCTTTAAGCTTATGCCTGCTGCATTACACAGCACATTTGCTTGTCCCTTCTCAGCTTCCCAGAATGCAGTGTAATAACAGTTGTTCTCTGAATTCTGAGCTGGAAGCAGGTTTTTTAACTTGTTTTAGACATTCAAATGTGAACGCAGATGTACTATTTATTTACTGTACTACTCTACGGTGGAGGGCTTCTATCGCTCTTTTGCCCACCATATATTAAATGATTGGGATAATGATAGGAAAAGCACTATCAAAAGCCAACAGCTCATAATACATCCATGTTTATTCAACCTCTATCATTCTCACATAATCATTAGTTAGTACTTTAGAGAATATAAGTCACTGACTGAAGATGTGTTATGATGGCAAACTAGAACTATAACTCAGATATGCATTAAAGCAAACATTGATGCTGTAAACTCCAGAAAGGCAAAACTTCCCAGATAAAACTGTATGAATTCATGTGAGTTACACGTCCACTTCCCAGATCAAATTCGATCTTGTTCCCTGCTCACACTAGATCGCCGATAAACATAAGCATGGAGGTCCATTAAGTCCGTCGTGGCACCTACAATATGCACCACAGGGATCTCTAACAGGCCACTCTGGAACAAAGCATTTTCCCATACAATAAAATGCCATGGAGGTCCTGGAAGAACCTCCATTAGCCTTAATTTTTTACCACCGATGGCACAGAGTTCCTTAAACCTGCACAGCTCACCTCTCTGCCTGTAACACAAGAAACCTGCACAGCTCATCTCTCAACCTGTTACACACTGACTTTCCCATTTGTAGGTTATATTATCTGACCAATACTGGTAGATAATTATTTTACATACTAGAGTCTTTAACCTCAAATTGACTTTCTATCAGACTCCTTCTCTCTGCTATTAATTAAAAATCCTTGTATCTTTACACAACTTTCTACCTAGTAAACTATCACTTCCTTTCTGACCCTTGCGATTCCATATCTGTTATTTTTATCCAGGTTTCTGCTTCTTCTACTCCCTTTAGATTGTAAGTAGCTAATTTCCAATCTTGTAGGGAGTTTTAGGAAGATTCTAAGCTCAAAACAAGACCCTCCACTTTTCTTGCACCTTGTTAAATTTGTATTTTTCTTCTTATTTTATCCTGTATAGTGATGCTGAATACGCTAGCGCATTACAAAAAAAAGTAAATACTAATAATAATAATATTCATTAAAATTAACCCCACACCGTGGGGTCCTTAAAGGACACCACATTATCCTTGTTAACCCCAACATACCATAGGTGTCTATACAGACCCCCATTGTATAACTATTAACCCCATATATACAATGGTGGTCTATAAGGACTCCCATGGTAACCAATAATTAACCCCTGAAGTGCCATGGGGGCCATCAAAGATCCCCATGGCACTCTTAGTAAAAATACTAAGCACTAATCAAATACAAAAAATACACACATTAAACCCCCCAAATATTACAAAAAAATAAAAATAAATAATACATTTTAAAAAATCACCATAAATAAAAATACATAAAAGTAAAAAAAAAGTACTACCGGTACTAAATGTACATTAAAAATAATACATTATTACAATAAAACAAAAAATAAATTATACCAGTAAAATAAAATAAAAATCATAATACTTACCTACACAAATGATCATACACCGATGATCAACGATGGTCCTTAGTCTTCTGCCCAAGACAATTTGGGCTATCCATCTCGATCCATCTTGAGGAAATTCTTGTCCTCTTCAATCTTTATTGAATCCCTTGCCCTCATCATCTGGGCCAGGAAAGGGACCTCCAATAAACAAAAAAAAGCACTGCTCTATGGAAAAAAAATTGCTTACGGAGATCTTCCTAGAAGGAGCACCCCAGTAGTAAATTACTGTTGCCATGCTTTCTGAGGCTTAAATACTGGATTTTGAGAAACCGCTTGGCTGGAAACCAACATTCCACCATTTAATTTTGGTCATTCTTATTGGTTGACATTGATTAGATATACATTTCCTAATAACTGATCAAAGTTATGAACTGATGGGAATAGGATAAAATGTTGCATTTCTTATATCTTTTTTTAAGGTGTCTGGTCACTGGACTCTTCAAATGGCTTCTCTCTTTTAGGGATTGTCTCAACACAACTCCATTCACCTGATTGACTGGCCCTATGAAGCCTTGATTCTCATCATCTATGTAGTTGTTTCTGGATGGTTGCAAGGGCTATTAAAGTTATACCTAAAATGACTAAAACTAACTGGTGATGGTCAGCAGTTTTTGAGACTTCCAAGGTCCTTTCTAACTATATTTGCTATTTGCTATATATCTTCTATAAGCCAAGAGATAAACATATTTTTGCATCTCTACATTAATTACAATAATACAAATATTAAAATGTAATACTGTTACAGCTGATTTGCATTAGAATAAATGCAGAATATACAGATCTATTTTTAATTAGAATTATGGGTATAGGCACATTATCATCAGCTTGTGGCTAATTTGTATGGCATCTCTGAAGTAAGTTTGTAGAGTAACAAAATCTTAGTGAACGCAATAATGTGGATTGTGACTAGTGCTTTACCCACAAAGCATCAAATATGTTGTCATGGAGAAGGCTCTTTATGGAGTCAAAATGTAACCAGGAAAATAGCTTAGTAAATAATGAGCTTGTTGAAAAAGGCTGCTCAGCATGATTTGCTACATTGTGCCGCCATGGTAATAAATTGAACTTGCCAGAAAACTTACAAGGTGTGCTTTATGGTGATCTGATATTACCATTGCTTAACTCACAAGCCCCACAAGGTTAAAAAGAGATAAGGAGGTGCAAGAGTTTATCATATTCCCATCAGTTCATAACTTTGATCAGTAATTAGGAAATTTATATCTAATGGATGTAACTCATTGCCGTGACTGCCAGTTCAACACCTTGAACAATGTCCAAGATTAAAATCACAAATCAAATTATATTTCTGCTTTTCTTTTTTTCTTTTAAATATTTTTTATTGAAATTCAAGGAAACTACACAAAATCTAATTATACATTTCACGTTTGTTACACTATGAGCCCACTTCTTGCAAGATACAGTCAGTATGTCTGCGGGCGTGCTGTGGGCTCCCGTTCGCCTCTGATTCCGGTGTTGAGCAAACCCTCAAGTTGCGTAAACCATGCACTCGTTCGTAGCAGTTCAGGGCGGGAACAACATAAATTAAGCAAGACCGTAACCACCCATTACGGCAGTAAAACATGGAGGTTACATGTCAATCCATTAGGTTTGGGGGTCCAATATGTGATGGGACTCGCAAACCCTCATAATACAAAATGGTCTGATATGTATTAACTCATTGATTCCCCAAATCGATATAACCCCGGAATAACACATAAAATTATTTAATACATGGTGGGCAAAATATGATTTGCAAGCTTGAGACTGTTGTGCTATTAATTCTGTCTTTCATCGCTTTCCCCTTAATTTACAGTGCAATATTGAATTTTTATTTGCATTTACAGTGCTACGGACATGAGATTTTGTGGACGCTCTCCATTATGCAGATTGGGCGATGAGTTATATCTTTCTCTTTTTTTAGTTCCAGACTAATTTTAGAGTCCATATGTCCCAGCAGGATTCCTATTTTTCATATTTTTTATCTAGTTCCGCTGAAATCATATTCATTATGTATATGTATTGTATTTTGGGTTAAACTTCTTCAAATATGCGGATGTTTGTTTTCTATTCTTTTTGCTGTGACACTTCTGGAGGGTAATAAAATCTGATTTGTTAGGAATTGTGATTACTTCGGAAGTTTTGGAATGGGAAGTCCTAGTAATGCTTTTTTTGTTTTTTGGGGAATATGAAATCCCCACAGTTTTTCTAAGGTAAAGTATGTTTCTTTCCATATATGAGCGATTTTAGGGCATTTCAAGAAACAATGTTTCAGTGTACCTGCTTCGTTGCAGCCTCTAAAACATTTACCATCCAGGGATGGATTTGAGATTTGTAGTCTCGCTGAAGTGAAATACCATCTTAAAGGCATTATCACTTAAAACTATATTGAGAGAGGAGCTTGCTACGTCTTTAAAAAATTACCCCAATTGCGCTTTGTCCAGGGTTATATTCAGTTTTTTCTCCCAGGGGGGTGGATGGGAAAAAAAAAACAGAGGTTAGTATGACCCAAAGAGATCTGGTAATATAAAAATGTTAAGTAAGGTGATCTAAAGTAAACCTCAAATAAAGTGGCTGGATCAGAATAAAGCAAAGGTCAGTAGGACCCAGAGAGATCTGGTAATGTAACAATGTTAAGTAAGGTGATCTAAAGTAAACCTCACATAAAGTGCATAGAATTCTAAATCCAATTTACCGTAAATATTTATTCAGTGCAGAATAAATAAACTCTGTATAGTGTGCTATTGTATTTTTTATAGCTGCACTTCCTCAAACTTGACTCCAAATAAACACTTGCTTTGAGATGCCATTAATTCTACAAAGGATTTATTTGTCTGACAAATTAATAAAGTGAAAACAATAACATAATCAAATATGCTGTAATTAACTTAAAATCTGGTGTGAAAAGCAGTTTTAATCCATTAGCATTACATGATTTATAAAACTTTATTAAATATCAGTACTCTATTGTTAGCTGTTTCTGAAAAAAATAACTGAGATAATTTATGCACCTAATTCATGTCTGGAATTTTATTGTCAGAGGCACAACCTGACCCGGATTTTCCAGGTATCTCTTCATCTAATTTTATAATTTTTGAAATCTATTTTTTTGTAATTGTACAAAAGAAAGCAAAAACAAAGGAAATGTGCTACATAAATGGATAGGGTATATCACTGTAACTAACAATAGTGCCTAGAGGTTAAAAAGTCCATATGGGGGGGAATGCATGTGGGAGGAAAAATAATAAGTCTACTTAAAGAGTCTATACTGTTTGGCATCATAGAAATATTCTAGATATATAGAGATATACGTCTGAAACCATATGAACAAAACCCAAGAAAGTAATTTACGTAGAGCAATGATACACAATGTCACAGAGACCAAGTTTATATAAAACCATAAAGGTTCTTGACAATAACATGTATGTGAAAATTCTACAGAACGATTCAAATGCAAACATATAGAAACTACAACCATAAATAAATATAAAAAATAAAATAAACCACCTACAAGGATATGTGTCCAACTGGTCTCCCCATAAAATAATGTATAAAATACTTTCTGGTGGTTAGTAAAGATTGTAGTGGAAAACGAGAAAATATAAGCATTTTAAACATAAACAAAGAGTATAACAACAGGCTGCTAAGACTAACAGTCTACATCATGGTTCTCTTTTCAAAATATTCCAAGAATTGTCGTTAGTCTTCCTATTAGTTCAGTCTCCCAAAGTTTGTACATAACATCACTGCTATATTTTTTGGTTCTTTTAATTAACAGATGCTGTTTCATAAAAATAAATCATTGTTTATTAGTGCATTAACATCATAAGTTAATTATGAACACATTAAGTTGTGCAAGGTAATTAAATCAGAAAATTAAGTAGTTAAATTAGGAGAATGGGCAGCGAAATCGCAGATGAGATTTAACACAAATAAATGTCAAGTTATGCATTTGGGAATTTAAAATAAGCATGCAATTTATATCCCAATCAGAACAAATCTAGGGGTATCAAAGATATAAAATGTTTGGTAATGTTTTTGGAAAATCATCTACATGACAGTGCTCAATGCTAAGCAGTATTTACAAAGTCTAGTAAAATATTAGCATGTATTAAGAGGGCTACATAAGCAAGAGAAGCAAATACAACCCCTGTATAAATCCCTAGTACAACCACATTAGGAATATGGAGTACAATTTTGGCCACCACTTAAAACGACATTTTAGAACTGGAAAAGGTACAAAGAATGGCAATAACGGTAATAAGGGGAATGGAGGGACTAAATTATGAATAAAGACTAACCAAATAAAACTTACGTTTTCTAGAGAAAATATTCTGGATTCTCTACAAGGAACAAAAGAAGGATTTGTCAGGAGAACTTTTTGTGCCAAGCGGTTTTCAACTGACAAGAGGAGGTCCCTTAATTTAACACCTACACTACCTACCTAACACACTAATAAACCTCCACACCCCACTAATTTCAAAAAATAATAAAACCCATTGCGATTGGCTCCAAGTATCTGCTCCTTCTGATTGGCTGATATAACGGCAGCCAATCAGAAGGCACAGATGCCCTCAGCCAATCCCAATGGGATTCACCACATGGGGGTGTATTCCATTCTGATTGGCTGAAGGGAAAAACCCCTTATGATTGCATTAGAAATGAATGACAGGTCCATCAGCCAATCAGAATGAGATATAGGGGTGTATCCCATTCTGATTGGCTTACACCTTGGCTCCTTCTGATTGGCTGAAATATGATTGACAGCGTTATCAGAAAATCAGAAGGCGGCATTTCCATATTTTTACCAGAAGAAGCACTATAAGCCCCATTTGCGGTGGGGAGCTCCTCCAGGGAGGCGCTCCGTTAGAATTTTTTTTTTTTTTTTAGCGCATCAGGTTTTTTTTCAAGGGTTTTGACGGACATGACTTCAAGAAGGACGGGGACATCGTGGAAAGCTAAGTGTACGATTTAGAAAGTATTGATTTCATGTTGTGTTTAATTTTGTTACTAATTGTAATGTATATTTTTATCCTAGGGGTGCCGGACCTGTGGCAATGAATGATGGGTCCTTATGCTAGGGACAAAGGCGTTTGGTTTAGTTTGGTTTTGGTTTATTTGTAGGTTTAGTGAGAGGGGGTTGTTTTAGGTCAGATAGAGGGCTTTTTATTGTATGTATTTAGGGGTTAAATGTATGTAGGTAGGGGTATTGATGTATGTAGTTAGGGGTTAAATGTATATAGATAGGAGTATTGAAGTATGTAGTTAGGGGTTAAATGTATGTAGTTAGGGTATATGTAGTTAGGGTATTAATGTATGGGATGTATGTTGTATTTCATGTGTTGTATGCCTTTTTTATTTTCTGTAAAGTAGTTTTTTTTATTTTATGTAATTTAGCTTTTTGAAAATGTTCTTTTTTATTTTCTGTAGTGGTGCTGTTTGTTATTTTCTGTAGTGATGCTTTTTTATTTGGTGTATTCTAGGTTTTATTGTTTTTTGTAATTAGTGGAGTGTGGGGGTTTAATAGGGGGTTAGGTAGGTAGTGTAATAGGTTAGGATAGGTGTTAGGTAGGTAGGGGAGGGGTTAATAGGTTAGGGTAGGGGGTTAATAGGATAGGGAGGATGGGGGGATTTAGATTTATTGGTTTATTGGGGGGGAATAGTGAGTGTAGTGTTTGTACTTGGAGGACCCTTATGGCACTTATTGACCCTTATGGGACTGATGGGGTTAATTAGAGGCTTATGGGGGTCTGTATAGACACCCATAAGAGATGGGGTTAAATAGGCCTAGATAGTGTTATTGGGTCCAGAAGGGTTACCGGGTTTAGTATGGGTTAATGGGTTATAGAAAGGGTTAATGGGTTAATGGAGTGTGGTTAGGTTTAATCGTGTAGAATAGTGCTTAGACTTTGTGTCATGAGGGTCCTGGTATTATTATAGGGGTTAATTAGTGTCCTATATGGGTCTATATAGACCCCTATTAGACTGATGGGGATAATTAGTGTCCTAAATGGGTCTATATATAGCCCTATTAGACTGATGGGGTTAATTTGTGTCCTATAGGGGTCTATATAGACCCCTATTGGACTGATGAGGTTAATTAGAGGCTCATGGGGACCCCCATGAGTGATGGGGTTAATTTTATGTTACTGGGGGGTACTTATAGTACCCCCGAGGCAAAGGTTAATTTTTTAGTAATCGCAGGTCCTTTAAGGACCTTTACCGTCTTTTCATGACTCGCGAGGCATGAAATTTGAATTTGAAATGCAGCAGGGGTCCCAATTGAGTCTCGCTGCAAGGGAGGTTAATTTTAGGTGCCAGGTGGGGGTACTTGAACTATTTAACTGCCGCGGGGGTCCTGATCGGGACCCCTGCCACATGGAGATGTAGCAGGGGGAGCTTTAGGGGCCATAGGGAGGTTTGGGAGCAGGAGCGGGGTTCTCTTCTGCTGCTTACGCATCAAACATAAGTGCTTTAGCAGCCTTTTCAAGTCCTCCCCAGCACTCGCTTTGGGCTCCTTTGGCATGTTACAGGCTAGCTCACTGGGGTCTTTTTGGCAATTTAATAGCATGATTGGAAAGTAGAGGGTATAGGCCGGACAGATCAAAGGGTTGCGTTCTGCAATGTACCACGTTGCACTAAACGTAGGCATTTTTCAGGCCGGCCTGCATTCTAACACACAGGCCTACAACGTGGAGGAGCTAATTTAATAGCCTACTTTTTAAAATGTAGCCCTAATTTAATGAGGCTATAGTCATGGAAGATAGAACGCCTGAAGAACTTTGGACTGAGGTTCGCCATATTATCCAGAAAACAGCAAAGAAGAATATCCCTAAAAGAAAGAAAACTAAGAAGGCAAACTGGCTATCTGATGAGGCTTTGAAAGTAGCCCAGGAAAGAAGGAAAGCAAAAGGTAGTGAAGACAGAAAAAAATGTATCCAGCTGAATGCAGAATTCCATAGCAAGGAAAGGCAATGAGACTTTCTATAATGAGCGATGCAAGGAGATAGAAAGAGATAACAGAATGGAAAAGTCAAGAGATCTTTTCAAAAAAACGAACCTTTCATGTCAAATTGGGCGTGATAAAAGACAAAAATGGCAGCAACTTAACAGAAGCAGAGCAGATAAAGAAGAGATGGCAGGAATACACAGCAGGAAGGATCTAAACAGCAGCGTTGACATCAATAGTTAGTCCAAGGAGCTGAAGCCAGACATCTTGGAGAGTGAAGTGACATGGGACTGATAACAAGGCTGCTGGAGTTCATGGAATCACAGCTGAACTAATCAAAGTCCTATCATCCTAAGATGATGATGTGAAATGTGTTGCTTGCTTTATGCCACAAATGTTTGAAAATTCAACAGTGACCAATAGGCTGGAAAAGGTCAGTCTACATCCCAATGCCAAATAAAGAAAGTGCCAAAGAGTGCTCTATTTATTGAACGATTGCACTAATTTCAGATGCAAACAAGATTATGTTTAAGATCCTGTAAGCTTGGCTCCAACAATATATGGATTGGGAACTACCAGATGTACAAACTGGGTTCTGCAGAGGAAGAGGCACAAGAGATCAAATTGCCAATGTCAGATGGATAACAGAGAAAGCAAGAGAGAAAACATTTAGCTTCATAGACTATTCCAACACATTTTACTGTGTGGATCACAACAAATTGTGGCAAGTTCTTAGCGAGTTCCAGATCATCTCATCCATCTTCTGAGGAATCTGTATGTGGATCAAGAAATCAAGAAGCCACGGTCAGAACCGAACATGGAACAACAGAATGGATCAAGATTGGGTGTGCTACAAGGTTGTATATTGTCACCTTATTTATTCAACCTATACGCAGAATACATCATCCAAAGCTAGAATCAAGATGGATGAAACAGATACCCGGATGATACTACTCTGGTGGCTGAAATTGAGAAGGAAATAAATGATCTATTGATGAGGGTGAAAAAAAGAGAGCACTTTATACGTTAGGGTCATGGTTTAAAATGTTATTCTGTCGGTTAGTGGAGCGACTGACAGAGTGGTGATGCTGACATTGAGCATTGGGTATTGTAGATGAGTCTAGCGGATACAATCATGGTGATATGCGAGTGATGAGTGAGGAGTAAGTTGCAGTAGTTAAGACAAGATATTACATAGTTACACACTAATTAAGGTTGAAAAAGTGGAACTTGCCAATTGTCTTAAAAGGGAAAATAAATTACCTGACCCCAAATACTGGCAATTGGATCCCTCTCTGGATCAATACTCCTCATTCTCTAGTAATATAAGATAACCATGAATGCCCTTTTTATTTAAAGATATATCCAATCTCTTTTTAAAGATATATATCGAAACTGCTGTCACCACCTCCATTGGTAGAGAATTCCAATGATAAACCCCCCTTACGGTGAAGAACCCTTTTCTTTCTTTAAGGTGGAATCGTTTTACGTTAGGCCAGATGTTAAACCGCAGCCAAAAAATACGGACGCAACTCGCGAACATGAAAAAAAAAATGAACACAATAAATACACACACCACATACATAAAAAGCTTACCGACAGCGAGAGGGAGCATCCACGACCTCAAAAAAACAACTTACAGCTTCATTTCTTTTAAAATAAAAGAGTTTACACACTAAAAAATTGTCAAAGCGAGAGAAAAAATGACGGCCGAACAAAACGAAAACGAGGCTACAGCACTCTAAGCACGAAAAACACTTACGGATAATCCGCTAAGACGCATACCACACATTACGACATCGCAAAAATCGGACGCAAGCCGCGTACAGGAAAAAAGCAAAAACACAATAAATACGCACAACACATACATAAAAAGCTTACCTACAGCAACACGAAGCATCCAGCACCTCAAAAAAAAAAAAACTTACAGCTTCACTTAACTAAAAATAAAAGAGTTTAGACGCTACAAAATTCTCTAAGCGAGAGAAAAAATGGTGGCCGAACAAAACGAAAACGAGGCTACAGAACTATAACCATGGAAAACACTTACGGATAATCCGAGAACACGCATACCACACATTACCCGCCATTTTACAATAATGCGGAAGTACACAACTACGCTAACGGTTTCGTCTCGCGCACGCACACTATTACACTGCACACGTTCATCACGCTCACACAGCACCCGCACACCACTAATGCTGCAGCAACATCAAACAAGGCTCACAGATCTTAAACACAATGCTTCAAAATAGGTCAAGTATATTAATTTATTAATTCAGTAGTACACACAAAACAACATTAGCTACCTTACAATTCCATATGTATATTAGTAACTAAACAACTTTCCAAACATACACATCTCATTGCCGTCATTTTTTGACGGGCGAGTCGCTAGTAAGGTAATATTTATAGTAACCTAGATAATACAGCACAGAGATTCTAACCCAGCTGACAAATAAAAAATTAAGCTCCTCCATTCTTTCCCCATATGTGTATGTTGTAGATGATCCAAACGCTGTCCTGGATTACTGGATTTCCATGGTGTGCACAGGAATTCAAACAGAATGTCTGAAGCAAAGATTACCTCACAGCACGGAAACCCTGCTCTAAAATTATGTATCTTTATCTAAATGGGTTACTGTTTGTATTGTAGCAACACATATGATAACCCAAGAGGGAAATTGCTCCAGATATAGGCAAACACTGTGTTATGCTCCCAAAAGCAACCAATCTAAATATAATAATATTAAAGTTCAGCAATAATCTTTACTATGCTTTACAATTACTACCTCTAGTGTGATTTCACATGATCCTTGTTGTTTACCTTCTGGAGGGCTAATATTGGTGTTAAATATTAAGCTGAGCCATCTGACATCCAGCTATAAAACAGCAGTCAGAAGAGTATCCACATATAGGTGCTATTTAAATGCAGCCTTTGGACAGTGGCATTTGAAAGGTAACAGTTACGTTTCCATTGAATTTGACTATCAACGGACTGATTATGGTTACTCTTCCTTTTGTTACCTCCTTCCTTACTGACAGATTCGTTGTAAAAAAAAAAACATTTACACCCACAATTACTCATCATCCCTTATAAAGATCTGTGAAAGGGACCAACCTGTCCTTCATTACTCAGAAAGAACTTGGCTGGCACCATGGTTTCCACCTGGAGATGGCTCTTAGCAAACAGGAATTATTTTATCATCTTTCTGACCCCTCTGTTGCTTCTGGCACTGCCACTGGTGGTGTCTGCAAAGGTAAGTACATCTTGCAAAAAACTGACTCTATTATTAAAGAGGTGAGCTGTTTCAAACTACAGCACATGGTACATTTCTCAACCCTACATCTGCTTACTTCTTTTGTTACTACAATTATTTTTTAACTCCTATCTATTAGACATAAATCAGTATTTATATAGCTAAGAATTAGACTATACACTCTGCACTTTTCATAATTACTTCAGCAAATATGCACATATACAAATGGAAAAGTAAACACTGGTTCAAGTTTCTAACCTAACATAATAATGCTTTAATGATTGGCTCCCAACATATATTTTCATGCAGGCAGCTTTCAAGTGCTCCTGAAATTCAAAACATATGGAAAGACAATGTATTCCCACCAAAAGCAATGCACATTTCTAGAAAAAAAATATCTATTAACAATTCAGTAGTGTTAAAAACATACAATGATATATGAAGAAATGTTTCCAGGAGAAAAGACAATGTAGGACTATGTGCTATGGCTTAATAAATGTTAAATTCATAATTTAAAGGGAAATAGTGATGTAACAAAGGTGGGCAAGAAGGAAGCTTTGCCTGGTACAGCTATGCAGAGAGGGCTAAGTTAAGTAGTTTGTACACACACAGATGCGAAAGAGGTGGGTTTATAACATACATTATATAAATATATATATTTATATATATATATATATATATATATATATATATATATATATTTATATTTATATATATTAAATCCAAGTATAAAAATGGTTACTTCTCTGCAAGGTAACTTAAGTGAAATGTTACAAGGGCTGTTTGGGACTGTGGTAGTAATTATCCCATCGAATTATCCCATGGAAGACAGCCATAGCAGCCTCAGCTAATTGTTATTCAGCCATGCAGAGGTTAGTGAATTATGGCTTTAATATATTCCTGGGCAATCTCAAGAGAGTTTATTTGTTGTTCTGTCTTTAAAAGAGTTAAGGAAGTTGGTGATTTTTATGCAATGCTAATTTTATTGTACATCTGCATCAGTGCTATATTGGCACTCTCCTTAATTTAAAAGGGTGTTGTCTGGCAAGATCTACTTTTTAAACATTAGCATCTTTGTCATAATTACAACATAGCACTTTGGAATGTTTATTATTGGGGTGTCACTTAATTGCTATATTGCAAATTAAGAAAACAAACTATATGTTTATTTGTACTGTCATACCAGCTGCTATTTTAATAGTATAAAAACGTTCACATTATACATACAGAAGTACAAATTAAACATACTGTGAAAAATACAATCTGTAGAAATAGCGAATATAAATGTGAAGCATGCATTTCAAAAAATTCTAGAATAAACAGGAATGTTGATCATTGTATCTGAATGTAAGATTAACGCCATTATTCAGCTTGAGCTCCAAATCCCTGCATGACTCCATTTATTACAGACAATACAGTTAACATACACAAACAAGATTGTTCCTTTCTTGATAGTCATATTCATTTGAAGCTTTTGTTTTGCCAAAAGGCAAAGTCATGTATACATTTAGCTACAAGGTTTATTGAAAGAAAAATATTGTTTCAGTAATCATATTGGTGCTTAATGATAAATGCAGATCATTTTAGAGGAGAAGTTTCACTTAAACACAAGTTACTCTTATATGAAACATAACATTTGAAAAATATTTGCATACAAGTTATATAGCACTTTGTATCTCTGCAGATTAGGTAATGTGAGCTGCTGAAAACAATGAGAAAATAATGTAACTGGCACAACAAAGAACAGCTGTAGTCTGCTTGGCTATTGAGCTGACTCATCAATTTTTCATCAAATCATGTTAGAATTTTATGTTAGTGACAAATATAAAACTTGAAATTATGTTTCTTCCACAAATGTGTAAAAGCAAACTACACAAATTTTATAACTTTCAAATAGATCATTAATCTTCTCCAAGAGTGTTCTTTAACATAAACAACTTAAGTTTAGGTGGAACTTACTCAGAAAACCAAGCTGAGAAGGATGAACATTTTATCACAAACCGTGGACCAGGTTCTTAACTTTGTGTTTGGTTTGTGCATCTGTTAAGCAATGGTTGTCCAAAGTGAAGGCTCTTTTTGTACTCACATTTCTATTTTTTTAAATGGAGATACTTTAAAACAGTGTAGTGTAGTCTCCAAGGAATAATATTAAATGTGGATTTATGTTAAACAAAATATTTTGACCTTTTCTGCTGTCTGTAAGAAGAGCCAAAAAGTGTTTTTATTTGTTATTAATTATGTCACACTTATATTATGTTTGATAATGGGCAAACTTTAATTTAGAAAGCAAAGGGAAAGGAAATCAAGCCTTTCATTTTTAAATGTTATATCCCATTTTGCTTTACTGGGAGCAACATTTCCCCCAACTTCAGTCACGTGGCAGGTGCATAGAATGCAGATCCGATATTATTATTATTAACTTTTATTTGTAAAGCGCCTACATATTCCGTAGAGCTGTACAAGGGAAAAGGACAAGGAAGAATACAATGTTAACAAACTGTAGAAAATAGAGGGCCCTGTTTTGAGTTTAGAATCTTTGTAGCAAGTGCTTTTCCAAAGCACCCTACTGGTTTGGAAACTTGCTACTTACAATCTAAAAGGTATGAAGAGGCAGAAACCTGGACAAGTATAACAGATAAGGAAAAGCAAGGGTCAGGATGCAAGTGAAAGGTTACTTAGGTAAGAAGGTATGCAAAGATAGAAGGAATTTCATTTAGTAGGAGAGGGAAGAGATCTGATTGAAAGTCATTTAAGGTGAATGGCTCTCGTATGTAATATGTTATCTGCCCCTAGTGGTCAGATAATATACCTTGCAAAAGGGAATGTCAGATGAGGGGCCTGTATAAGGAGATATATCTCCAGAGGCCAGTAGAAGAAGGAGAGAGAGAGAGAGAGAGAGGAGAGATGGGAATTGGACATGCAGAAGTGATTCTGTTTGTGAGCTTTAGAAGAGGGAGGAAACAGTGACTGGAGGAAGGAGAGTAGATCATGGGAGGTTTAAAGAGAAGAGGAGAGTATGGAAGGTGAGATGGTTATGTTGTAGAAATGATGTGGAAAAGTTGAGAACAGCTTGAGGAAAATTCAGGAGGTAATGAGGAAGGTGAAGTCACAAGGAAACATTGTGTAAGGGATTAATTAGGAATAGTTAGCAGATGTTGCTAATTGAGTTAAGTGTGTGACTCAATAAATTAAGAGTAACCTGGGCAGGTGGGAGTGGGGCAGGGAGAGAGGGGATTGGTTCTGGTGAGTCAGTGGGTAGAACTGGTGTGAGAATATCTGTTCAGTTCTACAGAAAGGCTGCTAAAAAGATTACTGAACAAAATAGCAATGAAGTGCAACTCACAATAGAATCACATTCCTTCGTGTGCATGTAAGGAAAGAATTTAAAGGACACACTTTGAAGAATTATTTTCTACCACTCACAACCAATATTATGATTCTAACAAGTAATAGACATCAGCGAAAAAAAGGCAAATTATAAAACTTTGATAATGATTAAAATAAGGATGAATGCCGGTATTACAGAAGCTTCAATAATTTAAGTCTATTGTTTTTGTCTGGGAATAAATAACTTCCCTTTTTATTCTGTGTAGCTTATGAAACATCTTGTCTTAAAGCTTATGTCATAATATTGGATGCTGCCAATATGCCACACACTTTGCTTCAACAGAAGCATTCCTAAACTTTTAATATTGGCTGGTTTTGAGTTTATATAACACAACTGAATATTAATAAGTCAGATATGTAATTTGCAAGAAATGGAAATCAATATGTGAATACACCCAGATAAATAAGAAATGTTATGATAAAAATATAGCTGTGCTTAAGCAGTGGGGTGGTGCAATCTGGTCCATTGAATAACCTTCATTGTAGTGGATTAGACTACATCGTAAAATGTCTGAATTTCTCATGTATTTTGTCAGAACTTCCTTTTTATGCTATAGTATATTTTCCTGGGATTGCTAAATATAGTATAGTACTTTCATTAGACATATAAAGTCTAGACCTTACAAATTCTATATCTGCATGATTGAACAAAGAAAATCATCCTTCTTTTGCTTTGTTCAACTGAAGTATTTTTCCCTATAACAATGCTATTGTGCTATTTTCACAAACACAACATTGTGATAACTATAGAATCGTATAAATCATTTTCAATAGAGATAAGCAGTTTCAAGTTTTTATTTCTCTAAGAAGTATGCTTTTGAAAAGATAGTGATGTACATTACAGAGAACTTGGAAGAAAACAAGCTGATTAAAACAGTTTAGAATTTACAATAATATATTTACAACATATATTTACATAATATAATGCAAAGTACTTAAAGGTAGATTATCTCTTGGCCACTCCCTAATGAGTCAATAGAGTCCTGCATTTACAATTAGCTATTTTTAGAAACTTCCCTTACAGGGACACGGAAGGTTCTTTTTTGTGCACTTTGTTTTATTAAGAAGTCCTTAAATGCTCTGTGTTTTTTTCTACCTTAAATCTTACAAATGGTTCCTACCTGGTTTTCACCTCTGCAGCTCATGAAAGTACGCTTCTAAGTACAAGGGTTGTACTGTCTCATAGTCTGTGTATACAGGAGCTGAATGAGCTACAGAGGGCAGACCCAAACAGGTATAAACTGTATGATTTTAGGCAAAAAACAGAGTTTTTAAACTCTTCTTATACAAATAAAGTACATTAAAAGTAAATAGATATATAAGTATATTAAATTCCTAGTGAAATCCGGAAAACTTCCAGTATTAACTAATTGTATCAGAATGAAAAACAAAATAAAATATTTAATTTATTAACTGCTGTATACAATTATTCTTTACTGTGGATATACTTTAAATGTAGATATATCTAGTTATGTTAAAAGAAATTCCACAATGAAGTGAATCTTACAATAGGATAACATTCTAAATTGACAATACAGATAGGAATCCAAATAAATGACCAATAAATTGCGCTGGGGGAGATGAGCGGCGTAGGTGCTCATCCTTACGACCCTGTACGACTTAGGCAGGGATCGCCAAAGGAGCTTGCTGCGCTTGTGGAGATGAGCACCATAGGCTCTCATCCCTACGACCCCGTACGACTTAGGCAGGGAATGCCAAAGGCTCTCACTGCGCTGGTGGAGATGAGCGCCATAGTTGCTCATCCCTGCGACCCTGCATGACATACCTTCGACCCGCGGGACTACAGATCAACAGAAAACTCAAATACACAATTCACAGTGCAACACCCGTAGCACTTTGAAAAAAACGCTTGCAAAAATTACGGCCCGTAACACTTTAAAAAGGAGACCACCACTTATAAAAAAAAAACATACGACCCGCAAAAAATAGGAAGTTAATGGCCGAACCGCGCACATAAAAAAAAACGAAAAACACACACACAAAAAAATAAACATATAAAAAACATCACACACAGCACAGGGGGACAGCCAGGACGTCTGGGAGTCAGGTTTCACGCAATTTCAAGTTGAATTTGCAGAGTTTTGCCACTCGAAATTCACCTAAGAAGGAAATAAAATGGCCGCCCTAAAAAAAACAAACAAGGCTACCCGACCACTTTGCTGCAAAACACCGCAAGGCACATTCGACTTTTACCCAGGACCATTCGAGGCACAAAATACACTATTAGGAAGGAAGGAAAATGCTCCACACACGCGTAACACAAAGACAATCGCCGCCATTTTACAACACTAACTTGCAACTAATTACATTGCCTTTCTAAAATGCCGATTTACACAACTAAACAACCGGTTTGCCCTCTTGCACACAGCCTATTTACACTGCACACTTGCCATATTGCTGACACTTACACCTCAGGTCAGCAACAGTACAAATGTACATTGTATGCTGCAGAAAAATCAACACAGATTGTTAGCTCTTCAGCATAGTGATTGCTGCATATATTAATTACAAATAGGTAAAGTATACTGATTTATTATTTTATTAATTAATTAATTAATTTTCATAAAAAAATATATCTATAGAAAACAAAAAAAGGACCAGCAGAGAGGATCCGAATGAGCGCCTTCAGCGCTCAGTGCGGAGTTCACAATGAGCGCTGAGGGTGCTCAGAGGATCAAAAGTACATGAGGGGAGAGGCTCGCAATGAGCGCGGAAGGTACTTAGAGGACCAAAAGACTTACATTGTGTTGCAAACAGCATTACCTGCCTTACAATTTTATGACCCTCATTTTTTAATGGGCAATTTGCTAGTATTATATAATGCTAAGTACAGAGAAAAGTATTGGAGGCAAGAGTGTGAATTGGTGCTGACAGTGAAAGATAGACGTATCTAGTAAGGGACATTAGATCTAGTAAGACATTAGATCTAATATGTAGGAGGGTGCAGTGTTGTTTTTGCTATTCTATCTGCCTTATTAAATTCCCCCAATATGTAAAACCGTAGCCCATAATGGAGCCCGCAAGATGGTAAATGGGCCTTGTAAAGCTACCCGCAAAGTACTGTGGGTTACATGCAGAGAAACACTGCGGTTACTGTTACATTGAAAAATTGCTATTAAATTGCTACAAATCCACTGGCGTTCAAACCCGTAACACGCAAATGGAGCAAAAAAGCCAAAGGGTACTAGAGAGAGCCCGCAAGGGGGTTAAAGTCCTATCCGTATCACTGTAAATGCTAATATACACATACTACTGTACTTATAATTGAAGGAAATGTGATGTTAGGTATTAGAAATAATCGCACAACATTCTCAAGCTCGCTAATCTGCAATATAAAATAACAATTTTTATGTTTAATTTCTGTGTTATATTGATCCCGGTAATCAATATGTTCATACATATAATGGAACTCGCATGGACTAGAATATCATATTTACTGATTTATTAATTTTGCATTATGTCTGGAATGCGGGTTTGATCGAAACTCGTAATTTAACCCTGTAAGGCTTTGAAATCGAACCTCCATTTTGACGTAATGATGACGATCTCTTTTGCCATTGGCTCCGTCTATACACATAACTACGGGTTTGAATAATTGATCATGTTCACGGACGCACATGCAACATGTGCAAGAGGGGTTTCTGGGTTTGCGTCTCTGGCCCGTTAGTCACGGAATGATTGAATGTAATAGCTCTATAACTCCGGCGAATTTAATAGGGCTGTATGTCTGTTGAACTTAATTCTACCAGGTATGGGAAGCTAGTGAATTGTCAGAGTGGGGCAGCAGATGAGCAATGACTAGTGAGAAATATGAGGATACTATAAGTATGAGACATCAGCAGTCCTTTAATGATGTTGCATGCATCTGTTCTGTTGCTGGCTGTCATGTCTCCAAATGAGACAGTAAAGCAACGATTACATAGATAAGAGTTGAACCAGGAGTGCTCAGTGTTGCAGAGACCAAAAGAGTTGAGAGTTTAGAGAACTGAGTTGTCAGCTAGGTTAAAAGCAGCAGAAAGGTCCAGAAGTATACAGTGTCTTGCAAAAGTATTCACCCCCTTGACTTTTTACATATTTTGTTACATTACAGCCTTAAGTTCAATGTTTTGTCAATCTGAATGTTATGTGATGGACCAGAACACAAAAGTCTAAGCTGGTGAAGAGAAATGAGAAAAATATATATATAAAACTTTTTTTTAGAAATAGAAAACAGAAAATTGGCATGTGCGCATCTATTCGCCCCCTTTGTTATAAAGCCCATAAAACGCTCTGGTGCAACCAATTACCTTTAGAAATCACATAATTAGTAAAATGATGTCCACCTGTGTACAATCAAAGTGTCACATGATCTGTCAATACATATACACACCTTTTTTGAGAGGGCCCAGTGGCTGCAACACCTAAGTAAGAGGCACCACTAACCAAACACTGCCATGAAGACCAAGAAACTCTCCAAACAAGTAAGGGACAATGTTGTTGAAAAGTACAAGTCAGGGTTAGGTTATAATAAAATATCCAAATCTTTGATGATCCCCAGGAGCACCATCAAATCTATAATAACCAAATGGAAAGAACATGGCACAACAGCAAACCTGCCAAGAGACGGCCACCAACCAAAACTCATGGACCGAGCAAGGAGGGCATTAATCAGAGAGCCAGCATAGAGACCTAAGGTAACCCTGGAGGAGCTGCAGAGTTCCACCGCAGAGACTGGAGTATTTGTACATAGGACGACAATAAGCCGTACACTCCATAGAGTTGGGCTTTATGGCAGAGTGGCCAGAAGAAAGTCATTACTTTCAGCAAAAAACAGAGTGGCACATTTTGAGTTTGCGGAAAGGCATGTGGGAGAATCCCAAAATGTATGGAGGAAGGTGCTCTGGTCCGATGAGACTAAAATTTTACTTTTTGGCCATCAAAGAAAACGCTATGTCTGGCTCAAACCCAACACATCACATCAACCAAAGAACACCATCTCCACAGTGAAACATGGTGGTGGCAATATCATGCTGTGGGGATGTTTTTCAGCAGCCCGACTAAGAAACTGGTCAGAGTTGAGGGAAAGATGGATGGTGCTAAATACAGGGATATTCTTGAGCAAAACCTGTACCACTCTGTGCGTGATTTGAGGCTAGGGCAGAGGTTCATCTTCCAGCAGGACAATGACCCCAAACACACTGCTAAAGCAACACTTGAGTGGTTTAAGGGGTAATGTGTCGGAATGGCCTAGTCAAAACCCAGACCTCAATCCAATAGAAAATCTGTGGTCAGACTTAAAGATTGCTGTTCACAAGTGCAAACCATCCAACTCGAAGAAGTTTTGCAAGGAGGAATGGGCAAAAATCCCATATGTGGCAAGCTCCATATGTGGCAAGCTCATAGAGACTTATCCAAAGCGACTTGGAGCTGTGATTGCCTCAAAAGGTGGCTCTACAAATTATTGACTTTAGAGGGGTGAATACAAATACCCATAAAATGGGTCAGACTGTTATAGAAAACTTGTTCTAGAAATCTGGAAGCAAATGGAAGCAAAAAAGATATGGCAGTAATTCAAGAGCTTGGATGGATTGAAAGAGCATTAAAAGGTTGTACCCATGGCCGGATTACCCATTAGGCCAATTAGGCAGCCACACAGGGGTGCTTTCATGAGAGGGAGGGGTGCCACTTTAAAAAAAAAAATGGTTCCTGGCTTAAAAGAAATGAAATACTGCAGTTCATAGACTGGCTACTAGGGAGTAACCACCTAGAGCAAGAGAGTTACAACAGGAAAAGGAACACACAAAGAAAAGGCAAAAATTGGTCTGTGCATACCTTGCATACTTACCTACAGGGGCTCATTCACTTCACTGCCGAGAGGCTCCAAAAAAGTAGATAGAGTTCTTGCTGTACCCCTTTTTTGTTTGCTAAAACACTGTGTTCATTATCAAGACACTTTCTTCAAAAGAGTTTACTATAAATCTGACACTTCAATAGTCCTTTGACCATAATCCATGCATGTGTTTTGTTCCTGAATGCCCATGCCTCCACATGACAAATCAGCCATATATTGATGTGTACAGACCAACATTTTATTATATTCTAACTAGCGAATTGCCCGTCAAAAAATGACGGCAATGAAATTGTAAGGTAGCTAATGCTGTTTGGTGTATAATAATGAAATATGTAAGTTTAGAGTGCTGTAGCCTCGTTTTCGTTTTGTTCGGCGGCCATTTTTTCTCTCGCTTAGATTTTTTTTTTAGTCTCTAAACTCTTTTATTTAGAGTAAAATCGAGGTCTAAGTTGTATTTTTGAGGTCCTGGGTGCTCCCTCTTGGTGTAGGTAAGGTTTTTATGTATGTGCTGTGTGTATGTATTGTGTTTTACATTTTGTAATGTTCGCGAGTTGCGTCCGAGTGTTGCGAGGCCGTAATGTGTGTGAACGTGTGTCGTATGTTTTTGTCGTAATGTGTGTGTCGTGCTGTTTGGGTTGCGACGTGAAGTTTGCGTGGGTCGCAGTTGCTGGCATGGAGCGCCTTCGGCGCTCCACGCCAGCAACTGCGGCCCTCGCTTTGCGAGGTCCTCAGGTGCTGGCATGGAGCGCCTACGGCGCTCCATGCCAGCAACTGAGACCCTCGGCCAGTGCCCTCGCTTCGCGAGGGCCGCAGCTTGCTACGCGAGCCCGCAGCGTTAGCAACAACTCGTACGCTCACAACTATATATGTGATGCCATAAATTGAGGAACATATTCTAAGTATAGACAATTTAATATAGCTAAACTTTTGTCATGAGAAAAAATATATGGGTATTCCAAAATCATCTAGTGTTACTGGAACCAATTACAGAGTTCAGAGCCAAAACAATTTGCAACAATCAATTATAGAGTCAAAACACAGACTTTTGCAATTTGTACCATAAAACCCCTGCAACAGGAAACATTGTTGAATCTTGTGTTTTTCCACATCTCAGAGAATGTTAGATCAATGACCTTTGGTTATTAGCTATAAATGCACAGTCTCCTTCTCTACCAATTTCTGTAAAATATAAACTCAATCTGGACTTTGCTTTTTGCACACAAACACATACAATCTGCTTTAATGCAATCCAGTTGTTAAGCATAGATTATATTGATCAGGACACCTTTATCAGCAGCTTTACCTTTTAACTGCATATATAAAACTGCATATATAAAAATGCATCCCTACAGCTTGATCAGTGCAGACCCATCAACAAATATTGCAGAAATACATTCACAACTTTAATAAATTTGTTAACTAGAAACATGTCCCTTCATTGGTCAGATAGTTCTCATCTTAGTGAATATAACTATTGAATGTGGGTAACTTCACTAACATCATAGATTCTATGGAAATGATTATTAAGAATGTGTCTTTTTGTCAATGAGGAAAAATGAGAAGGCACTCATTCCATATTTACAGTATGCTTTTTTTTTTGAAGAACTAGACTTGCAATATATTTTTTGAATGTAAAATAAACCTTACATGTATTAGTTTTTACATGCAATTATGATATACTGAGGACAGTCACTACTTTGTTAACCCGGTTTGTCTCCTGTGAAGTTAAAAGACCATGGTGCCTATTTAATTGTCCAAATGCCAATTACATGAGCCCGTAATGAAGCTGTATATGTTACTGATATTCAATTGGCTACTTTTAGCTTCTCGCAATCCATTTGCGAGTTACAGACTCAAAATCACTGCGGTTGTCAAAAAAGTAACTCCTCCTCCTTTGATGTTTCAAGCCTGCAAATGTTACCAGTGCTAATGACGCAAAATCCATATTTTATTGCAACGATTCAAGAAGGCCGCCTTCAAACCCGTAAATGGCAAGTGTATCAAAAGATTCTACAAGTACTAGATAGGACCCACAAGTGGGTTAAACACCTGTTTATAACACTGCAAAAGCAAAGAAACACACACTATTGTAGTTAAAAATACTGGGAATGCAGTATTGTACAACAGTCTAAAGCTTGCAAATTTGGAGTAAAAAATTACTGTTCATTGGGGTTGCAATGGCTACCAGTCCTGCTTTGACGCTGTGCATTCATCAAGCTCAAGGACTGCAGTTCATAATCTGTTTAAAATCAGCTTCTGTTCTGGCCATCTAGCAAGAGTTAATGTGGGGACCCTGCGGGGGTCCCGATGGGGACCCTCACAGCATAAGGGGGTTAATGTTAGGTTCCGGGGTTAACTATTTGTGTGCCGCGGGCCCTTTAAGGACCCCCGTGGGAAATTTGAATTTTTAAATGTTGCGGGGGTCCCAATCATGACCCACGCAGCAAGGGTTAATGTGGGGACCCTACATCAAGCGGGTTGATTTTAGGATTGGGGGGTTAGGAGCAGAGGGGACGTATAGGGGTGTCATATGTAAGGGCTTTTTAAGCCCTTTGCGAGTCATCCTTGCTATTCTTAACTTGTGGTTGGACTTTTGACATTTACGGCCTTGACGGATGGGTCAGCAAGTGGGAATAAGAAGCAATTGGAAGCAATTGGATGGCAATTTGCGATTTTAGCGTTTAGAACTCTTGTGGCTGTGAAAGATCAAAGGCTTAGAGGTGCATAAACTTGCAATGGAAACTATTGCAATAATTTGCATTTCGGAGCCAGTAACTCGATCGGAGCTCGCAAGAAGACGTCAATTGGATGGGAAATTAAGTTGGGGGCTCCATTTACAAGGTCGGATCTCCAGAAAGCCTCAATTGGATGAGTCTCATTGTTTTCTACATCATAATAATATGAGTTAGCTCACATTCATTCTGTTGCTATTTTATGACAATTATACAATATTGTTTTGACCCTCGTTCCTGTATCATTTTACCTGCAGTAAAGGTTCACTTCTTCTACAATTTTTTGCCACAATTTTAAAACTATTAACATTCCCTCTCTGAGCTGTATGATTGTTTTTTTTTCCTTCAGCAGTTTTCAAGTTCATCTCTCACTAGGAGAGGAATAGGTTAAAAGTATGTTTGCATCAGAGTCTGAAAATGTTTTGAATTTACAGACTAGGACTTCTTCCTTCTTCGTATGATCGACTTTTTAGTAAACATATTAATGTAACTACTTCCATGATCCCTTTTACTCCTAATGTCCTTTACTGTATGCTGTCTTTGGGCCCAAGACAGTTTATTAGCTACATACTCTGGGGACCTTATATTGTTGATTCTTAAATTATGGTTTATCTTATATTTCTATTCCTCTTTGTGCATGTCATCTAGCCCAAAATATATTTACTGATTTGTCATAATTTCACAAGGTTTATGTTCCACTGGAAATAAGTTAAATTTTTTCTAGCTAAAACAGAGCACTATATATACATATGCAAAAGTAGTGTCTTAATGATTTCTAATTTGAACTACCCAATATCCTACCATTTAGTATATAAGAGCACTATGCTAGTTATTTGTATTATAAGCTCAATATTTAACTCTATTAGGACTGGCTGGACTAATAAAGCGTAATTTGTTTTATTTGACACTTTCTATTGTCCTTAAACAGAAGCTGCAAGAAGTAGCTTAGTATAGTAAATTAAACCAAATTTTATTTAAAAGTGAAATATCTAAATGTGTTATTATTATTATTATTATTGGCTGTTTAAAAAGTTTAGTTATAACAAAACAATGGGAGCACATGTTTTTTAACATGCTTTTATGGCCTCATAATGGCTACTTTGAGTTCCCCTCTGAAAGACCTGCTCCGTCATCCGGCAATATTTTAACTGCAGTCAAAAATACAGAGTTGCTTGAGTGCTCAAGCCTCAATCCTCATTATCTACACAGCCGTATGAGGGTGTACTTCAGACTTTAGAGGTTTCTAAAACTTTTTTTTAAGAAGGTTTTGTGCTGCCCTATGCCTTACAGAATTATGCGAACCCTCCCATTCACCACTTGCAGCTCCTTCTTTCCACTTTTTATATCTCAAATCATGTTTATTTATATACTAGCGACTTTCCCGTCAAAAATGACGGGGTAATAAAATTTGAAGCCATGGAAATGCTGTTTGAGACATAATGGAAACCGTTTTTTACTGTGAGGACCTTTGGCGCTCATTGCGAGGCTTGCGCTGAGCGCCTTCAGCGATGATCACATGCCTCGCAATGAGCACCTTCAGCGCTCATGGCGAGCCTCTCCTGTCGTGTACTTTTGGTCCTCTGAGAGAGAGATATATTTCTATGTATATGTAGTGAAGTAATAATTAATGATTTCTTCAAGTCATTAATTAAGTAAGAATTAATTATTTATGCAATGAGTATAAGGAAATCAACAAGGCTTGCAAACGAGCTATTAGACTGGCTAAAACAGAAAATGAAAAATTAGTTGCAAAGGAGAGTAACACTAACCCTAAATTATTTTTTAAATATGTTAATGGGAAGAAGGCCAGGCAGGAAGCTATAGGAACATTACAATGTGACACAGGCCATCTTATAATTAGTGACCAGGAAAAGGCAGATGAGCTAAATATGTTATTTTCTTCTGTATATACAAGGGAGTGTACCAGTGGTTGGGACTCTGCATCAAAATTGGGCTACACTACTTTAACCTAATAATTGGTTGATGCAGGAAGAAATCCAAAAGAGGTTGAAAAAAATAAATGTTAATAAAGCCCTAGGTCCTGATGGAATACATCCAAGGTTAATGAGGGAACTGGGCTCTGTAATAGTAAAACCATTATATACAATTTTCCAAGATTCACTCAACACAGGGTCTCTACCAGATGACTGGAGAAAAGCAGAGGTAATACTATATTTAAGAAGGGAGCAAGAACAAATCCAGGAAAGTATAGACCTGTAAGCCTCACTTCTGTAGTGGGAAAGCTTTTAGAAAGAATAATAAGGTATAGTATACAAAAACATGTCTATTTAAACAAGATTATGAGTAGGAGACAACATGGATGTATGAAGAATAGGTCATGTCAAACAAACCTAATTAGTTTCTTTAAAGATGTTAGTAGGAACTTGGATCAAGGCAACTCAGTGGATGTAGTATTTTTGGATTTTGCAAAGGCTTTTGATACAGTGCCATGTGGGAGACTATTGATCAAACTAAGGGATACAGGAATTGCAGTAAATATCTGCTCAAGGATTGAGAGCTGGCTAAAAGAAGTAGGATTGGAAATTATTGTCTCCATTCTTGCTGATGACATGAAGTTGTGCAAGGTAATTAAATCACATAATGATGTACTTTCCTCCAAAGGGATTTGCATAATTTGAAGAAATGGACAATTAAATAACAGATGAGATTTAATACGAATAAATGTAAAGTTATGCACTGGGATGGAAAAATAGCCATGTCATTTATAATCTTAATGGAGCAAATCTAGGGGTATCAGATATTGAACAGGATTTGGGAGTGCTTGTGGATAACAACCTAGGTAGTGGTCAATGCTAGCAGCATTTGCAAAGGCAAGTACAATATTAACAAGTATTAAGAAGGGTATAGAAGCAAGGAAAGCAGATATGATTCTGCCACTATACAAATCCCTAGTACGCCCTCATTGGGAATATGGAGTACAATTTTGGGCACCACTACATAAAAAGGACATTTTTAGAGCTGGAAAAAGTTCAGAGAAGGGCAACAAAACTAATAAGGGGAATGGAGGGGCTAAGTTTTGAAGAAAGACTAACCAAGTGACAACTTCATATTTTTAGATTTGGACAAACTTTATTGGAAAGTATTTTTGTATACAATCATTTATAATAACAATTATTATATTGTTTATGCTACATAAACCTGTCAATAATGCAATATACTAAGTGTAACAAATGTTGTGTGGACTCAATAAAAACAGATTTGAAAAAAAAGAAAGACTAACCAAATTAAACTTATTTTTTATTGAAAAAAGGCTTTTAAGAGGGGATATGATAACCTTACATAAATATATCCAGGGTCAAGAGGTGTTCAACTGACAAGGGGACATCCTTTGAGATTAGAAGTAAAAAGATTTCCCCTTAAAGAAAGAAAGGGGTTCTTCACAGTAAGGGTGCTTAATCTGTGGAATTCTCTACCAAAGGAGGTGGTGACAGCGGTTTCGATAGATAACTTTAAAAAGGGATTGGGTATATTTTTAAATAAAAAGGGCATTCAGGTCTATCCTGGAAAATTAGAGTGTGAGTATTGATCCAGGGAGGAAACCGATCGCCAGTGTCTGGGGTCCTGGAAGGAATTTTATATTTTTTCCCCTTTTGAGACAATTGGCAAAGTTTCACTAGGGGATTTTCTGTTTGCCTTTCTCTGGATTAATTAACAATTAACAATTAATCCGCATATTGCAGATCAGAGGAGATTCAAAAAGGTTGAATTTGATGGACTTAAAGTATTTTTTCAACCTCAATTACTATGTAACTATAGGCCTCATTCAATTGCTGCTTTTTCAAGATCCGGGCCTGCAAGTGGAGATAGCAAGTTACTCAGCTATGCAGTTGTCTCCTACTTACGGGCTCTGATTGGGTTACTTGCTGCATGCTACTATCCATTGCGATTCTTCAAATTGCAAGTTACTTCCCTCAAAGCCTTTGATCTTTCACGGCTGCAAAAATCACAAATCGATATTCAATTGCTCTGATTTTCCCTCCCGTCAAGCCTGTATATGGGCCAAAGCATACCAGAGCTTACTGGTACCAAAGAGGTCACGCAATGGCTAGTAAAGCCGTTACATATCCTCCAAACTGCTCCAAACCCCCCACAACAAAATTAAACCGCCAGGATGCGGGGGTCCCCACATTAAACCCATGATGCAAGGGTCCCGATTGGGACCCTTGCAGCATTTAAAATTGTAAACCCCCGCCGCGGGACCTTAAAGTGGGTCCACAAAGTGTTGACCCCATACCGTGGGGGTACTGTTAGTACCCTCGCGGCAACTAACATTAACCCCCCTATACTGCAGGGTCCCCATCAGGACCCCCGGAGGGTCCCCACATTAACCTATGCTGCGCGGGTCCCAATTTGGCACTGCGCAGGCCCATACAGGACCTTGAAGCTCCTTAAAGGATCTGCACTACAATTAAAATTAACTCTATCACTCATGGGGGATCAATACAGACCCCCATAAGTCTCTAATTAACCCCATCACTCATGGGGGTCTATGCAGAATTCCATGAGCCCCTAATTAACCCCACGAGTCCCATGAGCGTCTATATAGACCCTTTTGGGGCAATAATCAACCCTGGCATTAACCCTATAAGTCCCATGAGGGTCCTCCAGGACCCTCATGACACTAAGTCCAAGCACTACCCTGCACTACCCTATTATACCCCCAATAAACCAATACATTTAAATTACCCCCCTCTAACTAATTACCCCCTCTACCCTACCCTATTAACCCCTATACTACCTACCTAAGATTTATTAGTTTATCGGGGGGGCTAATAGTGTAGTGTAGGGTAGTGCTTGGACATAGTGTCATAAGGGTTCTGGAGGACCCTCATGGCACTTATAGGTTTAATTTGAGGGTTAATTATTATCCCATAAGGGTCTTTATATGGGATTGATGGGGTTAATCTGTATAGACCCCCATGAGTTATAGGGTAATCTTAATTGTATCGCGGGTCCTTTAAAGACCTTTAAGTACCTAAGCGGCGCCAAATTAAAAATTTAAATGCAGCAGGGTTTCCGATCAGGACCCCCATTACAAGGGTTAATGTGGGGACCCTCCGGGGGTCCCGATGGGGACTCCACAGCATGGGGGGTTAATGTTGCTGTGGGGGTACTTACTGCATCCCTGTGGCATGGGGTAAACCATTTGTTTGCTGCGGGCCCTTTAAAGACGTGCAGCGTGTAATTTTAAATTATTAAATGATGCAGGGGTCCCGATCGGGACCCCTGCTGCAAGGAGTTGATGTGTGGAACCTGCGGGGGTCCTGATTAGGACCCATGCATCATGGGGTTCATGTGGGGACCTTGAAGCAGGGTTGCCACCTGCATTTTCGCAAGTCCTACAGGCTTCAAAGCCCTACGGGCTTGGAGGTTGGAAATATCATGATGATGATCTCTGTTTCCATTGGCTGTTTTGATAGCAGGAGTTACGGGCTTCAAGTTCAGGCCAGTAAATGCTACTTCCCACGGCATGGTTTCAGATTCTCTGGAAGGAGGACTAACTTGCGGGCCCGACCAACTGAATAGCAAGTAGAAGTAGAGCTACCCAAGAACGCATCTCAAAAGTAGCAAATCGGGTTTTTATTAACGGCCCCAAATTGAATGAGGCCCTATGTAACTGATTCTGACTTAAACACAGTGGCCCCTATTCAATTGTTTTTCGACCAGGTAGCTGTGGGTTTGATCAGTTGAATTGCTCTGTAACTGTTGCAAATCTCAAACTTGTAACAGTTACAGAGCGATTCAATTGATCAGGCCCACAGTTACCTGGTCGAAAGCCTAAACCATAAACCATGCACCAGTAAGTAGAATTTCAGAGCATGATCATGATCAATTAATCAAGGCCGTAACTACTGATTTAGATACAGCCAATAGTAAATGAGGAGGTTAAACGTCAATCAATTAGCGTTTAGAAGTCCAATATGCGATCAGACTCACAATCTGGCAATTTACAAAAAGATAAAATGACTGACAATACTGTACTAAGCTCCAAAGACTATGGCCTGATATGTATTAACTCCTTGATTACCAATATTGATATAACATGGAAATTAAACATTAAAAAATATTTTTATTGCAGATTTGCAAGCTTGAGACTGTTGTATATTTAATTCTAATGTCTTTCATCGCTTTCCACATCTTTTAAAGTGCAGTATTGATTTTTTATTTGCATTTACAGTGCTACAATCAGGTTTTCAACCCCCTTGTAAGTTCCATCTGGTACTCGCAGGATTTTTTTCTATATTTGCTATGTACAGGTGTGAAAACAATTGCGGGATTGAGGAATTGTAGCAATTGAATAGCAATTTGCAATTGTAACATTTATGGCTCGAAAGATCAAAGGCTTAGTTGGAGTTACGATTTTGACAACCACATGGATTTTGAGCCTGTAACCTGCAAATCGTTTGCAGGTAGCTAAAACACGCCAATTAAATAGCAAATTAGTTTATGGGCTACATTACGGGCTCCAGTAACTGACCATTGCTCAATTGAATAGGGCCCATTGTGTTTTAGAGGCACAGTCCTTTTGGAACAAATGTAGGGAACTAATATACCATGTCTAAGCTCCAAAG
Source organism: Discoglossus pictus (assembly GCA_027410445.1). NCBI lineage: Eukaryota > Metazoa > Chordata > Amphibia > Anura > Alytidae > Discoglossus > Discoglossus pictus. The sequence goes on along the minus strand of CM050164.1, from coordinate 81,230,830 downwards.
ACTATGTAAGAATATTTTAGGTATGATATAATAGCTATATTGTAAAAACTTGAACTGGAAATTATTGCTCAAAATATCAAAGAGAAAAATAAAACATTGAAAAAAGGCACCTTCATAATAAAGATTTTTAAGCTAATGGATAACTTAGTATTTTAATGATTCATAAAATATATGTTACTAAAATATGCAAACAACAAGTTCAAGCACCCAGCTGAAGGTATATACCCAATTTATTACAGTTCACAGAGTGGGTCCAGCAAGGAAGGGCCACTGATTAACCTTGTGCACTCATATAAATATCTCCTTAGATTGTGGAGAATTATTTGGCAATATACAGGTATATTCTATAGCATTTTGAAGGAAAAATAGAGAATATATGCACACATTATTTGTGAACATTTTAAACATTTTAAAACAGATCTTGTCATTTGTGTCGTTTCCTAGGACTGTCCTTAACTCCTTTTTTGGCAATTTTTCTTTATAGACATGACTGTGGCACAGCCATTCTCAGACTGTACCAGAGTTAATTGGTGAATTGTGGAGTTAATTGAGTAGTTAGGCCCACATACTTTAGGTTCTTGAATGTTTCCATGAACCTAAACAACTTGGGACAGCCAAAGGGAGAATATAGCTAGGGCAATTCCTATAATGTGGATAATTCATTTAATACATAATATAATACATAATAAAATAGTACTAGCCCATCAAAAATGACTGCAAAAAAATGTGAAGCCTCGCAATCTTGTTGTTTGACCTCTAACTCTCAGGCCTAGCAATGAGTGCCTTCGGCGCTCATTGTGAGCCTCTCCCCATCTCTAACTTGCGTGCCTCTCCTCCCCCCCCTTCTACTTTACAGTCCTTGCGATGAGCGCCTTTGGCGCTCACCATGGGCCTCGCAATGAGCACCAAAGTCGCTCATCGCCAGGCCCGTAAAGTACAGGGGGGGAGAGGCTGGCAATGAGCGACTTTGGTGCTGATTGAAAGCCTCTCCCCCCCACTCTACTTTATGGGCCTCGCAAGCCCATGACTTTGCAAGTGTTACACTCCCTCCCCTGAGCTTCTTCCCCCCTGATCCCTCCCCTGTGACTGTTCCCCCCTCTCCTGTATCTCTTTCCCCTTTCCCTCCCCCTTCCTCCCCTGTGTCTCCTACCACACTCTCCCTCTCCTGTGTCTCTCCCCCCCTCTCCCTCCCCTGTATCTTTTCACCCCTCTCCCTCCCCTGTGTCTCTCCCCGTGTCTCCTTCCCCCCAGTGTCTCCTTCCCCCTCTCCCTCTCCTGTGTCTCCTTTCTTCCTCTACCTCCCCTGTGTCTCCTTACCCCCGCTCCCTCCCCTGTGTCTCTTCCCCCTCCCCTGTGTCTCCTTCCCCCCTCTCCCTCCCCAGTGTCTCCTTACCCCCGCTCCCTCCCCTGTGCCTCTCCCCTGTGTCTCCTTCCCCCAGTGTCTCCTTTCCCTTTCTCTCTCTCCTGTGCCTTCATTCCCCCTCTCCTTCCCCTGTGTCTCCTTCCCCCCTCTCAGTCGCACATCACGCCACGCATTATGCATGCGCCAGTCGCAACTTGCGAATTATAGTTGTGGTAATTGTGAGCGTTTCCAACAAACAACTATATATATGATTATTATTATAAACTAGGTTGGTGGCTTCTCTGGGAAATCCATCCCCCAATAGAGCATAATTTTGAAATCCATATTAATGTGTTGTTGTTGTTGTTTAGTCGTTCATTTGCAGATGGACTGCAGCACGCCAGGTACATCTCTCAGCCACTGCCCCTCTCAACTACATTAAGTTTGTGTTCATTCCTTCAGTGACCTTGTTTATCCATTTCTGTCTCTGTCGTCCCCTTCTTCTTATGCCTTCAATCTTTCCCAGCATCAGAGTCTTCTCTAGGGAATCCTGCTATCTCATGATATGGCCAAAATATTTGAGCATCAACCTCATGATCATACCTTCTAGTGCACAGTTTGTCCTGATTTACTGAAGTACAGATTTATTGTATCTTCTTGCAGTCCAAGGGACTCTAAGTAGTTTTCGCCAGCACCACATTTCAGAGGGGTCAATTCTACTCAGACTCCGACTTCTTTATGGAGCAGCTCTCACATCCATATTTTATACTGGGAATACCATAGTTCTAAATATGTAGACTTTGTGTGCATGGGTATTTATTTGAAATTTTCGGTGGGGGGGGGGGGGGGGGAGAAGAAACTAAGTTATACTAATTATTTCAATGTAAATTAGCATATCCATATAAACAAACACAGCTGAATATAGACATTTGGTTTTTATTTACTAATGAGACAATTGTCTCTCCAAGGAAAGAACACCCATATTTACATGTTCTTCTATGGAACCATCTACTAACACGTGAAGAGATATTTCTGAATTGAATATGAGGTTCCATTGCAGCTCCATTGAAGTTGCTTCAGAGCAGTTTGATTTTTATGTACATTTTGTTTGACTTTTTTTGACATTGCACAATCCTCCACAGCACTGAGAATAAAAATAATAACTGAACAATAAAATATAATCTGGGTGTAATCAGATCTCTGAACACATTGTATGTGATTATGCCCTTCAGTTTCTCCTAATTTTTCACTACACCACAAAGGTTAGCTTTAGAGATCCTTACTATAATATAAACTAATTTATAGACTGTAAATGGGGTTAACAAGTTCCATTTTGATGAACTTTTAAAAATGATAAACTGCTAAAAAAGATGGTATGTTAAAGGTTTTTTAACAGATTAAACCATATATGTTCCTCCCAAAGCATTTATTAATGTATTATGGAAAGAATAATCACAACTGTCCATCTTCTACGCCACTGCATTTTTACATACTGTATATACTCGAGTATAAGCCGAGTTTTTCAGCCCTTTTTTTAAGGCTAAAAAGGGCCCCCTCGGCTTATACTCGAGTCACTCCCCCCCCCCCCCCCCCCCCCCGTGTCTCTCTAACCCCCCCGTGTCTCTCTAACCCCCCCGTGTCTCTCTACCCCCATGTCTCTTTCCCTCCCCCTCCTCATCCTCAACCCCCCTCCTCATTCTAAACCCCCCTCCTCACTTTACCCCACTAAATACCTCCCCCCCTCTCCCTTTCCCCTCACTTAGCTTCATCTGCAGGATGGAGCGAGGAGGAGAAGCTGCAGATGAAGGTAAGTGAGGGGAAAGGGAGAGGGGGAGGTATTTAGAGGTGTCTCTCTACCCCCCATGTCTCTCTAACCCCCCGTGTCTCTTTCCCTCACCCCTCCTCATCCTCAACCCCCCCTCCTCATTCTAACACCCCTCCTCATTCTAAACCCCCCTCCTCATTCTAAACCCCCCTCCTCACTTTACCCCTCTAAATACCTCTCCCTTTCCCCTCACTTACCTTCATCTGCAGCTTCTCCTCCGGCCTCCGCTCCTTCCTGCGTCGGCACCCGATATATGCTACGTCATTAGCATTGGCCGGGTCAAGACGCCGGAAGGAGCGGGGAGGCCGCAGGAGAAGCTGCAGATGAAGGTAAGTGAGGGGAAAGGGGGAGGTATTCAGAGGGGTAAAGTGAGGAGGGGGGTTTAGAATGAGGAGGGGGGTTTAGGATCAGGAGGGGGGTTGAGGATGAGGAGGGGGGTTGAGGAGGGAGGTTCAGGAGGGAGGTTCAGGAGAGAGGTTGAGGATGAGGAGTGGTGTTGAGGATGGAGGTTGAGGATCAGGAGTGGGGTTGAGGAGGGAGGTTGAGAGTGAGGAGGGGGGTTGAGGAGGGTGATAAGGGAGGGGGAGAAGAGACACAGGGAAGGGAGAGGGGTGAAGAGACACAGGGAAGAGAGAGGGTGGAAGAGACACAGGGAAGGGAGATGGGTGAGGAGACACAGGGGATGGGGAGGGGAGAAGAGACACAGGGGAGGGAGAGGGGAGAAGAGACCCGGGAGAGAGAGGGGGGGACACAAGAAAAGGGCACACAAGAGGGGGACACAGAGGGCACAAGAGGGACACAGGGGGCAGCACATTTCCCACCCTCGCCTTATACTCGAGTCACTCATTTTACCCAGTATTTTGTGGTAAAATAGGGGCCTCGGCTTATACTCGGGTCGGCTTATACTCGAGTATATACGGTACTTATCAACTAGAAAAAATATTTGCCTCGCAAAAGGAAATCATCTTTATATTGATCAGCACATATTGATCATGGGTTAAGTTAGCAGGCATATAGACAATTCTGCCTGGGCCCAATAATGTGTGCTGCTTCAACATACAAGTTCAACTTCAAGTTGATTTCCCTCCCACCATTCTTCTTCTTTCTCTTTACTTAGAGTTAGCTACACATTACAATCACAGAGAGCTTGTTACAGAAAGATAACATTTCTATGCATAGGGGTTCGATGACCCTAGAATTCTATTTGTATTGAAGATTATGTATGTTATTTATTACACACATCTCCAACATAACACTTTTTATTATATCTTTTCCATCATGACAGGAAGCAAGCTGTGGGTTTGTGATCATTATTATGGCGCTTTTTTGGTGCACAGAAGCGCTGCCTCTGGCAGTTACTGCACTCTTCCCTGTTTTGCTCTTCCCCATGATGGGTATCATGGACTCAACAGCGGTAAGTCAACAGCACATCCAGCATGTAAATGCAAACATAACACATCTTGAAACCAGCAGAATACACAAAGTAATTAAGATACTGCTGAAATCTTAACTGAATCCTCCAGTAAATCATCAATTCCCCTTCCCGCTATCTTCCCTCCCGCCTTCTTCCACTCTTGAATAGATAATAACAACTAGAAGAATACTTAGTCCATAGGTCAGCAGGAAGTGTGAAATGTGCCAACATTGTTTTCCCAATGCTGCTAGTTTACTTTAAGCTGCTAGTTTACTTTGGGGCATCTTAACATTATTGCTTGATTTAATGGAAAAAAAAAACTTGCAATTTATTTCTTGATTTATGTTCTTGCTCAGCTGGGGGTTAGTCTGCTGTACTCCGAAAAGATGGTGGTAAAGCCAATGCCTTTCTATAAATATTTAGTACTCACCTTTCTTTACATGTCTTTAAATTGCAGGTTTGCAGTCAGTATCTCAAAGACACCAACATGCTGTTTATTGGAGGGCTGCTAGTAGCAATTTCTGTTGAAAAATGGAATTTACACAAACGCATTGCCCTGAGGGTGCTTCTGATAGTAGGAGTCAAGCCTGCTCTGTGAGTTGTTAACATTCTGAGAAACATTGTGCAAACCGTATGTTTCTGTCTTTTAGTGTCAGTTTATTCAAAGCAATTCTGTTTAGGAGAAATGCACAACCACTATTACATTGTGATTTTACTATCAATGTTTTATCTTTATTTCTAACATGTTATTTATGCAAGCAAGTTTTGTATTTAGCAAATAGACATCTATAGAATATATTCATATTCATATTTAATTACCTTCTTGATTATACAGTCTTTGTAAACTTGCAATATGTGTAAATGTCAATACAGTATAGGTTTTAGTAGGTGATAGTGGGTTACTAAGCCTTGAAAACTCTACATTTTCCTTAAATTTTCTTTAACTACTTAATGGGTATATCTATATACAGAAATGCTAGTAAACCAAGGTTCATTGTTAAAACAATCAAATGTCTAAAGATAACATTACTGACACATCTTTTTTTTATACTACATTCAAAGTAGGTTTAATTCAAAATAATGCTAATGTTGTATGATATATTCCTCTTTTTTACAGTCTACTGCTTGGATTCATGGGAGTTACAGCCTTTCTGTCAATGTGGATCAGTAACACTGCTACAACAGCCATGATGATACCTATAGCACAAGCTGTGTTGCAGCAGCTTTACACCTCGGAGGAGAAAGTAGAACAGAATAAATCTGAAAGCAAAGAAATAGAATCAAAAAAGGAGAGTCATGCAAATGGAAGTGTGCATCAGAGTCCTCCAAATGGAACTTTGAATGAGGCATTCGAATTGCAGGAAAAAGACTTAAAAGCACCTTCACTCACTATACCAGAGAAAGAAAGTAAGTTTTAAATGTATGCAGATAACTATAACCATAAGGCTGTTAAGTGCTTCTTCTACAGTATATACGAATACCTGGACACATATTTTTTGTAATAATGTTAAAGCAAGTTGGAAGGCAATTTTTAGTTGAAAGGGACCTCTCAAGTTACATCAGTACTATCAGAACTCTAAAGTTCCCTCAAGGACAATGAAACAAATGTGTCCTTGAGGAAAATCCCTCCACTAGCATGGATGGGAACAAGAGCATTCTCAAACCTACATCATTCTAACAAGAGTCCATATTACAATAACACAATTCGGCATCACACAGCTGTGTTTAGTTCTTCTCATACTTACCCAAGTATCCTCACTCCCGGAGCCCGATTCAATCGAGCAATTGTAAGTTACTGGAGCCTGTAGTGGAGCCCGTAAGCTAATTTGCTATTCAATTGGGATTTTTTTTGCGAGCCAAAAATGGCTTACAAATGTTTTCTCACCTGTAAACGGCAAATGTAGAAGAATATATACTGCGAATACTAAAGAGGACCCGCAAAGGGGTTAAACACCTGATCGTAGCACTGTAAAAGCAAATAAAAAATCAATATTACACTGTAAATGACAGGGAAAGCAATGAAATACATTAGAAGTAATTGCACAACAGTTGTCAATAAAAAATCATTTATTTTTATGTTTTATTTCCGGGTTATGTCGATCTCGGGAATCAATGAGTTAATAGATATCAAGCCATACATATGTCCTAGAACAGTATTTTCATATATTTTTATTATTTTCCCATATCGGACCCCTAAACGCTAATTGATTGACCTGTAACCTCCATGTTTTACTGACCTAATGATGGGAGCCTCATTTTATATTGGCTGTTTCTAAACTGGTAGTTACGGCCTTGCTTAATTGATCATGTTCCCGCCCTGAAATGCTACGTACAAATGCATGGTTTATGGTTTCGGCTTTCAGCCCCTAACTTGTGGGCTTGTTCAATTGAATAGCACCTGAATTGTAGCAGAGTTAAAACCCGCAGGAAGCACGCAGACATGCAGCCTGTATACTGCAAGATGTGGAATTGAATCAGGCTCCTGGTTTGTAAATCTTGAGGCAAAGAACATTCTGTGTAACATTATCATAATTATTAATATTATAAGTGATATAACTTTGTGGCATATGACACTCTTAGTAACTATTAAATATTTAGCTAGTAAAACGTCTTATACCCATTCACAAATATATTCCAACACTATGTATCGAGTTGTTATGAAGATATAGTGAAAAACAAGTACATTACCATGCTTGATGATAAACAGATCATTAATAGTTGTTTTACAGTATAATATATTTATGTCTAGCGGTTTAAGCCCATTGGTATCACACATTTAAACAGGAAAAAACATCTTAAATGTATAAACTGGTGTAATCTGGTGTACAGCCTCAATATGTCTTTGTTTTTCTAGGTAATGATGTTATAGTTATAGAGCCTGAGGATGACAAATTAAGAGAAGAGAAGCAAAATAAAAGACTCCAGAAGCACATGAAGCTCTGCAAGGGCATGAGTCTATGTGTCTGTTACTCTGCAAGTATTGGGGGCATTGCTACTCTGACTGGCACCACCCCAAATCTTGTAATGAAAGGACAAATGGATGAGTATGTATCAGGGGTGTTCAAATTCAAAAACCTAATACAATATGAGAAGTAGGATGAATCCTTGGTGGGTGGTTGGGTGTAGACAATTTGTAATTTGCTCATCATGCAATGCTCGCAAAATTAATATCTTAGTGTTGATGAGAGACATACACATTTGCTGCATGATCATTTAAATCAACTAACAAGGTTGCAAACCCACATTACTTAGACTCATCTGAATTTATTTTAAAACATAAGACTATAAAGAAAGCTGAATATCACATATATAGTTGTGAGCAATACGGGTTGTTGCTAATGCTTGCGGGCTCGCTGCAATTGTGGCCGTTGCCGAAGCCCCCGAACGTCTTAGGTAGTGAGCGCCAAAAACACTCACTGCGCTGGTGGAGATGAGCGCCATAGGCACTCATCCCTATGACCCCGTACGACTTAGGCAGGTGGAGATTTAAACACAATTTGCAGTTTCGGAAATCGAAAATCGCCTAAGCGACAAAAAAAATGGCGGACGAAAAAATCTAAAACTAGGCTACACAACCCCTAACCACGGAAAACACCACTAGGCACATAAGACTTTTACCCAGGAATGTACAAGGTACAAAATACACTATTAGAAAGTACGGGAAATGCTCCAGACCCGCGTAACAAATACACAATCGCAGCCTTTTTAACTTGCAACTAATAACATTACCATCCTAAAATGGCGATTTACACAACTAAACAAATGCTTTGCCCCCGCGCATGCAGCCTATTTATACTGCACACTTCACAAATTGCTGACACTTACACCTCAGGTCAGCAAGAGTCCAAATGTACATTGTATGTTGCAGGAAATTACATATAGATTTTTAACTCTTCAGGATATTGATTGCTGGATATATTAATTAGAAAAAGATAAAGTATATTAATTTATTATTTAATTAATTAATTATTATCAATATATATATATATTTAAAAAAAGAGCAGGGGAGAGGCTCACAATGAACGTCGAAGGCGATCATTGCGAGACACTCGATGAGCGTGCAAAGGAGCTCAGAGCAGGGCTCACAATGAGCGATAGTACACGAGGGGAGAGGCTCGCAATGAGCGCCGAAGGAGCTTAGCACGCGGCTTGCAATGAGAGCAGAAGGTGCTCAGATGACCAAAAGTACATGAGGGGAGAGGCTCGCAATAAGCGCCGAAGGTACTCAGAGGACTAAATGCCTTACACTATGTGGCAAACAGCATTACCTGCCTTATAATTTTATTGCCGTCATTTTTTGACGGCCAAGTATGTATATATTAAAATGCTGTTGTAGTTTGAATATCTATAGTGGAACCAAGACATTTTTGCAGTTAAATTTAAACTGTAAGACAGTCTAAGCATCTGTGTTTAATAGTCAGTAAACTATACAGCCTGGAATTAAGAATCATTGTTCTTCACCACTGTTATCCTTATAACAATTAATTGTATCCCTCTGCATATCTTTCAGGCTGTTTCCAGATAACAACAACATAATCAACTTTGCTTCATGGTTTGGCTTTGCCTTCCCAACCATGATTGTATTACTTATTCTGTCATGGATCTGGCTACAAATTATGTTTCTGGGAGTAAAGTAAGTCGTTTGGGAAATATTTATCTATTTTCACTGTGGAAGGCTTCTAAAATCTTACATTTTTGATTTAAAAGGCCAGAATTTAACTATATATCTGCTTGAGTACAATTGAGTTAGTTACTGCCTTTTGCCGATTTGTGTGTCCCACTTGGTCTCAAGCAGAGAAATCCTTGAATTTCAATAGCCCTTGAAGACTGAAGTTATGATACTACTGTATTAAGGAAAGCGCCGGTATCTTCCGTAGCTCTATTTACAATGTAGAATAAAAAACAGTGGGTACAATTAGCAAATTACAAAGCTAAAAGGTAAGTAGAAGTTCAGATAAAATATAAATATACTACAAATGGCTGAGTAGACAGCTTAGTGCAACATAGCTTACATAGTTTACAAATGCAAGATGGCAGTGATCAAGGCAGTAGGCTGATGCAAGAGGGGGTGGTTGTGTGTTTTACTGTAGGTTGTGTATGTGAGCAATTTGGTAGAGTATACCTTTTGTGCATGTTAAAACCGATGTTTGTAAGCTTCTTTAAACAGCTGAGTTTTTACTGAGGCAGAAATATAGTCGGGCAGAGTGAGGGAAGGAGTTCCACAGGGTAGGTGCAGCTCGAGGAAAGTCTTGAAGGTAGGAGTGAGAGGAGGTGACAAGAGAGGAGAAAAAAGAAGGTCATTAGCAGAGTAAAGAAAGCTGCTCTGGGAGTATTTTGAGATTAGGGCAGAGATGTAAGTGGGGATATGATTACCTTATATAAAAATATCCAGGGTCAATACAAGGCTTTGTCAAGTTAACTTTTTGTGCCAAGAGGTTTTCAACTGACAAGGGGACATCCTTTGAGATTAGAAGAAAAAAGATTTCACCTTAAAGAAAGAAAATGGTTCTTCACAGTAAGGGTGGTTAAACTGTGGAATTCTCTACAAAAGGACATGGTGACCACGGATTCGATAGATAACTTTAAAAAGGGATTGGATATATTTTTTAAATAAAAAGTGTGTTCAGGGAAATCCTGGATAATTAGATAGGGAGTATTGATTGAGGGAAGAATCTGATCGCCCGTATCTGGGGTCAGGAAGGAATTTTATATATTTTTCCCCCTTTTGAGACAATTGGCAAAATTTCACTTGGGTTTTTTTCTGTTTACATTCCTCTGGATCAATTAACAATTAACAATTAATCTGCATATTGCAGATGAGAGGAGATCTAAAAAGGTTGAATGATATGGACTAAAAGACTTTATTCAACTACAATTACTATGTAACTATGTAACTATGTAAGTGAGTCTATTATGATAAGGGCTTTATATAATTACATAGTTACATAATAATTAAGGTTGAAAAAAGACTTTCAGTCCATCAAGTTCAACCTTTTAAGATCACCTCTGATCTGCAATATGAGGATTAGTTATTAATTCATTAGTTGTTAATTGTTAATTAATTATTAATCAATAAAAGCAAAAGAGGAAGGCAAAAAAAAAACCAAAGTGAAACTTAGCCAATCGTCTCAAAGGGGAAAAAAATTAATTCCTTCCAGACCCCAGATACTGGCGATCGGATTTCTCCCTGGATCAATAAACTCTCTCTAATTATCCAGGATAACCCTGAATTCCCTTCTTAATTAGAAATAAATCCAGTCCCCTTTTAAAGTCTATCGAATCCGCTGACACCACCTCCTCTTGTAGATAATTCCACAGATTAACCACCCTTACTGTGAAGAACCCTTTTCTTTCTTTAAGGTGGAATCTTTTTACTTCTAACCTCAGGGGATGTCCTCGTGACAGTTAAAAACCTCTTGGCACAAAAAGCTCCCTTGACAATACTTTATACTGGATATACCTGGATATATTTATATAATCTAATCATATCTCCTCTTAGACACCTTTTTTCTAGAAAATAAGCTTAATTTGGTTAGTCTTTCTTCATAACTTAGCCCCTCCATTCCCCTAAGTAGTTTTGTTGCCTTCCTCTGTACCTTTTCTAGCTCTAAAATGTCCTTTTTATGAAGTGGTGCCCAAAATTTTACTCCATATTCCAAATGAGGGCATACTAGAGATTTGTATAGTGGCAGAATTATATTTGCTTCCCTTCCTTCTATACCCTTCCTAATACATGCTAATATTTTACTTGCCTTTGCAGCTGCTGCTTGGCTTTGAGCACTGTTACCTAGGCGGTTGTCGACAAGTACTCCCAAATTCCATTCAATATCTGATACCCCTAGATTTGCTCCATTAAGATTATAAATTGCATGGTTATTTTTCCTTCCCAGAAACATAACTTTACATTTATTTGTATTAAATCTCATCTGCCATTAAATGCCCATTTCTCAATTTTATGCAAATGTCTTTGAAGGGAAAGCACATCATTATCTGATTTAATTACCTTGCACAACTTTGTGTCATCAGCGAAAATGGAGACACTACTTTCCAGTCCCACCTCTAAGTCATTAATAAATATGTTAAATATGTTAGAGTCCAGATATGAAGTTTATTATAATGGCTATGGGAAGCCAGTGGAGTAACTGACAGTGAGTTTCTGCAGACACTGAGCGATGCGTGTGGTATATGAACCTAGTGAAAGCATTCATTATGGATTGGAATGAAGCAGACAGATTATGGGAAGAACAACAAAGAGTGAGTTGCAGTAGTAAAGGCAAAATATGATGAGCGAATGGAATTTTAATTTTAGTTGTTTCTTGTGAAAGATAGTGGCTTATTTTAGATATGACTTTTAGGTGACGATAACATTCTTTGGTTATTGATTGTATGTGAGAAAGGAAAAAGGGCAGGCTCACATAGATCCAGAAGACAGTGGCTCTGAAAGGTGGGAGTTATGATGGTATTGTCAATTGTAATGGATAATTCAAGAGTGGAAGCTGTAATAGAGGGTGGGATGATTAGGAGTTCAGTTGTTAAAATGTTGAATTTGAGTTGAGGAATGGACATCCAGGCGGATATGTTTTAGAGGAAGTTAGCAATGTGATGGAAATGTAATCTACGTAAAGATGAAACTGAAATCCCAAAAAAATGTATTAGGGTACCAAGGGAGGCTGTATAGATGGAGAATAGAAGGGGGCCTAGGACTGAACCCTGGGGTACATTAATAGCCAGAGGGATTGGGGAAGAAGAGGTGCCAGAGAAAGAGACCCTTCATGTTTGTTTTTCTAAAAAGGATGTAAACCACAAGAGAGCTGTATCACAGATGTCAAGGGAGTGAAAAAGTGTAGAATAGTAGAGGATGGTCAACTGTATAAAGAGCAGTAGAGATATCCAGGATAAATATTATTAGAGAGAGGTGACCCCAGTTTGAAGGCGTCAAGAAAAAAAGAAAAGGAATTCGGTTGTAGACAAGTGCCTCAAGCACTTTTGAAGCTAAAGGAAGTAGAGAGATTGGATCAAATTAGTTTTTTTTATGATTGGTGTAATTAAGGCAAGTTTAAAAGATGATGGGAACTTGCCAGTAAGGAGAGGATGAATAGATTTGTGTGAACTGGAATAAGTGTGGTAGACATTTGGGTTTGTTTTTTTTATCCTCCTCCTCCTTTTTTTAGTTGACCACTTTTTTTTGTTTTTTCTGTCACCATACTGTATGTGTGAAACTGGTTTGCATTACACAGTCCAGAGGTTGAATCACCTGTTTCATTGAGCAGATCCAGACAACTTGTACGTGCTATGCACATTATTGGTTTCTTCAATAAATTGAGTGATTTGTGATGATCCTTTTTTTTTATCAGATTCTGGTTGCAGTGGTGTAATAACCACATGTGACCCTGGTAGGTGCTATGCATCATACTTATTCTAGACTATCACATTACCCCTGTAGGTATCCCCTTTTTTCGAATAATAGCCTCTTGCTCTCTCGGGATTCGCCCACACCACACCCATGATATTAATGCACAGTCTTGACCTTTGCTGATTGTGATCTGTGTAAAAAATAAAGCTTTGTTATACTGTTTTAACTGTGTCAGTGTATTTTCAATGGTTGGGGTTATGGGACATCCACATGCATCACATTAGTGTCACATTCCTATAGATGTGAACTAATGAGACCTAGTTAACATGCAATAGATCAATATATATCAAAAGGAATAATAGTCATAATAGCATTATATATCATATAATACTGAATATCCCATTTAATAATAACAAAGGGTTAATACACAGGCCAAGTCCAATTAGTCCAATTAGTGATACATTCCCCTGAGGGGCTGATAGGAATATGACAGGTGATACTGGAGTGGGTTGCCAGTTCCTTCTCTGATGGAATGTGATTTGTCTGACCTCTCTGCTATGACGTGCCCACCAAGAGCCACGCTACATGGTATGGCTCACAGCTTAGTACACAAGCCCCCTCACCGCCACCACTTAGCAATACTGAAGGGGAACATACACCACACTAATCTACTCTGAACCATCAGGAGGGGCTGCAAAAACAAGGCTTTGCAGAGGCACGTGGATCAACAGCCAACTCATCTCCATCAGGGGTAATCTCAGCTACGCCTATTCTGGTAAGTCCCACAACATTGTCGGTGGCCATGTGCCAAGATGTCTAGCCATTCCCATTTGGTGATCTCCCATTCTGTTCTGCTATTCGTCAATTGACATTAATGGAGATTGCTAAATGGTGGTGGTTAAGGGGCTTTTGTACCTGAATGAAGCTGTGAGCTATGCCATGTAGGGCCAGTGTAAGTGGGAAGGTGATAGCAGAGAGGTCAGACAAATCCAAGTCCACTTGAGAAGGAACTGGCAACCCCCTCCAGTATCTTTGGCTTGCATACCTTGTAGAACAGCACAGGCCGAGACCTAGCTAAATGTGCTGCAGTCCATAGGGTGAGAGTTGGACACAACTGAAGTACTGAACAACAAATACTAAAATGTTCCCCGTGTACTTGATATATGCCATGTGGCAGTGAAATATGGCCACTATTTGTGTTCCCAAATGTAGATGTGATGAGTGAGATGTATATGCAATTCTATTTATCTTTTAGGGTTCACAAAAGAGCCCCTGGGAGTGAGAAAGGGTTAATGTGGCATGGGTTTCATGTTTTTGTGTTGATATATTTAATCAGGCAGTGTGTCCTTAAGCGCTTTGTGCATGTTGCAGCATGGCTTTTCATATTGGCATTTGCATGAACATTCCAACATATGAAGGATTATTGTGCAAGTAATTGTAATGCCTGTCCATGCTTTCCCCATGTTTTAAAGTGCACTGGTGTGTTTATATTGTCCTTAACAGTGTTTAAACGTTGTATGTAAACGCTTTGCAGTTTACGTGCTTGAACGGCATGGCGTCTTTGGAAAATCATTGCAACTTAATAGCAAAATTGGAAAGTAGCAGTTACAGGCTTGACAGAACAAAGGATTTGCAGTCTCGCGGTTGAGATTTTCTCATCCTGTAGGCTTTTTTCGCTCCAAACCTGCAAATCGGCAGCGGCTTGCTTTACGGGGCTAATTTAATAGCTACAATTCTTGCGGCCTACGATACGGGCTGTGGTTTCACACGTGAATTAGGTGAATTTAATAGGGCTGTAAATAGTTTTATTGTAGTTTTGGGATTGAGGAAGAGCAAAGGTTGGGTGTGATTGGTTTGTTGAGAGGAGTGTGTATTTGAGCCATATTGAGAGCAAAGTTTGTTCTGGATTTTTTTATTTATTTGGTTTTTAAAGCACCTGGCAAAGTTTCAGCTGTGAGACAGGAAGGAGTAGGAGGTGGGCAGGAAAGGGTGCTGTATGTAAAGAACAGACTTTTGAATTTGGAGTAGGGTCATTTGGCAATATTGAAGACAGAAGAGCTAGCACAGAAAAAAAGTTGAATGGAGGAAATCTGCTGAAGTGCAAGAAGTACAGTCAATCAGGGGCTCAATCATCTTCATTTACTTATAGATGTACATGGGAATTATGTGAAATTCTGTATGGGTTCTAGCTCTAGAGATAGAAAAGCTAGACAAGATGTTAGTTGTTGCAAGAGTAATTGGCAAATATATGGTTTTACAGAGAGAATGGGAGAAATTGTAAGAGCTGGAAGAGTCATCCAACAATATTGGAATTCCTGAGATAAGCATATATCACAAAGGAGAATTATTTACCGTTTAAAAATACATAGAATCAACAGACTAGATTGGTTATTATGTAATGAAAATGTTGTGTCTTTATATTTCCAAATTAACAACTATGACTAAAGATTTAATAATAATCTCCAATAATCAAATGCATTTTTATATAGATGTAAGCACTTAATATATTGCCTCTAGTTTTGATCATGATAAGGAAATAG
This sequence comes from Discoglossus pictus, assembly GCA_027410445.1. Lineage (NCBI taxonomy): Eukaryota > Metazoa > Chordata > Amphibia > Anura > Alytidae > Discoglossus > Discoglossus pictus. Next base: position 81,215,356 of record CM050164.1, on the reverse strand, counting down.
CTAATTTGTGCAACAGTATATGGAATTTAAGTCTGGCTTTGACCATAACTCCCATAGATACGCTAGATAAAACTTTAAATTAAATAGCAATAGTTTTCAATAAAAATTGTGGTACATATTTTGAAAAATGTATTAAATAATATGAGAATATAGGAAATGCTTACATAATAAAACAATAACAACAAAACCTTCTAATGTTGCTATAATACCTTCACAAGTCATTAAAAATGTATTAACTCCAGAATGCATGCTCTTCCACATTTTTTCTATGAAGATTAATTTTTATGATAAAATTATGATTATCAAAATTCTATTAGTAGCTAAATGGTCTATAATGAAATTTTGGAAAGTATCTGAAGTCCCTACTTGAGTTTTCATTCACTAAATAGTAGAGCGAAACAAAGTAATAGAATTACATTTTTGGTATTTTGCTAATAATCCATCTGATAAATCTGTTAAAAGATGGCAACAGCGGAAATAGCATTGAAGCCTATCTTCCTAAGTACGGTTTTATATCCTCTCTGCGCATTATATTTGGTTATGTTTAGTTTTGTTGTGTAAGTTGAATATTTATGTTCTGTGTTATGTTACCATTGTAAATATTGTATGTCGATCTATAACAATGAAAAGAAAAATATATATTAACTATTTCCATGTGGATTTACATCTAGGTTCAGGAAAAATTTTGGCTGTGGTGTAAGCAATGAACAAAAAGAGAAAGAAAAGCGAGCATTTCAGGTCATCACTACAGAACACAAGAAGTTGGGTTCCATGAGCTATGCAGAAGTCTGTGTGTTGGTCCTGTTTGTTTTGCTAGTTCTATTGTGGTTCTCAAGAGATCCAGGTTTTATGCCAGGCTGGGCAACGATCAGCTTTAACAGAGATGGAAAAGAGTACGTTTTTACCAAAAACAAACAATAATAATAAAAAAAAAATGTTGATTATGTTAAATTTGCTAATATGATTTCAAATATTGTTACTCTGTTTTTCAGCTATGTTACAGATGCAACAGTTGCCATATTTGTGTCTCTCATGATGTTCCTCTTCCCATCTGAATTACCCTCATTTAAATACGAGAACACGGAGCAGACAGGTAAAAATAATCTATAATCTTATATATATCTTATTTGCAAAAGGATTATTCAAATTCTGATATCAATGTCAATACTTACTTATATATTCTTAAGGTCAATAATGTACACAGCCAAGGCAAATTAGTTAAAGTGACTCAATTACGGAAACAGATTAATCCCTGGAATAAACAGGTAAAATTTGAGTGAAAGGTGGACAGCTAAGGACAGAAAATGCTGAGCATCCTAATCTATGGGATGGGTCCTGCACATCATGGGTGGAGCTATATTTGTTTATTTGTGCTCTTTAAAGATTTTTTTCTGTGTATATAGTGGTTTGCCCTGGATGGGTGGGGGGCAATTTGATTTTGTACAGGGGATGTCCATTCACTAGCTTTGCCATGGCCACATATGGTGCAGTCTCAAGTTTAAGCTTACTTGTGCCAGTACAGAGATACATTTAATATCTGTCTGGCTGAGGATAGACAAGTCATGTGGAGAAACTGCAGGATCCAGACTATGGCACCCATTTCATTGTCCAAATCGCAATTACTTGAGCCCACAATGGAGCCCATAAATGTTACTGATATTTAATTGACTACATGTTGCTACTCACATTCCAATTGCGAGTTACAGACTCAAAAGCACTTAGTTGTCAAAAACGTAAGTGTTTCCTATCTCCGCCTTTGATGTTTCAAGCCCTTAAATGTTACCATTGCTAAAGATGCAAATTACATATTTAATTACAACTCAACAAGTCCGCAATTGCCTTCAAAACCCATAAATGGCAAATAGATAAAAAAAATGGGTTAAACACCCATTATCAACACTGCAAAAGCAAAAAAAACACAATACTGTACTTAAGAATACTGGGAAAGCAATGAAAGGCATTAGAATTCATTCCACAACAGTCTCTAGTTCACAAATTTGCAATAAAAAAATAGGTCCTTTCCTGTGTTTTGTTCTCCGCTGTTGAAGCGCGCCACCATGCGCGCTCGCATTCCCTATCTAGTGCTGCACAATGCCAATAAGGCGCGCCGAAAGAAGAGTCAGAGGCCTTGTGCTCTAAAAGCGTCGTTGAGTTACGCCACATCAGAGGAGGTTATAATTAGGGCCTTCCCTAAAACCAAACTGGAGCGCGCGCGTTCCAATAGTCGTCATCGGCGGCAGCCCGCTTCAACATCGGCGAACACAAAACAGGATAGGTCCAAAAACCGCATGAACTAGAACAGTTGATTAATTGATTTCTATTGATTTCTACATTTCTGGATTGTGAGTCTGATTGCAGATCGGACTTCCAAACAATAATTGATTGTAATTTAAAATCCATATTTTACTGACGTCATGATGATGGTCTCATATACTATTGGCTCTGTCTAATTTGTAACTAACAGGCTTGCTTAATTGATAATGATCATGCCCTGAAATGCTACCTATGGGTACATGGTTTGCATGTTGGGGCTGTGAGCATGTTATTGCGGGCTTAAGTCAATTAAATAAATCTATATATGTAACAAATTTGGAACCCGCAGACAAATCGTCCGTTTTAAGGTAATAATGGGCTTGGAATTAAATGGGGCCATACCTTTTGCCCTCTTTGCAATTTGTCAGTTATGTGCTAATGATCTTCCTTGGCAAAATTACCATAACACAATATAGCAAAGCACTGCCTTTGGCTGGGACAGTGTCCTGTTTTCCAGCACTTAAGATGGAGGAACACACATCTTAAATACCTAGGAATCAATCTGACACCCAAGTTACAAGACTTATACAAAGCCAACTACACACCGATGTACGATGTACAATATCCTCAAGAAAGAACTGAATATCTGGGCCAAATTCTAAATATCCTGGCTAGGGAGGATAAACGCTATAAAAATGAATGTCTTCCCCCGACTAATGCATTTATTTAGAAGCCTGCCCATCACAATCAACATGAAAGAATTAGCAGATTTCCAAAGAGTAACACTCCAGTTTGTATGGCAACAAGGACCGGCCAGGAATTCGAAAAATATTCTGCACAAACCCAAAAAGATGGGGGGCATGGCCTTCCCGAACCTTAAATTATATTATTATTATCCCCCTAGCCCATTCATATGAACATCAACCGTCATGGATATTCATCCAAAAACACATAATGAACCCGTAATACATGGGACACACTAGTCTGGGTAAACCAAACCCCACCAAAAAATTTTAAAATATCGAACCCCATAATTAAAAACACAATAGGATGCTGGAAATGGTACCAACGATACACAGCTTTATTTCTACAACCAAATTATATGGCTTCAGTTCTGATCCACCCAAGGGCCCCTAAGGGATTCACTGCCACTTCATACCAACGGTGAAAAGCCAAAAATCTACATAGAGAGGGGACATGGATGATAAAATACACTGTTATGTCCTTTTGCGGATCTTAGGGATACATTTGACCTCCCTTTAGGGGAACATTATAATTTCTGCAGGCTGGCCCATTTTGTGAACTCTATTATACAATCAAATGGCCAACCTAAACACAATTGGCTATCCAGGATATGTAAAGAATCCCCCCTTACCAAGGGTATATTGGGAAGTATGTATGATTTATTTAACACTAAAATGGAATTCACTAAAGATAAATACATGATAGCATGGGAGAGAGATCTAAACACCCATTATAACAAGGAAGAGTGGGAAGACACATGGGTAAACATACTCAGAGGTTCACTTAACCACAACATTTTAGTGACTTCCATTAAGGTACTCCACTGCACCTATACTACACCTGAGAAAATAGCAAATTGGAAGAATACGAATAACCCTCATTGTTTGAGAGGGTGTCTAACTACTGGATCCTTTACAGAACATATGGGCACAGGTCCAAGCCTTAGCCACTACCCTATTTTTACAGCAGAGATTTGCCTAATAGGGAGGACATTATTGACCCTTTCAAAGTCACAAAATAAGTTATTACAATTCCTACACCTCGCAACCAAAAGCCACATAGCAAGGAATTAGAAATCAAGGGCACTAGAATTTGCAGTTATTAAATCCAAAATAAATTATAGTGCAATCAGCGAATGTTTGTTGCACTCTATAGCAGACACAATCCCTCGATATATAGATATATGGGGTCCGTAGGTGGAATACATGGGCATATCACTTATCAATCATCACATATATAGTTGTGAGCAATACGGGTTGTTGCTAACCCCATAGGCGCTCATCCCTACGACCTCGCATGACTTAGGCAGTGAGGAAAGAGAACTCTGCAGTCTGCTATTCACATATACCTCATGTATAACCCTGTTAAAATAACAATAATCAGGCATTTTAAAACAGATTTTATTGTGTGTTTGTTATTTCCATATTTATGACCCTGATGACCATGACCAGTTTTGTTAAGAAAATTATGTAAACATAATATCACTTATTTCCAACAACGGAAATACTCAGTGAGAATGATTTTACCACTCTTCAAACAGGAGTACCAATTTTTTATAGAATTGAATTATAACTTGACTAAATTAATTTTGCTAATGATTTAACTATAATATTTATTTTAAACTAGCGACATGACGTCAAAAGATGATGGGAATAAATTGTAAGGCAGGTAATGCTGTTTACCACAGCCATACATTTTTTGGGTGGTCTGAGATCCTTCGGCGCTCATTGCGGGGCTCTTGTTTTTTTTTTATCAGTGGCGCTTTTGCTGTCATTGTAAGGTCGTCGCTGATGTGTTTTTTGCGCTTATTGCAAGGCTGTCCCCTGATGTAGTTTGTGTGCTATGAGCAGCGCTTTTTCGCTCGCTGTGAGGTGCGCAGTGAATGGCTTTTGCATTTATTGCGATAGTGTTGTTTTTTTTTGTGTATATGTATATTTTGATGCTAATTAAATAAGTAATACATTAATAAATTAATTTACTTTACCTATTTGTAAGTAATATATGCAGGAAGCATTGTGCTGAAGAGCTGGCAATCTGTGTTGATGTCCCTGCAGCATACAATGTAGGTTTGCATTGTTGTGGAGCAGAGATGTAAGTGTCAGCATTGTGTGAGGTGTGTAGTGTAAATTGGCTTCGTGCGCTAGGGGAAGCCGTTGGTGTAGCTGTGTACTTCCGCATTCTGTAAGTTAGTGTTGTAAAATGTGTATGTGGTAGGCGGGTTTGTATGATGAAGCGTCCTTGCTTATGATGTATGTTGTAGGTCGTATGGGTTTTTGTAAAAGCCGTATTTGCTTTGTGGTATTTAGCGGCTTTAGGTGTCGTGTAGCCTCGTTTTCGTTTTTTTCGGTGGCCATTTTTTCTCTTGCTTAGGGGATGTTTGAGTGTCTAAACTTTGCAAATTTGACTAAATTAGAGGTTTAAGCTGTGTTGCAGAGGTCCTGGGTGTCCCACCTTGGTGTGGATAAGGTTTTTATTTTATTTTTGTGTTTTTTAATATTTGATGGTGTGCGCGGGTTGTCCGTTAAGGTCGTTTTTTTGCGAGTCCGTAATGGATTTTTTCTAACTCCCGCGGGTCGTAATTGTTTTTGTGTAAATCCGTAGTAAGTCATTGCGTGTTTTTTTTTTTTTAAACTCCCGCTTGTGAGGGCCTTTGTAAGCGGTTGTGAGGCGCCGTAGAGCCTCCACCTCTGCAAATGCGGACCCTTGCTTTGCAAGGGGCCGCATTTGCAGCCTGCAATGAGCCTGCGGCTCATTGCAGCCAACGCGGGAGCCTCCACCTCCGCAAATGCGGCACCTCGCTTTGCGAGGGTCCACCTTTGCGGTCCTAAAGTCATAGGGGGTCGTAGGGATGAACCTATGGTGATCATCTCTACCAGCTCAAGGAGCGCCCTTGGCGCTCCTTGCCAGCAACTGTGGCCTTCGCGAGCCCGCAAGCGTTAGCAACAACCCATATTGCTGACAACTATATATGTGATATTTTGTGCAACATCAAGCTAAGCTTCATTGTTTGCTATAAGCAGGTGAATTGTTAAGCATGACTAAGCAAAATTAATATTTTGTCAGCTTGGTGTATACATGCATTTTTGTCTTATTGTGGGAATTTATTTTATGCAAAAAAGTTATAAATTACCGTAATTTGTCACTGTACAGCGGTTTTATGATTTTTAATTGACCAATTAAAGGGATAAGAATTCAGTGCAAATAGGTTATATGGATTTGCAATTTGCAAATAGGTTATATGGAATACTTATGTGAGATGGGGCTTATTATTATTTTCATTTATTTGTAAAGCACCAACATATTTTTAGCGCTTTACAGGGGTTAAGTACAAGACAAACACTATTTTAATAAAAGAATGGAGGGCCCTGTCTTTGAGCTTAGAATCTAGTGTACATAGTGCTTTCCCTAAAGCACCTTGCAAGATTGAAAACTCTCAAACTTACAATCTAAAGATTGTAAGTTTGCGAGTTTAAAAGGTTTTCCTTGACCCACCTACTGTTCCTACTTTTGATAATTTGTACTAATGAGATGGTGCCACACAAGCTAATAAACTTCGTTGGTAATGTACTTATCACCTTGTTAGATAAATACCCTATCAATCATTTACCATAAAAAACAATAAAAGATCAGTGCCATAAGATAAGCTGATAAAAACTTGCTTACCAGAAAGAAATGTTATCAAGCTGTATTCACTCAATTTAGATAGGGCAGGAAGATAAACCTGTCAATCAAAAGATCAACATGAACAAGAAATGTTAGAAGTTTTATCAAAAGTAAAAGATCAGTTGACTGAAGGAAATGATATACATAGGCACGCACAGTGCACAGTAACTCAAAGTACAGAGCTCATGAAAAGCACACAGCTGCTGAACAAATTGAATTATCTGCCAATTCAGAAAGCAGTTTTTTTATTAGTATCTGGCAAGTACATTATTATTTAACAAAGACTTATTTTTATTTACAGTTAGGATCAAAGTTTGTTGAGAAGAATTCTTGAACTTGTATTTTTTCCTTTATGGCTCTATATACTTTCTTTTCTACATATATCCAATGTGAGAAAAATAAATCAAGCTATACTAATCCTTGCAGTAAACAAGCTGAGCAACTTTTACTCAAGAGCCTTATGTTGTTATGAATAATATTTGATATCAAGTCTAATTCAGTCCAACACACTGCTGACTAACAAACATTTGTCCGTTCTTTTAATAAATGGACATACTTTTCAAGATAGGCTTAAGATCAAACATTTTTATATATTTAATTTGTAAGAAAAGCTTTATCTTTATAACTGTTTATTTGTAAAAAGCTTGGCAGTGACCCAGACTATTTGATAATTGAGCCTTGCTATGTATGGAGGCAATGCATGGGATATTTTGAACTTATCTCATCAATAAGACAGAAACCTAGACTAAACACAGAATAGCATATAGCATAATAGCAAAACAAATGGGGATAGGAAACCCTCCAAGTAGTGTGGATACAATTTTTTTCTGCAAAGTTACATAAAGAATATCTAGCTCATAACTTTCTTGGTTCTGAAAAGATATGTGCATTACATTTAACCCACTATGATCACCAGGGTTCTTAGTAGAGTAACACATACTATGAGCCTCCTTCAATTGCAAGCCTGTAATTGCGTCCAAACTTTTGATTGTGGGTTAAATATTTTCTAAACATTTTGATGTATTCCATTGTCACTAACCCGTAATTACATGCTCATGCAAACCATGAACCCATACTGTAAGTAGCATTTCAGGGCATGATCATGATCAATTAAGCAAGCCTGAAAGTACATTTTTAGATAGAGCCAATTGTAAATGAGTCATCATGATGTCAATAAAACATGGAGTCTAAAGTACAATAAATTAGTGTTTAGAAGAACCTGCAATCCAGCAATGTAGAAATCAATAAAAATCATTAAAGCAACTGTTCTAGTCCATGTTGGTTCCATGATATGTACTAATCCCTTTATTCCCTGGATTGATATAACATGAAAATAAACCTTAAAAAAAAACATATTTTTTATTGCAGATTTGCAAGCATGAGACTCTTGTGCAATTAATTCTAATGCATTTAGATGCTTTCCCAGTATTTTAAAGTACAGTATTTTGTGTTTATTTGCTGCTGCAGCTATACAAACAGGTGTCTAACCCACGTGCGGGTCCTATCTAGTAGAATTCATAGAATTTTTTGATACATTATTACATATTGCAGGCTTGTTTAATTTTTGTAATTGAATATCAATTTTGAGTAATTAGCACTGGTAACATTTACAGGGTTGAAACATCAATGGAGGAGATAGGACAGAGTTACGTTTTTGACAACCCTTCAGTGCTTTTTTTGGAATGTGATTAGCAAAATGTACCTTATTGAATATACGTAACATTTACGGGTTGCTTTACAGGCTCATGTAATTGCTATTTGGCACATTGAATAGGGCTCTATGTTAGACTTTTATGGATCCACAAGTACTAAAAAATCAAGTGTATTACATTTGAACACTGCTAACAATTTAGTTACAGGAAGAACTTAAATTGATTCTTTAATGCTCTAAAACATACTGAGTTTTGCTTATGTACGTTAATATAGTAATCAATTCAATAGCTTACATTTTGACAGTAAAATGCAATCTACCTGTGTCACCAATGGACAGATCCAATTCCTCTTGTCCCTTCAAGTTTCTTTGTAGGTGTACCATTACAACTCATGGAACAGAGACCTTGCAGCTAATTCTGATTGGAGGTCAACATTCTGAAAACATTTGTAAAAATCTGTTTCTAGGCTGGCTATTACTGCTGCTGAAAGATCAATTTATGGAAACTTATACATAGCTATAAAAGGTTAAAAAGTTATTATAGGGACTATAGTAGTAAAAGTTTAAGGTACATGTGGAAGGGATTGTAGGTCTGCATGCAGAGTTTTAGGTAGAAGTTTGTAATTATTACATTAATTTTCTTGTTAACTTATGTTAACTTAATTCAACTTATGTTTATTTTTTTTTCTTCACACCAGGAAAAAAGCGAAAGATACATGTGCCCCCAGCTCTGCTGGACTGGAAGACTGTGAATGAGAAGATGCCCTGGAACATAGTAATCCTGCTCGGAGGAGGCTTCGCTCTAGCTAAAGGGAGTGAGGTAACAGATTACTAAATTACATCTCAATGATTTGAAAGCACTGTAGTAGCTCAATGTCTACAACTGAACAATCCCATAGAGGTGACCTGGTATGGAATTATTATCAGATGTATTCACTTAAAAAGGTCATGGTCCAAAGATAAACACAGCTCTTATGAAGAGACATGACAATTTTGGAGGGTTATCCTGTCCCAATTTTAACTTATATTTTAGGGACACATACATTTCCTTTATCCCTCAGGCACATTCAAAAGAACATCAAGCATTATGGGCCTTTATTGAAAATCTCCAAATTATACAATTTTGGGATTCATTAATATGGACCTCCACAATTCCTACCATAGGCTCTAGAATTACCAATCCCATGATTAAGTTATTCTTAAAACACTGGGCTTGGGACAACTCGAGAACTCAACTAAAACACAAAATGTCACCTCTGATCCCCATTCTCACTTCACCACAAATACTTAAAAATATGGGAGAAGAATCAAAAGCATGGTGGCGTATTAATAAACTATATAAACTAGAGGCTTGGCCAAGATGAACAACTACTCTCAATAGACCAGTTTAAAACCAAATTTAAATTGGCCCTGAAAGAATTATTCAACTTTAACAAAATCAGACATCATATCACCTCTATGATTTGGACTTGGGGAATACCTCAATCCTCCTGGCTATCTCGTATTTGCAATAAAGCCCCACTAACCAAAGGAATCTTGGTGATCCTTTATTCAATTCTAAATCCTCCTCTGACTAACGAAAAAACAAAATTTATTAGACAATGGGAATTAGATCTATTAGTCACATGGGACCACCAAAAATGGGAAAAGATATGTTCAAACTGAACTGAAGGATCACTTTACTTTAGCTATTTAGAAACAGCAACTAAAGTCCTACATAGAGCATATTTTACCCCAGACAAACTACATATACTCAACCTACAAATCTCCCCTGAATGTTTCAGAAACTGCAAAGTAAAAGGTACCTTCCGCCATTTTTGGTTGGATTGCCGATTAGCTCAAAACATGTGGTGTAATATCACCAGAGTAGCATCTGAAGCCCTAAACACCACAATCAAGCCCTCAATAGCCCTTTTCCTTTTAGGTATACCTAACCCCCACATCACTAAAAATCTAAATAAATAGCTACAATTTTTAATGCTGGCGGCAAAAAATCACCTGGCCAAAAAATTTAAATCATCTGAATTAATCAAACAAGACATAATTAACAGACTAAATAATATAATGATTTACGAAAGATTGACCCATAGCCTTAACAACACGTACCCAACCTATCTAGAAGTCTGGGAAAACTGGATAAATTCAACATATGCAATCTCTTTAACTCAAAAATTAACTAATACCTCACCTCTCACATAAACATCTTCCAAAAACTAGCATACCTCGGGCACCGGTGTAGACCTCAAACCTTATAACAACCTTTTGACTACAATTTCAAAAACAGGTAAAAAGCATTGAATAACTCAGAGGAAAAGTGTCTTCACTATTGTTTAAGTTTTTTGGGGGGGATTTTGTTGAAAAAGGAAAATGGATTTGGAGAAGTTACGATGTTGTCTGTATTATACAAATAATTAGGAAACCAATACTGTATATAATACATAAATATACACTTTGACATGCATATCAGATTTGCTATATATAATACATAAACTTACTCTTTGACCTGCGTGTCAAAATTGCTATATCTAAATGATAAAGACTATTGTGCCAATAAAAATCTTTGAAAAGAAAAGGGTCATGGGACATATTGTTTTTTTCATGCATATATAAAAAAACATGTTTAAACATTACAAATATGTTTTTTGAATGAAAAAAATCTTAAACAAAAGCAGAGAGCATACTTTAGGCAGCAGATCTCATTGGTTGACAAAGAGCAAGCCCCCAAGAGCAGTTATCGTGTTAACTTTTCAAATAAAAAATAAAAAACCTTATTCAATAATGTAAAATGTATAGGTTTTATCATGACTAATCAAATAACCTCTTTCTACTACTTACATACTAGCGAATTGCCCATCAAAAAATGACCGGCATAAAATTGTAAGGCAGGCAATGCTGTTTGCCACACAATGTGAGGCTTTTGCTTCTCTGAGTACCTTCGGTGCTCATTGCGAACCTCTCCTCCCGCCTACTGTACGGGGCGCTCGTTGCAGGGTTCAATAACCTGCAAGTTTTGTGCTTGGGAATGCCATGTGTCTCTTTCCAGCATCTCGCCCCAGTGTCTTCCCTGGGTGTTTCTTTTCTGTGTCTCTGTGTCGTTTGTTTTATTTTCAAAGTCCCGTGTGGCTGGCGTTTGTTGGTGTAAGTTTTACTGTCTTTGCCGTTGTGTATTTTCTAAGCGTGACGACAAATCACAGTTTGACAACTATTATATGTGACTAGCGAATTGCCCGTCAAAAAATGACGGCAATGAAATTGTAAGGTAGCTAAATTACTAAATGAATATAGTGTACCTATTTTGAAGCATTGTGATGAAGAGCTGGCAATCTGTGTTGATGTTGCTGCAGCATTAGTGGTGTGGAGCTGCTGTGTAAGCATGCTGAATGTGTGCACTGTGTGGTATGAATATCCGTAGGTGGTTTGTGGCGTTTTGCGAGATTCTTGTGGTGTTTTGCGAGTTTGTTGTGGTGTTTTGCGAGTTTAGAGTGCTGTAGCCTCGTTTTCGTTTTGTTCGGCAGCCATTTTTTCTGTCGCTTCGATTTTTTTTTAGTCTCAAAAGTCTTTTATTTCGAGTAAAATCGAGGTGTAAGTTGCATTTTTGAGGTCCTGGGTGCTCCCTCTTGGTGTAGGTAAGGTTTTTATGTATGTGCTGTGTGTATGTATTGTGTTTTAAATGTTTGTATGTCGGCGTGTTGCGTCCGATGTTTGCGAGGTCGTAATGTGTGGTAACGTGTTTCGTACGTTGTTTGCGTTCCTCGTAAAATTTAGCGAGTGTCGTAATTTGTGTGTCGTGTTTTTTGAGTAGCGACGTGAAGTTTGCGAGGGTTTGAGGCCCTTGCCCAGTGACCTCGCCAGCAACTGAGTCCCTCGCTTCGCGAGGGGCCTCAGTTGCTGGCATGGAGCGCCTTCGGCGCTCCATGCCAGCAACTGAGGCCCTTGCCCAGTGACCTCGCCAGCAACTGAGGCCCTCGCTTCGCGAGGGGCCTCAGTTGCTGACATGGAGCGCCTTCGGCGCTCCATGCCAGCAACTGAGGCCCGTGCCCAGTGACCTCGCCAGCAACTGAGGCCCTCGCTTCGCGAGGGGCCTCAGTTGCTGGCATGGAGCGCCTTCGGCGCTCCATGCCAGCAACTGAGGCCCGTGCCCAGTGACCTCGCCAGCAACTGAGGCCCTCGCTTCGTGAGGGGCCTCAGTTGCTGGCATGGAGCGCCTTCGGCGCTCCATGCCAGCAACTGAGGCCCTTGCCCAGTGACCTCGCTACGCTAAAACATGCCTAAAAATGGGTACAGCTACAGCAAATGGTACAATAACTGTCACACCTGTTATTTTTATATAAAATATGTCATAATCTACCTTTAATCCTATAGAACCTCTGTCTTGAAATTAAGCCAACATGTCCTGAGATGTTGATATATTCTAAGGCATAAAGTGTAACCAGCTGGTTGTAGGAACAAAAATGTATACTTTGTTCTCAAACTTTTCTGCTTATATCACAATACACATTTTTTGTTTTTGTTGTATTAATATTACATTAGAGTCCTCATTCTGTCTTTACAGCAGTAAAGAGGTAATATCTGTTTTCAGTTAGACTCATGATTGCATGCTATTATGTGAAGTTGTATACAATTTTCTGGGTTTAAGTCTGATTTAAGTTATTCTTAAAGAGCATTAACATGTGCTAGAACTGATTTTTCTAAAAGAAATCACATTTGTTTGTTCATCATTATTACGCTCATGCAGCTCCTGAACACAGTAGACTCTCAGTTATCTGCCACCCACAGGGATTAATAGATGCCAGATCAATGTAGTTTCTGGTTGCTTGAGAGTGGCTATTAAAAGAGTTCTAGATTAGCTGCACATAGGATGCTCTGCTAAGTATATTTGTCAGTGAGGGCTGTTCTAGCAGCAGCAGCTTTCACTCCTCACTTACACACAGGTACGTTCGGCTGTACGGTGCGGTGCTGAACCCTGTGAATGTGACGCCCACCATGCACTGGCGCAGTCACTCAGGCCTGTTCGCTTCCAGGTAAAAGTGTATTGTAGAGACGTAAAGTGGATCATATCTAGGTGCCTGTATACATTTTGTGGCATGGCAACCTGGCTCCTGGAATTTGTTGAGCCCTGTAAAATTGAATTTTTGTTTAAAGTACAGTATTCATTTTTTTTCTGGTTGCTTGAGAGTTCTGGTTTCTTGAATTCTGGTTAACTTAGAGTCTACTGTAATAATGTGCTGCATTATGCTATTTTATGATAGTTTACTTTTTTCTGTAATATCTGTTCATACACAACTCTAAAGAACATTGAGCCATAAATTAACACGTGGAGCTGCACAGTGATATAATGGAACTGCAAAAACATTGCTGAATATCTCTAGAATGGTTTACTGTAATAAGAATAATCACTAGAAAGTATTGCTTTTTTTATTGTTCTTTAAGAAGACACCAATTGCTTAAGGTTAAGAGTCCCTTGAAATTACATTTATTTTCTGAACAACAAGTCTAAAGTGCAATTAATCACCCAAATAACAGTAATACATTATCTTGTTAACTTTTCAAATTAAGAAAAAAAAAACTCATTCAATAATGTAAAATGTAATTTTATATACTTTGTGTTTGCAAGACCATTGTATGATATAAAAAAAATCTCAGAAAAAATATTTTTTATCTAAACACAACAATATACCTCCGTCAAATGAGACACATTTGAAGATGATGCTCAATATGTTATTCTTTTTTAGGAATCAGGATTATCAATATGGCTTGGAGACAAACTGACCCCATTACAAAGCATCCCTCCTGCAGCAATTGCCCTTGTGTTATGCCTTCTGGTAGCCATATTCACTGAATGTACAAGCAATGTGGCGACAACTACACTGTTCTTACCCATTCTAGCATCCATGGTAAGACTGGCAATCCAATACACAATCACATATCTGTACACATATTAAATCATTTTTTACGATCATTAAACAATTGTCCATATGTGGGTGTCTCAATACAAATTGAAGCTATCCAGATAAATAAACTAACTATGGACTGGATGCAAAGACATATCATCATCACCAAATGTAAAGCTGCATGGAGAAATGATCTGTATCTATTTAAAATATGCTGTACCAAAAGAAGACACAGTGGTATTGTTTTATTTCTTTTCTCAAGTTTCCTAATCACATACCATGTACAGAAAATGATTTACTAAAGAGAGAAAATGAAAAGGAAGCAGGATTAGAAATGATAGAAGATTTGTTTTTGAACAAAACAGGGGCACGTGTTGAAACATAAAAGGAGTTCTTAATGGTATATTTAGTTACAAAAGTGCAAAATACAGTACTGCCAATGTTTTATGATGCGTGTTGTATGTGCACCCCAAAATGGATACTGATTTGCCGTACTTACTATGGTGCTTAAGGTTATAAGTAACACAAAAAGTATTTTATATATCTATTTCTCAATCATGCACAAATAGAAATGGATACTAACAGATAGTGGAAGTGAAAATGAGATTAGGTTGATTATGTTTTTATGGAAGAATTTGGGTGAAGCATATGGGCTAATTTATGGTTGTAGAACGAGTAAATCTGCCCATTAATGAACTTTTGGGAAGAGTTACCTGAATCCTACATTGTTCATATACGGTATGTATTTTACCCCCAAACTCCTAGCTGAAAGCAAATATTTTAACAGTAAATTGTGTTGCATTTGTTATCATTTATTGTAATATGTAGGTGTATATGTTATCTAATTGCTTCATGATAATTTCACAGAAATGCAGCCAACAGAGAAGTTAAATATTTGGGTTATTTTACTGGGGAACAAAGTCACTTCAATCTGTGATTATTTTTTTTACCAGGCCAAGGCGATTCAGATGAACCCATTGTATATCATGCTCCCGTGCACATTATCTGCCTCACTGGCTTTCATGCTTCCAGTGGCAACACCACCAAATGCCATAGCCTTCTCTTATGGGCAGCTCAAAGTTATTGATATGGTAAGTAGTTCCCCAGCTTTAATAACCAATTTAAGTCCATGTCCTGTAAGTCTAGTATATTCCCTCCACATACAGGACATTCTGGACATGTTGTGTTAAAGGAGTAAGCAAATACTTCATCTACTGGATGGTTTCCCTTTTACCATCAATATGTATCAACATCCACCATTACATACTTAGAAATGACTATTTAAACCAAGTTTAGAAACAAAAGATGTTTCCAATTTGCAAACTCTCCATAAAGCAAGAGCTTGGATAAACTGAGAAAATAATGTTTTTCTCATCTCAGAGTTTGTAAGACTGTCCAGTTATAACCTTAAGTGCCTTCTAGTGCAACACTTTCTATTACTGTAACTATGAACTATAATGAATAAGATGTGTAAGAAACACAGACTATAATTCACTTTTGTATGTCTGAAGTTTGCATGAGTCACTGCAGTCTAGAAGATTAACTCATTAGGTAAACAGTTCAGCCATCTCAGAAATCTGTTTCACTCTTACAATTAGCAGCCATGATATATTGATATCATTATAATATAATGCATTAGTAATAGTACAATGTAATTTTATTGTCAGATAACATACAGTTATTTTCAGTTCATATATTCAGAATTGCCAAAGAGAGTGGAGCAGTGGTAAGACATAATAGATTATGATAGGGTTCCTTTACAAATCAATTAAGAGAGATGTGCATGGTAAATCTTACCCAAAAAAGGTAAACTAATATTTCCTATTTCTAAATTATGATGGGTATTGTCCAGAATTATACTTTCACTAGCGACTTGCCACACAATGCAAGGTTCTTCCTCCTCTAACTTGTGGGCCTTCGGCGCTCATCGCGAGCCCTGCAATAAGCGTCTTTGCTGCTCATTGCAGGCCTCGGCGAACCTGCAACTATCGTGCCCCGCAATGAGCCCCTCTACTTTATGTTCCTTGCGATGAGCTCCTTCGGCGCTCATCGCGAGCCCTGCACTGAACATTGCAGGCCTCAGCCAACCCGCAACTTTCATGTCTCGCATAGAGTGCCTTAGGCGCTCATCGCAAGCTCTGCAATGAGCGCCTTCAGCATTCACTGCAAGACTCTCCCCGCTCTCTCCCTCCTGTGTCTCTCCCTCCCCTGGGTTTTTTCCCCTTATCTCCCTCCCCTGTGTCTCTTTCCCCCCCCCTCTCTCATCCCTGTGTCTAAAAAAAATTTGGGCGCTCATTGTAGCCCCCGTTAAACCTGTAACTATTGTGCCGAAGGAGCTCATTGCACATGCGCAAGCCCATAACTTTTAACATTGCGTGACCAACATTCGTAAGTACGACATTTATATATGTGATTCTCTAAATGGAGTGCAATTATATTTTTTATTCTCTGTTTAATGTCTATGGCCTAAAAAATTGATGTATGTTGAATGTGTTTTGTTGTGGCTATGTGTGTATATCTATTGCTATAGAAATATCTATAAAAAATAATTTTCTGACCTTCTCAAGTTTAGCTATGGTTGCTGCAGGCATTTTGTCTCCTCATAGTTAAAATAATTACGTCAGACCATGGGTGTGGGACCCCCCCCAAAATTTTTGGGGGATAAAACAACTCTACTAGCAGGACAGGAAGCAGGGACAGATCTACCGCTGGTGCACCCATTGCAATTGCCCTGCTCTGGGAGGCCGCATTGCTGCAGTGACCCTCACATTTTTTTTTATTTCTTTGTTTAAATTCTCAATGACCCTGACCCACAATATAATTCAATTATGGGCACATTTGCATGTCCCTACCCAGGTTCCCAGAATGCAGTGCAATAACTGTATCTCTCAGAATTCTGAACAGCTTGTTTTATACATTCAAATATAAATATATATATATATATATATATATATATATTTATGTATTTAATTTATTTATATATATATATATATAGTAATTTAGTAATGATCAATCTATATATATATATATATATATATATATATATATATATATATATATATATTATTAATGAGTATTGCAGTATAATTTGATACCTTTTGTATTGGACAAACGTGTTATTTATAATGACGAGCTTTCGAGAGGCTCAACCTCTCTTTATCACATCTCAAGCAATACTACATGAGATGGAGCCCTCAGTTTGAATAAAAACAGCAGATACAGAGAGAGTGGAAACAGCATCTGCCATCAGGTAAATAAATATAGGGGGAATAAACATAACATAGTAAAGGAAACATATATACACATACTATATACACATATACATCAATAAATAAATGAAAAAACAGAGTACTGAAGTCCACAGTGATATCTTTCCTGTTGGACAAACACCTAAAGGTATCAAATTATATTGCAATACTCATTATTAATATATATATATATATATATATATATATATATATATATATATATATATATATATATATTATATATATATATATTATGGTCAAAGCTTTCAGGTGAAAGACATACTGCTCCCTAGTGCTGTTTTTTGGGTCCCCTAGTAATTTAATCGGGGGGGGGGGATTTGTCCCCCCAACCCCAGTTCCTACTTCCCTGAGTCAGACACATTTAGAGATAATACAAACTAAGTGAAGCATCCAAGGAACCTTAAATTACACTTCCAAATGAAGACAGAACAACTTAAAATGACACATCTGTAGTTTCTCTGTCTGACTTTAATGATAACTCTTTGTTTTTCCTTTCCAGGCCAAAGCAGGATTCCTGTTGAATATCCTTGGAGTACTAACCATTACGTTGGCCATTAACAGCTGGGCTTTTTATATGTTTGATCTTGGTACTTTTCCCACCTGGGCAAATGTCACAACTCAGCCTTAGCATTCCTTGCACAGTGTATGGACAAAACATTCAGTAAAATCAAGCAGATGCCAGTAATATTGTGACAGGAGGATCAATGGTGACTTTACCATGTTTCTGATAATATACAACCAGCATCTGCGTGACAACAACTGACAGATATTCCAGGACCAGTTGGAATTTGCTGTTCTTACATATTGTCTGTTGGCTGAGAACAATCCAACTAGACATGAGATTCTCTGATGTAGCATTATACATGTCATCTCTAGAACACAGCTTCATATTGGTGATAATGTCCAGTCAACAGATGGAACTTATTTATTGTATTTGACAATGAATCAGTGAACCGTACCCCATCATGCAAGAATACAACATCCTTTCTGTCCAAAGAATTTCCTGTTTCATCAACAGATGTTCTTTTATATGTATATTTATTTAAAATGCCAACTACATGTCGATCATTAACATTTACATAGTGACAATTGTTACTATTATGTGCTGTATCAACATTGTTTTTGGGTTTATTAAAATTATAAATTTCCATAAATCTTTTGGTGTGTTGATTAAGAATTAAAAAGAATAAACAAAATAAGTAAAATATTTATTTTGCTAATTATTTATTATTGTATAAAAAATATCACAAATTAAAAAAGTCATCTGATAACTGTAGGTTATTAATGCAGTATATATAGTCATTCTCAGATTTATCAAGGGATTCCACCACACACAGAAAGAAAATAATTCAGAGAACGCTGAAGAATAAGAATTTTGGAGATGTGAATATAGAGAGTGAATATCCAAAGTGCCCTACTTTGCAGAAAGGACAGTAGATTCATAAATTTACCTTCCAGATGGGTGGATCTTAAAGTTACCGAAATCAAATATTCTTAATAGACGTGACTTGTAAAAAAAAAAAGGGCAGAGAACTACCAACAAAAAAAAATCTAACCGTGCATAACTTGGTGACATCTCACACCAGCAACTTAATGACGTCCCACAGCCACTACCCCAGCAGCCCTATTAAATAAAAAGGCCGTAGCAACATTGGGAGGCTTGCAAGGGCTGCAGGCTTGAAATTTGCCGAGTTACATAGATATTAAATTAGAACAGGTCACGAGTTACTGGCTTGAGACCCAAACCCGTAAAACATTTTTTGAACGTTAGATGTGCGGCAGTGAACATGATCAATTAGTCAAACCAGTAGTTGCGGGTGTAGATGGAGCCAATGGAAACAGAGATTGTCATCAATTAATCACAGAAAAATGGAGGTTGCATTTCAAAGTCTTATGGGGTTCAATTACGAGTTACGATTAGACCCACATTCCCGATAAAATGCAATATTGATAAAGCTGTAAATATGATATTCTATTACATGCAAGTTCCATTATACACATTGATTGCCGGGATCGATATAACACGGAAATTAAACATGAAATAAAGTATTTTATGTTGCCGATTTGTGCTATTTATTTTAATACCTAACATCACTTTCCTCTTTTCATATAAGTACAGTAGTGTGAGTATATTTGCTACGGATTGGACTTTACCCCCCTAGTGGGTCCTCTCTGGTACCCATTCGCTTCTTGGCTCCATTTGTGTGTTATAGGGTTGAACACCAGTGAATTTGTTGCAATTTAATAGCTAAATTGGAAAGCAGCAGTTACGGGCTTGACAGAACAAATGATTTGCCGCCGCAAAGTTCAGCGTTCCACGTCCCGTAGGCTTTTTTCGCTCCAAACCCACAGATCGGCAGCTGCTTGCTTTATAGGGCCAATTTATTAGCCATAAGTCTTACAGGCTACATTACGGGCTACGGTTTTACAAGTTAGGGGAATTTAATAGGGCTGCAGGTGTGGTGGTGGCTAGCCTGGATTTTCTAAAAACATATTAGGCAAGTGCCTAGTACTGCCTACATACAGGGGATGTCATGATTTTGCACTTAAAAGTGTACTTAGAACAGACTTTGCTCCTTGCAGGAAGAACTTGGGGATGGCTATAACCAAGATCCACTTTGATTGGCTAAATTGTGCAGCCTTATTAAATTGTGATTCGGCCAATTGAAAAGAGCTCTATATAAGCACATAGCATATTTTTTTTTACAGAAGTTTTTATTTAGTGAACTTTTATCCAAAAGCAAGGTCTTTACTAACTAAAAACTTTAGTAAAAAAAATATGCCCTGTGATTATATAGAGCCCTATTCAATTGGACAAATTGCAATTTAATAAGGCTGTTAATTTGGTATACACATGGGAGCTTCAGCACCATTGGCTATTCTCAGTCACATGTTAATTTGATCCTCATTTTGCAAACCAAAGGAATATGCACGTTTTCCATGTGTACCCTTTTCTTTACTTTCAAAAGTGACAAGAATAATGAAGAGTCCAAGATCTGGCACAGTAACTGAAAAACATATTATATTCCTAGAAGAATATATATATAGAGTATACAGTACAAAAACAGAAAATGCTGTGCGTGTGTCTCATAATACAAGATTATAAAGCTAAATACAGTGGTGGTTTATTAAGTTTTAAGTCTCCACTCATTAATGTTATTAAAATGTGCTAATTATGTAAATCAGGTATTATCTGTATTTGAAGTAATCATTGCGATTCACAGTAAACCCAAATAATATATAATTGAACAATATGTATTCCAATAATTTGCATTTATTTAAACAAAGTATTATGACATTAAAGGCAGGACTTCCAGAAGGCAGGCTATCAAGATGACCTCATTCTTACACTCTGCCACTTGTGACCAGTACAATCCTCATGTGGAAAGGATTACCATTATTTATTGGATTCCAGCAACACATTTCCCCAGATGCCAATTATGCCATTGTGGCCTACTCAATGCAGAACCACTTTGCTCACCATCATTTTGGCTCTTCTACACAGCTATTATCATATTGCGTTGCAACTGACACAGGCACTTGCCTGGTCTACACAGCCTTGGATCCAGGAAGGGTTACAGCTGCTTCACCTACCACTAATTCAGGGGAAGCCTGGACTAGGAAAACCTCTAAAGAGAGTAGTCCACACTAAATAAACCTCACACCATGCCGTGCCTGAATCTTAACGGTGATCAGCAATCAAGGGGTTAGTGAGGACAGATTTCAGTGCTTTAATATATCATATCAATTCCTCTTTATTAGAAACCTGAATAACTATTAATATCTGCAGCAGTATAGTGAGCAACAACACAGCATTTATACTGTAACTGGACCACTACCATACAAGAGACATATACGTGTATTATTTGCTGGATTCTTCTTAAATTAAATAAGCATTCATTGCTCCTGTTATTGCTGTAAGTATATAAGTTTGTAGTGATATCACTTATTCCTTTAAATGTGTGTATGTGTATTTGTGGGTAGCATGAGTTCTGAGCGCACTAGATGTGAGCAACGCCATGTGAACACTGACAAATGCACACACCAACAGCCGCGTGCCTGACAAATGTGCGCACCAACACCAGGTACCATCTGACAAACCCACAGGCACAGCATAATCCCACGGAGCCAGGAAAAGCTGCGGGAGAGGGCTGCGGGGTTCAGGTAGCGGGTCCCAGGTAGGGCACTTAGGGGCATGATGGGCACAAGATCCAGCAGTGGTGACAACTCAGGAGGGGTCAGGTAATTACCCCAATCAGCAGGTGCAGATCATGTTGTGCGGAATGACCATCACCTTTACCCTCACTACCAGACATTGTGGCACCTTGTCTCACCCTGCTTGTCCCAGCTCCGGGGGATCATGCTGTGCCTGGGGGTGTCTCAGATGGTAATCAAATCTGTTATTGTGGCTGTCAGCTATGGGGGCGCATTGGTGTTGGTGCGCACATTTGTCAGGCGCGCTGCTGTTGGTGTGTGCATTTGTCGGCGCGCACATGGTTTCGCGCACCGCTAGTGCGCTCAGAAGTCGGGATGCCGTATTTGTGCACAACATCATCTCTTACTGAACTTCAAGCTCTATCATTAAAGGGCCATTAACCTCACTGTAAGTGCTATTCGTGGTGTGAAAAAGCACAAGATTGGATGTTAAAATTATCTATTTTTTTTAAATACACTTATACCATCTAAACAAATCTAAAGTTTTAAATGTATGTTTACATACAAGTCTATCCTGCCTACCAAATGTTGCATGAGTAATAACAGACTGCCGAATGCATGTGCATGATTCTCTATGTGAAATGCTTTGATTGATAGCTTTCCTCTGGACTCAGTTTTAACTGCACTGATTGGTTAACCCATAACGTTCCTGTTTAGGTGAGTCCAGTTTTCAATGCCTGCACACATAGGTTTTTTAAGGGTTATTCTTTTGTTTTGTTTTGATCACTACATGGAGTACTAGAGCAGACCACTGACTTTCCTACATAGGACTGCATTGCTCAAATTCCAAGGAAGCAAGAGAGCAGAAACCTGATTTTTTACAAGAAATAAATAAATCCATTACAAGGTCTGTTCCCTTCAAACTGGAAATGTAAGCAGTCTGACTAAAACATTACCATCGACTTGAATGGTGAACATCCCTGCAACCTGATTGGTTGCAGTAATGCAGCAGCATGTAGCTAGTCTGTTATAAAAGTAAGCACAGATTTTATTGTATTTTATTTCTCAGTGAAAAATGCGCGTATTTCAAAAATTCAAAAAGCATTTCAACATGCTGTTAGGAGATTTTTACTGTCATGTAGTTCGAACTGTGCTGAATTAAGTAGCCCTTTAAGTAATTTCATTGTTTCTAATTGTTTTTTTATTAAACCACATAGTGTCACTTTTTTATTGGAGTAAAAAATGTTCTAAGTGACAATCTACTAACAAAGAAGTATTTGTATGTGATACATTTAAGGGAAACTAAACTCAACTTTATGCAACTGGTATTGATAAAAAATATCAGATTTTATAATATTTTAATGGTATGATGATGAATTACAAAGGAAAGTACAAAATGCAAAGACACCTAGTTAACATATTTATGTAAAACAAAAGAGTTCATTTTAACATAAATTAAATAAAAAGTCTCTGTACTCTCCTAATAAGTTTATCTTACATGATTAATTGTTAATCACAGTGGGGGGTGCTAGAGTACGTGAGCATGCCCAGTTGTTAGATATATACATGTAGATTAGAATGATGATACAGTCTTAAAATACAAGGACATCAAGGCCTTACAATTATCCTGCTCAATATGTATACAGTTGAAGGGGGGGGGGGGGGGAGGGGGGGAGTATTTGATCCCCTGCTGATTTTGAACTTTTGTCCACTGACAGAGAAATGACCAGTCTATAATTTTAATGGTAGGTGTGAGAGACAGAATAACAAAAACCAACAAGAAAAACGCATGTCAGAAAAGTTATAAATTGATTTGCAGGTCTGTGAGGGAAATACGTTTTTGATCCTCTATCAATCAGCAAGCTTTCTGGCTTCCAGGTGTCTTTTATACAGGTAATGATCGCGAGATTAGGAGCACTCTCTTAAAGGGAGTGCTCCTAATCTTAGCTCGTTACCTGTATAAAAGACAACTATCCACAGAAGCAATCAATCAATCAGATTCCAAGCTCTCCACCATGGCCAAGACCAAAGAACTGTCCAAGGATGTCAGGGACTAGATTGTAGACCTACACAAGGCTGGAATGGGCTACAAGACCATCACCAAGCAGCTTTGTGAGAAGGTGACAACAGTTGGTGCGATTATTCGCAAACGGAAGAAACACAAAATAACTGTCAGCCTCCATCAATCTGATGCTCCATGCAAGGTCTTACCTCGTGGAATTTCAATGATCATGAGAATGGTGAGAAATCAGCCAGAACTACACGGGAGGATCTTGTTAATGATCTCAAGACAGCTGGGACCATAGTCACCAATAAAACAATTGGTAACACACTACGCTCTAAAGGACTGAAATCCTGCAGTGCCCGCAAGGTCCCCTTCTCAAGAAAGCACATGCACAGGCCTGTCTGAAGTTTGCCAATGAATATTTGAATGATTCAAAGGAGAACTGGGTGAAAGCGTTGTGGTCACCAAAATTGAGCTTCAACTCAACTAATTGTGTTTGGAGGAGCAGGAATGCTGCCTATAACCCCAAGAACACCATCCCCACCGTCAAACATGGAGGTGGATACATTATGCTTTGGGGGTGTATCTCTGCTAAGGGAACAGGACAACTGCACTGTATCAAAGGGACGATGGACAGGGCCATGTACCGTCAAATCTCTCAGCCAGGCCATTGAAAATGGGTCGTGGATGGGTATTCCAGCATGATAATCACCCAAAACACACAGCCAAGGCAACAAAGGAGTGGCTCAAGAAGAAGCACCTTAAGGTCCTGGAGTGGCTCAGCCAGTCTCCAGACCTTAATCCCATAGAAAATCTGTGGAGGGAGCTGAAGGTTCAAGTTGCCGAACATCAGCCTCAAAACCTTAATGACTTGGAGAGGATCTACAAAGAGGAGTGGGACAAAATCCCTCCTGAGATGTGTGCAAACCTGGTGGCCAACTACAAGAAACGTCTGACCTCTGTGATTGCCAACAAGGGTTTTGCCACCAAGTACTAAGTTGAAGGGTTCAAATACTTATTTCCCTCATTGACCTGCATATCAATGTATAACTTGCGTTATACATTGCGTTTTTCTTGGATTTTTTTTGTTATTCTGTCTCACTGTTAAAATACACCTACCATTAAAATCAGCAGGAGATTAAATACTTTTTCCCCCCAATGTAGATCTACCAGCAGGACATACTCATTAGGGGAGTGGTGTGACTTTTAATTTAATCTTTAATTTTAAGCTCCATTATCCACTCAAAATTGTGTTCTTTGTTCCTTTAACAAAATAAATTGTATCACTGAAAGTCAAATATAAATCATCTGAGCAAACTGATATCAAATATGTAAATATGTACACATTTATAAGACCAAAATAAGCCAAACTGTCAAGAGTAAAACTGATTTTCTTTTAACATCCTATGCTTAAAGGTATATCTACGATTATGAGTGCATCTGATAGAGGAGAATTAGTAGTGTTTTTTTGCATGAAACTTTTTTTGCATGACAAAATACCAAAATAAACATTTAAACACTTACCTTGAAGTTATAAAAATGTCTTGTCATTTCTGCCAGTTGAACTTTAGAGTAAACACCCATTTCAAACTCTGGCTAAATTAGCATAAAATTCATAATTCATTTTGGTAAATCAGTAGAAAGCTGAGGCAGCTGAAACATTTGTATCAAACTGCGGGTTTCCTGTGTTGCAAAGCAGCCTGAGATATGTATATATGTATATGTATGTATGTATGTATGCTGCTGTTTTTTTTTTCTTCCACTCTCTGTTTGGCAGAGCTAAGCAGTAGCTGAGACTACTGGTGTCATTACCATACCTGCAGATTGTCCATTCCTTGCATCAACTACTGCTTAAGTTTTTTCTTCTTCTTCTTGCAGCAGCTGAGCTTACTTGTCTCATTACCACACCTGCAGGTTCTCCACTCTCTGCCTCAACTCTCTCTTCTCTCGTCAGTACTGTGAAGCTGCCCCACCCAACAATCAATACTGCAGCTGCACTTCCCTTTGTAGGTTAAAGGTTCAAATCTGTCTCTGGCTGCTCTTCTGCTAAGTACCTTATTTATGGAACCTCCCTGATGGTGTGCAAATCAGGATTTCACTTTGCTCCACATAACTCTGTAAGTAGACTGAACTTTTTAATAAAATACATATCCTTATGCAAATTAGTAGCTGTCTGTTAGGAGATATTTTGAACCCAGGAAAAATGTATATACCTTTAAAGAATTGCTGTGACCAATTTTCTACATAGTATTTTATATAAATAAACATGATAAAGGGCATGTTTGAAATGCGGTAAACATGGTAAATATTATATATAGCATCATTCACTGATTGCATATACATTAAATAAATTGGTTTTCACAATACAATAATCTGTAATGATTTTCAAATCTGAAATTTAAATTGCTAATTTTAAAATGTGCTCCATAGTTTACATGGTCACACTATGTAAGGACATTTAAAAAGCCCACACCAGCATTTATGTCTTACAAATTGCAAATCTTAGACAATTTAAAAACAGTGGACAGGTCTTATTTAACAGGAATACCTATCCACTAAACATTATTGATATCATGTTCATGTTAAATAAGAAACACAAGTTCATTGTAAGAAACTAACAGAATATACATGTTACCAGAAAATATTTACTGATTAAATAGTCATCAAATATATAGGTGCCCCCCAGGGCAATAAAACCTCACAAATTGGCTCCCCCTGAAAATAATGGTAACTAATTTCCACTAAGTGAATAGATCTTATAAGACATGTAAGCTCAGGTATGTAAGCTCAGGACACATTACTATTATTGATAACGTGTGGGTATAGTTCCTACCATTTTTTTATAGATCTTGTGCCTAGTAGCCAAATAAATTATAGATAAGATATTCATTCCCCACCTGTCCTTTTTTTATTCCATCCAACTTGAGAAATACAGCATTAAAGGACCATTGTGATCATAATTTTAATATATACTCCGTTGAAGGACATCACTTTAAATAGGCCGCATGTTTTTAGGATATAAAAAAATAATGGGGCATGTCCTAGCACCACAGCGGACGGATGCAATTAGAGCTCCTTCAAAGGATACCTGCATTTAAATTAAAAAATCCTAACATTTAAAAAAATACATTTTACATGGCCTATATATGCTTTTTGGCAGCTGTGTCTTCGAAAGATCGCACAGTGTCCGATCCACGGCGCTTAAGAATCAAGGCCCACACCATCAACAGGAAACTGGCGCAATCTGGTTTTCCCCAACTGGCGACATACCAGCTTGCTCTGAGAGCTTTGTAGTGCCCTATGGGTCTGGATGCACTGGTGTTGTTTCTCCTGAGGAGCCTCAAGAGACCAGAAGGAGCTGGCACAACGAAGAAAAGAAGTCTCGATTTTGGAAAATGCACATGTGCTCTGTCGGCCCTGTGGCCCTGATTTCGGATCTAGGCCAACTGCAATTTGGGAAAAAAATTGCCTGCACTGGTTGACGGATTTAGACGCTCGCTTCCTGATCCTACCTTCCTTCAGCAGTAACTGCTGTGCCACCGTCTTCAACAGAGCAAAAGGGTGGAGATAAGTATAGACCTGACGGGACAAATTCTGACTATAGACTCCACAACTTGTGCTAACATCTATAAACACTGGACATTAATAAGCCCTAAGGGCCTTAATCAAACTCAGCAAAACCAAGACAGGACAGTCTTAAAAGGAGAAAAAGAGACCTAAGATTGAGAAATCGAGCCAAATAATATATGCTGTGTGAGCCTCAGTATGGTAGGCCAGGGCTTGTGTGTTCCATGGATCATTAGCCTGCACCAAGCGAATAGAGAAAAATCATCTGCTCCTTGGCTTTACTCCCTTCATACTGTGTCATCTCCTCAACTTGTCTGGACTGTTAAGGGTAAAATATGCTATAGTTATAAGAAATATAAAGTGTCTTCTACCACTCACTCTCCCATTTGCACAATTCATAACATATCCAATTCATTATTGATGCGCATAAGATTTTATTATGATTATCGTTAGTTGTAAAGCACCAACGTATTCTGTAGCGCTATACAGGGGTTAAATACATGGCAAAAACAAAATTAACACTTTATAAAGAATAGAGGGCCCTGTTTTTGAGCTGAAAAATCAAATGTATATAGTGCATGTTTCCAATGCACTGACACAAGATTGAAAACCCACAAACTTACAATCTAAAGGATTTTGCAAACTATACAGTGGCCTACTCCCTTAAACCATAACAATCTGAGACACAGCAGACATAAATGGAATCTGTCTATTGGTGAATATCTACCCATTAAACTTTTTTTTCTGAAAACACAGCAATACAAGAAATGTGGATAATTTGAGGTAAGTCTTCCCAGTTTCTGCCACAATACAGGCCTTCTTGTAGCCAGCAATACACATGTCTTTCCTAAACCTATTAAGAGACACACTGCCATCTTGTGGACATTAAGTATCTATACAAGAGAAACAACAAAACTGAAACTTACAATGCAAATTCTGTGATATTCTTTAAGAAGACACACTCACAAAAGTCACATCTAAAGAAACTATAAAGGAAAAGTGGCAAGTAAATTTACTTCACCTTTACAAATATCCTTGTCACAGTTTTAACATGTAAAGAAACCCACCCCCACAAAGGGACAATTGAAGCAATAAGTGGCAACCTTAAGAGACACCACAATTTAAATAAAATTAAAATTAAAATAGATGGCAGGAGTACCGCAAAAGAGATCCAAGACTACTACACTACAAAATAGATAATGCACCCCCCTCAGCCTCCCTCTACCCCATCTAAACAATCATTTAAAAGTAGCTAAGAGTCCTCTGTTCCTAGTACTAAAGCAGACATAAAATAATTGAAATAATTAATTTTCTCCTTCAGATCAGAAATTAAAGCTGAAGTACAGAAATAAAGGCAGTGGATACAAAAGTTTTCAGAACTAGAGTATAAATAATACAGCCTGCTCAAGTCACCTACATAACTGGAAGAAGACCATGTTTATAGAGTTATAAAAACAACTCAAAACTCTACAGGAAGATCATGAAAATAGATCAAGAAGACTGTATATATATATATATATATATATATATATATATATATATATATATATATATATATATATATATGCAATTTACCAGTCTCAGTACTTTATCTATCACTAAATATTAAAGACTTATGTGCCAATCTCCTACCAGAATTGAGTGAAAAAGAATTTATAATAGACAGTATTCATAGAGCTTTAAGAGCTCCACATACTCTAATTAGAGACCATGAGACTTGATCACTAGATTCCACTACTTTTCTACAAAGGATTTATTTATGAGCACCAAAGCAAGGCATCCTTGAGATTGAGGGATGTCAATCAGCTTTCTTTTTTAAACTATCACCCACTACTTTATACAAAAGAAGACTTTTGAAACCATTCTTGTAATTACAGTACAGTTCTATGTACTAAACAAAACAAAGTATGCAGAAAACTCCATGGACTGTTATTAGTCTTGAAAGACTAAGCAGATAACTAGTTAAAAGAAAATCCAATTTACAGATAAAAAATGGTTTCATTGTTTGATATCAAATATCCCAAAATAGCCTTAATATTGCAAATCTAGATTATATTGAAACATTTCTATTATCATTTTTTCAAAATGTATTGTAATTGAAGGATACAGGAGATGTGGAAAGAAGAGAAGGGAGAAGGTCAAGATCGTTATATGCCGCATACATAAAATGTTCCACTGTTTATAAACATGTTATTTTATTACAACTACCCAAAGAACCGCCTCAGTAACAAATATTAGGATTCAACTTGGTTCACTATAAATGGAAGAGAACAGCGTTTGCTCTCCTCTTCTGAGTTATTTTTACTATTTTTTTATCTTAAAAATATTCCAGTCTATTAACTCCTTTATAGTCATGTAAGCTTGACAAGCTGTAAGTTCAGTTAATAATATATATATATATATATATATATATATATATATATATATATATACATACATACAAACATATACATAACTTTGTTATTATTTATTAATCTTTTCCCTCCTTCCTTATCTCTATCCTTATCCAACATGAAATCCTTCCTATATTTAACAAAGGAGCATTGTTAACTACGTGCTGAAAAAACATTGCTTCCCCTGCTGATGCTCTGTGCCAAACATTTTTAGCCAATAGTCAGGTTGGCATAAAGAGGGGTGAGCCTCAAAATGATAATTGTTACGACCTCGAGGCGAGGGGATCAGTGCATCCCTAATTCTCCTACTGTAGCTTATAGGAGCGGGTTGTGACTTTATTCACATCAGGACATCGGTCATGGAGAAACAGGAAAAATCAGATGAGCAACACCATTTCTTAGTTCAGAGCAGACTAAGACTTTATTCTTGTTTGCATTTCACAGATATATCAAACACAACAGACTTTCCCCACATAAATTCCTCCCTGTTAGATGGGGTCTGGATTCTTAATGTGACCTCCTCATCCCATCATCAGGCCATAAACCCCCTCCCATCACCAGATACACAAGAGCTAGGGTTATCTGGTTAGGTCAGTAATATCCCAGATATGTGCTTTGCTGTTAGGTGAAGTGTAACACTTTAGGACTATCTGAGGCCAGTGAGTGTATGCCCGGCAGCTCTCAGGGTCATATAAATTCTTGTAAAAACGTAACCCATAAAAACAATAAGAGACTACTTTCAATTAAATTTAGGAGTAGAGGTAGAACAAATGGGAGTTTTGGTAGCACACAAAGCGGCCATGAGATAAATGTGCATTCAACTGTGATCTGCCGAAAAATTATTGGAAATTAAGCAAGTTAATAAACTTAATGAAATGATGGCAAATATACAAAAATTAATTACTCACAAATCCCCAAAAACCTATGAGGAAATTCTTAGCCCTAAGCGTAAACTCAATAAGATACTGAAGAGAAAGTTCATAACAACATAATCAGGGTAAGTTCTTAAATTGGTCTGTAAACCTAGACAACAAAAATAAGCATCTGTTATTTCTAAAATAAAAAATAATCATGGGTCTTATACCCATCAACCACCACAAATTAATGATACCTTTGCAAAGTTCTATACTGGACTGCATCCAGCAAAACCTCACTAGGGCTCTGCTGGACATCAATCAACAAAGACTTAAAGTTTCCACAAATAAACAAGAACACTTTGGTTACTCTTAACAACCCAATCACATTTGATTAAATCAAATAAGTGATAATATCAACAGATTGCCATAAAGCACCTGGGCCAGATGGGTTTAGAAATTTCTATTACAAGTTTTACACATTCTTTTGACCCAACTTTAAACAATTTTTAATGACACAAGTCAGATGTGCCAATAAAACTGGAACTATTAGACGCTAAAATCATACTCATACATATAGAAGGAAAAGATTCTACTCAATGTCAAACTTACAGACCAATCTCACTGATAAATTATGGCATTAAAATATATTCAAAGAAGCTGGCCAATAGATTAGTATCTCTCCTCTCAAAAATGATTCAACCTGACCAAGTAGGTTTTATACCGGGTAGATAGGCACCTGATAATACCAGAAAAACGTTTGTCCTTATGGATGTAGAATTTAAGGGGAAAAAACAATCTAATACTGTTTGTTTTTGGATGCTGAAAAAAACTTTTTGATAGACTGGGCACATATGTTTAAAACCTTACACAAATGTGGCCGTAATGCATTTTTGAAGAGCATTTTGGCTATATAATCTATTCCCAGAGCGTACATATATCTTACCAAGGGTTTTGCTCACAACTTTTCAACATTACAAGAGGAACTAGACAAGGTTGCCCCCTCTCGCCTCTAATTTTCGCACTATGAATTGAACCGCATGCCATCGTGATAAGAAAATGCACAAATATTACAGAAGTAAAAAGTAGAGGATAAAGAATATAAACTAAGCCTTATCGCAGATGACATATTTATAACAATTACAAAACCAATAATCAGCCTGCCCAATTTAATAGACATACTATAGAAATTTGGAAACATCTCAGGATTCGAAGAAAAATAAAAGTGAAGCACTGAACATTTCATTACCAATGAAGACTGAAAAACTATTTGCACCAAATTTATATTTTAAATGGGCACAAAACCATAATAAATACTTAGGCATTTTTTATCACAAAATTATCCAGACTGGCTTAAAATGTAAATTAACCAAGTATTTTAAAAAGCTTATTTCATAATCTGTACAACTGGCCCTCATATAAAATATCTTGGTTAGGAAGGATTTATGCAGTGAAAATGAACACAGTCCAAAAGCTGATATACTTAATTTGCAAAAGCAATTAAAATAGATGAAGATTCTAAAGCCTTGATTCAATTGAGCTATTGTTGTGTACGGGAGCCCGTAATGGAGGCTGTAAACTAAGGGTAAGAGCTGAAAATCCCTGCGGTTGTTACAACCGTAACTTACACCCCACATGACATATATCAAGTACTAGGGGAAAACTTTATTTTCTGTTGTTCAGTCCTTTAGTCGCGTCTGACTCTCTGTGACTATGGACTGCAGCACACTTACTTATGTCTCTTTCAGTGATTATCCACAAGGTTTGCATGGCAAAAATACTGAGAGGATTGCCAGATCATTCTCCAGTGGTATTGCATAGTAACTAGGGCTCATTACTTCACTGATATAGGAATGTGACACAAACGTGATGCATGTGGATGTCCCAAAACCCCAACCATTGAAAACAAATTGACACTGTGATAACAGTATAACACTTTATTTCATACATAGAGCACAATAAGAAATAGCGATTAATAGTCTATATTTAAGCTAACAATCTTGTCTTACATATCTAGATATATTATAGCTTTAATATTGTGGGAGCTGCATGTTAAGAGGGGTTGTCATTGAAGGAATGTCTACCTGAGAGGCACTGGGAATATCTTATAATTACATATTTTATTTGACAATGTATGCAGATGCAGAAGATGCTTTCGTGGACCTGAATTGTGCCTAAAACAAAACAATACAAAAAAAGAAAAGGCACCTGCAAAAAATGACACTAAAAAAAGATAGGGACTGCAGCATCTCTTCTCAACAGCATTCCTCAGGGACTATCAATTGGTGAAATGTTAAACAGAACCCCACGTGTCTATAGAGAAGAGGATCATGGACCATGTGATGGGAGGTAGCAATTTGCGTACAAAGTATCACCATCACATGCGACATGATCCTATACTCTGTAGCAAGGCTAGATTACGTTACCATTTGGACCTATAGATTGTCACTGAGGAGTGCTGTTGAGAGAGCAAACAAATATGTGCAGCCTCTATATCCTCCTCTGCCTTGCATAAGGGCCCCAATCCCCCATGGGAGGCCTCTGTCTTCTTGGTGGTGGTGGTGGGGGGGGGGGGGTGCAGGGGTAGACATTACCCCAGGAGGCAGTGGAAATGCAGTGGCGGCGGTGGTTGTGGAGGCATGGCGGGAGTAGAGGAACATCTGTGCTGTGAGTGTCCGGGGGATGCAAACGGGATGAAGGAGGTGGGGCTGGGGTCAAGAGCGTGTCACATGGTGTCTGCGGTGACTTGCTGGATTGCGCTCTGGTCCGCCCCTATCCTGAGCAGCCCGGCAAGGTAAGATTCTGTCATCAGATGGGGGCTCCTCTCCTTCCTATTGCGCTTGGCCAGGCTGCTCATGCCCTCTGTGTGATTAGTGGAAATGCTGGCCTGGATCCCCTGCAGACACTCCAGTTCCTGATGCATGATGGCCAGCACCTGCCTTGGTGGGGGGGATGGAGGTTCGTGGGGGGGGGCGGGGCATTGCTGGTTAAGGAGGTGGCGGTGGTGGAGGTGGTGGCCTAGTGGGGAGGGGCTGTAGCCCAGCTGGAGCCCTGCTTCATGATGGTGGCCAGTCTTATGCACTGATGAGGGGAGGAGGAGGCAAACCCTGCTCGTCCCTCCAGTAGGGCCCTGGTAATAAGATCAGTCTCTGGAGGCGGGGGAAGATGTCTTCCTCCTCAGAACCAGGGCCCTCGGCTCCTCTTGTGTCCTCCCCCCCTGTTCTGGTTCCTGCTGGGCAGGGGCTCAGTCTCTGAAGTCCTGCTCAGATAGAGTCAACGCCCCCGCCTCTTGCTCACCACTGGACCCAGACTTCCTGGAAGCTGAAAAATAGAAAAAAAGGTATATGTGTTAAGTATGATGTATAATACATTGTTTTGTGTTCATTTCTAACTATCTGACATCTAGCCTTGGACCTGGATGATTCTCTTAATTGCAACCATGAGTAGAGACAGGATTCCTGGAGAAGCAGACGTAAAATGCTTACGTCGGATTAGGTTCCTGATGACGTCACCAACCTGAAAGCACTAGATCCCCCAGCATACCCTGTCTACATGGAGGATTGCTACATGATACCCACTACTTGCATCCACATAGCTCCTTGGTATTGGGGTAAGTGGATCTTTGGTGGGACTAGTCCTAGCCAGATAGAGCAGACCTAGAGTTTCTAGGCAGATAGGAGATAAGCAGTGGGTCTCTATTTATCTCCACTGCACCTCAGTACAGGGCCACAGAGGTAGAATTTTCAAATCCCCTGTTGATTCCATACTTTCCCTTTATCAACAAAGGTGTTTACATATATCTTTTTTTCTGTGTATTATATACCTGTTAATATAGGTGGTTACTGATTTGGTGGTGATTGCACACAGTACTTGATCAATTTACACTGTGCTTGTATATGATTGTTCCTTATGTAGCTCCTAATCATTTCCTTTGTTAGGATCCGAACTGATATATTGTACGCTACTTATATATAAAAACATACATCATAGTGACTCATATTGATTTAGAGTCTCCAGTTTTCAAGTTACTAGTGTTCACCACATATGAGACAACACATTGTTTTAATCTATTATCTTTTCTGTACTATTCTTTTATGCTATACCAATAAAAGTTACTTTTTATTTAAATCAATATTTTATCTCTTTTTCTTTCTTGCCACCTACAGAAGTTGGTACTTTATATAGGAATCTGGTACCATTAGATTTAAAGGTGTACTCTTCTATCCATTCTCTTTTAAGCACTGATTTTTTACACTGCTGATGGTGTCCTATATGTGCCTACACATTATTATATCACTAGCGAATTGCCCGTCAAAAAATGACGGCAATGAAATTGTAAGGTAGCTAATGCTGTTTGGTGTATAATAATGAAAGATATAATACATTAATAAATGAATATCTAATGTTGTTTGGTGTGTAATAATGAAATATATAATACATTAATAAATGAATATACTTTACCTATTTTGAAGCATTGTGTTGAAGAGCTGTCAATGTGTTTTGAGGTTGCTGCAGCATTAGTGGTGTGGAGCTGCTGTGTAAGCGTGCTGAATGTGTGCAGTGTAATACTGTGCGTGCGCGAGACGAAACCGTTAGCGTAGTGGTGTACTTCCGCATTGGCGAAAAATGGCGGGTTATCTGTGGTATGCGTCTTTGCTGATTATCCGTCGGTGCTTCGTGGCTTTTTTCGAATTTCGTGTGGTGTTTTGCGAGTGTGTTGTGGTGTTTTACGTGTTGAGAGTGCTGTAGCCTCGTTTTTGTTTTGTTCATCTGCCATTTTTTCTCTCGCTTAGCGATTTTATTAGTGTCTAAAGTGTTTTATTTTTATTTAAATGAAGGTGTAACTTGGTTTTTTGAGGTGCTGGATGGTTCCTCTTGCTGTAGGTAATCTTTTTATGTGTGTGTTGTGTGTATTTATTGTGTTTTAAATGTTTGTATGTCGGTGTGTTGCGTCCGATGTTTGCGAGGTCGTAATGTCTGGTAACGTGTCTCGTATGGTGTTTGCGTGTGTAGCCTCGTTTTCGTTTTGTTCGGCGGCCATTTTTTCTCTCACTTAGCAAATTTTTTAGTGTCTAAACTCTTTTATTTTGAGTGAAATGAAGGTGTAAGTTGCATTTTTGAGGTCCTGGATGCTACCTCTTGCTGTAGGTAAGCTTTTTATGTATGTGCTGTGTGTATTTATTGTGTTTTGAATTTTGTAATGTTCGCAAGTTGCTTCTGAGTGTTGCAAGGCCGTAATGTGTGTTAACGTGTGTCGTATGTTGTTTGCGTTGCTCGAAAAAATTTATCGAGTGTCGTAATTGGTGTGTCGTGTTGTTTGCATTGCGACGTGAAGTTTGCGAGGGTCGCAGTTGCTGGCATGGAGCCGGCCCTCGCTTCGCGAGGTCCTCAGTTGCTGGCAAGGAGCACCTTCGGCGCTCCATGCCAGCAACTGAGGCCCTCGCCCAGTGCCCTCGCTTCGCAGCCGCAGGCCTCGCGCTTTATCCCAGCAACTGAGGCCCTTGCCCGCAGTCCTCGCACGCTCACAACGGCCCGCACGCTCACAACTATATATGTGATACCCTCTGGTATCTACGTAGTACTTCAATATCTTTTTGTCCCATCTAACTTTATTTTGGCACAACTAATTCCCATGGACTAATTCACTGATCACCCCCTTTTTTTTGCATCAAACTATGAGTAACTATCATTTGATAGATGTGATCTATTCTTTGGTTCTTAATCTTAATTGTTCTTGGCTCCTAATGCTATCTTGAATCCGACAGCGGTCTGTAACTGCATACGCTGCAGTGGGCACACCCATACATGTATTCTCTATTGGTTGATTACTTTTGTTGTGCCCAAGAATGATAGTGATTTGTCAGCTTCATGGATTTAATGACGAATGACTGATCCATCTATCCCTTGTTCTATAGAGCTGACATGTCAGTGTCCTTGTTGGTCATCATGTACATGTGTGATTTACATGTGGTGGCATGTTGGTGTATGTGATATTCACCTGACATGGAGGCTGGATCCTGCTGGCCACCAGGTCTGAAGCTCTAGCGGCGGGCACCAGGCTCAGAAGGTCCTTGGCCACCCTCTCACACTCATTATATTGCACAGTCACTTGGGAGCCATAACTTTGTACTATGGCTTGATTGGCCTCCTTGGCCATCATCCTCCTCACCTTGGCCCTGATGTCATAAAAAAACAAATTTTGGTGGACCCCTTTCCGCTGTGGCCATTCTCCTCATCCTCTCCTCCACCACTCCTCACCTCATCCTCCTCTCCTCTACCACTCCCCAGGGCCACCTCTCTCTACTCCTCGCCTCTTCTCTTCTCCTCCTCCCCATCTCTCAACTCCTCTCCCCTCCTCTCTCCTCCCTCCATAATTATCCCAAAAAAGTATATAAGGATGGATCAAAATAAGTATTTCTGTATGTAAAGTATCTCACAAAAGTGAGTACAACCCTCACAATTGTATAACTATTTAATTATATCTTTTCATGTGACAACACTGAAGAAATGACACTCTGCTACAATGTAAAGTAGTAAGTGTACAGCCTGTATAACAGTGGGAAAATGTGCTGTCCCCTCAAAATAACTCAACACGCAGCCATTAATGTCTAAACCGTTGGCAACAAACGTGAGTACACCCCTATGTAGAAATGGCCAAATTGGGCCCCAAGTGTCAATATTTTGTGTGGCCACCATTATTTTCCAGCACTGCCTTAACCCTCATGGGCATGGAGTTCACCAGAGCTTCACAGGTTGCCACTGGAGTCCTCTTCCACTCCTCTTCCAGACCTTGCACTCCCCCACCTTCCATTTGAGGATGCTCCACAGATGCTCAATAGGGTTTAGGTCTGGAGACATGCTTGGCCAGTCCATCACCTTTACCTTCAGCTTCTTTAGCAAGGCAGTGGTTCGTTATCATGTTTTAATACTGCCCTGCGGCCCAGTCTCTGAAGGTAGGGGATCATGCTCTGTTTCAGTATGTCACAGTACATGTTGGCATTCATGGTTCCCTCAATGAACTGTAGCTCCCCAGTGCCGACAGCACTCATGCAGGCCCAGACCATACACATATACACATATGTCTATATGTGTATATATGTTTTCTATAATATGATGTGTTGATTCCCACTTTATGCATTTACCTGATGATGTCAGATGCTGCCTCCACTCTCTATGCATCGCTGTTTACATTCAAACTGAGGGTTTAATCTCATATCAGTGTTTTTGTGTTCTTTGTGCCTTGTCATTTAGGTATTAATATACTTTTGGTGGTGGAAGTGTCATTGTCTGGGCCTGCATGAGTCCTGCCGGCACTGGGGAGCTACAGTTCATTGAGGGAACCATGAATGCCAACATGTACTGTGACATAATGAAGCAGAGCATGATCCCCTCCCTTCGGATACTAGGCAACAGGGCAGTATTCCAACATAATAACGACCCCAAACACACCTCCAAAACGACCACTGCTTTGCTAAAGAAGTTGAAGATAAAGGTGATGGACTGGCCAAGCATGTCTCCAAATCTAAACACTATTGAGCATGTGTGGGGCATCCTCAAACGGAAAATGGGAAAGTGCAAGGTCTCTAACAACTATTAGCTCTGTGATGTCATCATGGATGAGTGGAAGAGGACTCCAATGGCAACCTGCGAAACTCTGATGAACTCTATGCTCATGATGGTTAAGGCAGTGCTTGAAAATAATGGTGGCCACAAAATATTTTGGCGCTTATTGCGAGCCTCTCCTGTCGTGTACTTTTGTATATGTATGTGTAGTTAGGTAATAATTAATGATTTATTCAATAAATTAATTAAGTAATAATTAATAATTTATTCAATAAATTAATATACTTTAATTATTTATATTTGATATATGCAATGAGCAATAGGCTGAAGAGCTAACAATCTGTTTGTATTTTGCGTCTGCATAGAATATACATTTTGAGTGTTAGTGCCCTGTTTATAAAGTGTAATGAATGTTTGAACTGTGTAAATAGGCTGCGTGCGCGAGGTAAAGCTGTTTTTTTTAAAGCCGGTTTATTGTGTAATGCGGCATTGTATAGTCGTAATGTTATTAATGTGTTACGCGTCTCGTGAGCATTTTCCGGCTTTTGAAAGTTGTAGGTCGTAGTGTGATGTGTAAAGTACTATGCGTTTTGCAGTGTTTTGCACGGTCCATGGTTGTGTAGCCTCATTTTCTTTTTTTTCGTTGGCTATTTTTTTCCTTGCTTAGGTGATTTTCGTGTGGTGAAATTCATCTAAATCAAGTTAAATTCACTTTCCAGCTCACTCACAGAGTCCTGGCTATTGCCCCATGCTGTCTGTGATGTTTTTGTAATTTTTTTAGGTATAGTTATTGTGTTTTTTTCTGGTTTTTGGTTCGGCCGCTAATCTCGTATTTTTTGCGTTTCGTATCTTTTTTTTGCTAAGTCCCGCTAAGTGCTTCAAGTTTAATGGCTCGCCTCGCTACAACACAGTCAACGCATGGGCGGGTGGAACGTAACTTTATAATCTCTCTCTCTGTCAATCATCTTCGGCTAGCCTGCTTTCTATTGGCTGAGAGGCCTGTGTCTCTCTCCCTAATTACGGGATTGGATTATAACTGTGGACCGCATCTAGTCCAGCCTACTGGCAGCTTGCAGGCACGGGAAGGGTTTACGTTCTTGAGGCGTGGCCTGTAACTTGCGGCCTTGATTAATTGAATCGCTCTGTAATTGTAAAAAAGTCTCAAGCCCTCATACATACTCGTCATATTTTTGACCGAAACTTTATAGTTTTTTCAGTTGTGGGTCAGACTTAACGTGTTACTTTAATTAATTTGCGCTCGTAATGTTTGAGCTGTGCTAAAACCAATGGAGTTATAATCCAGAAGTTGCAGCTTTGACTATGTGTCAATTTTAGGAGTGGTTTTAAGTGTGTATAAATTTACAATCTGGGCAATAGAATAGGGCCCGCTGTTTGCTTTAAAGAAAAAAAGGAAGTTTAGCAATCCCAGACCTCATGGCATAATACAAAGCAACTAGAGTAGCAGAGCTGACCAGATGATATGTCAAAGAAACACCGCCATTCTGAGCGTAAATTAAAATAACAATCCTTAAAGAACAAAATATTTTGATACAAGTGTTGTGGAACAGCCTACATATTTTACATTCTTTAACAATATGGAAACAAATTAACAAAAGGGCACATCTTTTAAAGGTATATATAAGTTTCCTGGAGCATAAGTGAAGAGGGAGAAGGAGAGAGGGAGAGTGTGAGAAAAAAAAGAGAGAGAGATAAAAAAAAAACACAGCACTAGCAGCGTTAGTTGAGTCAGTGAACTGATAAACTGAAGGGATGGTAATCACATATGAATGTGCTGCACAGAGAGAGAAACAAAAAACACACAACCAGAAGCGTTAGTTGAGGCAGGTAACTGACAAACTGAAGGGATGGTAACCAAGTGTGAATGTGCTGCACATTGAGACTCTTATATGAAAATACATAGCAACCATCTAACACATCTAACATGGTTCCACACTACGTATCCCAGGCTGCTATACAGCACAAGCAAATGTATCAGCTGCCTGAGCCTCCTCCTGATTGTCCAAAATGAATTATGAATGTTATGCTAATTTACAACCTTATTAAATTGTGATTTATGTAAATTTAAAAGGGCTCTATTTAAGGACACAGCATATTTTTTTACAGAAGTTTTTAGTTAGTGAACTTCTATCCAAAAGCAAGGTCTTCACTAACTAAAAACTTCTGTAAATAAAATATGCTGTGTGCTTAAATAGAGCCATTTTAAATTTACTGAATCGCAATTTAATAAGGCTGTTAGCCTTTGTACACCATTACAGCCTTATTAAATTGCGATTCGGCAACTTGAAAAGGGCTCTATTTAAGCACATAGCATATTTTTTTTTACAAAAGTTTTTAGTTAGTGAATACCTTGCTTTTGGATAAAAGTTCACTAACTAAAAACTTCTGTAAAAAATATATGCTATGTGCTTAAATAGAGCCCTTTTCAATTTGCTGAATCGCAATTTAATAAGGCTGTTAGTTCTTAATATTGTGTATTGCCCCCTTTAGCATCAATGACAGCGTGCAGTCTTTTGTAATAGTTATCCATGATACCCCTTTGCACAAGATTCCCAGTGCCTTTAGAGTCCCCCCTTCCCCCAAAACTTCAGTGAGCCACCACCATGCTTCACAGTTGGGATGGTATTTTTTTTACTATAGGCCTTGTTGACCCCTCTCCAAACATAGCGCTTATGGTTGTGACCATAAAGCTCTATTTTGGTCTAGGCTATTTTGCTATGAGGCATGTCAAGGTGTTGTCAGGCATATTGTAACCAGGCTTTTTTGTGGCATTGGCGCAGTAAAGGCTTCTTTCTGGCAACTCAACCTTGCAGCTAATTTTTGTTCAAGTATCGTCGTATTGTACTCCCTGAAAACACCACACCATCTTTTTCCAGACCTCCTGTGGTTACATGTGGGTTTTTCTTTGTATTCTGAACAATTATTCTAGCAGTTGTGGCTGAAATCTTTCTTGGTCTACCTGATCTTGGCTTGGTATCAAGAGATCCCCAAATTTTCCACTTCTTAATAAGTGACTGAACAGTACTGACTGTCATTTTCAAGGCTTTGGATACATTTTTATATCCTTTTCCATCTTTATGAAGTTCCATTGCCTTGTTACTCAGGTCTTTTATCAGTTCTTTCCTGCTTCCCATGGCTCAGTATTTAGTCTGCTCAGTGCATCCATGTGAGAGCTAACAAACTTATTGACTATTTGTACACAGACACTAATTGCAATTTAAAAAGCCACAGGTGTGGGAAATTAACCTTTAATTGCCATTTTAACCTGTGTGTGTCA
Organism: Discoglossus pictus; assembly: GCA_027410445.1. Lineage (NCBI taxonomy): Eukaryota > Metazoa > Chordata > Amphibia > Anura > Alytidae > Discoglossus > Discoglossus pictus. The sequence goes on along the minus strand of CM050164.1, from coordinate 81,174,053 downwards.
CCTTGTGTGTCTGTAAAAAGGCCAAACATTCAAGGGTATATACACTTTTGATCAGGGCCATTTGGGTGATTTCTGTTATCATTATGAACTGAAAAAGAGCCAAATAACTATGTGGTAATAAATGGCTTCATATGATCACTATTGTTCAATAAAATATTTTTTTTTGCATGATCAGTCATCTTTGCAAAATAAATGCTAACATTTCACAACTTCGGCCAGGGTACACAAACTTTTGAGCACAACTCATTCTCTATGATTATCTGATAGACCAAAACATAGTAGCCAAACTGCAATACAAGATTACATAGGAAAAAAGCTTAATGTAACCCACGTTGATAAACAATGGGACAAAGTTATCAGAAATGCTGCCAACTCCTCCCTTAATATGCCTGGCTCACTCCTTCGTAAACTCCCTCTCCTGAAGCACTTTCATATTCACTTCAGTCAGACACCTAGATCTGGTAATAAGCAAGATGGAGGTTTGGGCTATGCACCAAGGCCATTTATCTCCCGGGGGCCCCAGAGTAGGCTGTATTGCTGTGGAAAATACATTTATTGAAAACATTTTCTGTAGTGTAGGGGCCCACCCTCAGCCTCTGACTGCCCTCCAAGACATATCCCAGCAGCCCTAGACCTCCTGCCCATCCTGAGGGTGTCCTGCCTGTTGCCTGTCTTCCACAGTGCAAACAGCACCCCTGGGGCAGGAGCCAGGTCCTGAGGGAGGCTCAGATGCAGGCGTGGGGGAGTGGAGCATGCAACAAACAGGTAAGTGAGAGAGGGGGAGAATGAGAGAGGGGGCAGAGAAGGAAAGAGGGGGAGAGAGAATGAGAGGTGAGTGGGAGAAGGAGAGGAGAGGGGGAGAATAAGAGGGGAGTGGGAGAATGAGTGAGAAGGAGATGGGGAGAGAAGGAAAGCGGGGAGAGTAGAGGAGAGGGGAGGGGGAGAAGGAAAGAGGGGGAGAGAAGGAAAGAGAGGGGAGGGGGAGGAGAGGGGGAGAGAAGGAAAGAGGGGGAGAGTGAAGGAGATGGGAGGGGGAGAATGAGAGAGAAGGAGAGGGGAAGAGAAGGAAAGAGGGGGAGAGAAGGAGAGGGGAGTGGGAGAATGAGAGAGAAGGAGATGTGGAGAGAAGGAGAGGGGAAGGGAGATTTAGAGAGGAGGGGAGGGGGAGAAGGAAAAAGGGGGAAAGAAGGAAAAAGGGGGATAGAGCAAGAGTTGGGAGGGGAGAAGGAAAGGGGGAGATAAGGAAAGAGGGGGAGAGAGAAGGAGAGGGGAGGGGGAGAATGAGAGAGAAGGAGAGGGGAAGAGAAGGAAAGAGGGGGAGAGAAGGAGAGGGGAGTGGGAGAATGAGAGAGAAGGAGATGGGGAGAGAAGAAGAGGGGAGGGGAGAATGAGAGAGAAGGAGAGGGGAGGGGGAGAAGGAAAAAGGGGGAAAGAAGGAAAAAGGGGGATAGAGCAAGAGAGGGGAGGGGGAGAATGAAAGGGGGAGATAAGGAAAGAGGGGAAATAAGGAGAGAGAAGGAGAGGGGAGTGGGAGAATGAGAGAGAGGGGAGGGGGAGAGAAGAAAAGAGGGGGAGAGAGAAGGAAAGAGGAGGAGAGAGAAGGAAACAGGGGGAGAGAGAACAAAAGAGGGGGAGAAGGAGAGGGGGAGAGAGAAGGAAAGAGGGGGAAACACAAGAGGATGGGGAGAGAGAAGGAGAGGGGGAGAGAGAAGGAGAGGGGAGAGAATGAAAGAGGGGCAGAGAGAAGGAAAATGGGGGAAAGAGAAGGAAATAGCGCTACTTCTAATCATTAATATCGAATTTGGCCTCCAATCCCAATCGTTTGGCTTCCTGTCTCAAGGGTAAAAACTTTGCTAGCCACATTAATAATAAAATTTAAAATATCTGTAACAAACTCTCCTCTCAGAGTGGACCTAAATCACACTCTTCACAACAAACTGAAAAACACCCAGTCTTTACACATCCCCTTTCCACATCCATAATGGACGCCTTTGACCCTGTAACTGAGTATGAAGTCTCCGATATTATATCAACCTCATTTTACAACTTGTCCACATTATCCTATTCCATCACAGCTAATCACTCCCCCTCTACCATACTTATCTCAGCCCTCACTTATCTATTCAACATTTCCCTAAACACTGGCAAGTTTTTATCACCCTTAAAACATGCCATACTTTCACCCATTCTTAACAAACCGTCATCTGATCTATCGTCTCCATTCTAATTACCGCTGTATCTCTCTACTTCCCCTGGTTTCAAAACAATCACCTTTCCTAATTTATTCCCTCTAGCTCCCTCCTGGACCCCTTCCTATCAGGCTTCCGGCCCCAACTCTCCACAGAGATACCTCTCACTGTCTGTTGGTGGCACCCAAGGTTCAGTTCTAGGTTCTCCATCTATACTTCTTCGCTTGGTATCCTAATAAATTATTTTGAATTTCAGTAATGTCTTTATGCAGCTCCCTCTGCACTAATCAGCATTTTGGATGCATGATAAGTGTCTTTGATGTCTGTTTGAGTAAGTTTAGATTTACCTAATATTGACAAAATTATCTGGTCTTTTCTCTGATCCTATTTGTCATGAATCACATATTTACTAGCAATTACATTTGATAAGGATATCAATAATAATCATATTATATGATATAATAAGACTGTATGATATTATTGTGATATCAACATATTTTGATATGTTTCAAGCACCTTTATAGGTTACTGTATAAGAATGCTTAACTTTATTATTACTTCCTCTTCTTTTGAGTTTGATTCGGTGACTTTCTCCTTGATCCTGGGCAGTGGCGTAGCTAGAGTAAACGTCACCCGGGGCGGTCCGTTCAAATGTCACCCCAGTGACCTGCGACTGCGAGGCTAGCGGCACTTAGACTGCAATGTGCGCCGCAGGCGCTCATCGCAAGGCGTATGGGAGAGGCTTCAATGCCTCCCATGTCTGTCCCCTTCCTCCTCCTTTCAGAGGCCCACACTGCTCCCCCTGCCCCACACTGCTCCCCCTGCCCCACTGATGCTCCCCCTGCCCCACTGATGCTCCCCCTGCCCCACTGCTCTGCCCCACTGATGCTCCCTCTGCCCCACTGATGCTTACCCTGCCCCACTGATGCCCCCCCCTGCCCCACTGATGCTCCCCCTGCCCCACTGCTCTGCCCCACTGATGCTCCCTCTGCCCCACTGATGCTCCCCCTGCCCCACTGCTCTGCCCCACTGATGCTCCCTCTGCCCCACTGATGCTCCCCCTGCCCCACTGATGCTCCCCCTGCCCATGCTCCCCCTGCCCCACTGATGCTCCCTCTGCCCCACTGATGCTCCCCCTGCCCCACTGATGCTCCCCCTGCCCATGCTCCCCCTGCCCCACTGATGCTCCCCCTGCCCCACTGATGCTTCCCCTGCCCCACTGATGCTCCCTCTGCCCCACTGATGCTCCCTCTGCCCCGCTGATGCTCCCCCTGCCCCACTGATGCTCCCCCTGCCCTACTGATGCTCCCCCTGCCCCACTGATGCTCCCCCTGCCCATGCTCCCCCTGCCCCACTGCTCTGCCCCACTGATGCTCCCTCTGCCCCACTGATGCTCCCCCTGCCCCACTGATGCTCCCCCTGCCCATGCTCCCCCTGCCCCACTGCTCTGCCCCACTGATGCTCCCTCTGCCCCACTGATGCTCCCCCTGCCCCATTGATGCTCGTACCTGGTTCCAATCCTGCCAGCATCGCCGCACTCACCGTCTTCTCCTCTGCGCCGACCGTCCTCCAGCCAGAACTACTTTTTGGATCAAGCTGCGAATCGCGCAGGCGGGATGCGCATGCGCAATGCAAGGCTTGATCCAGAAAAATAGTTCCGGCCGGAGGATGGGAGCCACAGAGAGGGCTGAAAATTTTTGTTGGAGGTGACATAGTGTCACCCCTCCATATGCTGTCACCCGGGGCGGTCCGCCCCCTTCGCCTCCCCTTAGCTACGCCACAGATCCTGGGCTAATTGAAGATAGAGCCACACATCTGATCTGAATAACCACAATCAGTTACCTTTAAATAATGGAGCGCCGCCTTCAACATCACGATCCCTGTTGAAGCTGGCGCGAATCGGATCAATTCCAGTCATCTACTTCCGGTTTTGATTCCATGCTTTCGGATTTCCGTTTGTGTGGAATCTTTGCTCAGCTGCTGTTTTGAGCTGTACCTAGTATCCACAGAGGTCATTCTGGAGTGGGTAAGTGGGCAGGTGGTGGGCATAGTCCCAGAATAGATAGTATAGACCTAGTTTGTATAGGTAGTTAGGGAGGTAACCAGCAAGCCTCCTTATTTATTTATTTTTTAAAATTTCTTTATTAATGATTTCAACAAAAAAAACATACATCAGGTACAATAAAACGTTCTTTGTACTGTGACGTAGCACAGGTGTGACATCGGCGCAATACAACATGTTATTATGCATTCTAAGGCGGAAGAGCACGGCGAAATACACAATTCAACCTTTATTTATACATAAAGAACATATCATTATACGTTACTGGTGATAATACTGCTCAATTCATAAGTTTAGTGTTATTGCTCAGAAATGAATGCCTGGGGGTGTGGGGAGGAGTGAAGGGGGCTGGGTGGGGAGGGCATGGGGCAGTGAGGGCTGAAGGCGGGATTGGTGATGGTGATGGGCAGGGGGCTGAAGTTGGGCCATGGACAGGGGAGGTTTCTTAGGCCTCCTCCTCAGGACTGTCTAGAATGGAATAGTCTCTGAACAGGTTGAGAACCAGTCTGCGACAGTCCTGGGTGGTCACTGTGATCCTCTTCAGTATCAGGCGGTTTCTGGCAAACCAGAGGGCGTCCTTGACACAGCACATGATGCGCCAGGCATCTTGGATGGCCCCAACGCTGTGTGTGCCATGGAACAGTCCATAGAGTACAGAGTGATACGTTAAGTACCTCCTTGGTATACAGTCTTTAAGTTCATCAGCCAAACTGTCCAACAGGTTCTGGGCAAAGGGGCACTGCCAAAACACGTGCAGTGATATTTCTTCTGCGGTACAGCCTCTAGGGCAGTGTCTGTACCTGCAGAGTCCCCTTGCGTGCATGAACTGTCTCAGAGGGAGACCCCCCTGAATGGCCATTCATGCAGTGTCCTTGTGCCTGTTGGTCAGTCTTTTTGATGAAACATTGTCCCAAACAGTCTCAGCAGTTTTGGCAGGAAGGCCATCAACTGATTCCATAATGTCTTTACTACGCAAAAGTTTGTAGATGACCTTTGGGGTCCACAGGTCAGGCTTGATGCTCTGAAGTTGTTGCTCCCTCACAAACTTTACCACAGCCTGGTAAAACCATGGGGTGGTCCAGTTGTAGGGGAAAGAGCTGTCCCACCTGTCCCAGCCAAACCCTCTCTAGAGGGGTAGCAAGAAAAAACGGGACATAGCCACTCCTGCAGATCCCTGGTCACAGTCTCTTAGAGTCCTACGCACACAGTTGCATGCAAAGAAAATCCGCAGCATGGTAGGGATGTCGGGCACTCCTTTGCCCCCTTTTAGCGGTTCCTTGCACAACACTGTGCGCTTTACTCTGTCCATCTTTGAGCCCCAGATGAAATAAAACACTGCCTTTGAAATGGCCCGGCAAACAGATGTCAGCGGGGGCCAGGCTTGGGCAACGTACTGCAGAACAGGTAGAATTTCATTCCGCAGCACAAGTATTTTACCCTCCATGGAGAGGTCTCTGAGGCTCCACAATCCAAACTTTTGCTGTACTCTGGCCAGTCTTTCCTCCCAGCATTTCAGGGCTGCTCCTTTTCCACCAAACCAGACTCCCAGGATTTTGATGAGGCCCGATTTGATGGGGAAAGGTAGAGGGGCAGAAGTCAGATGCCATTCGCCGAACAGCGCAGTCTCTGACTTCCCGCAGTTGACTTTTGCGCCTGAAGCTCTGCCGAAGTCCTCGAACACCTGGACTAGTGTCCTCACCGACCGTTCATCTGAGCAGAAGATGGTGACGTCGTCCATGTAGAGCGAGCACTTGACCTGTCGTCTGTCTGGACCTGGTGCGGTGATCCCTCTGATCTCTGGACTCCCTCTGATGTACTCGGCGAAGAGCTCTATACAACAGACAAAGAGAAGAGGTGAAAGAGGGCAGCCCTGTCTGACACCAGACAGGACTGGGAAGGGGTTGGTCTTCCAACCATTTACTAGCACCGTGCTGACTATATCCTTGTACACGAGGCTTACATAGGAACAGAACACCTTCCCCAGACGAAACCTCTGCAGCACCTTGCCCATAAAGGAGTGAGACACACAGTCAAAAGGCCTTCTCCTGATCTAAGCAGACCAGGGCCGCATGTACGCGGCGGTCTTGGATGTAGTGGAGGGTGTCTCTGATTAGGGCAAGGCTGTCTGCTATTCTGCGCCCTGGTATCCCACAGGTCTGGTCTGGGTGGATGAACTGCCCTATTACAGCCTTTAGCCTATTGGCTAGAACCTTAGCAAGGATCTTGTAGTCCACATTGAGGAGAGTGATGGGCCTCCAGTTTTTGAGGTCACAGCGTTCTCCCTTCTGCTTGTACAAGAGTGTCAGCATCCCCTCTCTCAGTGAAGGAGGCATCCTGCCCTCCACCACCATCTCCCCATACAGCTCTAGCAAGTCCTGGCCAATGAGGTCCCACAGCTTTACATAAAGTTCAGCTGTGAGCCCATCACTGCCAGGGGTCTTAACAGGCTTAAAGGATTTGGCGGCAGAGTGCAGCTCCTCCAGCGTGAGGGGGGCATCCATGGTTGCGGCACCTGCAGAATCAACAGAGTTAGTGATACCTGACAGGAACCTCTCTGTAGCGTCGTTGACGGTCTGTTTTGGAGAGTAGAGGTCTCTGTAGAAGTCTGAGACCACTTGCATGACCTCATCTCTCCCTTCTCTCAACACACCAGTGTTGTCACGTAGTTCTGATAGGGGAGTGTTTGCTGAGTGGAGCTTCCTGAAAAAGAAAGAGTTACATTTCTCACCCTTCTCCAGGTGCTCCACCTTGGAACGGAAGATGAGGCGTTTGGATTCTTCCTCAAAGTGCCTTTTCAGGCTCTCTTTGGCCTCATCCATCTCCTCTCTTACATTCCAGCCGCAAAGCTCTAGATCTTGTAGGCACTGCAGACGGTTTTGCTGCCCTTTGAAGTCACTCCTCCCATCTTTTTTCAGACACCTGCCACGTGCCTGAAAGAAACTACGTAACTTCACTTTAACAAACTCCCACCACTGAGCTACAGTGGGGAAGCAACACTTCTCTTCCTTCCATTCTAAATATAGAGCCCTCAGCTCTGTCATTATCTCCTCCCTTTCCAGCAGGGTACTGTTCAGCTTCCAAGAGCCCGGGCCAGGGGCGAACCCCTTGCCCAGGTCTCCCAGCAACCTTCCAGCCCTGTGGTCAGAGAAGAAACAGGGAACCATATCATGCTGTCTATGCTTAAGTGCTTTGGAAGTGAAAAGAAAATCAATCTGAGAACGCACTGAGCCATCGGGGCGGCTCCAAGTATAGTTTACGGAGCCTACCCCCATGGAGCCCACAGCGTCCTGCAGAGATGCCTCTCTAATCATCTCCCTTAGCATCTAGTTTCCCTGAGGTATATGTACTTCTACCTCCTTCCTCAATTGGACAGTTGAAATCACCACCCATCACTACTGCTCTGCTGGTAACAAGCTGGGGTCTGAGGCGTTGGAGAAGTTCCATGCGCTCATTTTTATCAGGGGAGGCGTACACATTGATTAGCCTAACCGGCTCCCCTGCCCACGAACCATCTATGACCAACAAGCGGCCATAGATGAGTTCATGGACAGAATCAACTGTGAATCGCGTACCCCTAATCAAAATGGCTACACCTGCAGCCTTACAGCTGTCACCACCAGACCAGTAGGAGGGGCCATGAGACTACTGCCTAGTAAGATACTTGTACGACTGAGAAAAAGGCAAAGCACATTCCTGCAACATATAAATATCACAGTTCTGTCTATCTAGGAAAGATAAAATGCACTGTCTCCTAAACGAGTGCCTAATACTCCTAACATTAATGGTAAATATAGAAATAGATGCCATAATGATAGATAAAAGGTTGGTTAGTCAGACAGATACATTCAGTTACCTCTCCCATCAGGCAGCTGTGTTTCTCCTTTCTGCTCTCCTCCTACTCCTGTTTGGGGTAGTGTAGCTACTGACTCTATCAATCTATCCAGCCATCCCATCAAATCTCCGCTTTGAGGGGGGTCAAAGTGGTGACCTGCAGGGGAGACAAGAGGGAGGGGAGAGAGACTCATCTACCTCATGTGTCTCTGATGTGGTTGCTCATTCCTACTTGTTCTCCATTTCTGGAGCAGGGCTTGTTGTTCTGGGTGCCCTTTTTGTTGAATTGTCTTCCCTGGGGCTCTCACTGATACCCTTTCTTTTCCTGTCCTGCCGGGAGTTTCCTGTATTGGCAAGAGAAGAAGGACAGGGGTCTACAGCAACTGGGGAATTGGTTATAGTTGGCTGTAGTGGGGGGGTGGGGAGTTGGGCAGGGGGGGTATCTGTCACTGTAACCAGGGTTACAGTTTCAGGGGGGGGAGGTGTGGAGGGGTATCAATAGAGGCTATGGAAGGATGGGAGAACTCTATTGTGTGGAAGGTGTTGGCTGGGGGAGGGGGCGGGGCAGTAGACAAAGGAGCCACAGCAGGTGTTGCTGCTTGGGAGGCCTCCTTTTGTCTGGGCCAGCATGCCTCCTTATATTTAATCTGCTGGTGTACTCACAGAAAGGGCCACAGAGGTAAGACTCTAGTCTCCCCTACCTGCCTATACACTCCCCACTACAGAATGAAGGTGGCACTTGCTGAGCAAACTATGACTGTTTAGTTATTCATATGTATGCAACCTTAATATTGAATACACATCTCTATTGTATAATATAGACTGGTATTGATTAGCCCATTGTTGATTCAATCCATGAAGATGGCAAGTTATTTATATGTATGCAACCCGGATATTGAATACACATCTCTATTGTATAATATAGACTGGTATTGATTAGCCTATTGTTGATCCAATCCATGAAGGTGGCATTTGCTGAGCAAATTATGACTGTTTAGTTATTTATATGTATGCAACCCTGATATTGAATACACATCTCTATTGTATAATATAGACTGGTATTGATTAGCCCATTGTTGATTCAATCCATATTCATTTGCTCTTTATTATATTCACGATAACAATGGGTTCACTCTTCTGATATACAGTTAGAGATATTTAATAAATTACCGGAATACATTGGTTGTGCATAGATCTTACCTAATTTTGCAGATGGCCGGATTACCGTGTTTTTAGATATTTTATTGTCTTGTGTATATTGTGTACTTTAATAAAATTATATTTTAACAGAAGGTATTCGATTTAGAGATGTTTCTATCTTATATGTAGGATCACTATATAAGGGTAACCAATATCATTGGAATTAAAGGTGTACTTTCCTCTTTTCTTTTGCTAATGTTACACAGGCTGTCTGCTAATTAGTGACCAGGAAAAGGCAGATGAGCTAAATAGGTTCTTTTCTTCGGTATATATAAGGGAGGTACCAGTGATTGGACACTGCAACATAGTGGGTCTACACTACCATGACTAAATAATTGGTTAACACTGGAAGATATCTAAAAGAGGCACAGGGGAGGGGAGGGGGGGACACAGGGGAGAGGGAGGAAAATACACAGGGGAGAGGTGGAGGAAGACACAGGGGAGAGTAGAGGGGGGAGACACAGGGGAGCGGGGGAAGAGTATCAGGGGAGGGTATAGGGGGAAGAGACATGGGGAGAGACACAGAGGAGGGAGGAGGGGCAAAAGACACATGGGAGGAGAGGGGGGAGAGACACAGGGGGGAAGAGAAACCGGGGAGGGTGGGGAAGAGAGAAAAGGGGAGAGGTGAAGAGGCACAGGGGAGGGGAGGGGGGGAAAATACACAGGGGAGAGGTGGAGGAAGACACAGGGGAGAGTAGAGGGGGGAGACACAGGGGAGCGGGGGAAGAGTATCAGGGGAGGGTATAGGGGGAAGAGACATGGGGAGAAACACAGAGGAGGGAGGAGGGGCAAAAGACACATGGGAGGAGAGGGGGGAGAGACACGGGGGGAAGAGAAACAGGGGAGGGTGGGGAAGAGAGAAAAGGAGAGAGGTGAAGAGACACAGGGGAGGGGTGAAGAGACACGGGGAAGGGGTGAAGAAACACAGTGTGGGGGGGGAAGAGACACAGGGAGGGGGGAAGAGAAAAAGGGGAGGGAGGAGGGGCAAAAGACACAGGGAAGGGGAGAGACACAGGGAAGGTGAGAGGGAGAGTCACAGGGGAGGGGAGAGGGGAAGAGACATGGGAGAGAGACACAGGGGAGGGAGGAGGGGCAAAAGACACACAGGAGGGGAAGGGGGAGACACAGGGGGAGAGACACAGGGGAGGGAGGAGAGGCACATGACAAATGGGAGGGGGAAGACACAAGGGAGGGGTGGGGAAGAGACAAAGGGGAGAGAGGAGGGGAAAAAGACACAGGGAAGGGGAGGTGTGGAATGGAGGAGAGACACAGAGGAGGAAAGGGAGGAAGAGACACAGAGGAGGGGGGAGACACAGGAGAGGGACGGACAATTTACTATCAACTATAATATTTTAGTGTACAGAGAAGGGCTACAAAACTAATAAGGGGAATGGAGGGGATAAGTTACAGGGGAGGGGGGAGGAAGACACAGGGGAGGGGGAGATGTAGGGAAGTGACACACGGGAGAGAGGGAAGAGACACAGGGGAGAGGAGGAAGAGAAACAGTGGAGGGGAGAGGGGTAAGAGACACAGGGGAGGGTGGGAAAGAGACAAAAGGGGAGGGCAGAAGAGACACAGGGGAGGGGTGAAGACTATAAGACTGGCTAAAATAAAAAATGAAAAATTGTTTGCAAAAGAAAGTAAGACTAATCCTAAAATATTTTTTAAGTATATTAATGGGAAGAAGGCCAGGAAGGAAGCTATAGGAACATTACAATGTTACACAGGCTGTCTGCTAATTAGTGACCAGGAAAAGGCAGATGAGCTAAATAGGTTCTTTTCTTTGGTATATACAAGGGAGGTACCAGTGATTGGACACTGCAACATAATGGGTCTACACTACCATGACTAAATAATTGGTTAACACTGGAAGATATCTAAAAGAGGTTAAAAAAATAAATGTTAATAAAGCCCTGGGTCCTGATGGAATCTATCCAAGGGTACTGAGGGAACTGGGTTCTGTAATAGCCAAAACATTATATTTATTTTTTCAAGATTCACTCAACACAGGGTCTTTACCAGATGACTAGAGAAAAGCAGATGTGATACAAATATTTAAGAAGGGAATAAGAACAAATCAAGTGAATTATAGAGCAGCGAGTCTTACTTCTGTAGTGGGAAAGCTTTTAGAAGGGTTAATAAGGGATAATATACAAGAATATGTCTATTTAAACAAGATTATAAGTAGTAGTCAACATGGATTTATGAGGGATAGGTCATGTCAAACAAATCTAATTAGTTTCTATGAGGAGGGTAGGAGGAACCTGGATCAAGGCAACTCAGTGGATGTAGTTTTTTTGGATTTTGCAAAGGCGTTTGATACAGTAACACATGGGAGACTATTGTCTAAACTAAGGGATACAGGAGTTGCAGTAAATATCTGCTCATGGATTGAGAGCTGGCTTAAAGACAGGAAGCAAAGGGTTGTTGTAAATGGAACATATTCAGATTGGACTAATGTGGTAAGTGGGGTACCTCAGGGCTCAGTATTAGGTCCTCTCCCTTTTAATATATTTATTAATGACTTTGAGGTGGGACTGAAAAGTAGTGTCTCCATTCTTGCTGATGACACAAAGTTGTGCAAGGTAATTAAAACAGATAATTGTGTACTTTCCCTCCAAAGGGACTTACATAAAATAGAGGAATGTGCATATAAATGGCAGATGAGATTTAATATTAATACATGTAAAGTTATGCATCTGAGAAGGAAAATAGCCATGCAATGTATAATCTTAATGGAGCAAATATAGGGGTATCTGATATTGAAAAGGATTTGGGACAACCACCTAGGTAACAGTGCACAATGCCAAGCAGCATCTGCAAAGGCAAATAAAATATTAGTATGTATTAAGAAGGGTATAGAAGCAAGGGAAGCGAGTATAATTCTGCCACTATACATATCCCTAGTACGCCCGCATTTGGAATATGGAGTAAAATTTTGGGCACCACTTCACAAAAAAGAACCTTTTAGAGCTGGAAAAGGTACAGCGAAGGGCTACAAAACTAATAAGGGGAAGGGAGGGGCTAAGTTACGGGGGAGGGGGGAGGAAGACACAGGGAAGAGGGGAGGAAGACACAGGGGAGGGGAGAGGGGGGAAACACAGGAGAGGGGAAGAAAGACACAGGGGAGGGGGAGAGACACAGGGGAGGAGGGAGGGAAAGAGATACAGGAGCGGGGAAGAGACACATGGGAGAGAGGGGGGAAGAGACAGGGTAGGGGAGAGGGGGGAAGACACAGGGGAGGGGAGAGGGAGAAGTGACACAGGGGAGAGGGGGAAGACACGGGGGAGGGGGAGGAAGACACAAGGGAGAGGGATAGGAAGACACAGAGGAGGGGTAGGAAGACACAGAGGAGGGGAGGGGGGAAACACAGGGGAGGAAGACACAGGGGAGAGGTGTAGGAAGAAACAGGGGGGGGAGGAAAGGACCAGGGGAGAAGGGAAGAGACACAGGGGAGGGGAGAGGGGGGATACACAGGGGAGAGGGAGGAAAATACACAGGGGAGAGGAAAGGGGGAAAGACACAGGGAAAGGGAGATGTAGGGAAGTGACACACAGGAGAGGGGGAAGTGACACCGGGGAGAGGAGGAAGAGAAACAGTGGAGCGGAGAGGGGTAAGAGACACGGGGGGAAAGACACAGGGGAGGGGGGGGGCGGAAATACACAGGGGAGAGTGTGGAAGAGACACAGGGGAGGGGTGAAGAGACACAGGGAAGGGGAGGGGGAGAGACACAGGGAGGGGAGAGGGGGGAAGAGACACAGGTAGGGGAGAGGGGGAAAAGACACAGGGAGGGGGAAGAGACACTGGGGAGGGGAGACGGTGAAAGAGACACAGGGGAGAGGGAGAAAGAGACACAAGAGTGGGATGGGGGAGAGAGAGACACACAGGGGAGGAAAGGGGGGGAGAGACACAGGGGAGGTGGAGACACAGGAGAGTGATGGGCAATTTACTATCAAATATAATAATTGTGTGTACAGAGAAGGGCTACAAAACTAATAAGGGGAATGGAGGAAAGACACGGGGTAGAGTGGGAGGAAGAAATAGGGGAGAGGGGGAGGAAGACACAGGGGAGAGGGAGAGGAAGACACAGGGGAGAGGGGGAGGAAGACACAGAGGAAGGGAGAGGGGGAAACATAAGGGAGGGGAGGAAAGACACAGGGGAGGCGGGAAGAGAAACAGGGGAGGAGAGAGGGGGAAGAGATACAAGGGGAGGAAGAGACAGAGGGGAGAGGGGGAAGAGACAGGGGAGAGGGGGTAGGAAGACACAGGGGAGGGGGGGAGGGGGAAGTGACACAGGGGAGAGGGGGAAGACACAGGTGAGGGAGGAGGAAGACACAGAAGAGGGAAGGACACAGGGGAGGGGAGGAAAGGACCAGGGGAGAAGGGAAGAGACACAGGGGAGGGGAGAGGGGGGATACACAGGGGAGAGGGAGGAAAATACACAGGGGAGAGGAGAGGGGGAAAGACACAGGGAAAGGTAGATGTAGGGAAGTGACACACGGGAGAGGGGGAAGTCACACCGGGGAGAGGAGGAAGAGAAACAGTGGAGCGGAAAGGGGTAAGAGACACGCGGGGAAAGACACAGGGGAGGGGGGGGGCGGAAATACACAGGGGAGAGTGTGGAAGAGACACAGGGGAGGGGTGAAGAGACACAGGGAGCGGTGAAGAGACACAGGGAAGGGGAGGGGGAGAGACACAGGGAGGGGAGAGGGGGGAAGATACACAGGTAGGGGAGGGGGGGTAGAGACACAGGGGAGGGGGAGACAGTGAAATAGACACAGGGGAGAGAGGGAGAAAGAGACACAAGTGTGGTATGGGGTGAGACACAGGGGAGGACAGGGGGGGGGTACACAGGGGAGAGGGAGGAAAATTCACAGGGGAGAGGAAAGGGGGAAAGACACAGGGAAAGGGAGATGTAGGGAAGTGACACACGGGAGAGGGGTAAGTGACACCGGGGAGAGGAGGAAGAGAAACAGTGGAGCGGAGAGGGGTAAGAGACACGCGGGGAAAGACACAGGGGAGGGGGGGGGGGCGGAAATACACAGGGGAGAGTGTGGAAGAGACACATGGGAGGGGTGAAGAGACACAGGGAGGGGTGAAGAGACACAGGGAAGGGGAGGGGGAGAGACACAGGGAGGGGAGAGGGGGGAAGAGACACAGGTAGGGGAGAGGGGGAAAAGACACAGAGAGGGGGAAGAGACACTGGGGAGGGGAGATGGTGAAAGAGACACAGGGGAGAGGGAGAAAGAGACACAAGAGTGGGATGGGGGAGAGAGAGACACACAGGGGAGGAAAGGGGGTAAGAGACACAGGGGAGGTGGAGACACAGGAGAGTGATGGGCAATTTACTATCAAATATAATAATTGTGTGTACAGAGAAGGGCTACAAAACTAATAAGGGGAATGGAGGAAAGACATGGGGTAGAGTGGGAGGAAGATATAGGGGAGAGGGGGGAGGAAGACACAGGGGAGAGGAAGACACAGGGGAGAGGGGGAGGAAGACACAGAGGAAGGGAGAGGTGGAAACATAAGGGAGGGGAGGAAAGACACAGGGGAGGCGGGAAGAGAAACAGGGGAGGAGAGAGGGGGAAGAGATTCAAGGGGAGGAAGAGACAGAGGGGAGAGGGGGAAGAGACATAGGGGAGAGGGGGTAGGAAGACACAGGGGAGGGGGGGAGGGGGAAGTGACACAGGGGAGAGGGGGAAGACACAGATGAGGGAGGAGGAAGACACAGATGAGGGAAGGACACAGGGGAGGGGAGGAAAGGACCAGGGGAGAAGGGAAGAGACACAGGGGAGGGGGAGAGGGGGGATACACAGGGGAGAGGGAGGAAAATACACAGGGGAGAGGAGAGGGGGAAAGACACAGGGAAAGGTAGATGTAGGGAAGTGACACACGGGAGAGGGGGAAGTCACACCGGGGAGAGGAGGAAAAGAAACAGTGGAGCGGAAAGGGGTAAGAGACACGCGGGGAAAGACACAGGGAGGGGTGAAGAGACACAGGGAAGGGGAGGGGGAGAGACACAGGGAGGGGAGAGGGGGGAAGAGACACAGGTAGGGGAGAGGGGGAAAAGACACAGGGAGGGGGAAGAGACACTGGGGAGGGGAGATGTTGAAAGAGACACAGGGGAGAGGGAGAAAGAGACACAAGAGTGGGATGGGGGAGAGAGAGACACACAGGGGAGGAAAGGGGGTAAGAGACACAGGGGAGGTGGAGACACAGGAGAGTGATGGGCAATTTACTATCAAATATAATAATTGTGTGTACAGAGAAGGGCTACAAAACTAATAAGGGGAATGGAGGAAAGACACGGGGTAGAGTGGGAGGAAGATATAGGGGAGAGGGGGAGGAAGACACAGGGGAGAGGAAGACACAGGGGAGAGGGGGAGGAAGACACAGAGGAAGGGAGAGGTGGAAACATAAGGGAGGGGAGGAAAGACACAGGGGAGGCGGGAAGAGAAACAGGGGAGGAGAGAGGGGGAAGAGATTCAAGGGGAGGAAGAGACAGAGGGGAGAGGGGGAAGAGACATAGGGGAGAGGGGGTAGGAAGACACAGGGGAGGGGGGAGGGGGAAGTGACACAGGGGAGAGGGGGAAGACACAGGTGAGGGGGGAGGAAGACACAGAAGAGGGAAGGACACAGGGGAGGGGAGGAAAGGACCAGGGGAGAAGGGAAGAGACACAGGGGAGGGGAGAGGGGGGATACACAGGGGAGAGGGAGGAAAATACACAGGGGAGAGGAGAGGGGGAAAGACACAGGGAAAGGGAGATGTAGGGAAGTGACACACGGGAGAGGGGGAAGTGACACCGGGGAGAGGAGGAAGAGAAACAGTGGAGCGGAAAGGGGTAAGAGACACGCGGGGAAAGACACAGGGGAGGGGGGGGGGCGGAAATACACAGGGGAGAGTGTGGAAGAGACACATGGGAGGGGTGAAGAGACACAGGGAGGGGTGAAGAGACACAGGGAAGGGGAGGGGGAGAGACACAGGGAGGGGAGAGGGGGAAGAGACAAAGGTAGGGGAGAGGGGGGAAAGACACAGGGGAGGGGGAAGAGACACTGGGGAGGGGAGACGGTGAAAGAGACACAGGGGAGAGGGAGAAAGAGACACAAGAGTGGGATGGGGGAGAGAGAGACACACAGGGGAGGAAAGGGGGGAAGAGACACAGGGGAGGTGGAGACACAGGAGAGTGATGGGCAATTTACTATCAAATATAATAATTGTGTGTACAGAGAAGGGCTACAAAACTAATAAGGGGAATGGAGGAAAGACACAGGGTAGAGTGGGAGGAAGATGCAGGGGAGAGGGGGAGGAAGACACAGGGGAGAGGGAGAGGAAGACACAGGGGAGAGGGGGAGGAAGACACAGAGGAAGGGAGAGGGGGAAACATAGGGGAGGGGAGGAAAGACACAGGGGAGGCGGGAAGATAAACAGGGGAGGAGAGAGGGGGGAGAGATACAAGGGGAGGAAGAGACAGAGGGGAGAGGGGGAAGAGACATAGGGGAGAGGGGGGAGGAAGACACAGGGGAGGGGGGAGGGGGAAGTGACACAGGGGAGAGGGGGAAGATACAGGTGAGGGGGGAGGAAGACACAGAAGAGGGAGGGACACAGGGGAGGGGAGGAAAGAAACAAGGGAGAGGAAGAAAAAGACACAGGGGAGAGGAGAGGGGGAAAAGACACATGGGAGGGGAGGGGGTGACACAAGGGAGAGGGGGAAGAGACACAGGGGAGGGGAGCAAGAGAAACAGGGGAAGGGAGGGGGGAAGTGACACAGGGGAGAGACACAGGGGAGGGAGGAGGGGCAAATGACAAACAGGAGGGGGAGACACAGGGGAAGGGGAAGAGACACAGGGGAGGGGAGCAAGAGAAACAGGGGAGGGGAGGGGGGAAGAGACATTGGGGAGAGACACAGGGGAGGGAGGAGGGGCAAAAGACACACAGGAGGGGAAGCGGGAGACACAGGGGGAGAGACACAGGGAAGGGAGGAGGGGCAAACGACAAATGGGAGGGGGAGACACAGGGGAACGGGTAAGAGACACAGGGGGGAAGAGACAAAAGGAGAGGGTGGGGAAGAGACACAGGGGAGGGAGGAGGGGAAAAAGACATAGGGAAGGGGAGGTGTGGGATGGAGGAGAGACACAGGGGAGGAAAGGGAGGAAGAGAAACAGGGGAGGGGGGAGACACAAAGGAGGGACAGACAATTTACTTTCAACTATAATAATTGTGTGTACAGAGAAGGGCTACAAAACTAATAAGGGGAAGGGAGGGGATAAGGTATGTTGGAGGGGGAGGAAGACACAGGGGAGGGGGGAAGAGACACAGGGGAGAAGAGAGGGGGAAGAGATACAGGGGAGGGGAAGAGTCAGAGGGGAGATGGTGAAGAGACACAGGGGAGAGTGAGAGGAAGACACAGGGGAGAGGGAGAGGAAGACACAGAGAGGGGAGAGGTGGGGAAAGACACAGGGGAGGGGAGAGGTGGGGAAAGACAGGGGAGGGGAGGAAGACATAGAGGAGAGGGGAAGGAAGACATAGGGGAAGGGAGATGGGGAAACATAGGGGAGGAGAGGAAAGACACAGGGGAGGGGGAAGAGAAACAGGGGAGAGAGAGGGGGAAGAGATACAAGGGAGAGGAAGAGACAGAGGGGAGAGGGGGGAGAGACATAGGGGAGAGGGGGAGGAAGACACAGGGGAGGGGAGAGGGGGAAGTGACACAGGGGAGAGGGGGAAGACACAGGTGAGGGGGGAGGAAGACACAGAAGAGGGAGGGACACAGGGGAGGGGAGGAAAGAAACAGGGGAGGGGAAGAGGCACAGGGCAGGGGAGTGGGGGGGAGACACGAGAGAGGGAGAAAAAGACACAGTGGAGGGGAGAGGGGGGAAAGACACATAGGAGGGGAGGGGGGTGACACAAGGGAGAGGGGGAAGAGACACAGGGTAGGGGAGCAAGAGAAATAGGGGAGGGGAGAGGGGAAGTGACACAGGGGGAGAGACACAGGGGAGGGAGGAGGGGCAAATGACAAATGGGAGGGGGAAGACACAGGGGAGGGGGGGAAGAGACACAGGGGAGGGGAGCAAGAGAAACAGGGGAGGGGAGAGGGGAAGATACATTGTGGAGAGACACAGGGGAGGGAGGAAGAGACACACGGGGAAGAGACAAAAGGGGAGGGTGGGGAAGAGACACAGGTGAGGGAGGAGGGGGAAAAGACACAGGGAAGGGGAGGTGTGGGATGGAGGAGAGACACAGGAGAGGAAAGGGAGGAAGAAACACAGGGGAGGGGGGAGACAAAGGGGAGGGACGGACAATTTGCTTTCAACTATAATAATTGTGTGTACAGAGAAGGGCTACAAAACTAATAAGGGGAATGGAGGGGATAAGTTATGTGGGAGGGGGAGGAAGACACAGGGGAGGGGGGAAGAGACACAGGGGAGGAGAGAGGGGGAAGAGATACAGGGGAGGGGAAGAGTCAGAGGGGAGATGGTGAAGAGACACAGGGGAGAGGGAGAGGAAGACACAGGGGAGAGGGAGAGGAAGACACAAGGGAGGAGAGGTGGGGAAAGACAGGGGAGACGAGGAAGACATAGGGGAGAGGGGGGGGAAGACATAGGGGAAGGGAGAGGGGGAAACATAGGGGAGGGGAGGAAAGACACAGGGGAGAGGGGAAGAGAAACAGGGGAGGAGAGAGGGGAAAGAGATACAAGGGAGAGGAAGAGACAGAAGGGAGAGGGGGAAGAGACATAGGGGAGAGGGGGGAGGAAGACACAGGGGAGGGGGGAAGAGAAACAGGGGAGGAGAGGGGGAAGAGATACAAGGGAGAGGAAGAGACAGAGGGGAGAGGGGGAAGAGACATAGGGGAGAGGGGGGAGGAAGACACAGGGGACGGGAGAGGGGGAAGTGACACAGGGGAGAGGGGGAAGACACAGTTGAGGGGGGAGGAAGACACAGAAGAGGGAGGGACACAGGGGAGGGGAGGAAAGAAACAGGGGAGTGGAAGAGGCACAGGGGAGGGGAGTGGGGAGAGACACAGCGGAGAGGGAGAAAAAGACACAGGGGAGGGGAGAGGGGGGAAAGACACATGGGAGGGGAGGGGGGTGACACAAGGGAGAGGGGGAAGAGACACAGGGGAGGGGAGCAAGAGAAACAGGGGAGGGGAGAGTGGAAGTGACACAGGGGGAGAGACACAGGGAGGGAGGAGGGGCAAATGATAAACGGGAGGGGGAGACACAGGGGAGGGGGGAAGAGACACAGGGGAGGGGAGCAATAGAAACAGGGGAGGGGACTGGGGAAGAGACATTGGGGAGAGACACAGGGGAGGGAGGAGGGGCAAAAGACACACAGGAGGGGAAGCGGGAGACACAGGGGGAGAGACACAGGCGAGGGGGGAAGAGACACACGGGAAAGAGACAAAAGGGGAGGGTGGGGAAGAGACACAGGGGAGGGAGGGGGGGGGAAAGACACAGGGAAGGGAAGTGTGGGATGGAGGAGAGACACAGGGGAGGAAAGGGAGGAAGATACACAGGGGAGGGGGGAGACACAGGGGAGGGACGGACAATTTACTTTCAACTATAATAATTGTGTGTACAGAGAAGGGCTACAAAACTAATAAGGGGAACGGAGGGGATAAGTTATGTGGGAGGGGGAGGAAGACACAGGGGAGGGGGAAGAGACACAGGGGAGGAGAGAGGGGGAAGAGATACAGGAGAGGGGAAGAGTCAGAGGGGAGATGGTGAAGAGACACAGGGGAGAGTGAGAGGAAGACACAGGGGAGAGTGAGAGGAAGACAAAGGGGAAGGGAGAGGTGGGGAAAGACACAGGGGAGGGGAGAGGTGGGGAAAGACAGGGGACGGGAGGGAGACATAGGGGAGAGGGGGAGGAAGACACAGAGGAGGGGAGAGGGGGGAAAGACACAGGGGAGGGTTGGAAAGAAACAGGGGAGGGGGAAGAGACACAGGGGAGGGGAGGGGGGGCACAGGGGAGCGGGGTAAGGGTATCAGGGGAGGGTATAGGGGGAAGAGACATGGGGGAGAGACACAAAGGAGGGAGGAGGGGCAAAAGACACATGGAAGGAGAGGGGGAGAGAGACACAGAGGGGAAGAGACACAGAGGAGGGTGGGGAAGAGACAAAAGGGGAGGGGAAGAGACACAGGGAGGGGTGAAGAGACTCAGGGGAGGGGTGAAGAAACACTGGGAGGGGGAAGAGACACGGGGAGGGGGGAAGAGACACAGGGAGGGGGGAAGAGACACAGGGGAGGGGAGGGGAGAGACACAGGGAAGAGGAGGGGGAGAGACACAGGGGAGGGGTGAAGAGACACAGGGAGGGAGGAGGGGCAAAAGACATAGGGAAGGGGATGGGGAGAGACCCAGGGGAGAGGGGGAAGAGACACAGGGGAGGGGAGCAAGAGACACAGGGGAGGGAGGAGGGGTAAAAGACACAGAGGAGGGGAAGGGGGAGACACAGGGGGAGAGACACAGGGAAGGGAGGAGGGGCAAATGACAGACGGGAGGGGGAGACACAGGGGAGGGGGGAGAGACACAGGGGGAAGAGACAAAAGGGGAGGGTGGGGAAGAGACACAGGGGACGGTGGAGGGGAAATAGACACAAGGAAGGGGAGGTGTGGGATGGAGGAGAGACACAGGGGAGGAAACGGAGGAAGAGACACAGGGGAGGGGGGAGACACAGGAGAGCGATGGACAATTTACCATCAACTATAATATATGTGTGTACAGAGAAGGGCTACGAAACTAATAAGGGGAATGGAGGGGATAAGTTACGGGGGAGGGGGGAGGAAGACACAGGGGAGGGGGAGAGGGGGGAAGACACAGGGGAGGGGAGAGGTGGGGAAAGACAGGGGAGGGGAGGAAGACATATGGGAGAGAGGGGAAAGACACAGGGGAGGGGAGGAAAGAAACAGGGGAGGGGGAAGAGACACAGGGGAGGGGAGAGGGAGGAAAAGATACAGGAGAGAGGTGGAGGAAGACACAGGGGAGAGTAGAGGGGGGAGACATAGGGGTGCGGGTGAAGAGTATCAGGGGAGGGTATGAGGTAAGAGACATGGGGGAGAGACACAGTGGAGGGAGAAGGGGCAAAAGACACATGGGAGGAGAGGGGGGAGAGACACAGGGGGAAGAGACACAGGGGGAAGAGACAAAAGGGGAGTGGTGAAGAGACAAAGGGGAGGGGTGAAGAGACACGGGGGAGGCGTGAAGAGACACAGGGAGGGGTGAAGAGACACATGGGGGGAAGAGACACAGGGGAGGGGGGAAGATACACAGGGGAGGGAGGAGGGGCAAAAGACACAGGGGAGGGGAGGGGTAGAGACACAGGGGAGGGGTGAATAGACATGTGGAAGAGGTGAAGAGACACGGGGCGGGAGGAGGGGCAAAAGACACAGGGAAGGGGATGGGGAGAGACACAGGGGAGAGGGGGAAGAGACACAGGGAGGGGAGCAAGAGAAACAGGGGAGGGGAGAGGGGAAGAGACATGGGGGAGAGACACAGGGGAGGGAGGAGGGGCAAAAGACACACAGGGGGGAAGGGGGAGACACAGGGGAGGGGAGAGGAGGGAAGAGACACATGGGGAAGAGACACATGGGAGGGTGGGGAAGAGACACAGGGAGGGGTGAAGAGACACAGGGAGGGGTGAAGAGACACGGGGAGGGGGGAAGAGACACTGGGGAGGTAGGAGGGGCAAAAGACACAGGAAAGGAGAGGGAGAGAGACACAGGTGAGGGGAGAGGGAGGGAAGTGACACATGGAGGGGAAGAGACACAGGGGGGGTGGGGAAGAGTCACATGGGAGGAGGAAGAGACATAGGGGAGAGGGAGAAAGAGACATAGGGGAGAGGGAGAGGAAGACACAGGGGACAGTGAGAGGAAGACACAGGGGAGGGGAGAGGTGGGGAAAGACACAGGGGAGGGAGAGGTGGGGAAAGACAGGGGAGGGGAGTAAGACATAGAGGAGAGGGGGAGGAAGACACAGAGGAGGGGAGGAAAGAAACAGGGGAAGGGGAAGAGACACAGGGGAGGGTAGAGGGGGGTCACAGGGGAGCAGAGGAAGAGTATCAGGTGAGTATATAGGGGGGAAGAGACATGGGGGAGAGACACAAAGGAGGGAGGAGGGGCAAAAGACACATGGGAGGAGAGGGGGGGGGAGACACAGAGCGGAAGAGACACAGGGGAGGGTGGGGAAGAGACAAAAGGGGAGGGGTGAATAGACACAGGGGAGGGGTGAAGAGACACAGGGGAGGGGTGAGAGACACGGGGAGGGGGGAAGAGACACGGGGAGGGGGGAAGAGAAATATGGAGAAGGAAGAGCTCATTATGCCGAATGATAGATGGGAATGCAAAACACATACACACACGCATGAGTCATATTCTCTCCCCCTCCTGCTCTCCACTGAGTGATTGGGGTGGTGTGACCCCATTTAGGGTA
Organism: Discoglossus pictus; assembly: GCA_027410445.1. Classification (NCBI taxonomy): domain Eukaryota; kingdom Metazoa; phylum Chordata; class Amphibia; order Anura; family Alytidae; genus Discoglossus; species Discoglossus pictus. Next base: position 81,151,345 of record CM050164.1, on the reverse strand, counting down.
CAGTGATTGCAGCAAGGCGCATTTCAAGCCTGCAGGCTTTGCGAGTGTACTGGTGCCGCTACTGGCTTCAAATTTAATATGGCCCTTGGTCTGGACATGCAGAGAAGTTATCCTCACTACGGGAAGAGATGCCACTGCTGGCACTGCCATCCATACATGACTGGGGGCCGGTGGGGGAGCCTAGGGATGGTGTGGAGTGGGCTCTATGCAAAGGAGGACAGATAGACGCGCTTGGCAAAACTAAACTTCCATTTTCATCTGTACAGCTAAATGAAAGTGGACCTTTCAACCCAAATTGCGGTCCACTGGAGAAAGAACTGTCAATCCACTCCAGTATCTTTGCCAAGATAACCCTACGGATAAGTACAAACAGAGACATAATGTTAGATGTGTCTGGCGTGCTGTGCACCACAGGGTCATGGAGAGTTGGACACTACAGAAGGATTAAACAATAAAGCGTCTTTAAAGATAATCAGTAACTTTGCAAATTGTTTAAATATAAATGTCTGGCAATTCTGATATGAACACACTTATTTAGGATTTATATTTGTTATACTTCGCTATACTTTCTAATTTATATAAAGCTCTTTCTCTTGATACAGAATCTGCTTTTGATAGCGCTTATGATCATCATGTGCATAACCTCATATAAACTTTATATTTTTGAATTGTTTAAGTTAAAATTATTTTAAATTAAACCAATAAAGTTTAGTTTTTAATCAATTAAGCTTATTCAATAATGCCCTCCTCCCAACTTTTACAGAGAAGGGCTAGCTAAAGAGTTGTCTTTTTCTTTTTTTACAGGGTTTTGAGTTTGTCCTTAAGGTTTGAGTATTGGCAAATATTTTTTGTTGTGGTAATAATTTCTTTTGGGCTTTTTCACCTATGGGTGTGCAGCTAAGGGACCTAAAGTAGAAAGTGAAGTTAGATTTGATGAAAAGTACTTTTAGTAAGGGATTTGCCTTAGCTATCCTATCCTATTTTTTGCTAAAGACATAATTTTATTGTAAAAGTCTGAGGAACTCTTACTTTTCCTTCAATGAACGGACAGTACATTATACAGTACATAAAATAAAACAGTGATGTAAGTAGTATATAATTTTAATTTCTCAATATTCTCTTTTTATGGAAAAAATAAATAAAGATAATAATAATAATAATAATAATAATAGATATTGTGACAATGATGGCTGTACCAAACTATTTCCGACTTTGAAAGAATTGTTCAAAATTAGTACAGGGTTTTACAGCAAACAGGATTTTAATGTGCAAACGAAACCAAAACAATAAAAACAGAAAATTGCTGAAAATAAACATTTGTATAAACGTTCCTACTGACCTTCTGGAATGCCCTGACTAAGCCTGAGCAGTCTTTCTGACTCAGGGGAAAAAAATCAGTGAAGCACCATTTTCTCCTGCGTGCACTCTTACGGTCTCTGTATTCTGCAGATCACAGTTCCACTGTCACCACCCAAATAGCTGCATTCGGACACCAGCGCTCTCAAACAGCCCCTTCCTTGGGGTAAATCATAGAAATATAGGCTTCTGGTACCTTTTTGAAGCAGGCTGTAAATCTATGTGGCTATTTCAGGTTGCAGTGCGTGTGTCTCTCTGGCCTGGTAGGAATGGCAGACTTCAAAGGCACTCTGTAAGTGAATTTTTCCATTAATACAATGGTGCTGGTATATATTCCACATGCAGCCTTTGTTTGGACTGGTGTCTCTTCAGGTCCAACACTTCCCATGTCCACTCTATCTTTCCCACTGAGGCTCTCCTTAGGGTTGGTAATCCTGAGGTTTAAATAGCCTAACTGCAGCCTCGGGTGCAGCTACTTGTTTTGGTTCAGTTACCCCCTCAGGACTGGACAAACTGATCTATTCAGCCCCCCCCCATCCCGCAGTTATTACTTCCCTGACCATGGCATTTAGTGGTAAACTCAATGATTAATAGATACAGATACTACTCAATGCGCCTCATTAAATAACACAAATTGTAGTTACTGAAGCCCGTAAAGGAGAACACAAAAGTTACGGCTATTAAATTGGCCCCTTTTAGCTACCAGCAAATAAGCCAAAATCATAATTCTGACCCAGCTAAGCCTTTGATCTTTCAATCCCAAAATTGTTACAATCGCAAATCGCTATTTAATTGCTTTAATTCCCCAAAGTCACACTTGCTTTCAAACCTGCAAATGGCAAATGTAGCAAAAATCCTATGGGTACTAGAGAGGACTCGCAAGGGGGTTAAACACCTGCTCGTAGCACTGTCAATGCAAATAAAAAATCAATACTGTACTTTAAAATACGGGAAAAGCAATGTAAGACATTATCATTAATTGCACTTGTCTCAAGCTTGCAAATCTGCAAATTTTACGTTTTATTTTCATGTTATGTCAATCTTGGGAATCAAGGGGTTAATACATAGCAGGCAACCTACATGAACTAGACCGGTTTCTTCATTCAATTTTATTGATGTTCACATTGCTGGATTCCTAGTCTGATCGCATATTGAACTTCGAAACACTAGTTGATTGACATTTAAACAGTACCTTTAACTGACGGTCTCATTTACTATTGGCTCTGTCTCAGCAGCAACATACGGGCTTGCCTCGTTGATCATGATCAGGCATGATGCTAGTTTAAGTTTTTGGTCCATTTACTCGCTCAGTAACTCCTGCAAATTTCTATTTTAAATTTGCAATTTAATGAGGCCCAATATGTCTCCTTTGCTCTACTTGTTTGCTGTTTTCCACAGCAAACTAAGGATGACTATTGCACCACAGAACTCATAATCATATTACCATCAGTTCACATAACTTTGGCCAGGATTATGCAGTTCATATCTTTTGAATATAACACATTTATTGGTGTTACTAACAGCTTAACGATGTGCTCAATGTCTAAGATAAAGTCACAACATTTAAAGAGGCTTTGAGCAGAATAATGAAAATAGAATCCACAAATACCCAGCAATCTTAACATAAACCGTAAATACCTTACATGATTTCAGTATAAAACTTAAGGGAAACTAATGAAACTCATAAAAAACTTTAGATTACACCTTTTTTTTATAATAATATTCCAAAATCTGTAAATAACACTTTTATTAAATTATTTGCTAAGAGTTTTAAAAATCACCCAAATCTGTGCTTTACTGTACACAAAGGGATTTTTATACGAGAGAGTACAGAGAACATATTATAAAGTATAATTTGGAGTTAGCCTGTTCATGTCAACATTATTAATATTATTACTATTATTATTAGTATTAGTATTAATGTGATTATTACTAACATATCATTTTAAACTTTGTACAATCTAACATCCTGATAATTTGAAAAGGCAATTTTAATTTAAATGTCAAACAATGATGGGTTTTATAAAAATGCTGCACTATTGATACATATGTTAGTGAAATGTAAACTAAAACAGTTTTATTGTAAAAAAAAAAAAGCGAATCAGTAAAATGAATATTTATATATGCAAATCACGTCAGGTCACATTTTGTATAATTCTTTCAATTTGAGAGCACAAGTACCATGAGCCATATAGCACTGCCTCACTGCTATTTTTTGTGCAGCCCCTGGGTAGTGTCATAGGACAGGGAAATAGTTACGTTTCTCTTGAGTTTGCATATCATCAGACTGATTATGAGTTACTCTTCCCTTTGTCACGTCCTTCCTTGCTACACATAAAAAGAAAAAACTTCTACATTTAGCTAGGTGGCCGCATAATTGCATTTCCAGTCCTGCACAAATCTGTGGAATACACCAAACATCATTACTAAGACAGAACTTGGATAGCAAAATGGTATCCATTTGGAGATGGATTTTGGCAAACAGGAATTATTTTATAATTTTCTTTACTCCTCTATGTCTTCTGCCATTACCACTAGTGGTGGCCACTAAGGTAGGTAATTTTAGCATAAAACTGATTTTAAAGACGGGATGTTTGAAAGTTGGGGAGCGCAGGTTTCACCAGCCACATTAAGCCCACAGACTGCCTATAGTCTGGAGAAGCAGTGGATATTTCAAATAAGGTTTAATTTATTGTTACAGATAATAATATGTAATTTAGATAATCAGATGAATGTTATTAAAACATTACGTTGGCATGTGTATTTTTAATAGTCAGTTTTGTCTGATCCTTCCATCAAACCTATGAAGTAAGAACTGTTCATAATTGCTGGGATCCAACTGCACTGTTTCCAGTCTAAAGCCACTTGACATTAAAATATGTTTAATGTGAAAACAATGTTTTTTTACATAACAATACAAACTATTATAATGTTATTATTAGTGACCTTAGCATGTTTTAGGATGTCTTGAGAGAAGATGGAGAGGGATGGAAAAGGAAAGATAGTAAGAACTGATTGCATAACCTATTACATATATTAGCACATATTTATTTTCTACTTAAATAGTCATTAAATGGGACTTGATACACACATGTATATATATATTTCTCTATATATATATATATATATATATATATATATATATATATATATATATATATATAGTTTTGTGGTAATTCAAGGTATACCATGTGACCTTGTGTATGGAGGTGGAATCGAGTTATTGTTGGCAAAGGCAGACCTAAGATGCCTCCTATGGAGCTGACACAATACCTCAACTTCCTTTAAACAATGGGAGAATTCAGCTTTGAATGCTTCCTATAGACAGACGCAAACAGACGTCTACTATCCAGTCAGATATTATGCAATAATAATAGTTGCCATTTTTTTATGTGCCTTCTGATCTAGTGATCTTAATTTCAGCTCCAAACTCCTAATTAAATTGCCATGTGATATTTTGTTACTGTTTATTTTGTGTTAATGTCTAATATTACCACTATATTTTTCCTACAAATATTCTCTACCCTGCTCAATATATGTATACCCTCACTACCCTTTCATATATATATATATATATATATATATATAATATATATATATAGCTAGATGGATAGATATTTGTATATATATACAGTGAGGGAAAAAAGTATTTGATCCCCTGCTGATTTTGAACGTTTGTCCACTGACAAAAACATTATTGGTCTATAATTTTGACAGTGAGAGACAGAATAACAAAAACAAAAAAAGAAAAATGCATATCAAAAAAGTTATTTTTTGATTTGCCGGTCAATGAGTAAAATAAGTATTTGACCCCTTTGACTTAGTATTTGGTGGCAAAACCTTGTTGGCAATGACAGAGGTCAGACATTTCTTGTAGTTGGCCACCAGTTACCAATGTTACCAATAGTTTTCTTGGTGACTATGGCCCCAGCTGCCTTCAGATCATTAACAAGTTCCCCCGTGTAGTTCTGGGCTGATTTCTCACCGTTCTCATGGTCATTGAAACTCTACAAGGTGAGATCTTGCATGTAGCACAAGACCAAGGGAGACGGGCAGTTATTTTGTGTTTTGTCCATTTGCGAATAATCGCACCAACTTTGTCACCTTATCGCCAAGCTGCTTAGCGATGGTATTGTATCCCATTCCAGCCTTGTGTAGGTCTACAATATTGTCCCTGACATCCTTTAGCAGCTCTTTGGTCTTGGCCATGGTGGAGAGTTTGGAATCTGATTGATTGATTTCTTCTGTGGATAGTTGTCTTTTATACAGGTAACGAGCAAAGATTAGGAGCACTCCCTTTAAAAGAGTGCTCCTAATGTCAGCTCGTTACCTGTATGAAAGACACCTGGGAGCCAGAAATCTGACTTTATTTCACTCATTGACCTGCAAATCAATTTATAACTTTCTTGATTTTTTTTGTTATTCTGTCTCTCACTGTTAAAATAAACCTACCATTAAAATTATAGACTGATCATTTCTTTGTCAGTGGACAAACGTTAAAAATCAGCAGGGGATCAGATACTTTTTCCCCCTCACTGTATATATTCAGTTTGCATACCCTTGGTGAATTGATAATATATTTACCATTTTTAAAGAAAACATAAGTAAGCAGGCAAAATACATTCTTTTATTTCTTACTAGGAAATTCCCCGTCAAAAATGATAAGAATAACATTTTAAGGCTGGCAATGCTGTTTGCCACCTTGTGTCTCCTTTGCCCCCTCCTCTCCCTCCCATGTGTCTACTTTTCCACCTCCTCTCACTGTCTTGTGTTTTTTTACACCTCTCCTGTACCTCCTTCCTTCCTCTCCCTTTCCCTCCCCTGTGTCTCCTTTCCCCCTCTCTCCCTCTCATGTTCCTCCCTTCCCCATGTCTCCTTTCCCCCTCTCCCTTTCCCCCCTTGTGTCTCCTTTGCCCCTCTGCCTCCCCTGTGTCTCCTTCCCCCTCCCTCCCTTGTGTCTCCTTCCCCCCTCCTCTCCCTCCCTTGTGTCTCCTTTCCCCCCCTCTTCCTCCCTTGTGTCTCCTTTCCCCTCCTCTCCCTCCCCTGTGTCTTTTACCTGGATGCAACCCTGCCAGCATTGCTGCACCCACTGTCTTCTCCTCCTCTTTGGCTCCTGTCCTTCGGCCAGAACTACTTTCTGGACCAAGCCATGCATTGCGCATGCGCATCCCACCTGCGCGATGCGTGGCTTGATCCAGAAAGTAGTTCAGGCCGCAGCGGAACAGAAGACGGTGAGTATGGGCCACAAGCTACTGGCAGGGTTTGGAACCAGGTAGAGGCCACAAGCTCCTGGCATGGTTTCCAGGTAAGCCGGGGTGCGCTGGGGCAGGCAAAGGGGGAGATGAGAGATAGGCAGAGGGGGAGATGAGATAGAGGACGAGGGGGGGGGGGGGTGAGAGAGGCCTAAGTCCCGCGGGCCTCGCGGTTGCGGGTTGTAACGGCGGCAGAGGGGGAGATGAGAGAGAGGGGGATGAGAGAGGCTTAAGTCCCGCAGGCTCGCGGTCGACTGCTCACCTCGCTTTGCGAGGCTCCCAAAGCATGACCAACATTGTAAGCGTTAGGAACAGTCCCGCAGAGCCACAACTGTTATAGTGATGGAATTCATATTAAACTGTAGGATTTAACAGAATGGCAAAATTATAAAACAAAACATGGCAACAAAGAAAAAAATGAAATGACCCTGTTCAAAAGTTTGCATACCCTTAGTTCTTAATACTGTTTATTGCCCCCTTTAGCATCAATGACAGTGTGCAGTTTCTTGTAATAATTGTGTATGAGGCCCCTAATTCTACCCGGTTGTATAGCTGCCCATTCATCTTGGCAAAATGCCTCCAGGTCATGCAAAGTCTTTGGTCGTCTTACATGAACCGCACGTTTGAGATCTCCCCAGAGTGGCTTGATGATATTAAGGTCAAGAGACTGTGATGGCCACCCCACCACCTTCACCTTTTTCTGCTGTAACCACTGGAGGGTCAACTTGGCCTTGTGCTTAGGTTCATTGTCATGCTGTAAAGTCCAAGAGCGTCCCATGCGCAGCCTTTGTGCAACAGCATGCAAATTGCCAGTATTTTCTGATAACATCCTGCATTCATCTTGCCATCAATTTTCACAAGATTCCCCATGCCTTTAGAGCTCACTCCCCTCCAAAACATCAGTGACTCCAAAACATCATTGAGCCATCCCCATGCTTCACAGTGGGAATGGTATTCTTTTCACTATAAGCATTGTTGACCCCTCTCCAAACATAGTGCTTATGATAGTGACCATAAAGCTCTATTTTTGTCTCGTCACTCCAAATTACAGTGTGCCAGAAGCTGTGAGGCGTGTAATAATTTTTTGTTTGCATGATCAGTCATATTTTCAAAATAAATGCCAACATATCACAATTTATGCCAGGGTATGCAAACTTTTTAGCACAACTGTATATGTGTGTGTATATATGTATAATGTACAAATAGTACAGAACATTACTCAACAGTGAAACAGTTTTCAAGAATATGTGTTCCTCTGGGGCAGTTTGAAATGTTAGGTGGTATGTGGCTCTCATTAGAAGGTGGCATAATATATTCTTGAAACATCCCAGAATAATATAAAACATTTACACTCTATTGCACATGTTATGTTGCACATATCCCTATTCAAATATCTGCACTGTAATTTTGGTGTGAAAAATAGGAGAATATTCCAAATGTGAAAAAGGTATACAATTCACTTAGCAATCCTAATATATATTGAATGTTAACATATACGACAACTATATTAGTGATTATAATAAGAAATGAGGGGCACTGCCACCCTAAGTGGAAGTTGGTTTCGTCTTAAAGTGCATTAAAAATTATAGTAGCAGAATGTAATCAGAATTAGAACATCAAAGCAGCGAATAAGCATTTGGGAGCTACTCAGGAATTACAGTATTCAACTTATAGAAGATGGCTAATAAAAAGTATAGCCAAATTTTCATGCTCTTTGAGAATAAAATGAATGGAAAAAAAAACAGATTTCAGGTTGTCATAGTCCCTTTAAGTCACATAACAGAGAAGAGTGCAGATCCTAACCACACCTATGTAACTAAATGTATGGTCAATTAACTTTGACATCACCTGTGATTAATAATCATACATTACGCATCACAGAAAAGTGGTGTGCACAGGAGGAGCCTGGAGGTCAGGTGAGTAGATTAGAAAGGTGCTGAACTAGGGTGGAGAGGGGAAAGAAAGGGCTTACAATGTATGGTAAGGGGAAGGTATGTTGCAACATGAAGAGTACCTATTGAGATATACATTATGGAGGAAAATACGTTTATCAAGTGTGCAATGTGGAGATATTGGAATTTATGAAAAAAGGGAAAAGGGGGAGGAGAGAAGAACCTATGGAGTTTGCATTGGGACTTGGGACATTGCATGTGCGGCCGTGAACATGATCAATTAGTCAAACCCGTAGTTACGGATTTAGACGGGGCCAATGGTAAAAGAGATGTCATCATTACGTCACTGAAAAATGGAGTTCAGATTTCAAAGCCTTATGGGTTTCAATTACCAGTTTAAATCGGACCCGCATTCCAGAAATAATGCAATATTAATAAATTAGCAAATATGATATTATGGTCCATGCAAGACCATTATATGTATTAACACATTGATTTCCGTGATCGATATAACACAGAAATGAGACATTGAAAAAAGTATTTATATTGCTGATTTGCGAGCTTGAGAATGCTGTGCTATTAATTTTAATACCTAACATCACTTGCCCTTTAATTATAAGTACAGTAGGGTGTTTATATTTGCATTTACAGTGCCATGGATAGTACTTTAACCCCCTTGTGGGTCCTCTCTAGTACTCATTGGCTTTTTGGCTCCATTTGCGTGTTACAGGTTTGAACGCCAGTGGATTTGTAGCAATTTAATAGCGATTTTCGAACGTAAAAGTTACAGGCTCGGCTCGACAGATCAAAGGATTTGCGGCAATGGAGTTCAGATTTCCACATCCTGTAGGGTTCTTACGCATGTAACCCGCAGGTCGCTTGCAGGTAGCTTTACGAGGCCAATTTAATAGCTGTAAGTCTTGCGGGCTCCATTATGGGCGACGGCTTTACACATTGGGGGAATTTAATAGGGCTGCAAGTGTTGCACTTGATGAAGCAATATATTGTATACTGTATAATCAACAATGTACTGTAATTAAATAAGGTGCTGTTAGATAAACATTGTAAGATAAACATAAACATTGTTAGATAAATATAAACATTGTAGGACTGAATAAAAACACGACATTAAGAAATCCACCAATTATATGATTTAGCCAAATAGATTGCTGAATATGGAGAAAGATAAAGGTTTAGAAAATTATAAACAATGAATGTCACAATATATGAATCTATTATTGACGGGAGTGTATTGCTTTCAGGAAAATAGTATATATAAGGTCTGTGACAATTTTGCATCCTGTTATACTTTGTATTGTTTGGTAAATTGTCAATAAATCATATTTTTCTTCAGTTTTTAACTCAAAAGATGTTTAGAATATACAGCAAAGTATTTTTCCACACTATAACCTTTGAATGATCTAATGAATAACTCCCGAACATAAGTGATTTCAGAGATAATTTAACCCTTTGAGTTGTAGAAATGTGATTCCACTTTACAGCTAGTTCAATGTAATAAACTACAAGGATTCTCTTTATACAGATGGTGTTCAGGAATTCTACCTGTGCTCCTTATACTAGAGACACACAACTAATCTGGGTTACACAATAACCAAGGGAAAATTCAAGTGGAATTTGCATGTAGCGGATGACACAGCAGATTCTTGGTTCCTGAACTGGCACAACATGGAAACGGAACAGAAATCAAAGACAACATATGGTGGTAAAGGAAAAGAAACAATAGAATAGCACTAAAATATAACTTTCTGCAATAGTACAAGAATTGGCCGCATATATAAAAAGATCAGAAAAATATATCCAAAAAGCATTTACACTCAGAGAAAGATACTGGTCATTAGATAGGAGGGATTACAGTATATAAAATAATCCCCTATTTTAAGTCTCTAAATATATGCTTTAAGTAAGGGAGTATAAGGTGTGTTAAGGATTGCATACAAATGTCTGTGTCACTTTATATATATATATATATATATATATATCATAAATATAATTGTGGATCTTTGCGCTGTTCGTAACGTTTGTGATGTTGGTCACGCAGTTGCGTCCCTCGCTAACCGCAAGCTAAAAACAACACTTTTTTGACTGTAATAGATTGAATAGCAATTGCCTACCTACAAGCGTGTGTGTGAAGCCTATTGCATCTACTCTGCCAACTTTTGCCAGTGCACAGTGATACGTCATATCTGGTGCGCTGTTCGTAATGTTTGTGATGTTGGTCACGCAGTTGCATCCCTCGCTAAACGCAAGCTTTGCGAAGTGAGGCTCGCCAGCAGCGAAGTCGAACTGCGAGGCTCGCCAGTGGCGCAGCACTAAGGCTGCAATGAGCGAGCTGGGCACGCAACTGTGAGCCTCGCAAAGGGAGGCGAGCAGTTTTTCAAGCATGTAACTCTAAAAACCCACCCCCAAAAAAATTATGTACAAAAAAATATAACACACTCACACACAGCACAGGGGGAGACACAGGAAGCCTGGAAGTGAGGTTGCAAGCAAATAACACTCATATTTGATGAGGAAAAAAATGGTGGAGGAAAAACGTAAAATTTCTGAAACAGCATGAAAACGAGGCTCAGCAACGCCAGGCTCGCTAAACGTACAAAATACACAACGCTGAAGACAGTAACACTTACACAAACAACGCCAGGCACGCTGGACTTTGAAAATAAAACCAACAGCAGTCACCGCACGACACACAAACATTAACCACACACACAGAGGAGAAAGACACAGGGAAGGGACAGGGGGAGATGCTTTTTTTTTTTGTTTTTTTAGTAACACAGGGCGGAATTACAATATATATTAAGGCATGTGACATTAAAGAGCATGACAATTGGAGCTGGACAGTTAATTAGAAATATGACCATAGAATTTAATAACTAGAGCAATTTGGGCATACAGAGCATTGTTAGAATTCCAGAATCCTATCTGGGGGTCTTGGCAGGTGGCAGACAAGGAATAAAGCAACTGACAGATACAGTCATAAAAAAAGGTTAAAAAATTATAAAAATGTATCTTACAAAATCCCCACTTACCAATAATGAATTATAAAAATGTAAGGCTGCAGAATACAAAGTTAATTAAGTGTGTAAAAGAATAGTATAATAAATAAATTAAAAGCTTTAATAATTATTGTTACTCAATTCAATCAATATCCTATCTCTATTAGCTCATTTGAGTCCAGGTGTATGATTGCAGGCAGAGCACACACTTGCTGCAGCCCATGTGCTCTGTTTGGAGGAGGGCTCTCTGCTCGTTGGCTATAGGAGATGATTCACAGGAGGCTGAGAGGTCTCAGCATCCAGCAGTGATATGCGTGTGCTGGGGAAAGCTGTGTCACAGGCTTCCCACATAGGGGGTGCAGGAATAGGCTGCACTCCACACACCTACAGAGGATTAGGTATGAGAGAGCTGGGGGACAGGGAAATAACACAAATAAACAGAGTTTTAATAGGTACATTTTTATCAAATAATACAAATAGAAAATATAAAAAAAGAAAGTATTTACTCTGTTAAATACATGCTTTGTCACATAGTAAAGAGCAATAGGGGGAAGGTCAGTGGCCCTTTTAGTATGAGTTGACAGGTTCCAAAATTATTTTCTGGAATGATCTGCTTGTTTTTCCTACATACATTTTATTGCAACTGTAATGTATATGGTAAATTATTCCTGATGTCTCACATTCAATATGAGGCCACTACTATGTGAAAACTCTGACATTGACCACATGGATAATAGTCTTTTGACAAATCATTAATCCAGTTCCTTGTTTGTTCTAGAAAAATGGATGTGTTAAAAAGAGCTTTTAGATTTTAGCTTTTCTACCAGTGATTGCTATATGATTTGGTAATAATACTGCTAAATCTTTACCTGATCCTAATGCCAATGGGTGGTTTAAAAATCGACTTGATTAGGTCAAATTGTTGACTATAGTTTCCTATGCATCTAATTAATTGTTCCTGATGAACTCTCAAAAACTGCTTTTTGAGACTAATAACTAATAACACAATTATGATTCAATGATGATATGCTTTTTTAAAGGGTTATGTGAATAGCCCCTTTTCTTGAATCGTGAGTGTAGTTCTTTTACCTGATTCTTAACATCCAATGAGCTACAATTTTGTCTTAACCACAGATATGATTGACCCATTTGTATTGCCCTTTTACTTACAGGATGATGCTAATATAACAGACCATTCATTGTTGTACATTTTCTATACACTTCAGTCACTATTTAGTTGCTGTCCATTCTATAGATCATATTTACATTATGATGCTAATATAATGTATATACTAGAGTATAAGCCGACCCGAGTAAAAGCCGAGGCACCTATTTTACCACAAAATACTGGGAAAAATTAGTGATTTGAGTGTAAGCCGAGGGTGGGAAATGTGCTGCCCCCTGTGTCCCTCTTGTGCCATCTGTGTCCCCCTCTTGTGTGCCCTCTGTGCCCCTTTCTTGTGTCCCCCCTCTCTCTCCCCTGTGTCTCTTCCCCTCCTCTCCCTCCCCTATGTCTCTTCCCCCCCTCTACCTTCCCTGTGTCTCTTCCCCCCTCTCCATTTCCTGTGTCTCTTTCCCTCCCCCTCGCTTCCCTGTGTCTCTTTCCCTCCCCCTCCCTTATCACCCTCCTCAACCCCCCTCCTCATCCTCCAACCTTATACCCCCTCCTCAACCCCCCTCCTCAACTGCCCTCCTCATCCTCCCTCTTCAACCCCACTTTTCAACCCCCCTCAAACCCCCTCCTCCTCAACCTCCCTCCTCAACCCTCCTCCTCCCTCCTCAACCCTTCCTCAACCTCCCTCCTCAACCCCTCTCCACAACCCCCCTCCTCAACCTCAACTTCCCTCCTCAACCTCAAACCCCCATCCTCATCCTCAACACTCCCATCCTCATCCTCAACCCCCTTCTCAACCCTCCTCCTCAACCTCCCTCCTCAACCGTCCTCCTCCATCCTCAACCTAAATCCTCAACCCCCCTCCTCAACCTCAACCCCCCCATCCTCATCCTCAACCCCCCATCCTCATACTCAACCACCCTTCTCATCCTAAACCCACTCCTCACTTTACCCCTCTAATTACCTCCCCTCTCCCTTTCCCCTCACTTACCTTCCATCTGCAGCTGCTCCTCATATCCTCCACGCTCTGTGGAGGCATGTGACGTCATGTCATTAGCATATGCCGGGTCCCTACGCACACGGATGGAGCGCGGAGGAGCGGAGGAGCAGCTGCAGATGGAAGGTAAGTGAGGGGAAAGGAAGAGGGGGGTGTAATTAGAGGGGTAAAGTGAGAAGGGGGGTTTAGGATGAAGAGGGGGGTTTAGGATGAGGATGGGGGTTGGGGATGGGGGGTTGAGGATGGGGGGTTGAGGATGGGGCGGGAGGGAAAGAGTCACGGGGGGGTTAAAGAGAGCCACGGGGGGTTTAAAAGGAGACATGGGGGATTAAAGAGAGACACGGGGGAAAGAGAGACACGGGGCAGTGACTCGAGTATAAGCTGAGGGGGACCTTTTCAGCCTTAAAATAACGAGTATATACAATAACAGACCATTCATTGTTTTAAATTTTCTATACACTTCACTCACTATTTAGTTACCGTCCATTCTATAGATCATAATATCCAAAAAGATAATTGGATTGACATGATAATCAAAAGTAAATTTTGGATTAAATAAGTTATCATTAAGAATATTCACAAAGGAGCTTCAGCGCTCATTTCTCATGCACAAGCCCATATCTTTTAACATTGCATGATGACAATTCGCAGTTACCACAACAATTATATGTGATATTATATATATATATATATATACGGTATATATATATATATATATATATATATATCATTTAGATTATAAATATATATGATACATTGTATATGTATATAATATACTGGTAACTTGTTTGCCATAAATGGCAGTATCAAATGTTTCTCTTTCTCTGCCCTCTGTCTCTCTTTGTGTGCCCTCTCTCTCATGGTGCGCTGTTTCTCCCTCAGTGTTCCCTCTCTCTATGCGCTTTTTCTCTCTGCGGTCTCTCTCTGTGCCCTCTGTCTATCTCTGTGTCCTTTGTCTCTCTGGGTTCCCTCTCTGTGCCTTCTCTCTGTGCACTCTGTCTATCTCTCTGTGCCCTTTGTCTCTCTCTCTGTGCCCTCTCTCTTGGTGTCCTCTCTATACCTTTTCTCCTTCTGCCCTCTCTCTATCTATGTGCCATCTCTTTGTGTGTGCCCTCTGTCTCACTCGGTGCCCTCTCTCTCTGTGTGCTCTCTTTATCTCTGTGTGCCCTCTCTCTTTCTCTCTGTGGCCTCTCTCTCTGTGCCCCCTGTCTCTCTGGGTGCCCTCTCTCTGTACCCTCTGTTTCTCTGTGCCCGCTGAATAGCTCTCTGTGCTTTCTGTCTGTCTGGGTGCCTTCTCTGTGCCCTTTCTCTCTCTCTCTCTATCTGCCCTCTCTTTGTGCCCTCTGTCTCTCTCGCTTTGCCCTCTCTCTGTGCCCTCTGACTCACTCTGTGCTCTGTGTCTCTCTGTTCCCTCTTTCTCACACTGTGCCCTCTCTCTTTCTGTGTGCCCTCTCTCTTTCTCTACCCTCCAACTCTCTCTCTGTGCCCCCCCCCCCTCTCTCTATCTGGGCCCTCTCTATGTGCCCTTGGTTTCTCTGTGTGCCCTCTATGTCTCTTCTCCCTCCCTCTGCACATCTGCATCTCTCTCTCTCACCTTCTGTGCACGCATGCGTCAATACGTATAAACCGTGCATGAGCAGTTGTGTCTTATATGTAGAAAAGGAGAGTACGTAGAATTTGTGCATGCGTGACAAAGATTTGCATGTGCTATTGTGTCATTATTGTGCATGCATAGTTTCTACCTATTCGTACATGAGTGAATAAGAAGCAATCTCGCATGCTCTGTTGCTATTGTTTAACAGCAACGTGTTACACACATTGTTCTTTAATATAGTGGATAAATAAATATAAATATAAATATATATATACATATGATGTGTGTGCAACTTCCCACGGGATTTCCTGCCTGTGCTGAAAGAAGAGAAGGGACAGGAAGGCATAGAGGAAGCAACAAACTGAAGCCCACAAGAGGAGATGCTGGTAAGGCTGAGGGGATCTGGTGGGAGGGCTTGGCTGAAGGGCCCAAGGGAAATGGGGTGGCCTGGGGTGGAGGCCATACAGTATTGAAAAAGAAAATGTAATTTGATTTCACTGGGGCCCCTCCAGAGAAGGGCCCCAGTGCATTGTACTGCCTGCACTTGGGATAGCTCCACATCTGCCAAAGATAAATCTTACTAGTCATGATGAGAGCCAAGGCAGACATAGCTACAGAGCTAATTTGTTTATATCTTCATCAGCATCTTAATCCCAATGAGCGGCTAGTGTGGTTTTTATGCAGTAGCATTTAAGCTTTTTCTGAATCTGATCTATGAAGATTGGACATTTTCTACTTTATGAGCCAGCTAAGATCACAATGTGTTTTCAATACCTGCTGAAGATGAATTTCGGACTAGTCCTAAAAACTGAAAGTTTTTCACTTTTTGCAGTATTTGAATTGTTATCTTTAAGAACGTCCATGGGATTTACAAATTGGAATATTTAAAATAAGGCATTCATATCCTCTATAACCATTAAGCAATCTCTCTGCAGCTTTCTTCATCAATTCCATACTGAATTTCTAAGTTTATATTGATTTGCTTATATTATTAGAATCCAATGCTGTCATAATTTCCCCCAATGCTATAAAGACTACTAATAAAGCAGAAAATATCTTTAAAGAGCACTTGTGAACCTGTAAACAAGAATTAACTGTATTTTATTTATAAAACATACTGTTTTTCTTGTTTCAGTCTTGTTTAAATATCTTGTATTTTGAGAACATTTGGATATATTACTTTTGTGCAGATATATTGGTAAAAGTTGTGCTTTTTAACTAGATGTCACTGGGTCGCATTATTAAAAATATTCCTTGGTTGCATTTGTCTATACTAACCTTTTGCATAATGCCCTGGTAACTCGATAAGTAGAACAACTTTCCTTGCATCAGCATACAAGTGATGTATCATAGGTAAACAGCGTGATTCTAAGCATAGTGTTGTAAAAGTATAGCTTACATTAATTGGGGTAATTATAGCACAGAAAGTACACCTTTTGATATGGAATTTCAAGCTAATGGGTAACTTATTTATAATAACCCATAATGACATTTGCTACAGAAAGATGCACATAAGTCCAATGATACAAATGATGTTCTACTCTCGGTTAATTCATCTTTATGAAATGGATCCTCTTTTAATACAATGGGTCATAAAATCATGGCCTGTTTGGTGTTATTCAGAACAATAATACACTGTTAGTGTAAGGGAAAGAGTGTCTACATCCCTTTTATCTTTGCATGTAGGCTATTACTTTTTGAGAAGAAAGAGAAAAGAAACAACTAAGGGCCCTATTCAATTCCTTACTCTTTAGACTAGTAAAACAGGCTTCATGTAACTACAGGAGCTTTTTCTTCTCAATTTACTTATCTATTCAAACCCATTCTTCCCACCTTTTGCATTTTGTACTCACAACTCATAAACCCATGTACTCTCTGTAATATACAAGGGGCTGGCTTATGCAATTTACACAATATAAGTAAATTACTGTTTCCTTAACCGACTGCCCATCAACACTAAGACCAATGAGAATCCCTGGGGATTCCCTCCACCCAAGCTATCCCAACTACCTAAAACCATGGAGTTCTATTGAGACCCCCATGGCACCTAACACATTAACCCCATGCCATGGAGCTTCTTAAAGGGATATCTAAGTGAGCTAGGTTAATACATGTCTGCACTCTATAGGCAAAAGGCAGCCTATATGTATACAGCACATCTCATAAAGAATTTTATTTTTATTTATATCTAAAAATCCCTCTAATGATTGTGTTGACAACCCCAGGAAGTGTCTATACAAGTTCCTGATCCCCAGCCAATCAGCATGCAGCATCCGTGGAGCAATATTAACCCGCTATTTACCTGCTCTTACTCAGCCAATAGTAGAGCAGTGTTGTCAGCCTCCCAGTCACTCCTGGGATATGACTTATCCCTGCTTCCTGTCTATGCTGTGTGCTGTTGACATAGCAACTAACATAGTGCTATGTCTCAAATCTTTCATCTAACCGGATTGGCCAAAACAAATTATGGAGGGGGTGTTAACTTTAATTTTAAACTGTCAGAAATTACAATAGATTTTGCTATCTTCAAGGTAAGTGTTTAAATGTTTATTTTGGTATTTTTCCTTGCAAACATTTTTTTTCATATACTATTAATTCTCCTCTATCAGATGCATTCCTAATCCAGAACATTTACATATCCCTTTAAAGGACCTCTGTGGCACCTAAATGCTAACACCTACCACAGGGGTCCATAACAGACCAGTGAAAACTAGAACAATATATTTGCTTCCATATTTGAAAACTGCCCTCATACTTTAACTCTGCATAAATGATTATCGTCTGAATATTTTTTTCGAATAATGAGAATTGAGCATATTATTAAAAAAACATAAACTTACTTATTTTTAAAACATTTTATTTTTATTCCATGTGACTCCATTTGCAATTCTATTCAATCATTATATGTCCTTCTTTGCTGCATATCACTCTCGGATGCTTCTATGTAAATTATGCGTGAGTGTGGGCCCTATTCTATTGCACAATTCATAAATTTAAACATACTTAAAATTACTCTTAATACTGTATATCACATATTCTATTAGCTACTCACAATCCGATTACGAGTTCTTTGCCCACAATCACTACGGTCTAAACAAATATACAAATTTGGCTTAGAAATCCATTAGTTTTAGCACAGCTTGAATATTAACGTTATAGAAAATCGAAGTGTAACCCGCTAATAAAAAAAAGTATCAAGTTTCTGTCACAAATATTACAAACACTTATTAGATCTGTAGCAGTAATTAAACACACATACTGTACTCTTGAAAGCATTTTAAGGCATGGAAACACAATTGTAGGAACAGTCTCAAACCCCCAAATATGCAATTAGAAAATATTGGGCCTCATTCAATAAGCACAAAGCATATTTTTTTACAGAAGTTTTTAGTTAGTGAACTTCTATCCAAAACCTAGGTCTTCACTAACTAAAATCTTCTTAAAAAATATGTTCTGTGCTTATATAGAGCCCTATTCAATTGGCCAAATCACAATTTAATGAGGCCTATTATTTTTAAATGTGATTTTTAAATAATATCAATCCCAGGACTCATGGGGTTAATACTTTTCTTAAAATCCACATGGACTAGAACAGATGATCTAATGCATTTTATAGAGTGCTAGATGACTTGATTGTGAGCCCAATTGCTGAATATTTTTTATTGGCACTAATTAATTCGTAGCCTCCGATTGCATATTATGTCTATCTTCCATGTTTTACTGACTCCATGATGACGGTTGCATTTAGTATTGGCTGTGTCTAAAAAGTAAATTACGGGCTTCCTTAAATATTGTCAGATCATATGATCACTCCCCCTGAAAGGCAGGGTTTAAAGGCAGGGTTTATGAGTTTAGGCTTAAGAAGGTAAATTTCAGGCTTGAGTCAATGGAATACATCTAAACATTTAGAGAAAAAAAACAACTGCAGCCAAAATTACGGGTTAGAGGCATTTGCGAGCTTCTAATGGAATAGGGCTTCTTCTGTTAGTAAACACTCGTTCCTCTCAGACCTTGAGAGAGCCCAGAAATAACTGTCCACAGCCATCACATGACCCCGTTATTTGCAAAGAAGCCTCATATAATGTCTCAGAGGCAAATGAGAATATCAAGTGCTTGATCAGAACTACAAATAAAGTCACATAGAATAAAAATGAAATATTTTAAATATAAGTTTATATTTTTTAATAATATTATTTTATTATCGTTTATTTGTAACGCGCCAACATATTCCTTAGCGCTAATAATATGCACAATGCTCAATTTTAAAATACTGTCTACACTGACAGTAGTCCTTCACAAAAAAAACTCTCAGATGGTAAAAGAAAAACAGTATTCTGAATCATCCTTAATCATCCACGTAAGGCAAAATTCTCTGAAGCGTTAACTGACAGGCACATGAACCAGAGCTCTCGCACTCTGTCACAGCACAGCTAACAATCACACAATCTAACAACCAGACAAATATGGGACTGCTCTCATTTTCTTTGTCGCTAGAAGTAGCAATCACTCAATCAGACAAATGACAGCACTCTCTCACAGACACACAGGACTGAAATACACAGCAGTGAGTTTCTCTCACACACTACTCAATAACATAGAAGATCCAAAAGAACACTATACTACTGTTAGTTTCACTCAGTAAAAGAGCAAGGCACAGCTCACTTCTCATGGTGATCCCTTCATGCAGCGGTGGAGATATAGGTGGTGCATGTTGGTGTGTTGCACCAGCGCCCACAGCCTCTCGGGGGGGCCTGGCGCTTGTACCCCCACAAACGAACAGTATTCCACTTGCACAGCTCTGGTTACATCTCATCAAAGGGATGCCGGCTAGCCAGCCAGATATGGAGGGCAGCAGGAGTACAAAATCTTATACTGGGGAGGTGGACTGAGGCAGGCAGCAAGGGAAAGCCATGATAGGCAGCCGTGAGACACCAGAGCAAGGTTCAAGAGATCCAAGGCGGGGAATGCATGTGAGGGAGGAGGGCAGGAGAAATGGAGTGACAAATAACTGTCATACTGCCCCTCCCACTGCCTCCCCACCACTTGCTTCCTCCATTTGCCCTTCCTAACTCCCCCTACCTGTGCTATATATCTCTACCCCCACTGTCTCCCTCTACCTCTCACTCTCTAGTGACTCCCCCTACCTCCCTCAATGTATTCTACTACCCCACCACTGTCTCCCTCTACCCCACTACTTCCTCCCTCTGCCCCCCATTACCTACCCCTACCCAAAGCTTCCTCCGTCTGTCCCCACCTGCATTCCCTTTCTGCACCAAGGCCCTCCAATCACTAGCCCTGCCACTGCTATCATGTGTCAGATCCAGTGACCCAGAAGGAGGACAAGCACAAGTAACCTCCTGTAAAACTTTGTCATGTGCAGTGGATGATTAATGGTACCAAACAATAAAAAAAGTGCAGTGGATGATTAATAGTACCAAATAATAAAAAAAAAGCTGTTGGGGGGGGGGGACTCCATAATTATTTGCCCCAACCAGTAGAGTACCAAATATGTTCACTCCCCATTTTAGATTCTATAGCCCCAACTTAATTCCAAGAAACACGCATTTCAGAAATGTAGAAATCCATAATAATGAATAAATCATCTGTGCTAGTCCATGTGGGTGGCCTGATATGTATTTACTCCTTGGTTCATGGTATCAATATAACATGAAAATAAAACATAAAAAAAATGTTTTTTTATTGCAGATTTGCAAGCTTGAGACTGTTTTGCAATTAATTCTAATTCTATTGCTTTCCCAGTATTTTAAATTACAGTAGTGTGTTTATATTTGCTTTTACAGTGTTGTGAACAGATGTTTAACCCACTTGCAAATCCTATCTAGTACTCGTAGGATTTTTTGATACATTTGTCATTTACAGGCTTGTTGAATTGTTGCAATTAAATATGGATTTTGCGTCTTTAGCACTTTAGTACTTGTGACCTTGAAACATCAAAGGAGGAGATAGGACGGGTTTACGTTTTAACAACCGCAGTGATTTTGAGCCTGTAACTTGCAAATGGATTGCAAGTAGCAAAATGTAGCCAATTAAATATCTGTAACTTTTACGGGCTCCATTATGGGCTCCAGTAATTGCAATTTGCAATTAAATAGGGTCTTTGTCTGTGTATATGGAAGTTTGAAGGGAGAGTATTCTCATTGGATAGCAGCAGCAGATAAGACAATAAGGGCCTCATTCTATTACCGGCCGTAAATCGGCCGTAAGGCTGCGATTCCTTGCGGGGGTTCTGTTAACTCGCGATTCTATTATACGGCCCCGCAAGGATCTCCTCTTACGGCCGGCCGCATATCTTGGAACCGGCCGTAAGCTGTGAAATCTAAAAACGCAAAAATAAATTCAAGCCTGCACTGTACAGCTCTGTAAATGCTAGGGATCATATTGGGGGACATGAGGATTAAAAGTAACCCACTCTCAAGCTTGCACCATCAGCCCAAACCCCGAGTTCAAATTAACTGTTTATTTTCCGGCTGCGGCTGTGGGCGGGTCGTCTGAAGTGCTCCAAGCACTCTGGACTTTTACATGGATATTTTACGGATATTAAAAAAAAAATATTTTACGGATTTGAGTATAGGATAATTATGTGCTATTTCTTTCTAACACCTAAAATCCCTTTATAGTCTCCTCAAAGTGCAGGATGGCTTTATTTGAGCTCATTTTATGTGCTTAATTGGTGTGCTAGCGGGACCTCTTTCCTGCACGTAAGCTGCGGCTCGCTTTTAGCCCTTGCAGAGAGGTTTCCCGGAGCAATTGAATTGACAAATAGGAATTTCTTACGGCCGAAACTCTTGCAGCCGTTTTAGATCAAAGCTTTCCTCTGGCTATGTCTGACTAGCCGACCGGCGGCCGAAGAGATAGCAACAGGCACCGGCAGAACGCCTGCCGGGTAAGCCCCCGGCCGTAAGGAATAGAATAGCCCGAATAGCTTGCGGTCGGTCCTTGCGGCCCGCAACGGCTGCGGCCGCTAATAGAATGAGGCCCTAAGAGTCCAGAAAGCTCTAAAATATGGTGATTGACTGCATCTTGTGCCAACTACAGCTCCTCAATTAACACCAGCCCACACAAAGACTTGCCTGTGGGAGTTACAGTGTATGCACTGGATTCATTCCATCAATATCTGAGTAGTGATTTTCTTACCACTCTTTAGGTTTTTTTAATGAAAAGTGTAGATACTTTCCCAGCAGTATTTAGGTCAGTTTCGAAGGTGTGATATGCCGTCCTGTAAGCTTCATTTAACTGTAATGTAAAAATACAGAATTTACTTTTTTATAAATTAACATATTGTACACCACTGTAGCGCATTACAACTGCTAAATAAGCATACAAATCAGGAAGTGGGTAATCAAAACACTAAAAAAAATTCAAGCCTTTATTGTTCTGATCTAGCTATATCTCTAAAAATCTCCCCAAAGAAATCTCAATTTCCCAGGTTAACATTTGGTTAAGTGATGCTACTCTATATTTATTATATCCAGTTATGCATGACACCTCTATATTTGCAATGAGCATCAGAGACAAAACTATGTTAGACATACAATACATGTTAGGGGAACTGAAATATATATTTTTAAAAAGGTTGTCTAAAGTCCTAAACCACAGTAGATACATTTCTGCATTTTTGCATTCTAGTAAAAAACAACAGTAGAGACTGTGGCAGTAACTAATATAGTTCTACAATAAGAATGATAAACTAGCCATGGTCTTCATCCAATAAAATATTGTTTGATTTGACAAGAGGAAAACAGTAAAACACTGTGGAAAGGATTATCGTAGTTGCATACCTTCCACTTGATTTAAAAATGCATTAATCAATCTTCACCTTTTGTTGAGTATTATGAGCCGTTTTCTATTAGAAGCCAGCAAATGCCTCAAACCCATATGTCATGAACGATTTTGGGGCCATGATGGGACCCCTTGCAACCCACAAGTAACTCTGCTATTTGGAATGCTGCAACACTGGGTGTTAATGTCAAGAACTATTACAACGGACCTGAAACTTGTGAGAACTGACTTGATTGTTTTTGTGTGTAGTATGGACCACAATAATTCATTTGGTGGTTACTAGATCATGTTATATGCACTATTATAATGCATCTGTGATAGAAGTAGGCCCTAGGATGCTAAAATTATCTACAAAATACTGCAGTCACTTATGTGACAAAGGAATAATCTTCTATAGAATCTTTATGGCCCTGCAATCGGCCACGTGTGAAGGCTCTGGCTTTATTCATGAAAGGGGGAACTAGTTTTATGGCTCTGTAAAAGGAGAAAAAAAGGTGTAATTAGAAGAAAGCCAGATGCCTCTATACATCTGGAAATCATGTGGGTGAGGGGGATAGCAAGCTATTTGCTTAGGAGGATGGGCTAGAACTGGGGAAGGTCTTTGGTGTTTTGTGTAAGTTTTCTGTGTTTATATATATCTCTGGAACAATAAAGAAGTGGCCAGTCTGACTTTGGACACACTAAACACAGGTGGTGTAAGAGTCTGCTTGTACTAATCCAAGGTACATGGTGTGTGATTCTTAGATCCTAAGAATAGGGGTCTGAGGTGCATGTCTTTGCAGTAATGATGCTGTCATCTGAAGTGTCTGCTGGTGTTGAATTCTGAACAAAAAGTTGCGACCGTAGAGAGAGAGAGATTTGGGGTGAGCATGGTGCCCCAAAGCTGGTGGTCGGACACCATAATTCTTACTGCAGGTGTTTTTCTTCTCTAAATATTTAGATGTATTCTATTGACTCCAGCCCACAATTTACCTCCTTAAGCCTAAACTTGTAAACCCTGCCTTTTTAGGTAGGATTTCAGGGGCGTGATAATATGATATGACAATATTTAAGCAAGCCCGTAATTTAATTCATAGTCACAGCCAATAGTAAATGACACCGTCATCATGACATCAGTACAGTGGCGTAGCTAGTGTAAACGTCACCCGGGGCGGTCCGTTCAAATGTCACCCCAGTGACCTGCGACTGCGAGGCTAGCGGCACTTAGACTGCAATGTGCGCCGCAGGCGCTCATCGCAAGGCTTATGGGAGAGGCTTCAATGCCTCCCATGTCTGTCCCCTTCTTCCTCCTTTCAGAGGCCCACACTGCTCCCCCTGCCCCACTGATGCTCCCCCTGTCTCACTGATGCTCCCCCTGCCCCACTGATGCTCCCCCTGCCCCACTACCTGGTTCCAATCCTGCCAGCAGCGCCGCACTCACCGTCTTCTCCTCTGCGCCGACCGTCCTCCAGCCAGAACTACTTTCTGGATCAACCCGCGAATCGCGCAGGCGGGATGCGCATGCGCAATGCAAGGCTTGATCCAGAAAGTAGTGCCTCCCATGTCTGTCCCCTTCCTCCTCCTTTCAGAGGCCCACACTGCTCCCGCTGCCCCACTGATGCTCCCCCTGCCCCACTACCTGGTTCCAATCCTGCCAGCAGCGCCGCACTCACCGTCTTCTCCTCTGCGCCGACCGTCCTCCAGCCAAAACTACTTTCTGGATCAAGCCGCGAATCGCGCAGGCGGGATGCGCATGCGCAATGCAAGGCTTGATCCAGAAAGTAGTTCCGGCCGGAGGATGGGAGCCACAGAGAGGGTGAGTGCGGCACTGCTGGCAGGGTTGCATCCAGGTACAAGACACAGGGGAGGGAGAGGAGGGGGGAAAGGAGACAAGGGAGGCAGAGGAAGGGGAACGGAGACACAAGGGAGGGAGAGGAGGTGGGAACGGAGACAAAAGGGATTTAGAGGGGGGAAAGCATACAAAATGTTGTTGGAGTTGACATAGTGTCACCCTCCATATGCTGTCACCCGGGGCGGTCCGCCCCCCTCGCCCCCCTTAGCTACGCCACTGCATCAGTAAAACATGGAAGTTACACGTAATCTGCAATCGGAGGCTACAAATTAATTAGTGCTAATAAGTAATATTTGCATATTGGGCTCACAATCAAGCAATCTAGCACTCTATAAAATGCATTAGATCATCTGTTCTAGTCCATGTGGTTTTCATGATATGTATTAACCCAATGAGTCCTGGGATCGATATTACTCAGAAATAACATTTGAAAATAATATTTTGAATTGCATATTTGTGGGTTTTAGATCGTTGTGCAATTAATTCTATTGTGTTTATTTCCCTTCCCATGCTTTTAGAGTACAGTACTGTGTGTTTAATTGCTACAGCTATAAGTGTTTGAAAAAGCCCTTGCGAGTCCTATTTAGTACTTGCAATATTTTTGACAGAAACTTGATACATTTTTCAGTTGCAAGTTAGACTTCATTTGCGACCTAGAGCTACAGGTCTAATACAATATTGAACTTTAATTATTTAAACTGGTAATATTAAAACCAATGGAGTTCTATGGCCAAATTTGCATCTTTGGCTGTGACGTAAAGATAGTGGGTGGGTAACTCGTAATTGGATTGCAAGTAGCTAATAGAATATGTGGCAATATTAAGAGCAATTTTAACTGTGTATAGATTTACTAATTTGCCAATAAAATATGACCCTATGTTCTACGTCTAGTTTACACTTCATTTGAAGGTCACATTTCTCACTGATTCTTTTCCATCATCACAGGAAGCAAGCTGTGGCTATGTGATCATTATTATGGCAATATTTTGGTGCACAGAAGCTCTACCCATGGCAATCACTGCACTCCTTCCTGTCCTGCTCTTCCCTATGATGAGTATTATGGACTCAGCAGCAGTAAGTATCTTTCATCTAAGTCAATATATGCAGCATTTGCTGTTATTGAAGTTAGTTAATTGTATTTTCATTTATTTTTCATAGATGCCATAAGGTAACAAAACTACATGGGGGGAGAGGCTCACAATGAGTGCCTTCGGCGCGGGACTCACAATGAGCACCTTCGGCGCGGGACTCACAATGAGCACCGAAGGTGCTGAAGCGTGAGGCCTATAAAATACACAGGGGGAGAGGCTTGCAATGAGTGCCGAAGGTGCTCATTGTGAGCCACGCGATGAGCACCAAAGGCACTCATTGTGACACTTGCGATGAGCGCCAAAGGTGATCATTGCAAAGCAGGAAGGTTAAGGTACACAGGGGGAGAGGCTCGCAATGAGCACCAAAGGTGCTCAGAGGGGCAAAATCATCACATTGTGTGACAAACAGCATTGCCAGGTTTACAGTGTTATTCCCGTCATTTTTAATGGGCAATTTCCTAGTATTTTTAAAATGAGTCACTGACCCATTTTTCAGTCACATTGTGATAGTGTAATAATCATTCAATCCAGAATAATATAATTTGGCCACGTCTAATTAGAGTTCCTCATCATAATGTTATGCTATGACATATTTATAGTAAAAAATTCTTATTGGGTCCTTACTGGATCTCTTTGAATTTCAGGTTTGCAGTCAATATTTGAAAGATACCAATATGCTATTTATTGGGGGGCTACTGGTGGCGACTGCAGTTGAGAAATGGAAGTTGCACAAGCGCATTGGCCTGAGAGTGCTGCTCTTAGCTGGAGTCAAACCTGCTTTGTAAGTTTTCCTGTCAAAAAAATCGCTCTTATTCTAACTACATGTTATCAGTGCTTACAACATACTGTATGTTGATTCATGACACATTAATCATTTTATGAGGTGCATTTCACCATGCATCTAGAGCATGCTAGTCATAAGACAATATGGCATAGCTACTGCTTTTGTCCACCCCTCTCAATTACAAAAAAATTGTGTCTCAAAAGAAAAGTGCCATCACAGGTGGACTGTCCCTCCTTCCAGTTACTCTAGGGCGCCTATAACATTGTTGTTTTGATAAGATTTTTGCATCTTAATATACAGTATTAAAGTTGAATATACAATTCTTGACCTCCGTTTTTGCTTTTAACGGAACCTACTATATCCTTGGACTGTAATTTGATGCTGTTTATGAAATTTAACACAAGATCATTATACTTGTGTGAATATGGTACACCACTAGACCTTTAAAAGCATTTATTAACATTGGTGCCATCACATTATATAATGGCAGAGGAGCATATTTAGAAAGTAATTCTGGTCTCTGAGAAACACTCATGTAGTCAAAATGTTTTCCATAAAACCTTCACCCATATCAACTTGGTATTTCTATTTCTATAATTTTGAGTACGCTTACACTCCCACATTTTAGTCCAGATAAAAAAAAATAATATTTATTAAAGTGAAAGGACCATCACTTCTCCAGTTTGAGAAGATGAAGCATTATTAAATGACCACTTTGATGCTAAAACAACATGTCTTAATAAGGGATTGTTCATTAATAAAGTTTGTACTCAGTGATTTAAAAATACAAATTTCAATATTATTTTTACTTTACAACATGAGCTTCTAAGCCTTTAGTTGAACTACTTGTCTCCACATTCTATGGCATGGAGACATCTTTTGCAGGGAGTGAGTGCTAAGTTGTTAGTTAAGCTGATATGTAGAAAGGGGTGGGTGCCAAGTATAAGCTGTAGGCTTACTTGCTGTGGTGATGTGGATTTCATTGCAGCCATAGCTTATCACCTGTGCTGGAGGGCAGATTACTACACTTCTTAAGTTTCTGACTAGAATCCTTCTTACCAGTTTCTCTAAAGATAACATATTACTAAATGGCACAATTTGAGCACTGAATAAAAAAAACACAGCTGCAGCCAAATTTGTGAGTTTGTGGCATTTGCGAGCAGCAAATAGTATATGGCCCAGTGTCTCCTTAATCTATTGTTGTAATTCTTTAACATATTGTCTAAACCTTTAACTGTATGTAGATTTGTCCTGCTGTTTTCAAAAAATGTTCTCCTAAAAAAATCTCCAAAATATGTAATTGTCTTGCAATGCACTGGGGCCCTCTCCTGGGGGTGAGGCCCAGTGCAGTCACCCCCCCCCCCCCTCCCACACACCCTGGTCCATGCCACCCTGCGCCTCCCTGGGCTCCCCATGTCTCCTCAGTTTCACTGCACCCTCTTCTTGATGGCTTCCTATTATTCCTCTGCCAGAGTGTCATCTTGCCGAGGTAGGGAATCCGAATGATGTGATTTGACATCATTCAGGATTCCCTGCCCCACGGAGAAAAAGCGCAGGCAGGGGAGGCAGGGAACCATCACGAGGGGGATTTGGTGAAGCTGAGGGACACAGGGAGAGCATGGGAGGGTGGGCACAGGCAGATCATGAGAGTGTGGGAACTCAAAACCTGTTTAAAGAAGCTTATCACCTTCAGCCTTAATGTGCACAACTGTGTACATATTGTATTGCCCTGTACTTTTATTTCTACTTAACTTACCGTATTGGTCTGAATATAAGCCGCACCCGCATATAAGCCGCACCCGTAAAGTTCAAGGTGAAAAAATAGAAAAAAGATAGTACTCAAATATAAGCCGCACCCGTAAAATTGGAGAGAAAAAGACTCTCAAAGTGATCAGCCATTGCAAGAAACAGGCTTTTTTTGCAGGTTACAGGCCTTACAGGATGTTAGAATCACTAAAACCGTAAATCGCTATTCAATACCGCAGTCTCAAGCACGAAAATCAGCACCCTTAACTCGCAAACGCGCAAATCGGCAGTAATTTGGCGTTCGCGAATAGAATCCACACACGTAACAAGCAAAGTTCGCAAATCGGCAATGATTTTTTTTACTGTCGCGAATATAAGCCGCACCTTTAACTCGCAAGCTCAAAAATCAGAAAAAAGGTGCGGCTTATATTTGGACCAATACGGTAATTGTACCCACTCTACTCGGTAATTGTACCCACTCTACTTATACTTTATAAATAGTGTTATAAATAGTGTTTTTTTATATGTTTACCTAGAAGATACTGTTCTTGAGTTGCATGGTAATTGTAATGGTGTTATTATTATTATTATCTTTATTTGTACCACACCAACATATTCCGTAGCGCTATACAGGGGTTAAGTACATGGCAAAAACAAAATGAACACCTTATAAAGAATGGAGGGCCCTGTTTTTGAGCTTAAAATCAAATGTACATAGTGCTTGTTTCCAATGCACAACACAAGATTGAAAACTCACAAATTTACAATCTAAAGGATTGTACTGCATTTGTGCTACAGGAAAAAAAACTATATAATGATGAAACGTGGTGTAAATGTAATTGATTTACACTAACACTGCTTAATACACTTTATACTGTAGTATGTTGAGTATATTGTTTTTTTTTCACCTTTTCCAATTCATTCTTTTGTGCAGTCTGCTCCTTGGGTTTATGGGAGTTACAGCTTTCCTATCCATGTGGCTCTGTAACACTGCTACAACAGCCTTGATGATACCTATAGCACAATCTGTGCTGCAGCAACTTTACATAAATCTGCAAGATAATAAATCTGACAGTGATTACAACACAGAGAAGAGTGAGAGTGATCCAGATGTAACTGTGAATCAGAGTTACCCAAATGGAACTATGAGTCGTCAAGGAGGCACTCTGAACAAAGCTTTCGAGCTGCAAGAAAAAAGCTCCAAAGAACCAACTAATGCCCAACCAGGAAAAGAAAGTGAGTTTAAATAGGCATTATCCTATAGCTTGAAACAAATGTATGTATGTATGTATCTATCTATCTATCCTCCTCTCACGTCTACTGTGAATGCATAAGGGATATTTTATATTTAAAATATTTGATCATTCAGCCCAATTGCTGTTATATTGTTATTGTTCAAGGGATTTTTTTATATTTTCTGTTTCTGATTAAAAAAAAACTTGTGAGGACAGATGGATGTTTACATGCTAGAATGGGATATAGAGTCTCTGGGTAGAGTTCCTGTGCCTCTAGTCATCCGGACAAAGCATCTTTGTAACTGATTACTATAATGTTACATGATTAATTTAGGAGGCTGTTTAATTTTAAATACGCCTTTATAATGCATTGGATAAAAAATATATATATATATATGTAATCACTCCAGATCAAATCTATCATCATCTGCCATAGTAAAGAGATCAGTTGATGGAAAATCTGGTTCAATTGATATTTAAATCCTAAAATAATAGTAATTATTAAGCAGTTGAGGCACGCAGGCCTTAGGCTGCAATGAGCGGCGAAGGCGCTCATTGCAGGGGTGGATACACAGGACTTAGCTGGTGCTCATCCCGAGACACGTGGGACTTAGCTGCAATGAGGTCTCATCACAAGGCCCCTGGACTTTGCAACGGACACAAAATTACATACCGTAAGACGGGACTGCGGGGCTCGACAAAATATGACTTTAACGGTCTACCACCAAACTGGAAAAGACGGCAAACACACACAAATATGCCTCAAATAAATTTACACACTCACACACAGCACAGGGGGTGAGCCAGGGAGCCTGTGAGTGAGGTTGCAAGTTAATGTGAGGCATATCTTGTCTTTTTTTAACGATTGAAAAACGCTGAAACGGGGAAAAAAATGGCGGCCGAAAAAAACATATAAATTCTGAAACAGGATGAAAACGAGGCTCAGCAAGGCCAGGCACGCAGAACTTAGATAATACACGATGCAAAAGACAGTAACACAGACGAACGAGGCCAGGCACGCAGGACTTAGAAAATACATGCCGGCAAAGACAGTAATACTTACACCAACAACGCCAGGCATGCGAGACTTAGAAAATACACAACGGCAAAGACAGTAACACAGACGAACAACGCCAGGCACGCGGGATTTGGAAAATACACAACGGCAAAGACAGTAACACTTACACCGACAACACAATGGCAAAGACAGTAACACAGACAAACAACGGCAGGCACGTGGGACTTAGAAGTTACACAACAGCAAAGACAGTAACACTTACACCAACAACGCCAGGCACGCAGGACTTTGAAATTAAAACCAATGGCAGTCAGCGCGCGCTAGGCAAAGATTTAGCAGAGACACAGGGGAGACAGGGGGGAGATGGTGGAAAGAGACACATGGCATTCCCAAGCACAAAAGTTGCAAGTTGTCAAGGCCTGTAATGCCGCTCATTGCTGCGCTTGCGACGAGGACCGTAAAGTAGATGGGATGAGAGGCTTGCAATGAGCGCCAATGGTGCTCAGAGGGGACAGAACATCTCATTGTGTGGCAAACAGCATTGCCAGGATTCAAATTTTATTGCCGTCATTTTTGACGGGCAATTTCCTAGTTATATAATAAATGAACAAGGAACATATCTGTCAAAAAACAAGTAAACGATGAACACAAAGTGTTAGAATTTATATTTTATTTACAAAGAGCCTTTAAATATCTGAACAGACACTGAAGATATTTCTTTGAAATTGTAGAAAATGTGCTTTGAGTCTGTGCATATACACAGCTTGATGACGTCACTAGGACGCATCTGAGAGGGCACACAATTTTGACAAGCAAATTTAGTGTTCAGCAACATCTTAATCTGACAAATCTAAGCCCTATCATAAGCCCATAAATAGGTTAAGCATCTGTGAGGGAACAAATATGCAGTATAGTACAAAGTCTGGAAACTATATAATCCTAATCCATTACCCAATCAACTGTAACTTGGGTTGGCAAGGTGAACCTAAACTAAACCCTCTTCTTTTTATAATTTCCCTTGTAATTTCCGTTCATATTAATAAAAAGTGCTAGGCTCCCGGAATTCCTAACATCTGGAAATTATGAGACATAAATAAACAATAAACCATACAATAATTAACATTTTGAGACAGTGATCTCTGTAGATCAGTGATGATCAACCTATTTCACTTAAAGTCAAAATGGTAAAGTTGCCGTAGGTAAGGAAATACTTGATAATCAGGTATAAAGAATGAGAAGTTGTTGAGTACAATTGGATAATTGTGAACTTTGGAGAGATATAATGGACTATGTATTATTGATGAGGGGAGTGCTCTCCCACTCTAGAGAACAGGCTGGGGTCCGTCCGTCTGTTGCCTATTATTACTATAGATAGTAGGCCAGCACAAAATTGTGTAATATCACCCCATGCAAGCCCTACATTTATACAGTGATATTTTCAGTAAGTATGCTTTGAGTGAGAGAGAAACACTTACCAACAAGTAGTATATTATAGTTCATTGAATGACCAAAAAACACCAACCGAGTGAATCGCATTGAGCGCCGAAGGTACTCAGACGACCAAAATACTTACTTTGTGTGGCAAACAGCATTACCTGCCTTACAATTTTATGACCATAATTCTTCGCTAGTTCTAAATAAAAAGTAGGAGAAATATCTTTCTGAAAGAATACAGTATAATGCATAAGAATTTTATCTCCATATGTATTTTGTTTTCCTAGGAAACGGTTCAATAATAATAGAACATGAGGATGTTAAATTATGGGAAGAGAAGCAAAACTGCAAGCTTGAAAACCACATGAAGCTCTGTAAGGCCATGAGTCTTTGCGTTTGTTACTCTGCAAGTATTGGGGGCATTGCAACTTTGACTGGAACCACCCCAAATCTTGTGATGAAAGGACAAATTGATCAGTATGTATTGGGACGTTTGGCTTGGTACAACACATGAGAAGCGGAATATGCCATGCATTTGTATTTATGAACAAAAAAATATTGATCAAGGCCATCAAATCATCATTGTGGTAAAAAAACAGCATTACATGGCTATGTTCTTTACATTTTGCCTTTACATTATAGAACAAACCATAACAGAGAAAGCATTATTCTTGAAATGTCCAATGAAGTGCTAATATTCTGTCTACCTAATGCTGTCTACCTGCTATATAGAAAGCCATGTCATAGAAGATTTTAGAAAATGTAATTGATCAACATGTAGGTGAAGCTGAAATGATCATTCCTCTGATTCACTTGTTTTTCTGATTATGAATATAGAGCTGGGGAAAGTGCAGCTTCCTGATGGAACAATAGTTAACCATAACCCTATTCTTTTATTTCAGGCTATTCCCTAAAAACAACAATGTCATCAATTTCGCCTCATGGTTTGGGTTTGCCTTCCCCACAATGATTATTTTGCTTGTGCTCTGCTGGGTTATGCTCCTGATTGTTTTCTTTGGAGTCAAGTAAGTTCTTATAGATATAGTTATTTGTATAACTGGAAATGTATTTAACTGAACTCATCCTGAGATTGTTAAAAAATGAAAGAACTACACTTGAAAAATACTAAATATTTTTAGAAAGTAGAAAAAACACAGGCTTTAATTTATTATCTTTTATATGCAATTATGCTGCAATCCAAACTGCTACTTTTGTTTCCATTGGTCAACTTTGTGAGATGAATACATTTCTGAACGCACATGAAGCTTTTGTGCAGCTCAGTAAAGAAAATGGAAGCCTGCAATAAAGAGTAATTGAATATAAAAGTAAAACATGTACATTTTGTTATTTTAGTAATTTTAAGCTTTCAAGAGTTGCAACTCTAAGTCAATAGCAGTACTTATATATACAAGGGAGGGGAGGGCAAAGTATCTAACACTTAGGACAAAGGGAGATTTTATAGGCGTTGGACTGTATCTCTGAGGATGGATGGAAGCCTTCATAGAGATGCAAATATAAATTTCAGACTGAAATGCGTTCTGGGTTACTTCCCAGTCAGCTCATCCATCAGTCAGAAAGAAGTTAATGCAAAGTCACTTTCAAAGTCCAGTGTCACCATAACACAATCCACTGATCAACAATTGCAGCTGCAATATTCATTTAGATCATTGCTATCCAATTGCCATCCATTGAGCTGATTCTATGTGGCCCTCCCATTGGGGAACAAAACAAACACATGGGTATTCCATGCACACCCTTCTCTCAGCTGAACACAGATAACTCTTACCTGGAGCAGCACATCCTGAACTGTATATGATATATCTATTATAGAAAAAAATACAGGGGTGAAGAGAGTGCATTTATTTTTTTCTATTTGACATGGAGTTAATGTGCTATATTTCTATTCCAAACAGGTTTGCCAAAATAATATCTAGATGTATGTTTTGAATGTTTAACATTTTAAAAACAAATATATATATAGGAAATTACACAAATTAATATTCTCATATCTAAAAAAAAAAAAAGGATAAATGCCATGGGAAAGTCTGATTCTTGATATGCTTAATCCCTCAATCTGCTGCTGTCTGCTGATACCAGCAATGTTAGACGATACCAGCAATGTTAGACCCAAGATTAGTAAGGAGCAACTCACAGGATCCTTCTTCATTATCCGCCTATGCCATCTACACTAACAGGGAAGAAGTTTCTATCTCCATTCTATCTATCTGCTGATGTGATGGAAGTGTAGTAACATGCAGCTCCAATGACCCTGGTTGTTATCACTATGCTGGGTGGAATCTCCTTATGACAGGAACAGGGCTCCTGGCAATCTGCTTATATCAGCCAAGTAGCATTGGACGTTTGCAATCATCTCAGAAGGTTCACTTTCAGCAGGATTTCCTCTTTGATCAGCAACTTTAGAGCCTCAAATGCAGCTACTCCTTCCCAGATGCACACATTTCCACTGCAAAAGTGCACTTGTTTCCAGGCTTTATCGCAAATGTGCCCTCCAAAGTCAAGATCATAATAGAGGGACTATGTGAAGATCCCAAATATGGTGCTATTCAGCTCCAACACTTCCTGCCTTTTAGCTACAGGAATTTTCTTTTTAATGCTGGCAATCTTCTCAGAAGGAATGGATCTCTTGGTGACCGGCAGTCATATCAATCCCTCTTAAAGAAATATATCATTGTCTATGTATTCCAGAAAGCATGTTTTTTTAATATGGACTATATCACTTCATTTCCAAACAGCAACTGAACCCAGGCAAAAGGATTCCCTCCCCCAGTTACATCACAGTGGGCTGAACACATTCAAATCCCCCGCCCAGATTAGTATCTCCCAATAATATCACAGACCACTATAAACAATAATCAGAAATTATTCTATCCTGTTTGCTGAAGATACATGAAAGAGCACTCTTATGGAGCAGGAGCCATTTTGTCTGCAGGTGTCAATTACCCCTCCCTAGTATATTTTCAAGTAACATGAGGTAAAGATTACTGCTATGTCTTTCTGAGGGAATTTCGTAGTTGTCATTGTGAGTTGCCATAATTTTGTCTGTTGAGCTTTTGTTTTTAAGTCTTTAAATCCGCATAGTGATAGTCTTGTTCAACTATTGGTAATATTATTGTTTCATCAATTTAAGGCCAAATTCATCTTTACAAGGCTGCTTCTTTTCTTCCTTGTCTATATAGGGTATTCATTTTGGTCATCTGGTTGTACAGTGATATCAGTTTGTTAGTATGTTGTTTTCTAATCCTGGAGAATAATGGGATCAGAATCCCATGCATAACAGCATTGTTGGCAAACCATAGTTTACATTATCTTTATGTATATCTGGGGTGTCATTATGCTAGAGAGCATCTGACAGTTCTTATAAATGGATAGGGTTCTTAAGCCGGGAAGTGCTGATATGGCATTAACTACCCAGTGGTGATGGTGTGCCCCCCAGAGGTGCAGAAAACAAAGTTTTGAGGATTTATGCCCAGAAGAAAAGGAGTTTACTCTTGGAGCAGTAATTAAGAAAAACACCTGTGCCGGAAACCAGGGCATTGACCCAGAGGGAGACAGTTACCTTGTTACATGTGGTGTTAGAAGTGGGTTTTAAGATGGAGGAACCTGTGAAGGACCAGATAGAAGTCACTGCTCCCCAGCAATATGACATAGCACACCAGCAAGAGAATTGACAGAAATGGTTGAGACAAGCAGAAGAGGACAGAGCCCATGTGAGACAGACCACTGCATGTCTGATAGAAAAATACAGAGCAATGGTGAAGAAAAGCAGAACCTGTATGAGAAAAGATTTGGTAGATTTAAGATGTGCAAATAACACTGTGGCTTTAGAATCTTGTGGAAACATAAATCCTAATCTCTTCCTATGAAAAATTACAAGTAAGGATGATGTAGAAACATATCTCCTGAATTTTGAGAAATGCCACTAGGGACGCTTTTCTTTACAAGCACTGGGCCACAGTCCTTGCCCCTTATATATGTGGAGAAGCTCAGAAAGTTTTTGTTGTTTTGGATGAAGAAAAGGCTACAAATTATGATGATCTGAAGGAAGAGATCCTTAATAATTGGAGTTCTCAGACATAACAGATTACAGAGACTGCACTCATGGAATTTTATAGACAAGAAGAATCTGTATTGCTATAGCAAAGAAAAGCTACTCGACATAAGCTTCAGTATTCAAGACTGCAAACTTCCTGTCTGGAAGAATTTAATTGTGATGGTGTATGGGCATGCATATCTACCCAAGTTTAGAATGCAGTTTTCTAATTGATGAATTGTTAAAGGAACCTGATGCAGACGTAAATCAACAGTTAGTGACCTGCTTCATGGCAGAGAAAGCTCATGAAGCCAACTAGTTCAGCAAAAAATAGGGTAAAGAGACAGCTGGAGCAGCTAAAGAACCTTTGCCATTGCCTCTGGAGCAAAATGATGGCATAAAAGCGACTGATGTGTGAGCAAAGGTCAAAGAGTACAGGGCAAGATGTTGTCAATCACTTGGTGTAAAACCAGCCTCACTATGAGGAATGTTGATCAAGACACTATGAAAGATTTGCAGAAACCTTATAGGTAAGAGCAATGAAGATGCTTCCAAAAGAAACCAAGACATACCCAGCCACATGTCCCTGGTGAATACTCCTGAGGTGGAGAATGATGCAAGAGGAAGAAAATGCCTGGCAAAGATCTCTGACCCAGAGAAAGTGGAAATCAAACAGATGATTGCAGCCATTGTTCTTTCAAAGGAAGGATGTCCTGATTTTCATGAAGAAACTGGAATCCTACCTAAAGTGAATGATGAGGAAGATAAGAATGTGGTGATTGAGATGGTGAAAGAGGAACCACAGTCACCTTTGTTTAGTGTGTCCAAACTCAGACTGCCACTTCTTTATTGTTCAAAACACATTTCAGATTACTTAAAACACCAAAGACTTTCCCCCAGTTCTAGCCCATCCTCCTAGGCAAATAGCTTGCTACCCCCCTCACTCACATGGCTTTCTTGTTGTCATTACACATTTTTTCTCCTCTTACAGAGCCATAAAACTAGCTCCCCCCTTCATGACTAAAGCAAGAGCCTTCACACGTGGCTGATCGCAGGGCCATATAAATTCTTTAGAATTATTTAACCCTTTGAATATCCCAGATATGACTGGTAGGCACGTTTTTAGTACTTTCTGACCACACGTATAATAACTGATGAACCTTAAACAGTCCAGTGGGCCCTTCTGTTCATAACATTGATCATACCATGATAAACTTAATTCCTGATGAGTACATAAAATACAAGCTCCCTCTACATTTTTTGGTGCAACAGAGAATAATGGCATCAGAGCACACAAAAGCAAGCAATCTGCAGCAGTCCAGCAGTGAATAAGGGCAGTTGGAGTACTAACTATGTTACATTAAAACTCTTACAAACCAATTAAATCTGCATCAATTTTAAAAACTCAAACATTTGTTTTTGTTTTCCATGCTCTGCTTGGGCAGAGATGACAAACTCCATGTGTATACAACACATTATAGATTTCTATAAGGGTCATCAGTCAATATTTTTACCCAACCTATATGTAGATTAAGGTAATTTCTCCCATGGGATTCTGGGACTAGTCATTTCTTAGCTTGCAAACAACAGCAACAGTAGGAGCAATTTCCAGAAAACTAAGCAGATATGAACTTTCAAAGTAACCACCAGACATTCAATAAAAAGTAGTGAATGTGCCCATGTCTGCTTAAGATTCTAGGGGCTTCATTCAAATGCAATTTGGCCAATTGAATAGGGCTCTATATAAGCACAGAGCATATTTTTTTACAGATGTTTTTATTTAGTGAAGACCTTGCTTTTGAATAGAAGTTCACTAACTAAAAACTTCAGTAAAAAAATATCCTGTGTGCTTATATAGCGCCTTATTCAATTGGCCAGATTGCAGCTGAAACTTACAATATCAAAGTCAAACCTTGAGAGTTCCCATATTTTTTTTTTTTACAGATTAAAAAAAAACTTGAAAATCCACTATTACTAAAAGAATAGACTAGAGAAAATATATAGTTTTGGTACTATATAACTTAAAAAAAAAGGGTTTTTATCTTCAGTTATATGTAGATTTATGTATCTGAAATCAGTTTACCCTAATTGTGTGATAAAAGCAATACACAGGAATCTGATTCCATTTGATGAACTGAAATTTTTTTTGAAACATTTATCTTAAAACTACTCAGGTTCTGATGGAATTTGAAGTACAAAAATAGCATATAGAACAAAAACATTTCTATAGAAACAAATTAAGGTATCCAAATAACCTCGTCCCCACTGTTTCTGTCTAGGTTTTATAAGAATTTTGGTTGTGGTTGGAAACCAGAACAAAAGGAGGATGAGAAGCGAGCATATCAAGCCATTGCTGCAGAACACAAAAAGCTGGGTCCTATGAGCTTTGCGGAAATATCTGTATTGGTCCTGTTTGTTTTGTTATTGCTTTTGTGGTTCACAAGGGACCCAGGTTTCATGCCAGGCTGGGCAACCATCAGCTTCAATAAGGATAAAGAGTGAGTGTTTAACAAAAAATAAATAACAATGGCTGCTTCATTGTAGAGTTATGTTTAGTACTAATCCATTGTTTCTTCAGCTTTGTTACAGATGCCACAGTTGCTATACTTATATCAGTCATAATGTTCTTTTTTCCATCTGAAATGCCCTCATTGAAGTATGAGAACCCACAGCAGACAGGTAAATATAATCTTCAGAACTCATATATGTTCTATAGTTATATACAATGATTAATTAAAATAATTGTACTAAATATAACTGTATTATGAAAATACTTTATATATTAAAAATACTTTATGGACTGCATTAAAGTAGCATCAATGTATATATAGATTATGCATTTAGAAAACAATACCATTTGAACCAGTGGTTTCAAATTGAAAGGTGTTGTATCTCATCTGTTAATTGTTCATAGGTGTATAAGGACAATCAATCACCTTTTCAATAATTGCTTTGGTCCTTGAATGCATTGATGAAAGAAAGAACACACACACCAAGATTGTATTCAATACAATTTGCTTACAATGTAGAACAGCATCCTGTGTTTCTATGGGAAGCTCTTGGTCTGTTAAGAGCCTTTTTGCAAGATGAAGGCCGATGTTTTCAGCAATCTATTCAAGTTCCAGCTGATCAAATCTAATGAGTTTATGCAAACCAGGTCTTTGAGCGTCTAACAAAACAAATTAATTTATCGGTCCTTATACCCCTCTATCTACCTTCTTGGACTACTTGGCACTTTTTTTCAGCATGCTGATTTTAGTCATTGCTATATTTAATTCTGATTGTTTTAATTATCTGGAATTGGTTTTGTTTTTGAGTAGCAATATCATTGCTCTTAACTTGATGTAATAGGTTTGCCAATTTTGAGTAGAAACTAAATAGGGTCATGATATGAAGCTCCAAATACAATGCTGAATACCACATTATGCTGCACATATTTAATATTCAAGATTGCATAGTATTTTATATGCTTGAAAGTGGTCCCATATTTTCAGTTAATTCTTTGAAAAAACATTTATATTGGCAATATGTTTTTAAAATAAAAAAATAAAAAGAGCATTTAGTTTCAACTACCTTGGTGGATCACATAGTGATTTTTATTTTATTTAATATATTTAATTTTCATATTATACAGTACAAAATAAAAACAAATACAAAGACAAAACAATACAATACAATACAGATCCCAGCCAGTAAAAACTTTCAATTACAATATTCAGTCTTATTTGGAATATCTCTAAAAGTAAGTATATAAGTATATAATATTAAGGGAGGCAATTATCATGTAATTTTCCCTTTTAAGTTATCTATCTCTTTATCATTTTATCTCCTCTAATTTAACAGTACACTTTATTTACACATTGACAAAAAAAAAACTAAGACACTTTCTTTTCATATTATTTCACTTAGTGGGATCATACCATTAACATATAAATAATACAATATAATACTAGTCACAGTCCACAAGTACTTTGCTGTTCAATCACATGGGGATTTGTCTGCCTGTTATTTAAAAACTGGTAACTATTATACCAAACTAAGTTTTTTTTTCTCACATGAAGGCCCAGTGAGCAATTTCAAAATTAGAAAGATATACAGATATACAGATTTCAAATGCGAGTTTGTTTGTTTGTTTTGTCATGTCTGGTATTACTTTTGCTTGTTCAAGCGCCAGTTTCTGGAAAGGTGCCTATCTATCTAGGGTCAATGGTGTGACCACTACAGGGGTTTGGAGAAGTTGTTAAATGAGTATGTTAGTGAGAATAGCTTGCAGGCTTGTTGAGCTTTACAGTTGTTAACAGAGATGTTAAAGTTGCCCAAGATTAATGATGGAATATTGCAATACAAAGTGTAGGTGCCATTCAGAAAAGTGGTCTAAAATGTTTTACCGTGGCCCGGGAAGCATATTAGTTCTTTTGAATTTTTTTTCTATATTCCTCAAAGTTTTCTATATTACCAAAAACTGTGCTGATAGAACACACCAAAAGTCCAATAACCAGTCTGTCATAACAAGATGTACACATGCCTCCACTGTATATTAAATTCATTTTTGTTTATTTTCCAAAGTATGTGATTTTTTCATGATGAGCAAACCTTATTTTATTGTTTCACCTATTACCTTTGGAAGCACAATCCAGATCTTCCACAAGAAGCACTTCAGGAGTAATCTAACTTTCTCTAGGAAGTTACTTCCACTCTAGTATACAGTTTGCAATAAATGTTACATTTTTTATATTTTCACACTGTTTCAGAGACAAGCTTTAAAACTACCCACATTATTGATTTAAATTCTCTACCAAAGAAGGTACTGACAGCAATTTCGATAGATAACTTTAAAAAGGGATTGGATATATTTTTAAATTAAAATGGGCATTTAGAGTTATCCTGGTTAATTAGAGAGGGAGTATTGATCCAGGGAGGGATCCGATCACCAGTGCCTGGGGTCAAGAAAGATTTTATTTTTCTTTTGAGACAATTGGCAAAGTTTCACTTGTTTTTTTTCTCTGTTTGCCTTCCTCTGCATCAATTAACAGTTAATCCACACATTGCAGATCAGACAAGATCTAAAAAGGTTGAACTTGATGGACTAAAAGTCTTTCTTCAACCTTAGTAACTATTTAACTATGTAAATAATAGTAAGCTAAGTATATTTGTCAGTGAGGGCTGTTCTAGAAGCAGCAGCTTTCACTCCTCACTTACACACAGGTACGTTCTGCTGGAGGGTGCAGTGATGAACCTGGGGAATTTAATGCCAACACTGCACTGGCTCAGTCACTCATCCCTGTCTGCTTCTAGGTAAAACTGAATTGCAGAGAAGTACAGTTGATAATTTTGTTGAACCCTATAAAAATTGTATTTTTATTTAAAGTACAGTATTCATTTTTTTCTGGTTGCTTGAGAGTTCTGGCTGCTTGAGTTCTGGTTAACTGAAAATCTACTGTATAAAGTTACTGTATATTATATATACTCTATATAGTACATTTGTACATGTAAAATAAATAACATTCTATTCCAATTCAGAATTCAGAGAAATACAGTTATTGCACTTCATTCTGGGAAACTGGACAATGACATGCAAATGAGCCCACAGTGTTTTCCCTCTTTAATCAATACCACTTTGTACATGGCTCCTTTTAAGCATATGCCTGCTGTATTATACAACTTATACAACTTTAAAGTGTAGCACGGATTATGCATGAGTTATGAAACCTACACACAGACAAATCTTAAACAGATCTCCTCAGTGTGGGTCTGGTACCTAACTTGTGCTATAGATTGGTGGGAAGGCTGTTCACCACAACATCATTTAGCAAATGGTGTGCAATAGAGTGATAGAAGCCTCCACTGTACAGTAAATAAATAGTACATTTGTGTTCACATTCGAACGTCTAAAAAAAGTGATTCCTTTTTCATTAAACAGCAATTTTAGTCAGAGTGACAAGCTTTCAAGAGTTGTACCTCTCTTTATCAAGTCAGAAGCAATACTGACTAAGGTAAGCAGTGGAACACAGAGCAGAGATTCAAAGTGACAGGCATCATGAATTGTGTATTGATAGGTAAAGTGTGTAAGTCACTACACAAGGTTTTAGATAAGATGAAATAGGCCCTACACTACATAAAAAAAATAATATATATAATATAAAAAAAAAAGGTTGGCTGCACTGCAGGCCCAGACGAGGGTCCCAGTGCATTGCACCACCTGCAAAAGCGGTAGCTCCACTCATGACCAATACAATGTACCTTTGCCAACAAAGGGCTCATGAATTTGCACACTACTCTTTAGGATGCCTGAACTGTTTTGCCTCCTGTTTATTAAACAATAAATTATGCTACAACACATTAGAAATTAAAAAGAAATAAAGAAAGGATTCATTGTAGCCTCATTGCTTGCAGATTCATGCACTCAACCCAGTTACATTTTAAGTAACATCCCTGTCCAGTCTTAAGGGGCTAGAACATTTTGCTAAATGTTTTTGTTTGTTTTGCACAATTTGAAGCAGAGTGTAACTCATAAAATCAATTAGCTGGAGAGAAAAATAGAGACAACATTGTTTATGTATTATCTAACTAATGATTTAAACCATTTACTGCTTGTAAACAGATCAGAAACCAAGGGTGCATGTGCCTCCAGCTCTGCTAGACTGGAAGACAGTGAACCAGAGGATGCCCTGGAGTATTGTGATTCTGCTGGGAGGAGGCTTTGCTTTGGCTAGAGGCAGTGAGGTAACTCAATGATTCTCTGTTTCTAACACTACTGTTGTTCTGTCACTGTCAGTTTTTGCATTATTAGACAAAAAACATATACTACACACTTGGTTCTATCTTTGGTACACTCAACTCTGAAAGTAATAAAGATGGCTTTGTGATTTGCTTAATGCTAATGCTCAGCTTACATATTTACTATATTAGAAAAAAAAAAAAAAACATTTAACATTTTTAATAAACATGTCATATTTTTATGCTTAGAATTATAGCATTGTTAAGATGCTATCATCAACCAAACATACAAATTTGCACACTGTGGAACTTTAACAATGCAGTCAGACATAATGCATGAAATGCAAGC
This sequence comes from Discoglossus pictus, assembly GCA_027410445.1. Taxonomy (NCBI): domain Eukaryota; kingdom Metazoa; phylum Chordata; class Amphibia; order Anura; family Alytidae; genus Discoglossus; species Discoglossus pictus. The sequence continues at coordinate 81,108,067 of CM050164.1, read as the reverse complement.
AAATGTAGTCATGGTTTAACTATGTTACATTTCATAAGGACTGAAAGGGAAAACATAACTATGCACAATTCTCTCTATCTCAGGTGTCCGGGTTGTCAATGTGGCTAGGAAAGCAACTGACCCCATTACAAAACATCCCTCCGGCAGCAACTGTTCTTGTTTTATGTATTCTTGTCGCTATATTCACTGAATGTACAAACAACGCAACAACTACTACTCTTTTCTTACCCATTGTGGCATCCATGGTAAGATTAAGTTATTAGGTTCTTCTATTTAGATTGAAATCAATGTCTAAAACTAAAGGAATGCTCCACTATTTAGTTTGATTCATATGACTAATATGACTTCTTATGTTGTGATAGATTGAAATCAATGTCTAAAACTAAAGGAATGCTTCACTATTTAGTTTGATTCATATGACTAATATGACTTCTTCTGTTGTGATTATACCAAGGTAGCTTCCTTGATATGTGTGGCAAGATTCACAATTCATAATTTAGTTAGTCATCATAGCTTAAGCTTAAGCTGAAAAAACAAAAGCAAAAACTATGTGGAAGCTAAGCTTTCTTTGTTTTTGTTTTCTAAAAGAAGATGAACATATTTTGAATCCTTCCAAGAAGGTGTGCCAATTCAGTGATAGATATATGATGTTAAAGTCTTTATTTTATGTTTTCTATTTTCTATACACATAATGCAAATTATTTAGTTCATTAAAAATGCAAACATTCTTTAAAATATTATATTTTCTTGAAAGGATAAACATTTTCATAATTTCAAAAGCACATCTTGTCAAGTAGAATTAGGTTTTGGTAATGATACGTTTTGGTAAAGATAGCATGCATATACCTTTAAAACCAGCATAAATACTAAGAACCCAATTCAATTGCAAGCCAGCATCTCACGGGATCGTGGGAGTATGTCTGCGGGCGTGCTGCGCTCTCCTGTTCGTCTCTTATTCCAGAGCTATTCAAATGCGCAAGGGCACGACTCACTGCCCGAGATCCAAAATCGTTAACCCTGGTTCCATATGTAAGCAGTGCAGGGCTTGCGCAGGGGTGTATCCCTTTCTGATTGGCTGAAATCTGCTTGCCAGCAATTTGGAGCGATATTGGAGCATGCGCGGGAACCATCATTTGCGGCGGGGAGCTCCTCAAGGGTGGAGCTCCATTAGTAGGTTAGTAGATTTTGGGGCAGTTGGGAGCAGAGGGGACACTTAGGGTCAGCATACGTAAGGGCTTTTAAAGCCATTGCGAGTCTTCTCTAGTACTCGTCGGATTTTGGGCTACATTTCCCTTTAACTGGTTTGAATGCAAGTGTGTCCTTGGGGAATTTTAGCAACTGAATAGCGATTTGTGATTTTAGCTGCTGCAGACTTGTAAGATCAAAGGCTTAGATTGGGGTTTCAGTTACGATTGTAACAACCGCAAGGATTTCAAGCCTGTAACGCTTAAGCCATTTTCGCGCTTGCAAAAAAATGCCAATTGAATAGCAAATTAACTTGTGGCCTCACTTATGGGCTACAGTAACTAACGATAGCTCAATTGAATCGGGCTATAAGTATTGCATTGATAATACTTAAAATAACTTACTTTAAAGATGGACTAAATACCATGTAGAAGGAGTGTATGCATGGGCGTAGGAGCCAAAAAAAATTGTAGGTGGGATAAAGCTTAAAGTGACAAAAAAAAAATGTGGTTCTGAGTGGTGCAATTCAACTCTACTCCCTGGACGAGCAGCCGGGGCAGATCTCCCGGGCCCTAGCTCTAAGGGTGGTGGGGGTTTTGGGGGTCGGAGCGAGCAGTGTAGTGCCCCTCAAAAACGTATTTTTTTTCAGATTTCTTTGTTTAATATATATATATATATATATATATAGTTGAATAATAAGAGTATTGCAGTGAATAGTGATACCTTTTTTATTGGACAAACGTATTCATAATAAAGCGACGAGCTTTCGAGAGATAATGCCTCTCTTTTATCTCTCGAAAGCTCGTCGCTTTATCATGAATACGTTGGTCTAATAAATAAGGTATCACTATTCACTGCAATACTCTTATTATTCAACTGGATTACTGGACATTCACGGCTACCTCACTCTTTATATATATATATATATATATATATATATATATATATATATATATCATGGGAAAATACATACTTCTCCATAGCCATCTAGTGGCCAAGTCTGGTAATGCATTATTAAGTTTAATTTTGCTATTTTTTGAGTCTCCTGTTCATATGTCCCCCCCCCTTACACCCCTACGCCCTTGAGTTTATGACTTCTGTCATAGCAAGGGGTCTAACAAAAATGAAATGAAGGAGTAATTAATTGAGGAAAACTGAGAGGCATATCTACTAAGGGCTTTTAAGGAAAATAAAAGGAACTAAACTAAAACAACATAGATTGAAGGGGCAACAGATTGACAGGACAATTGTAAGGAAGTGTTGATGTAATTAATGTAGAATGGAAGAAGGGACTGAAGGGAAATTACATGAGTGGCTGATTGAAGGTAGGCAGGATGGACATACAGAGAGTGTTAATATGAAAAATTAAATAAGAGGAGGGGAATGAAATGAAATAAAAAAAGGAACAGGTAAAAGTAAATAAGAAATGAAATGAAGAATAATTATGTACGCTTGTTTGTGATGGCGTACATCTCTAATAATTGCATCTTAAGTAAATTCATGTCCCTTGGAATTGGTTATGTAATCAAAATTTGCCATGTTACTCAAAAGGTTGGGAACCACTGGTCTAGTGATTTATTAAAGTACCATATATACTCGAGTATTAGCCGACACGAGTATAAGCCGTGGCACCTATTTTACCACAAAATACTGGGAAAAATGAGTGACTGGAGTATAAGCCGAGGGTGGGAAATGTGCTGCCCCCTGTGTCCCTCTTGTGCCCTCTGTGTCCCCCTCTTATGTGCCCTTTTCTTGTATCCCCCATCTCTCTCCCCTGTGTCTCTTCTCCCCTCTCCCTCACCTGTATCTCTTCCCTCCTCTCCCTTCCATGTGTCTCTTCCCCCCTATGCCTTCCCTGTGTCTCTTCCCCCCTCCCTTATCACCCTCCTCATTCTCAACCTCCCTCCACAACCCCCCTACCTTCCCAGTGTCTCTCCCCCGCTCCCTTATCACCCTCCTCATTCTCAACCTCCCTCCTCAACCCCCCTCCTCATCCTCAACCCTCCTCCTCATCTTCAACCTCCCTACTCAATCTCAACTCCTACCCCCCTCCTCAACCTCAACCCCTCATCCTCATCCTTAACCCCCATCCTCAACCCCCCATCCTCAATCCACCCTCCTCACCCCCCCCCTCCTCAGCCCCTCTGGTTCCCCCTGCCCTTCTAGATCCCCCCTCTTTCCCTTCTGATACTTCACTGGTTCCCCCTGTCCCTCTAGTTCCCCCCTCTGCCCCTTCTGATACTTCCCTCTGGTTCATCCTGCCCCTTCTGATCCTTCCCTCTGGTTCACCCCTGCCCCTCTGAATACTCCCTCTGCCCCTTCGGATCCTTACCTATGGTTCTCCCCTGCCCCTCTAGATCCTCCATCTGCCCCTTCCCTCTGGTTCCCCCCTGCCCATCTTAATCCCCTCTCTGCCCATACTGATCATCCCTTGGTCCCTCTTGATCTCCCCCCTAGATCCCCCCCTTGGTGCTTCCTACCTCATTAGCATTCCTCCCGCACTGTAGCCTTCCCTTGCAGCACGTCTGCTCTCTAGTGTGTGACTTATTGGGATGCGCCGGCAGGAGAGCATGCTATTCGGGGGAGTGCTGCTGATGAGGTAGGAAGCACCAATGTGGGGTATCAGGAGTGGGGAGAAGATCAAGAGGGACCAAGGGGGATCACGATGTGGGGGTTAAGATGGCCAAGGGGAGGATCAGAGGGGCCGAAGTGGGGGATCACGAGGGGTCTGAGGATCAAGAGGGGCAGAGAGAAGATCAGGTGCTGAGGGGAGATCATCCTAAACACCCCATCCTCAACCTTAAACCCCCTCCTCACTTTACCCCTCCTCATCATAAACCCCCCTCCTCACTTTACCCCTCTAAATACCTCCCACTCTCCCTTTCCCCCTCACTTACCTCCATCTGCATCTGCAGCTGCTGCTCCTCCGCTCCTCCACGCTCCTTTCCCGCGTCACGTCATTAGCAGATGCCGGGTCCCAATGCAGGAAGGAGTGTGGAGGAGCGAGGAGCAGCTGCAGATGGAGGTAAGTGAGGGGAAAGGGAGAGGGGGAGGTATTTAGAGGGGTAAAGTGAGGAGGGGGGTTTATTATGAGGAGGGGTAAAGTGAGGAGGGGGGTTTAGAATAAGGAGGGGGTTTAGGACGGAAAGGGAAAGAGACACGGGGGTTAGAGAGACACGGGGGGAGGGGTTAGAGAGACATAGGGGGCGTAAGAGAGACACAGGGGTTTAGAGAGACACGGGGGGGGTTAGAGAGACACGTGAGGGGAGAGTGACTCGAGTATAAGCCGAGGGGGCCCTTTTCAGTCTTAAAAAAAGGGCTGAAAAACTCAGCATATTCTCGAGTATATACGGTAGATGCTTCTAAGGAAGGGAAGACAGGATTTAGGATGGCTTCATATAGAAATGTTTTCAGGGTCCTGGAATTTTTTCTGTCTAGTTCCAAATGAGAGATTTTTATTTCATTATTTAATTTTGTAGATCTGATATTTTTCTTAGCACTGATTTGATTCTAGTTTATTGTACAATGTTATTTTGCTATGATGAAGTGCTTAATGGCTATTGCCAGCATACATAGATCCTCATTCAATTGAGCAATTGTAAGTTACAGTAGACCGGTCTACGTGTTATGGGCTTGAAATCCTTGCAATTGTTACACCTTACACCCCATCGAAGCCTTTGATCTTTCACGTTTACAAGAGTTATGATCGCTAAAATAGCAAATCGCTATTCAATTGCTACACTGTAAATGATGGGGAAAGCGATGAATTAAGAATTGATAGCACAACAGTCTCAAGCTCGCAAATTTGCAATAAAAAATTATTTATTTTTAGGTTTCATTTCGGGGTTAGATCAATCTCGGGAATCAATGAGTTAATACATATCAGGCCACCCACATGGACTAGAACAGTATCGGCATTCACTTTTAGTATTTTGCGATTTTGTGAGTCCGATCACATATCAGACTTCTAAACGCTAATTGATTGACAGGTAACCTCCATCTTATACTGCCATAATGATCACGGTCTCATTTACTTTTGACTGTTTCTAACAGCCTTATTAAATTGCGATTTGGCCAATTGAATAGGGCTCTATATAAGCACAGAGCATATTTTTTTTACAGAAGTTTTCAGTTAGTGAACTTCTATCCAAAAGCAAGGTCTTCACTAACTAGAAGGGCCGGAAAATAAAATACGCTCTGTGCTTAAATAGAGCCCTGTTCAATTGGCTGAATCGCAATTTAATAAGGCTGTATATCGGTAGTTACGGCCTTGCTTAATTGATCATGTTCCCGCCCTGAAATTCTACGTACGATTGCATGGTTTACGGTTTCGGCTTTCGGCTCATAATTTGCGGGCTTGTTCAATTGAATCGCCCCGTAATTTTAGCAACGTGCGAGCATGCAGCAGGCCCGCAAACATACGGCCTATATACCGTGAGATGTGGGCTTCTAATTGAATAAGGCTCATAGTGATTGAAAAAACGTTACAGCAATCATTCTTTTTTCTTTACTAGGCAAAGGCGATTCAGATGAACCCACTATACATCATGATTCCATGCACACTTTCTGCTCAGATGGCTTTTATGCTTCCTGTTGCCACTCCAGCCAATGCTATAGCCTTCTCCTATGGGCAACTCAAAGCTCTCGATATGGTAAGCATATCTCTCTCTTCTATGCAATTTTCAATCCAGCATGGCTTAGTTTTCATCCTGAACATGTAGGAGATGTAAACAGTAATATATTTCTACAGATAGACGTTTCTGTGTGTACTCTTTTTAGGAATGTTGTTCTTTTCTATTTGATGATTAGGCCCATATTACTTTCCAGAAGCATGTAAACAAGAGAAACACACTAACTGCAATGTTTTGACTTGCAAAACCTAGAAATCACTGTGACGTAATCTGAAAATGTAGAACTTACAAGTTCAGATGAATGTGGTTATTACTTAATGGTATATGGAATTTTCATGGATTATGAATGCATCTGATAGAGGAGAATCAGTAGTGTATGCAAACATTTTTTGTGTGAAAAAATCCACAAATAAACAATAATAAACTTACCCTATAGTTTGTAAAAACAGTTTTCTGGCAGTTGATTTTGAGAAGGACCTCCCCTGAAAATCCAAGCTAAATTTGCATAAAATTCAAAATTAGTTCTGGCCAATCAGAGGCAGTATTTTATTCCCATCACAAATCTCTCATCCTCCCTTGGAAAGTAGCAGCTCATCAGCTGGGGTAGCAAAGCTGCTCACACACACCTCTCTCCCCCTTAGAACATGGCAGAAACCATACTTGGATGAGGTTTTTCTATTGCTTAGCACGAGTGTGGAAGCCATTTTTTTTCAATAAAATAAAATTGTATGTGTATAAAATAAACCTATGTAATGTATGTTTATAATATAGGCAATCACATGTAATAGTTGTCGTTAATGCAGGTTGCCATCACGCAATGTTAAAAAATACAGGCTTGCACATGCGCAATGAGCGCTCATTGCGGGCCTCGCCATGAGCGCCATAGACGCTCATCGCGAGGCTTGAACGACTTTGCTGCATTAAGCACTAAAGGAGCTCATTCCAGGCCTCGCAAACATGAACATGGGAGCTCTTTTTAAAATACTGTACTGAGAAAGTATCAGACATAATCCTCTAAGAAAAGAAAATGCATCCCTGCCGTAAATAATAATTGCATATAAAAGTTAAAAATGTAAATGTTGTGTTTATTTTTTCACTCTCTGAATACATTTTGCCCATTACCTAGCTTAGTTATTCAAAAGACTGCACAGATTTTTTTTGGCTAAAGTGGTCTTTTAATATACAGTTGTGCTCAAAAGTTTGCATACCCTGGCAGAAATTGTGAAATGTTGATATTTAATTTGAAAATATGACTGATCATGGAAAAAAATGTATTTTATTGAAGGATAGTGATAATATGAAGCCATTTATTAACACATAGTTGATTGTCTCCTTTTCAAATCATAATGATAACAGAAATTACCCAAATGGCCCTGATCAATAGTTTACATACCCTTAATGTTTTGCCTTGTTACAGACACAGAAGGTGACACACACAGGTTAAAATGGCAATTAAAGGTTAACTTCCCACACCTGTAGCTTTTTGAATTGCAATTAGTGACTGTGTATAAATAATCAATGAGTCAGCTAGCTCTCACTGGATGCACTGAGCAGGCTAGATACTGAGCCACGGGTAGCAGAAAAGAACTGTCAAAAGACCTGCATAACAAGGTAATGGAACTTCATAAAGACGTAAAAGGTTATAAAAAGCTATCCAAAGCCTTGAAAATGCCAGTCAGTACTGTTAAATCAATTATTAAGAAGTGGAAAATTCAGGAATCTCTTGATACCAAGCCAGGGCCAGGTAGACCAAGAAAGATTTCAGCCACAACTGCCAGATGAAATGTTCAGAATACAAAGAAAAACCCACAGGTAATCTCAGGAGAAATACCGGCTGCTCTGGAGAATGAAAAATGTGGTTGTTTCAAGAAGCCCAATACGATGATATCAGAACAAAAATGGGCTGCATGGTTGAGTTGCCTGAAAAAAATCCTTTACTGCTCCTATGTCACAAAAAAAGCCTGGTTAAAATATGCCCGACAACACCTTGACATGCCTCACAGCTTCTGACACACTGTAATTTGGAGTGACGAGACCAAAATAGAGCTTTATGGTCACAACCATGAGCACTATGTTTGGAGAGGGGTCAACAAGGCCTATAGTTAAAAGAATACCATCCCCACTGTGAAACATGGTGGTGGCTCACTTATGTTTTGGGGCAGTGTGAGCTCTAAAGGCACTTGGAATCTTGTGAAAATTGATGGCAAGATGAATGTAGCATGGCATAAGAAAATACTGGAAGACAATTTGCATTCTTCTGCACGAAGGCTGCGCATGGGACACTCTTGGACTTTCCAGCATGACAATGACCCTAAGAACAAGGCCAAGTTGACTCTCCAGTGGTTACAGCAGAAAATGTGAAGGTTGTGGAGTGGCCATCACAGTCTCCTGACCTTAATATCATCAAGCCACTCTGGGGAGATCTCAAATATGCGGTTCATGCAAGACGACCATAGACTTTGCATGACCTGGAAACATTTTACCAAGAGGAATGGGCAGCTATACCACTGACATTCTACTCCAAAACCCAGTCATGATACGAAAATACAGATTTCTCTTATTATTTCTGTTTTATTTGGACAAGCGTGGGGCAGCAACTGCATAGGATATACAACGTCTGCTGCTGGCAGTGGATCCATAAACAAATATCTTTTTATAACATTCCTAAATACAAAATACATCCTGCCCATTACCTCCCACCTTCTAAGCCAATAAAATATTATTTATATTTATAATCCAATTATGAGTACATGTAACATGCATGCTACATCAGATCGCCTTATTTTTACTAATCATGCATAGTAAAAAATGTGTTCTAGCCTTGAGTGTCAGCCTTGCCTTGCTCACACAGAACATTTTGTTATGGTCATAGGGATTGTTTTCAGTTATAGTGAAAACCGCTGAATTAGGGAAAAGCATAATTAAATGTTTCAGAGCTTGCATTAAGCCAAATACTAAGGGTACTATAAAGGTAATAAATGATATATATATATATATATATATATATATATATATATATATATGTATATATATATATATATATATATATATATATATATATATATACTAAATAATGTATGGATATTTGTATTTCTCCACAACACTCCCCCCATGACACTGATAAGTGTCATCTTAAGCAAGCCAACTCTTGACAAATACAAATATCTAATCTTAATGAACGTTTCAAGCATTGCAAATACAAAACATATACAAATCAATAAAAAATGATAAACACAATAGGAAGTAGAGGCATGATCTTCAGACTGGCTCCTAAAGAGACTCAAGGCCCCTAAAGGATCCAGTACAGATGAGTTTCCGACAACATGGAGATATTACATCTCATGGAGTCATTTGCACCTTTTACCTTAATACCTTCGCAACAAGAACATTGCAAAAGAAAATCACAATTATACATAGCAAAAATAAAAAAAACAATACAATTTAAAAAGTAATTATAATAGTCCCATATGATTTGTCGAAAAATGGAAAAGTCTCTCAATAATAGTCCTTAGCACAAAGTTCACAGTCCAGATGTGAAAAGTCTGTTGAATTAAAGCTTTACAATCAGTGATTATAAAGCACAATCAAGAAGAAAAAACAATAATAATAAGTCTGGATAAAAAAAAAAAATACGTCCAAAAAATAAATCCAGATAAAAATAAGTGAGCTCCTGTTTGACCAAGTCCATATAACAAGGAAAGAGTTCATTGGGGTGGATGAAAACATCCACATATGCTGTTCAATGTTACCATGAGATAGTCCAGATTCTTGACCTTTCCCCTTTTTGTTGGGTGTAGACAAGATTTCTGTCTGGGCTTTGTCTTTTAGTCAACAAACTCTGTATCTGTTTCTTCATCTGTTATTATCTGTTGTCATCAGGATAAGTAGTTGGTAGAGACTTTCTCTCATCATATATCAGGGCATGCTTGTGGCATCTTTGTTACTCTCTTTGTCTTTTCTTATTCTTCACAGGCATGCACTCGCTTCATCTTCTTCTGGGCTAGGCAAGTGTGACAAAAAATAAATAAAAATCCAAACATTCAAGATCTATCATACAAGAAACTTCCATATATATTTCAACCTGACATCATCTCATCATATACACCTACCCTAATTTTTTCCTTAACTGTATATTTAATTTAACATATGCAAAGCTCTATAATAAACAAGGGGTGGTATAAACTAAAATCAATTGTCAAAATGTAAATCATGCAAAGAGTAATAAGCATATAAAATACATGTAACATTATTTACACATTATATAATCTTTAAAACAGTTTTAACTATAATAAATCCTAAATAATTGGCAAATTCTCTATCTTTTTCTCTGTTCTATAACCCAGTTATTTAACAATTACTATATTTACTTGTAACAAAATTTCTCAAATATCAACCTCAAAAAATATATAACATAAGTAGAAATTAAATCTAAATAAAAACCTTTATTAATAATTATCCAAAATGGCTGACAGCATATAAACACAAATATTAATCCGAAATTTATCAGATTTCAGATTATATTCTCCATAAACAAATTTACCACATTGTCCGACAAAATGGACAATCCGTAAAAAGAAATGTAATAATATGATCTGGACATTGGTTCCCTATATGAACACCAATATTCAGTATATTGAACAACATGAACACAGGATCCAGACAAGACAGACAAAACAGAACATATAACTAGATAATTGTTAGCTCACTGAGTACTTTATATGCGCAAAGATCTCCTCAAATCACCATTGTAAGAATCAAAGACAAGAACAACAAATTTAGCAAATCATATACATATATGCCTATTACTAATCCTAAACATAATTGAATCAAAAGGTATGAAAACAAAACTAAATTATTATTTGGCCACCAAACCTAGAAAAAATATATGACATGAAACCAATTACTTAAATTACATATGACACTTTATGGGGATAAATACACAACATTTTCTATAATCAAATATAATTTCACTGAAATAACTTACTCATTAAATCCTTTAACTTATCAATATTTCCATAAAAATCATTATTACTCTTACAGCATCTGTAGAGCTACTTCTGGTACAGCAGGTGCAAAACACATGGGATCACAACAGGGTAGGGCACTCTCTCTACTAGTAGTAAATAAGGAATACTTCTTATTAGGTGGGCATGGTAGGCAATTACTCTGTGCACGGGTGACCTGATCTACACAAGTAACTTGTTATAATACATTCTTTAATTTTTACAGGGACAGCTTTCACTCCCCACTCTATACCTTTAAGGATACAAGGGGGGGTGAAAAACCTTCTGGGGAATGGAGGGGTATAACAGCACGTGTGCAAATACACTATACTTACAGAAAAATATCATTAAATCATAAAACATTATTTTCTAACTTATTTCTGAAACAAACAAAACAGACAATTTCTAACAGTTAGTATTAAACAGACTCTAACTTATCAGTATAAACTTGCTATGGATATCATTTAAGGTGTTTTGAGCAGCCGCTCAAACCTCACACTAACTTTAAACATAAATATGTCACTATTATTAATTGTCTATTAATCACAACTTCATAAAACCAAACACAAGGCACATCAAGTCAACACAAAATAAACAATAACACATATGCACTGGTAAAAACAAAATGTAACACAATAAAATATTTAACATGGATATCCTCAGAATTTTCACAAAATTCCAACGCATTTTTTACCAACTGAATATAAAATAACGAAGCAGAAAAAGCATACATAGCAAAAGACAAAGTTTACAAAACTAATCCTAATTCCATCCTCACCCTAATTTAGTAACTTATACATGAAATTCAGGAACTAAAATCTATCTACTATAAAACCTATGCTTATCTCTTTGACATTTACAAATATGGACCTACCCAGTCCTACATACAGAATAAATCCTGCCCATTACCTCCCACCTTCTAAGCCAATAAAATATTATTTATATTTATAAGCCAATTAAGAGTCAAACATGTACCCAGGATGCATCAAACATGCACGCTACACCAGATCACGTAATTTTTACAAATCATGCGCAGAAAACAATGTATTCTAGCCTTGAGTGTTAGCCTTGCCTTGCTCACACAGAACATTTTATTATGGATATAGGGATTGTTTTCAGTTATAGTTTCAGAGCTGGCACATTTAGCCAAATACCAAGGGTACTACAAAGGTAATAAATTTTATATATATATATATATATATATATATATATATATATATATATATACTAAATAATGTATGGATATTTGTATTTCTCCACAACACCACCTGCAAGAATTAGGGGCCTCATAGGCAACTATTACAAAAGACTGCACGCTGTCATTGATGCTATAGGGGGCAATACACAATATTAAGAACTAAGGGTATGCAAACTTTTGATCAGGGAAATTCGGGTGATTTCTGTTATCATTATGATCTAAAAAGGAGCCAAAGAACTATGTGATAATAAATGGCTTTCTATGATCACTATGTTTCAATAAAATACTTTTTTTTTTTGCATGATCAGTCATATTTTCAAAATAAATGCCAACATTTCACAATTTTTGCCAGGGTATACAAACTTTTGAGCACAACTGTATAACCTTGCAATATTACTTGTCAGTGTTACACATCAGCTTTACAAACCTATGAGTCAAAACGGGTTTCTTCTAGAGCAAGACTATCTATTGCACTAATTGCAATCCATAATGAAGCAATCAAATACAATAGACAATAATAATATATTAAGATTCTCTTTGAAGTGACTGCAGTTTGAATGAGTCAGGCTTACATATTAATGTAATGTATAATATAAACCAATTAAGGAAATGCATAAGAAAGTGCAGCCATTTACAAAATCATATGTTTAACCCTTCATAATATTTAGTTATCTGGACCTGCAGTGGAGGGCAGCAAGCTTTGCCATCACTTTAGTGCAGGGGTCATCAACCTTTTAATAACTACCGCCCACTTTTGATGGTAACATTTCCTTACCGCCCACCAGTACTACAGTAACTCAATTGATCCTATCTCATTTTTGGCTACATAAATCATATGACCATAGCTATGTATGTCTGGTAAATACATTAGCATAATCAATATTCTGTGATGGCAGTGCTTTTACTGATATATTCCTTGGACCTGTCACAATTATTTGTGATGTTACTATGCTGTCACTGTGATTACTCAGTGATGTTGTACAACTATGTCTATTCATGGGACCAGGAAGGGTGAAATAACCTTATCTTGGCTGTTGAGTCATTGATATTTTATGTTTTTCATATTTCAAGGTTATGCATTAATTTAGGTACATTTGATTGCTTTTACTGATTTTGACCACTTAAGTTTTTAAATAAAAAAATGTATCCTGCATCCTAAAGAACTCATTGATTTGATGTAAAGTTGTAGCAAATGCATACAATATTTCTAAATTATATCATGTGTAAATGATTTAAAACATTTTGATACTGAACAGTTTAGATTTGATTATCGCTGCTGCAGCCATTTTATTTTCTAATAGCACATGTAGTTCTAGTCCAATCTGAGATTTATATATTTTTTTTAAATGACTGAGCTTCACCTTTTAATGTAAGACTTTTCTTAATCATTCCTACTTTCAAACAGGATTGCACAACATTATAACTGCACAACTATTTCTCCAAATTATTCTTGCTATGACAATTAAATCAATAGTGAAAACTATCACATTAATCTAAAAACTCTGTGTTTTGTTTTGTTTTTTGCAGGCGAAGGCTGGATTTTTGCTGAATATCCTTGGAGTACTGACCATAATGTTGTCCATCAACAGCTGGGCATTTTATATTTTTGATCTTGGCTCTTTTCCTGCATGGGCAAATGTCACAAGCCAACCTTAACATTCATTGCATTTTCTGTAGGGACAAAACATGATGAGTGAATGTTTAGTGTTTTTACATTTCTGTTCAAATTAACATTTTCCAGTTTCTGACATATTCATTTGTTTGTATGTTTATAACAAAATGTTTGTTGTAAGTTAATAATACAAATGTCAGCAAAATAGTTCATTAACACCAAATAAGAATTTAAACGTGCCTAATAATCATTTTAATTCGAAACACAGCAATGTGTTTATGGATTATACCCAAAAAATAAACTTAAATAAACCTGTGAGACTATTTATTTCACGTAACCAAGAAAACACAAAAACTAATCAAGAAACACTTCTCCAAATTTACAGGGCACTTCCGACAACAAGCAGGGGGGGGGGGGGGTTGACTAATATTTGTGACACTTTACAGCCCTATTATGCTGTTAGACTCAAAGGGCCTAATTCAATTGCAACCCTGCATTTCGATTGTAGTTGGTGTCTGCGGGTGTGTTGCGGGCTCCCGATTGTCTCTGATTACGATGCTATTCAATTGCTCAAGCCTGCAAGTTAATGGCCCAAAGCCGACTCTGTAACCCATGCACTGGTTCATAGCAGTTCAGGGTGGAACCATGATCAATTAGCAATCCCATAACCCCCCATTTCGAATCAGCCAATAGAAAATGAGACCGTCATTATTACGGCATGAAAAACATGGAGGTTACATGTTAATCCATTAGGTTCGGGGGTCCAATATTCAATCAGACAAGCAAAACAGCAAAATAAAGAATTATGAAAATGAATGCCAATACTGTTCTAGTCCACATGGGTGGCCTGATATGTATTAACTCATTGATACCCAAGATCGATTTAACCCTGAAATAAAACATAAAAATACATTATATTTCCTGCCAATTTGAGAGCTTGAGACTGCAATTAATTATAGTGTCTATCATCGCTTTCCCCGTTATTTACAGTGCAGTATTGATTTGTTATTTGCATTTACAGTGCGTCCAATAGGTGTTTAACCCCTTGTGGGTCCTCTCTAGCACTCGTAGGATTTTATCCTTCTTTTGACATTTTCGGGTGTGAAAACATTTGTGGCCTTAAGGAATTGGAGCAATTGAATAGCTATTTGCAATTTTAGCAATCGGAACTCTTGCGAAAGTAAAAGATCTAAGGCTTCGGGAGGCAGTAAGTTACGAGTTTAACCATCACTTTTTTTTCAAAGCCGTAACTCATAACCCGTTTGGAGTCTGCAAAAAGACGCCAATTGAATAACAAATTACCTTGCAACCTTACTTAACACCCCAAGCTACAGTAACAACGAAAGCTCAATTAAATCAGGCTCAAAGTTTTCAAACATATTTCATCACATAGAGCTCCTTTAAATGTGACACTGTCTGACCAATAGAGGGATAGTTTATAGGTATAGTCTGAAGGTGGGGTTTTCAAACTGTTGACTGTGAGCTTCAATCAAGGGATCAATACAATCAAAAGTGATAACAAGCAAATTATGATACTACATGTAAACAAATGCTTAAAACATGCTAAATTTTATTGTTTCAAATCCTGCACATTGTAGTCCAAAAATGTTAAAAATATTTATTTTCTGACATCAATTTCCAAGGGCTGTCCAAGACTCTTAGTCATTTTCAAATCATTCCAGAAACAAAAGGTTTAGAAACAGTATGTAAGTCTAAAAACTCAAATACAACTGAAACAATGCAAGTTGGAACCGGCAGGTGGAGCTATTACAGCAGTGTAAGAGATGAAAGTGAAAAACAATTTATCTCTAAGCATTATATTCTCTCTTTTTAATTTGAACCAACCCCCCAAAAAAGAGCACAATGAAAGCATTGACTCTGATTATGAACATAATTGCCAGGAAAAAAGTCAGTTTTGGTTTTAATTAGAAGAAATGCCTCTGCTGGACCCTGGATGTGTCCGTAATACATTAAGGGAAGTTGTGTATAGGAGAGGGTGTTTAAATGGCAAATGTAGCAGAAAATCCTACAGGTACCTGATAGGACTCGCAAGGGGGTTAAAAAATCAATACTGCCCTTTAAAAGTCGGGGAAAGCGATGGAATATATTATAATTAATTGCACAACAGTCTGAAGCTCGCAAATCTGCAATCAAAAATATTATTTTTTTATGTTTCATTTCCGTGTTATATCAATCGCGGCAATCAAGGCGTTAATACATATCAGGCCACCCACATGGACTATAACATTTCCTTCATTCATTTTTATTATTTTGTACATTGCAGGATTGCGAGTCTGATCACATATTGCACTTTCTAAATGCTAATTGATTGACGTTTACCCTCCATGTTTTACTGACGTAATGATGGCGGTCTCATTTACTATTGGCTATTTCTAAATCGGTAGTTACGGCCTTACTTGATTGATCGTGATCATGCTCTGAAATGCTACTTACATGTACATGGTTTATGGTTTAGGCTTTCTGCCAGGTAGCTGCAGGCTTGTTCAATTTAATCTCTCTGTAACTGTTTACCTTTTTGAACGGAGGCCTTAGTATGTGCACAATGATCGATAAAGATATATATTCTGCAGAACTGATTCTCCAAACTTTCTCCTAGACCTTGATAGAAAACCACACAAGGAACAAGAGAAAATGGGACATGACAGAGCTTGAAGACAGGGGTCTGTCCTTAAATGTATGATTTTACTTCAAAGGGAGAATTGATAGACTAAAAGGGGCAGGGAAATTCCGCCTTGAAAAAGGAGCTGTCCCTAAAAAAAGGGACAGTTGGGAGGTATGCCATCACTCAGCTTTCAGGATGTGATGAAACAAACACAAATGGATTACTGTAATGATAAAAAAAAAGTCATCAACAAAATCAGTTTTTCCCAAAAATATGTTTTCATTTGCATGGGTTACACAGCTACTAATGTTATTACTTTGGTAGATATTTGACATAACAAATGTTTTTTTTTCTTGAACTGTGGTGGTCCTTTAAATACTCAAACTATCCCTCCCCTTCTCCTGGGAATCTTATATACTAAAGCCACAATATAATATAGTTTAAAATAAAGTAAAATCAGTTTGTGATATTCCAGCAAGTGTGAGTTTATTTTAGAGTTTTTAAAAACCTGAAGTACTATTACATTACATTTAAAGGGGCACTATTGTTCTATTGTGTACTTAAAAATAAGATAAAAGTTTATATTTGCATAAAAAATGTGTCAGGGTCTAAAAAATGCCTCAGGATCCTTATAAGGGCCACAAAATGTTTTTTTTAGCTTTTTTGTTTTAATACGTAGAACAATATGGGAGACTGGTAGAAATGGATTGGTTGGCAACAGAGATACACCTAATGAGAATATGTTTTTGAAGAGTAAAAGAAAATTATTTACGAGTTGTGGATCAATAAAATGGACTTTGTATTGTTAAAGAGGGGCATGCTGAGGGTCGCATGGGACATGCTGAGTCGCATGGAATATGCTGAGGGCCGCGTGGGAAATATATGATAGCCATGTGATATCCCCAGTCCTCCTATTGCTCACCACTGCTTTAGAACAATGTCAGGACGTCCCTCTGACTAATTTTCTTTAGGATGCGTCAGAGCACTACAGCAGTCACGTTATGGAGCTCTATGGATAATCGGATACTCTCTCTAGTGGTTGAAGATTATATAGCTTAATTAAAATGTAGTAGGCGATCCTGACTTTTTCTAAGGGCAGCTTTTACATAGATTGGGAAATAATTTAAAAGGACACTGTTCTCTACAGGAAAAAATGCATTTATTTATGAAGTATGTAACAAACTAACAACATTAGCAGATGCATAAGCCATGGGCATAAAACATTTTCGGGGAAAATGAGAATTTTTTAAGATGGTGTTTTTTATGTAGAAGAATCATTTCCTGGGAGCTGGGTCTTCAGGGTGTATTTATTCATCTATTAGTATAGGATTGAAGAGGGACATTGAGAATATAGAAGGCTATGTTAGATAATTGGATCTGACTAAAATTGACACCATACTCCTTCCCTTTCACTGGCCAGAAGCAGATGCAAGCATTGGTTTCCAGAAATATAAATGCCCTTCTTACACACACACAAATTCCACCGATGTATTATGGACGCCCCTACAGTGGAGGCATCTGACCTTTTCCCTGCTTAATTATGCCCTTAATCAGAATACATGTTTTCAAACATATACATGTTTCATTATTCAGTGATCCTTTAAACCTTCCATTACTTATTTTTATGCAAATGAGAACTTTTGCAATGCTCATAACCTGCTCTTTTAAATTTATGGTTGCACATTAGTGACTTCAATATTTCTTGAATGTTGACATTTTAATTTATTTTAAAAGTAGTCACGTAACAGCAATGACATACCTGAAGCAGAAGTCTTGTTTACTTTATTACTACTACTACTACTATTTTATGATTGTCTCAGAGCAGGAGACAGACGTTGAGAGAATTATGGTTGGATAATTAACACTTGTACATAACATTATTTTGTAGCATCATATAATGTTTGTAACTTGAGGCACAGGACATACATGTGAAGGTTACCTACTTCATCTTTCCGTTAAGACATTAAACAATCATATAATCAAACATTAATTGCAATGTTTCCTTTTTGAAAATACTTATATTTAATATACTTATATCTAAATTCCACAGAAATAATTGTTTGGAAGAGAAAAAGCTTAAGTGGCAAACTTTTTATCTATACAAAAGTTAGGGTACATTTTCTCATTGAGGGCCATTGATTGCACAGAAAAAAAGTCAGAGCCACACAAAAGTATATCTCAATCAACTAATGTTTTCTTAATCAACTAATGTTTTGAGTGAGAATTTAGCTCACATATTTTTAATTGTTATGACTTGGATTGTTGCTTGGTAAGACTGACACTTTTATTTCCTTAACTTCCCCACATCTTCTTTCTATTCTCTTTATATGCCCCTTAATACAATAGGACATTTGCTAATAGTTGTTGCCCTGAGTACATTGAAAATATAAATGTACTTTTACCCAGATATGCATAGTTCCTTGTGTTTGGTCGTGCTGACCTTCCTGCCTGTGAGTGCTGCTGAAAAACATAATAACACGTGATAATGTCTGCCACAGGTAGAAATGTGTACTATTACAAACATGCCAAAGGCTACGATGAATAAGACAGAAGGCCACACCGACTCCTTAGACTCTCTCATTTGGAATTTGGAATACAATTTTAGGCACCACTTCATAAAACAGACATTTTAGAGCTGGAAAAAGTACAGAGAATGGCAGCAAAACTAGTATGAGGAATGGATGGACTAAGCTATGAAGACAGACAACTCAAAAGCCCATGAGTAAGCCCTAGGAGGGGTGAAACGGGACCGTCGGGACTATTTTCAACTAAGCGAAAGTACTCTGGTTATGCTGATTGTTATAGCAAGGGTGGTTTATATATTTTGGCAACTTTGGCATATATATGTATTTTTTCTGACTTCTTTTGACTACTTTGAATTGCTAGTCTGCTTTAATGACATATAGTAGTCTAAGGCAATAAGGAGTAATGTATTGAACAACTTTTACAGAAGTTATTCATTGTATTTACTATATATACCCCCTATATAATCATATTTTTACTTGTTTATAACCATAAGAGTACTAAGAGTGCGCTTTTTTCTAGATTGGTTTTATTACACTTTTTTGAGCTAAATTCAATACACATGTTTTCAGCTTCCCAAGGATTAGCAAAGTTATTTTGCCATATGAGGGAAGATTGCATGTGGTATGGGACATTGCTTGTCATTAGCTCTTAGAGAGTATCCATCCATCCATAGACTATTCTAGTTCCTATATTTTTCATAATAATTTATATCTATGTTTAGGTGTTAAGCACCAGGGAACCGTTGTACAGTGATACATTGAATTAAATCAAATTATACTTATTTTCTGTAGAAAAAAGGCATCTAAGAGGGGATATGATTACCTTATCACATATAATAGTTGTGGTCATTGCAAGTTTGTTGGTAACGCTCTGGAATGTTACGGCCTTGCTCATGCGCAATGCGCGCCTCATCACTCATCACGAGGCGGGTACGACTTAGGCTGCAATAAACGATCACAATGATGAACCCTGGGGGAGAACACTGTTCCCGGGGGGACCCTTGACCGGGCTGGACTTCCAGTGCTGGCTGGGGAGTGAGGCGGAAGTGGGGCGCTGACATGAAGGTTAGAGCCGCCCCCAGGGATTGCGTGTACCATACGACTTCTTGGTACAGTCCAGTCACATATTCATTGACTAAGAAAGGTAGACACCCTACTACTTTGTCCTGTGTTTCTCGCATGACAGTGACAGCTGACAATGCAGTTGACAGGGCTGTAGGGAGCATACAGGGACTTATAGGTGCAGTCAGGTCCAGAAGGGCGGTCAGGTCCAGCAGTCCTTTAGAGTGTCATGCAAGGGTGATATCTGACAATAGTGATTCGTCGGCAGGGGACAGGGTGGTGAGACGATACAGGCAAATACAGCTGACTCATGTTTCATTTTGCTTCAGCAGGTCTTCACGAAACAGATCATGCTCCATGAGCAGTTGGTCGAGTTGGTGCTGCAGAAGAGACTCCAGCTCCGGGATGCAGACGATCTCGACCCAGTGGCAGTCAGGAGCTGGAAAGTCCAAGGCGTCTCTCAGCCCGGCAAGAGTCAGGTGAGGTGTCTTACACAAAAGGCTGCACTGAGGCCAGTAGGAAAACAAAGTCACATGTGTTTCTAACTGGGCTACAGCAGTTCCTGGGATCACATAACATCCAAATTAGCAAGGGTCTGGGTGAGTGGGTCTCCAGACTAGCAGGGTAGGCATGGGCATCGTAGGGGAGCAAAATCAGTGACAACGATACGAAGCGGTACTGGACAAAATGCTGCCGTGGATAGAACACTGCGATAGAGTGCGTGGAAAAGCTGAAGCGGCAAAGTTACTTCCGAGGTAGAATGCAATGTCCATTTACAGCCTGAGAATCTCAAATCAGTAACAGAGTACCCGGGGGTGGTAGAGGAAAAAAAAAAAAAGTTGTATTGGGGAGAATTGCTGGTCTGTTTAAGGAGGCCCTATCCCCTCCCTAATAATTTCCCCGCTAGGAGTGGTGTCAAAGAAGGAAGAAGGTAAAAATCAGATGATTCACCATCTTTCTTACCCAAAAGGTGGTTTAGTCAATGACAGTATTGACAAGGGGGTGTCGTCTGTATCTTATGCTTCGTTTGATTCAGCCACCAAGATGGTAAGGTGCTCTGGGACTGGGGTCCTCATGGCAAAGGTAAACTTTGAATCAGCACTTTGCCTCCTCCCAGTTAATCCCAAGAGCCATAGGTTGCTGGGTTGCTGTTTAGGGGGGGGAATATTACGTTGATCTTTGTCTGCCCATGGGTTGCTCGGTCTCCTGTGCTTATTTCGAGACCTTCAGCACTTTCCTGCGGTGGGTGACAATAGAAGAATATGCTTTATATTGTTCACTACCTGGACGACTTCCTGTTCATTGGTCCAGAAAATCAGGAGGTATGTGATTTCATATTGACGACTTTTGTGAGAATAGCGCGTGTTTTCAGCTTTTCCTTGTTGAAAATATGACGGAGGGTCCCACCACTATCCTTACATTTCTGGGCATTACAATACATTCAGTTACAATAGAGTGTAGCTTACCCATGGAAAAGGTGCATACCATTAAGGAAGAGTTGGAAAAGTTTCGAATGATGCAGAGGATTGCTCTGTGGCAGTTACAGTCCCTGTTGGGCAAATTAAACTCTGCCTGCAGGATTATGCCAATGGGAAGGATATTCTGATGGCACCTGTGGCACAGGGTGCGAGAGAGAAAGCAGAGCAATTCTCGCAGGCGCTCTGGGAGCTAGGAGCGGAGAGATAGTGTCATTGATTCGGAATTCTGTGGTTCCATCAACCTGGTCGGCATACAAAAAAAGAAGCTAGGTAACCCGTTATGGTTTATTTTGCATTGTAAGGACAAAGGGATGTCAGCTTTGTCATTTCGGAGTCAGGTAGCAGCCCTAGCCTTCGTGTTCAGGCTAGCAGGGTTAAAGGACCTGACTAAGGATTTTCTGATGAGGAAGGTGCTAAGCGGTTTAGCACAGGACAGGCATAGTAAGGATAAGAGACGGCCTATTACGTTCTCGCTGCAATTACGTATATCAGCGATGTTTCAAATGGTGTGTTACATGGAGTATGAAGCCATGCTGTTCTGCACAGCTTTCTCTCTAGCCTTTATTGGGGCATTTAGGATTGGGGAGTTGGTTCTGGCTAACAGGTATGGGCAGGAAGGCCTCCAGGCGGAGGATGTATGGCTGCAAGGGGATGCAGTGGTTATTCGGTTGAAAACGGATGAAGCGGAAAAAGGAAGGGAAATTAAGCTAAAAAAAGGTTGGGACAGATTGCTGCCCCTTTGATCGCGATGGTCATTATACACTTCAGTGGTCAGGGCGAATTGGGTCGTTCTTAATACACGCTGATGGGCTAGTTCCTTCACGCTTCCAATTTTCTAAAGTTTTAAAGATGTGCTTGGAGAATTTAGAGTTTAAGCAGGCAGGTTTCGGAACCCATTCTTTCCGCATAGGTGCGGCAATGGAGGCAGCTGGATTGGGTCTTCCTGACAAGATCCTTAAGAGAATTGGAAGATTGGAATCGAAACGCTTTAGGCTTTATGTGAAGCCTTCAAGTGCTGCGTACTAACATGTGCATGCCATTGCAGGCTGCCGGAAACAGCTATTCGTGGTCGAACACTCGTATGTCTACTGGGCTGAACGTTTTGCCACTGTATCTTGTGACGTCTGCAAGTGCGGTGGTGCGGAATTAGGGGAATGAGATGGAAACAGGCGAGTGGGTTCATAGAGTCATTCACCCATCGCTTCGGCAGCCCTGACATGTTATTTATCCATGTTGGGGGTAATGACCTGGGATTCGTTCCCATCAAGAGGCTGGTGAGGGACATTAAGTGGGATATTGAGGAGTGGAGGAGTAGGTTCCCTGGAATTCAGATGGTTTGGTCTAAGATGGTTAAGAGGCGGTCATGGAGGAATGCCAGGGACCGTACAAGCAAAAGGCAAGGCAGAAAGTTAATAAGCTAAGTGGGGTATCCCTTTGACATCAGAAGGTAGTGATACAGTCAAGCTGTTTTTGCAAGATGGAGTACAACTTACAGAAATTGGACTTGAATTGTTTATGTTAGAATTTAGGAATTCAGGAAAGGAGTTCAATGGGCCATAGCTCAGTGTGGGGGGAGCGTCATTGTAGATAAATCTTCCAGAGTTGCTGTGTTGTTTGTGGGTGGAGTTTCCTGGCCCAGCCATAAAAGGGGACCATCCCTACCCCTGAGAAGGTGGGCCAGATGGCAAAAGGTGGGCCCTAAGAGCGTGCTTAGGGTACAGAGTTTTTGGCTGCCAAGGTCCGGGCTCTTCCTCCCCTTAAGTAGTTAATAGTTTGTTTATATGTTACGATTAATAAAGATGTGGCCAGTTGTACCTCCAACAGGTGTCATGCATTTTTATTTTGGTCCCCACAGGAGAACACTGTTCCCGGGGGGATCCTTGACTGGAGTGGACCTCCGATGCTGGCTGGGGAGTAAGGCGTGAGTGGGGTGCTGGAACGAAGGTTAGCGCCGCCACCACAGGATAATTTTGCCTCACTCCTCGGATGGCTTGGCAGGAGACACCCACCCTCCCTTCCCTTACTTTAAGTCATTGGAATTAGAGAAAGGGGGGGCAAGTATTTGTACTGTGAAATGTAAGATAGTATATGAGACTGTTTGTAATTAGTAGTTCATCCATTGTTATAATGTTAAAAATGAAAGGCATTAGAGTGCAATTCTATATTGATTATATGTTAAAGTAATAATGTAATTTTATTTCACAGCAGTGGTTGGGGGAGTTGTCCAGCCTAGTGGTAAAAGGGGGTTGTCCCTACCCCTGAGAAGATGGGCCGGATGGCAAAAGGTGGGCCCTAAGAGCGTGCTTAGGGTAGGGGGGTTTTGGCTGTCAAGATCTGGGCTCCTCCTCCCCTCAAGTGGTTAATAGTTTGTTTATATGTTATTAATTAGTAAAGCTGTGGCCAGTTGTATCTCCAACAGGTGTCATGTGTTTTTATTTTGGGGAAGGCACCAGTGGTCCGTGCCTGGTCAAGGATAAAATCCAATATTTTCACCATCTATGGTTTTGAGTTACACCGATAATCAAAATCAAACATTAAAGTAATACATAGGTGAAGTCATATATATTGTGGGTTCAAATCTAAAATAATGATCAAATATAGCAGGGGAGAAATGAACATTTGTCCAAGTAATGATGCTTTGATGTTCTCTGCTGGTGGATATTGCACACGAGTGCAGGAGCAGGTAAATATTAATAATCAGCTTGGCAATGTGTTTGTTAACACACTCCTTTGTACAATCAGATAAGAGTATGCATAGGTTTTGTACATTAGTAATGTCCAAGATAAGGGTTGTTAGGAACAAGCTGTAACCACACTGAAACACAGCACCCCAAGTGACAGGCTGGGATACTTGACCCAAATGAGCCGTGTTTTGCCTCTATTAGTTTGATCAGTGGAGATGCACAATTGTATCTTAGTTATTCCTACTTCAACTATAGAGGCATCAACAGCTGGCATATTTCCTACAACAGTCATGTTTCCTACAGCTAGCTTACAATGAAAATTCAGTTTTCAGAAGAATGTTAGAATCATGTTGTTCTCACCACTTCTCAGTACAGATGTAACTATTCTCCTCCCACCTCTTCCCCTACCCAGTTTCACTCTGTCTTCTAGTTCAAGTCCAATTTCTTAGATATATTATAATAAATAAAAAAACTCAGACATGTAAAACCACACCTACCGTTTTGTATGAGTCAACGTTTAAGACATTAAATACATTTAGATTTTTTTTACCCATAGCCTAATCCCAAATACACAATGAAAAAACATATCTGCACTAAAAACAATTATTTAAAAGTCTAATTAGAGGATAACTGTGTACCTAAATGAGGTAAACATTTTGTAAAATGCATTGTGAGTCCCAAGCAATGATAGAAAATAATCTTGGGAAATAGAACTAGCTCTCAGAGAAGAGGCAATAGTTTTTTTCCTTTTGTAAAAATTGTATTAATTAGAAAGGGAATATGAATATTAACTTCAGTGAAATTTATAAAAATGTTGAAACTTTTCTTTAATAAACAAATAGAATAACCATGCCCTTAAATGCCTGTCAAAAATGACGGTATCATTTTAAATGTATCTCTCCCTCCCCCTCTCCCCCCTTCCCTGTGTCTCTCTCAGCCTTTCCTCCCCAGTGTCTTCCCCCTCCCTTGTGTCTCTTCCCCTTCTGTCCCTTGTGTCTCTTCCCCCTGCATCTCTCCCCCTTCCCTCCTCTGCATCTCTTTCTCCCTCCCCCCTCTCTCTTTCTCCGTCTCCCCTCCCCTGTGTCTTTTTCTCCCTAAACCCTATGTCTTCCTCCCCTCTCCACCGTGCCTTCCTCCCCTCCTCTGTGTATCTTCCCCCTCTCCCCTCCCCTGTGTCTCTTCCCCTCACCCTCCCGTATGTCTCGTCCCCCTCTTTCCTGTGTCTCTTCCCCTTCCCATCCCCTGTCTCTCTTCCCCCTCTTTCCTGTGTCTCTTCCCCCCACCTCTCCCCTGTGTCTTGCCCCCCTCTCCCCTCCCCTGTGTCTTTCCCCCTCTCCTGTGTCTTTTCCCCATCTCCGCTCCCCTGTGTCTTTCCCCTCTCCCCTGTGTCTTCTTCCCCCCTACTCTGCAACTCGCGGCTGTTGCCGTGAGCTGCGCATATCCCATGTGCGTTCACTTGCAGCTGCAAGCTGCGCATGGGTGTGCACCCCATGGGCGCGCGCAGAGTCCATACAGAGCTTCCTGTGTCTTCCTCCCCCTCCTCTGTGTCTCCCTCCCCCTCTCCTGAGTCTTCCTCCCCTCTCTCTTCCCCCTCTCCCCTCCCCTGTGTCTCTTCCCCTTTCCCCTCCCATGTGTCTCTTCCCTCCACTACTCCTCTGTGTCTCTCCCCCCTCCCATCCTCTGTGTCTCTTCCCCACCTCCCCTACCCTGTGTCTCCTCCCCCTCTTCCCTCCCCTGTGTCTCTTCCCTCCCTCCCCTGTGTCTTCCCCCCTCCCCACCCTGTGTCTTTCCACCCTCCTCTCCCCTCCCCTGTGTCTTCCTCCCCCTCTCCCCTATATCTCCCCCTCTCAACTCCCCTCTGTCTTCCTCCCCCATTTCTTCCTCCCCTGAGTCTTCCTCCCCTCCTCCTCTGTGTCTCTTCCCCCTCTCCCGTTTCTCTTCCCCCCTCCCCTGTGTCTCTTCCCCCCACTTGTGTCTCTCCCCCCCTCTCCGCTCCCCTGAGTCAATTCCCCCATCCCTGTGTCTCTTCCCCCCCTCACCTGTGTCTTTCACCTCCCGTGTCCTTTTCCCGATCTTCCCTGTATCTTCCTCTCTCTCACCCCTGTGTCTTCTTCCCCCTCTCCCCTGTATCTTCATCCCCACCCCTGTGTCTCTTCCCACTCTACCCTCCCCTGTGTCTCTTCCACCCCTACCCTCCTTACCCTCCAGAGCATTACTGGTAAGATCCAGTGTGCAGTATTGACGACTTTATGTAATTTTACAGATTTGTGCAGACCAGAAATGCTGTGGGTAAAATATTACCTTGGTTATCTTTTTACACTGACAATTTAACACTCAGTGTCAGGTTGAATTCATGTTCTACTTGTGATGGGAAAGAGACTTAGATTTCCGTCTTGGAATATGCCCCTGTAACACCCTTTGCACAATGTTGACAAGCACTGTGCTTCCTGTCTGCTTCTCAGGCCTTCAAACTAATTCAAGCTATTCATTAAGATTTAGATCTAGAGTACCTGGAAATCCAAGCAGGAAAGTGCCTTTTACTCTGTAATAAATAATTGTACCTGTGAAATTACTTAATAAGACAAAAGAACATTGCTCAAATAATTAGCTGTTTGGCAGGGTTATCACACTTGTAGGCAATGTGTTTTTATTCTGCAGAGACACTAATTATTATTTTAACACTAGATAATCAAGAACAGGAGGTTTAAATAATTCAGTAATAGCTTGCTATGGGCCGCTGGGCACAGTCTAGAAATTGTCACTGCCCAAAAAACTTTTTTTCATATTTAAATACATACAATGTGAAAATGTTTATAGAATTCAACATTTTTACTGAATAAATACATTATATTATTATAATTATTATAATATTATAAATACTGTTAAATCAATTATTGCACAAAATATTTCTGACAACCTACAACCACTATAAAAGCAAAGTAAGATAGTGAGTAGAATAGCTTGGCAGGCATTATAATAGCGTAATCTTGGTGAATAACATGAAAGGGGCTGCTGTGAAGTATTGTAAGTTTTCATCTTGTAAGGAGCTTTGGTGAAAGCACTATGTATGTTTGATTTTAAGTTCAAAGACAGAGCCCTCCATTCTTTTGCACGGCACTTGCCTTGTACTTAACCCCTGTATGGTGCTACAGATTATGTTGTCTCTTTACAAATAAAGGATAATAATAATAATATTTAATTGAGATATGCAGCTTTTTATTTCAGTTCTTTGCAACCACAGTGATGGAGGGACACACAATTGCAAAACAACCCAACAAAGGCATTCCATCAAAGGCTATGTAGCCAACCCAAGAAATTAGATTGAGGGTCTAGATTTCTCTGTATTCCTTTTTGAAAATGTAATCAGTGGCACCAGTATTTCTTTTATTAATCAACCCCTGCTATCAAAGTAGACAGAGCATTACTAGAAATACAAGCATCATCTAACAGCAATTCAGGGTACCAGGAGGTGTTTGAAAACATTGCCCATAGCCATTGCAGCTACATATAAATTTTATCAAAAGTTCCAGACTCCTGGTATCTTCAATGAAGCAAAAGGATTAGTTTAGAAGCCTGCTATTAAACTAGTTATTAAGTATTGAGGTGTTTAATATTGGCTATAAAATCATAGGAGGTGTTTTGCTGTCAGCCATCCTGTGTGTGAGCCGGGTTATACTTGTCCATATGTGATGTATGGATGGCACCCAGACATTTGTAGTATTAAAATGCTCCATCCTCCCAGGGAATATTAATAAAGTGTTATACTGGAATTCCCTGTGCATTTGGAACAGGGGGTGCAATTGAGGGGAGCAAGCTACTTGGAGAGAGAGAGTTGACAGGGAGGTCAGGGGTTAATTGTTAGATGTATAGTCACTCTGAGGCAAGGTTTCTTCAATTCGAAGCTGATCAAAGATCCCTGGTAGGCCATAAACCTAGGGACAATTACCACCTGGCATCCTGTACAGACTCCAGCAAGGAAGGAAGGCTGTCATATGCTTGATGGATGGACAGCTACCAGGGGAAGCCAGGGTGGGGCTGATAACGATGGGTGGGACTGTGTTGGAAATAAATTCACTGTTGTTGATCAATAAAGAGAGTTACAGTTTAAACATACATCAACATTGTGTATGGGCTATTCTGGATAGTTAGTCATTCTACACAAGGGACTTACTGCTATGGATCCTATCTTATCCTTGCTCCTAATTACTGTGAGTGTTACTTTGACCTGTATTCCTGGAATTCCTGGGTACTGGTATGTTGTACTGGGTTCAATACCGCATAAAGGGATTTTCCAAAAAACCCTAGGTCCTACAGGAGCAGTAGGATCATAACAACAATGTAGGCTTCATATTTAGATAAATATAGATCACAATCCTAAAATCCATCATTAAGATCAGATTGAGTTAGGGAATTAAGTTGAGTGAATGGAAGATTAATCTCAAGTCAACTTTACTCAAACTCCAAATTCTGGTGGCTATGGTGTAGGAAGATCTGGGCAGTGGGAGACAGGTGCCATATCTGATGGTAAAGTCTGTTTAGACTATATAAATAATACCAGAAATGTTATGTACAGAAAATAGCAATCTGATCATTGGTTCCTATGTTTTCTGCATTCCACTAGAACTGCAAGGCATGTGACAGGATCCTGTTAGTCAGTTAGCCAGTCAGAAGTTTTACTCATAACACAGAGAACTAAGGATTTCACCTGATCACATACTTTGCAACCCAAATAATGATCATATGATATCCAAAAGGAGTAAAGGTTCATCTTTGAAATGTAAAATTGAACGTATATGTAACAGAAACTCTTTGGATTATTGGCATGTTTTCAAGGCATATTGACTATTTTAAGAGAAACACCAAGTTTGTTTTTGTTTTTTAATCATTATTAACTTTTATTTATAAAGCACCAACATTGTACACATCATTATATACAATTGGGAACGACATTATATATAGAGAGCATGTGACACATCACAATAGCAAATATTAATACAAAGGGAGAAGACGTCCCTGTTTTTGAGAGGTTATATTCTAAAGTAGATGGTTAGATATGTGATACAAAAGAAGTGGAGAGAAAAGTAACCAGCAGTAGGTAGAAGAATGTTTCTGCATATCATTGTGAAGACTAAACTATCAGGTCAATTTATACCAATAAGCAGTGGATGTGGGTGCAAGAGGTGATAAGCTCCTTGCAAGCTGGGGTTTAAAGACCTCTTACAGCTTTGAAAGTAAGTGTGAAGGAGGTAGGCAGTTCTATAATGCAAAAGCAGGACAGGAGAAAAAGAGGTAATTAAAGAAGATGAAAATATAAGCTTAAAGTCAATCTTTACAAGTTTAGACTTGACTATGCCTGTTTAGTCCCATGACTTATATTTTTTTGGTGATAGGTAAGATCAGGCAAACCAGCGATCTCTTACTATCATCCATGACTGCTCTGCCCTATTTTCAAGCACGCCTGATTATTATTGTCGCTTTATATGCTATTGTTAAAAATGAGAATATTTGTCTCTCAAAAAACATAGGTGGAAGACAAATTCTGATTGCATTTCAAACCTATAAGAAACAATACAAATGTCACATTCAGTTGTCTGATTACACATTTAAAAACTAGGTTACCCATTTTTTAGAAAATCATACTACAATTATTGCCTACAGTGAATTAGTCAAAACATTTTTGAAGAAACCAAACACAGATAAAACATAATAAAAAATAAATATTCAGAATATAAAATGTATATATATGCAGACAGTTGCTTCAGTATCACATAGTATAACAATCACATTTTAACCGCCCATTACAATCCTCATTTGAGAGTTGTGGAGATGCACAAAGCCACGGTGGGTTGTGATGGTGTGTGATACATTATACAGTTTCCAAATACCCATACAGCCTATCACAAGCTATGTTACGTGTGCTGTATATAAAACAACAGTCATGACCATCATCTTCGTATTCCTCTCAAACTTTCTTTGCTCTCCTTCCAATAAGATACAGTTATTCAGCATAACAACCTGGAATCTTGAGAAGTGCCAATTCTCATAATTATATTTAATTAACAATTATTTGTTACAAAATACACAACAGTTATTAATATGTTTATTATTAAATTATATTTGTTATATGCTATGTGATTGAAATAATAATGGTTGAAATAATTTTAGGTCAGCTTCTATTCAAATATGAACCCGGTGGCCTATCACAAATATACTTGAATAATCAGCATATTCAGAATGCTTTTTGTCATATTTCACTGCAAAAATGGAATTTAGTTTATGTCAGGTCGGTGCATTTCTAAATTCAGAGGGGGAGGGGGAAAGGGATGAGGATGGAAGGGATGAGGAGGGAGGATGAGGAGGGAGGATGAGGAGGGAGGATGAGGGGAGGGAAAAATACATATTTATAGAGGGGGGACACGAGAGGGGCACAGAAGAAGCAGATACAGAGGGCACAAGAGGGACACAGGGGGCGGCGCATTTCCCACCCTCGGATTTCCCACCCACGAGTCAATACGTTTTCCCAGTATTTTGTGGTTAAATAGGTTCCTCTGCTTATACTAGGGTCGGCTTATACTCGAGTATATACAGTATCACATCATTATATGTGACCTAATGCATATATCACTTGCATTTAACTTGTTAGGAGATGCATTTAATAATAATACTCTATAGAGTCTGTTAAGATTCTCCCGGGTTACATTATTATGCAGTTTTTTAACGGCACAAAATGTCTAGCATAATATATTTCTTCTCAAGGCTTGCAAGTTGAAATTCTTAGGAAAATAGTTCTTGTTAAAAAAAAGTACACAGTTGGAGGGTGTCTGTGTCTGTAACAAGTTAGAATGCTTCCTTTATGTTTTTTTTTCTGAGAGTTTCCATTTATGAGCCACACCTGTCTAGTAAATTCAGACAGATAAGTCATTACGGCAATTATACTACCAAATAAAGACAAGTAGCAGGACCCATTAAGGTATTACTCCCAGTCAGAGTGAAAGGTTGAGAGCTCAAGATGGATGAAAAGGGATTTCCTACAGAGACCTACGAAATCCTGCTTTGTGGGCCTTATACGAAGGTGGTATATGATTGTAGAATGGTAATATGATTACACTTTTTCACAATTCACAAAATTATAGTTTCAGTCTAAAGAGCTGCTTGCAAACAATGGACAAAATGCAACAGTAGATTCCTTAGGGTAAGAATTCTCAGCAGCTTTGGAAAATTTACTTTATATTTATATTGATAGACAGCACATACAGTATGTGCTACAATATTATGCTAAACCCTTTAGATTTTTTTTTCACAAATAGCAAATAAGAGTGGAAGCATGTTGTGGAAAAGACAGAAATGAGCGGAAAAGGAACTTCTTTCTTAACTAAGGCCTTCAAAGACCCCCATTGAGGACCCCCATGGTATCGGGTTAACTATAGGTACCACAGAGTCCTCCTTGGCAAAGATTCATTTTGATGCCAAAGTGGTGGACCTTCATGGAATATGGGTTAATGTTAGATGCCATGGAAGTTCCTTTCGGGACTTCTGTGGGAGAGGGGTTAATGTTAGATGCCTTGGAGGTCCTTTCAGGACCACTGTTGCATATGGGTTAATGTTTGAGGTCCTCCATGGCGGTGGTTAATTTTTAGATGCAGAACCCCATGGTATAGGGGCTAAATTTAGATGGTATATAGGGACTCCCATGGTTATACTTAGATATACCATGGGGTTATTTGGAGACATTTTAAGTGCCATGAGGGTCCATAGAGACATCCATGGTTATATTTTAGGTTGTGGATCTCTGTTGTCATAGCGGTTATTGTGTGAGAAGAGTAATCCTCAGTGTACCCCCGTGGATATTGGGGGAATACCAGGGGTCATAGGGGGTAGATGTTCATGGGGTGGGGCAATAAATGCCCTGCATTCTTTTTTTATTGTTCAACCCCTTCACTGCCATGGGAAGGGATTTATATCAGTGGCAGAGCCAGAGAATGGAGAGCCCTGGTGCAACCTCTGGGGTTTGTAAAATACATTTTTGCTGGGCCCTGCCAGAACCAAATCGCTGGTAGATCTGCCCCTGGTTTTTATAGACATAGTGGATGTTAAGGGTAGTGTGTTCATGTAGTGTGTACCATTCAGCAGCAATGCTATATAGGCTACTTAGCTTCAGATTCAGTGCCTCCTGCATGCACATGGTAGGGCTAGAGAGCAAAGGGAAAACAGTCCTTTGTCCTTGGTGCATGTCACCTACTTTGAGGGGATTTTTTTCCTTAGTTAGTGTAAATATAAGCTCCCACAGTTATAAGAGAGCATTTTGTCACAGCTATGAGACCGAATGGAATGGAGCACTGACAAACTTTAGGGACCTCATGCAAACCACCAGGGGAGTAGGAACTGAGTTGGATGGGGGAAAGGGATAAACCCTCCCAGATTAAATGAAGAAGGGACAAAAAATTAAACGTAATCATGCATTACCAGATTTACATATGTTCATAACTAAATGATGATGTTTGTTAGGATTACATGTCACATAAGAGATGACCATGTAAAAAGCGATATTGGGCTTTGTATTTTTGAGTCATTTCAAATTATTTTTCAGGCAATTTTTGTATTTACATAGTTACATAGTAATTGAGGTTGAAAAAAAGACTTTTAGTCCATTAAGTTTAACCTTTTTATATCTCCTCTGATTTGCCATATGCAGATTAACTGTTAATTGTTAATTGATCCAGAGGAAGGCAAACCCCCAGTAAACCTAGCCAATTGTCTCAAAAGGGGGAACAAATATAAAATTCCTTCCTGACCCCAGATACTGGCAATCGGACTCCTCCCTGGATTAATACTCCCTCACAGATTATCCAGGATAGCCCTGAATGCTCTTTTTATTTAAACATATATCCAATCCCTTTTCAAAGTTACCTATCAAATCTGCTGTCACCACCTCCGTTGGTAGAGAATTCCACAGATTACCCACGCTTACTATGAAGAACCCCTTTCTTTCTTTAAGGTGAAATCTTTTTAAGGTGAAATCTTTCTTTCTTTAAGGTGGAATATATTTACTTCTAGTTTCAAAGGATATCCTCTTGTCAGTTGAAAACTTCTTGACACAAAAATTTCACTTGAGAAAGCCTTGTATTGACCCTGGATGTGTTTATATAATGTAATCATATCTCCTCTTAGACGCCTTTTTTCTAGAGAAAATACATTTAATTTGGTTAGTCTTTCTTCATAACTTAGGCCATCCATACCCCTTATTAGTTTTGTTGCTCTTCTCTGTACTTTTTCCAGCTCTAAAATGTCCTTTTGATGTAGTGGTGCCCAAAATTGTACTCCATATACCAAATGAGGGCGTACTTGAGGCAGAATTATATTTGCTTCCCTTGCTTCTATACCCTTCTTAATACATGCTAATATTTTACTTGCCTTTGCAGATGCTGCTTGCCATTGAGCACTGTTACCTATGTAGTTGTCCACAAGCACTCCCAACCCCCTTTCAAAATCTAATACCCCTAGATTTGCTCCATTAAGTTTATAAATTGCATGGCTATTTTTCCTTCCCAGATTCATAACCTTACATTTATTTGTATAAAATCTCATCTGCCATTTAGTTGCCAATTTCTCTAAATTTATGCAAATCCCTTTGGAGGGACAATCATTATCTGATTTAATTACCTTGCACAACTTAGTGTCATCAGCAAAAATGCAGACAATACTTTCCAATCCTACTTCTAAGTCATTAATAAATATGTTAAAAAGGAGAGTAGCCTTTTGAGGTGCACTCGCTAGTGTTATTAGAGAGGGCCATGCAATCACGGCCTTATTGTCTGTATAATCCATGTGGGTTTCAGGGTATGTATTAATCTCTTGAGTCCCAGGATCGATATTACTCAAATATATATTTTAATTGCATATTTGTGGGTTTGAGACTGTTGTACAATTAATTGTAGTTTGTTTCCATGCCTAACCCATTCTTTGAAAGTTATTTATTGTGTGTTTAATTGCTGTTACGGCTCTAATGAGTGTTCGAAAAATGCTTTGCAAGTCCTATTTAGTACTCATAATATTTTTGACAGAAATGTGAAAAAAATGTCAAATTGCGGGTTAGACTTTTTGCGAGTTAGAGATACAGGCCTAATAGAAGATCGATTTTGCGTAACTTCAATTAGTTAGTGCTTGAGATATTTATGTTAACCAATGGAGTTCTAAGGCAACATTTGGGGCTTTGGCTAGCCTGTTGTGATAGTGGGAGTGTAACTCACGATCGCATTGCGAGTAGCTAATAGAATATGTGGCAATATTAAGAGTTATTTTAGGGGGGACAAATTTATGAATTGGGCAATAAAATAGTGCCCATATCTGTAGCTCAGCAAAAAACCTGAATATACCACTGCCCCCTGTAGTAATTACTCTAATAAATACTCTAATTTACAGCATATGAACAGATCCATGACCACAAGACCATTTAAAACAATGCATACAGACTCCAATGGAGTAATTAGCAGGTATTAGTAATTATGAAAAGTTGAAGGACAAGTAAAAATAACTAATTTACATGTAAATTTACAGCATACTGCATTATTTTTAAATGAACATTAAATTAATAAAGTACTTTGTTTTACTTATAGTTTTAAGTTGGGACTTATCTGAAAATTTGTAAACTAAGCCATGTCTCCTTGAGGTAATTTCTTTATCTCTCTCTCCCTCTCTCTATTTATATATATATACTTCTAACATGATAAAACACATACAAGTTATTAGACACACACCTGTAATTGCTGAAATTAATAGTGGCATGTTAAACTCGTACTAATAGCAACAATCAGCTAAAAGAACATTATGCCTCTTGCTAATCTCATGTCATACTGTGCCAATAAGCAAATTCTGCTTAAGAAATACTGCAGAAAAATAAGTTGATGAATTACACTTCCTATGCGAAATTATATAGAAGTTGATGTCATTCTTTCAACGTCTGAGAAGTATGATTAGTGAATCATCTTCAAAATGTTCAGCAATACTGCACTTCATTGGTAGATACCCAATATTACTTCAAATGATCATTCTTCTTCTTATTATTAATATTCTTATTATCATTACTATTAACCTTCATTTGCAATGCGCCGACATATTCCGTAGCCCTAAACAGGGTAGATAAAAGTCAAACATTTTATTTGTGAGGCTGTTATTTAGTTTAGAATCAAGCATACAAAGTACTTTCTCTAAAGCACCAAATAGGATTGGAAACTCACAAACTTACAGTCTAGTGGGTATGGATGAGGTATAGAAAGGTGTGCTCATATTAAGGCTGAAGATGATACGCTTTTTAAAACAGATGAGTATTTAGTGAGGTTTTGAAGGATGTGAGGCAGGAAGATAGTCTACTGGAGAGAGGCAAGGAGTTCCAAAGAATAGGGCAGCATGACAAAAGTCCCTAAGGCGAGAGGAGAGGAGGTAATAAGAGAGGAGGAAAGAAGAAGGTCATTAGCAGAGCAAAGATGACGGTTGGGAAAGTATTTAGAGACAAAAGCATAGATCTAAGAGGGTGCATTAATATTAAGGGCTTTATATGTTAGGGTCCAGATTTAATCTGGAGGTTATGGGAAGCCAGTTGAGTGACTGGCAGAGAGGAGCTGCAGACACTGAGTATGGTAGATGAGTCTAGCTTAGGCATTCATTATGGACTCAAATGGAGAGAGATGGGTGATGGGAAGGCCAGAAGGGAAAGAGTTACATTAGTCGAGGCAAATCTGATAAGAGAGTGTAGTAGAAATTTGATTGTGTCTTGTGAGAGAAAGTGACATATGCTTTTTTAGTGACATATGTTTTTTAGGTGAAAATAACAAAATTTAGTGATGGATTGTATGTGAGGAATGAAAGAAAGGGCAGGATCCAATAGAACCCCAAGACAATGGGTCTGAGAGGTGGGCGTGATGATGGCATTGTCAACAGTGAGGTATATGTGAGGAGTGGAAGCTGTGGAAAAGGGTGGGAAGATTATGAGCTCCGTCTTTGACATATTGAGTTTGACTTGACAGGCAGATATCCAGGAGGATGTGCTAAAGAGACAGTTTGCAACATGAGCTGCAAAAGAGAGGGAGGGATATACATACAGATAAAGGATACACATGCAGATCCTCATGAGGGTCACACATTACTTTTAATATCCTGACTGATATACACAAATGACATATAATTGGTCCATGGTTGCTACCCTTACTCTCATAAGCATACATTAAATCATGAAGGATCAGAAATGCTGCTACTTCAATTGTCTTGGTAAGAACCCGTTTCAAACCTATCCAGCAGAATTGTGCGGTCCCCTGGTTTGTATGTCAACTAAAACAAGTGCTGGAAAACACTAACCTGCTTATCTTCCTAAGGACCCTGTCCCTTTAATCTTTATATTTGTTCAGGTGGGGCTGGGTGAGTCAGTACAAGCTAATAACAGTGTATGCCATTGCTATTATAAAGTCAGCTTTCTGGCCCAGTGCTTTATTCTTGATCCTCAGGGACAGAACCACACTTAATGGTACTTAATGGTACCACAGCTACTCAAATGGTACCATGATCCCCTTACCCACAGATAAACATGGTTCTCTGCTGGTATGTCATTCCCCATATCAACACTGCAATATAATCATAGTACATGCAACACAGATGTCATTTTAAAAATGAGAAGCAACAAAATGCATAACCATATTAATAAATAAAGATAACTCTTGCCAGCCCAGGCCCAGGTCACAGTCCCTAACAGTTCAGTCAGGCCCTGGGCATGACAATAACTTATTTAAAAACGTTGGTGGCTCCAGACTCTTAAAAAGAAAATTCCTAGGTTAGGTGCATCTCTAATTGAGCTTGATAGAGTGTTCCAAAATCCTGTTGCTGCATACATAAAAGCTTTGACCAAGAGGTTTGTGAATATATTCTTGGGATGACTCCTCACTCCTTATAGTTGGAGCTTAAAGGAGTGAGAAGCTCCTTCAGGGAGCTGAAGCTTTCCACATATAAAGCTTTGTATCTCAGCAAGCTAAGATAGATATGTGGTCTTTCAAAGGGAGCCAGCATAGGGCACTAATGACAGGCGTTATGAGGCAGGAACAAGGTTGGTTTGTTAATAACCTAACAGCAGCATTATGTACCAACTGTAAGATGTAGTTCTTTATTTGTCAGTCCTAGAAAAAACACAGTTGCAAAACTCCAGTAATGACAATATAAAGGCATGAGCAAAAATAGGAAGGTCTTCTGTGAGTATCAAGTACTTTATTCTGGCAATGTTTTTTAGATGAATAGATGATGATTTGATCAAAGCTGACAGTATGTTTAGCCCAAGAAAGCTACTGTCATCTGCCGGGGAACAACCTGAAGTATATCTTTTCTGGGTTCAGCCTCAGACAGTTCCTATTCATTCACTTTTGTAGCTTATCTAGATATATATTTGGAGCAAAGATTGGAAATGCTGTATCCTGGGTCTGGGTGTATGTCAACGCAATAACACTAATAGCTGAGGACATGATTTCTCATTATATCTGACAGTAGAGGACAGCAAATTGCATTGGAGATAAAGTAGAGCCTTGTGAAACTCCACACAACAGTGTCATGATTTTAGAGGTATATAAACTTTAAAAGTCATTTACGATCTGCCAGTGAGAAAGATTTAAACCAGCTGAGGACATTACCATCCAGTTTACAGTAGTTCTTCAGACACTCTATTAATATTCCAAGGTCCACTGTGTCTAGGAATTAAGCTATATCACCTCTATCTCTTGCTATCAGAAGATCATTAACATGAACCAGGACTGTTTCTGTGCTGTGTCTTTCCATTGGCATACAGAAGTCATATTTTTATAGATTAATATCAGGTTGCACTGCAACTTCTTTTCAATAACTTTTCCTAAAAAGGGAACATATTAAACAGGCTGTTTGTCATGCTGTTTGGATCTAAAAATATTTTTTGGAAGTGGTATGGCAATGGCAATGGTATCCTTCAGCTCATCTCGAAAGATGCCATATAATTCAGTATTTCTGTGAATATTGGGCAAATTAGATAAGTACAATCTTTAAGAAGAGAAGTAAGGCCTAGATTAATTATCTGCACCACATGTCCTATGTCTGCTTGAGCAAATTCAGACCATAAGTCTAGAATATGTCTTGATCTTGATATTCATGAGGGATCAATCTTAGAATGTCAGTTCGATTACAGGACATTTTGTATAAGGACACTTTTATTGTGCTTTGATAGGCTTTATTGCTTTCTACATATAGGAGCTTGAGCCAGTTTTGGGGCATCATATTAGTTCAGCCTTCCAGATAGGAGGTATACTTTGAGGATCATAGGCCTTTCTTCTCTTTTTATCATTTTGTGATTTGTTGATCCCCATGTGGGATCTCCCTCATTGTAATATTCAGATTTAATTGGTTGACATTTTCTGATGTTCCATCAGAAGAACTAATAGCATACATCTTTGGGAGGCATGCCAATGGGATATAGGAGACTACGTATTGGAGTGTTGCTCCTTTTTCCCTTCTTCATACAATGTATAACTATTCTGGTCTAATCGTTTCTTTGCACATTTAACCTGTATTTTGTTGATTGCCAACCTCAATGTATTTGACTTTGAAGTGCCAGATACAAGGTTATATGGACACACAGCTACTATGTTTTAAAGTTCTTTCCACTTCCAGGAGCTTGATAAACTAAAATGACTCTGTAGTACTTGGAACAGCACTCAAACAGTTGAGTTATACCTACAGAGATTGCTCTCAAGTTCAAGGATGTCTTAAATATTGCCATTCTTCCTCCCCTTCTGTCCTGGACAATGAGTACTCTGGTGGTACAGATGGATGTTGAGTTTTCATCTGGCCAGATTTCTGGAACAAAGGCTAAATATGATGATTAAATCAGATCTGCAATAATGGCACTTTTCTGAATGGGCATTGCAAAGTTCTGATAGGCCAGACTGGAAAGCTTGAGGTAATGCTCTGGGTTTTAATGAGGTATCATATGGTATCTTATGTGAAAGACGTTGAGATTTGTCCTCTTGTAGTTTGTGTTGTGTATTAGTTGCTAAAATGCACACAGTGTATGTCTGTCCATCCTCTAGTAGTGTGAATTGGTACTGGGGAACAGCAGTTGTTTTTTTTTTGTGCTGGAACATGCTGTACTTTCCCATAGTCATTTTACACCCCTGCATCCTCTGTGTGTTTTCCAAAGAATTTCAAAAGTTTTGAAGCTAGAAGCTAGAGATGTCTAAATGAGCATTTTACCCAGGCATTTTTTCATGGAGACTATAAGAAGCTGGAATTATAGCAGTACATCTTTTCAGTCAAGCTGTGTTCACAAAAATATGGAAGAGTAGGCCTGGCTAGGTGTATGTGGTTAGGATTTGGTGCTTTCACTGCTGCAACCTGGGTTCAATTCCAGTCACACTGAAGCCATGGACCTGCGCCAGGTCAGTACTTGGATGGGAGACCACCTAGGAATACCATGAGCTGTATGCTGTGGAGCATTGGAGAACGAACTGGCAACCCACTCCATTATCTCTGCCATGAATACCAAGTGGATCAGCATGGTGTGTTATGGTCCACGAGGTCATGGAGAGATGGATAAAACTGAACGACGCAAAACACAAACAAGAGAATATAAGAGTTCTTTGAAGTGCATATACTGTATCTACATACTTTAGTTTTAGATTACAGACAGCATGGCTCATAATAGTTTGTGTCATTTATTTTTAATGTAGTATTGTACCATTCAGGACTTGTATATATCCAGTATGTGAGTTGAATACTGCTGATAGGTTTAATATGAGGAGGATGTCGTCTGCAGACATTTGGAGTTGGGATCTTATGCAATATTAATCTTCCAAAATACGTTGTTTTTGGAGTCTTCAGTGAAGAGACATTTCAGCTATCTGTCTTGCTTCCCTTGGAGGCAGTGATGGGGAAAAAAAATCAATCATTACAGCTTCAGAACATAGTAAACAGCATTCTCTAAATCTGAAAATGATTTAGGCCATACAGGATAATGTGAAGGCATTATGTATTTCTTAAATTTTTTTCCATCCAAAGGAACTCTGGTTCATGAAAACACAGTGCAAGTACTCATGCTGAAGTGAAGCTTGCTGGCAGGAAGGAATCATCCTTATGTATTTTTTCTTGCACAAAGCACAAATGCTACTAATGTTAACCATATGTCACAGACCCCTTTTCCAGTTCCTGGATCTTAGCCCATTAAAGGGCAGACGTCTTGGCTCCAGCCACTCCATTGTATTGTAATGTGCTTTATCCCATTGTTTGCCAGATAAGCTAAGTACATCTCTGATGTGCTAAACAGGACGTGTATTAGACGGTATCCCTATTGTTCTGAGGTGCCAGACATCAAGCTACTGCTAGACCCCATATGGGGTGATCTCCTGTAATTGTCTGCCACACCCTCTCATTGTTACATTGTGTACACCCCTCTGTATCTAACTGCTATAAATATTGCTGACTTTTTAAAATAAATGAGTTCACTTCTGGAGACATATAGAAATCGTGTGTCTCTTATTTGGCTTCTGGTGGCTGCGATACTGAACCTATCTCCACCCTGCAAGTAACGGGTCCTGATCACTACCACAGGAAGGTTACTGAGACTCCTGGAAGTGCTGATTCCTGATGGAGAGTCTCTGACTGATACAGAAGCCAGATATCAGGGTTCTGGTGCAGAGATTTCCAAGAACCCAAATGGTCCTTGTGGGTAGTTAACCTGTAGTCTATAGCAGGTGGCCCTGGGCAGTAATAGCCCTTACGTCCGGATCGTCACATCATAATAAGGCAATGTGACACAAAAGTTTGAAAAAGGGCAGACACATCATAAATATGTAGTTTTGTACTATAGTGGAATTAGGCTTTTCAAGAACTGCTTTGTGTCTTGCTCGGACAGAGATTTGTAAGTGCCTTAGCGGGAGATATTGCCAGGACTGGAAAAGCTCAGCTCTGTGAACGACCTAGAACTCTAGCCTCAGAAGCATGCAGGTAGAATTGTGGGGGTTGCTGTGGTTTAGTGTGTAGTTGCTTTATAAGGAAGAGGAAGTGACTTCATAAGTATTACAATTCATCCAGAGAGGAGCTTTGTTATTCCTTCCCACAAGCTATATCACTTGCTGTGAGGAGCAATATCTAATGCACAATGTCTGAATTAAGTCTCTATTAAAACATTCTTAAGTATAAAAATGTGGCCCTTGCCCCCTCTGCCTTATGCTAAATGCTCCCCTGGCCCAAGCTCCTGCATTCCTTGCACTCCTTCAATATAATATAAGAAAGTTAATCTTTCAGAAAGTTTTAGTGGTTGTAATTTTTTTATTTATAGATATTTTGCCTTTGGTCCACTCTTTTACAAGATGTTGTCTGATTAGTTCTCTGTTTCAATATAACCAGTAATAAACTGACACCACCCTTTACTTCAATGACAATCATTCACAGATGTCCGTAAATTCACCCTAGTAAATACGAGAGACCATTCATTACAGAAGTGACACTGAGAATAGTCATGTTCAGTGAGTAACAAGGAGTGTTAATGAGTTAGCAATTAAGCAGAAACACATTATTATCATGATTGTACTCTACTTATTTAAACAAACATCAAGTATATTAATTGTTACATTATTACACTGCACAATACTGTACATTTTTTTAATGTTAATTAAATTATTTGTTTGTATGAAGCAAGAAAGTATATAAAAGAGTGTTTTGTTGGGAGGAACTGTATAGCCCCAAAGGTGGGATAATGTTGCATAAATATAGCCTGTGGAGGCAGGTTTTATGGGTACACTTTACGTTCCTAGTTCAACTTATCTATGATTCTTCCACAAAGTTCCTCAAATCCTGACATCAGTATCCTTTCTTTAGCACAAGTGTCATACTCATCTCATTCATTATGACTGACCAACTTGTGTGCCGCAATATACAGTACATTTACTTAAAGAGACACAGTCATAATCTAATATTTTTATTACCCACAAGAAAATGTTTCCCTTTTGATACCATGTGCAAACAAGGGAAAACACAGGGATACTGTCCTGATTTGGGCAATTCAGGAAAATTAACAGATATGTCTGTCTGCCCATGTTTTGTTTATGGGTAATTTAAAGGCATATCTAAGTGAGCTGGATTATGAATGCATCTGATAGAGGAGAATTAGTAGTGTATGCAAACATTTTTTTTCCCTTAAAAGTGATAACGCTTACATTGAAGTCAGGAAATTATCTTGTAATTTCTGACAGTTTCAATTAGGGTTAACACCCTCCAAACCCAGACTAAATTAGCACCACATTTAAAATGATTTGTTTTGGCCAACTAGGTTAGCTGACACATTTTTTTTTTAACTCTGGGGTTCCTGTTTGTGCTGTAAAGCTGCCTGGGATACGTAGTATATCAGTGATATGTGTTATGTATTGCTGGGGACATACAGAGAGGAAGCTGCAAGGAGATTGGCTGAGCAAGCAACAGCAGGTAAATAGTGGGTTAATAATGCTCCCCTGATGCTGCATGCTGATTGGATGGGGATCAGGGGCTCAGGGGCTTGTGTAGAAACCCTCTGGAGGTGTTAGAGGGATGTTTAGATATTAATTCAAATAACATGTTTTATGAGATGTGCTGATCACATATAAGCTGCTTTTTGCCTAAGGATTGCAGAAAGTATTAATCCATGAATCTTGGAGATGCCTTTAAGGTGAGCTACACGAAGTACAAATTTTAAACATCTTCTACATATATATGTTATTATTGTTATATACACTGAAAGGTTATTAACATGTTTTTGATGAATGAGTGGGTTGACACATTTGTATTTAAAGGATGAACTGTCACTCCAAAAATATGTGAACTCATATATCATGGATGCAGACAATTCTGCTCCTGACTACATTACACTAACACAAGGGTCAACAGCCAAATATGTATAGTTCAATATATGTTTTTTCTTTTATTAACAAAAAGCAAAATTGACAAATTCCATAACATTTTGAAATTCTGCAAAACTAACTGCAAAACGGGTCTTAGAACTCCATTGGTTTTAGTACTGCTCGAACATTACGAGCTATAAATACTTTTAGTTACGCAAAACCATTATTCTATTATACCCATAGCTCTAGATCACAAATAAAGTCTGACCCACAACTGAAAAAAGTATCAAGTTTCTGTCAAAGATATTACAAGTACTAAATAGGACTCATCAGGCTTTTTCAAACACGTATTAGAGCTATAACAGGATTAGATAAGATTAGAATTAATTGCACAACAGTCTCAAACCAACAAATATGGAATTAAATGTTTTTTTTGTTTTTTTTTATGTCATTGCTGATTAATATTGATCCTGGGACTCAAGGGGTTAATACATATAATTAAACCCACATGGACTAGAACAGATTATCTAATGCATTTTATAGAGTGCTAGATTGCTTGATTGCGAGCCTGATCTGCAAATATTACTTATTGGCGCTAATTAATTCTTAGCCTCCAATTGCAGATTATGTGTGGCTTCCAAGTTTTACTGATGCCATGATGACGGTCTCATTTACTATTGGCTCTGTCTAACAAGTAAATTACGGGCCTATTTAAATATTGTCAGATCATATGGTCACGCCCCCTGAAATCAGACTTAAAAAGGCAAGATTTACAAGTTCAGGCTTGCGGTCAGAATTTGCGAGCTGGAGTCAATAGAATACATCTAAAAATATATACAAAAAACACCCACAGCAAAATTTGAGTTTGAGGCATTTGCGAGCAGCTAATAGAATAGGGCCCATAGTGTGGCTCATTCCAGATCTATACATATTTATATATTTAAATCTGTCACAGACATCTATATTTGACCCATGAAGAAGAGAAACATAAATTAATTAAGTGTGTATTTCACTGGCTTTTATTTATATACTAAAGGAGGGAACAGAACAGGTAAGCTGTGTATTACTGAAGAAGTCACACACCCTATACAATTCAAATAAACATCACATGGTTACATGTTAAGTAAACATTTTACTATTTCCAATTAGTACACTTATCAGACCTATTATATTCAACTATCATCAGTTTCAGAATTAATCAAAAACATTTTTTGCTAGCGATTGCTTGTCAATAATGACGGCATAAAATTTCAAGCCTCGCAATGCTGTTGCCACACAATGCGAGCCCGCTATACACTTCTCTCTCCTTCCCTTCTTCTGTGTCCTCTCCCTCCCTCTTCTCTTCTTCTCTCTCCTCTCTGCGAGCCTTGCAATGAGCGCCTTCAGCATCCATTGCAGGCTTCGAAATGAGCGCCCCTGGTGCCCATTGCAGACCTTCTGTCACAAATGATGAGATAATATTTCATTTTTCTGCTCCCTCGTGTCTCCCTCACATGTCTCTACCCACCCTCCCTCCCCTGTGTCTCTTTCCCCTTCTCTCCCTCCCCTGTGCCTCATTCCCCCTCTCTCCCTCCCCTGTGTCTCTTTGCCCCCTCTACCTCCCATGTGTCTCTTTCCCCCCTCTCCCTCCCCTGTGTCTCTTTCCCCCCTCTCTCACCACTGTGTCTCTTTCCCCCCTCTCCCTCCCCTGTGTCTCTTTCCCCCTGTCTCCCTCCCCTGTGTCTCTTTGCCCCCCTCTCCCTCCCCTGTGTTTCTTTGCCCCCCTCTCCCTCCCCTGTGTTTTTCCCCTATCTCCCTCCCCTGTGTCTCTCCCCCCTCTCTCCCCTTTGTCTCTCACCCCTCTCCCTCCCCTGTGCCCCTTTCCCCCCTCTCCCTCTCCTGTCTCTCTTTGGCCCCCTTTCCCTCTGTCTCCAATTTGCCGTTTACGGGTTTGAAAACATTTGCGTGCTTGGGGAAATTGAGCAATTGAATATCAATTTGCGATTTTAAACTTGTGG
Source organism: Discoglossus pictus (assembly GCA_027410445.1). Classification (NCBI taxonomy): domain Eukaryota; kingdom Metazoa; phylum Chordata; class Amphibia; order Anura; family Alytidae; genus Discoglossus; species Discoglossus pictus. Next base: position 81,063,203 of record CM050164.1, on the reverse strand, counting down.
GCTTGAAAAAAAGTTACAGGTTTAACAGCCGGCACTTTTTTCAAGCCCGTAACTCCGAAGCCATTTGGAGGCTGCCAAAAGACGCCAATTGAATAGCAAATTAGCTTGCAACCTTACTTATGGGCTTCCTGCCTCTCCCCCTGTGCCCATTGCAGCCCTCTCCTGTCCCCCCTCTACCTTTTTGGTCCGCAAGCCCAGCAATAGGCCCAGGGGGAGAGGCGAGGGCCGCAATGGATGCAGGGGGAGAGGCAGGGAGCCCGTAAGTGAGGTTGCAAGCTAGTTTGCTATTCAATTGGAGGCCTCCAAATGGCTTCCGAGTTACAGGCTTAAAAAAAATGGCGACTGTTAAACCCACAAAGCTCACAACCGTAGCCATTTTTTTTCAAGCCCGTAACTTGGAGGGCATTACTGGCCAAAGGCGCTCATCGCAGGCCCTGCAATGAGCAGATTTGGAGCTCATTCTAGCCACTGCAATCGCTATGCTCATGCGCAAGCCCGTAACTTTGCAAGGGTTACAGACAAACTCACAATCCTGTGTCTTTCCCTGCCACCTCCCCTGTGTCTTTTTCCCACCTGTATTTCTTTCCCCCCTGCCCCTGTATTTCTTTCCCCCCTGCCCCTTGTGTCTCTTTCCTCCTCACGTCTCTTTCCCCTGTGTCTCTTTCCCTCCCCTGTGTCTCTTCACCCCTCTCCCTCCCCTGAGTCTCTTTCCCCTCCCCTCTGTCTCTTCCCCCTCTCCCTCCCCTGTGTCTAACCCCCCTCCCCTGTGTCTCTTCCCCCTTCCCCTGTGTCTCTTTCCCCCCTCTCCCTCCTATGTGTCTCTTAACCTCTCCCCTGTGTCTCTTCCCCTCTCTCCCTCCCATGTGTCTCTTTCCCCCTCCCCTGTGTCTCTTCCCCCCTCTCCCTCCCATGCCTCTCTTTCCCCCGCCCCTGTGTCTCTTTCCCCCCTGTGTCTCATCCCCCCTCCCTCATGTCTCTCCCCACCATTTCCCTCCCCTGTGTCCCCCTCCCCTGTGCGTGTCTCCCCCTCCTTCCCTGTGTCTCTTCCTCCTCCTCCACTGTGTCTCTTCCTCCCTTCACTACTCCTGTGCCTCTTCCTCCCATGTCATCCGGGCGCAAGGCCGCCCGCTCGTTCGCACGCCTGCGGCTCAATGCGCATGCGCGGCTGACGCTGTGCCATGCTCACGTGCACGCCTCCAATGCAATGTGCATGCGCACGCCCCCGACGCAATGCGCATGCGCACACCCCTGACGCAATGCGCGGAGGTGATGCGATCGATTGCAGTTGTCAAACTGCAGTTTGTCACTAGCGTGACGACGAATCGCAGTTTGACAACTATTATATGTGACTAGCGACTTGCCCGTCAAAAATAACGGCAATAAAAATTGAAGCCTGGCAATGGTGTTTGTCACACATTGCGAGCCTTTCCCCTCCTACTTTACTGGCCTTGCGATGAGCTCCTTCAGCGCTCATTTCGGGCCTTGCAATGATTGGCTTTGGCGCTGATTGTTAGCCTCTCCATCCCTCTACTTTCTCTCCCTCCCCTGCTCTCTCTCGCTTGTTTCTCCTTCCCCTCTCTCTCTCCCCTGTGTCTGTTCCCCCTCTCACTCCCCTGTGTCTCTTCCCCCCTCTCTTGTTTCTCCTTCCCCCTCCCCTGTGTCTTTCCCCTCTCCCTCCCCTGTGTCTTTCCCTTCTCCCTCGCCTGTGTCTTTCTCCCCCCTCCCTCCTGTGTCTCTTCACCCCGTCTCCCTCCCCTGTGTCTTGTATCCTCTCCTCCCTCCCCTCTGTTTCTTCCCCCCTGCCCCTTGTCTCTTCCCCCCTCTGCTGTGTCTCCTCCCCCATTCTGTCCCACCCCTGTGTCTATTCCTCCTCTCCCTCCCCTTTTTCTCTTCCTCACCTCCTCTCCATCCCCTGTGTCTTCCCCCTCTCCCTCCCCTGTTTCTTTCCCCCCTCTTTTCCCTGTGTCTTTCTCCCCCTCCCTCCTGTGTCTCTTCACCCCGTCTCCCTCCCCTGTGTCTCTTATCCCCTCCTCCCTCCCCTGTGTCTCTTCCCCCCCTGCCCCTTGTCTCTTCCCCCCTCCGCTGTGTCTCCTCCCCCATCCTGTCCCACCCGTTTCTCTTCCTCACCTCCTCTCCCTCCCCTGTGTCTCTCTTCCCCCTCCTCTCCCTCCCCTGTGTCTCTCTCCCCCCTCCTTTCCCTCCCCGGTGTCTCTCTTCCCCCTCCTCTCCCTCCCCTGTTTCTCTCTTCCCCCTGCTCTCCTTCCCCTGTGTCTCTCTTCCCCCTCCTCTCCCTCCCCTGTGTCTCTCTTCCCCCTCCTCTCTCTCCCAGTGTCTCTCTTCCCCCTCCTCTCTCTCCCAGTGTCTCTCTTCCCCCTCCTCTCTCTCCCAGTGTCTCTCTTCCCCCTCCTCTCTCTCCCAGTGTCTCTCTTCCCATCCTCCTCTCCCTCCCCTGTGTCTCTCTTCCCATCCTCCTCTCCCTCCCCTGTGTCTCTCTTCCCATCCTCCTCTCCTTCCCCTGTGCCTCTCTTCCCCCTCCTCTCCCTCCAGTGTCTCTTCCCCTCCCCTGTATCTGACTTCCCCTGTCCCCTGTGTCTCTCGTTCCCCCTCCTCTCCCTCCCTCATGTATCTCTTCCCCTCCTCTCCTCCACGTGTCTCTCTTACCCTCTTCCCCCTGCCATGTCTCTCTTCCCCCACTCCTCCCTCACCTCAATGCGTCTAAATTCTTTAGACGCGCGCGCACGCTCATGTGCCCGTCTTCGCGTGAGCATGAGCACGCGCCCGCAAGAGGCTGCAGGGCTTATGTGGTGCGAGCATCAGTGGGGTAAAGGGAGCCGTGGCAGGGGGAGTTGTTAAAACTGCGAGCTGTCGTCAGTTGCGGCCCTCTCTTTGCGACGGCCGCAAAGCGTGACGACAACTCGCAGTTTGACAATTATAATATGTGATTATGCTACAGAAGAAACCACAATTTTTTTCTGATCATCTGCTTCGTAAGGTACAAAGAAACTTTGAAGGCAGAAAAAACTTTCACTGCTACAATGGAAATGTGGCAACTAAAGGTGCTAGGCAATTGCACATAAGATGTGTTGCAGTAAAAGAAATATTTATTTTGCCCATTATCAAGCATAGTTTTTTCAGATGAATCTAGTGTACATATGTGATACTGTTGTCATTTAATCATGTTCCCTTAATTTAAGAGTAGTTTTAGAATTTTCTGAATTTTCTTATGTATTTTCTTTGTGCGTTTTAAAGCATCCTCTTTTTATTTATTTTGAAATGCCAAAAGATTTTTTAGAAACAAAAAGTACTGTTGCACAGATTGTCATGTTTTTGCGATTTGGCTGCTTTAACTCTTATCAAGGCAGAGTTTTTTTTCTATTGGTGAGGTAAGTGCCTGGCACATGAATCCTATTCACAGAATATATACATCATATATGTATTAGAAGGAACGGGCTTATTTACTAGAAGCTGACATCACATGTTGGAGATTAATTCCAACATGTCAGACCTTGCCTGCCTGTCACTGGGTGGATATTCATATCAAGGGAACAAAAATCCACTTTATAGCGCTTGATATGCGGGTTTATTTAAAAAGAACAGCATGTCAGGGAGCCATGTATGAAAAGTACCAAGACGTCTAATATATTAAAAGTGAAAACAAATACAGTTAATCAGGTACTGGTGCCTTTTCTAAGTTGCATATGTTTTGGAACTAGCTATAATTTTATAAATCGATTGCAGTAATAGTTTATTGTTAATGTGCTTTTAGCAGACCGCATATTATATATATATATATATATATATATATATATATATATATATATATATACATAAACTTTGCTTTCCTTATTATAGACTGAAATACTGGCTGGCTGTTGCAAAAAAACATAAATCTCCACTATGTCTTAGAACACTCTCTTTTCATACAAAAAAATCTAGTAATGTTTAAAACACCCTCTTTTAAAAGCATGTTATACACACGTGTAACTACCATGTGTCTTTAATGCAGCCCTAAAATCTATGAATTTGTTGAGCAGTAAATTAAATATGAATGCCATTAAATTACATTTGAGTTCCAATTCTCATATCATTGTATATGGTATACTTCTTGAATGAACACCATTCTTAGTCAGATATTAATTTTAAATGTTTCTTTTATGATAATAATGTAAAAGGCACATTTTATTTACTTCTCACTTTCATTGCCAATATTAATTGGTCATTTTTGCAATATGTTAAGCAAAGGTGACTGGCTGTACACCTCAATATCTACTAATTTACTGATATACTATAAAATAGGAATTATTGCAAAGCAGTACATTTAAGAAAGTTTGGTTGAATAAAATCGACTGAGACTTCTGAAGTAAAGTCAGTAGCACGTTTGATCGCATCCAGAGCAGCAATAATATTAGATTTATTTTGCTTCCTCTATACTAGATATCCGAACAGGTCTAGAAGCTGCTCCTGCTGATAGGTAAGTCTTCATAGATTAATTACCATTCTTTTTTCCATTATATCTCTTAAGGAAGGGAAATAATAAAGGTAAGGTTAACCTGTCCTGCTATCTTTAGAATGGGAGCAGCAGAATCCCACAGTTTATAATCCTCCTCAGAGAAAGGATATAACTTTCTTATTATACCTTAAATGTAAATCCTTTTCTCAGGTTTATTTAATTCCTGTAAAATTACATCTTTAGTATTATCAATAAGGGGAAATGTTAACATCTCTTTCTTCAGATTTGGCTATCATTTAAAAGAAGAAGTACCTTGCCTAGAATACTGAATATGTTGGGCATTTCTTACTGCCAGAAGCAAAAGTTTAACCAATTTGGATCTTTCTCTTTTGCTGCTGTTCTGCTTTGCCAGTGGCACAATAAGATGGGAGGGACCTTCATTCACTGAATCAGATGATCAATAACTTCTGATCTCAGGTTTTCTGGATAGTTTGGATTTCTGGCGAGCTTCCCATTCTCATCCTCCATAATTATCCAGTCTGAGACTTCTGTCAGAACTCTGACAAATAGGATTTAATAAGTTGATTATATCAGACCAAAATCTATAGAGAAATTGTTTAAAAACGTATTCCATATTAATAAAAAAGGACTCACTTAAGTACATTTGGATACAAAACTTTCCTGGGCATTATCAGATTCAATTTCTGATTCTGTAGCATACTATAGGATTAACCAAGTCTGATATAAGAAGGGTCTTTGGTCTGAATGCCAGAATAAATATAAATCAATATGTCATGAAAATTAAATATGAAGTCTTGCACTCAGTATGAATTTAACAAGAAAACACAGCTTCACAGATTCAGCATGACATCATCCAACAGCAAAATGTTCCTTTAAAATAGCTTTGAAGTAATTTACCGTACTAAAATGTTCCCAGCCTTAAAATACCGCTCCATAGAGATTTATAGGAAAAAGGGCAAATTAACCTTAACAAAGATGGTTGCTGTCGGCACTATAGCCAATCATCACATAATGCACGTGTGGACTGAAAGATAGCTGCCGCAAGACATGAAGGGAAACATGTTAGCATATAATGTCTTTACAGAGGATATAAACATAACACAATACTTTTGTCAGGCTACTGTAGGGAATTAGGTATATCTTTTATTACACTCATTGTATATATTTTTCATTCACTCTTTTTTTCTTTAAATAAAGTTTATTGTATTTTTTCTAGTAACAAGTTGCTACATACTTTAAAATAGAGTCTTAGGTGTTCTTTAGTACACTGGACATAGACTTATAGGATCCAGAATTACTTGGAACACACATTTGATATGTAAAATAACTACATGCGATATTCCTGAATGGAAGGCATAACCAAGCACAGGAACTGAAAAGAGAAAAACATTCTGGTGAAATAACAGGAAGGACCATAGACTAGAACTGTGCAGGACCTCCAGCATCAACCAAAACAGAGGAAACTCAAATATAAAAATTGTATGCAAGGGAATCTAAGTTTAATTTTCTCATAAAATAAGACTCTATCACCAAAGATAAACAATCACATAAGGCAGTAAAATGTTTATAAAAATGTATACAATGCACAAGTCATTTAAAGTCATCCTTTAAAAAAGGGTTGTTAGCATAATTATGAGGTATGAAGGATAACAGAATTATAGAAATATTCTCAAGGTGGACTTTTAGAAATAAAAATATATCCTAATATTTTTCTCAATGTCACAAACAACAGAAAGACCATAGAGGAGGTCTAATTTGTCCCAATAAGAAGGAGGAGAGAGTTGTATGTTCCCAGAGAGGACAGGAACAAGATTGGTTTAAAGAGATAGGATGGGCCTAATAAACTGTAGAAAAATCTGTTCCCGTACTAGTTGAGAGAGGAGGGATAAACTCCATCAGCCTTATTAAATTGCAATTTCACCAATTGAAAAGGGCTCTGTATAAGCACATAGCATATTTTTTTACAGAAGTTTTTAGTTAGTGAAAACCTTGCTTTTGGATAGAAGTTCACTAACTAAAAACTTCTGTAAAAAACATATGCTGTGTGCTTATATAGAGCCCTTTTCAATTGTTTGAATCATAAGGCTGCATATGTTTAAATGATGCATGGAACATTCAGGATATATATATATATATATATATATATATATATACAGTATATATATATATATATATATATATATATATATATATATATTTTCAGTGTTAAACTTCCCTTTTCAATGGAAATCCAATATAATATATAATAAGTCAATGTATTAAATCAATTTCCCTCATTTCCCCATAATTGCATGGTATGTTCAAATGCTTTGCTACTTTTCAGCTTGGAAGCTAAAGTGGAATGCTCCAATTCTAAAAACAGTGGTTTCCAAATGTTTTTTTCGATGGATCATTTAAAAAAATGTCATGGTCTTTTGGTTTTTGTAGACCACCAAATTAGTTTTCTGGACCACTGTGGTTCTGCAGACCAAAGTTTGAGAACGTCTGCTATTGTAGGTAGAAAGAATGCAAAGCCAAATATATATTTATATATATATATATATATATATATATATATATATATATATATATATATACATATGTTTGGCTTTGCATCATTGCTACCTACAACAGCAGAGGGTCCCAAACTGTGTTTTATGTAATCAAGGTGCCACCCAGATTACAGAAAATATGAAATATAACTCTATTAATAGAGTTAGCTCTCATGGTACTTTCTTTTTCATGTATTTTATTTACTTATTTCTCATTATTTATCATGCAGTGAGCCATTCAGGCCTAAATGTGCTAGTGGTTTTTCCCACTTTTTGGTCAGGTTAGATATACCTTACAATGTGGAATGTGTTTTATATAGGCATGTCCAGCAGTCCGTGTACAATCTGTTTTTATTTTTAGTTATTGCATACTTTACTATTGTTTCTACTTTGTAAGATAATTATACACAATAAACACACAATATTTTATTTTTCTAACATAAATTATTCCCTATTACCCATTTTGACTAAAATTGAAGTTCCAGAGGGTCTTTGCTCTAATTTAACTTTTCCAAGAACAAGATTTTCTTGTAAGACACTAGTAATACCAGAGAAATAAATTTATTTTTTGATACATATGGTACATATGTGATCCATAAAAATTCATCAGGGCACTCTGATAAAACTTTCCCTCGTGTAGTTGAAGATGTTAATAACCTGAGTATGAGGAAACAGTTTATAGAAATGTTGACTCTGAAAATGTATTTTTAAAGGAGCCCATATATTTGAACTAAAGGTTTATATATATATATATATATATATATATATATATATTGGAAAACGATAAAAATTGATTAAGTTGCAACTATAAATGCATACACATTAAAAACCATTCAACACTCCACCCTTTTATGTTTAAGTGTCTCCTAAAGGATTTTATAGTTTGGAAACTATTGTTGTGAAATATTTTGGTGGCATATTACAAGGGGAAAATAAGCCTAGGGAACCACACCCAAAATATGTGTAATGTGTCGAGACAATTCACTTTCTACAAGCTTAACTCTTTGATTGCTGACAGAGTATGTACAGCATTGCAGTAGCCTGTGCAGTAGATTGGTAATCCCTCTGGCAGCAAAGAGGTTAATCAAGAAATACAGAAGAGATCAGACAATGAAGTTACTTGCTGCACCTCTATCCATTTGTAAGAAGAGCCCTGCCCTGGGCTCCACCTTTGCAATAAAAGAACCATGAATCCACAGCACACACCCTGACTGATTGCCAGAACAGTGCATTTGGCCTAAATTAATGTAAAATATATGATTATTACAGAATTAAGTAATTAAGATGCATTCTTTTTTATTCTGGTCAAGGCTCTGGTCTTCCTTACTTAACATGACTAAAGAACAGTTGATTTTTTACAATCAAGTGCCCAATGAATGTCTCTAGGCTGATGTCACTTAATGATTAAATATGTCTTATTCAGCTGTATCATGCACAAACTTCCAGTAAAACATGCCCTCTCGTGCATGATGGTTTCATCATTCCTCATTCATCTTTTTATATACTAATGAAGTAAGTCAAATGAAAGATATGACAGAAGCTGAGATTTTGGAATTCTGCTGAAGTAATTAAAGGGTGGAGGAGATGGATCTCAGTGAGAGGAGTATTTTGGGATGTAAGAATGTCAAGAAGTGTTCAGCTGTGTAGAGGTACTGAGATGTTTTTCACCATGCAGGTTTTCACAATATTTCTAGTAAAAGGTTCACTTGGGTATTGCCTTTATTTGGGCTAGTGGCCATCTATCATTATATATTATCATTTTATCATACTTCAGTGCCAGAGGTTAAGGTGGGGAAGTAATTTATCTAAATGGTTAAGACAACTCCCATGCAATTAAAGATTTTTGAAATGTTAATGTTTTGAGGCCTGAGAAAGTCAGAATGACATTACAACCTGTAGCTTCAAGCAACAATCACTCAAACTCAATGGAGAACTTAAGAAGATAATGCTCAATATATGAAAATGATAATCAATGTATCTTTCCTGGAATGACTGCGCCAACAGTGGCAGCAAGGAGCTGCTAGATGACACACAGTTTGCAATCGCTGCTCAGATAATAAACTATTTCCAAGCTTAAACCTTAACCCTTACCCTAAGCCTATGATATCAGCAGCAATTTTTTTGCAGCGCCATCCAGTGGATGCTCACTCCCACTCCTGCTGCCTGTGCTGGTGCAGTCAAAACAGGAATGGACCTAATCAATAATCCATGCATTCTGAAATTATGATTTTTATCTCTTTAGTTTGGTAACACTTAAACAATACTTTGATAAAAGAGGATACATATCATATTAAATTAAAAAAATGCCAGAGAATGACTGATTTAAATATGTTGTCAAAAGTGACTGAGACTATTCTGGTGAATATCTATTGCTAACTTACTGATGTAAGGTATCATATTAAATGATCAAATGTTGGTGTGTATTGTTCAGTAAATATTCAGTTTTTTGAAGGAATACTAGTTCCATTTGATCTTTTCAGGAAGCTTGTATAGTGCTTAGTGTCGTGCATTTTATTGGTTAAAAGAAAAAGGTTCCATCCATCTATTTTTTTACATTATATGGTTGTCCAGCGGTCTTGCTATTACCATTGCAAACATACATAAACACTTATAGTATGATCTTCTAACATAAGGGGTTAAATAATTTTCCATTGTACAAAATAAATGTCTCAGACTATTACAAAAACCAAATCAAGACTTGGCTAGGCTAAGTCACGCATTTTTTCACATGGGTAATAACGAGACTCAAGATGATACATTGTAAAGGTCCTGATATAGTGTTTTAAGACATAGGCATTAAATTTCAATGCTTCATTGTCTCCTTCAAATGTTATCAAGCAGGTGTCAAGATAATGGCACAATAGTAGTCTATTTACCAAAACAATGTTGTCAGACAATATGGGACAGAAGGTCAAACATATTAATATTACCAGAGCGCTCTCAAGCGGCTAGAAACAGATATACACAACAAGTTTATAAATATATTCTAATTTAGTCATATACATGAAAATGGGTAGTAACTATTTGTGATTGGTGGAAACCAGCCTTGTGACAAGGAGGAAGAAATTGTTTATCAGAGAGAGAAGGTTTGGGGTTTTGGCTGTTTTTCCATGTCTTTTATCTCTTCCTATTTTTTCTTCTGTACTATTTGCTGGCTTATCTGATAGACAAACTTGACTATCATGCTGTGGCATAAACTTATGCCGCCTTCACATCTTCCCTAAGATATATTACTATATCTGACTATATAAAATTCTATTCTACCTCTACAACTCTTTCTAACAATCCAATAAGACAAAGAGGGATTACTTCAGTGAAGGGATCCTAAAATGACAGGTGTCATCCTGAAATTCCATACATGGTATGTATAAAAAGGTTTAAACTATCTAATTTGTAGTAGAGTTAATATTAGCCCATTATACCACAATCCTTCTGTTACCCTTTTGGGAGTGGTCACAGACCCAGACTAATTCGAACCTTCATTCTGGACTGTAGGTGTTAATTAATATATTTCAATCTGTGCCCGTATTCCCTAAAACAGACTGATTGACTTTATTCAATACTTTAGCCATTTAACTCAGTTACAAAACCAATTACTAAAAACACATACACAACAAACCATACTTAGCAATGCTCAACATATATAATCTTGTATCACACAGTCAACAAAACTGTCTTATATAATTATTGATTGAATTGACCGATTTGATAGATTAAATTAAATGTAATCAATTCTGATGTAAGACCAGTAACCAAATAATAACTTGCCAATACCTAAATACAAAGGTTAATTTGCTTGCAATCTCACATACAATATAACCAACTTTGATACATATTGCTTTAATATATATATTTCTATATTCTAACTACCATATAAATTGATATACCATCTTTTACTGCTTTCATAGGGTTATATTGCTAATTATTAATATCATATATATATATATATATATATATATATATATATATATATATATATATATATATATATGTATATATATATATATATATATATATATAAACAAATAGACAGCTGATTGTTAACACTCTATATATATACTCCTATATCGAACTAATCAATATAGATTGTATTAATATAAATTGTTAATCCATATTTGCTAAGTTTGTATACACTGCTTACTGATCTCTGTATTGATCAAACCAAATATAAAGTTATCCAATCATCCAAAAAAGATTGTTATAGACATCAGATAGATTGTATATTGTGATCTAAATATATATCAAAGCTTACATATAAGCTCATATAAGTATTTGGTGAGCAATACTTTAAAGAAGCAGCACTCCACTTTCCAGCAGAAAATAGATTGTCCTCTAAGGAACATTGGAGATTTTCCTATAGGGACATCTTTTGGATCTATATTCATGAACAAAGGTTTTTGGCCATGCCATACTCCAGATAAGGAGCTTGTGGGACTGTGTAACTTTCTTTTGATGTTATTGGTGGAAACCAGCCTTGTGACAAGGAGGAAGAAATTGTTTATCAGAGAGAGAAGGTTTGGGGTTTTGGCTGTTTTTCCATGTCTTTTATCTCTTCCTATTTTTTCTTCTGTACTATTTGCTGGCTTATCTGATAGACAAACTTGACTATCATGCTGTGGCATAAACTTATGCCGCCTTCACATCTTCCCTAAGATATATTACTATATCTGACTATATAAAATTCTATTCTACCTCTACAACTCTTTCTAACAATCCAATAAGACAAAGAGGGATTACTTCAGTGAAGGGATGCTAAAATGACAGGTGTCATCCTGAAATTCCATACATGGTATGTATAAAAAGGTTTAAACTATCTAATTTGTAGTAGAGTTAATATTAGCCCATTATACCACAATCCTTCTGTTACCCTTTTGGGAGTGGTCACAGACCCAGACTAATTCGAACCTTCATTCCGGACTGTAGGTGTTAATTAATATATTTCAATCTGTGCCCGTATTCCCTAAAACAGACTGATTGACTTTATTCAATACTTTAGCCATTTAACTCAGTTACAAAACCAATTACTAAAAACACATACACAACAAACCATACTTAGCAATGCTCAACATATATAATCTTGTATCACACAGTCAACAAAACTGTCTTATATAATTATTGATTGAATTGACCGATTTGATAGATTAAATTAAATGTAATCAATTCTGATGTAAGACCAGTAACCAAATAATAACTTGCCAATACCTAAATACAAAGGTTAATTTGCTTGCAATCTCACATACAATATAACCAACTTTGATACATATTGCTTTAATATATATATTTCTATATTCTAACTACCATATAAATTGATATACCATCTTTTACTGCTTTCATAGGGTTATATTGCTAATTATTAATATCATATATATATATATATATATATATATATATATATATATATATATATATATATGTATATATATATATATATATATATATATATATATAAACAAATAGACAGCTGATTGTTAACACTCTATATATATACTCCTATATTGAACTAATCAATATAGATTGTATTAATATAAATTGTTAATCCATATTTGCTAAGTTTGTATACACTGCTTACTGATCTCTGTATTGATCAAACCAAATATAAAGTTATCCAATCATCCAAAAAAGATTGTTATAGACATCAGATAGATTGTATATTGTGATCTAAATATATATCAAAGCTTACATATAAGCTCATATAAGTATTTGGTGAGCAATACTTTAAAGAAGCAGCACTCCACTTTCCAGCAGAAAATAGATTGTCCTCTGAGGAACATTGGAGATTTTCCTATAGGGACATCTTGTGGATCTATATTCATGAACAAAGGTTTTTGGCCATGCCATACTCCAGATAAGGAGCTTGTGGGACTGTGTAACTTTCTTTTGATGCATATCTAAATTGACATTTTGTGGACTTTATTATATCATCATTCTAACAAGTGATATGTGACATACTATCTACTTTTTGTGTGTGGTTGAACTTATAGACATACACATGAGGGTTTATATATTGTATATATATTTATGTAGGCCATCTGTTGGGCAATTATTTCTTAAACCTATCTACTAGTATAGTGCTGGGATGGGACACACCACTTGGAGTAGGAGTGTGTTCATTACTGTTTACAACTGTAAACACTTATACTTGTTTATCCTTGAGATTTACTGTTATACCAATAAAAGCTATTTCTGCACACAGTGTATATTTGTCGATAACTTGATCTTTGAACGTAATTAATCTATACACTGTAATATTTTAAGAAACTTTATTAGTCTATACAGTGTGATATTCATGTCATATCAATTGCATGACATTATGACTATGTGCAATTTTGCAGTGGTCAGCAAGACATGTACAAATGTGTTGTATATTAGCAACAGACAAGAAGGAGAATATCCAGCCTGCATGCTGACAAGATTTTTCTCATGATAACCACAGACATTATGCTTAGGAATAGATGTGATGTGGGAGTCTAAAAACAAATGTATGAGAATATTTTACAATATGCGTGTCTGTAGCTACATTTGAGGGTTCTCTGGTGGTCCAATGGTTAGGATTCAGTGTTTTTACAGATGTGACCTGGGTTTGATTCCAGTCGGGGAACCAAGAGGTCACACCATCTTGAAGCCATGCGGGGTTGAGCCTGGTCAGTACTTGGATGGGAGACCACCTTGGAATACCAGGCGCTGTATGCTGTGGCCCACTGGAGAAGGTACTGACAACCCACTCCAGTGTCTCTGTCATGACTACCAAGTGGATCAGCATGGTGTGTTACGGTTCATGAGGTCACAGAGAGTCGGACTTGACTGAACGATGCAAACACGCAGCTACATATAACACCATATAACACAACTGAATAAAGAAATGTGTATGCTTACGCATCAAGCTTGATTTGAAACTATTTTGGGGCTTATCTTATCACACGTCTAGGGGAAACACACAATATTTAGGGCTCTATGTCAAGAATGTTCTACTTGAGCTTTGGTGGTTGGAGGAAAAGGCACATGGTGTCTATAAGCAGGCCCTATATACACACATATATGCATATTCCAGTACACACACACTTTAATTAACAATCACACAAACCACCATGTGCCAGTAAAGGCTGTGTGAAGTATTCTCTCTACATTGTGCCTCTAGACTAAGGGTTTGACTGTACTGATGGTACCATGTTCAGTCCTGGGTATATTAACTGTATTATATAGGTGGTTGTTTTACTGTCTGTAATACTCTGTGTATTATATTTATGTGTAACATCTTACTATAGTGATTATATTCATGTTAAACATGCATGATATTTGTATGTATTTTTTTATAAATAGCTTTGTGGTAATTCAAGGTATACTGTGTCACCTATGTGTAGGTTTAATCAAATTAGTATTTATAAATTAATCAAAGAGTTCCTTTGTGGAGCTGAAACAATGCTTCAAATGGGACAGTTTATCACCGAAGCAAACAAAAAATTAGTAACCAGTCGCACATTAGGCAACTACTCTAGTGGTCTTAATTATACAACTAAGTAATAGTGTTTAATGGCACTACTATTTAATTACTTTTTTAATTAATTTTTTATGTTTTTAGTCACAATTGTATTTTCCTTATAAATATGCTGTATCTTGTTAAATAAAGAGATCTTCTGAGAAAGCCATAGGTGGTAGAAATATGTTCTTTTCCTGGATGCAGGGATTTCCATGCTGTGTCTGTGTCTGTTTGATCAGAGGAATGGTGAGTTGTAAACCGGAAACCTGTGAACAGATGGAGAGTTTAACAGTAACATACTCAATATACACAAATGCCTCAAACTCACAAATTTGGCTGGGGGTGTTTATTTTTATAAATGTTTTGATGTATTCTATTGTCTCCGCAAGGCTAAACTCGTAAACCCAGGCTTTTTAAGTCTGATTTCAGGGGTTGTGATCATATGATCTGACAATTAATAAGCAAACCAGTAATTTACTTCTTATACACTCACAATACTTTTTAGATACACTCAGAGACTACAAATTAGTGTCAAGAAGTAAATTTAGCAATCAGAACTGAACAAGAGAACAAAATTAACAATGGTTCGAACATAGACATTGCATTGGCCAAAGTCTGTAGACATGATTAGACTGTACACATTAATATGAATTAACATACACTGAGACATGGCATAGATCACACCAGAAACAAAGTATTTACACATTTACAAAGCATGTAAGTTCGACTGAACCATTATGCTGTTTTCAGAAGCTGTTCATAGAAAATAGGGGCATTTGGTCATCCAAACATTTTTGTTCAGAATGACAACTTTCAGAAAAATATGCCATAATGCAAATTGCATCCATTATGGCCATCTGCAATGTTTCTAAAACAGTTTGCAATTATTGTAGATATCTGGCTAGACATAAAAAACTGAAAGTGACATATTGCTTGGAATATCCTTCTATGGTTACTTAGCCTATAAGGGCTTTATTATGCCATATCTGAACATATTTCTTTAATATGTTTGATACACAAACATGTGTAAACCCTCTGTGTAATTAAATCTATTTATATATTTAATACTTTACATTCATAAATATCACCTTTATCCAAAACATGCAACATAGTATCCCATTGTTTGAAGTCTAAGGGTATTTATCAAACAAATATAACAGACAAAGAATACAGTGGGGTTATGGGTTAGTTGCTGAAATGGTGCAATGGGGCAAGATCAGGGTCAAGGGAACAGAAGGATAGTCTGAGAGATCAAGAAAAGTCGCACAAAAGGATTTAATTTGTTTCGCAGTGGCTTTTCTAGGAGTTACATATTGAGTGACGGTTTGGAGTTTGTCTAATGTGTACGAGTTTATTCTAGTGAAGGGACTTAAGGAGGGAAAAATAACAGAAGTAGGACTGTACCCAGGATGGGAATGGGACTGTGGCTGTTTAGAGGAATTTGAATAATACAGTGTAAACACAGGGAGTACTAAAGAGGCAAGGGGCAGGTCCATGTAGAGATTTGTAAATACAAGCTACAGTTGTAATTGGGCTATATCACTTTAGACTGGGCACCCAACACATTATTTTTTGGAGACATCAGGCCAAGCAGAGTGTGAGGAATTGACTCTGCTGGGTTTTGAACCCTGGTTTTGAACCCTGGTCCCCAGGCTGCAATACCTCTTCCCTACCACTGCGCCAGCCTGCCTTTGTGAATTCATTGAGATCTGATAACCTTGACTCTGATAGCAATTGTATCAGTGCCTAAGTCTCTTCAGCTGTGTCTGGTCAGGTGTCTGGTCCTTGGCCTATATAAGGCACTTCCTGCCAATGTACCTTGCCAGATTATTGTGTGGTTCCTGATCACTTCAATAAGGCTTGTTCCTGTTTCACCTACAAATTGCTGAACTGGATTATTGCTGACCTTGGCTGCTGGTCTCCACAACCTTGTGATTCCTATATCATTACACAGAGATTGCAGATGCATTTATTTAATGCAGTCTGCATGTTTAAATTGTTTATGCTTATTGATTTAATTATTATTAATATTTCTAGCGGCTTGCCTGTCAAAAATAACGGCAAACATTTTTGAAACCTTGCAATGCTGTTGATTGTCACACAATGCAAGGCTCTCCTCCCTGTAACTTGCTAGCCTCGCCTTTGGCACTCATTGCGAGCCTCGCTCCACCTCTAATTTACGGGCCTTGCGATGAGCCCTTATTGCGAGGCTCTGAGGCTGTAAAAATCGAGTTACAAGCTTGAAGCAAATAGTGACTCCATTTTTTTTTCAAGCCAGAAACTCGATTTGAATCAACGACATTTTTTTCCAAGCCCGTAACTGTATTTTAACCTCTACCACCCTCTACCTTGTGAGCATCGTGATGAGCGCTTTCGGTGCTCATTGCAGGCCTCACAATGAGCTCCTTTAGCGATCATTGCCAGTCTCTCCCCCCCTCTTCCATTACAGTGCTCATTGCAGACCTCGGCAAACCTGTAACTTTTGGGCCATGCAATGAGTCCCTTTTGGCGCTCATTACGCATACACAAGCCCATAACTTTTAACATAGCGTGAGCGACAAACTTTCCATTACGCCAACTATATATATGATTATTATTATCATTATTATTCAAAACATAATTACAAATATTTAAAGAAACTCCTGTTTACTCCTGCGGATCCTTTTTCCATTTTATATCTGAATTCTCCAAAATAGATTTCCATGAGCCACATTAAATTCCCTCTACGTGTTAAAACTGCAGCTCGTAACGTAGCCCGCAAGACTTACGGCTATTAAATTGGCCTCTTAAACCTACCTGCCGACGACTTGAGGGGTAGGAGTGAGAAAACCCTACGTGACGTATATATATCAATCCTGGCAATCAATGTTGTAACGGAACCCATCACTGTTTTACCCTGTTTTATGGTTATGTAATTCTTATGGTTAAAATATGATCACATTGCTATACTGTAGATATGTTGGTTTATGTTCTACAGAATATATTGGCTCAGAATACTACAGCTACTAGGCTAATAGATAATCCTATTACAGAGACTCCTCATAAGATAAGGAAGTCTATTGTATAAAGTGTTTTCATTATGAGACATAGAACAAAGAGAAGTTTAAACTGATCAATGTCTGATTGTATCAAAGTAGCCAGGTAACCTCCGGGGGGTGTGACCAGACCTATTGTCTCTCTATGTGTATTGTGTGGCCAAATATGGGGGATGTGTATTGCCTATGGAAAGAGATGTGTATATATATTTCTGCATATAACAAAATAAAGTCAGTATTCTTTGACTCCCAATTGAGTGTCGTCCAATATGGGTGGTCTGGGCTTCTGAGACTGCGCAGTGCTTCTATATGGATATTTAATGCTGAACCTGACTCTCCCTCTGGAACTCTTGGATGGGATTATACCAACTTCACTTTTACACAGCAGCTTGCCAGGAAAAAGGACATCTCCAACGGCTGATACCTGGGGTAGCCGTTACAAATGTGTTAATACATACAATAGAAATTGCATGTAATAGAATATCATATTTACGGCTTTATCAATATTGCAATATTTCTGGATTGTGGGTCCGATCGTAAGTTGTAATTGAAATCCCACCTCCAGTTTGCCTCTCTGTCCCGTAACTCGCACCCTGCTCTAATTTAATAGATCGTAACTCTGCAAAACTTCAAGATCGCAGCCATGGTGGGTTCCACGTTGGGAATTTAATGTGGCTCCATGTTGGTTAATCATAAAATTTGCTTTCCACATGTTTCAATAAATTGAATATAAGGGGGGAAATTAGACTCCTCCCAGGAAGTGGCTAGAGCGGAGGTCTAGCGCGGGAGTCCTGCTGTGAAGGGAGACACAACTTAGAACTCTCTGCCATGTAATAAAGAGAACCTCAGAATATTGGCTACTCCACCTGCACAATATCTACGGTCTGTTTGCTTTTCCTGGAGCATAGCGGCTATATGCAGCTCCCTACATCTGAGAAATTTAACACACACGGAGGGGTCACATATCTCTGAACCAGACTAGGCAGTATATTGCTGGCGGATGAAGTGGAGGTGCTGATGAGCGGCGGGAATATACTCTGACTAGAAGCAAGTATAACACTGTACCAAAAGCTGAAGCAGAGGAGACGTAGGTGTGAGCACCTGGAGCACATGCTGAGTGGATGCAACTCTGAATCCAGTCGGATTGAGCATAGCAGCCTAACATCAGCGAATGCAGCAGAGCTACAGGTGAGCACCTGGAGTACACCCAGAGTGGATGCAGCTCTGACCCTAGCCGTTCAGGGGATTACTGGCAAAAACGCGTACTATCAATGGAGACAGAGGGAACATGGTGATGAGCACCTGGGGCTCAAGAAAGTAGTGTGACTCCAACGGACGCAGCAAAGTCACGGGTGGACACACAGTGCATTTCCCGAGCTGATGCAGCTCTGATCCTAGTTCTGCTGCGGATTGCCGGTAGGAATGTGCACTACCAACGGAGATAGTGGAGACACGGAGTTGAGCACCTGGGGCCCATACCGAGAAACACCGGTGAGAGCGGTGTAAGATTGGGAAGAAAGCTGTGTGCTATTAATGGACGTAGAGGAGAAACAGGGGGAGTATTTTTGAGTACATGCCGAGCTGATGCAGTTCTGAGCCCAATTGGGCTGTGTATTGCCAGAGGGAACATGTAAAACTGAGAAGGAAGCTAAGCAATATAAACGGTGGCAGGGTAGACATAGAACGAGCACTGGGGGTGCATATTGAGCTGCTGAAGCCCTAAGCCTAACCAGTTGTTGTACTGCCGGTGAGAGCGGTGGAAAAACGCAGAATGTGTGAATCTGAGATACTACTCTAGCCGAGCAATTGGTTAATACTCAGGCCCTCTATATTATTGTTTTTTTTTACCGTTTTTGCTAAAGCCCTAATTTAAATTTATATACAAGCTGAAACACTCTTGAACTTTGATGAGTTTCAGACCTGCCTACGATGCAAGCAAGAAACCACCAGAGGAAATGTGAATTATAATTCCAAAGACACATTTCAGGGGAAGCTTCCAGACTGTGAGTAAATATTACTACCTTTGAGTAACTGTTTAATACTCTGGTCCTCTACACTATTGGGGTTCTTTATGGCTAATGTCAGACCTTAATTGGAAATTCATACACAAGCCGAAACACTTTCTAATTTTTGCTGAGCCCCAGACCGGCTAATGAAGCAGGCAAGAAAGAGACACTTTGAGAGACTTCAAGACCGTGAGTAACTACTATTACTCTTTGAGTAATCGTTTAATACTCAGGTCCTCTATATTACTGGGGTTCTTTGCTGTTAATGCCAAAGCCTGAATTTGGAATCTACACATAAGTTGAAACATTCTTTAATCTTGCTGAGTTTCAGATCTGCCTAAAAAGCAGACAAGAAGCCACTAGAGGAAACTTGAATTATAACCCCACAGAGACATTTTAAGAGAGATTTTAAGACATATTCTATGTATACATATTCTACTCTCCAGGGAAGAACTTTCGTAACTCCAACATATGGAAATAGAGCAATAACCTTGCTGATTCATATTGACTTTGAACAGTCAGAGACTTTTTCTTCTGCTTTTTTTGTTTAAATCTTTATCTCTTCTTACTTGGATACATTGATTATTATTGGAGATTGACTAAATTGTCTATCGAATGATATAACAAAAGGCAGTGTGTGTGTGAAAAGATCAAGTTAACACTATAGTAAAACTAATATCTGTTCTATATATCAAGGAGAGATCATTTAAAGAATAAGTTTAAGTAAATTTAACAAAGTTCTCATTTAAAAATTAACTATTGACTAACTGTAAAGGTTTATAGAATCTAACAAAATGAGACAAAACTTGGTAAAAAATAAAGGGAGAGATAAAAAGCGAATGTAAGAAATTCTAGTAAATTCTTTTCACCCAAATCCAAGACTGATATTTCTCAACCTAGTATTCCACTACAAACATATCTTTCTTTGGAAGGATCGGATCTGGGTGAAAAAGGCTTACTAGTACCTACAAATCTAATAACAGAAAGAACAAAAGAACTAATTACATTATCAGTCATGAGGTAATTATTCTCAGAATTTCAGAATTCTATTAAATTTTAATTATCCCAGGAAATTTAGAAAAATACCAAGGACATAAAGAAACTAGAGGAAAGAACAGAAGAACTAGAGATAAAAAATAAGAAATTAATTGATGATCAAAAACAAATAACAAACTATTTAGACGAAATAGAAAAAGAATTGAAAGTTCTTAAAAACAAACAAACACAAAATTAAGATTATTCCAAAAGGAAGAACATACGAATAAGAGGGATTTCAGAGAAAGTCTTAAAAAAAGATCTTGTTACTTATATTTCAGGTTTCTTTCTGTCTTTGGTTAAACTAAAATCTTCTGTCGAAGGAAGAATTGACAGAGCCCATAGACTACCATATCCTTCAGGTTTATTAAAGGATACTCCAAGAGACACAATAGTGGGGTTACACTCTTTTTCTTATAAAGAGACAATTCTGAAAACCTCAAGAACAATAGAAAGTTTTCAAAACCCATATAATAGATTATTATTTTTTTCTGATCTTTCAAGCAACACTTTGAATTACAAAGGCATTGAAAGATGTAAACATTCCATACAGATGGGGTTTCCCAATAAAAATATTTGTAAATAAAGACAAATCAGAGAAATATTTAAAAGAATGACAAATTCCTTTCAAAACCTCATTTGATAAAGATCAAAAATGTAAAATGAAGGAATGGACTTTAGTCCAATAATAGTTAATTCCTTCTTGTTTTATATACTTATTTTTATGAGTAATACTTCCTCTTTATATAAAACATTTGGAGTTCCTTAAAAAAGAACGATGTAGAGAGGGATTTGAAGATATCAATGACTATTAGCTATACCTTAAATATAGTTTAAAGTTTATGGGTGTTTTCTACACAATATACGTACCTCATATAGCACAAAAAGCAATGTAGCACTTTGTGTAAGGATTAATATAGATCTTTACACTGAAAAACTCTGTAGAGTTAAGAGTTTTTTCCTAAAGATTCACTAATCTTCTAGCGCAATAGAAATGTTATTTCTACACTTTATACTAATTGGAAGCATCAAATAGTTGTTTAAAGCATTGTATAAAAAATAATTTACTATATAACACTAAGGCACTTTATATAGTTTTAATTTTCACAAATTAAAATTGATAAGGACTATGAATACAGCTTCATCTACAATTAATACACAAGAATACTCTGCGATTTTTAAAAGGTAGCTGAAGAGAAGTAATGAAATGTAGTAACGCTTCCTGGATATATCTCAAATATAGTTTAAAATAGACCTGGGTAACTCACGTAGAGGATTTCTATTTTGTATTAGACTTGAATAAACCAACACTCTCACTAACATATCATGTATAGATATACACTAAAGCACTTCAAACAAGGATCTACTATACACTTCTATATTGAATATCTCTGCAGAACTATAAGGTTTACTAGAAGGATTTAATATCAGTATTAATTTATTAATAAATAAATATAACATAAAGAAAATAGAGCAGTTTAAAGTTGGTAAAGCTATATGGCTAGCTCAACAAAAACACTATTTCCTTGGAAATAAGCCAAGTAAAACATTATCAAATAAATTGAATAAAAAAGAATCACAAAAAATAATTACTATGCTTAAAAATAAAGAGGGTAAAGAATGTAGGAAACCAGAAGAAATCTGATCTTTTATGACTATTAGAAGTCCTTTTATAACCTAGAGGAGCAAGGAGAATTCGTTAAACCAACTAAACAATATATCAGCAACTTCCTCCAGGAATTACAACTGCCTACCATATCAGAACAACAGTTAGGAGATTTGAACAAGGAAATATCACCTGCAGAAATACAAACTGCCATAACAAACCTTAAAATAAACAAAGCACCTGGACCAGATGGGATCCCTAATCAATATTATAAATTATTTGCCTTCATATTGACTAAGTACCTGGGGAAAGTGTTTAATGAAATAAAACTGAAGGGAACAATTCCATCAGAGATGCTTTTAGCATCTGTAATCACAAGTTTCCGTATGCAAAAACTACAGGCCCATTTCATTAATGAACACAGATACAAAACTCTATTCAAAGATTTTGGCTACCAGGTTGAATGAGATTCTACTCGATCTAATTAACTTAGAACAAACTGGGGGCCCTATTAAATTCTCCCTCGTAGTTCTCTCGGTGCTCGCAAAAGGCAGTTTTCCTGCTGTTTGCGAGAACCGAATCTCTCGCAGCCTGCCTTACGATATGACTGCGAGAAAATGGCCGAGAATAGGCTCCGAGAGAGCTACGTAGCCTTAAATCTATGCACGAGTCTCGCATATCGTAAGAATCCCTACGTGGACAAAAAGTCCACGCAAGGGATCCGAAAGCCTCTACGTGCTGCCTCGGAACAGCCCGAGACAGCAGTGTGAGGCTCCCCCCTGCACCCTATACACATCCCCATGCTGCAGGGGTCTCTATCAGGACCCCTGCAGCACCCCCACATTAACCCCTTGCAGCGGGGGTCCCCGATCTGCATAGATCAGGCCCCCCGCTGCATTTCAAACTTTTAAATTCCCCGCCGCGGCTCCTTAAAGGGACCGCGGCACACTATTACCCAATCCCGGCCGCGGCACTTAAAATTAACCCCCCTCTATGCTGGGGGTCCCCATCGGGACCCCCGAAGTGTCCCCACATAAACCCATTGCAGGGGGGGGCCCCGATCTGCATAGATCAGGCCCCCCGCTGCATTTCAAACTTTTAAATTCCCCGCCGCGGCTCCTTAAAGGGACTGCTGCACACTATTACCCAATCCCGGCCGCGGCACTTAAAATTAACCCCCCTCTATGCTGGGGGTCCCCATCGGGACCCCCAAAGTGTCCCCACATAAACCCCCTGCAGCGGGGGGCCCCGATCGGCACCGATCGTGACCCTGCTGCAATTCAATTTTAAATTTCCCGCCTCGCGGGTCCTCAAAGGACCGTAAAGGTCCTGAAAGGACTCGCACTAAAAATATTAACCCCAGGCAACTATAATTACCCCATTAACTCATGATGGTCAATCCAGACCACCATAAGGCCTAAATTAACCCATTAACTCATGATGGTCAATCCAGACCACCATAAGGCCTAAATTAACCCATTAACTCATGATGGTCAATCCAGACCACCATAAGGCCTAAATTAACCCATTAACTCATGATGGTCAATCCAGACCACCATAAGGCCTAAATTAACCCATTAACTCATGGTGGTCAATCCAGACCACCATAAGGCCTACATTAACCCATTAACTCATGATGGTCAATCCAGACCACCATAAGGCCTAAATTAACCCATTAACTCATGGTGGTCAATCCAGACCACCATAAGGCCTAAATTAACCCATTAACTCATGATGGTCAATCCAGACCACCATAAGGCCTAAATTAACCCATTAACTCATGGTCGTCAATCCAGTCCACCATAAGGCCTAAATTAACCCATTAACTCATGGTGGTCAATCCAGACCACCATAAGGCCTAAATTAACCCATTAACTCATGATGGTCAATCCAGACCACCATAAGGCCTAAATTAACCCATTAACTCATGGTGGTCAATCCAGACCACCATAAGGCCTAAATTAACCCATTAACTCATGATGGTCAATCCAGACCACCATAAGGCCTAAATTAACCCATTAACTCATGATGGTCAATACAGACCACCAAAAGGCTCTATTTAACCCCATCAGTCCCATAAGGGTATATTATTACCATTATGGGCCTGTTACAACCCAACATTAACCACATAAGTGCCATGATGGTCCTCAAGGACCATCATGACACTAACTACAAACACTACACTATAACCCCCAATAAACCATTTAATCTAAACTAATCCCCCTCTACACTAATCTATTAACACTTACACTACCTACCTACACTACCTACCCCCTAATAAACCTCCCCAACACTCTAATTACAAAAAACAAAAAACCTACAGTACAGAAAACAAAAAACCTACAGTGCAAAAAACAAAAAAACCTACAGTACAGAAAAAAAAACAATTACAACCCCACCCCCCACTACAGAAAACAAAAAAATACATTACAACCCCACCCCCCACTACAGAAAACAAAAAAATACATTACAACCCCACCCCCCACTACAGAAAATAAAAAAATTACACACCTGAAAAGGAAAGACAGATAAACACAATACAATACATACATATAATACATTACATACATTACATACAAGACATTACATATAATATATTACATATAATATATTACATATAATATATTACATACAATACATGACATTACATATAATATATTACATATAATATATTACATATAATACATTACATACATTACATACAATACATGACATTACATACATTACATATAATATATTACATATAATATATTACATATAATACATTACATACAATACATGACATTACATATAATATATTACATATAATATATTACATATAATACATTACATACAATACATGACATTACATATAATATATTACATATAATATATTACATATAATACATTACATACAATACATGACATTACATATAATATATTACATATAATATATTACACATAATATATTACATATAATACATTACATACATTACATACAATACATGACATTACATACATTACATATAATATATTACATATAATATATTACATATAATATATTACATATAGTCCTAATCAAATACCCCCTATCTATCTAACATACAATCTATTTAATTTAAAATAAATCCTAACTATATCAAATACATCCCCCTATCTATCTAATATACAAAAAATCCTAACTACATACACAGACCCTAATTCTAAAATAAAATAAAATAATTACAGTCCTAACTACATACACAGACCCTTATTCTAAAATAAAATAAAATAATTACAGTCCTAACTACATACACAGACCCTAATTCTAAGCTAAAATCAATAAATTAAGACCACTTACCTTTAAGATGTTGCTTCAGATCACTAACCTATGGGTCAAACAAAAAGAAAAATTAGTACAAAACATTAACATCAAATAAATAAACATTCTATACATTCTAAATATTCAACTCACCTTTACAGCATGTCCAGTCACTGTTTAGCTCTTCCGGCGCGGCCCTGTTAAAAAAAAAAACACAATACATGAATACATGAATACAATATATAAACAATAAATAAAATACACAAATAAACATCTAAATATACATTCAACTTACCTCCCTGCGATGTCCCCGGCCTTCTCTCCTTCAGCCCCGGCTGGGCCGCGGAACCATCCGCGCTCTAAAAAAAAAAAAGAAAAAAAACTAACGGAGGTCTGCACTGGCAGACCTCCCCGACGCTAATGAACCTCCCGGAGTCGTTTCCGGGAGGAAATTGGCATTGGCGGCTTGTGATTGGCTGAAAAAGCTGTCTATCAATTTCAGCCAATCAAAAGTCGTCAATGTGTGAGCCAATCAGGATGGGATACACCCCAATATCCCACCCTGATTGGCTAAAACACTTGTCTATCTTTCTGGGAACCAATCACAACGCTCAGATGCCTTCAGCCAATCACTATGGGATACACCCCCACGGAGTGATTGGTAGAAGACATCTGCGCATCCTGATTGGCTCCTACATTGACGACTTTTGATTGGCTGACAGCTTTTTCAGCCAATCACAAGCCGACAATGCCAATTTCCTCCCGGAAACGACTCCGGGAGGTTCATTAGCGTCGGGGAGGTCTGCCAGTGCAGACCTCCGTTAGTTTTTTTTCTTTTTTTTTTTTAGAGCGCGGATGGTTCCGCGGCCCAGCCGGGGCTGAAGGAGAGAAGGCCGGGGACATCGCGGGGAGGTAAGTTAAATGTATATTTAGATGTTTATTTGTGTATTTTATTTATTGTTTATATATTGTATTCATGTATTCATGTATTGTGTTTTTTTTTTTAACAGGGCCGCGCCGGAAGAGCTAAACAGTGACTGGACATGCTGTAAAGGTGAGTTGAATATTTAGAATGTATAGAATGTTTATTTATTTGATGTTAATGTTTTGTACTAATTTTTATTTTTTGTTTGACCCATAGGTTAGTGATCTGAAGCAACATCTTAAAGGTAAGTGGTCTTAATTTATTGATTTTAGCTTAGAATTAGGGTCTGTGTATGTAGTTAGGACTGTAATTATTTTATTTTAGTTTAGAATAAGGGTCTGTGTATGTAGTTAGGACTGTAATTATTTTATTTTAGTTTAGAATAAGGGTCTGTGTATGTAGTTAGGATTTTTTGTATATTAGATAGATAGGGGGATGTATTTGATATAGTTAGGATTTATTTTAAATTAAATAGATTGTATGTTAGATAGATAGGGGGTATTTGATTAGGACTATATGTAATATATTATATGTAATATATTATATGTAATGTATGTAATGTCATGTATTGTATGTAATGTATGTAATGTATGTAATATATTATATGTAATATATTATATGTAATGTATGTAATGTCATGTATTGTATGTAATGTATGTAATGTATTATATGTAATATATTACTTATGGTGGTCTGTATTGACCATCATGAGTTAATGGGTTAATTTAGGCCTTATGGTGGTCTGGATTGACCATCATGAGTTAATGGGTTAATTTAGGCCTTATGGTGGTCTGGATTGACCATCATGAGTTAATGGGTTAATTTAGGCCTTATGGTGGTCTGGATTGACCATCATGAGTTAATGGGTTAATTTAGGCCTTATGGTGGTCTGGATTGACCATCATGAGTTAATGGGTTAATTTAGGCCTTATGGTGGTCTGGATTGACCACCATGAGTTAATGGGTTAATTTAGGCCTTATGGTGGTCTGTATTGACCATCATGAGTTAATGGGTTAATTTAGGCCTTATGGTGGTCTGGATTGACCATCATGAGTTAATGGGTTAATTTAGGCCTTATGGTGGTCTGGATTGACCACCATGAGTTAATGGGTTAATTTAGGCCTTATGGTGGTCTGGATTGACCATCATGAGTTAATGGGTTAATTTAGGCCTTATGGTGGTCTGGATTGACCATCATGAGTTAATGGGTTAATTTAGGCCTTATGGTGGTCTGGATTGACCACCATGAGTTAATGGGTTAATTTAGGCCTTATGGTGGTCTGTATTGACCATCATGAGTTAATGGGTTAATTTAGGCCTTATGGTGGTCTGGATTGACCATCATGAGTTAATGGGTTAATTTAGGCCTTATGGTGGTCTGGATTGACCACCATGAGTTAATGGGTTAATTTAGGCCTTATGGTGGTCTGGATTGACCACCATGAGTTAATGGGGTAATTATAGTTGCCTGGGGTTAATATTTTTAGTTTTTTTTTCCTTTCAGGACCTTTACGGTCCTTTGAGGACCCGCGAGGCGGGAAATTTAAAATTGAATTGCAGCAGGGTCACGATCGGTGCCGATTGGGGCCCCCCGCTGCAGGGGGTTTATGTGGGGACACTTAGGGGGTCCCGATGGGGACCCCCAGCATAGAGGGGGGTTAATTTTAAGTGCCGCGGCCGGGATTGGGTAATAGTGTGCCGCGGCCCCTTTAAGGAGCCGCGGCGGGGAATTTAAAAGTTTTAAATGCAGCGGGGGGCCTGATCGGTGCCGATCGAGGACCCCCGCTGCAAGGGGTTAATGTGTGGGGGCTGCGGGGGTTCCTATGGACCCCTGCAGCAAGGTGTTCATGTGAGGACACTTCGGGGGTCCCGACGGGGACCCCCGCATTGAGGGGGGGTTAATTTTAGGTGCCGGGGGGTATTCTGAGTACCCCCACGGCAGGGCTTATGTGGGGGACTGCCGCGGAGGTCCCTTTTAGGACCCCCGCAGCAATTGATGAGGAGTGGGAGCCTGCGATATCATCTCGCAGGCTGTCACTCCTCATGTACATTTACGCAGTGTAGATACGTACGGCCCTGCTGCGTAGCTCATACGTTGCTCGCAGCAGGGCTAATTTAATAGCATTGTAAGTTAGAGAAACTTTGCAGTACGTAGGGCTTAAGTAGAAGTCTCTTATTTACGAGGCTGGAATTTAATAGGGCCCCGGATTTGGAAGAAAAAGACAAACAACTGACAACACCAGAAGGTTTATAGATATACTGTCATATGCCAAGTCCATGAAAGTCCCATTGTTGGCCCTGTCATTGGACTCAGAGAAAGCCTTTGACAGGGTCAACTGGGAGTTCATGGACTTGGCCCTACGGAAAAATGGTCTCGATAAATTTGGAACATCTACCATAGTAACCCTTTATAGTAAACCCTCGGCATATGTAACTGGTATGGGCTTTGAAACAAAGAAGTTTGACATACAAAATGGCACCAGACAAGGCTGCCCCCTGTCTCTGCTGATATCTGTCTTGCTAATAGAAACATTGGCAAAAGGTATTAGGCTAAATCAACAAATAGAAGGTATAAAAATATCTGGCCATATAAATAAAATCAGTTTGTTCGCAGATGATGTTTTGATTACAATAACCAACTCAATAAAGAACTAGATGTGTTCTCTAAAGTTTTTTTACTATAAGGTCAATATGGAAAAAATCAAAACTTTATGGTTCCATTTAGATAAAAAAAATTATAGACTTATTAAATAAACAATTTTCATACGACTGGCAAGAAAATAAGACCACTTATTTAGGTATTATATTTGTCCAAAAACTTAAAAAATTGGCTTGGAATAATTTTTAGATATTACATCAACATATCAAAACACTACAAGCAAAATGGAAAGATTTATTGTTTTCCTGGTTAGGTAGAATATCGGTGAATAAAATGGCCATATTGACGAAAATTGTATACTTGATTAGAGCTATACCATTAGAAATATATAAACCTCTACTTAGAAACTTACAAATTACGTTAGATACATTTATATATAATAATAAAAAAACATGTATACATTTTAAAATAGTGAAAAGAGACCTTCAGAAAGGAGGTCTATCTGGAGTATCAATACTTGATTACTATGAAGCAATTGGGCTATCACAAATACTTGAATGGACTTTTGCATCACCCCCAGCAAAATGGGGGTATATAGAAAAAGCAACTATGACTGAAATTAATATTAAACATTTAATATAGTATAAAAACAAATATAAGGTACCGACTAATTCTATTAATACTGTCAAATCTGGAATTAAGATCTGGAATAAATGTAATAAAAAATATGGTTTGATATCATTCCCTCCGCCTATAACCCCCATTGAATTTATATATTTATTTTGCTCAAAAAGATAGTCGAAAGAATCAAAAATTTTGGAGATCAATTTTACAGAGGTGACATTAAGAAATTTAAGGATATACCTAAAGAATACAATATACCAGAAAATGATTGGCTTAAATATAACATATTAACAAGTAGTTTAAATAAATCAGAATATAATATATTTGATAATAGACTGCTAACTATGTTGAAATCATGGATTAACCAGCAGGGAGGAAAAAATTATATTTCCAATTGTAGACAAATACTGAAACATAAATCTCAAATAAATAAAACAGCTAGGATGGAGAATTGGGAAAGAGAAATAGAGACAACAACACCAATAATTGGTTTGAAGCTTGTAAAATTATACAATCAACAACACAATGTACAACGTATAGGGAAATTTATTTCAAACTACCATATATACTCGAGTATAAGCCGACCCGAGTATAAGCCGAGGCACCTATTTTACCACAAAATACGGGGAAAAATGAGTGACTCGAGTATAAGCCGAGGGTGGGAAATTTGCTGCCCCCGTGTCTCTCTTGTGCCCTCTGTGTCCCCCTCTTGTGAGCCCTTTTCTTGTGTCCCCCCTCTCTCCCCTGTGTCTCTTCTCCCCTCTCCCTCCCCTGTGTCTCTTCATCCATCTCCCTTCCCTTTGTCTCTTCCCCCCTCTCCCTTCCCTGTGTAATGATATAGGAATCACAAGGTTTTGTAAACCAGCAGCCTAGGTCAGCAATGATCCAATTCAGCAAGTTGTAGGTGAAACAGGAACAAGCTTTATTGAAGGGAACAGGAACCACAATAATCTGGCAAGGTACATTGACAGGAAGTGCCTTATATAGGCCAAGGACCAGACACCAGACCAGGCACAGCTGAAGAGACCTAGGCACTGATACTATTGCTAGCAGAGTCAAGGTTATCAGATCTCAATGAAATTCACAAAGGCAGGCTGGCTCAGTGGTAGGGAAAGAGGTTCAGCAGCCTGGGGACCAGGGTTCAAAACCCAGCAGAGTCAATTCCTCACATTACCCCCGCCTCTATAGGTGCAGCCTCTGGATGCCCTATTACCCTGTTTAGCAGGGTACTGCACATGAAAGGACCGAAGGAGATCAGGAGCGTGAATATTGTCCACTGGTTCCCACGAACTCTCCTCCCCATAGCCTTTCCAGCGTACCAGATACTGAAGCTTGTTGCAGAAGATCCTGGAGTCCAGAATTTTCTCCACCTCGTATTCATCCTCACCCTCCCCGAGGACTGGAGGTGGGGCAGGCAGGGCTCGGCCATGGAAAGTGTTAACATGGAAAGGTTTCAGCAGTGCAACGTGAAACACTGGATGTATTCTCATGGAATCTGGAAGTTGCAAACGAAAAGTGACAGCATTGATCTGAGCGATGATCTCAAAAGGTCCCGAGAACCTCTGACCCAATTTATGAGAAGGAATCCTTAAGCATAAGATTCCGTGTTGACAGCCAAACCTTGTCAGCAACATGATAAACTGGGGCCTCCGTTCTATGCCTATCAGCAGCTCTCTTGTAACATTCCTGAGCCTCGAAAGAGTCTCCTTCAAAAGGTCTTGGCAAAATATTTTCCGAATAACCAGGTCAGCCGTCTGTTTAGCTGAAGGGAGACCACGAGCTGGTTTGAAATGACCCATCTTAGTTAACCTGTCCACAACAACAAGAATGGTAGTGTGTTCCTTAGAGGGAGGTAGTTCCACAATAAAGTCCATGGATATAGAGCCCCAGGGACGATGAGGAATCGGAAGAGGCTGAAGCAAGCCAACAGGGGATGAGCGAGGAGTCTTATGTCTGGCACATACATCACAAGAGGACACATACTTCTTAACATCCTCATAATACTTGGGCCACCAAAAGGATCGGGCGAGTAGCTCTTGTGTCTTTCAGATTCCTGGATGACCTGCTGGTTTTGAGTCATGGTAGAGACGTAAAAGGTCCAGTCGCACTGACTCCGGAGCAAACAGATGTTGTTGAAAAATCCAAAACCCATTAAGCATCGTCATATGGAAATCACGAGGAGGATCACGTAGAACTGGGTCTTCAGCGTAGCCCTTTTTAATGCAAGTCATCAGATCAGAAGGAAATGTGACTCCTATAAATATATCCTCCGGCAAGATGGTGGTCTTGGTTACGGTAGTATGGAGGGGGTCAGCTATTCTAGACAAGGCATCCGCCTTACCATTCTTGGAGCCAGGACAGTATGTAACCAAAAAATTAAACCTCGAGAAGAATAGGGACCAGCGTGCTTGTCTGGCTGACAGTCTCTTAGCTGATCGAATACATTCCAGATTTTTGTGATCTGTGAGGACAGTAATTGGATGGGTGGCTCCCTCCAAGAGATGTCTCCATTCGGTGAAGGCAGCTTTTATAGCCAATAGTTCTTTATTCCCTATGTCATAGTTTCTTTCTGCTGGCACCATCTGGCGGGAATAGAAGGCACATGGATGTAATAGCATCTTAGGTCCAGTCCTTTGAGACAGTATGGCACCAACAGCTGAATCAGAAGCATCAACTTCCACAATAAATGGTAATTACGGCTGAGGATGTACCAGGACGGGGGCAGATGTAAACAGAGTCTTTAATCGGGAAAATGCGGTATCAGCCTTATCGGACCACTGAAAAGGAGTCCCTTTACGTGTAAGTTCAGTGATCGGCGTAATAACGGCAGAGAAATTCTTAATGAAACGCCTGTAAAAATTGGCAAATCCCACAAATCTCTGAATCTCTTTTTCATTCTTGGGGATGGGCCAGTCCAGCACAGCTTTAATTTTACTTGCGTCCATACTTAAACCTTTGGGCGTTATTACATACCCCAGGAATTTAATTTCTGTTTGTTCAAACTCACATTTTTCCAGTTAAATGTATAGGTGGTGGGTACAAAGGCGCTCCAGAACTATACGGACCTGTTTTCTGTGGTTTTCAAGATTATCAGAAAATATTAGGATATCATCCAAATATGCCACAACAAACTGATCCAGGAGATCTCGTAGTACATCATTGATAAGATGCTGGAAAGTTGCAGGGGCATTACACAGCCCAAATGGTATTACTAGATATTCATAATGCCCGTACCTGGTTCTGAAAGCTGTTTTCCATTCATCATTTGGTCTTATGCGAACCAGATTATATGCCCCCCGAAGATCAAGCTTAGTAAATATTTTAGCTGAGCGAAGTCTCTATAAAAGTTCAGGAATGAGAGGCAAGGGGTAGCGTTTTTTAACAGTGATGTTATTAATGTCCCTGTAATCAACGCATGGCCGTAGGCTGCCATCTTTCTCTGGAGAAGTAGATGGTCGAATAAAGCCTTTGGCAGATTTTCTTGTATGTATTCATGAAGAGCTTTCCATTCAGGCTCAGAAAGGGAATATATACGGCCAAATGGGATAGCAGCCCCAGGCAACAGCTCTATTGGGCAATCATAAGGCCTGTGGGGTGGAAGCTGATCAGCATTCTTCTTATCACAGACATCTGCAAAATCCCGATATTGTAGAGGAAGCTTAGTCAAGTTTGTAGCAACCATTTCATTAATTGTTGTGGCAACAGGTGTTACCTTAGAGGGTTGACAATTCATTAAGCAGTGTTCTGAAGGAAAGGACAAAGTTCTGATCTTCCAATCAATCTGTGGGTTATTCAGAGCAAGCCAAGGTACCCCCAAAATCACTGGAAACTGTGTTGAGGAAATTAGGTGGAAAGATATAGCCTCATGGTGATCCACTTCCAGAGTCAACTTTAAGGGCACAGTCTCATGTGTAACCGGGCCTGACGTAAGTGGAGAACCGTATACTGTCTCCATTAACACAGGTGAAGAATTAGGGATAGACTGAATTCTATTTCCTGCTGCAAATTTAATGTCCATAAAGTTTCCGCCTGCTCCAGAATCTATCATAGCTGTAGTCGAAATTTTATGATCACCACATTGCAACATGATAGGCACCACAAAATGAGGATGTTGAGTCAACATACCCTCTTCACCATGAGCCAGAGAAAACAAGGGTTGTGTAACAGAATCCAGTTGATCTGAAATCTGGGATTGGTGTCGAATCTGTGCACCCTCAGCAGCCATAGCTATTGTTCTTTTGGATTTGCTAGGGCAATTGATGGCATAGTGCCCTGCACTACCACAATACAGGCATAAATTGTGAGTGCGTCGCCACTGTTTTTCTTCATTGGATAATGGCCCTCTTATTAGATTTACCTGCATAGCCTCTGGCTCAGAGTCTGTAGGTGTTTGTGGGGTCGGAGTAGAAATTCTTGAATAGGTAATAGGAGTAGCACTTGTTCTAAAAGAGCCCTGTCTTTCCAATCTTCTTTCAGACAGTCTCCGATCAATATGGATAGCCAAACGCACAAATGCATCAAAGTCAGCAGGAAGATCAACACGAGCTAGCTCATCTTTTATAGCTTCTGAGAGACCTTTTCTGAAGTGGAACCTCTGGGCTGATTGGTTCCAGGTAGTATCAGCAACCCACTGTCTCAATTCAGCAGCATATTCAGCCACAGAGCGCCTCCCTTGATGCAAATGAAGGAGAGTGGCTTCTGCTGAAGCACATCGATTGGGGTCATCAAAAACTAGGCACATGGCCTCAAGAAAGTCATTTAGATTACCCAAGACTGGACTGTCCTGTTCCAGAAGAGGGGAGCCCCAAGCCAAGGCTTTATCTTTGAATAGGGAGAAAATAAATCCCACCTTCTCTCTTTCATATGGAAATCGGTGAGGTAACATCATGAAGTGCAAACGGCATTGATTTAGGAAACCCCTAAATCTTTTGCGATCTCCAAACTTTTCTGGTAGGGGCAAGTGGGCGTCTTGTGCAGGTGTAACAGTAGCAGCCGCAACATCACGTGCCCTGTAGCTGGTATACTCACTGTGCATTGACTGAACTTTACTTTGCAGTTCAGCTACCTTGTCCTGCAGCACTTGAATGGTCTGTGCCTGGGTCTGCACAGTTCTTGCAAATAAAACAACCTGCTGGGCCAATGCAGAATTTGTCCCGGCGGTCTCCATGAAAGAGCCAGATTATTCTGTAATGATATAGGAATCACAAGGTTTTGGAGACCAGCAGCCTAGGTCAGCAATAATCCAATTCAGCAAGTTGTAGGTGAAACAGGAACAAGCTTTATTGAAGGGAACAGGAACCACAATAATCTGGCAAGGTACATTGACAGGAAGTGCCTTATATAGGCCAAGGACCAGACACCTGACGAGGCACAGCTGAAGAGACTTAGGCACTGATACTATTGCTAGCAGAGTCAGGGTTATCAGATCTCAATGAAATTCACAAAGGCAGGCTGGGGACCAGGGTTCAAAACCCA
Organism: Discoglossus pictus; assembly: GCA_027410445.1. Classification (NCBI taxonomy): domain Eukaryota; kingdom Metazoa; phylum Chordata; class Amphibia; order Anura; family Alytidae; genus Discoglossus; species Discoglossus pictus. The sequence goes on along the minus strand of CM050164.1, from coordinate 81,028,141 downwards.
GCAGAGTCAATTCCTCACACCCTGTGTCTCTTCCCCCTCTCCCTTCCCTGTGTCTCTTCCCCCCTCCCATCCCTGTGTCTCTTCCCCACTCTCCCTTCCCTGTGTCTCTTCCCCCTCCCTTATCACCCTCCTCATTCTCAACCTCCCTCCTCAACCACACTCCTCATTCTCAACCTCCCTCCTCAACCCCCCTCATCATCCTCAACCTCCCTCCTCATCCTCAACCCCCCTCCTCATCCTCAACCCCCTCCTCAACCTCCCTACTTAACCTCAACCTCCCTCCTCAACTTCCCTCCTCATCCTCAACCTCCCTCCTCAACCCCCATCCTCATCCTCAACCTCCCTCATCATCCTCAACCTCCCTCATCATTCATAACCTCCCTCATCATCCTCAACCACCCTCCTCATCCTCAACCTCCCTCCTCCTCAACCTCAACCCCCCCATCCTCATCCTCAACCCCCATCCTCATCCTCAACCCCCTCCTCAACCCCCTCCTCAACCCCCTCCTCCTCCTCAACCCCCTCCTCCTCCTCAACCCCCTCCTCATACTCAACCCTCAACCTCAACCCCCCTCCTAATCCTCAACCTCCCTCCTCAACCCCTTCTCAACCTCCCTCCTCAACCTCAACCCCCCTCCTCATCCTCAACCTCCCTCCTCATCCTAAACCCCCATAAATACCTCCCCCTCTCCCTTTCCCCTCACTTACCTTCATCTGCAGCTTCTCCTCCGGCCTCCGCTCCTTTCTCTATCGGCACCCGGTATATGCAAATGACGTGACGTCACAGGAGCGCCACGTCATTAGCGTATACCGGGTGCCGAACGCAGGAAGGAGCAGAGGCCGGAGGAGAAGCTGCAGATGAAGGTAAGTGAGGGGATAGGAAGAGGGGGAGGTATTTAGAGGGGTAAAGTGAGTAGGGGGGGTTTAGAATGAGGAGCGGGGGTTGAGGATGAGGAGGGGGGTTGCGTCGGCACCTGGTATACGCTAATGACGTGACATCACATGCGCTCCACGTCATTAGCATATACCGGGTGCCGACGCAGGAAGGAGCGGAGGCCGGAGGAGAAGCTTCAGATGAAGGTAAGTGAGGAGGGGGGTTTAGACTGAGGAGGGGGGTTTAGAATGAGGAGGGGGTATTAGAATGAGGAGGGGGGATGAGGATGAGGAGGGGGAGGGAAAGAGACACGGGGGGTTAGAGAGACACGGGGGGGTTAGAGAGACTGGTGGGGGGAGTGACTCGAGTATAAGCCGAGGGGGCCCTTTTTAGCCTTAAAAAAAGGGCTGAAAAACTTGTCTTATACTCAATTATATACGGTAATCCAAAGGTGGTATAGAACACAGAACAATAAATAAGATATTTTCAGAGACGCATTCTGACTTGTGTTGGAGAAAGTGTGGACAAAAGTGCAGACATCTACGCATATGGTGGACATGTCCTGATATCCAGGAATTTTGGTTATTATGTACTAAACATATTTCCCAAATTATCAGATTCCAAATTGAAACATCTATCCACTGGGTATTATTCCATATGTGTCCCAACAAAATAAAATACCAAACAAAAATTTTGATAATTCAGATCTTAATGGCAGCAAAATGGCTAATTACCAAAAACTGGAAAACAGAAAGAATACCCACGTGGCAGGAGATAATCGTTGTCACTGATAGAAATAGACAACTAGAAAAAGATTATCAGTTGATGAGAAGAAAAACCCAAAGTAAAATTGTTGAGAAAGGGCATTTATAGGATCAGTATAGGACCAAGTAAAAAAAATTTTTTATGTTTTATGTACCGTCGTGTTTGTCTTCTATATGCTATCAAATAGGTATATGGATAAATGTCAAAGAAACTGAATGTAATGAATTTTATTGTATATGTCGATGTCTAAATAAACTCTAAAAAAAATGTTTTTTTAATTAATTGAACATAGGTTCTATTCCATTTTTATGCATTCCTTCTTAGAGAGGATTTACATCTGCTCCTCTTATGTTCTTAGATATGAAAGAGAAGATTCATTTGCATCAAAGTCTATGTCATTTTTAATTTGGTTCAATAGAGGGTATCACACCCTATAATGACTTTATGTTGATGCTAAGAATATTTTTGTCACCAGACCTGTTTATTACAGTACTATGTGAAATTTCACGGCACATTCTCAGACTGGCTGTCATCCTATGAGTCGCAGTGACATAATTAGCATAACTTACAGCACAAATTGTGAAAGCACTCATCCATTTTACATAGTTGGATCTAAAGTAATAAATATGCAATAGTCTATGAGGTAGAGACTGAATGAATAGTTCAAATATACTAATCTCTTGGATTCAGGATACATGGCATGACTTAATCCTGTGTGCCAGAACACTGGTATGATAATTCAAAAGTGTTAGTGACCATTACAGAGATAGTGAAGTATAAAGTAGAGTACTTGTTAATCTTACATTTTTATTGTTTGTTCATCACATATTCCATTATGCATACATATCTGGTGTATATGTTCAAACATTTGAGCTTGACTATGAGTATAATTAAGCAGCAAAGGTGTCATTAAGCTTATTTTTTAAATAGAAAAAAAATGGCGACTGTTGCTGGAGGCATCCATTATACTTTAGTGAGATCTGCAGGTGTGAGGAGGGAATTCACATTTTTGCGCAGATAGAGCTTGCATTTATTGACTATTGGCCTCTTTTAGAGGCTACTTTTTAGAGATCCGGGCTCGCAAGTGGAGGTCGCAAGTTACTTATGTATTCAAATGCCTCCTTCTTGCGGGCTCCGATGGCATGTTACTGAAAATCGCAAGTTACTTGCCTCCAAGCCTTTGAACTTTCACGGCCGCAAGAGTTGCGGCCGCAAAAATCACAAATCGATATTCAATTGCTCTGATTTCCCCTTCTGTCAAGCACATAAATGGCCCAAAGAATACCAGAGCTTACTGGTATCAAAGAGGTCCCGCAAGGGATAGTAAAGCCCTTACTTATCCCCCCCACTGGTTCCAACCCCCCCCCCTACACTCCTAAATTAAACCCCCATGATGCGGGGGTCCCGATCTTGACCCCCGCAGGGTCCCCATATTAACCCCATGATGTGGGGGTCCCAATCGGGACCCTTTGCAGGGTCCCCACATTAACCCCATGATGTGATGGTTTCTATCGGGACCCCTGCAGGGTCCCCACATTTACCCCATGATGCAGGGGTTAATCCCATAATAAAATCCCTAGCACCCCACTAATCATAGAAATAAAAAAAAAAGACTACATACAGAAAATAAAAAATAACATTACAAAAAATAAAAAAAGCAACACTACATAAAATAAAAACAACGCACTGCATCATGGGGTTAATGTGGGGACTCTGCCGCAGGGTTCCCACCGGCATTTTCCCAAGTCCTATGGGCTATAAAGCCCTTCGGGCTTGGAGATTGGAAACATTGATGTCATGATGATGATCTCTATTTCCATTGGCTGTTTCGATAGTGGGAGTTACGGGCTTCATGTTCAGGCCCGTAAATGCTACTTCCAACTGCATGGGTTACGATTCTCACGAAGGGGGACTAACTTGCGGGTCCGGACAATTGAATAGCAAAGTAAAAGTAGAGCAACATGAGGACGCATCTCAAAAGTAGCAAATCGGGTATTTACACTCGAGTAACAGGACCGAATTGAATGAGGCCCTGCGTGCAGCGGAATTTGAGTCAAATTTCCAATGCTTGAATAATTTAACAAGTTCCTCCACTAAGGTTCAGGAAGTAATATATTAATCATATAGCAAAATTAAAAAGAGGTTGCCATTCTTTTTAAAAAAGGTATTAATTTGATATTACTAAAACTTTTTCTGATGAAGGATGATATTTATTTTATTAATTGAATCAGACTGCATTGTTTATTTCCAAATTAATAAATTGACTTTTCAAAAGACAATACACAACACAGGAAATTTACCGTTATTTTAGGAGACAGCTAAGACAAGGGGAGATCATTACATTTTATGTAAGTAGAAAAAGTGTTTTTATCAAAAAAATGGAGAGTAATTAAAAGGCCAGTTAATTCAGCACAACTTGGAGAACACCACTTTAAAGTTCTCCCAAAAACATGTTGAAAAACTTTTAGAATTTTTGAAATACGTGCATTTTTCACGGAAATTGAAATATGTGTTTACACGAGGCACAGACAAGCCCCCAGACAAACTCACACCAACAGCTCCGTGCAGAGAGCTTAAGCAGAAAGAGTTAACCCTTCACAAATCCATCTGTTCAGAGAAATATATACTGGAATTAACTAAAAATGACAGTTTGGGGTTAACATGTCCTTCTGCATTCCTGATGTTCAGGGAAAAAAACATAAATCTTTGTGCTCACGGAGCCTTTACCGCTCAGTATCGGCAGATATTGTTAATCATGGAAGAGTCAGGTGTGTTTGTATATAGACAAATATTAGTTATTAGTGTAATAAAAAAAAAAAAACATACATCATTTTAACATACAATCTTGTGCTCTTTCACACCATGAAGAGCAATTTTAGTGAGGTAAAAGGTAAGGTAAGTAGGAATTATGTTTTTATAAGAATAATCAAACAAGGAGAAATAGGGAGGAGTATAATGATGCTAGAGAAAGACTGAATAATATATTTATTTTGAAACAATCTAAGATTTCCTAACATTACAACAGTGTAGATTTATCCAATTTGGGAATAAAACTTTGAAGATGTTATTGTGTCTCATCTCAACTGATATGGGTTATAGAACTATTGCTTGTATTAAACACAGGGAAAAATGTTTGTTAGACCTATCACATATATAGTTGTGAGCGTACGGGCCGTTGCGCTCCATGCCAGCAACTGCAACCCTCGCAAACTTCACGTCGCAACGCAAATAACACGACATACACATTACGACATTTGCAAACAACATACGACACACGTTCACACACATTACGGCCTCGCAACACTCAGACGCAACTCGCGAACATTACAAAATTAAAACCACAATACATACACACAGCACATACATAAAAACCTTACCTACAGCAACAGGGAGCATCCAGGACTTCAAAAATGCAACTCATACCTTCATTTCACTCAAAATAAAAGAGTTTGCACAATAAAAACTTTGATAAGCGAGAGAAAAAATGTCCGCCGAACAAAACTAAAACGGGGCTACACACGCAAACACCATACGAGACATGTTACCACACATTACGACCTCGCAAACATCGGACGCAACACGCCGACATACAAACATTTCAAACACAATAAATACACACAACACACACATAAAAAAATTACCTACAGCAAGAGGAACCATCCAGCACCTCAAAAAAACAAGTTACACATTCATTTCAATAAAAATAAAACACTTTACACACTAATGAAATCGCTAAGCGAGAGAAAAAATGGCAGACGAAAAAAAACAAAACGAGGCTACAGCACTCTCAACACGTAAAACAACACACTCGCAAAACAACACACGAAACTCGAAAAACACCACGAAGCACCCACGGATAATCCGCAAAGACGGATAACACAGATAACCCGCCATTTCACGACAATGCGGAAGTACACCACTACGCTAACGGTTTAGTCTCGCGCACGCACACTGTTACACTGCACACATTCATCACGCTTACACAGCAGCTCCACACCACTAATGCTGCAGCAACATGAAAACAGATTGTCAGCTCTTCAACACAATGCTTCAAAATAGGTAAAGTATATTCATTTATTAATATATTATATATTTTAGTATTACACACCAAACAGCATTAGCTCACTTACGATTTGATTGCCGTCATTTTTTGACGGGCAATTCGCTAGTCACATATATAGTTGTGAGCATGTGGGTTGTTGCTAATGCTTGTCGGGCTTGCGTACCGAGCCCGCCGCAACTGCGGCCCTTGCAAAGCGAGGGCCGCAGTTGCTGGCAAGGAGTGCGTAAGGTGCTCCTTGCGCTGGTGATGAGCGCCGTAGGCGCTCATCCCTATGACCCTCTATGACTTTCGCGAATCGAGGGACCGCATTTGCGGAGGTGGAGGCTCCCACGTCGGCTGCAATGAGCCGTAGGCGGGACATACACCTGAAAATTTACAGACTTACCATCCAAAAATACGAGCCGCGGGACTTAGAAAAAAAAACATTACGAGCTTGCAAAAATGCGACCTTAACGCCCGAACCGCGCGCACATAAAAACATTAAGAACACAATAAATCCACACAACAAATACATAAAAAGCTTACCCACAGCAAGGGGGAGGGGGCACACAGGACCTCTGCAAGCGAAGTTACACCTCAATTTAAGTCCAAATTCCAGAGTTTCCACACACGAAAATCCCCTAAGCGAGAGAAAAAATGTCCGCCGAAAAAACGAAAACGAGGCTACAGGACCCTAAACACGCAAAACACCACAAAGCACATACGGATTTTCCAAAAAGCCGGACGAGGTACAAGATACAACATTAGCAAGGACGCTACATCATACACAGCCGCGTACCACATACACATTAGCCGCCATTTTACAACACTAACTTACACAATGCGGAAGTACACAGCTACCCTAACGGCTTCCACTCGAGCATGCAGCCTATTTACACTACACACTGCACACATTGATGACACTTACACCTCAGCTCCACAACAGTGAAAACCTACATTATATGCTGCAGGAACATCAAAACAGATTGTCAGCTCTTCATCACAATGCTTCCTGCATATATTACTTCCAAATAGGTTAAGTATTTATTAATATATTAATTGTTTCATTACCATACAAAAACAAATATACACAAAAAAAATACAAAAAAAACACAATAAACACAAAACCCATTCACTGCGTGTCTCCACCTGATCTTACAAAAGAGCAAATTGATACATTTAATGTTAATTTTAATGAGCATAAATTAGTAAATACAATAAAACTCCTTGCTTTTGGCAAAGCTCCTGTCCCTGATGGCTTCTCCCGTAAGTTTTATAGAGATCTAATGGAGTAGATTGCCAGTTTACTTAGATTATTTAAAGGCATTCCTAACTTTCCCTTTTGTTTACCTTTTTCTTATCTAACACATGCTGCTTATATCAGAAACACACATTCTATTGAGTCCTTCTATACACATACAGATTTAGGCCTTGATTCAATTGAGCTACTGTTGTACATAACGGTAGCCCGTAATGTAAACCAATTTGCTATTCAATTGGCGTATTTTCGCAAGCCGCAAACAATCTATGGGTATAGGCTAAAAATCCCTGCGGTTGTCAAAATCGTAACTTACAACCCATCTAAGCCTTTGATCTTTCATGCGCGCAAGAGTTACAATCCATAAAATTGCAAATCGCTATTGAATTGCTACAATTCCTCAAGCCCGCAATTGTTTTCACACTCGTAAATGTCAAATGTAGAAGAATCTATCAGGCCACCCACATGAACTGAAACAGTGTTGCTATTAACTTTTATTATTTTGCACATTGGAGGATTGCGAGTCTGATTGCATATCGGATCTCTAAACGCTAATTGATTGACATGTAAGCTCCAGGTTTTACTGACGTAAAGATGTCGATCTCATTTTCTATTGGTTGTTTCTAAATTGGGAGTTACGGCCTTGCTTAATTGATTATGTTCCCACTCTGAAATGCTACATACGATTGCATGGTTTACAGTTTCGGCTTTCGGCACGTAAGTTGCTGGCTTGTTCAATTGAATCACTCTGTAATTGTAGCAAATCGCAACGCCGCAGACTTATGGCCTGTACAACACAATCTGTGGGCTTGCAATTGAAGGCCCTTATTTTATGTAAACATAAAACTTCTTTCTCACACGCCAGAGATTCCTACATAGGCACAGTGAACCTCCCAATATACTGTAAACACTGCATTTGGGTATAGGTTTTAACCCTATACTAACCTTCAAGCCAGCAGCCAGCTTAATGCAAAGATCTGCAGGTCAGTGTCTGATTCTTCCTTCTAAAGGGGGAGTACACATACCATGATTCCTTCCTGCACAAACTGCCATCAATGATTGTTACGTTGTATTTAAATGTATTAGCTGCCTGTGATTGGCCAAAACAAATTTGTTGTTAATGCTAGCAGAAATATCTAGGGGTGTTTACAAAAGCTGCTCCTTGTAAACTGTAGCGATTTCGAAAACATCATGGTAAGTTTGTAAATGTTTATCTTGATATTTTTGCATGCAAAAAAATGTTTTCATACACTACTGACTCTCCTTTATCAAATGCATTCATAATCCAGGACACTTAGATATGCCTTTAATGATTATTTTCTGGGCAAAAGTTAAATATATGATTTTTTCTTAATGCTAGCATAAGTGATTTTTTGAAGAAAAATAGAGAGAAAGAGGAGATAGAGTTGTGTAGGCCTATTTCCTTATTCAATATGGATTACAAAAATCATATCAAAATGTTGGCAGTGTATTTTACCAAAAATAATCAGTAAAGATCAAAAAGAGTTTAAGAAAGGTAGATCTTTAAATAATAATATTAGGAAATCTCTGGTTATACAGAGATATCAGAATGGATGTTTATTTGGAAGACCAAGGGCCTTATCATATTTATTAAATACTAGCGACTTGCCCGTCAAAAAATGACGGCAATGTGATGTATATGTTTGTGAAGTTGTTTAGTTATTTAAATATATTTTTGACCCTTGTAAGTATTGTGATATGAACATGTATTTTTTTTAAACGTTGATGTAATGGTTTTTTAAAATGAAATTTGTATCTGAAGAATTGTTCAGTTTAATATACATAGAATCCAGAGAAAAGTAAAAAGTAAAAAGAGTTTTTTAAACGTGGCTAATTTTAACATGAAGTTTAAAATATATGTAAGCAATAACCTTGAAAGTATATATTTTTAAAATTGAACTTTATTTTTAATGTAACTTTGTAATTTTTGCAAAACGTTTGTCTAAATTTGAACATTATAAACAGGAACATAGTAAAAACATTTTGTAACATAATTTTCAATTAAAAGTATTAACATTTGAATGTAAAAACAGTTTTACTTTAAATTAATCAGTATTAACATGCAATTTATATCAGAATAATAGTTAAGTTTAATATACATTGAATGTAGAGGAAGGCATACAGTAAAAACTCTCCTTAAACCGTACGTAATTAAAGTAATTAATTACAGAGCACATAAACTGTCGATAAACATTAATGTAGGTAGTAATCTTAAGATAACATAGAATATTTACATTGTGACTTAAAAGGTGCTTGAGCTCTTAACATGAACTTTGTAATATGTTGAATGAAATAACTTGAAAATATTGTTTTTAAACTTGTAACATTAGAAACATTAACATAGTGACTTAACATTTTAACATAATTTTTCATAGAAATGCAAGGCAAGTATTTTGTGAGGCAAATTATCCATAAACATGACTTCCATTAATTATGACTGAATTAAACAACCAATTGTTTTGTATTTTTGAATGTTTTTCCAAAATGTTTGCATGTCTTTAGTTTGTATCCTGCAAAGTTATAGTACTTCATAGTAGACAATGTTTTTAGTAAAAATACGTCCATCTTCTAATAAATCACCTTGACTTTCATTGTTTTCAATGTAAACTTTAATAGCCTGTGGATTTTTGCAGCGTGACAACGCAACGTACAATTGACCATGTGCAAAAACTGGTTCTTCCAAGTAAATACCCACAGATTTGAAAGTTTGACCTTGTGATTTATTAATGGTCATGGCAAATGCCATAATAATGGGAAATTGTCTTCTTTGAAGTATAAAAGGGAGACTACTTTCACTTGGTGCTAAATCTATTCTTGGTATGAAAACTCTCTCTCCTTTATGGGTCCCAGTTAAAATTTCAGCATCTATAAAATGGTCCTTTAATTGTTGAACAATTAATCTTGTGCCATTGCATAGGCCTTTTTTAGGGTTCATATTTCGCAGTAACATGATAATTGCACCTTTCTTTAGCTGCAAAATATGTGGTGGCATTCCAGAAGGAGTTAAAGAGTTAATGAATTCAGTTGAAAAGTTTGCCTGACTTTCATTGTCATCAGCAAGTACAGAATCAGCACTGTGATCATTTCTTTGTGGTGCATTAATTTTTTTTAAGATTTCATTATTGAGTATTAATGCATCTTTATTTTTACACGTCAGTATAACTTGGTTGGCAAGCTCGGAATATTCTTCGTTATTTATGCTCCCTTCAAATATAGCCGATATAATATCTTGTTGACAAATCATATGAGGTGGGATCTCTACAGTGTCGTCAGGTAAATGTAGTATTTTTTCTGTTCTGCCTTCTCCAATTTTAATAAGCCAATTATTGAAATCAGTTTGGCCTTCTGATCTCATATTTTGTTGCAGTTGAAGATGGGTAAAATGTTTCCATACTGTACTTGACTTTATACATGTTTCAATAATGTCTGTTCGATTTCCATGTACAACGACAGGTAATGTTTGTCTAAAATCGCCACCCAACAACATTACCTTTCCACCAAATGGAAAAATATTATCCATGACTTCACGAAGCAAACGGTCAATACATTGGAGGGCATAGCATGACATCATTGTGGCCTCATCTATTATAATTAATTTACATTTCTTCAATTTCTTTGCTTGTAAGGATGTCATGCGAATATCTGACACAGAATTTTCCAAAATAGGCACTGGCAGTTTAAATCCACTATGAACAGTTCTTCCACCTTCTAATAAAAGTGCAGCAATTCCAGTAGTGACAAACGCCATTGCTATTTTTCCTTGTGCTCGTACTGAACTCATTAATAAATTGTACAAATATGTTTTCCCTGATCCGCCAGGTCCATCAAGATAGAAATAACGCTCTGTCACCATGTCATCATCTATAGCATTTTTAATGGCATGAAATGCTTGCAATTGTAGTGTATTTAATGTTGCAAGTCTTTCTTCTGTTCTTTCTGCTTGTAGTTGAATATCATAGTCTTCAAAGTTAATGTCATCTATTAGACCTGGATCAGGCAAATTAAAACTTGCACAACTTAATCCATGAGTTAAAAAGACTTCTTGAATTTCCATTAAGGCTTTTAAGTGTGCAATGGGTTCATTGTATCGTCGCATAAAGTCTTCAGCCATATTACTTTTAAAAGTCTCCCACAAAGCTAATGCATTTGGAGCATTTGAGAAGATACAAATAAAAGCAAATTGTTCTCTCATCTGTCGTGGCATTTGACATTGTGCTGCTTCTTCTAAACATCTTTCCCACTCTGTATCATCAGCGAGTAAGTTTCTATGTCTTGCAGCTAAATGGAAGGATTCATATACAATGTCATTAACAGTTCTTAATTGTTCAAAACTTTGTGCTCCTGGAACATTTAAAAGTAATATCCGTAAGCAAAATCGTTCAACATCTCTTGGACTGACTGTGTAAATTCGTGGAATTATTTTATTGCCTCTGGTTTTTCTTGCTCTCCATAATCCATTCACAAAAACATAGTGATATGGAATTTCAATATATAAGTATTGTGTTGCTTGAGCATCAGTGGAATTTAATGCAAACCATGCAGTTAGTGTAGTGTGACGATCTTCACTTTGGGCCAATGCATTCATTTCATTTCCAGCATGGAAATAGACTAAATGTCGTTGTGGCAAATGTACTGCTAACCTATATACTGCATGTGATCTATCATGCATTTCAAATTTTAAAAGCCGCCACATAGCTTCTGGTGCACTGACATAGCGAGTATCTACATGAGATGCAAGTTCATCATGTACTAACTCACTACTTTCATGGTTGTCTGCACTTTTGACGACTACAGTAGCTGCATGGTAACCTTTGTAAATATATTTGTAGACATATTTAATGGATTTGATGGAAGTGCAGGCTTCTACGTTGATGTGGGCGTTGTACTTCATGAGTAAATGTGGATTGTAGGGTACTACATATCTATTGTCCACTTTTTTTCCACGAATAATGGCACTATCTCCTTCTCTTCTTTTATAAAGTGGATATCCATCACAATTTGCATATGTTTTGTCTCTATAATCTTTTGGAAAATCTTTTGAACATTGATTATTTTCCATACATGGTGATTGTGGATTAAGGTCTCAACAGGGTCCATGAATCATGCGATGAGTAACAATCTCATATAGTCTACCATATAGTTCTGGATCTGGTAGTTCAGCAACTATGACTGCATCCACTTTGTCCGAAGTATCTAATTTATCTTTCTCTTGAAGTATTATGAGAAGATGTGCATGTGGAAGGCCTCTTTTTTGAAATTCAATGGTATATACATAAGCAAGACATTTGCCAAATAACTGATTTATTGTGAAGTCACGTATTAATTCATTTAATTTGATCTTAAAAACTCTGGCTACTAAATCTGGTCGATCTGAAGCACTTTGTCCAAGAAGTAGATTTTGATTAATTTCTGGCCATTGTGGATTACATGTAAATGTCACAAATAAATCTGGTTTTCCAAATTTTGTCACAATAGCCATAGCATCATTGTATCTTTCTCTCATATTTCGAGGAGATCCTTGAAAGGAAGATGGTAAAATGATGGCTTTGCCAGCTGTCATGTCTCTGCTTGTAGCCACGTCAGCAACATAGTCCATGAGTCCACAATATTGTTCTACACGTAGTTTATCTTGTTGATATTTTATAAAGTTTAAATTATTTGCCTCAACTTGCAAATATGAATCAATAATCCATTGTTGTGTTAGTTTTCCACCACATAAAATTGGATTAAATTCATCTCTAATGGCAATTTGAGCAACTTTAAATTCAAGCATAGAAACATTATTTCGGATTCTGGCTTTAGCATTTGGGTAACTGGGAAGGGTTAATTTTGGTTGCCAACCTGCTTCTCCGTGTGGGAAAAAGATGGGATATGTCATTGGATCTAAATTTGGACTTAAGATATTAATATTAATAAATGGTTGGTCCTCATTTCTGGGATATACTCTAATGTCTCTTTGAAATGGTGGTTCTCCTTCATCATTCTTAAAGACCATTGCAACCTCATTTGATGTTGGCAAGTTATAACGACGTTTATCAGTATGTCTGTCTCTTTTAAGCACCATATTAACCTTTGGCATGGGTAATTGATGTCTTTGTGCATGAAGTAGTTGTTCATTTTCTACTTCTGCCAATTTTTTGTAAGCTTTACTGTAGGGATTGTTGTCCATAATGTTATTTAGCTCTATAAAAACACTGGGTAAGCATTTTTTATTTTCTTCCATCTGCATACGTTGGTCAACAGCTTCCATTGTATCTAGGACATATAGTTGAGCGAATTTTCTTTGCTCTCCTTCCTCTGGATGTAAATGTGAAGTCCGATGATAAATTTGTCCTTGGACTTTAAAACAGTAAGGACCATGTCCTGGTACATTAGCAGCCAATGTTGCCCCCATAGATGCAAATGATATGGCACTATTGTAGGATCTTATGTTTGTCTTAAAATTTTTGTAATTTGGAAAAGTAGGTTCACTCATAATATTTTGTAAATAGGTTGGAAATTGTTTCCTTTCTGGAAGTTTGAACTTTCCTTTTTGACAACAACTAATAAATTGTCCATCTCTGGGTCTCTCCTGTTTAAAATAATAAGCCTCACAAAATTGACATTGAGTAGTCATGTCCCCACAACTATGAACCTCTACTGCTAAAGACTTCAGTAAAGGACCATTTGCAAAGCATATCGGATGTTGCCTTTCATATTCATCAGATGAAAAGTCATGAAATGTTTCAACAACAGGTTCTAAATATTTAGTTTTTTTCGTGGATTTTCTTGGTATATGTTGTACTTGTTTGGTTGAAATGTCCTGTAAGTTTTTAGTAAGAGTTTGTAAATGCTTTGTTTTTGTAGTTGCTTTTTTTGGTCTGTCTTGACTGGTATCTTGTAAAATGTCATCTGATGTTTTAGGAACAGTTTGTAAATGCTTTAGTATCTTTTTATTTTTTTTGGTTGTATCTTTCATTTTTGCAGCTGATATTCTTTTATTTGCAAGTCTTTTGCGTTCTTTTTCTCGTCGAATTTCTTTCTCCTCCGGTGTCTGCTGGGCGGCCCATCTCTCTTGTCTTTCTCTAGTTTGACGTCTTTTCTTCTCTTCTTTGGTCTCGTTATCAGCCATATTAATCTGTAAAGGAAAAAAAATAAATGTAATTGTGTATATTTAAATTTGTAATTCCTGTTAAAGATTCTTGTGCAAAATTGGTGAAATAAAAGGCAAATCATTAATGTATCATTTATATTTAGAATGTATCATTTATATTTAGTTAAATTTATAATTCCTGTCCTCACTGGCTAAGAATTTGGCCAATGGAATACTGCTGTAAATAAGCATGTAACATATTTTTTTTAAATAATGGTTTTATTTATTAAAAACGTTGTTTGTGGATAGATATTTACCACTGCAAAACTTCTTTCCTAAAAAAAAAGTGATGTGGTTATTGAGCTATGTATTGCATAGTAACAATTTAAATAAAATAAGGGAGATAGTAAATTAATTATTTTATTTTTCTGTTGACACAGATGCAACTGAAAGCAGTGTCTTTAGTTTTATACTTTAGTACTTATTATACTTTACCTTGGTTGAAGTGTGATTTAAATCCGAATGTTTGTTGGTCCTCGGTTCAAAATCGTTGTCCAATGGTGTGGTCCTCTGTTGGAAGTCCTCGTCCGATGGTGTGGTCCTGTGGCGATAGCCCTCGTCCGATGTTGTGCTCCTGTGGCGATAGCCCTCGTCCGATGTTGTGGTCCTTTGGTGAAAGTCCTCGTCCGATGGTCTGGTCCTGTGTTGAAATTCCTCGTCTGCTGGTCTGGTCCTGTGTTGAAATTCCTCGTCTGCTGGTCTGGTCCGAGTCCTCGTCCGATGGTCCGGTCCTGTGGAGAAAGTCCTCGTCCGATTGTCTTCACGCAGTATCTGTTGTAATATAAAATAGAAAATGTTGTTTGAGTGAAATGTCTTTTAAATAATTTAAAAAATTATGAATTTGGCTGTATTGTATCAGTTATGGTTATTTTTTTCTATGTTTTTTTTTTTTAACTTTCTGTACAATCCCACGACTTTTGTTATTCTTATTTAAGGTTCTTAGTAAGGCTTGTGTGTTGTCATATATTAAATAAGAATATAAATTTATTTTGCTATGTGTTTATGTTATTTTTTGTACAATCCTGTTTTGTGCGCACCACTTGTGCAAAAGTTATTTATTCTTGATTGTACTGGTTAAAGGTTGTTAAACATTAAAGAAGAATGTTAATGTAGTTTCCTATGAGTTTGTGTGATTTTTTTGTACAATGCTATTAGGTGCGCAACACTTTTGTTATTCTTATTTTTGCTTCTTTGTAAGGCTTATAGGTTGTTAAACATTGAATAAGAAATTCTGTTTTGTGTGTAGCAGTTTGTGTCTCATTCAATTGGGATTTGGCTAATTGAATCGTGCCCTAAATAAGCACATAGCATATTTTTTTAAAGAAGTTTTTAGTCATTTAAAAACTTTATTTTGGATATATTTTTAGTAACTACAAATTTCTTTAAAAAAAATTGTTATGTTGTTATTTAGAGCCCTATTCAATTGGGCAAATTGCAATTGAATGAGGGCCTTTGTGTGTACCATATGTTGCATAGTTTGCCCCTCATTCAATTGCATTTTTTACAATATAATAGTACTCTAAGGCCGTCATTGAATTGCAATGTTGAAAATTGAATAGGGTTGTAAATAAGCACATCACATATATTTGTTAAAATAGAATAAGGGCCTAAAAGTGCTTATTTATAGCCATATTTAATTGTCCAAAAAAGCAATTGAATGAGGGCCTTTGGTTACTGCATTTGTTATATTGTGAGCTCCTCATTGAATTGTGTTTTGGCCAATGGAATAGAGCTCAATATCAGCACAGAGCATATTTTTTTACTGAATTTTGTATCCAACAGCAACGTGTTCACAAAATAAAAAGTTCCTTTAAAAAATATGCTCTGTGCTTATATAGAGCCCTATTTAAATGGGCAAATCACATTTGAGTGAGGCCCTTGGCCATTAAAGCTATATAGGTCCTCATTGAATTGCAATTTTGCCAATTGAAGAGGGCTCTATATAATCACATAACATATTTATTGAGCAAAGTTTTTAGTTATTGAAAACCTTGATTGTGGTTGGAAATTCAGTAACTAAAAAGTTCTGTATAAAAAATATGTTATGTGCTTATATAGAGCCCTATTCAATTGAAGAAGTAGCAATTGAATAAGGCTCATGGTTCTTTCTTGTTTATACTTAATACTTTACCTTGATTGAAGTTTTGAATGACAGACGGTCCCCTCCTGCCAATCTTAATGCGCCGGTCTTCTTGTAGTGTCTGTTTGAAAAAGAAAGTGAAATAGTTATTTGTATATGTATAATTTTTCATCTAGCAAAACATGGCCTTTTGAGCATGTAATGTGTTGTTGTATCTTACCTCTTCTTCTTTGTTGGTGTTCTTTAAAAGGGATTGTGCTTCACAGTGCACGGTGCAAATTGTTGAGAGACGCTATTGATGCAGAGTCTGTTTGAATATTCAAAGAAATAAAAAGATTCAGCTTTATATGATCTATTGAATTGAAGTAAATGAATGTTAGTTGTGTAATTTTTTTCAATTGACCTTATTTTTTGTTGGGGGCTACACACATATGTCACATACATGAAGCACATTCCATAGTTTAATGTAATTATTTTGTGTACGTGTGACATATCAGTATACATGACTCATATTTAAATGGTTAAATTAACCTTATATTTTTTTTTTCAAACACACATAAATGTCTGTGTGTGAGATGTAACTATAGATGATACACATATATGTGCGTGTGACATATCAGTATACATGACATATAATGTCATTTAAATGTATTTGTTTACTGATTTTGTTGTAAGCTAATTTTGTTGCAGTGGCAATACACATAAATGTGCGTGTGACATGTCACTATACATTATACACATATATGTGCGTGTCACATGTCACTATGAAGGGGCAATACACAGAAATGTGCGTGTCACATGTCACTATACATTATACACATATATGTGTGTGTCACATGTCACTATGAAGGGG
This sequence comes from Discoglossus pictus, assembly GCA_027410445.1. Classification (NCBI taxonomy): domain Eukaryota; kingdom Metazoa; phylum Chordata; class Amphibia; order Anura; family Alytidae; genus Discoglossus; species Discoglossus pictus. The sequence continues at coordinate 81,011,116 of CM050164.1, read as the reverse complement.
CAATACACATAAATGTGCGTGTCACATGCCACTATACATTCTATACATATATGTGCGTGTCACATGTCACTATACATTATAGACATATATCTGCGTGTCAGATGTCACTATACATTATAGACATATATATGTGCGTTTGAGATGTCACTATACATTATAGACATATATGTGCGTGTCACATGTCACTATACATAAACCTCTGTTTAATATTGAATTATGTTTTTTTGTTGTTTTGTTAAATGAACCGTATTTTTTTTTTGAGCCTATACACATAAATGTGCCATAAATGTGCCATTTATGTCACTACATAAATCCTAATTTTTTTTTTTATTTGTTTGACCTGTGCTGATAATAAAATGTAATATATTATAGCTTACCTGTCAGTTGTAATTTGCACAATGCAAAGTAGTAAATTAGTAAAGAATTGTCTTCTCAAGTAAAAGCAGCAGTTATCTTAGAAGTCACTCCGTTGATCACCTGAGGAGAAATGTATATTTTTGTTTGAAATAGGCAGTATTTATAAACTTGTAGAAAGTTCTGGAAAGTGAGACCGTTAGAACGCAATACGCATGCGCTATTTGCGTTCCAGCTTAAAATTTGCGTTCCATCCGCCATTTTCTGCGTATTACTGTTCAAAATGATGTTTAATATGATTGTGATACGTTCCGCATAGTATGTGTTTCATTATTGCGAGTAAGTGTAGTGTAGTTACGTGTGAAGCCTCGTTTTCGTTTTGTTCGTCGGCCATTTTTTCTGTCGCTTAGCGATGGTATTAGTGTCTAAAGTGTTTTATTTTGATTTAAATGTAGGTGTAACTTGTTTTTTTGAGGTGCTGGCTGGTTCCTCTTGCTGTAGGTAATCTTTTTATGTGTTTGTTGTGTGTCTTTCTTAAGTTTTAAATGTTTGTATGTCGGCGTGTTGCGTCCGATGTTTGCGAAGTCGTAATGTGTGGTAACGTGTCTCGTATGGTGTTTGCGTGTGTAGCCTCGTTTTCGTTTTATTCGTCGGCCATTTTTTGTGTCGCTTAACAAACTATTTAGTGTGTAAACTCTTTTATTTTTAGTGCAATTAACTTGTAAGTTGCATTTTTGAGGTCCTGGGTGCTTCCTGTTTGTGTAGGTAAGGTTTTTATGTATGTGCTGTGTGTATGTATTGTTTTTTTAATTTTGTAATGTTCGCGAGTTGCGTCCGAGTGTTGCGAGGCCGTAACGTGTGTGAACGTGTGTCGTATGTTGTTTGCGAGTGTCGTAATGTGTGTGAACGTGTGTCGTATGTTGTTTGCGAGTGTCGTAATGTGTTGCGACGTAAACTTTTTTTGAAATTTTGCAAGGGTCGCAGTTGCTGCAACTGAAGACCTCGCTTTGCGAGGTCCTCAGGTGCTGGCATGGAGCGCCTGGGGCTCTCCATGCCAGCAACTGAGAACCTGGCACAGTGCCCTGGCACAGAGCCCGCAGCGTTAGCAACAACTTGTACGCTCACAACTATATATGTGATTGAAAATTGCAACAGTTACATAACGATTTAATGGAACAAGCCCGCAATTACAGGGTTGAAGTCTAAAACCGTAAACCATGAACCCGTATGTAGCATTTCAGGGCATGATCATGATCAATCAAGCAAGCCTGTAAGTTACGATTTAGAAACAGCAATAGTAAATGAGACCATCATCATGACATCAGTAAATCAATTAGTGTTTAGACATCCAATATGCGATTGGGCTTGCAACTGTGCAATGTAAAAATCTATAAAAATGAATGAAGAAACTGTTATAGTCCACGTAGGTTGCCTGATATGTATTAACTCCTTGATTCCCGAAATTTATATAACACGGAAATGAAACTTTAATTGCAATCCCACAGATTGCGTTGTACAGGCCGTAAGTCTGCAGACGAGATTTGCTACAATCACAGAGTGATTCAATTGAACAAGCTCGCAACTTACGGGCCGAAAGGCGAAACCGTAAACCATGCAATCGTATGTAGCATTTCAGGGTGTGAACATGATCAATTAAGCAAGGCTGTAACTACCAATTTAGAAACAGACAACAGAAAATGAGACCGCCATCATTACGTCAGTAAAACCTGGAGGTTACATGTCAATTAATTAGCGTTTAGAGGTCCAATATGCGATCAGACCCGCAACCCCCAATGTACACAATAATAAAAATGAATGGCGATACTGTTTCAGTCCATGTGGGTGGCCTGATATGTATTAACTCATTGATTCCCGGGATTGCTATAACCCCGAAATGACACATAAAAAAATATTTTTGATTGCAGATTTACAAGCTGGAGACTGTTGTGCAATTAATTCTAATGTCTTTAACTGCTTTCCCTGCATTTTAAAGTTCAGTATTGTATTTTTATTTGCTTTTGTAGTGTTTCCAAGAGGTTTTTAACCCCATTTACGAGTCCTTTCTAGTACTCATAGTATTTTTTGCTACATTTGCCATTTAAGGGTTTGAAGGCAATTGCGGGCTTGTGAAATTGTTGCAATTAAATCTCGATTTGCGATTTTAGCGATTGTAACATTTGCGGGCATGATAGATCAAAGGCTTGGAGTTACGATTTTGACAACCGCAGGAATTTTCAGCCTATAGCTCGCGAATAGTTTGTGGGTAGCTAGAGGAGGCCAATTAAATATCAGAAACTTTTGCGGGCTACATTACAGGCTTCAGTAATTGTGATTTTGACAATTTAATAGGGTCCCAAGTGGTGCACAGATGGTCCCTGCCCTCCTATGAAGTATTAATGCTGAAAAAGCATTCGATCTGCTGGGCTGAGACCATCTCTTCACCTTTATGATTTCCTTTGTATTCGATGAAGGTTTTTGGATTCCATCAAAGCTATATATTCTAGAACTTTAGCATATGTAGTTATAAACAGAATAAGATGTGAGATTCCTGTAACAGAACAGGATTAGACAGGTTTGTCATGTCTCCAGCCTTTTATTTAATCTGGCTTTTAAACCTTTAGCATTGTTATTGAAGAAGAGCTTTTTGGGAATAAATATAGGGAAGAAAAATATAAATATGTTAGTTTATTATATGCTGTTATATATAGAAGATACAACTAAATATCTCCATAGGCTTATGAGAATAATTGGAAAGTGTTCCTCATTTTATCGGTATAGTATTAATCAGAAAAAATCTGAGCACTTTGGCTTACTCAAACACAGAAATTAACTGTTTTTTTCTTTTAAGATTTATTAAAAAGGTATCATATAGAGAAGTCTACTTTAAAACCATCAATAGATGGTATATGGTCCCCACCCAAAAAAATAAAATCTCCCATAATAGGTCTGATATAAATTGTTGGAGAAATTGTGGTCAGCTGGGCTCATATGGTGGAACTGCCCATAGGTAAAAAAAAATGTGGAACAATGTATTTTGCAATATTTCTATAATTGTTAAAAGAAATGTACTTCCTTCGCTTGAAATAGTTATTTTCCATATAATTCCTGATGAATTCGAACCTGAAATAAAAGCATTTATTTTCCAGATCTGTCTTGTAGCAAAGTGGTTGGTGGTCTCCAGATGGAAACAAAATACACTTCCTGTATAGAATGAAATTAGTGCAACACTAAACCATAATAGAGCTTTAGAAGAACATTTCTACTCCACAGGCTTAATTATTAAAGATTATATTAAGTGGAAAATTTGGGATGATTATTTGACAACATCTGGGGACCACTAACATCTATATATTAAATTCCATTGCTCAACTCTAAAAATCCTCATAGGCTATTGTTTTTTTGTCGGTATGTTTTTAATGTGTACATGTATTCAAAGATTTACAAATTTTCTAAATGACAACATGTGTGTATGTATTTACACAAGAAACTAGAATTGTGATAATAAAAAATGTGATAATTTCAGGAATTGCTCGTGTTATCTTGGAAGCTGTTAAAGAGAATCCTGAAATCTTTTTTTAATTTTTATAATCTTGTACATGTACTTGTACTTATTTTGTATAAATAAAATAAAAAAACGACTATCTTTTGATATAGAGAAAATATATTCATTCAATTATAACCAAGTAATTGCTCAAATTAAAAAAGATATTAGAGCTTGGATAGATTTGCTATGTTCTTTTTCTTGGTAGAGTAAAAGTCATTAAAATGACTGTATATCCAACAATATTTTTGTGTTCCTGACTTACTGCTTTTAATAACTAAAAGGGACTTTCTACTTTAAAACACAGTATTTAGAAAATTGTTCTCAAAGAGAAGAAAATATGTATAGATTTTAAACAAATTGTGGCAACCCTGTATCAGGGGAGGAGTACATCTTCACATGGTTCAGTGGCCCAGTTGTGCATCACTTTGTAGGTATTCCTATGATTGGTGAGAAATTTACTGATTATCACTGAAAACATGAGATATATGAGCTTTTGTAGTCCAAAATACTTTGCCCCAATAACTGGGGGCGAATTGCCCTCTCAGGTTCAGCAAAATTAATTGCTAGCTCCAACTTCACAATCCTGGAGAGATTTAATAAAGAGAATAGGTCATATAAATGTGATTATCCCTACATGATATCCCTATATATAACAATCCTCATTTTTTGAAAGAAGAAGGTTATAAGTTTTTTCTTCAGTGGAAAAATATTTTGAATAGATCCAGTAGAAAGATTAGGAATTTTTCTCAGACGAAAGAATATATAGAGAGTTAATTGAGCATTAATTTGCTTATTTCCAGGTGAGAATCTATGTTAATAGCATTTGTCAGCAAAATAATACATGTATGAATGAGACTGAGGCAGTGAACATCTTTAAACATTTTCAAAAAGGTTAAATGATTTTAGAAGGATTTATGATATATATCAGGAACAAGTGAATAACAAAATAGATCCTTTAGTCTCCTGGGTGCTCGAGTTCGGCATGTTGTGGATCGGGTAGATAAATTATTGAGAGGGTCTGGAAATGAACCAGCAGTCTTGGTACATATTGGTACCAATGATAAAGTTAGTGGGAGATGGAGTGTCCTAAAGGATGACTTTAGGGAACTAGGGAACAAGCTTAAGGCAAGGACCTCCAAGGAGGTATTTTCGAAGATACTACCAGTGCCACGTGCTAGCCCAGGGGGAGACAGAAGAAGCTTAGGGAGGTTAACGTGTGACTAAAAAAGTGGTGCATTTGGGTTTTTAGAGCACTGGGCTGACTTCTCACTTGGGTACAATCTCTATAGCAGGGATGGACTGCATCTTAGTGATGAGGGAGCTTGTCTGATAGTGGAAAGGATGGTAGAAAGGCTGGAGGAGTTTTCAAACTAGTAGGTGGCAGGGGGAGGGACTAGATAGATGTAATAGGGTAGAAAGTGTAGAGGGGTAAGGAATTAATTAACTAGTCATGGGGTGGAGAAGGGAGATGGTTGGTATAGTCAAGTAGGGAGGTGTTGCTAAGTAACTCAAGTATAGTGGCAGGAACTTCAAAACTACTAACTCATAACATAAGGTGTATGCTTGCTAATGCTAACAGCTTGCCAGGACAATGGGAGAGTTAGAAATATTAGCAGTTAATGAGAAATGAGATTTAATATACATTACTGAAACATGGTGAGATGAATCTCATGACTGGACTGTTAATCTGGATGGTTATAACCTATTTAGAAAAGATAGGGGAAATGGTAAAAGAGGAGGAGGGGTTTGTGTCTATGTAAAGCCTATAGTCAGAGAAGATATTTATGCTGGAACTAGCGATAATGTTGAATGTTTGTGGGTAGAGTTAAAAAGCGGAGAAGCAAATTACAAAAGAATATTGGTAGGAGTATGTTGTTGTTGTTGTTTAGTCGTTTAGTCATGTCCGATTCTCCGTGACTCTATGGACCACAGCACGCCAGGTGCATCTCTCAGTGACTGCCCCTCTGAGCTCCATTAAGTTCATGTTCATTGCTTTAGTGACCTCATCTATCCATCTCCGCCTCTGTCATCCCCTTCTTCTTGTGCCTTCAATCTATTCCAGCATTAGAGGCTTTTCCAGGGAATCCTGCCGTCTCATAATATGGCCAAAATATTTGAGCTTCAGCCTCATGATCATACTTTCTAGTAAACAGTTTGTCTTGATTTCCTGAAGTATTGATTTATTGGATCTTCTTGCGGTCCAAGGGACTCTAAACAATAAACAATTTTAAAAGCGACAATTGTAGGGCGCTCAGATTTCTTTATGGTCCAGCTCTCACTTCCGTATGTTACTACTGGGAATACCATAGTTCGAACTATGTGGACCCTTGTTGATTAGTTTAATATCTTTACTTTATACTAGCTTGTCCAAGCTTGCCATAGCTTTCCTACCCAGAAGCAAACGTCTTTTAATTTCATGACTACAGTCACCATCTGCAGAGATCTTGGATCCAAGAAAAATAAAAGCTGTCACTGCCTCCACTTCTTCTTCGTCTATTTGCCAGGAAGTAAAATTGCCGTTTGCCATGATCTTCATCTTTTTAACGTTGAGGAGCAGGCCAACTTTTGCACTTTTTTATTTTACCCTCATCAATAAGTCCTTTAGTTCCTCCTAACTTTCAGCCATCAGAGTAGTATCATTGAAGTATCTGAGGTTGTTGATATTCCTTCCAGCAATATTGATTACGGCTTTGGATTCATCCAGCCCTGCCTTACGCATGATGTACTCTGCATATAAGTTGAATAAATAAGGTAACAATATACAACCTTGTCGCACTCCTTTTCCGATCTTGAACCATTCTGTTGTCCCATGTTCAGTTCTGACCGTGGCTTCTTGGTCGACATACAGATTCTTTAGGAGGAGGATGAGATGATCTGGTACTCCCATCTCTTTAAGGACATGCCACGTTTTGTTGTGATCCACACAGTCAAAGGCTTTAGAATAGTCTGTGAAGCAGAAGTAAATGTTTTTTTAAAGTCTCTTGCTTTCTCTATCATTCAGTGGATATTGGCAATTTGATCTCTTGTGCCTCTTCCTCTGCGGAACCCGGCTTGCACAACTGGTAGTTCCTGGTCCATATATTATTGTAGTCGAGCTTGTAGACTCTTAAGCATTACCTTGCTGGCGTATGTTATAAACCCCCAAATATAAATGCAGCTAACCATGGGCAAGTGTTATTAATGGGAAATGTTAACTACCCTGAAATAAACTGGATTAATGAAGTTCAGCTAAGGGGAGCAGGTTCTTGAGTACACTCAGAGATCATTATATGGCCCAGGTATACAAGAATCTACTAGAAATGAGACTATCATGGATTTAGTTATCACAAATAATATTGATGTGGTATCAAATGTTGAAATAGGGCAATCATTGGGAAATAGTGATCACAACACAGTCTCATTTGAGATTGAATTAAAAACTGTAGGGCAGATTCTAGCGGTCTAAGGGCAGCAATACAAGATGTAGACTGGGAAAAAGAACTGACAGATAAAAATACTGAACATAAATGGGACAACGTTTAAATCCTTACTAAATATACATACTTATCAACATATACCATGTGGAAATAAAAGTAGAAGGAGTAAATGACATGCCATATGGCTTAACAATTGGCTTAACAATTATTTAAAGATCAATATACTGAGTGAAAAAACAGGCATTTAAATTACATAGTTACATAGGGCCTCATTCTATTAGCGGCCGCAGCCGTTGCGGGGCCGCAAGGACCGGCCGCAAGCTATTCTGCTATTCTATTCCCTTACGGCCGGGGATTCCGGCAGGCTTGCGGCCGGTGCCTTGCTATCTCTTGCGGCCGCTCGCGCCGGAGGAAAGCCTTTGATCTAAAACGGCCGCAAGAGATTTGCAATTCAATTGCTCCGGGAAACCTCTCTGCAAGGCTAAAAGTGAGCCGCAGCTTACTTGCAGGAAAGAGGTCTCGCTAGCACCAATTAAGCACATAAAATAGCCCAAATAAAGCCATCCTGCTCTTTGAGAAGACTATAAAGGGATTTTAGGTGTTAGAAAAAATAGCACATAATTATCCTGTACTCAAATCCGTAAAATATTTTATTTTTAATATCCGTAAAATATCCATGTAAAAAGTCCAGAGTGCTTGGAGCACCTCAGACACACCCACGCCGCAGCCGGAAAATAAACAGTTAATTTGAACTCGGGTTTGGGCAGATGTGCAAGCTTGAGAGTGGGTTACTTTTAATCCTCATGTCCCCCAATATGATCCCTAGCATTTACAGAGCTGTACAGTGCAGGCTTGAATTTATTTTTGAGTTTTTAGATTTCTGAGATTACGGCCGGTTCCAAGATATGCGGCCGGCCGTAAAAGGAGATCCTTGCGGGGCCGTATAATAGAATCGCGAGTTAACTGAACCCCCACAAGGAATCGCAGCCTTACGGCCGATTTACGGCCGATAATAGAATGAGGCCCCAAGTAATTAAGGTTGGAAAAAGACTTTCAGTCCATCAAGTTCAACCTTTTAAGATCTCCTCTGATATGCGGATTAAATATTAATTAATTATTCATAATTTTATTTTATTTTTTATTATTAATTAATCCAGAGGAAGGCAATTTAAAAAAAAAAAACAAGTGAGACTTAGCCAATCGTCTCAAAGGTAAAAAAAAAAATTAAATCCTTCCTGACCCCAAATACTGGCAATCAGATTTCTCCCTGAATCAATATTCTCTCTCTAATTATCCAGGATAACCCTATTTTCCCTTTTTAATTAGAAATAAATCCAGTCCCCTTTTAAAGTTATCTATTGAATCCGCTGTCACCACCTCCTCTGGTAGAGAATTCCACAGATTAACCACCCTTACTGTGAAGAACCCTTTTCTTTCTTTTTAGGTGGAATCTTTTTACTTTTAACCTCAAGGGATGTCCTCGTCAGTTGAAAACCTCTTGGCACAAAAGCTCCCTTGACAAATCTTTATACTGACCCTGGATGTATTTATATAAGGTAATCAAATCTCCTCTTCTAGAGAAAATAAGTTTAATTTGGTCAGTCTTTCTTCATAACTTAGCCCCTCCTTTCCCCTTATTAGTTTTGTTGCCCTCCTCTGTACACTTTTCAGCTCTAAAATTTCCTTTTTATGAAGTGATGCCCAAAATTGTACTCCATTTTCCAAATGAGGGCATACTAGAGATTTGTATAGTGGCAGAATTATATTTGCTTCCCTTGCTTCTATACCCTTCTTAATACATGCTAATATTTTATTTGCCTTTAAGCTGCTGCTTGGCTTTGAGCACTGTTTCCTAGGTGGTTGTCCACAAGCACTCCCAAATCCCTTTCAATATCTGATACACCTAGATTTGATCCATTAAGATTATAAATTGCATGGCTATTTTTCCTTCCCAGATGCATAACTTTACATTTATTCATATTAAATCTCATCTGCCATTTAGATGCCCATTCCTCAATTTTATGTAAATCTCTTTGGAGGGAAAGCACATCATTATATGATTTAATTACCTTGCACAACTTCGTGTCATCAATGAAAATGCTACTATTTTCCAGTTCCACCTCTAAGTCATTAATAAATATGTTAAAAATGAGAGGACCTAATACTGAACCCTGAGGAACCCCACTTACCACATTAGTCCAATCACAGTATGTTCCATTTACAACAACTCTTTGCTTCCTGTCTTTTAGCCAGATCTCAATCAATGAGCAGATATTTACTGCAATTCCTGTATCTCTTAGTTTGCACAATAGTCTCCCATGGGGCACTGTATGAAAAGCCTTTGCAAAATCCAAAAAGACTACATCCACTGAGTTGCCTTGATCCAGGTTCCTACTAACCTCCTCATAGAAACTAATTAGATTTGTTTGGTATGACCTATCTCTCATAAATCCATGTACCTGTTTAAATATACCTGTTTAAATATAGGTATCACATCTGCTTTTCTCCAATCATCTGGTAGAGACCCTGTGTTGAGTGAATCTTGAAAAATTTAATATAATGGTTTGGCTATTACAGAACCCAGTTCCCTCAGTACCCGTGGATGTATTCCATCAGGACCCGGGGCTTTATTAACATTTATTTTTTCCAACCTCTTTTGGATTGCTTCCTACGTTAACTAATTATTTGGCAACGGTAGTGTAGCACCATTATGTTGCAGTTTCCCAACCACTGGTACCTCCCTTGTGTATACCGAAGAAAAGAACCTATTTAGCTCATCTGCCTTCTTATGGTTACTAATTTTAAGACTGCCAGTGTCACATTGTAATGTTCATATAACTTCCTTCCATGCCTTCTTCCCACTAATATACTTAAAAAATATTTTAGGGTTAGTCTTACACTCTTTTGCAATACATTTTTCATTTTCTCTTTTAGCCAGTCTAATAGCTCTTTTGCAAGCCTTGTTGATTTCCTTGTACTCCCATAAAGCAGTCTCTGTCCCCTCTTGTTTGTATTATTTAAATGCCTGTTTTTTACTCCGTATCTTGATGTTTAAATCATTGTTAAGCCACATTGGATGGGATTTACTCCTTTTACTTTTATTCCCACATGGTATATGCCGATGTGTATGTATATTTAGTAAGGATTTAAATGTTGTCCATTTATATTCAGTGTTTTTACCTATCAGTTCTCTGTCCCAGTCTATACTTTGTATTGCTGCCCTTAGACCGTTAAAATCTGCCCTTTTAAAATTAAGAGTTTTTGTTAAGTTATACAAACAAGAGGGAAACGAGACTGTTCTACGTGAGTACAAGGAAATCAACAAGGCTTGCAAAAGAGCTATTAGACTAGCTAGAATAGAAAATAAAAAGTTAGTTGCAAAGGAGAGTAAGACTAACCCTAAAATAATTTTTAGACACCGCAACATAATAAGGCTACACTACCTTCACCAAATAATTGGTTAACACAGGAAGAAATCCAAAAGAGGTTTGAAAAAATAAATGTTAATAAATCCCCACGTCCTGATGGAATACATCCAAGGGTACTGAGGGAACCGGGTTCTATAATAGCCAAATCATTATATCTAATTTTGCAAGATTCACTCAACACAGGGTCGTTACCAGATGACTGGAGAAAAACATATGTGATACCTATATTTAAGAAGGGAGCAAGAGCAATTCCGGGGAATTATAGACCAGTGAGCCTCACTTCTGTGGTGGGAAAGCTTTTAGAAGGTTTAAAGGATAATATACAAGAATATGGGCCCTATTAAATTTGCCTATTTGTTGTTCCAGAAGCCCGTTATGGAGCCTGCAAAAGTTATGGCTAATAAATTGGCCTATTTTAGCTACCTGCAAAGGATCTACGAGTTACAGGCTGAAAAACACAGCGTGTGCCAAAATCGGAACTCCAACCCAGCTAAGCCTTTGATCTTTCAAGCGCGTAAACGTTACATCTGCAAATCGCTATTAAATTGTCCTCAAGCCCACAATTGTCTCCACACCTGTAAATGGCAAATCCTATGGGTACTAGAGAGGACCCGCAAAGGGGTTAAATTCCTATCCGTAGCACTGTAAAAGCAAATATAAACACACTCCTGTATTTCAAATTACAGGGAAACCAATGAATGGTATTAAAATTATTTGTACAACACTCTCAAGCTTGCAAATCTGCAATAAAAAATAATTGTATTTATGTTTAATTTCCGTGTTATATCGATCCTGGCAATCAATGTGTTAATACATATAATAGAACTTGCATGGACTAGAATATTATATTTATTGATTTTTTTCATATTGCAATATTTCTGTAATGCAGGCCCGATCGCAACTCGGACTTCAAAACCGTAAGTGATTGGAATGTAACCTCCATGTTTTAGTGACGTAATGATGATGGTTTCTTTTACTATTGGCTCTGTCTAAACCCGTAACTACGGGTTTGAATAATTTATCATAATCACGCCTGGAAATTATACATGCCGAATCATGGTTAATGGATTTGGATACTGGCCATGTCGTTGCAGACTTTTCTAATTTAATTGCTCTGTAACTCCTGGAATTTAATAGGGCCCTTAATCTATTTGAACAGGATTATAAATCGGAGTCAACATGGATTTATGAGGGATAGGTCAAGTCAAACAAATCTAATTAGTTTCTATGAGGAGGTTAGTAGGAACTTGGATAAAGGCAACTCAGTGGATGTATTTTTTTTGGATTTTGCAAAGGCTCTTGATATAGTGCAACATGGAAGACTATTGTGCAAACTAAGAGATGCAGGAATTGCAGTACATATCTGCTCATTGATTGAGAGCTGGCTAAAAGACAGGAAGCAAAGGGTTGTTGTAAATGCAATATACTCATATTGGACTAATGTGGTAAGTGGGGTTCCTCAGGGTTCAGTTTTAGGTTCTCTCCTTTTTAACTTATTTATTAATGACATAGAAATTGGACTGGAAAGTATTGTCTCCATTTTTGCTGATAACACGAAGTTGTGCAAGGTAATTCAATCAGAAAAGGATGTACTTTCCTTCTAAAGGGATTTGCATAAATTAGAGAAATTGGCAACTAAATGGCAGATGAGATTTAATATGAATAAATGTAAAGTTTTGAATTTAGGAAAAATAGCCATGCAACTTATAATCTAAATTATTACCATGTATTAAGAAGAGTATAAAAGCAATGGAAGCAAATATAATTTTGCCACTATACAAATCCTTAGTACACCCTCATTTGGAATATGGAGTACAATTTTGGGCACCACTTCATAAAAATGACAATTTAGAGCTGGAAAAAGTACAGAGAAGGGCAACAAAACTAATAAGGGGAATGGAAGGGCAAAGTTATGAAGAAAGACCAACCAAACTAAACTTATTTTCTTTAGAAAAAAGGCATCTAAGAGGGGATATGATTACCTTATATTAATATATCCAGGGTCACAATAAGGCTATGTCAAAGGAACTTTTTGTGCCAAGAGATTTTCAATTGACAAGAGGACATCCTTTGAGGTTAGAAGTAAAAAAAAAATCAGCTTAAAGAAAGAAAAGGGTTCTTTACAGTAAGGGTAGTTAAACTGTGGAATTCTCTACCAAAGGAGATGTGACAGTGGATTTGATAGATAGCTTTAAAAAGGGTTTGGGAATTTTTCTAAATAAAATGGGCATTCAGGGTTATCCTGGTTAATTAGAGTATTGATCCAGGGCAGAGTCTGATCGCCAGTATCTGGGGTCAGGAAGGAATTAGTTTTTTTTCCCCTTTTGAATCAATTGGCAAAGTTTCACTTGAGTTTTTTTCTGTTTGCCTTCCTCTGGATCAATAAACAATTAATAATTAGTAAGAATATTGCAGATCAGAGGAGATCTTAAAAGATTGAAATTGATGGACTAAAATATTTTTTTAACCTCAATTACTATGTAACTATGTAACAATAGCTTATATTACACCACAAATAACAATCAAGCGAAAAATTGTTGAACTAACACATCTATTCCTAAGCTTGTTCTTGGTCAAGTAACCCAGAACACTAGGTAAAGAACAAGGGAGGGGCAGGGCCAATTTGTGCTGTTCATGTGCTCTTCCAAGTGAAGAGAAACCACACAGATTAGCAATCAATTCAAGTACACATAACCTCTTTGATGACATCTAGTGTCATCACACAATGAAGCTGGCGCCTGCTGATTACTATGAAGATTGATAGATTTCCTTCATGATCCTATTTTAGATTTAAATTTGCATTGATCTAAATATGCATACATTGCAGCAAAGAGTAGTGTAAGGGACCTACTCTCAGAGGAGGTTCTACAACCGGAAAACACATTTCATTAGCTTTGCACATCTGCCTGCAGTATTTAGAATAGAATGTGATGTCTTACTCTGACCATATTTAATATGACAACAAATTACATTTCTCTTTGGGAACCATTCGATATATGGATAAATATTAACACACTATATTATAACTATGAATGCAAACAATATTTTACTTTATACACTTTTAATTCCCTATCTTAAATATAGCCTTCCCATCCCTTCACTCCAATCCATCACAAAATACCAGCACTGCTCAAATTTGATCCTAACATACACAGCCTTTAAAAAACAACAATAACCTACATATTGCCTCTTTCATTACCTTTTTACATTCCCTATAGATGTGAAAAAAGGCAAATTGAGTGCTCCTGAGAGAAGACTGTCAGACAAAAGTCTACAGAAGAGAAAGTGTGTATGATAGTCTCATTGAACCAGGATGGTCCTGAGTTATGGAAAAGTACTATGTCAATCCACAAGAACAAGCTACAAGGTAATTGTGTTAGAAGCCAAAGGTTGCAATTCAACAAGAATAATAGAGCACAAAAGTAATGATTAAAGGCATGTAAATTGATAAGCTTTGGGCTTGGTCATATTAGCCTTTAGGGTACGCTAAGAAACAAAAAACACATGGTAAAAACACTTTTTACATAATTTAGCTTCACATTGCACTAGATCGTAACCCTTAATGTGAGGTTCCTTAGCCACACACACCCAGCCAAAACCCCTAATAAAAAATGATAAAAGTTAGCGAGGTCCAGCTTCACTAAAAGCACTCACTACTGTTCAAAAGTTACTGTGTTACTTCTGAACCTGATTGAGCTTCTAGTCTCTGAATTTGGGTAACAGAAGTGCTTGCATCCTCCCTAGTAATAGATAAATATGAGGGGCTGGGGCTTTCAGTTTACAAACTGGTCAGAGTGTAGAGTGCTCACTATTCCTTCCCTTCTTCATCCAATGCATTTCTTGCATCATCTTCCTGAGTGTAGAGAGTCGGTAGGAAGTGCACTAGGTTAACAGAGAGGTAGCATTAGTTTGTTTTTATAATGTATTTTCACTAAAATGCTTTTTGTAAAGAAATATTGGTAGAAAGTAGCACCTCAATAGTAGTTATTCTTGGAGGTAGGTTATTTACTTAATTATAGGTATTCTGTCTTAATGCCTTTTTTTAAGATTACAGGTGTTCCTGGCTTAATATTTATTTGTCTAGTTATATGATTACTAGAAACTTGCCCATCAAAAAATGACAGTCAATAAAATTTGAAGCCATGGCAATGCTGTTTGCCACACAATGTGATTTTTTTTGTACTGTTAGGACCTTCGGCGCTCATTGCAAGCCTCGCGCTGAGCGCCTTTGGTGCTCATCGCCTGGCTCGAAATGACGGCCTTTGGCGCTCATTTCGAGCCTCACCTCTGGTCTACTGGTGTACTCGCTATGAGAGGCTCGCAGGCGATGAGCACCATTGTCGCTCATCGCCTAAGTGCTGTGAGTTTTAGTGCCTTAACGGCTCACCTCGCTATGTGAGGCTTGCAGGCGATGAGTGCCAAAGGCGTTCATCGCCTAAGTGCTGCGAGTTAACGGCTCACCTCGCTATGCGAGGCTCGCAAACGATGAGCGCCTTTGGCGCTAATCACCAAAGTCGTACGAACCACGCAAAGCGTGACGACGTCTCGTGGTTTGACAATTATAATATGTGATAAGGTATATGCTCTATATTTATTTATCTGGAAAATTACAGGCTGCATTTATCTATATGAATAAATATGTTTACATAATCAGAAGCGATCCTGGCTGAATATTTGCACATTTATATGATTTTGATAGATATGTATGTATTTATATTACAATAAGTGGAGACCCTAACAGTACATTTATATACTACTAATTTTAAGTGACCATTTCTGAATATGTGTACATTTGTTTAATTATAGGTAATCCTGGTCAAATATTTATGTATTTGTACTACAATTATTGGTGACCCTAGCATTTGTATGCTAATAGGTGAAGCTGATTGAATATATGTGTTTATGTTATAATTATGATTAACCCTGGGTGAATATATGTAAATGTATCTAAATTTAGGGAACCCTGACTGAAAATATATGTAGAACATAATAATAGGAGACACTGGAATAATTATGATTATATTTGACCCTGATTTAATATATATGTGTTTATAATTATAGGTCAACATGTCTGAATATGTATACATTCATATGTTTCTAGGTGAACCTACCTATATTATTATACATAAATATAATAGACAATTGTGGTTGAATAATTATATTATATTAGTCCATGGCTTATGTCCTGTATATGTCTATAGGAGACCTTGGCTGAATATGTGTTTGTTTGTATGAGACACTGACTATATATTTATATATTGTTTTCTTTATAGGCTTGGCTTCGCAAACAAAGATTTAAGAGGGGTATCCACATCTATGGGCTCTCAGGTAGCTGAGGAGGCCGATGCGGGACAGGCAGACTGGACCACAGGGGTTGCATGGGAAGGTCTGTTCTTTTGTCCTCAAGACCAGCCCTGTGTGTGGTTTTGAAAGAGGAGACAGCCTGGTGAATGGTACTTCTCCAAGCCCTTTGGTCTGAAGTTAAGGTGGACCATCAGCAATATGACAGGCATCAACTGTCAAGATTGCCAGTGATGAGCTCACCATATAGCACAATCTTTGGAAGTCGATCATCCTCCATCCAAGAGATGTGTCCTGCCCAGCGTAACTGCTTCTTCAACAGTATAGCCTCAATGCCGGTGCCTGTTCTAGTACTTCAGTGTTGGGGATGTGGTCATTCCAGTGAATGTTGAGGATGGTGCGGAGGCATCGTTGATGAAAGTGCTCAAAAAGTCGTAGGTGGTGGCGGTAGGTAACACACGACTCGAAACCGCACAGAAGGGTGGTCAGCTCTGTATACATTGACCTTTGTGCACTTGTTCAGATGCTTGTTTTTATATAACTTGTCGAATGCACCATTTGCCTTTGTCAGTCTGTTGTCAAATTCCTTGTCAGCCTTTGCGTCCGAGGAGATGATGCAACCCAGGTAGGTACACTGATGCACTGTTTTCAGCTTAGACGCGCCAATAGTGATGCAATGAGGACAGTAATCTTCCTGAGGTGTGGGCTGATGGAGTTTTCTTCAAACTGACTTCTGGACCGAAGAGCTCGGCAGCCTCGGTAGCGGCAAGATGTAATTTGTTGCAGAGCTTTCGCCATATGGGAAACAAGGGCAGCATCGTTGGCGAACAGTAGCTCTCGAACGAGTCTTTCCACTGTCTTCGTGTGGACCTTTAGTCGCCTCAGGTTGAACAGACTGCCGTCTGTGCTTAATCAGATGCCGAGTCCACCCTCAACATCAAGGTCTGTTGTGGCCCTTTGCAGCATCATACTAAAGAATAGCGTGAATAGAGTGGGTGCAAGAACACAGCCCTGCTTCACGCCGTTGCCTGCCGCTCTTTTGCCCACCATATATTAAATGATTGTTGTGGTGAACTACCTACTCATAAAATCCACAACACAAGCTGAGATCCCGCTCCACGCCGATGATAGCCAGTAAGCTTGAATCAGCTGTACGTGGATTGGATTCTCAGCTTGTGTTAAAATCCAACCTTGGCTTTGCATAAAGGCTGTGTAATGCAGCGGGCATAACCTTAAAGAAAGTCATGTTTGACAAGGGCTATTGATTGAAGAGTGAGGCATTTGTGGGCACATTTGCATGTCCCTGCTCAGCTTCCCAGAATGCAGTTTTTTTACTTGTTTGAGACATTCAAATGTGAAAAAAGATGTACTATGTATTTACTGTACTACTGTAAGGTGGAGGGCTTCTATCACTCTTTTGCCCACCATATTATAAATGATTGTTGTGGTGAACTACCTACTCATAAAATCCACAACACAGCCTGAGATCCTGCTCCATGCTGATGATAGCCAGTAAGCTTGAAACGGCTGTACGTGGATAGGATTCTCAGCTTGTATTAAAATCCAACCTTGGCTTTGCATACAAGCTGTGTAATGCAGCGGGCATAAGCTTAAAGGAAGCCATGTTTGACATGGGTTATGGATTGATGAGCAAGGTATTTGTGGGCACATTTGCATGTCTTTGCTCAGCTTCCCAGATTGCAGTGTTTTCTCAGAATTCTGAGCTGGAAACAGGTTTTTTTAACTTGTTTTAGAAATTCAAATGTGAACACAGATGTACTATTTATTTACTATATATAGTTATACAGTATTTTGTACCAATTTTTTAAGTCTAAAATAGGGGGACGGTCTTATACACGGAATGTTGCAATTGCAAACCCTGGTCTGTTACTGTAATGCTGTATCTGGCCACTAGATTTAAGGCAGGAGAAAATACACACATTTGGAAATGCATTGGTTCCAATTTGATTGAATTACACTGCAAGTGTGCATAAAAATGTGTATTTTATACGTTTTTATCATGTCAGAAAGTACCCCTTAATATATGTTTAACACAATAAAAACTTATAAAATACACATTTTTAAGCTCACAAGCATTGTAATGCAATCTAATTGGTACAAGCATTTCCAAAACATCTTTTCTCCTGCCTTAAAACAGATGCAGCATTACAGTGTGATACCCATTGTGAATGAGCTGATCAACTTGTGAATGGCATGTGTGTGGCATGTGTGTGATGCTTGTGTGCATATAAATGTGTATTTTATAGGTTTTTATTGTGTTACACATATGTTTAAGGGCACTTTCTGTCATAATATTCGCTGATTTCCATTCTAGCTCAATATTTTTGAGATCCTTTGTTAAACTGGAAAATGCAATTGCACATCAGTATTGAATGAACTGTGAAAGTCTCTAAGTTTGCTTTCTCCTTATGTCCATATGATGAACAGATCATCTATGCAACGGTAGTATCTGTATGGTTTGTAAATGGATACAGATAAGAATGCTCCTTCTGGATTGGCCATAAATAGATTTGCTTATTGTGGAGCCATTTTGGTATCCATGGCAGTCCCCATCATCTGTAGGTAGGTATCTTGGTTAAAAGTAAAATAGCTGTGGTTAAGGATATATTCTATTAGTTTAACAATAATATCAGGGCCATATTTATTGTTTTGCATGTTTGTTGAAAGAAACTTAAAGAATGCCTCAGTGCCATATTTGTGTGGGATGTTGGTAACAAGTAGTGTGTTAGCTGTTAGGTCTTTAATCTGACTTGTCTGAGTTTGTTGAGAAAGTCAGTGGTGTCTTGTATATAGCTACTGGTGTTACTACCTAATGGTTTAAGGATGTTTTCAACAAGTCCAGATATCTGTTCAGTCAGTGTGTCCATACCAGTAACAATTGGTCTCCCTGGGTTTGCCTGGTTTGTGCATTTTTGGCAGTAGGTAGAAAGTTCCAGTTTTAGGATTGGCGGGAATGAGTTTTTCTAATACTTGATGTATATTTTAAGGGCATGTTTTGAGGAGTTTCTTTAGTTGAAGAGCATATTTTTATGTCCTGGTTCAGTTTCTTGTAGTAGGGGTTGTCTGACAGTTGTCTGTTGGTTTCATTTATGTAGTCTTAAGTATTATTTTTTTTTTAAATTATTATTTATTGAAAGTTTCTCATTTTTAACATAATTTAAAATCTTAATACAAAATACATATTTCAGTGACATATTACACACAAAAACAATACGTCCCGATGTACTATAACCCTATACAATCTTTAACTGCTTAAAAAAAACTTTTAATATATTTATCATCCATTGATATATTCATGCTTTTATGAAACAGGGCATTTTATTATCATATCCGTCAATAACCACCATCTGGTCTGTGCCTCTAAAAAATTTGGGGTAAGACAACGGAAAGTTCAAACCATTCATACTCTTCTTGATCTTGAGGGTACTGGTTTTGGGCGATGTGCGATGGAGCCTGGCGGAGCATAGGCTTGGTGGAGGAAGAAGATTTACATAGAAATAAAGAGGACAAGAAAAAAAGGAATGAATCCGGGGCTTTTCTACATCAAGCCTAATTTCCCCGTCAACATAAAATAGATTTGAAAATAGCGGAGAGATTATACTTGTTCCAAAGTTTCCATTTCTTATTTTGTTAAGTTGTATTACCCAATTCTATGAGATTACTTTCCATTAAATGGTTGTTTTTTAATTTCAACAAAACCTTCTTGCATGTTGTTTCTGTTTCCATTTTGCAACTATAAGTGATTTAGCTGAGTATTCATGATAACAACTGCACCTAGATTGGCGATTTGAAGCAACTTATAAAATTAAACTACTATAAATTGATAGTCAAAATAAAGGAAGTCATAAAAGAATGGAAATGTAACTTTCAATCTCTGTCGGGAAGAATAACCGCAGTTAAAATGTCCATACTACCCAGAATGAACTAACTGACGCGTGCAATACCATTAGAAATTCCCAGTTATCTTATCAGACAACTGCAGACACTCATAGATAAATATATTTACAATGATAAGAAAGCAAGGATTAATAGTGAAATAATAGCAAAACATTTCTGAAAAGGAGAGTTATTTCTAACAGATATAAAGAACTATCATGTAGCTACCATGCTTGCTCACTTGGCAAAATTGTCAAAAGGTAAAGATAAGGCGACATGGCACCAAATAGAAGAGGCCTCCTTGGTGAGAGGCTCTTTGTTAGATCTGCTGTGGTTAAATCCTTTATCCAAGGATATTAAGATATCAACTTCTTGCATTGTTAATAAAGGTATAAGCTTTTGTAACAAGCTGAATAATAAATTAGCCTTAGCCCAGTATCCGAGTCCCCTGTTGCCTTCACAGATAAAAGATCTTTATAATAATAAAATGTTATATTCCTTTTCAGAATTAGGCCAAAAATGGGACCTTCCAACAAACAAGTGGCTGGAATATAATAGGCTTAAACACTGTGTGGATAGATTTAAATCTCATCAAACCTTTAGTCGACAACTCTCCCCGTTCGAACAAATTTGTTATGCGAAACAGGAAACACATTTAGAGCCTTTTTAAATTGCGATTCAGCAAATTTAAAAGGGCTCTATATAAGCACATAGCATATTTTCTTTACAGAAGTTTTTAGTTAGTGAACTTCTATCCAAAAGCAAGGTATTCACTAACTAAAAACTTATGTAAAAAAAAATATGCTATGTGCTTAAATAGAGCCCTTTTAAATTTGCTGAATCGCTATTTAATAAGGCTGTAAATATCTAAATGCCTTCAAGCACTCAAAATAAAGAAGGAACAGAGTAAATTCTTTAGGATAAAAGAATGGGAGAAATTAACTCCAGAGGCACAATGGACTCAGGCCTTTCGTAGCTCCGATAGATACCTTAAAAGCGCCACAGGGAAATATACTTAAAAACACTACAAAGATGGTACTATGTCCCAAGCATGGTAGCCAAACTGATGGATAAAAATAAATCAGATAGATGTTGGAGAGAATGCAATGAAGCTGAAACGTTTACCCACATATGGTGGGAGGGTGATAAGATCCAACAATTCTGGAAAGAGGCCTTTCTCTATCTTTCTAAGGACTTAAATAGACAAATTGAACCCATCATAGAAATGGCAATATTTCATATTTTTCCTGTAATGATGAAACAGAAAGAAAAAGCTTATTTAATTAAAAAAAATTATGGTTTCTTATCCTTGCTTTGCTATATGTTCATTTGTATTTTTCTTTGTCTGAACTTAATTTATGTACAGAATAACTATAATAATAATAATAATAATAATGGTAGGTAAAAGGCTAATATCCTGTAATTGGAAGCAATCCCATACTTTGTCTTGGAAGTTTGTGGTAGAGGAGGTCAACACAATTAGATCCCCTGAAAAGGACTATATTCAATTCCATCATCTGCCTGTAGATCCAGTCAAATGGTCAATATGGGGCAGACTGAATGACCGCTAGCATGTAACTGGAGGCTGCTAACCGGCATGTGTTCCCCCTCACTCACTTTCCTTTTTCTCCTTTTTTTCTTCTAGTCTTTCTTTTTTCTTTTGTCGTTGTTTTTTTGTGCATTTATGTTTTTAACACTGTTCAAGCATTGTATATTAATCAATGCAATTTGATAAAACTGATTCATTGAAGTTTGTGTATATATGTAATGTTTTGTATTGAAAATAAAAAACTATTTACAGAAAAAAATGTTTCTTTCAACAAACATGCAAAACAATAAATATGGCCCTGATATTATTGGTAAACTAATAGAATATATCCTTAACCACAACTATTTTACTTTTAATCAAGATACCTACCTACAGATGATGGGTACAGACATGGGTACCAAAATGGCTCCACAATACGCAAATCTATTTATGGCCAATCTAGAAGAAACATTCTTATCTGTATCCATTTACAAACCATACAAATACTACCGTTACATAGATGATCTGTTCATCTTATGGACAGAAGGAAAAAGCAAACGCAGAGACTTTCACAGTTCATTCAACACCTTCCATTCATCTATAAAACTTAATATGGATTTCTCTACAGAACAGGTAAACTTTCTAGACACTACTATAACCATCACCAATGGCCCTCTCCACTCATCTGTATATAGGAAACCTACAGACAAATGAAGTTACCTACACAGCTCCAGTTTTCATCCCTCCCACACAAAACAAGCCCTCATCCATAGTCAAGCTATTACATACCATCAGATTTGCTCAAACACTGGAGAATGTGATAAAAATATTAAAACACTGTCTAAATCTTTCAAACAAAAGGGTTACAAACCCAGTATTATTACCCAAAAAATGACCACTGCCATCAAAATACCCCATGAACACCTGTTAAAGTACAAAACAAAAGAAACGACTTCACGTATACTTCAAGTGACCACATACATAACAACAAGACCTATAACATCAAAGGATCGTATTCATGTACATCGTCCAATGAAGACAGTTATTTTGGCCCAGTGGGACACCATTTTAGCCAGAATGATCACTCCATCCAAAACTTAAAAGTCAAAATACTCAGAGAAAAAATTAACAAAATCCAAGAGAGAAAAGCATTTGAAATAAAGATGATCACCTTCTTCAACACTAAAAATACAGGACTTAATATGGACTTGGGTTTTCTAACACATTATCACAATTTCATGTGATTTTTTCTTCTTATACTATAACAGACTTAGCACTCTTAGTGAGATGTTTGTCCAACATGAAAGATATCACTGTGGACTACAGTGCTCTGTTTTTTCATGTATATATCGATATGTATGTGTATATAGTATGTGTACATATGTTTCCTTCAATATGTTGTGATTATTCACCATATATGTATTTACCTGATGATGTCAGATGCTGTTTCCACTCTCTCTGCATCTGCTGTTTTTTATTCAAACTGAGGGTTCCATCTCATGTTAGTATTGCTTCAGACTTGATAAAGAGAGGTTGAACCTGTTGAAAGCTCATCAGTATAAATAAGACGTTTGTCCAATACAAAAGTTATCAAATTATACTGTAATACTCTGTAATACTTAATCAGGTGCTGTCTGTCTTAATACTGCTGTGCGCACAGAAAAAGTATATCATAAAATGGCAAAAAGTGTAGTATGAAACATTAGTAATGTTCAGTCAATATTATTACATTTATGTGTCATGGATGTCTACGATTACATCGATTATATCAGTTTAAGTGAATTCATTCATATTTTTTTCTATCCTTGTATCTGTTAACAAAAAATGTTTGCATTCAGATGTATTCCAATGAACAGAAAGTTTATTCTGCAGTCCTAGTTAATATGTAATTAAGAATGCTTTTAGTGAGTGCTGGAGCATACCATGGTGCATTGTAATCTAAACTACTCCACTATTCTCTACAATCAGAAAAGTGAATATGGATACTACAGATTGCCACTTTTGGAGGATTCACAAGGACCAAAGGAAGACAAGGGGGCTGTTGGTTCAGTCTGTGATAATATAAAATATCCTGCATAGAGATTTCAGTGTTAGGTAAGCTGGTCTGTGTTCTTTTTGCTTCAGCAAATTAATTTAACTGGAATTTGGAATATAACAAAACACTGCAAACGATAAAGATGACTTTAATGAACCATAGAATTGTTTTGTTTTCTTTGTTGCATATGAAAATATGTGTTTGTGAATGTAACACAGTGTTTCTTTTATTAAGTCCTGTATGGGGGGATTTTCACCTATCAACTAATGAGCAATAATCTAGATATACTACAGCATGATCTTCCTGTAAGTTTCCATGAACTATTAGTACATTTTCCAT
The DNA here is from genome assembly GCA_027410445.1 of Discoglossus pictus. Classification (NCBI taxonomy): domain Eukaryota; kingdom Metazoa; phylum Chordata; class Amphibia; order Anura; family Alytidae; genus Discoglossus; species Discoglossus pictus. Next base: position 80,987,274 of record CM050164.1, on the reverse strand, counting down.
ATTATTTTTTCCTAAAAAAATGTTTTTTTTGTAATGTTTAAAACATGCTCTTCTAACTGCCAGGGTCTCAAGGCATCTTTGCGATTCATCAGCATATTTCACTTAAAAAAATACGTTTTTTAATCTTTTTTTGTAAAAAAAACATTTTGTTCTTTGCCCTTTGCTCATCAGTAAAACTTTAATAACCAAAGCTCTGGATGGATCCCTTGACAACAACACAAATACTAAGGGCCTCATTCTATTAGCGGCCGCAGCCGTTGCGGGGCCGCAAGGACCGGCCGCAAGCTATTCGGCTATTCTATTCCCTTACGGCCGGAGGCTCCGGCAGGCTTGCGGCCGGTGCCTTGCTATCTCTTGCGGCCGCTCGCGCCAGAGGAAAGCCTTTGATCTAAAACGGCCGCAAGAGTTTTGCAATTCAATTCCTCCGGGAAACCTCTCTGCAAGGCTAAAAGCGAGCCGCAGCTTACTTGCAGGAAAGAGGTCTCAATAGCACCAATTAAGCACATAAAATAGCTCAAATAAAGCCATCCTGCACTTTGCGAAGACTATAAAGGGATTTTAGGTGTTAGAAAAAATAGCACATTATTATCCTGTACTTAAATCCGTAAAATATTTTATTTTTAATATCCGTAAAATATCCATGTAAAAAGTCCAGAGTGCTTGGAGCACCTCAGACACACCCACGCCGCAGCCGGAAAATAAACAGTTAATTTGAACTCGGGTTTGGGCAGATGTGCAAGCTTGAGAGTGGGTTACTTTTAATCCTCATGTCCCCCAATATGATCTCTAGCATTTACAGAGCTGTACAGTGCAGGCTTGAATTTATTTTTCAGTTTTTATATTTCTGAGCTTACGGCCGGTTCCAAGATATGCGGCCGGCCGTAAAAGGAGATCCTTGCGGGGCCGTATAATAGAATCGCGAGTTAACTGAACCCCCGCAAGGAATCGCAGCCTTACGGCCGATTTACGGCCGCTAATAGAATGAGGCCCTAAATATGTTTACCCTTACATTTATTTATTACCAACACAGGTCATTAAAGAAAGGATGGATGTCATATTTTTATAATGTCTTTGACTAACAAAACTTTAAAATGTGCAAAACGTTCTTTACTGCAGGCTTTAATTTTTTTTAACTCATTTTGCTTTTGACACCTTCTGTCCAATAGGGTGTGTCCTGTTGGACAGAATTTGAAAACTGGAACTCAAAATAGCAGATTCCACAGCCGCATAAATGCATATAAACGTAATAAATTAGCAGTTATATTATTTTTTTACATTCTAAAAAACATGTTACTTATTATTAAACATGTTACGTATTAAGTGCAGTACTTTAATTTTCTGACCACAGTGATCTTTTAAGTCAAGTGCAGAGAAGGATTTTCTATTGTCCCCTGGAGGAGCGATCGAGGGAAGGTTGCATGATAATGGTAGAGAAGGGGAGCAAGGAAGAGGAAGTTGGGGAGGAGATGGAAGAGGCTATATGGGGACCATACTCAAGCATGTCTGTTTATTTTCCCCAGGTGCCGGTACGAGCGTACAGACTACGCCTGTGCCTAAGCAATGGACTTATTGGTTCACAGTTTTGAGGAAGGGTCTAGTATTACAGCGGTCGGTAATTTTCCCCACCCTATCCTCCACAATTTGTTATCAGCACTGTATGATCCAGAGGTTGTTTTTACAAAATGTGCATAAGGAGGATTCTTTGGCCCACAGGGCTGATATATTCCCTTCTTCTGCTTTATCTAATTCAGTTCAGCTACACCCTACTGAAAAGGCCCAACTAAGGCCGAAACGTACGTCTGGGTTTTGCTGTTTCTCCTGTTCAGCGCAGAATTGCCTGGTATTTCTCTATTGAGTGAGACCAGACTGATATACAGGAGGTCTTTGCATTACAAATGGGTTACGGATGACGTATACTTGAGAATGGACTCCCAAGGCTTTATATATGGGTTTGTTTTCATGTTCTGTTTGAATTCAAATAAAGAGAACAATAGTTTCTGTAATTTATTATTGTAGTTCATGGGTATTATTATTATTATTTTTACAGTATTACACTGTAATATTATTACCACATATGAGCCATTATAGTATTGTTATTATTTGTATTATTATTATTCATCAGGGATCCGAGTTACATACGAGTTCATAACCCTATATGCCAATACTACAAGATATTTTTCTCTGTGAAGGGTGCAAATCAACTAAAAGAGGTTGCTCTCAGACTGGATTATCATTTACAGTGAGGGAAAAAAGTATTTGATCCCCTGCTGACTTTGGACGTTTGTCCACTGACAAAGAAATCAGACTATAATTTTAACAGTAAGAAACAGAATAACAAAAAAAAAGAAAAGAAAAACGCATGTCAAAAAAGTTATACATTGATTTGCAAGTCAATGAGTGAAATAAGTATTTGACCCCTTCGACTTAGTACTTGGTGGCAAAACCCTTGTTGGCAATCAAAGAGGTCAGACGTTTCTTGTAGTTGGCCACCAGGTTTGCACACATCTCATGAGGGATTTTATCCCACTCCTCTTTGCAGATCGTCTCCAAGTCACTAAGGTTTTGAGGCTGATGTTTGGCAACACTAACCTTCAGCTCTCTCCACAGATTTTCTATGGGATTATGGTGTGAAGACTGGCTAGGCCACTCCAGGACCTTAATGTGCTTCTTCTTGATCCTTTGTTGCCTTGGCTGGGTGTTTTGGGTCATTGTCATGCTGGAATATCCATCCACCAACCATTTTCAATGCCCTGGCTAAGGGAAGGAGGTTCTCACCAAAAATTTGACGATACATGGCCCAAATCTATTTTTAACTTTTTTGACGTGTTTTTTTTTGTGTGGGTGGGGTTGTTATTCTGTTTCTCACTGTTAAAATATACCTACCATTAAAATTATAGGAATAGAGAAGGGAGGGACAAGGGCAAAGCCAAAGCAATCTTAAAGTATGTATATCAATGTATATTAAGGTTTATTATAGCAAATAATTAAAACCATTACACTCACATTCAATATGATATCAATTCACGTTATATATGAGATGTCACAGATATTGTCCTGTCGTCCTTATGTTGCTTGGTGTTTTTAATTCAGACGGCCCAATGTTTAGTGTCTCAATAGTCCAATATTCAATATATCAATTGTTACAGGGATACAGACACATTTTGGCCAAGTCTTGGTCTTTCTCAATGGTGATCTTGAATATTTTTTATATAACGTGAATTGATATCATATTGAATGTGAATGTAATGGTTTTAATTATTTGCTATAACAAAACTTGGTGTACATACTTCACTTGGCTTGCGCTTGTCCCTCCCACCCCTCTTCTTGTTTTTTGGGCTTTTGGAGTACTTTGTGGACAGTACTTGTCTGGAGGAAGCGGCATCGCAACCAGGATTTAATTCACTGGAGGACACACTTTAATTACACTTGGGACTATTCTGGACACAACCGGGAAGAAGAAAGGACACTAGTTGGAGAACGATATCATTCCAAAGTGAGACGATTTGCATTTCATTTCCATCACTTTCCCACATAGTGGTTTTATTTGGTGTGACCATTGAATAACCTCAGATTAATATCCACTTTACTTTTCTCTATCTATACCCATCCCTGCATTTAATTGCACCATCCTCTTTGTATCGCTTGTGGAGCGCTATAGACATAGCAATCAACCCTTTTGGGAAGTTGCTATTACTTATCTGTTTACATAAAAAATATAGACTGATCATTTCTTTGTCTGTGGGCAAACGTTGAAAATCAGCAGGGGATCAAATACCTTTTTCCCCTCACTGTACATAGAACTGACCTATTAAGATTTCTGATTCAGCACCTTTATTTTTGCTGTTGCTTATATTATCTGATAAATCCTAAAGGCAACCAGATGCTATCCTCTTGCACAGACTCCCTTAAATGGCATAATATTCTGTAGATTATGGGGGGGGGGGGGTGTAGCTAGGATGCTTGTGTAGCATAAGAACCCATCATATACTAATAATAATAAAATCCTAATAATAATGGACTGCTAAATTTGAGGCATTTTGTGGGAAAATGCAAGACATTAAATAGACAGCAAGAATGAGAGTATATGGAGGGTCTGAATGTACATCAGCAATTATATAACATTTGTGAAGGAATTATAATTCAGAGATAATGTATTTACTTTTCTACACAACCCTAATGCTGCAAAACATCTTGAAACATTTGTTATTAATGTGACAACAAAAATAATGGTGTGCTTGTATAATTGCACATAAGCCTGTACAAAAATAGTTGGAGGGAATTAGCAAATGTATTCAGGTGTGAAAGAGTATTACTCAGGTGGTGATTATATTTGTCCCATAAATGTAGAGTGCACTGGAACAATAACAGAAAGCCTCCCTCAAACACTAAGGAACATGCAGCATCCAAATAAAACAAAGTAAAAACATTTATTTATACATTAGCATTAACCCATCCATAATGTTAAACACTTATGTAGAACATCTATTCTGATGAAGAGCCTCAACTTCTTTGCCTCAGTATGGCCAATATTTTATGATATTATCTCATATACTATCTGTACACCATATAATTTATTGCCTCACCTACCCATTATTCTTTACTGTACATTTGTATATAGAAATATAGAAAGTAAAAGCAGAACCACACTCACCTCCGTGTTCCCAGCTCTCGAGTATTTTTCTAATGATTTACCAAACCTTGGTTTCTCTTTTAATAACTTTATGTATCATTAATTACAGGATAGAGGAACACGTTGTTCCCCGGTCAAGCTTGAAAGTAATGTCACACTTCCTATATCCTACTGCTGGGAAGCCACTATTAGCTGAACCTGTCTGAGAAGGGATCCACAAATGGATTACTCCTTGTATTCCCTAGAATACAAGGGGACATCCCTAATCTCTGTTTTTCTATCAAAAATATGTATGTCACTATACATTATGGGTTCAGCAAATTTTTCAGATATCCTACAGAGTTATTTTGTTCTTTTCCCAAAATTTGTGTTTGTTTTGTGGGAAGAATAAAAGTAGCAGAAACATGGCCGGCGCCGGGCCTGACGCAGCGCTGCGTGACCCAGCAGAGCCTGGGCGGTCCTGATTGGCTGTAGGCAGGAGGAGGGACTTCTGCCCCTTTCGAGGGCATCCTCCTCACTCTGTGCCGATCATTGCTCGGATCAATAGCTTCAAGCTGCGCTCCTCCGCCCAACAGCCAGGTTAACCCTATAAAGTATAAAATACCGCAACCCCACATAAATATAGCTATAGCATTCATCCCAGTGCATTTCTGTGTGTGTCTGTGCGTGTGTCCGTGGGGCTGAGTTGTGTGCCAGGCAAAATGGACCCCGGGGAGTTGGAGGCCTTACTGACCATGGTCAGAACTCGGGCATTAAGCCATGGGGTTGTATGGGTCCAGGACAGGATGAACTCAGACCATCTGGGGGGGAGGTCCATGCCACTGAGGCTCAGGCCCGGCCTGTGGTGACCGGTAGCCTAGGTCAGTTGGAAAGGCCTCATAGTCTAGATAGGATGACGGAGCAGTGTGCTAGCTCAGATTTGAGCAATAGGGCTATGAGCAGCATGGAGGGCAAGGATAGGTTTCTTGAGAGCCAGGAGCTTATCTGCCCCACCGCAGAGAGTGTGGTGCCAGCGGCGAGGGCCTAGCCATCCGGCCACCACCCAGCAACTTGCCCATGGCCCGCAGCAGAACCCAGGTACTGGCAACACCCCAAATCTGCCTCGAGGCTCTAGGGGTAACATTGCAATCTCTGATGCGGAAGTCGGGGGATGGGTGGGGGGTTTGGCCGGGAAGGCGTGGTCGGAGCCATCTCCTCCCGTGAGGTCACCCCGTGCGGGGGTCAGCAACCCCTCAATACCCCAGATGAGCTTGGCAGTGCACGCCAGAGGAGCAGAACAGCAGAGCAGCGGAAGAGGTGTAAGGGATTCAGCTGCCATCCATCGTCTGCGCGCATTTTGGGAGCGCATTTAGCCTTAGACTTAAAAGGAAAAATCTGGCAACGGGATTACATAGAGATATTTTCGCTCTTACCAATGTCACATCTGGCAGAGGTTCCACAGGGAAGGAGATGACCGGAGACCCACTTGCAGGCACATACCGAGGACGTTTGACAACTGGTTACAGGCTTTCGCCACCATGGCCTGTGTCGTGGGAGAAAGACACCTGGAGCAATGCTCTGGGCTGTTTGTGTATCTGGAGGAAATCAGGAACGCATACCGGACATTTGGTGGAATGGCTTGGTGGCGGTATGATGAGGAATTCCGACAGTACATGTCCTCCCGACCGGAGATGGCATGAAGCAACAAGATGGTGGCCTATTGGCTGAACATAATGACACCAATGCAGGCAGTGCAGCCCTTTCATGGGAATCCAGGCGGGGCTAGAGGCCCCACCACCACGAGCACATCTGGTCCAGGAGTCTGCCTCTCATTCAACGAGGGCAGCTGCAAGTGGGCACCAAACTGCCACTTCTAGCATGCCTGTGTGAGTTGCAGGAGGTAGCACTCTGTCTCCAGATGGAGAAGACAAAAGGATGGGTTCAAGGCTGGAGAGCCCGCCCAAAAAGGGACGGTCCACATACGGTTGGTCGCAATGCTGCCGTGGCTAGAACGATACGGAAGGTTGCCAGCGAAAGCTGGGGCGGCTGCCCTTCTGCACGAGGGTTTCCGGGAAGGGTTCAAGATTCCGTGCCCTCTCTCCCCACCTGAGTCGCGTCTCCGAAACCTGAAATCGGTGAAGGAGATTTCCAGGGTGGTGTCAGAAAAAATCCGGATTGAGGTAGAGCTGGGAAGGATGGCGGGCCCCTTTTACTTTCCAGGGTTTAGTCATTTCCCCTCTGGGCATAGTGCCGAAGAAGGAAATGGGAAAATTCCACCTCATCCAGCATTTATCTTATCCTTCAGGCAGCTCGGTCAACGACGGGATCGGGCAACGGACCTGGTTAGACGGGCGGGTGTCAGGGCTAAGATGGCGAAGGTGGATATCGAATCTGCTTTTCGTTTACTACCTGTGCATCCTCAGAGTAATCGTTTCCTTGGCTGTTTTGTTGATGGACAATACTTTGTGGACCTTTGTTTGCCCATGGGGTGCTCTATTTCTTGTTCCTATTTTGAAGCCTTCAGTACGTTTCTGCAATGGGTGGCGCACACCGAGTCAGGTTGCCATGGGATTACCCACTACCTCAACGATTTTCTCTTTGTGGGTCCGGCGTGTCTATTCTCCTGCGACTTCATACTGAGGACCTTTTCAAGCATATGTCAAGATTTCGGGGTTCCGCTGGCAGACAAAAAGATGGAAGGGCCTACCACGGAATTGATGTTCCTGGGTATACAGATCAATTCGGACAAGATGGAGTGCAGTTTACTGATGGAGAAGGTGTTAGATCGATCAGCAGAACTGTCAGCCCTAGCAGGCGCAAGAAGAGTGTCGTGAATTTCGCATGCAGGATCATTCCAATGGGCCGAATATTCAGTAGAAGAATGTTGTTGGCCGCATCATTTTATAAAAGTGTCTAGGGCTATGAAAGAGGATGCACAAGTGTGAACGGCATTCCTTCAGAATTTCAATGGGAGCACCTTGATTCAGGCGAGCTGGGTGACGAACGGGCAGCTCGACCTCTATGCAGGAGCAAGTACGGGCGGAGTGGGAGCCTATTTCAGAGGCGTGTGCTGCGCAGCATCATGGCCCGCATCATGGGTTAGGGGCGGGCTTACAGGCGATGTGTCAGTTCTGGAGCTGTTTGCCATCACTGCGGTGGTTCATCTGTGGGGCAGGGGCTTTGGGAACCGCCAGATCCTTTTTCATTCAAGCAACGTGACCACGGTCCGTGTAGTCAATAGCTTGACGGCGGTGTCTAGGCCGTTGATACCACTCAAATGGCATTTGGTTCTCTGTTGCCTACTGGCGAACATGTGGGTGAGGGCTGTGATTGTTCCCGGCCTGAACGTTGGGTTGGTTGACGCCCTTTCTCGGTTGCAGGGAATGCGTTTCCAAGCATTAGCGCTGGAGGCGAAGGATCACAGAGAGATCATACATCCAGAACTCTGGGAGTTTGGAGTGGTAAGGTAGCTGGTTACGTCAGACAGTCGGTAGCACCGAAGACGTGGGTGGCCTACAAGAAGGTATGGAGCAGGTGGAGCGACATGGTTGAGGACGCCGGTGGCGCAGGATTGGAAGAGAAGGCGATAGGAATTCTACTGTGCTTCTTGCTCCGAAGCGCAGAGAGAGGTGATTTCAAGGCGACCGTGGCTCGGCAGTTGGCGACCCTGACATTTATGTTCAGGTTGGCAGGGCAGAAGGAGTTTGTGGTTTGCCGGGTGGTCAAAGGCATGTTCAAAGGGGAGCACCTGGCCGACAGGAGGCTCCCGATCACTTTCTCTCTGCTGCTACGACTGGGGGAGGCGTTGGGTATGCTATGCAGGGACTCCTTCGAATCCCTGCTTTTCTGTACTGCCTTTTCCCTAGCGTTCTTCGGGGCTTTCAGGATTGGGGAACTGGTCTCGGAAAACAGGCATGGTTCGGGGGGCTGCTGGCAAAGGAGATCTGTCTGGAAGGTGACAGATTGTTGGTATGGCTAAGGAGGTCAAAAACAGATCAGGCTGGAAAAGGAATGGAAGTGGTCATATACAAAACTGGGATGGAGTTTTGCCCCAGGCAAGTGTGAGGTTGTACTTGGAAAAAAGGCTGCCAGGGCCAAGCCCACTGATTTTGCATGCCAACGGCCAGGCCTTGTCGCGGTTTCAGTTCGAAAGGATGCTAAAGAAGTCCTTATGGCAGTTAGGCCTGGACCCGGCAGACTTCGGCACACACTAGTTTTGGATTGGGGCCACTACGGAGGCGGCAAGACTAGGTCTGCACGAGAGCATGGTTAAAAAGATTGGGAGAGGGGAGTCACAAGTTTTAGGTCCTATATACGGCCAGAAAGGGTCATCTAATTGGACTTTGTTTTTTGTGTTGCAGAAACAAAACAGCTGTGGATCGTCGGCCATTCCTACATGTATTGGGCTCACTGGAGACAATGTGCAACTGGGCTTCCTGGAGACGAGCGTGCAAGTACGATTGCTTGGGTTCTGGGGCTTGAGATGGACACAGGTGAATGGCCTGTTGGAGAGCAACGCTCATCATCACTGTAGCCCACACATTTTGATTATACACGCCGGGGGGCAATGATTTGGGAGTGATACCTATGAGGAAAATGTTGAAAGATATGAAGAGGGATGTGAAGTTTTGGCTAGAACAGTTTCCAGGCTTGTTCATAGTGTGGTCCGAAATGATCAAAAGGAGATCATGGTGGAATGCAAGGGATCCGGTTTCGGTGGATAGAGCAAGGCCAAATATAAACAAGCAGATGGCTAGTTTTGTAAGGAACTTGGGTTTTATTACCATTAGGCACCAAGAATTCGAAGGTGCAGACGCAGATGAATTATTTCACCCCAATAAGGTCCATCTAACAGAGATAGGATTAGAACTGTTTACTCTGGAGCTTAAGGATGGGGCTAGGCGGGCTTTAGCTTTATTGAGAGAGCAAGAGGGGGGATCACAGCCTCAAGAGGCATCCATTGCCTGCTCTGTGGCGGGAGGTGAGTCACCCGGCCCACGAGCTTAAGTGGGCGTTGCCCTGCCTCGTGGGCGTGCTTAGTAAAGCACTGGGAGGCTACTGACTTCCTCCGGGATGTTTAATTAAGCTGTGATGTAACAATGTTAGTTATGTTAATTGGTTATTGGAATTTGGTTGCTTAAATAAAGCTGGGGCCCGTAATTTTCCCAAGAAACAATTGGTCAGTGTGCTTAATGAGCTAAACGCCTAATGGATCTTGCTGGGGTCACGTACATTATATGACATTATATGATTTGAATTGAAATCTTTGAGGTTTTTGACACAAAGTGACATAGGTTCCACTGACAATTGTTTTAAATCTTTGAGTGATCTCTTCAAATAGTGCATTGTTGCATTGTTGTTTGGATAAATTCTTCATCTAACATATAGTTATACATCTGTGCTTTATTATATTTATAGACATAGAAAAAACATCTTAAGACCAATGTCTGCCATCTGTAGTTTACAAAGATACAGACTCTGCTGTGCTTGCTGTACTGCGTCTCATACTAGCCAATCAGTGATAGCAACAAGCTGCAAGATGCTGCTTAAATGTTGTTCCTGATAGGAAAAGACACTACACTACAGATCCAGCCTTTCAGAGGGCGGAGCTACTGTCAGTAAAGTTGGTGCAATGCACCAGGAGGGCCCCAGTGCTCTCTAATTTATTTAGTTTTTATTGTTTTGTTTTGTTTTTATTTCCATATTGTAGGGGTTCCCCATCCTGTACCACCCAATCTCAGCCTGCTTTGATTCTTTAGTATGGGGTGGGGGAAAGAGAGAGAGTTCCGCCACTAATTTCAGAGTCTTTGTCTGCATATACTGCAGAGGGTATAACAAAACAGAGCTTAGAAGCATTTCTTCATAAAATACAGTGCATAAAAGTAAATAGATACTTAAGTATGTTATATACAGTACCTAGTAAAATCCAGGAACCTTCAATATCCCTTTAACTTACAATTTACAAAAAAGAATACAATATAAAATGACACATTTGAATAAGATTTGTTGGGTTGTATGGAAGTTTCAATGCCAAATTTGTCTTTTCTATAAGTATCCACAATGATTTGTAGTGTCAGCTAAGCACAGGAAAAAATTGGCAGCATTTGGGCAGATCAAGTTTTTCCTGTTCAGTTCCATGCAAATGCCAAATCTCATTGCCCTAAAGGAAATTTGAATGGAAACATACAAAATGTATTCAACATTGTTGTGACATGTGCTTGGGAGGGGTGTGCTTGTTTATGGAAGTGATGGTTTATATTATAGAGAACCAATTTTGCTATGCAAATAATCCATCTACTGACTGCAGAAGGTGATAATCTAATGTTACAACAGGAAGTAGCTTGTTCCCAGAACTAGTGAAAAGTGAAGAAGTACAATGAAATAGGAAAGTTATTAGAGTTTAAGATTATGTAATTAAACAGCAAATAAGGTAACCCCAAAAATGCCATACTTATCAAATGTGTCTATTAAATGTATAATACACATAAACAGCTGTATGCAAATCAGATCCCTGACTAATAATAATAATAATAATAATTACATACTTATACCATAATGTCTCATTTGTGGTAATAATAATGCAGTGTAATACTCTAATAATTACACCGCTGTACTATAATACTAAGTTACATAAACTATTGTGCTCTTTCTTTTAATTCAAGCAGAACATAAAAACAAACTCATACAAACATCTCGAGAGAGAGAGGACTTGAAGGCCCAATGGGATGGTGGAGATGTAAATGGCTTTGCTCAGTTGTGCTCGACTTTTTGTGACCTCATGGACAACACACCATGCTGATCCACTTGGTTTTTATGGCAGAGATACTGGAGTGGGTGGCCAGTTCCTTCTCTGGTGGGCCACAACATACAGCTCCTGGTATTCCCAGGTGGTCTCCCATCCAAGTACTTCCCAGTGTGACCTCTTTGTTTCCTGGCTGGATTCAAACCCAGGATGCTGTGGTGAAAGCACCTGCATCCTAACCACTGGGCCACCATGGAACCCAGGTGGAGATGTAGGGGAGGAGAATTAGGAGACAGGATATTGATTGGAAGGGAAGTCTTCTTCCAATACAACATTGGGCACTTGAAAAGGGGTCTTTCTCTTTTCTGTTTCTTAACAGCACTGAACCCTGCTGGAGGGAGAAACTTGCTTCAGCCAACGTTTCAAAATGTTTCAAAGTGAAACATTGTTTGATCATTACAAAAGTCCAAATTTTAGCTTGCTTAAGCTTTGTCAGGGTGATACTTTTCAACAAAATTTTGTAATTCAACCCATTTAGTACAAGATTCTTTGATCAGTGAAGTAGGTGCTTCCTCCCATTCCTCCTCGTCACTTGAGGAAACTTCATCAGCCACTATTTGTTGCTGCTTCCTTTGAAGTTCCTGCAGCTCCTTAGTGCTAAACTCTTGAATGTGCTCCTCCACTAACTCTTCAATGTCTTCATTACTCACCTACAGGCCCATGGACTTGCTCAGAGACACAGTGCCCTCCACTATTGGGCTAGGTTCAGCCTCCAAGTTTCTCAGAGCTACAGCTTTTTGCCACAATTTCCTCCAGCCACAGTTCACGGTTTGTAGGAGACTGTACGTCAGGCCTTATCTATCAGAGTGACACAGTGGAGGATACTGAAATGGTACTTCCAGAACTCTCTCAATGTCAATCCAGTATACAAGGTCACTTCAAAGCATATCTGGAAGAGAGCCGTGGTAAACAGTTTCTTAAAGTCTTAGATGACTTGCTAGTCCATGGGCTGGATCAGGGGAGTTGTGTTAGGGGCCAAGAACTTCAGAGTTTTAAAATTAGTCCTCCAGCAAGTGGTCCTCCAAGCCCGGAGGGTGAGCAAGAGCATTGTCCATTATTAACAGAGCCCTCAGAGGCACTTCTTTCTCCTCCAAATTTTTTTTTACAGTGGGGCCAAAAACGATGTTCATCCATTTGATTAAGAGCAGACTGGTTATCCTGGATTTGCTATTGGCCCTCAACATTACTAGCTTTTTATCACATTTTATCTTTTGAAAACTCTGGGGTTCTCACTGTGATAGACTAGTAGAGGCTTAACTTCTAAATCCCGAGTAGCATTTCAAAACACCAACAAAATTACCCTATCCTTCATCAGCTTGTACCCTGGCAATATCTTCTCTTCTTGAGTGATGTAGGTTCTGTTAGGCATTTTCTTCCTAAATAAACCTGTCTTGTCACAGTAGAAGAATTGTTGGGGAATAAAAGCCTCAACCTCTACATAGTCTCTAAACTCCCTAATAAAGATATCACTAGCCTTCTTCGAACTCATGATGTAAGCACAAGCTACAATTTGGTTCTTGTAAGCACAGGCTACACTTTGGTTCTTGGAAGCATAGGCACAGGCTACACTTTCATTTTTATAGGTGCAGTCTGAACTTTGGTTATTATAAGCACAGGCTGCACTTCAATCCTTATAAACACAGGCTGCACTTTGAATCTTATAGGCAAAGGCTTCACTTTAGTCCTTATAACCACAGACTGAACTTTGATGCTTATAAGCACAGGCTGCACTTCTGTTCTTATAAGCACATGCTGCACTTTGATTCTTTGATTCTTAAAGGCACAGGCTTTAGTTTGTCCTTATAATCACAGGCTGCACTTCTGTTCTCATAAGCACAGATTGATCTTGGAAAGCATAGCCTGCTCTTGGGCTGTTGTTAGCATAAACTACACTACACCACAGTACAGAACTTTATTCAACTTCCTGAAGAGACTGGATGTGGGGTGGCGCAAGTGCGTCACGTACAGAGCAAGCGTTCTGCGCCATTTTTCTGAGGAGGTTGGGAACCGAGGGCACACTGTGTATTTATATATATATATAAATATATATATATATATATATATATATATATATATATATATATATATATATATATATGCAGTTGGATTTTTTTTTTTTCTTGATTCTGCACTTTTAGGGCTTGATTTTACGGTTCCCGCAAGAACTCCTGTAAGGCTGCCTTAGCTTTACCGGAATTCTTACAAACAAGTTTGCTTCCACAAAAAACTCCCATAAAATTTGCTGACTTGCACTCTGGGGATATTGCCCACAAGTAATGAGTTGATTACATGGCTCCCGTGGAATCTCCCATAAGGCTTACACATAGCTAGGGAAGATTTTGAGCTATTACATGGCTTTCATAGGTTTATACTTAAACTTCACTCAGAGACTACAAATTAATTAGTGTCCATAGGTAAATTTAGAGATGGGACTCTCAATCCAGCATTTAGAAATCAATAAAATTCATTAAAGCAACTGTTCTAGTTCATGCTGGTTCCATGATATGTATTAACTCCTTAATTCCCAGGATCTTTTTGACACAGAAAAACAGAACAAAAATATTTTTAATTACATATTTGTGGGATTGAGACTGTTCTGCAATTAATTCCAATGTATTTCTATGCTTTCTCATATTTTTAAAGTACAGTATTGCGTGTTTAATAGCTGATAAGACTCCAATGATTGATTGAAAAATGCCTTACGAGCCCTTTGGATTCCCTTTTGAGTACTCGTAATATTTTTGACAGAAAAGTTATACTTTTTTTCAGTTGCGGGTCAGACTTTATTTGCGAGCTAGAGATATGGGTCTAATAGAATATTGATTTTGTATAACTTCCTTATTTAGAGCTTGTAATATACAAGGTATGCTAAAACCAATGGAGTTCTATGGCCGGTTTCACAGGTTTGGCTGTCCCGTAGTGATTGTGGGTGGGTAACTAGTAATCGGAATGCGAGTAGCTAATAGAATATCTGGCAATTTTCGGTTTTAGTGTGTATAATTTATGAATTGGGCAATAAAATAGGGCCCAATATTTTTAACTGCATATTTATCGTTTTGAGACTGCTGTGCAATTAATTCTAATGTCCTTCCATGCCTTCCCATGCGTTTAAATTACAATATTGTCTGTTTAATTGCTGATACAACTATATTAAGTGTTTGAAAAAGCCCTTGCAAGTTTTATTTAGTACTCATAATATGTTTTACAGAAACTTGATACTTTTTTCAGTTGCGGCAAAGTAATCCCGTAGGGTTTTTCCGCTTTTAACCCGCAGATCATTTGCGGGTAGTTGTAAGAGGCCAATTTAATAGCCGTAAGTCTTGCGGGCTCCATTACGGGCTACGGTTTCACATGCTAAGGGGACTTAATGCGGCTGATAGTCTTCCTATGGACTGCAGCATGCCAGGCACCCTGTCATCCACTGCACCTCTAAGCTCCCTCAAGCTCATGTTCATTGCTTCAATTACCTCACCTATACATGTCTGCCTCTGCAGTCCACTTCTGTATGTGAAAAGAGTGATATTGGGGAAGGTAAAGGAATTTCACAGGGAATGAGAGTGGGTTAGTGGGGGGTGGGGAGGAGAGGTGGAGGGGCATGTGAAAACAAACACATGAAGCATGGCTTTGCATAGATCAACAGATAATACATGTAGTATTTTTAACAGACACAGGCTAAATACACACAATTAACTAATGTTAAAATCTAGGTCTAGGAGTGAAATCATTGTAGTAGTTATGTCACCTCAGCTGAAAAGTCCTGGGTGCATTAGAAGCAGGGTTGTAGAGGAAGATATGTTGCTGTGGGTTCAGGATCTCGGCTGGAAAGTCCTGGGTGCATTAAAAGCAGGGTTGTAGAGGAAGATATGTTGCTTTGGGTTCATGATCTAGAGAAGAAAATATCTTCCCCATCTATTTGCCAGGAACTGAGATTGTCATGATCTTTGAGTTTTTAACGTTAAGTAGCAGTTACACTCTCTTCTTGCAACCTCACCAACAGACCATTTAGTTCCTCTTCACTTTCATCATCAGAGTAGTATCATCCAAATAGCTTAGGTTGATGATATTTTACCAGCAGTATTTGGAGTTCTCCAGCCTGGCCTTACACATGATGTATTGCTCGTATAAGTTGAATAAATACGGTTGCAATATACAGCTTGTTGCACTCCTTTCCCAATCTTGCACGATTCAGTTGCTCCATGTTCAGTTCTCACATATGGTAGTTTTTGGTCCATATATTGTTGGAGCCAAGCTTACAGGATCTCAAGCATTACCTTACTGGCATGTGAAATGAGTGCAATAGTTTGATAATCAGAGCAATCTTTGGCTCTGCCTTTTTTGGTATTGGGATGTAGACAGACTTTTTCCAACCACTGTTGAGTTTTCAGAATTTGTTGGCATAATGCAAGCAACACCTTCACAGCATCATCTTGTAGCATTTTGAACAGATAAGCTTGGATTACATCCACTATTGCAGCCTTGTTATTAGCAAAGGCTTCCAATGGCCCATCTCACTTCACTCTCCAAGATGCTTGCCTCCAGCTAATTGGACAAACTATTGAGGTGTTCACTGCTTTTAAGATCCTTCCTGTATAAATCCTACATACATTATTTCTACCTCTTCTTTATGTGATCTGCTTCTGTCAAGACCTTCCATTATTTTTTCTTTTCTCACACCCACTTTGACATGAAAAATTCCCTCCATATACTGTAACTAAAATTAAATATACCTTTACTAGGATGGCTTAGTAAACACAGAGCAGCCTGAGACTCTTCAAGGTGAGTACATGCTCCACTATTCATACAGCACAACCACCAAACACACTCTTACTCACTAATATTATTAGTATTATTATTGTTTATTTGTAACGCGCTGACATATTCTGTAGCGCTGTGCATAAGTTAGTTCCAGGCAGAGATAAATACAAATTAACACATGACAAAGCATGGAGGGCCCTGTCTTTGAGCTTGGAATCCAGTGTCCATAGTGCTTTCCCCAAAGCACCTTGAAACTCGCAGACTTATAACCTAAAGGTATTGTGTGTGGTACATGAGGGAGAGAGAGTGATTGACAGAGCGATGATGCTGACACTGAAAGTTGTGTACGGAAGATGAGCCTAGCAGAGGCATTCATTATGATTTGAAGTGGCGATAGTTGGGTGGTGGGTAGGTCAGCAAGAAGCGAGTTTCAGTAGTCAAATCGAGAGATGATGAGAGAGTTTACGTATTAGGATTTTAGCTGTGTCTTGTGTAAGATGTGGTGAATTCTGGAAATGCTTTTTAGATGGAGAAGGCAAGATTTTGTTAGTAACTGTATGTGAGTGATGAAAGACAGGGCAGGGTCCAGTAGAACCAAAAGGCAACGGACGTAGGTAGTGGGAGGGATGATGTTGTTGTTGACAGTGAGAGAGATGTGAGGACTTGACTCTATGGTAAAGGGAGGGAAGATTGGGAGTTCAGGCTTAGACATGTTGAGTTTGAGATGGTGGGTGGACATCCAAGAGGATATACTATAGAGGCAGTTGCAGACATGTGTTAGAAGAGAGGGGGATAGATCTGGTGCTGAGAGGTAGATTTGAGTGTCATCTGCATAGAAATGATACTGAAGCCCAAAAGAGTGTATTAGGGTACCAAGTGAGGATGTAAAGATGGAGAAGAGGAGGGGGCCTAGGACTGAGCCTTTGGGTATGTCAACAGACAGATAGTGAGGAGAAGAAGAGGTGTCAGAGAAGGAGACACTGAATGATTGATTTTGTAGGTATGATGAGAACCACAAGAGAGCAGTGTCTCGAATACAAAGGGAGGAGAGGATATGCAGTAGAAGTGGATGGTCGACTGTGTCAAAAGCAGCAGAGAGATCTAGAAGAAGTAGAATGGAAAAGTTACCTTTTGACTTGGCGGAGAGCAAATCATTAGTGACTTTTGTGAGAGCTGTCTCAGTGGAGTGTTGGGGCCGGAAGCCGGATAAGAAGGTGTCAAAAAGAGAGTTAGAAGAAGTAAAGCTGGTAAGGCAGTTGTAGAGGAGCTGCTCCAGCAGTTTGGAAGCCAGGGAAGTAGAGAGATATGGAGGAAGTTAGATGCGACATCAAAGTCATATGAGGGTTTTTTGAGATCGGGTGTAATTATGGCATGTTTTAGAGAAGATGGAAACAGTCCAGTATTTAGGGAAAGGTTGAAAATATGTGTGAGAGCTGGGATTAGTGAGGTAGAGAGAGTAGGGATGAGCTGAGATGGAATAGGATCCAGAGGACAGGTAGTGAGGCGAGTGGATGATATGCCTACATCATAAAGCGATGTATCTGGAATTCAGCTGCAATATACATTTCATAACCATAATGTGGCATGATGACTTGGAATTACTAATCATATTGCCCTGAAAAGCATGAAAACATTTGTGATGATCTAGCTTTAAAAATGAAAAAGATTAGAGGCCATATCTTTCCAGTGAGACAAATCCATGTTTTAATATACTGTTAGTCTGAGCTCAAACCATGGACACATCAGCAAAATTACAATCTAGATTTTGGCAATCCTCTAACCCATGACATCCTAATTCACTGAAAGTAACCTTATGAAATGTTTTCTAATCCTTGCCTATGCAACCCATAATTTAAAACTTTACGCACAAACCCTGTTATGTTTAGAAACTAATTAGAAACGAATTAGAAACTAAATCTCTGTTATTCTTCTTCTACAGCCCCACCAGCAATCCTGGAACAGCCATTAAGGGATGATCAGGAGGACCCCCCCTCCTCTCACAGATCAAGCAGACTTCACTGGGAGAAGCCCACCTACATAGACTTGGGATCTTGGGCCTCTGTCCCTCTGCCGCCACCATGATTTGCTCAAGCACCACCACCCCACCAGCTCAAGCACCGCCACCAGCTACAGCACTACCAACACCAGCTCCAATTTCATGCTTAGCCAATTTTTCGGTAGTAATTTTTTTCTGTTTTCATGTAGCTCTCAAATAGAGCATTACAGCATTGGTCAATTACCAGTTGAATTCATACATTACTTGTGTTCAGTGCAGAATGGGGACAGCAACATCGGCAGTGAGTAGTGCGGAGATGAGCGTTATAGTGGTATGCTCACCACTAAAAGGGTTCCAGGCATCCGAAAATCATAACACAAGTAATGCAAAAGTTAAATTGGTAATTGACTCACTGACATATAAGACACTGTTACTCCTTCATTGTTGAGGCTCTGGATGAAGCACCAACGCAAACACATGCGTCGGCTGAGAACGTCCCACGATGATGGCCACCGCTAGATGCTTTATGGAAGTGAAAGCATCTACTATAATTGCTGTGGTTCAGTGTGTTCCCAGATTTTAAGTTGTGTATGCCGACACTAAAAATAGGAGGGGAGGGTAGGTAAGTAAGTTTTGCCTACAGTACAGGTAAGGGGGGTAAGTGGCAAATATCCCATACCACCACATCAGATTCAGGATAGGGACAGTTTTTTGTGTCTGCAGGGTGTAGATAATTATTAGAGTAGTTAATTGTATTCTTATAAGGGAGTTGGTGGTGGGCTCCCGTAAGGCTACATCAGATTATCATAGGGATTCATTGATTTTGTACACTGTATACACATTATTATGCACTTTATGGCACGTTTGCACTTTAATAGTGTAACATATTTGTAATTATTTTGTAACAGTTAATGATCATATTGCACTTTAATATTAATTCTTATAAGCAATTAGTTTCTACAATATATCGGAATTTAATTATTACATGGTATTGTATTACACACTTTAACTGTATGATATATGAATTATTGTTTATACTAATTGTACTAATTTTTTTATTCAATCCTACTGATGTGTATTTGTAT
The DNA here is from genome assembly GCA_027410445.1 of Discoglossus pictus. Classification (NCBI taxonomy): domain Eukaryota; kingdom Metazoa; phylum Chordata; class Amphibia; order Anura; family Alytidae; genus Discoglossus; species Discoglossus pictus. The sequence continues at coordinate 80,968,027 of CM050164.1, read as the reverse complement.
ATATTGAAGAGTCTTTAATTGATTGATTATTAGCCACTGTAAGACTACCTAATATATATTTGTCATATTATACATAATTAATTTCCTTGGGTCCTCTTTAGTTCTTATACTGGTGTATGTCTTCTATAGATGGGACAGTATGTTTTTATCTTTTTCATGGTGTTTTAGTGATAACAAAAAGATTATGTTCTATTAATTGGCATCACTCCTGGTTTATTAGAGCCTTGATAATGTATTGCTGAGAAGTGGTTGTTAATGTGTGGGTTGGTTTATTAGAAGTTTCTTTGTTTTTGAATTGCAGTTTATTGGGTTTTGACTTTGAAACCAACCGTCAATACCTGGTTCTATTTTGATGATAGGTTGATGTACTTAACTGGGATAGATACCCCCTTGTTTTGATAATTTTCTTTATTTTGTATGTTAAATATATTTTACAGGAACATACCACATATGATAGGGAATATCCAGAGCCTGCTAACATAGAATCATGTGTTTGAAGGATAGGGAGGGAGTTACGACATCATGCTGACAAAGGTCTCTGTTCCATTATTGCAGTAACAGTTCTCCGAACTCCAGTAGCTTTAAATACCTAAGTCCAGGAGCTATTCTATGGCTCCAGGAAAAGAAAAGCCTGTAAAACTAACCGACTTGTAGCCATTTTAAATTCCCTCAACATTGAAAACCGCAGCCCGTAAAGTAGCCCACAAGACTTACGACTATTAAATTGGCCTCTTACAGCTACCCGCTGATGACTTGCGGGGTGGGTGCGAGAAAACCCTATGGGTAGTGAGAATTCAACTCTGCGCGGCTGCAAATCCTTTGTTCTTTCAAGCCCGTAACTATTAAGTTCCAATCACGCTATTAAATTTAAACAAAATCACTGGCGTTCAAGCCTGTAACCTGCAAATGGAGCAAAAAAGCCTACGTGTGCTAGAGAGGACCCGCTAGTGGGTTAAAGTCCAATCCGTACACACACTACTGTACTTATAATAAAAGGGAAAGTTAGGTATTAGAATTAATAGCACAACATTCTGAAGGTCGCAAATCGGCAATATAAAATACTTTATTCATGTGTAATTTCCGTGTTAATATATATAATGGAACTCTCATGGACTAGAATATCATATTTATGGCTTTATCAATATTTAATTATTTCTGGAATGTGGGTCCGATCGTAACTCGTAATTGAAATCTGAAAGACTTTCAAATCCCACCTCCATTTTTCAGTGACGTAAGTTGCCATTAGCTCTATCTAAACCTGTAACTACGGGTTGGACTAATTGATTCCGTTCACGGCCACGCATCCAACGTTCGACAGATGGTCTACTGGTTTGAGTTGCAAGCCTGTAGATCACACCCTGCTGCAATTCAATAGCTCCGGAACTCAGCAAAATTTCTATCCCGCATCCATTGCGGGTCTCACATTGCACATACAGGCTTGGAATTTAATGTGGCTCTTGTACTTTGTTCAGTCAGAACTCTATAACCCTTATGGAAGAGTATTTCAGCAATCTCAGAGTAGAATCTTGGTAATCTCCAGAGCAACGCTAGTGAACACTAAGCACTGCCATGAATACACTACACTGGTTCTAACATCCTCCCATATACCTATCTATATATATATATTTAAACCTCTGTTGTAGTCCATCAGACAATGTTACAAATTATGCACATGGGAAATTTTTCTTACTGTATTTTATTTTTTCATTTCTGGAGATTACAAATTACAGTGTAAGAATGAGGATGGGGTGATGGAAAATTAGCATTTTGTAACTTTTAATTATATTGTATGATGTGTCTTGTAACATATATTTGTGTAATCTCTTTAATTGAAATCTTCAGCTTTTTTTTAGTGGACTTCGTTTCTGTCATACTTTCCCTTGTTTAATGTCCAAATGCATCACTGTCCAATTAGGCAAAGTATACCCTATCCCACTAAATCAATAAAATGTATTTAGTTTGTAGTAAAAAAAAAATCTGCCCATTAATTTTAAGACATAATTTGATCTATAACAAATACAAATAAAATTGCAAATTACCAGGGGCTTTCTAACTTGGAAACTCCCTCCATTCCCTCCATTTCCCTTTGCCTATTTGCCCTTTGTTCATACTCAAATATTTAAGGATACAGTAAATTATATTATCAGTCTTAGGACCACAGGGCACTAACTGAGTTCTAGAATGAAATATGATAAATGAACATTCATTGCAGATTAACTAATAGTATATCTTATGTCCCCAGGGTATTTAAATAAACATAAATAAAGGAAGGCATTTAAACCACAGATAAAGCAAGATGGTATCATTAGTATGTTGTTATTTAATAAAGGGTATACGTTAACTGTGATCTAAGTTAAATGCAAAACTATAGGTTTTCCTTTTAATGATACCCTTTTAAAACAAATGTAAAAATAATGAACAAATACAGAGTATAAAAAATAGATGTTATAAATCACAACCTCCAAGCCACTTAAGTGGGTTCACATACTGACATGAGAAATGTTACTAACCTTGTAAAAGAAAAATGTTTATGGATATAAATTGTGTGGAACCAAACAACTACCTAAGACCTTATTACTTAAGAACACCGCAATAACACAAAACCCCTTCCCAGAACAGAAACAAAGAAGCGCCCTACTTGTTCACCAAACAAAGAATGTGTCTGAAAGTAGATGAAAACATTTTGGGGTAGTTTTCTCTCAGAATCATTGCTCAAATGTAATGGAAGTTTAAAGAGGGTTTACTTAATATTTCTTCATGTAAAATATTACTTTGGTAGTGTTTAAAGCATACTCTTTTAAACATATTTCTGCATTTGCAATGCGTACTCATTTCAAAATAAAGGTGCTTCAAAAGTGTTGAACACAAGGAGCTTGATTTAATTGCAAGCCCGCGTCTCGCGGGATCGTGGCCGTATGTCTGCGGGTGTGCTGCAGGCTTCCGTTTGTCTCCGATTCCGGAGCTATTCAATTGAGCAAGGGCTCCATTTACGGGCTGAAGCCTCAAGTCTGTAATCCCCTCTCTAGGCCTCAAACTGTTAATGGGCTGGCTGAGATTCGATCCTCTGTTAGGATCCAATCACGGTATAATGTAGTGCGACACAGGCCTCTCAGCCAATAGAAAGCAGTCTAGCCACAGATGATTGACAGAGGGAGATTATAAAGCTGCATTCCACTCGCCCATGCATTTACAAGGTTGTATTTTTTTCCAAAGTTGCACGTAGGTCCCGGAATTGGAGGTTTTTAAGTGAGAGTGAGAGATTAGGCGATTTGAGAAAGCACTATATTGTGGTTTTGTTTATTTCTATAAATCTAATCATGTTCAAAATTTCTAGAATCTTGGGATTTAGACAAATAATATTTTTTTTCTTCTGCATGAATGCAATGACACTTACCAACAGTTGCCTCTCCTTCTCGGGGTGTCTTCAAGTGTAGTAGTCCAAAATAGTCTGCAGTGTTTGGACCTGGGCGTGATATAAAACAAAACAAGCAAACAAAGCAGAGAGTGCAAGACCCCAACCGTACTTAAAAACACTTATGAAACCAAGCAAGACTATCTAGGCCCCAACTAAAAAAAACATATTATGCACAGCTGGACTATATAGGCCACAACCGGACCTTAAAAACCCACATTACACCAAGCGGCACCATATAGGCCCCAATGATACCTTTAAAACTTTAAAATACCAAGCCAGACTACATAGGCAGAAACCGGACCTTAAAAACCTTATAATACCAAGCGGGACTATATAGGCCCCAACCGGATCTTACAAACCCACATTACACCAAGTGGGACAATAGAGGCCCCAACCGTACCTTTAGAACCTTAAGATACCAAGCAGGACTATATAGGCCAAAAGTGTACCTAAAAAAACCTTAAAATACCAAGCAGGACTATATAGGTTAGAACTGGACCTTACAAATGCACATTACACCAAACGGGACCATATAGGCCCCAACCGTACCTTTAAAACCTTAAAATACCAAGCGGGACTATATAGGCCCCAAGTGGTTCTTAAAAACCCACATTACACCAAGCGAGACCATATAGGCCCCAGCCGGACCTTAAAAACCCACATAACACCAAGCGGGGCCATATAGGCCCCAATAGTACCTTTAAAACATTAAAATACCAAGCAGAACTACACAGACCCCAACCGACCTAAAAAACCCACCTTACACCAAGTGGGACCATATAGGCCCCAAACCGGATCTTTAAAACCCACATTACACTAAGTGGGACCATATAGGCCCCAACCGGACCTTAAAAACCCACATTACACCAAGTGGGACCATATAGGCCCCAAACCGGACCTTCAAAACATTAAAATACCAAGCAGGACTATATAGGTCACAACCGGTTCTTAAAAACCCACATTACACCAAGCGAGACCATATAGGGCCCCAGCCGGACCTTAAAAAACCACATTACACCAAGCGGAACCAAATAGGACCCAACTGGACCTTAAAAAAACATATTACACAAGCAAGACCATGTAGGCCTCAAATCGGACCTTAAAAACCCACATTACACCAAATGAGACTATATAGGCCCAAACCAGGCCTTTAAAACCTTACAATAGAAAGTAGGAGTATATAGGCCCAAACCGGACCTTAAAAACACACATTACACCAAACAAGACCATATGAGCCGCGACCGGACCTTAAAAACCCACATTACACCAAGCAGGACCATATAGGGCCCAACCATACCTTTAAAAACGTAAAACGTGGGTGTATATAGGACCAAACTGTACCTAAAAAAAACATAAAATACCAAGCAGGATTATATAGGCCCAAACTGGACCTTAAAAACCCATATTACACCAAGCGGAACCACGTAGGCCCCAACCAGATCTTAAAAACCCACATTACACCAAGCAAGACCATATAGTCCCCAACCGGACCTTAAAAACTCACATTACACCAAGCGGAACTATGTAGGCCCCAACCCGACCTTAAAAACCCACATTACACCAAGCAGGACCATATAGGCCCCAACAGGACCTTTAAAACCCACAATACACCAAGTGGGACCATATAGGCCCCAACCAGACCTTTAAAACCTTAAAATACCAAGCGGGACTATAATGGCTCAAATCGGACCTTAAAAACCCTCATTACACCAAACAGGACCATATAGGCCCCAACTGGACCTTAAAAACCCACATTAAACCAAGCAGGCTATATAGGCCCCAATAGTACCTGTAAAACCTTAAAATACCAAGCGGAACTACATAGGCCCCAACCAACCTAAAATACCCACATTACACAAGTGGGACCATATAGGCCCCAACTGGGCCTTAAAAACCCATATTACACCAAGCGGTACCATATAGGCCCCAACTGGACCATAAAAACCCATATTACACAAGTCGGACCATATAGGCCCCACCCGGAGCTTAAAAACCCACATTACCCCAAGCGGGTCCATATAGGCCCCAAACCGGATCTTAAAAACCCACATTACACCAAATGGGACTATATAGGCCCAAACCAGAACTTTAAAACCTTAAAATACAAAGCGGGAATATATAGGCCCAAACTGGACCTTAAAAACCCACATTACACCAAGCGGAACCATATATGCCCCAACCGGACCTTACAACCCACATTACACCAAGTGGGACCATATAGGCCTTAAACCGGATCTTTAAAACCCACATTACACCAAGCGGGACCATACAGGCCCCAACCGGACCTTCAAAACATTAAAATACCAAGGAGGACTATATAGGCCAAAGCTGTACTTAAAAAACCTTAAAATACCAAGGGGGATAATATAGGCCACAACCGGTTCTTAAAAACCAACATTACACCAAGGGGAACCAAATAGGCTCCAACTGGACCTTAAAAAAACACATTACACAAGCAAGACCATATAGGCCTCAAACCGGACCTTAAAAACCCATATTACACAAGTGGGACCATGTAGGCCCCAACCGGAGCTTAAAAACCCACATTACACCAAGCGGGTCCATATAGGCCCCAACCATGTCTTTGAGCTTGGAATCCGGTGTCCATAGCGCTTTCCCTAAAGCACCTTGCAGGATTGAAACTCGCAGACTTACAATCTAACAGCCTTATTAAATTGCGATTCGGTAAATTTAAAAGGGCTCTATTTAAGCACATAGCGTATTTTATTTACAGAAGTTTTTAGCTAGTGAAGACCTTGCTTTTGGATAAAATTTCACTAACTTCTGTAAAAAAATATGCTGTGTGCTTAAATAGAGCCCTTTTAAATTTACTGAATCGCAATTTAATAAGGCTGTAAAGGTTGAAGTTTGTATGTGGTACAGTAGGGAGAGAGTAGTGCTGAGCATGTTAGGGAGGAAGGTTATAGGCTTCTTTAAAGAGGTGCATTTTTATTGAAGTTTTGAAGGATTTAAGGCAAGAGGATAGTCTGGGGAAGCGGGACAAAGAGTTCCAGAGAATAGGGACAGCACGAGAAAAGTCCTGGAGGCGAGAGTGAGAGGTGACAAGAGTGGTAGAAAGAAGAAGGTCGTTAGCAGAAAGAAGAGGGCATGTGGGGGAGTATTTGAGATGAGAGCAGAGATGTATGGGGGTGCGCTGTTGTTGAGGGCTTTATAAGTTAGGGTCAAGATTTAAAATTTTATTCTGGAGGCTAAGGCAAGCCAGTGAAGTAATTGACAAAGAGGAGCTGCCGACACTGAAAGAAGTGTACGGAAGATGAGTCTGGCGGATGCATTCATTATGGATTGAAGTGGGGAGAGGCGAGTGATGGGCAGGCCAAGAAGGATCAAGTTGCAATAGTCAAGACGAGAAATGATGAGCGAGTGTATTAGAAACTTAGTAGTGTCATGTGTAAGGTAATTACGTACATTGGATATGTTTTTTTATATGGAGAAGACAGGATTTGGTAAGAGACTGTATGTGTGGGATGAAAGAGAGGTCAGGGTCCAGTAGAACCCTGAGACAACGGGCTTGGGAGGTGGGAGTGATGATAGCATTGTTGACAGAGAGAGAGATGTGAGGAATTGAAGCTGTATTAGAGGGTGGGAAGATTAAGAGTTCAGTCTTAGATATGTTGACTTTTAGATGGTGGGTGGACATCCAAGAGGATATACTAGAGAGGCAACCAGAGACGTGTGCTAGAAGAGAGGGGGATAGGTCTGGTGCTGAGAGGTAGATTTGGGTGTCATCTGCATAGAGATGGTACTGGAACCCAAAAGAGTTTATTAGGGTGCCGAGTGAGGATGTGAAGATGGAGAAGAGGAAGGGGCCTAGGACTGATCCTTGGGGTACGCCAATAGACAGGGGGTGAGGAGAAGAAGATGTGCAGAAGAAGGAGACTTTAAATGATCGTTCTTGGAGGTATGATGAGAACCATAAGAGAGCAGTGTCTCAAATGCAGAGGGAGGAGAGAATATGGAGTAGAAGCGGATGGTCAACTGTGTCAAAGGCGGCAGAGAGATCCAGAAGAAGCAAAATGGAAAAGAGACCTTTAGACTTGGAGGTCAGCAGGTCATTTGTGACTTTTATGAGGGCTGCCTCAGTGGAGTGTTGGGGCCGAAGGCCGGATTAAAAGGAGTCCAGAAGAGAGTTAGAGGAGATGAAACTGGTAAGGTGGTTATAGACGAGCCGCTCCAGCAGTTTGGAAGCCAGAGGAAGTAGAGAGATAGGGCGATAGTTAGATGCAATTGGATGAGGGTTTCTTGAGAGTGGGTATAATCATGGCATGTTTTAGAGATGATGGAAACGTGCCAGTGTTTAGGGAAAGGTTGAAGATGTGAGGGAGGGACCTGCCACAAGTTGTGGCAGTGTGAGGAAAAGCCAGAGGAGTGATTTCAAGATGGTTGCTGGAGGCTTGTGGCAGTGTGAGCAAAAGCCAGAGGAGTGATTTCAAGAGGGTTACTGGAGGCTTGTGGCAGTGTGAGCAAAAGCCAGAGGAGTGAGTGATTTCAAGATGGTTGCTGGAGGCTTGTGGCAGTGTGAGCAAAAGCCAGAGGAGTGATTTCAAGATGGTTGCTGGAGGCTTGTGGCAGTGTGAGCAAAAGCCAGAGGAGTGATTTCAAGATTGCTTATAGGCCCCAACGGACCTTAAAAACCCACATTACACCAAATGGGACTGTACAGGCTCAAACTAGACCTTTAAAACCTTAAAATACAAAGCGGGAATATATAGGCCCAAACCGGACCTTAAAAATCCACATTACACCAAACGGGACCAGTTAGGATCCAACCGGACCATAAAAACCCACATTACACCAAGCAGGACCATATAGGTCCCAACCGTACCTTTAAAACCTGAAACTACCAAGCGGGTCTATATAGGACCAAACCGTACCTAAAAAAAAAACATATATTATCAAGCGGGACTATATGGGCCAAAACCGGACCTTAAAATCCCACATTACACCAAGTGGGACCATATAGGTCCCAATCGTACCTTTAAAACATTAAAATACCAAGCTGGGCTAGATAGGCCCCAAGCAGACCTTAAAAACCCACATTACACCAAGCGAGACCACATAGTCCCCAACTGGACCTTAAAACCCCACATTACACCAAGAGGGGCCATATAGGCCCCAACCGTACCTTTAAAGCCTTAAAATACCAAGCGGAACTACATAGGCCCCAACCGACCTTAAAAACCCACATTACACCAAGCGGTACCATATAGGCCCCAACTGGACCTTAAAATTCCACATTAAACCAAGCAGGACCATATAGGCCCCAACCAGACCTTAAAAACCCACATTGCACCAAGCGGGACCATATAGGCCCCAACCGGACCTTTAAAACCCTATAATACCAAGCAGGACCATATAGGCCCCAACCGGACCTTAAAAACCCACATTACACCAAGCGGGGCCATATAGGCCCCAATCGTACCTTTAAAAACTTAAAATACCGAGCGGAACTACATAGGCCCCAACCAACATTAAAAACCCACATTACACAAGCGGGACCATATAGGCCCGTACTGGACCTTAGAAACCCACATTACACCAAGCGGGACTATATAGGCCCCAACCCGACCTTAAAAACCCACATTACACCAAGCGGGACCATATAGGCCCCAACTGGACCTTTAAAACCCTATAATACCAAGCAGGACCATATAGGCCCAAACCAGACCTTAGAAACCCACATTACATCAAACGGGACTATATAGGCCCAAACCAGAACTTTAGAACCTTAAAATACCAAGCAGGACCATATAGGCCAAAACCGGACCTTAAAAACCCGCATTACACAAAGCGGGACCATATTGGCCCAAATCGTACCTAAAGAAAAACATAAAATACCAAGCGGGCTATATAGGCCCAAACCGGACCTTAAAAACCCACATTACACTAAGCGGGACCATATAGGCCCCAACCGGATCTTAAAAACGTACATTACACAAAGCGGGACCATATAGGCCCCAATAGTACCTTTAAAACATTAAAATACCAAATTATTAATGGTCATGGCCAGTCATCCTGAGAACTAGCTAATGGTTAGTAATGATTGAAGATGGGAATCAGGTGAGTTGGTATATTGTTACAGTTACAGTATTTAGCACTTTACTGTACATGCATGTTTGTTTATTTTTTATCCTCCTCTGCTTTTTTTTACCACTTTATTTTAGATTTTTATTTTGGCAACATACTGTATGTTGAAACTTGTTTGGATTACACATTCCAGAGGTTTAATCATCTGCTTCATTGAGCAGATATAGACAAGTTGTAAGTGCTATGCACATTAATGGCTTCTTCAATTAAATGGAGTGATTTCTGATGATCCTTTTTTACCATCGGATTCCGGTTGCAGTGGTTTATTGACAACATGTAACCCTGGTAGGTGCTATGCATTATACTTATTCTAGACTATGACATTACACCCTGTAGGTATCCCCTTTTTTCCATCAATAGACTCTTGCTCTCCTGCGATCTGCCCACTCCAAACCCATGATATTAATGCACAGTCTTGTCCATTTCTGACTGTGCTCTGTGTATGAAATAAAGCTTTGTAACACCATTTTCGAAGTGTCAGTGTGTTTTCAATGGCTGGGGTTATGGGACATTCACATACAACACATTTGTGTCACATTCCTATATCAGTAAACTAATGAACTATTGTTAATATGTAATAGATCAATACAAATAACAATAATAATAGTAATAATATAATAAAATATCATATAATAATATATATAATATAATAATAGAGGGTTAATACACATGCAAAGTCCAATTGGTAATACGGGGGAGTATCAACATTCCCCTGAAGGCCTGATAGAAATATGACAAGTGATCATGTTAATGTTTGATAGCAAAACATTTAATGGGAGGTCACCAAATGATAATGGGTATACATCTTGGAACATGCCCACCAGCAATGGCGTGGGACGTTCCAGGATGGGTATAGCGGAGAATTTCCCTGATGTAGGTAAGTTGGCTGTTGGTCCATGTGCCTCTCCACAGCCTCCATGTGTTTTTGCAGCCCTTTCTGATGGGTTAGAGTAGATTAGTGTGGTGTATGTTGCCCGGCACACGACTTAGCGAAGCAGACTTCCACAACATCATGTGCACACCACCAAATGCGTGCACCCATCTCAGCGCGCACTCACCCTCCATCTCCAGCTCTCCAACTTGTCGCCCTGTGTGCCAGAAGGGTGGCATGACTAATCACCCTCTCACGCCCCAGTATTCACCTGCATCTCCCAGCCTGCATCTGCCATCAGCATCTGCCATCAGCAAGCCTGCATTTCACATCTAACTTAGGAAATATATAATTTAAAGTGACAGTTTCTTACAGAATAAGCCGATTTAAATTTAAGTAACTGTCACTTTAAATTATATATTTCCTGGGTTAGATGTGAAATGCAGGCTGGCTGATGGCAGATGCTGATGGCTGATGCAGGCTGGGAGCTGCAGGTGAATACTAGGGGGGTGAGAGGGTGATTAGTCGTGCCACCCTTTTGGCACATGGGGAGACGAGTTGGAGAGCTGGAGAAGGAGGGTGAGTGTGTCATTTATCAGGCATGTAGGGCCACTGTAGGTGGGCAGGTCATAGCAGAGAGGTCAGACAAATCACAGTCCACTAGAGAAGGAACTTGCAAACCACTCCAGTATATTTGGCATGCAAACCTAGTGGATAAGCACAGACAGACATAAGTAAGTGTGCTGCAGTCCATAGGGTCACAGAGAGTCGGACACAAGAGAGGGACTGAAAAAACAAATGTAAAATGTTCCCCTGGTACTTGATATATGCCATGTGGCGGTGTAATTTGTCCACTATTTGTTTTCCCAGTGTAGATGTGATGAGTGAGATGTATATCAGTTGATCTTTGTATATTTAGGGTTCACGCTAGAGCCTCTGTGAATTCGAAAGGGCTAATATGGCAGCCATTTCCATGTATCTGTGTTGCAATTTAATGATGTAGTGTGTCTTTAATAGCTTTCAGCATGTCGCAGCATGCCTTTTCATATTGGCATAGGCATAACCATTACAATCTATGAGGTAAATAACATTTTATTTTTTGCAATATTTGATTGTTGGGAGTTGCTGTGCAAGTAATTGTCATGCCTTACATTGCTTTCCCCATATTTTAAAGTGCATTGGTGTGTTTTTATTGTGATTTGCAGTTTTCCACTAGTCTGTAAACCCTTGGAAGCTGTAAGCTTTGGGAGTACATTTGCCATTAGTGGGCTTGCCTGCGAGTGCAATTTTTGCAATTGAATAGCAATTTGTGATTTTAGTGATTGGGAGTCTTGCAGCCATGAAAGATCAAAGGCTTTGGGAGGTTGTATCTTGCGGGTTTAACCATCGCAAAATGTTCAACCTGTAACCCGTTCGTTGCCCACAAAAAGATGCCAATTAAATAGCAAATCAACATACGGCCTCTCTTACTGGCTTCAGTAACTTACGATTGCTCAATTGAATTGGGCGCAAGGTAAATAAAGGAGGGATTGAAATATTCTCTTTTTACAGTGGTGATATTTTTAGCCTCAAAAAGTTTGTCACAAACAATACAGTAGTCAACCTTATATGGAATTTACATGAAGTAAGCACAAGGACTCTTTCCCTTAACAGAATCCAAGATTCATAGGGCCCACTGTCCTAATACTATTGTTATCAATAGTTAATTAATTTAATTTGGTTCCATGTGATTGCATTGATTCTAAGTTTTTCATTGGTGGCAAGACAAATCTACTAAGTGAGTTTACTTAATAAAATCCCAAATCAGAATATTTTACAACAGAGATGTCCAACCTTTTAATACAAGGTTACACATTAGAACCCTTTTCCCAGTCATCACATTTTTAAATACTAATAATGAAAACACATATATTGTTGTTGGAAGATGTCTCTTACTGCTGATTAAGCAATAGTCAGGCCGGGTTCAGAAAATAACAGTAACATACATGCCAAGTTAAATGGGACAAATCTGGGGAGGGCATAGGATCTCTGGGGTGTTGGAGTAGAAGGGATCTCAAGTAGTCAGGGCTCCATTTTGCAAAGGGGAATCGCTCATTATTTTACAGTATGATCTAACTCTTAGTGGATGGAAGGAATATAATGTTATTGCCATTGTTGGTTTTTGTCTAAACATGAGTTCCTCTAGCTTTTAAATGTTTTAATAAGAAATGTGCAGACGCCATGGCAATTGGCTTCCAAGTAAAACTACCGTTCCAAGTCTATGGACTTTAAGAAGTGGATACAATTCTAAACCTTAATGAAGTTGCTTAATTTGTTGGATGTTCCTATGGGATTTTAGAAAGGGTATATGTTTAGTATTGTATATCTTCTGATATTTGTTACAATTTAACCACTGATAGTTGCAGACAAGGGAGAACCCAGCTAAGAGTAATGAGGTCAATTTTATCTCTGCTTACTCAGAGGGTTCTCAAAAAGTTAAGACAATCCTAAAAAACACTTACATATTTTATTAAATGATGATTTACTCAAAAATCCCTTCAGTCCTCAACCAAACCATAGCAAAATATGCTGGGACCCTTGTAAATGTTAAAACATACTTGTGAGTCTTTCAAACCGGGCTACGGTACATGGGGGAATAACCCAGTTGTCCTGTGGTGGGGCCTAGGGGGCATATGGCCCCATCAACCTGGCTGGAGTAGAAGGGATGTATCCAATGCTGTTGGCCCACATCCCAATATGACAACCCCAACACGTTTTTCCCTTCCAACAGTTGAGCAGCTCTGACATGTCCGTATATGGCATTCTGTCTGCACAATCTCCATTGACAACCCAGCATCCGTCAAGCTGGTAGGCGTGGAAGGAATCTTCCATTGCAGCAAACTCCGGATCTAAGTTATCCACCAACCAAATAAAACAAATACCCTGTCCAGTGTCATGACTAAAGAAACGGCAGGACTTTTGTGAGTGTCAAAATGTCATGGACTACGGTCTTGCAATGATTAATGTTGTGTGATGTTATGTACTATCATATGTTTTTTTCCTATTGTTGTGTTATATTACAATGCCGGGTACTCTGAGAGAGGGGACTACAGATCAGGAGGTACATTATAGGGGGATGCCATGCCCCAGTTCTGAGAATCCGGACAGGGAAAGATGTACCCAGATAGCATAGGTTCACAGGGATACACGTTGGTGTCTCCAGTATTGTTTAAGGTGATAACCCCTAACAGTAATGAGCATTGATATATTTTTGCTAGTAACTAAAAACTGTGAAGGAACATAGAGACATTTCTTGCTGCTGCCATCTTGGTTACTGCCACCATGTTTGTTAGTGTGACTCGATTTTTTACTGTCTCTGACCACAAATAAATACATGGAAGGGTCTAATCAGACACTATGAGCCTCATTCAATTAGAAGCCCGCATCTTGCAGTATACAGGCCCTATGTCTGCAGGCTTTGCTGCTGGCTAGCACTTTGCTACAATTACGGTGCTATTCAATTGAACAAGCCCGCAAGTTATGGGCCGAAAGCCTAAACAGTATACCATGCACTGGTACGTAGCAGTTCAGGGCGGGAACATGATCAATTATGCAAGGCCTTAACAACCCTTTTCGAAACAGCCAATAGAAAATGAGAGGTAACATGTCAATCAATTAGCATTTATATGTCCAATATGCGATTGGACTCGCAAGCCGGCAAAATGCAAAATACTAAAAATGAATGCGATACTGTTCTAGTCCATTTGAGTGGCCTGATATGTATTAACTCATTGAAATTATTTTTTAATGCCGATTTGAAACTGTTGCACAGTTAATTCTAATGTCACACAACGCTTTTCCAGTCATTTACAGTGCAATATTGATTTTTGTTTGCATTTACAGTGTTACGGACATGTTTTTAACCCATTAGCAAGTCCCATCTGGATTTTCTTCTACATTTGCAGTTTATGGGTGTGAATACATTTGCGGGCTTGGGGAATTGCAGTAATTGAATAGCAATTTGCAATTTTAGCAACCGTAACTCTTGCGAACAGGAAAGATCAAAGGCTTAGATGGGGCATAAGTTACGGTTGTAATAACCACAAGGATTTCAAGCACGTAACATGTAGGCTGTTTGTGGCTCGTAAAAAAACACCAATTGAATACCAAAATCACTTACGGGCTACAGTAACTTACAATTGCTCAATTGAATGAGGCTCTATGTCTGCAGGTAATAGTTACATCATCAGCCCCTGCTATGAAGTGTTCCGGTGAGAAGAAACCAGATATTGTAAAAGAGGACACAAGCTTGTTAATAACCCACCCCTTATTCCCTTGGTCCTTATTCATTATGATTTTTACTATTATTTGTAACCCTTACTGGTAATAGCCATTTTGCTTCCCCGGGCCAGGACAGTAAAGGGTTAACCATAAGTCGTTTTACTAAGTTAAAGGAGCATATGGCCATTCAGACTTCTGTCTCTACCTATGCTGAGTATGATTATCCCCTACCAATTGAAAATAGCAGTAAGCAACTTCTTTATATGGGCCTGGACACCCTGTTGTCAAAAAGTACAATGGCTTTGGATATCCAGAGGGAAATTCCTTATATGCGCCTGGGACTGGCCTTCTCCCTATTGTTTGAAGTGTTCACTCCCCAAGTTATGTTTACTGTACTTATAAATATGTTGTTTTTGCCAGCAAAGGGGCTCTGTTTGATTATACATCATCCCTGTGTGTATGTCATTCTGGGGAAAACCTTACTCCTACCCTGGGGTACTGAAGTTGATTCTGCCTTGGATGCTGAGTTATTGGTAGTAACTACTACAGAATCTGGTATCCTGTCCTAACAGTGGTGCTCCTGGTGGTAACAGTCCAGATACAGGTCCATATCCTGCTAGCGGAGATACAATGGATCTCACTATATACTGGGTAGGATTGATCTAGGATCTTTTTAAGCCCAATCAAGCAGTAGATCCTGACATCCAGCATAATCTCCTGTGGGACCAAACAGGCCCCAATTCTCTCCAAACTCCGACCTTGGCAGGGGCAACTGTTAAAATCAATTAAGGATCCGAGGACAGCAATTTCTCCCAAAGTCCCAAGTACTAAAAGCATTAGACAAGGGCAGCCTAAAAAATACAGCCAAAGAGTTAAAACCAGGAAGTCAAGCAAAATATAAAGGTACAACAAGCCGCTAACATAAGCCAAAACAACTGAGGAATGCAGCTCAGTTGCTGCCTTGTTATATGGGCTCTGTTGCACTTCTTCATTCTAGCAAGAACCTATTACTGGAATGTATTAGTGCAAAAACCACAATGGATTCTGTGAATGCAAAATATGATGTAAGACTAAATGCATATGAAAGCACACACAGCATGGGTGCACCCAAAGACTTCACTAAGGACAATGAAGTAAGGCAACAATGTGGCCAGGAGGAGCTCTTAGACTATGACATTGTCCTTCCCCCCAAAGTGCAGCCTCTGAATGCCAGAGGTCCCGAGTTCCTGGGGCTTAGGAAATGGAATTGTCACATCATGAAACTGATTGCACACAATCTCTTCAACTTTATCAGTTACTGGAATTGTCTACCCCTCATGCAAGACTCCAAGATCCTTTATACCACTTATTCTTCTGAAAAAAAATATCACAACTGTAGGAGGAGCAGGAAATGAAAGAAGCAAAGCAAATTTAAGGTGTTTGATGGGGAAGATTGGATGTATCTTCTAAGATTGAGGAAGAAGGGGACTTTGAAGTGATAATTTACTTTGTCAGGAATAGGTAAAGACCCCACATATGCAGCTGAGAGTTTCATTGAAGGACAATTGTAGGTTTAGAGTAGACAGCATAAAAAGGTTAATGGTTCTCACTGTGCTTGAATGTACGGTACTTTAAAAACAAACTCTGAGAGTGGAAGTAGCTGGAGCAAGTCATCCTGTAGGTAAGTTGTGAAGTAACAGAGATACTGTTTCAGCATCTGATTAGTGCTCTCCATCTGCCCATTAGTCCATTCTTAGACTGAGAAAGAATTAGAAAATGTGAATTAGAATGACAATAAGAAAGAGTAAATCCCAAAGATAAGAGGCATGCTGACTGCCAAAACAAATTTAAAAGGCATGGTTGTATCCAAAGTACTATTTGCTTGAGCAGGTGTATCATACATGCAAGGTGTGTCATCTGCTTTTTTATTCTTGGATTCAGGGCAGTAGGTGATATGTAATTTGAATCTCATAAAAAACAGAACCCATTGTGCTTGCCAGGGGAAGTGTTAAGGTACATCCACAGAATATGTACCTCCTTCTAACAGGTGTGGCTACTCTTCAAGGGCAAGTTTTATGGCTAAAAGCTCTCTGTTACCCATGGGCATAGTTGCTTTAAGCTGGAGACAATTTCTTGGAGAAGTAAAAAAAATGGGTGGAGAACCTCTTTTGCCTCCTGATGCTTAGAATAA
The DNA here is from genome assembly GCA_027410445.1 of Discoglossus pictus. NCBI lineage: Eukaryota > Metazoa > Chordata > Amphibia > Anura > Alytidae > Discoglossus > Discoglossus pictus. The sequence continues at coordinate 80,951,206 of CM050164.1, read as the reverse complement.
AAAAATGGCTGTTTAAGAGAAATCAATGGTTGAGTGGATCAAAATCTTGTTGATCCACAGGTGTCTACTGGAAAGAAATGGTAGTCTTTGTTAAGGCAGTAATGGTATGTACAAATTGTGAAAAGTTCCTGATGAACAATAGAAGTTTGCAAAGCCCAGGAAGCTTTGGGCATCTTTCAGTGTCTGAGGAGTAGGCCATTCTGTTACTGCAGTACCTAACTAGGATCCATTGAGAAACCCTTGGGAGAAATAATAAAGCAGAGAAAGTCCATGTTATAAGTTTCAAAACCATATTCCTCTAACTTGCCATACAAATGGGCAGTACATAACCTGGATAAGACATGGAACATGTGAAGTTGATGTTCTTTCAATGAAGAAGAGAAAACCAATATGTCATCTAAATAGATGATGACTATCTGATCCACCAGATCTGAAAATGTAATTAACAAAATGTTGAAATGTTGCTGGGGTGTTGCAAAAACCAAATGGCATGACCAAGTACTCAAAGAACTGCAACTTGTGCGGTATTCCATCTTGAACTAGTTTCCTTCATAGATACAGACCAAATTGTATGCCCCTCTGAAACCTAGCTTGACAAAAACTTAGGCATAGTTAGCCATTCTTAATGGTTACATTCTTCAGTTCCCTGTAATGCATACTGTATGTGGATGCAACAAGCCATCCTTTTACTTAAAGAAGATGGGAACCCCAGCTGGCGAGATTGAGGGACAATTGAAAACTTTTTTTAGGTGTCCTTGCAGGACATATGGTCCCAAATGGAATGTTGGCACCTTGCAGGAGGACATCATCTTCAGCTTTATTGTAAATGTTGGTGAAGGACTTGTAAGCCAGATTGATCAGTGGGTCTGTATCAGGGGTTGTTCCTAGGAAAGAGCCAGGTAAGGAAAACAAGCCATGGACTTTGCAGTATTTAGAAGAGAAGGATATTGTCTGACATTGCCAATTTAAAGCTTTATTCTATTAAAGCCAAGTAAATTATTGACAAAAGTAAATTTTGCTGCAAGAGCTTTTTGCAGCAATGTTACACGTTTGTTCAATGTGCCGCACAAGTAATATTACTGTGCACAGCCACATCTCAAGCATTTAAGTAAAGTTCAGGTTTTGTGAGAAAGGCTGTGCTCAGTAAATTACTGAGCACAACCACACTGAAACTAATAAAAATCCCTGATGATGCCCTCTATTCATACACAGGGTGGAGGGAATGAAGAGGTTCTGGTCCTCTTCATTTTTACTTGAAGCCCATGCTCATCTTCTGGGCCAGGAAAGGGTCCTTCAAAAAAAAAATCTGCAAAAAAGTAAATAAACTAACATAGTTCTTCCTAAGCAGGGGGCAGAGTCAGGGCTTGTGGATCAGGTTCATATATCGAATGCAAGCCAAGGTCAAGGACACAAGCACAGATCTAAAGAACACAGCCAAAAGGTCAGAACCAGCAAAGTTAAGCAGTACACAAATGTACATCAAGGTGCTAACACAAGCCAAAACAACTGAGCAACGAAGCTCAGTTTGTGCTGCAACTTTACAGTATGTAGGTCCTGTTGCAAGTCCGTATTCCAACAAGAAACATTTACTGGAATGGATCAGTGCAACAACTGGGATAGAGTGGGTGAATGTAAAATCAGATCACAGTACCATGGAGCTCACTATATCCAATTTGTATCTCCAGTGACGTAAAGTACTGCACACCTGCTGCAAGCCTATATGTTGATGCAAGAAACACATGCAGCGGGGCATCCAAAGACGCTGATCTAAGGAGGAAGAAGTAAAAGCTACAGTGTGGCCAGGAGGACCTCAAGGACCATGAGAATCAAGACTGAGCTTCATAATTCCATCCTCTACAACACCACCTGATCCCTTCCTTACTGTCTAAAACACCAACATCTGAAGTCTGCTACCTTGCATTTAACACTTGTTACTCTGCATCTTAATCACCTACTAAAACTGCCAATTGCACCTTAGAAATTTCACAAATATTCATCCTTTTCTCACATAAGAACCCCCCCCCCCCAAAAAAAAATGCACACACTTCTTTTGACTACTGTGAATCATTCAGAATTAGCCTGCTCCTTACTAGACTCTCTAAAGTCTAGTTTATCTAAAATATATCTGCTAGGCTCATTTATCTCACTAGTCATGTGCTGCCCAATCTACCAATGCCTTCCCTGGCTACCCATATGCCATAGATTTAGGTTAAAAATACTGACTCTCACTTAGAAAGGCTTCCACAATACCACACTCTACTACATATACAATCTTACCTCAAAATACTCCTTAATCACTCCTTCTGTTCTGTTAATGACATATGTCTCTCCACAAATCATTACTTCCTCACACTCTTCTACTAAGGGTTTTCTCTTGCTGCCTCTACTATTATGCAATGCCAAATTCCATCAATATTTACAGCTTCAAAAGTTTTTGGAAAAAACATCTACACAGAGAAGCCTAGAATGTATTTACATACCCAGCTATTTAGACAAGAAAGTGGACATCTTTTTCCTCAACATTCACTAACAAAAACAATTCTCCCCTTTAAGAGGACACATTTTCTCTTTTGTAAACACTGATAGTGCCGTCCTATCTTCAACACATGTAGCCACATTACATTTGAAGTCCATAACCGCTACAGAAGAATGGAGAGGAGGTGGAGGAGGGAGAGGAGGTGAAGGAGGGACAGGAGGAGGGAGAGGAGAAGGAGGAGGTGAAGGATGAGGATGTGAGTGCAGAGGAGGAGGTGGGTGGCGGAGGGGGGGATAGAGCATCAGGCACACATAGGAAAGGGATAGAGGGGAGGTGGCCTGATCACAGGGGGAGTGGCAGTTCGGGGAAGGTAAACGCCCCAGGGACAGGTCAGGGAGGCAAGGGCCCCATTCACAGTCGAGAGGGCAAGAGGCTAAGGGCAAGCACAGGGCCCACAATTATACGCACCGGGAGAATGTGGTCCTCCTCTGTCTATCCGTGGCCACCCCGTGATTCAGGGGGAGGGAAGTTGTCAGGGCCTAGGACTTTAAGCTTGGAAGGAGGTAGCAGCTTAGGTTACTGTGGTAGGCACAGTGCCAAGTGATGTGAAGTCTGTCAAGCACCGGTTTGACAACATCAGGGCCAAGGTGAGGAGGATGATGGCTAAGAAGGACAAGGACCGGAGAGGGGCCTATAATGAGGGGGAGAGGGTTGCCAGAGACAGTTGATCGCCACTGGAGCTTCAGGCCCGCTGGCCCAACAGGACCCAGCCTCCATGGCAGGTGAATATCACATACACAAACATGCCACCACATGTGCATAACATATAATACACATGACCAACAAGGATACTGACATGTCAGATCCACACAATTAACAAGGGGTCATTCCTGGGAACAACAACAGTAATAAAGTCCATTTATTGGTGTGCCCACTGCAGCCTATACAGTTACAGAATGCAACCGGAAACAAGATAGGATTAGGAGACAAAAACGATCAAGACCATGAACCAAAGAATAGACCATTTATAGCATAGGATAGCTAATTTGAATTGCAATTAGGAGAATCATCCAGGTTCAAGCCTAGATGTTAGATAGTTAGGAATGAACATAACAATATATTATTCATCATACTAATGACATATACCTTTCTTTTCTATCTTTCAGCATCCAGGATAAGGTCTGGGTCCAGTGGTGAGCCAGAGGGGGGGTGTCTGCTCCATCTCAGCAGAAAATGGAGGAGCAAGCCCCCGCCCAGCAGGAACCGACGCAGGGGGAGAAGGAAGAGGATCTGAGGGCCCTGGCTTGGAGGAGGAGGATGTAATATGGGTGGTGGGGTCACCATTCGGACCTCCGGCAACCCCTCCGGGATTCAACCCCACTATGCCCCTCCTCCAAAGACTGTGAATCTCGCCAGGGCACTCCAACTGGACATATGGGGACCTGAACAGCCAGCCACCACCTCCTCCCCTTCCCCCTTCTGGCCGACACCACCACCGGGCCCACACACACCACTGCAAGTTTCGCCAAAGGCTCCAGCTTGGCCCCAGACCCTCCCCACTCCATCACCATCAAATTTTCGCCATTAATGTTCGGATAGGACATGTCTCCATCCCCGTCTCCTCTACCCCTGAGGCATCCCCAGGACACCCGCAGCCTGGACCCTTCTTTCCTCCCACGATACCTCCACCACATTGCCTCCCGGGGTTGCCTCCCTCCACCATCACCACCTGCAGGGAGACGGCTGGCCAGCCACGGACAATGTGGGCCCTGTGGCTAGTTGGAGGAGGACATAGGGGCTACGCATATGTTTGTGCCTTCTCAAGTGGTCACTCCTGAGTGATCATCTATTGGTCACAATGTTAACCTAATCTAGCCTGGCTACAGAGTCTTGCATCTTGTCCTACGTGATGGTGATATTTTGTATGTAGATGGCTACCTCCCATCACATGGCCCATGATCCACTTCTCTGTGGACACGTAGGGTTCTGTTTAACATGTCACCAATTGATGGTCATTGAGGAATGCTATTGAGAAGAGATGCTGCAGTCCCTATGATTTTTCAGGCCTTAGTTTGTATGTTTAGTCTTCTGAATCTGCAAGCATTGTGGAAGAAATTTATGAAGTGTAAGGTTTTCCCAGTGCCACTCAGGTAGACATTCCCCTTAACATGTAGCTCCCACAATCTTAAAGCTATCATATAGCCAGATATCTCAGACATGCTTGCTGTTAGCTTAAATGTAGACTAAAACCGATATGGCGATGGACTTGCAAAGTCTCCCAATGGCATGTTAATGACAGCCAGCATTAATATATGCACTAGTGAATCATGTGATCCTGACCTCAGTATCGGTCTGAGAAAATATCCTTGGATCTGATATAAGTGACATTGAATCTGGCTGCTGACCTTTGTGTCCTTTCCACATTAATGGCTATTTTCCCATATTTCTGATTATCCAGAGACCTAGCTAATAGTTAGCAATGCTTGCAGATGGGAATCAGGTGAGTTGCTGTATTGTTACAGTATTTAGCACTGTACTGTACATGCATGTTGATTAGTTTTTTTTATCCTCCTCCGTCTTTTTATAGCTAACCACTTTTATTCCGATTTTTTTTTTTTGCCACACTGTATGTGTGAAACTGGATTGGATTACACAGTCCAGAGGTTGAATTATCTGTTTCATTGACCAGATCTAGACACGCTGTAAGTGCTAAGCACATTAATGGTTTATTCAAATAAATGGAGTAATTTCTGATGATCCTTTTTTTTCATCAGATTCTAGTTGCAGTCATGTGGTGACCACATGTGACTCTGGTAGGTGCTATGCATCATGCTTATTCTAGAGTATGACATTATCCCCTGTAGGTATCCCCTTTTTCCCAATAATAGCCTCTTGCTCTCTCGGGATCCACCCACAACACACCAATGATATAAATGCACAATCTTGACCATTTCCGATTGTGGTCTGTGTATAAAATAAAACTTTGTTATAACATTCTAACTGTGTCAGTGTGTTTTCAATGGTTGGGGTTTGGGACATCCACATGCATCACATTAGTGTCACATTCCTATATATGCAAACTAATGAGCCCTAGTTAACATGCAATAGATAAATACATATCACATATATAGTTGTGAGCATACGGGCTGTTGCTCACGCTTGCGAAGCGAGGGCCGCGGCACGCACAGCAAGCCGCGGGCCTCGCGTAGCGAGGGTCGCGGCTCACGCAGCGAGCCAAGGCCCTTGCAAAGCGAGGGCACTGGGCGAGGGCCTCAGTTGCTGGCATGGAGCGCCTTTGGCGCTCCATGCCAGCAACTGCAACCCTCGCAAACTTCACGTCGCAACGCAAAAAACACGACACACACATTACGACACTCGCAAACAACATATGACACACGTTCACACACATTACGGCCTCGCAACACTCGGACGCAACTCGCGAACATTACAAAATTAAAAACACATTACATATACACAGCACATACATAAAAACATTGCCTACAGCAACAGGGAGCATCCAGGACTTCAAAAATGCAACTTACACCTTTATTTCACTCAAAATAAAAGAGTTTGCACAATAAAAACTTTGATAAGCGAGAGAAAAAATGGCCCCCGAACAAAATGAAAACGAGGCTACACACGCAAACACCATACGAGACACGTTACCACACATTACGACCTCGCAAACATCGGACGCAACACGCCGACATACAAACATTTCAAACACAATAAATACACACAACACACACATAAAAAACTTACCTACAGCGAGAGAAACCATCCAGCACCTCAAAAAAACAAGTTACACATTAATTTCAATAAAAATAAAGCACTTTAGACACTAATGAAATCGCTAAGCGAGAGAAAAAATGGACGACGAAAAAAACAAAAACGAGGCTAGAGCACTCTCAACATGTAAAACACCACAACGAAACTCGAAAAAAACACGAAGCACCGACGGATAATCCGCAAAGACGCATAACACAGATAACCCGCCATTTTACGCCAATGCGGAAGTACACCACTACGCTAACGGTTTCGGCTCGTGCACGCACACTGTTACACTGCACACATTCATCACGCTTACACAGTAGCTCCACACCACTAATGCTGCAGCAACATGAAAACAGATTGTCAGCTCTTCAACACAATGCTTCAAAATAGGTCAAGTATATTAATTTATATATATATTATATATTTTAGTATTACACACCAAACAGCATTAGCTACCTTACGATTTCATTGCCGTCATTTTTTGACGGGCAATTCGCTAGTAAAAATAATAATAATAATAGCATTACATATCATAATACTAAATTTCATATATAATAATAATAATAAAGGGTTAATACACAGCAAAAGTCCAATTTGTGATACTGTGGAATATGAACATTCCCCTGAGGGCCTGCTAACAATAGGACAGGTGATACTGAAGTGGGTTGCCAGTTCCTTCTCTAGTGGACTCTGATTTGTCTGACCTCACTGCTATGAAGTGCCCACCTAGAGTGGCCCTACATGGTATAGCTTATAGCTTCATTGCAGTACACAAACCTCCTCACCACCACCACTTAGCAATGCTGAAAGGGACCAGGGGAACATACACCACACTAATCTACTCTAGCCCATCAGGAGGGGCCGCAAAAACACATGGTGGCTTTGCAGAGGCACATGCATCACCAGCCAACTCATCTCCATTAGGGGTAATCTCCGCTACGCCCATCCTGGAAAGTCACACCATTGCCGGTGGCCATGTGCCAAGATGTATAGCCATTCCCATTATGTTTTGCTATTCATCAATTTACATTAGTGTGGATTGCTAAGTGGTGGAGGTGAAGGGGCTTGTGTACCTGAATAAAGCTGTGAGCTATACCATGTAGGGCCAGTGTAGGTGGGTAGGTCATAGCAATGACCTAGCTAAATGTGCTGCAGTCCATAGGGTCACAGAGAGTCGGACAAGACTAAAGGACTGAACAACAAATAATAAAATGTTCCCCTGGTACTTGATATATGTGATGTGGGGGTGTAATTTGGCCACTATTTGTTTTCCCAAATGTAAATGTGATGAGCGAGATGTATATGCAATTATATTTTAGGGTCCACATTTGAGCCTCTGTGAGTGAGAAAGGGTTAATGGGATGAGTTTAATGTTTTTGTGTTGCAGTTTAATCAGGTAGTGTGTCTTTAATTGCTTTGTGCATGTTGCAGCATGGCTTTTCATATTGGCATAGGCATGGCCATTCCAACATATGATAAAAAATATATATTTTTTTTAATGCATTTTTTTTTATTGGGGTATTATTGTGCAAATCCCGTATATACTCGAGTATAAGCCGACCCAAGTATAAGCCGAGGCACCGATTTTAGTTTTTTTTTGCCCTTAACCTGCAGATCGTTAGCGGGTTGCTTTACGGGGCCAATTTTATAGCCGTAAGTCTTGCAGGCTACGTTACGGGCTACAATTTTACACGTTAGGGTAATTTAATGTGGCTGATGGGATCTTTAATCTGTGAATCCCTGTTTTGACATCCTATTCTGCAGGCTTTTAACATAGGTATTAAGTATAAAAGGCTTTTATAGTCTCTGTGATTATATTTAATGGAGAGTAACTGCAGAGCACATTATCAAGTGAAACTCAGACACCACCTTGTATCTGTTTAATGGAGAGCACCATCCCACTGCATGCTATCAAGTCTATCTTAAACAGTTCTGGGTGTCTAAAACAAGGTAACCTCCACATTGCAAATTATCTTGATGGGCCTAGACAGCACTGGTTGAGTACCTTGGGTGCACCACCTCCCTAGCTACACCACTGCATACAGTGCAAGAGGCTGCATATGATTTTCCAAGTTTTACTAAAATGTAGCCAGTGATGCAAAAATAAACCAAAACAAATCAAAGAAAATAATAGGCATAGCTTCCACTAAAGCACCACCTTAATAAACAGCCTCCTTATCAACCAGCTCTCACCCAGCTAAACCTGGGTGAAGCAAAACAAAGTGTAATAGTTTGTTAAAAATCACTGGCCTGTATATTCTGATTGTCACAATATATTCCCCGGATTTGAACCCCATTGGGCACCTGTGGGACTGCCTTGATCGCCGTATGGATCCTCCACCACACACTCTTCAGCAGATTGGATGCACCCTTGCTGGCCTTCCAACATCTTATTGACATCCGGCAGTCATCCGGGATATTAGCTGGTGGTCATAGTAATGTGACTCTACTATATATATATATATATATATATATATATATATACCGCAGATGGGAACCTAAGGTCCACTGTATATATATATATATATATATATATATATATATATATATATATACAGTATCTCACAAAAGTGAGTACACCCCTCACGTGTTTATAAATATTTTATTATATCTTTCCATGTGACAACACTGAAGGAATGACACTCTGCTACAATGTAAAGTAGTAAGTGTACAGCCTGTAAATTTGCTGTCCCCTCAAAATAACTCAACACACAGCCATTATTGCCTAAACCGTTGGCAACAAAAGTGAGTACACCCCTGAGTGGAAATGTCCAAATTGGGCCCAAGGTGTCAATATTTTGTGTGGCCACCATTTTTTTCCAGCACTGCTTTAACCGTCATGGGCATGGAGTGCACTAGAGTTTTACAGGTGGCCACTGGAGTCCTTTTCCACTTCTCCATGATGACATCACGGAACTGATGGTTGTTAGAGACCTTGTACTCCCCCACCTTCCGTTTGAGGATGCCCCACAGATGCTCAATAGGGTTTACGTCTGGAGACATGCTTTGCCAGTCCACTACCTTTACCTTCAGCTTCTTTAGCATGGCAGTGGTCGACCTGGAGGTGTGTTTGGGGTCGTTATCATGTTGGAATACTGCCCTGCGGCCTAGTCTCAGAAGGGAGTAGGATCATGCTCTGCTTCAGTATGTCACAGTACATGTTGGCATTCAGGGTTCCCTCAAAGAACTGTAGCTCCCCAGTGCGGGCAGTACTCATTCAGGCCCAGACCAAGACACTGAAACCACCAAAAGTATACATCTATACTGTGGAAAGGTAGTTGAAATAATCCCTAAATTACATAAACGGATAAGGCACACAAAACACAAAAACACTGATATGAGATGAAACCCTCAGTTTGAAAGTAAACAGCGATGCAGAGAGAATGGAGGCAGCATCTGACATCAGACAGTAAATGCATATAGGGGGAATCAACTCAACATATTATAGAAAACATATATACACATATAGACATATGAGTATACTGTATATGTTTGGTCTGGGGTCCTCTTCCTCTCTTCAAGATGTCAAATAGGCTCAGAATGTCCTCCTTTTAGGCTGAAGATGCCAGGTAGGCTCAAAATTGCCTTATTTTAGACTCAAGACCAGAAATAGGCTCAGAATGTCTTCCAAATATGGTCAAGGCGTCAAATAGGCATAGTACCTCCTCCTTTTAGGCTCAGAAGGTCAAATAGCCTCAGAAGGTTAATGAGGCTCAGACATTTCTCCAAATAAGCTTACAAGGTCAAATAGGCTTTTATTTTCAAAATGCCTTAGAATAGGCTCCAAACGGGCTCTGAAGATCCAGTATAACAAGCAGCAAGCATCAACATACATAACTATGTCCTGAGCATAAAGATTTGTTTGGATTAAAGGAGGTGCCAAATTATGCAAAGTACATATTTTAGAAATATAATAATAAAAAACACACAATTCGTTATATATACAGTATCTCACAGAAGTGAGTACACCCCTCACATTTTTGTAAATATTTTATTATATCTTTTCATGTGGCAACAGTGAAGAAATGACACTTTGCTACAATGTAAAGTAGTAAGTGTACAGCCTGTATAACAGTGTAAAACAACACACAGCCACTAATGTCAACAAATTCAGCCCTATTAGCCATCCCCCCTTAGGTGTCATGTGACTCATTAGTGTTACAAGGCCTCAGGTGTGAATGGGGAGCAGGTGTGTTAAATTTGTTGTTATTGGTCTCTCCACACTCATACTGGTCACTGGAAGTTCAACATGGCACCTCATGGCAAAGAACTCTCTGAGGATGTGAAAAAAAGAATTGTTGCTCTACATAGAGATGGCCTAGGCTATAAGAAGATTACCAAGACCCTGAAACTGAGCTGCAGCATGGTGGGCAAGACCATACAAAGTTTTCACAGGACAAGTTCCCCTCAGAACAGGCCTCGCCATGGCCGACCAAAGAAGTTGAGTGCATATGCTCAGCGTCATATCCTGAGGTGTCTTTCGGAAATAGACGTATGGGTGTTGCCAGCATTGCTGCAGAGGTTGAAGGGGTGGGGGATCAGCCTGTTTGTGCTCAGACCATACGCTGCACACTGCATCAAATTGATTATAAAGATGATGCATAAGAAAGTGCGCAAAAAGTTTGCTGAAGACAAGCAGACTAAGGACATGGATTACTGGAACTATGTCCTGTGGTCCGATGAGACCAAGATAAACTTATTTGGTTCAGATGGTGTCAAGAGTGTGTGGCGGCAACCAGGTGAGGAGTACAAAGACAAGTGTGTCTTGCCTACAGTGAAGCATGATGGTGGGAGTGTCATGGTGTGGGCCTGCATGAGTGCTGCCGGCACAGGGGAGCTACAGTTCATTGAAGGAACTATGAATGCCAACATGTACTGTGACATACTGAAGCAGAGCATGATCCCCTCCCTTCAGGGACTGGGCCGCAGGGCAGTATTCCAACCTGATAACCCCCAAACACACCTCTAAGACGACCACTGCCTTGCTAAAGAAGCTGAAGGTAAAGCTGGCAAAGCATGTCTCCAGACCTAAACCTTATTGAGCATCTGTGGGGCATCCTCTAACGGAAGGTGGGGGAGTGCAAGGTCTCTAACATCCACTAGCTTGGTAATGTAATTATGAAGGAGAGGAAGAGGACTCCAGTGGCAACCTGTGAAGCTTTGATGAACTCCATGCCCATGAGGGTTAAGGCAGTGCTGGAAAATAATGATGGCCACACAAAATATTGAAACTTTGGGCCCGATTTGGACATTTCAAATTAGGGGTGTACTCATTTTTGTTGCCAATGGTTTAGACATTAATGGCTGTGTGTTGAGTTATTTTAAGGGGACAGCAAATTCACACTGTTATACAGGCTGTACACTTACTACTTTACATTGTAGCAGAGTGTCATTTCTTCAGTGTTGTCACATGAAACGATATAATAAAATATTTACAAAAATGTGAGGGGTGTACTCAGTTTTGTGAGATACTGTATACAGTATATATATATATATATATATATATATACTGTATATATATATATATATATATATATATATATATATATATATATATACATATATATATATATATACATATATATGAAAATGTGCCAAAGCATAAACAATTAAAATACACAAATTATTTAAATATTGTACTATAAAGCCCACCACTTAAAACCAAATATTTTTATGTTTTTAGTATTATTTTGAATAAAATAAAAATAAAATAGAAATCTTTTTTTCAAATTCTAAATATTCATATATATATATATATATATATATATATACACACACACATATACGTATACATATATATCCCACATCAATTTACATGATAGTATAATCTTAAAATTCATATGAAAATATTTCACATAACAGTTACATTTTGCTTTCAAAAATTGCACTTTTGGCTTAAATTCTAAATTCTAGAGATTTGTAATTTCCTGGAGGAATTGATCTGCTGATTTATGGACTCTATAATTACAGAATCAGTGTACTTTATTGCTTTCTTTTACTACACATACTAGTATCCAGGCATCAAACAGTGTTTTATTGTGAACAAAACATAGGAGACCATCAGCCCCATTAAATTCCCTGAACGTGTAAAATCGTACCCCGTAACGTAGCCCGCAAGACTTGCCGCTATTAAATTGGCCCCGTAAAGCAAGACGCTCACAAACTGCTGTTCTTTCAAGCCTGTAACTGCTACGTTCAAATCACACTATGAAGTTGCAAAGAATTTCCAAAGGCGCCATGGCGTTCAAGACCATAACCCACAAATGGAGGCAAAAACAATACAGGCTCCAAATAGGATCTGCAAAGGGTTTACAGACAACTTTAAAACACTGTAAAAGACAATATAAACACACCAGTGCACTTTAAAATATGGGGAAAGCATGGAAAGGCATTACAATTACTTGCACAATAATCCCCAAATAAAAATAGGCATTTTAAAAATATTTTGTTTTATCATATGTTGGAATGGTCATGCACATGCCAATATGAAAAGCCATGCTGCAACATGCACAAAGCAATTAAAGACACACTACCTGATTAAATAGCAACACAAAACATGAAACTCATGCCATATTAACCCTTTCTCACTCACAGAGGTTCTATTGTGGACCCTAAAATATAAATACAATTACATATACATCTCACTCATCACATCTACATTTGGGAAAACAAATAGTGGCCATATTTCACCACCAGATTGCATCTGATGTGACCCTATGGACTGCAGCACATTTAGCTAGGTCTCTGCCTGTGCTGTTCCACAAGGTTTGCATGCCAAAGAAACTGGAGTGGGTTGCCAGCTTGTTCTCTAGTGGACTGGGATTTGTCTGACCTCTCTGCTATCACCTGCCCACCTACACTGGCCCTACATAGTATAGCACAGAGCTTCATTCAGGTACACAAGCCCCTTCACCGCCACCACTTAGCATTCCACACTAATGTAAATTGATGAATAGCTAAACATAATGGGAGGTTACAAAATGGGAATGGCTATACATCTTGGCACATGTCCACCGGCAATGGTGTGACTTTCCAGGATGGGCATAGCGGAGATTACCCCTGATGGAGATGAGTTGGCTGTTGATGCACGTGCCTCTGCAAAGCCACCATGTGTTTTTGCGGCCCCTCCTGATGGGCTAGAGTAGATTAGTGTGGTGTATGTTCCCCTGGTCCCCTTCAGCATTGCTAAGTCATAGTGATGAAGGCGCTTGTGTACTGTAATGAACCTCTGAGTTATACCATGTAGGGCCACTCTAGGGGGTCATGTCATAGCAGAGAGGTCAGACAAATCACAGTCCACTAGAGAAGGAACTGGCAACCCACTACAGTATTACCTGTCATATTGTAAGCAGGCCCTCAGGGGAATGTTCATATTCCACGGTATCACTAATTGAACTTGTGCTGTGTATTAACCCTTTATTATTATTATTATTATTATACTAATTATTATTATTATTATAAATGATATTTAGTATTATATGATGTCTAATGCTATTATGACTATTATTCTTTTTATATGTATTGATCTATTGCATGGTAACTATGGCTCATTTGTTTACATATATAGGAAAGTGACACTAATGTGATGCATGTGGATGTCTCATAACTTTAACCATTGAAAACACACTGACACAGCTAGAACGGTATAACAAAGCTTTATTTTATACACAGACCACAATCAGAAATGGTCAAGACTGTGCATTAATATCATGGGTGTTGTGTGGGCGGTTCCAGAGAGAGCAAGAGGCTATTATTGGGAAAAAGGGGATACCTACAGGGGGTAATGTCATAGTCTAGAATAAGCATGATGCATAGCACCTACCAGGGTCACATGTGGTCACTACACCACTGCAACCGGAATCTGATGAAAAAATGATCATCAGAAATCACTCCATTTAATTGAAGAAACCAATAATGTGCATTGCACTTACAACTTGTCTATATCTGCTCAATGAAACAGATGATTCAACCTCTGGCCTGTGTAATCCAATCCAGTTTTACACATACAGTGTGGTTATAAAAACAAAAATCAGAAAAAAAGCGGTCAACTAAAAAAGGCAGAGTAGGATAAAAAAGTGAACCTGCATGTACAGTACAGTGCTAAATTCTGTAACTGTAACAATATACCAACTCAGCTGATTCCCATCTGCAAACATTACTATTAGCTAGGTCTCTGGATAATCAGATATATGGCCAAATAGGCATTAATACAGAGTGGACTCAAAGGTCGGTAGCCAGATTCAATGTTACTTACATCAGAATAAATGAACAAGATATTGGGGAAAAGTTATTTAAATTTTTTCCAATTTTTTTTTTTTATTATACCACATGGTTGACAGAGGCGCAAAAATGAAAAAAACGCGATTAAAAACACTTAAAAGGAGAATATCGCCCTCTGTGTAAGTAAATCATTATTTGGAATAGTGGTTTATTTTGTGATATATGAAGTTCAGTTTTCCATATCACCTATCTTTCTTGAACCACTTTCCTTTATCATTTCATTTTAATTATATGTCATTTTCAGTGATACTGTATATAGTCTCCTGGTGGTCTATTTAAGTTTTACTCCACACTTGGGCTTAGTTCACTGTAAAGTACTTTACTATGGTTGAATGAGGCTTATGACATTAGGCTAAGACAGGCCTTCCCCTTTGAAAAAGACGCAGGAGCGTAGAAACGTACGGCAGGGCGTTAGACGCGAGGTGTGACGTCACACGCCGACGTTGCAAAGAGGCTGAGATAGAATAGACAGAGAAACCAGCGTTTGGGGTAGACAGACTGGGTCCCTAGACATTGATAATAATCTACAATCAGACTAACATTAAGAAGCCTACTGATAATATCTGAAGACACTTCACTCTAAAGCACAAAGTTTATAGTTCCAGAAAAGATATCACAAGATAGAGAGAGAGGAATTTGTTTCTCCCCTATTATTTCTTATAAGACATTGGCTCAAATACTATATAATCACAATCTTATTTGGGACAACATACTTGTTCATTATCAGGAACCCTTGTAAGTTCAGCTCCCCAATGGACCCTGTTTTAGCCTAATGTCATAAGCCTCATTCAACCATAGTGAAGTACTTTAGAGTGAACTAAGCCCAAGTGTGGAGGAAAACTTAAATAGACCACCAAAGAGACTAAAATAAAAATGTTTTTGTAAATATGTAAATAACTTTTCGCCAATATCTTGTTGATTTAATATGAAGTAAGTGTTAAGCACTTCTTTTGGGAACTATTAACTCCTTGTAGTTTTTGTTAATTTACTTACATCAGACCCTATGATCTGTTCTCAGACTGATATTGAGGTCAGAATCACATACTTCACTAGTGTATATATTAATGATGGCTGTCATTAACATGCCATTGTGAGACTGTGCAAGTCATCCGTCATAGCGGTTTTAGTCTACATTTAAGCTAACAACAAACATGAGACATCTGGCTATATGATAGCTTTACTATTGTGGGAGCTACATGTTAAGGGGAATGTCTATCTGAGTGGCACTGGGGAAACCTTACACCTCAAACATTTCCTCCACAATGCTTGCAGATGCAGAAGATGAAGATGCAGACCTGAATTGTACCTAAAACAAAAAAAGAGAAAAAAAACTAAACTAATGCCTTAAAATCATAGGGACTGCAGCATCTCTTCTCAATAGCATTCCTCAATGACCATCAATTTGTGACATGTTAAACAGAACCCTACGTGTCCACAGAGAAGTTGATCATGGACCATGTTATGGGAAGTAGCCATCTACATACAAAATATCACCATCACGTTGGGCAAGATGCAAGACTCTGTAGCCAGGCTAGATTAGGTTAACATTGAGACCAATAGATTGTCACTGAGGAGTGCTGTTGAGAAGGCACAAACATGTCTGCAGCCCCTATGTCCTCCTCCACCTAGCCACAGGGCCCACATCATCCGCGGCCAGCCGCCGTCTCCCTGCTGGTAATGGTGGGGGGGTAAGGCAACAACCCAGGAGGCAGCCAAACTACAAGTGGCGGTGGTGAAGGCATATTGGGAGGGTGTACTGGTGATGCTTCCGGTGTAGAGGAGGTGGGGCTGGGGACCAGTCCTATCCTGAGCAGC
Organism: Discoglossus pictus; assembly: GCA_027410445.1. Lineage (NCBI taxonomy): Eukaryota > Metazoa > Chordata > Amphibia > Anura > Alytidae > Discoglossus > Discoglossus pictus. The sequence continues at coordinate 80,934,861 of CM050164.1, read as the reverse complement.
CCGGCCAAGTGCGACTCAGTCATTGGGTGGTGCCTCCTCTCCTCCCTATTGAGCCTTGCATGCTGCGCATGAGCTCATGATGATTGGCGGAGATGCCTGCCAGGATCCCCTCAAGACATTCCAGTTGCTGGCGCTTGATGTCCTGCGCAGCCTGGTTTGGTGGTGGTGGTGGGGATGGAGGTCCGTAGAGCGTTGCTGGGTGAGGAGGTGGCGGTGATGGAGTGGGGAGGGTCTGGGGCCCAGCTGGAGCTGGGGTGAAACTTGCGGCGGTGTGGGTGGGCCCGGTGGTGGTGGCAGCAGGCCAGCACACTGCTGTGGGGGGAAGGAGTTGGTGTCTGGCTGCTGTCCAGGGCATAGGTCCAGTTGGAAGGTCCTGGCGAGATTCATAGTCTTTGGGGCATAGTGATATCAAATGCCGGCGGGGTTGTCAGAGGTCCGAATAGTAACTCCACCACCCAAATGACATCCTCCTCCTCTGAGCCAGGGCCCTCAGATCCTCTTCCTTCCTCTTCCCCCTGTGCCGGTTCCTCTGGCTCGCCACTGTACCCAGAACTCCTCCTGGATGATGAAAGATAGAAAGATAAATAATGCATTGTTATGTGTTCATTCCTAACTATATGACATCTAGGCTTGAACCTGAATGATTCTCCTTCCTTTATTTATGGTATTGATCATTCTTGGCTCTTATCGCTATCTTCGTTCTGTAACTGCATAGGCTGCAGTGGGCACACCAAGAAATGGACTCTCTGTTGAATGATTACTGTTGTTGTGTCCAGGAATGACAGTGATTTGTCAGCTTCATGAATTTAATGACGCATCCATCTATCCCTTGTTAATTCCATGGAGCTGACATGTCAGTCTCCTTGTTGGTCATCATGTGTAGTGTGTGTGATGCACATGTGGTGGCATGTTAGTGTATGTGATATTCACCTGACATGGAGGCTGGGTCCTGCTGGGTCACCGGGCCTGAAGCTCCAGTGGTGGGCAACGGTCAAAGAAGGTCCCTGGCGACCCTCTCCCACTCATTATAGGTCACGCTACTGTCCTTGTCCTCCTTAGCCATCATCCTCCTCACCTTGGCCCTGATGTCGTTGAATCTGTGCTTCACATACCTCACATCCCTTGGCGCTGTGCCTACCACTGTAACCTCTGCCGCTACCTCGTTCCAAGCCTGAGCCCTAGGCCCTGGATTAACTTCCTTCTCCCCTGCAAGAATCATGGGGCGGCCACGGATAGCACTGAGGAGGACCACATTCTCCCGGTGCGTATAATTGTGGGCCCTGTGCTTGCCCTTAGCCTCTTGCCCTACCACTCCCCTGGGGGTGTAACCTAACTATATATGCCTCTATGTGTTTTCTTTAAATTATGTGTATTGTAAATATGTCGAAACTGTAAATATGTGTAAGTACATATTGAGTGTAAATTCATATGAAATAGAATATAATTGGATAAAATCGCAAACTACCTCTCTCCAAACTCTCCTACTCTCTCTAGAACTTGAACCAACCACCAACTCCGGGACCTGTGTGCTACTGCGAAAGAAAATGCAACACAGTCAACGCATGGGCATGTGGAACGCAAATTTGTTATCTCCCACTGTCAATCATATTCGGCTAGACCGCTATCTATTGGTTGGAAGGCCTGTGTCGCACTACGTTATTCCGCAAGTGCATAGTGGCTTGTCCGGGCCCCTTAACAGCTTGTGTGCACGGAAAAAGGGTTTACGGGCTTGCTTCTCAAGCACATAACACACGCCATGGTCTAATGTAATAGCTCTGTAATGCAGCCGAATTTCAAGGCCGCAGCCGTTGCGGGTGTCCCGTAGCGGTTACGTGCTTCAAATTTAATGTGGCTGCATATATACTACAGGGGAAGTGTTGGGAAATTCTCACTACCCCTATGGCATACCTTCTACGAATTAACATCTCTATGAGTGCTCCAACATTTCACCCTTTCCAACATGTGGTCCATGGTTTCCGTCTGTGTTTTCCTTTAATCTGCAAATTAATATAATCTTGTAATTTACAAGGTATTTGGAATTCAGCTATACTGCAGAGCACTGAAAACTAAGTGAACATGTTTTTTTTATATAATTAATATTTCACTATTTTATAGTAAAAGCTGCATGCAACGTCCTAACATTGGCAGGTCCTGTAAGGCGCAAAAATAACAAACACCCTGCAAACTTTCCTTGCTGCAACCAAATAATGTAAACTTATTCATATGGGTTCTTTAAACATTCTAATCTCGGAAGGAATAAATACAATTGCGTTGATGACAGTATATAAGCATTTAGAAGGCGCTAGTATTTTATGGTCCTTTAAGGAATTAAAAGAATGTCCTATGAAGTTCATTATAATCTGCAGTGCAGGTGAGGCAGCTAGAAACTCCATGGCTATTGAACACTAATAGTTTCATATGTGTTTACATAGTCTTAAACCTAAATCAGTTTTAATGATCTCAGTGGCCTATTAATCAAATCCAAACATATAATTACATAATGTTATTAGTTGTATTTACAAAGTGTATACTATTAATTCATAATATTGGGCATGAGTATACTCAAGATACCATTTTACTAGATATGATTGTATATGTGTTTCTGTTACATATGTGTAATTATAATGCTTTTTTCATATGAAATTAAAGACATATCTAAATTTCCCTGTTTTTACCTTTTTTTCATCTAACATATGCTGCTTATATCAGAAACACACATTACATGGAGTCACTCTATACACATACCGGTTTATTTTATTTAAATATAAAACTCCTTTAAATATAAAAGCTCCCAATAGAACCACTGCATTTGGGTACAGATTTGAACCCTTTACTAACCTCCAAGCCAGCAGCAGCTCAATGCAAAGATCTACATAGCAGTGTCTGACTCCTCCTTATTTCCTGTTCCTGGATTAATTCAGGATTACACATCCCATGATTCTTTGGTGCACAAACAGGCTTTGCAAATTGTTACAATTTATTATAAATTAATTATGAATGTTATGCTTAGTTGTGAAGGGGGTGCTGGTAATGTTTTTCCCAGTACTTCAGTTGGCGCTTGGAGTTGGGCACGAAAATTGGAAAAAACAATATGGGAGATCAATGGAGGAGAGTAGTCATTTTCCTCTCATTCGATCCATTGTTGGTCTGGATAAATAGTGAATAATATATTGTTCCCCAACAACTGGATGTGCTTGACTTGGAACATAGTCCTTCTGTTTCAGGTAGTGCTACTCTCCCTTAGTGGACGCTGTTCACACAAGTGTCGTACTGTAGACAAAACATAAAAGGAAGGGAAGAGAATGCTCCCAAGCCCCTAGTACAGATCACTTTCTTTACTCTGAAGTTAAGCAGTGTGGTGGTATAAACAGACTTTCACCTTAAAAGACCTCACAGTCATGAGGCATATGATGCACATACAGCCCACACCATCTGCTCAATCTAAGAATCTTCAATCACTTCAAATGGTTTCGGGATATTATCCCCTTTGCCTCAGTCAGTTATCAGGGCACAGATGTTTATAATCACTGGGTATATATACATATATATATACATCTATATATATACATATATATATGGGCTTTACAAGGAATTCACCCCACGCAAAATATGCCAAATTAGGGATCGGATAACTATACATAAGGCTCCTTTAGATGAGAGAACATTTAAGATTTAAATTAATTTATAATGACTTGGAACCAACACCTATCATAACCATTGAACTCTAGCAGTCCTTTTATTTCCCCATTTAGCATGCAGTACTTGTTCTACAATGCATATTGCACTTTATTTGTATTAATATCTTACTGCGGAGCACCTTGCACTTTACCTTTATCAATCTGTCTCACAAAGTGCAATATATTCACATTGCTACTACTTATTTATTTATAGCACTTGAGCACTTTTTTCACTAGCATCAGCCAAAATTGCGTTTCGGCCAATTGAAAATGGCTCTATTTAAGCACATAGCATATTTTTTTTACAGAAGTTTTTAGTTAGTGAACTTCTTTCCAAAAGCAAGGTCTTCACAAACTAAAAACTTCTGTAAAAAAAGCCCTATTTAATTGGCCGAATCGCAATTTAATAAGGCTGCAAGTACTTTAAAATAGAGGTATTTAGCCATCTTTTTTGGCAGGTTCATAAGTCTTTTCACTATTGCATTTTTTCTCTCCCAGTCATCAGAGAATCATGATTTTAACCTTCAATTTTAATTTAATCAATAAATGCTAACTTTTAATACATATTCACCTCTATATTGTGAATAGGCCTAGGGTGTGTGCTATTCCACAAGGGATACCTTGTTTCTCCTTTTACTTTTGTATATGACTTTATCCCCAACTGCACCCCTCATACACACAGTTCTTTGTTACACCTGAGCTACCTTTTATTTTTCATCTATATATATATATATATATATATATATATATATATATATATATATATACATTCAGAAGACATAAATAAAAATAAGTGTACAAAGTACAGCAAAGTAGCAGTATGGATAGATTTAGTTCAAAACACACACATGTCCACCCTAATACAGATTCTTGTAAATTTAAAGAAAGCCTCAAGTGTCTGTCAGTTATTATGCAATATATATATATATATATATATATATATATATATATATATATATATATATAGGGGAGGGGGCACTCTCATCTTACAGATATATGATCTTACTACCATTTGGGGTACATATCTTAGTAGTCAATACTAGTGTAGCACATAGTTAATCTGTAATTGAATTAAGAAGAACAATAATGGGATGGTAATTAATATATGTATATATATATATATATATATATATATATATATATATATATATATATATATTTTATTAAATATTTATTAAGTATTACTAAATTACTAGATTACTGGACATTTACGGCTGCTTCACTCTTCAATTATATATATAATATATATATATATATATATACCCAAAGTAAATATAAGAGCAAAGTTAATAAGGGGGATATTGGGCCATTGAGGTTAAGGCTACATATAACACAAAGAACATTTGTTGATCATCTTATACCTAAACACCTTCATTAGAGATATCCGGCACGAACATAGGAGGTGAGAAACATGGGTGTACAAGGAGGGGAATCCCCAGACTGGCAGTGATACCAGATAAGACTAAAGTGTTTCCAACTTAACAACTAACTAAGCTGCAAGATTGATTATCTCCATTTAGTCAATAACGCTCTTGCATCCCCAACTGGTGAATCCATTTGGTTTCTGCTCATCTTAATTTCAGAACTATGCTTCCCCCTCTCTTCATAGGTCTAATTTGTTCCACTGCTTGGATGGTAATGCCTTTGTTTCTCTTAATATGTTTCAGAGTGAGGTGGGCCCACAATCCGTTCTTTAGTAGACCTTTGGAGGTATTGTACATATGTTCTCAGACTAAGGTTTTCAAAGATCTTTTTGTCCATCCCACGTATTGTTTGCCACACAAACAGGTGATAAAATATAAAATATATGCAGTTCGTGATATCCCTGCTATTAAAGATCTTATTCCTCTTAGTGGAGACTACCTTTATCTTATCGCTCTTTTTAAGATGTTGGCATGTGCTGCAGCGTTTGGTTCTACATTTGTAGGTACCTTTAGATGGCTAAGGCCAAACAGAGTGGTGGTTTTCTTCTTCCTTTCACCCTTCAGTTCCCTAGGAGCGATGACATTTCTAAGGTTGTGGTTCTTTCTAATAGTAATAGTCTTTCGGGTAGGACGTCCCAAAGTATATCATCCTCTCTCAGTATTGGCCATACTATGGTGCGCTTTATGAATGTTATGCTAATTGTAGCTTGGATTTCCAGGGTGTTAACTCTGGAAAGCAATTGCTTGCAAACTCAAGAGATTTAGCAAACATCAGGGCAAGTTTATTATTGGTTTATCTTGGTATTTTTTCATGCAAAAAAATGTTTACATACACTAGTGATTCTCCTCTATCAGATGCATTCATAATCCAGGAAACTTAAATATGCCATTAATACAGTTTTTGGGGGGATTATAGCCTGCCAACATCATTTCTTGTCAAACCTCTGAGTGTTTTACTGTACTTCTCTATTCTTTTTTCCTTCATTTTTCATATATCTTAGATTTAATAATCCTAACTGAATTAGGATATCACTTCCCTCTCTACATCCACCCACCTCCAATTGTTGCAGTTACATAGCAATCAAATAACCTGACTTTCCCATTTGCAGGTTATATTATCTGTCCATTAGTGGCAAATAATATATTACACACTACAGCCGTTTACCTCACAATGACTTTCTAAGTGATCTCTTCTCTCTCCCACTAAATGAAAAACCTTTCTAACTCTCACCTCCTTTCTTACCCTGTTATTCCTCATCTGTTCTTCCACAGGTCTCGCTCTCTTCCATTCCCTTAAAGTAGCAAGTTTCCAATCTTGTAGGGTGCTTTGGAAAAAAGCACCTTCTACAAAGATTCTAAGCTCAAACAGGGCCTCCATTTTCTGCAGTTTGTTATTACTGTATTCTTCCTTGTACTTTTCCCCTGTACAGCGATACAGAATATGTTGGAGCAATACAAATAAAAGATAATAATAATAATTTAATACCAACATACCCCATTTTTTTATATTGATATGAAATGGACACACAAATGTTTTCTATTCTGGGGATGCTGAGCAAAGTGGATATGGAGGATACTATTATTATAAAATCTCATCTTAACATAAACGTTTTGAAGTAAAAATAAAGACTTAGCTGCTTTGTTTAAGCTAAACTAACACTGTTTATTAATATGATTACTTAAGAATGTTTTTTGATTGTTTGTTTTTGCAGCATGTACAGAAAATAGCAGAGGTACTGCAGACGGGTGTGTCTAAATTAACAACTGACTGGGATAAAAGAAAAGGAAATAAATGAGGACAGCAGAAAGGTGTGGAACTGGGAGGTGGACTAGGAGGGTTACAAAGAACTTTCAGAAGGGAGGGGTGCTGAATACAGTCCAAGGTTCATCTGTGTGCACTAGCATACAGATTAGTACAAAATTATACAGTATGTGAAAGATGGATTAAAATTAATCTCTGAATGAGTATGTAAGAAAGCATATGAAAGAGATTCATGTAAATTCTATTGATAAATACAATATAAAGCTTTGCATGACCATGTAATTAGTTTAAAAATAGATCTATATAAGCAAACTGTTAAAATGTTATTTCACTGTGGGGCCAATGCATTGAAAAATGTGTGAAGAATCAAGAAAATTTTTCAGATGTACTGTAAAGGGTAATTAGTGATAGGACGGCCTGAGCTGGAAAAACCTAAAAACAATTTAGTTTATCTATTTTTATAAACCAAAACTAAAGTTTGTACACATTCTATATATTCATCCATTTCACAGCTATTTCATATGTATTAGGAAAACAGAGGTACAGTAAAAGTAGAAAAGTAGTACTTTAGTTATAACAGCTGAATTGTATCTACATTTTGGACTGACAATTCTACATTAATACACTTCAACACAATAGGAGAGTTCCACTAAGCATTGCAATAGCAATTGCAATAGGAAAAGTTTTTTACTAGTCTAGTAGAGGTAAGAATAATTTGACATAGGAAAGGCTATATAATGGTTCACCCGATCTGGTGAGCAAATTAAATAGTAAAGGTTTTATAGTAGTTCAGTAGAGGGGGAAAGGATATGGTATAGAAAAGGCTGTATAGTGGTTCGCTATATGGGGTGAGAAGTTATTTAGGAAAGGCTAATAATGGTTCGCCTGATCTGGCAAGCAAATGAAATAGTTAAAACGTTATGGTGGTTTAGTAGAGGGAGAAATAATATGATATAGGAAAGTCTGTATAGTGATAAAACCAGATGGGAGAGAAGTAGACATAGGAAAGGCTATATAATGGTTTGCCAGATCGGACAAGTGAATGAAATAGGAAAAGCTTTACACTGGTCTAGCCTTTCCTATATCATATACTTTCCTTCTCTACTGAACCATTATAAAGCTTTTACTATTTCATTCATTCGTCAGATCAGGCAAACCATTATATAGCCTCTCCTATATCAACCTTTTGCCCCATCTGGTGAACCACTATGAGGCCTTCCGTGTATCAAATTCTTTCCTCCTATACTGTATAGTGTTTTACAAGGTGGTGTGTGAGGTTGCTATAGGAAAGGGCAAATAATGGTTCACCAGATAGGGCAAGCAATCTAGTAGAGTTGGAAATAATTTCATATATGAAAAGAGAGAGGGATGTTAAGGTTGCGTGCAATTCCTGCATTTTTTTCTGTCTTAAGATGCTTCATCCTGCCAAGGAGTGCTGGAGAGGATCCGCACGGGGGGTAAAGTCCAATCTATAGCACTTTAAATGCACATATACACACACTACTGTACTTTTATTAACAGGGAAAGTGATGTTAGGTCTTAGAATTAATAGCAGAACATTCTCAAGCTCGCAAATCAGTCATAATAATACTTTATTTCATGTTTAATTTTTGTGTTACATCGATCCCGACAATAATGGAACTTGCATGTAATAGAATATCATATTTACGGCTTTATCAATATTGCATTATATCTGGAATGTGGGTCTGATCGTAACTCGTAATTGAAATCGAAACCCATAAGACTTCATCCATTTTTCAGTGATGTAATTCTGACGATCTCTGTTGCCATTGGCTCCATCTAAACCCGTAACTACGGGTTTGACTAATTGATTACATTCACGGCCGCACATCCAACGTTCGACAGATGGTTTATGGGTTTGCCTCTCTGTCCCGTAGCTCGAAACCTGCTCTAAGCTCCGTAATTTAGAGCCCGCACTGTTGCGGGTCTCACATTGCACATACGAGCTTGGAATTTAATGTGGCTCCAGGACTGACATCTTGAACATAAAGGGCCCTATTAAATTCTCCCTCGTAGTTCTCTCGGTGCTCGCAAAAGGCAGTTTTCCTGCTGTTTGCGAGAACCGAATCTCTCGCAGCCTGCTTTACGATATGACTGCGAGAAAATGGCCGAGAATAGGCTCCGAGAGAGCTACGTAGCCTTAAATCTATGCACGAGTCTCGCATATCGTAAGAATCCCTACGTGGACAAAAAGTCCACGCAAGGGATCCGAAAGCCTCTACGTGCTGCCTCGGAACAGCCCGAGACAGCAGCGTGAGGCTCCCCCCTGCACCCTATACACATCCCCATGCTGCAGGGGTCTCTATCAGGACCCCTGCAGCACCCCCACATTAACCCCTTGCAGCGGGGGTCCCCGATCTGCATAGATCAGGCCCCCCGCTGCATTTAAAACTTTTAAATTCCCCGCCGCGGCTCCTTAAAGGGACCGCGGCACACTATTAGCCAATCCCGGCCGCGGCACTTAAAATTAACCCCCCTCTATGCTGGGGGTCCCCATCGGGACCCCCGAAGTGTCCCCACATAAACCCATTGCAGGGGGGGTCCCCGATCTGCATAGATCAGGCCCCCCGCTGCATTTAAAACTTTTAAATTCCCCGCCGCGGCTCCTTAAAGGGACCGCGGCACACTATTAGCCAATCCCGGCCGCGGCACTTAAAATTAACCCCCCTCTATGCTGGGGGTCCCCATCGGGACCCCCGAAGTGTCCCCACATAAACCCATTGCAGGGGGGGTCCCCGATCTGCATAGATCAGGCCCCCCGCTGCATTTAAAACTTTTAAATTCCCCGCCGCGGCTCCTTAAAGGGACCGCGGCACACTATTAGCCAATCCCGGCCGCGGCACTTAAAATTAACCCCCCTCTATGCTGGGGGTCCCCATCGGGACCCCCGAAGTGTCCCCACATAAACCCATTGCAGGGGGGGTCCCCGATCTGCATAGATCAGGCCCCCCGCTGCATTTAAAACTTTTAAATTCCCCGCCGCGGCTCCTTAAAGGGACCGCGGCACACTATTAGCCAATCCCGGCCGCGGCACTTAAAATTAACCCCCCTCTATGCTGGGGGTCCCCATCGGGACCCCCGAAGTGTCCCCATATAAACCCCCTGCAGCGGGGGGCCCCGATCGGCACCGATCGTGACCCTGCTGCAATTCAATTTTAAATTTCCCGCCTCGCGGGTCCTCAAAGGACCGTAAAGGTCCTGAAAGGACTCGCACTAAAAATAATAACCCCAGGCAACTATAATTACCCCATTAACTCATGATGGTCAATCCAGACCACCATAAGGCCTAAATTAACCCATTAACTCATGGTGGTCAATCCAGACCACCATAAGGCCTAAATTAACCCATTAACTCATGGTGGTCAATCCAGACCACCATAAGGCCTAAATTAACCCATTAACTCATGGTGGTCAATCCAGACCACCATAAGACCTAAATTAACCCATTAACTCATGATGGTCAATACAGACCACCATAAGACCTAAATTAACCCATTAACTCATGATGGTCAATCCAGACCACCATAAGGCCTAAATTAACCCATTAACTCATGATGGTCAATACAGACCACCATAAGACCTAAATTAACCCATTAACTCATGATGGTCAATCCAGACCACCATAAGGCCTAAATTAACCCATTAACTCATGATGGTCAATACAGACCAGCATAAGGCTCTATTTAACCCCATCAGTCCCATAAGGGTATATTATTACCATTATGGGCCTGTTACAACCCAACATTAACCACATAAGTGCCATGATGGTCCTCAAGGACCATCATGACACTAACTACAAACACTACACTATAACCCCCAATAAACCATTTAATCTAAACTAACCCCCCTCTACACTAATCTATTAACACTTACACTACCTACCTACACTACCTACCCCCTAATAAACCTCCCCAACACTCTAATTACAAAAAACAAAAAACCTACAGTACAAAAAACAAAAAAACCTACAGTACAGAAAACAAAAAAAAATTACACACCTGAAAAGGAAAGACAGATAAACACAATACAATAATACATATAATACATTACATACATTACATACAATACATGACATTACATATAATATATTAAATATAATATATTAAATATAATATATTACATATAATACATTACATACATTACATACAATACATGACATTACATATAATATATTAAATATAATATATTAAATATAATATATTACATATATTACATTACATACATTACATACAATACATGACATTACATATAATATATTAAATATAATATATTAAATATAATATATTACATATAATACATTACATACATTACATACAATACATGACATTACATATAATATATTAAATATAATATATTAAATATAATATATTACATATAATACATTACATACATTACATACAATACATGACATTACATATAATATATTAAATATAATATATTAAATATAATATATTACATATAATATATTACATATAGTCCTAATCAAATACCCCCTATCTATCTAACATACAATCTATTTAATTTAAAATAAATCCTAACTATATCAAATACATCCCCCTATCTATCTAATATACAAAAAATCCTAACTACATACACAGACCCTTATTCTAAAATAAAATAAAATAATTACAGTCCTAACTACATACACAGACCCTAATTCTAAGCTAAAATCAATAAATTAAGACCACTTACCTTTAAGATGTTGCTTCAGATCACTAACCTATGGGTCAAACAAAAAAAAAAATTAGTACAAAACATTAACATCAAATAAATAAACATTATATACATTCTACATATTCAACTCACCTTTACAGCATGTCCAGTCACTGTTAAGCTCTTCCGGCGCGGCCCTGTTAAAAAAAAAAAACACAATACATGAATACATGAATACAATATATAAACAATAAATAAAATACACAAATAAACATCTAAATATACATTTAACTTACCTCCCCGCGATGTCCCCGGCCTTCTCTCCTTCAGCCCCGGCTGGGCCGCGGAACCATCCGCGCTCTAAAAAAAAAAAAGAAAAAAAACTAACGGAGGTCTGCACTGGCAGACCTCCCCGACGCTACTGAACCTCCCGGAGTCGTTTCCGGGAGGAAATTGGCATTGGCGGCTTGTGATTGGCTGAAAAAGCTGTCTATCAATTTCAGCCAATCAAAAGTCGTCAATGTGTGAGCCAATCAGGATGGGATACACCCCAATATCCCACCCTGATTGGCTAAAACACTTGTCTATCTTTATGGGAACCAATCACAACGCTCAGATGCCTTCAGCCAATCACTATGGGATACACCCCCACGGAGTGATTGGTAGAAGACATCTGCGCATCCTGATTGGCTCCTACATTGACGACTTTTGATTGGCTGACAGCTTTTTCAGCCAATCACAAGCCGACAATGCCAATTTCCTCCCGGAAACGACTCCGGGAGGTTCAGTAGCGTCGGGGAGGTCTGCCAGTGCAGACCTCCGTTATTTTTTTTTTTATTTTTTTTTAGAGCGCGGATGGTTCCGCGGCCCAGCCGGGGCTGAAGGAGAGAAGGCCGGGGACATCGCGGGGAGGTAAGTTAAATGTATATTTAGATGTTTATTTGTGTATTTTATTTATTGTTTATATATTGTATTCATGTATTCATGTATTGTGTTTTTTTTTTTTAACAGGGCCGCGCCGGAAGAGCTTAACAGTGACTGGACATGCTGTAAAGGTGAGTTGAATATGTAGAATGTATATAATGTTTATTTATTTGATGTTAATGTTTTGTACTAATTTTTTTTTTTGTTTGACCCATAGGTTAGTGATCTGAAGCAACATCTTAAAGGTAAGTGGTCTTAATTTATTGATTTTAGCTTAGAATTAGGGTCTGTGTATGTAGTTAGGACTGTAATTATTTTATTTTATTTTAGAATAAGGGTCTGTGTATGTAGTTAGGATTTTTTGTATATTAGATAGATAGGGGGATGTATTTGATATAGTTAGGATTTATTTTAAATTAAATAGATTGTATGTTAGATAGATAGGGGGTATTTGATTAGGACTATATGTAATATATTATATGTAATATATTATATTTAATATATTATATTTAATATATTATATGTAATGTCATGTATTGTATGTAATGTATGTAATGTATTATATGTAATATATTATATTTAATATATTATATTTAATATATTATATGTAATGTCATGTATTGTATGTAATGTATGTAATGTATTATATGTAATATATTATATTTAATATATTATATTTAATATATTATATGTAATGTCATGTATTGTATGTAATGTATGTAATGTATTATATGTAATATATTATATTTAATATATTATATTTAATATATTATATGTAATGTCATGTATTGTATGTAATGTATGTAATGTATTATATGTAATATATTATATTTAATATATTATATTTAATATATTATATGTAATGTCATGTATTGTATGTAATGTATGTAATGTATTATATGTAATATATTATATTTAATATATTATATTTAATATATTATATGTAATGTCATGTATTGTATGTAATGTATGTAATGTATTATATGTAATATATTATATTTAATATATTATATTTAATATATTATATGTAATGTCATGTATTGTATGTAATGTATGTAATGTATTATATGTAATATATTATATTTAATATATTATATTTAATATATTATATGTAATGTCATGTATTGTATGTAATGTATGTAATGTATTATATGTATTATTGTATTGTGTTTATCTGTCTTTCCTTTTCAGGTGTGTAATTTTTTTTTGTTTTCTGTACTGTAGGTTTTTTTGTTTTTTGTACTGTAGGTTTTTTGTTTTTTGTAATTAGAGTGTTGGGGAGGTTTATTAGGGGGTAGGTAGTGTAGGTAGGTAGTGTAAGTGTTAATAGATTAGTGTAGAGGGGGGTTAGTTTAGATTAAATGGTTTATTGGGGGTTATAGTGTAGTGTTTGTAGTTAGTGTCATGATGGTCCTTGAGGACCATCATGGCACTTATGTGGTTAATGTTGGGTTGTAACAGGCCCATAATGGTAATAATATACCCTTATGGGACTGATGGGGTTAAATAGAGCCTTATGCTGGTCTGTATTGACCATCATGAGTTAATGGGTTAATTTAGGCCTTATGCTGGTCTGTATTGACCATCATGAGTTAATGGGTTAATTTAGGCCTTATGGTGGTCTGGATTGACCATCATGAGTTAATGGGTTAATTTAGGTCTTATGGTGGTCTGTATTGACCATCATGAGTTAATGGGTTAATTTAGGCCTTATGCTGGTCTGGATTGACCATCATGAGTTAATGGGTTAATTTAGGCCTTATGGTGGTCTGGATTGACCATCATGAGTTAATGGGTTAATTTAGGTCTTATGGTGGTCTGTATTGACCATCATGAGTTAATGGGTTAATTTAGGCCTTATGCTGGTCTGTATTGACCATCATGAGTTAATGGGTTAATTTAGGCCTTATGGTGGTCTGGATTGACCATCATGAGTTAATGGGTTAATTTAGGTCTTATGGTGGTCTGTATTGACCATCATGAGTTAATGGGTTAATTTAGGCCTTATGCTGGTCTGTATTGACCATCATGAGTTAATGGGTTAATTTAGGCCTTATGGTGGTCTGGATTGACCATCATGAGTTAATGGGTTAATTTAGGTCTTATGGTGGTCTGTATTGACCATCATGAGTTAATGGGGTAATTATAGTTGCCTGGGGTTATTATTTTTAGTGCGAGTCCTTTCAGGACCTTTACGGTCCTTTGAGGACCCGCGAGGCGGGAAATTTAAAATTGAATTGCAGCAGGGTCACGATCGGTGCCGATCGGGGCCCCCCGCTGCAGGGGGTTTATATGGGGACACTTCGGGGGTCCCGATGGGGACCCCCAGCATAGAGGGGGGTTAATTTTAAGTGCCGCGGCCGGGATTGGCTAATAGTGTGCCGCGGTCCCTTTAAGGAGCCGCGGCGGGGAATTTAAAAGTTTTAAATGCAGCGGGGGCCTGATCAGTGCCGATCGGGGACCCCCGCTGCAAGGGGTTAATGTGTGGGGGCTGCGGGGGTTCCTATGGACCCCTGCAGCAAGGTGTTCATGTGAGGACACTTCGGGGGTCCCGACAGGGACCCCCGCATTGAGGGGGGGTTCATTTTAGGTGCCTGGGGGGGGTTTGGAGTACCCCCCACGGCAATGCTTATGTGGGGGACTGCCGCGGAGGTCCCTTTTAGGACCCCCGCAGCACTTGATGAGGAGTGGGAGCCTGCGATATCATCTCGCAGGCTGTCACTCCTCATGTACATTTACGCAGTGTAGATACGTACGGCCCTGCTGCGTAGCTCACAC
Source organism: Discoglossus pictus (assembly GCA_027410445.1). Lineage (NCBI taxonomy): Eukaryota > Metazoa > Chordata > Amphibia > Anura > Alytidae > Discoglossus > Discoglossus pictus. The sequence goes on along the minus strand of CM050164.1, from coordinate 80,919,622 downwards.
GTTGCTCGCAGCAGGGCTAATTTAATAGCATTGTAAGTTAGAGAAACTTTGCAGTACGTAGGGCTTAAGTAGAAGCCTCTTATTTACGAGGCTGGAATTTAATAGGGCCCAAAGTTTTAGTCTGCCAAGCTTTTATTCTACTATGCTAGTATCTGCCTGAGACCTGCTGCCCTGGTTTCCACTACTTTGGAACTACTTGAAGTACTTGAATCTTACCTTATATGCACTTTCACAAATTAACGTGATTTTTTGCATGGCTATTTATGCTGCATGTATAACAGAACCAGGTCACTTATAAAAAATAAAAAATAAAGTTCAAGTTTGTATGAAAATATCAGATGACAATTATTATGATATTACTTTAAAATCTCCCTGCCAAGGTCCTGATGTAGCACCAAATGCCAATATGTAAGAACCGGACAACCAGCATTACTGACCAGGTGATCTGACCTGTTACAAACCCCCAGCTGCTGCCACAATAGTGGACCACAGTAACCATAGTTACTACAGTAGCCAACCACTTGCAGTACAGAGATCTAGTTGGACTCCAAGCAGGAGCAAACTTGCAGGTATTGCGGCACAGGCTGATATGGGGATGTGCTAATTGAGTTGCTTTTTGTTTCAAGTGACAAAGGTCAGGTGATGTCAAGTACCTTGTATATGATACCCCTTTCATCCACTGTTGTTTGGTTAACCACCATTTTGCACTACTTAGACTTGTCAATCAGCCTAACCATCTCATACCAATCTATGTGAGACCCCGTTTAGTAACAAGATGTCCTGGAAGTCTGTGGCCAGCTGAAAAATGTGTCACCTAAGGTCTAAACTTGCTTTCAATAGCCACCTCCTCTGTGATACAATAAAGGCCTTTTGGCAGAGAGAAGAGCTCTGGGAGATCATTCACACTACCCTTCAATCATAACCACTCTTCCTGGGTGACAAATCCCCAGCATTTCTGGTCCTTATCCTCCCAATAGACCCCCTACCAAGCATGAATGGTTGACGAGAACCCCCAAACATCTTCACAGGAGATAACAGCCACCTCCACCTGTCATCCCAGATTTGACGACACCCCAGCTCCTGGGCATCCCCGTAGCCCACTTCCGCTAGTACATACTTGAACCTTCCTCCAATCGACGCTCACTACCCACCCCAATGATTGTATAAGGACAATTTCATCAGCTAATACCAATAGCACCGACCAGACTCCCAGTTGATTGGTCAAAAACCAGAGGGGATAAATTAAAAGTTATGAACATTGAACAAGTATGTTTAGTCATGAGAATATTTAAATGTCCTTTTGCAAAAATATGGCATAAAAATGAACCCGAAAATTAAAGATGATGCTCATATATACACGGTGTGTTTTCTTAAGTGAAACCGTTTACTTTACTAATGAAGTCCTGGAGTTATATAGCCATCCTATATGAGGGGATACTGAACCGGAAAAAAATCTACAGGTAGAGTAGGTTGTGACACTACAATTTAGGCAAGTACCTCTATAAACACTCAGACAGTTAACATGCAGACAGTTAATTCAGTCATTAGAGTGAACCACATATGTTTAAGTAGGAATATTAATAAAAGTTGTTCTTTTGAGGAGCATTTAATGAACATAAAAAGCTTATATATTTGTTTGTTGGACAGAGACCTTTGAAACAGTATATTAATATAGTAATACAGTAATTGATGCTGAAAAATATATTTAGTACATCCATGTCAAACTTTTTATATGTGCTCTGATATTTTTAATTAGTGAATTGTTAATTTATTCAGAGGGAGGCAAACCAAAAAAACAATTGTCTCATAAGGGGAAAAATCGTCCTTCCTTTTATTATTACTATTTACTATTAATAATATATAAAACATTCATTTGTGTATTAAGATTTAGTTTTATTAAATATGACACCTATGCTAAAAAAAACTAAATATAGTTTTCCATATTTCCATAAAAATATGCTTACAGGAATCATGTCTAAACAAATGTGTAGCAAAATACTGAAAATGTTTAGGGGCCACTTTAGGGGCTAACATAAAAATTGTGGCAGTATTACTGAGGCCTGGTATAGGCCATTATAATCAGCAATAAGTCTGACTGACAGAGAACCTAATCACTGGATACACTAATCACCGAATGAGGGCATCCTGATTGATAGACCTGCACAACCCCCTGATATTTTTTATATATTTAACACATTACAAAAAATAAAGAGATTGAGTGTTCGATCATTTACTGAGTGAGTATACTTTTCTAAGGAATAAATGTTTTTCTTGTACCATAAGTGCATCAGGCATTAACAATTTAAAAGTCAGGAAAACGGACAAGCATTTCATTTAAGGATTGCACTGAAGAGCAGCCAGTGAAGATAGCAGATTAATAAAATAGCTGTAGAACATATTTTTAATTCCTGTTTGTTTTCACTCAGCTGAGCATCGGATTCCAGTGCCATCAAGACAAAGCATTGGAAGATACCCCCTCTGGGTCTAAAAACTGGACTCACTTACAGTCTAACTGGATTCATCCTCTGGCTCTTTGATGAGTCTGTGGTCCGGTGAGAATGCTTATCCATGTTTTTTGGTCAATAGTTTTTGGTACAACGTTTTTATCCTCATGTACAAATTCACAAGAGTTAACATACTTAAACAGCCAGTTAGTGTCCTGTGCTCTCTCCCATCAGATGACCTTCTTCAACTGGCCAAACACCTCTCTCAACATGTGCTGTCAGTAGTCAGCTGCTTGGAGATTCCCTACCCAACGCATATAGATTATGTTATTCTGGGAGAGATCAGAATAATAGAGGACATCATTGCCTTCAAAATTCAATGATGGCAAGTTTCAGCATCAGCATTTAAATACTCATGGTAAGTATGACCTGGCATAACAGGCCTTATTGTATCAATATTGTATTAACTCCACGAGTACCTAGTAAACTGTTGAGACTAAATAAAAATCTAGAATGGAAGAAAAATGTAATATACCACCTAGTAAGTAAGAAAAAAGGACCAGGAAGAGAACAAAGAATCCTGCTTAGGTGCACTTTGTTGCTGTTTCCTGGATAATCTTTAAAACTTCGGTCCAAAGTTCTTCAGGGATTCTGTCTTCCATCGCTTAAATCTTTTGTTTACTTCCACTGCATATTCACAAGGGATATTATTTATTATGTATCTGCTTGGTCTGATGAGTTTCCCTCTCTTCTTCAGTTTTATTCTGAACTCATGGTCTTTCGGCTTTGGCCCAACCAGTTCATTAGTTTTGGTGCTACTCGTATTTGCCCTCTGCTCTTTCTCAGTAATATGTTAGGCACCTTCCTATCTGAGCAACTCGTCTTCCACTGTCATATTATTATGTCTCAGGTTGTGCTTGTCCATAGTTATCTTAGCAGAGTTACTGGAGTGGGTTGCAGGTTCCTTCTCCAGTGGACCGAGATTTGTCTGATCTCTCTGCTATGACCTGCCCGTCTTGGGTGACCCAACATGGTATATAGTTCATTGAAGTACACAAGCCCTTTCACCACGGCAAGTTAGCAATCCATAATTCATATTAGCTACCTTTAGAATAACATTGTTTCTGGACAGTGAATTGTGAGGAGTGAAGCAGTTACTATTGCTACAAACAAACTCGTGAAAATAAAATCTTACAACCATTATTACTAAATAAACGTTATAACATTACTAAATAAATCACTATAATTTTCAGTCCTTACAGGGATATGTAAGTGAGCTTGATTATGAGTGCATCTGATAGAGGTAAATTAGTAGTGTATGGAAATAAAAAATGCATGAAAAAATACCAAAATAAGCATTTAAACACTTACCTTGAAGTTAGCAAAATATCTTTTAATTTCTGACAGGTGAAACTTACGTGTTAACAACCCCAAACCCAGGCTAAATTGGTATACAATTTTTTTTAAAAATTGGCCAATCAGGATGAAGTAAAGATTGAAACATTTGTATCACAATCTGGCAGTTGCTATCTGATTGTTGTTTTTTTCTCTCTGCCTGTCTCCTTATGGGCAATTTCCGCTGTGATCCCAGCAACCATCATTTCCTTCAGAGGTCACACACTGTACCCTGCAGAGTACACTATATGTAAGCTTCCTAGGGGTGTGCACATCCAGATATCAATATCTAGCATATAAATATGTAAGTACATTCAACTTTTCAAAATAAAACATGTTTTTCTACTATCAGTAGCTGTTTATTATGAAAAATATGAAACCCAGGAACCTTACATATACCATTAAGTTTAATTGCTTTCTCTGTGTAACAACAATTACATGCAGCAGTGTTATGTCACTGCACTAGATAGGTTTGTATTACCTGAATAGACGTGATATAATTGTGTTATATCCTAGAGTATATTCTTACCACAAAATAAATGCCTTAAACTTATAACAAACAACTTTGAGCCTAGCAGTCCCAACTACTCACAGAAAAGATTATTGGAGATCCAGGGTACATAACTATCGCCTGAGGCCCAACATTACACCCCACACAAATATAAAAAGTGTCACAGTGCCTTGAACCAAGTCTCATGGTGATTGTAACCGCTCTTGAGGTTGGTAATCACATGGGCTAGTATCCCTTCATGGTCAGTTGTTCTCAATGCCCATGAGTCTAAGGGGCTGTGACAGTACAGTTTTGGGCCATAAATGGCCCTTGCTTATGGGGTTCAGGGGAGTCCCACCCTATCCCCAAAAAGAGGGTTGTGAAACATATATATAGAAAGAGAGATCCATATATATATGTCCATATTTATATACTTGATCCATATATATATACATATTAACTTTTATAATTAATATTGTTGTGGTAATTGCATTATAAAAACCTGCAACATTGCATAACAAGGCACGCCAGCTTTACGCTGATGCATTCGGCCGACGCATGGTCGCAGACACATGTGCGCACACAACAAAATAGCGCAGCCTGACATCAGCGCGGCCCTCACACCTCTCCCACTCTATATATTCTGTCTCGTTCTCTAGCCTCTTACTTTTCTCTTTCCACCTCTATCCTCTGTCCATTTTCATTCTCTCCTGCTCTATCCTTCCTCTGTTCCTCTTCCCTCTCTATCCCCCCTTCTCCGTGGAAATATATATATATAAATAATAATATATACACAGAGGTATGATTTATATAGAGAGGGAAGAGGAACGATAGAGCAGGAGAGAATGAAAATGGATAGAGGATAGAGGTAGAAACAGAAAAGTAAGAGGCTGGAGATTGAGACAGAATGGGAGGAATAAACAAGGGGAGAGAAGGAGAGATAGAGGATAGAATAGGTGGGTAAGATGGAGTGGGATTGCGATGAGGAGACCTGACCTGCTGTATAGAGTGGGAGAGATGTGAGGGCCGCGCTGATGTCGGCCGTACTATTTCCGGGCTCGCTTTGGTGTGTGCGCCCATGCGTCTGCGCGCATGCATCATCATCACCATAAAGTCATGCTACTGAATAAAAATATATGTATACTAGTGACTTGCCCGTCAAAAAATTATGGCAATAAAATTGTAAGGCAGGTAATGCTGTTTGCCACACAATGTAAATCTTTTAGTCCTCTGAGTACCTCATTGCGAGCCTCTCCCCTCATGTACTTTTGGTCGTCTGAACACCTTCGGTGCACATTGCAAGCCCTGCGCTGAGCACCTTTGGCGCTCATTGCAAAACCTCTCCCCTTATGTACTTTTGCTCCTCTGAGCACCCTCGGCGCTCATTGTGAGCTACGCGCTGAGCGCCTTTGGCAAAGCAATTCTCTCCTCTGCTCTGTTTTTTTTATATAAATATTTTTTTATAATAATTAATTAATGAATTAAATAATAAATTAATATACTTTATTTTATTAATATACTTTACTTTATTTATATACCAATATGCTGAAGAGTTAACAATCGCTGTTGTTTTTCCTGCAGCTTACAATGTACATTTCGACTGTTGGTGACCTGAGGAGAAAGTGTCAGCAATGTGGCAAGTGTGCAGTGTAAATAGGCGGCGTGCGCAAGGCTAAACCGTTTGTTTAGTTGTGTAATGCGGTATTTTAGAATGGTAATGTTATTAGTTTTAAGGTAGTGTTGTAAAATGGCGGTGAGTGTGTATGTGTTACGCGGGTCTCGAGCATTTTCCATCCTTCTTAAAAGTGTATTTTGTACCTCGTACATTCCTGAGTAAAAGTTGTATGTGCCTGGCAGTGTTTTGCGTGTTTAGGGTTCGTGTAGCTTCGTTTTCGTTCTTTCTCTCTTCTTAGGTGATTTTCGAGTGTCGAAATGCTGCAAATTCGACTTAAATTTGCGTGCAACCTCACTCCCAGATGTCCTCATGTTTTTGGATGTGTGCGGTTCGGCCGTTAAGTTCGTATTTTTGTGGGTCGTATTTTTTTTCTCTCTAAGTGGTGGTTTCTCTTTCAAAGTGTTACCGGCCCTAATTTTTTCAGGTGATTTTTTTCAAAGTGCTTCGGGTCTCGCACTGTGAATTGTGTATTTGAGTTTTCTGTTGTTCTGTAGTCCCGCGGGTCGTAGGTATGATGCTTAATGCGTGCAGGGTCATAGGGATGAGTGCCTATGGCACTCATCTCCACGATTATAGTGAGCGGCCTTCAGCGCTCCCTGCCAAAATCGCGCGGGTCGAAGGGATGAGCACCTATGTCGCTCATTTCCACCAGCGCAGTGAGCACCTTCGACGCTCCCTGCCTAAGTCATACGGGGTCGTAGGGATGAGCGCTCATGAGTAACCCATGTTTCGTCATCCAGGAATGCATAAGACCTGTGAACTATAGGAAAGGAACTTCCATTGACTTTTGTTTTGTGCTTAGAACAAAACACTCAATAAGTTGCCATGTGGTCATTTAATTCCACTGCCCACACCACAGAAGCTTTGGTCCAGCATTTCCATGGCTATTTTTTTAATGAATATACTTCCATCCAGAGGTAATACTTCAGTCCTTAACATACTTCTCTAAAGTCTGATTTATACCACTTAGCAAACTTCCATCAGCAGCTGATCTAGCAGACATCTTTTTGGAGCATGTGAGTAGGTCTCAACTCAGGCATCAACCATCCAATGCAATGTAGAGCCATGTATAAAGTGAGATTTGGATTACAGAGTGAAAATGTACTGTGGTCTCCTTTGCATGTCCCCACCCCATTTCCTACAGTACAGTGCAATGACTGTATTTCTAGGAATTCTGAGGGGGAAAAAAGTTTGTTTTAACTTATTTTTAGACCATCAAATGTTAACACAAATGTACTATTTGTTTACTATATTCTACACAGTGGATGACTTATCACTGATAAATCTTTTGCCCGCCATAAGCTAAATGATGTTGTGGTATAAAGTATAAAAGAGATTAATTTGAATCACAATGTAAATAAAACTTTCTAGCATTCACAGATCCTTTAACCCCTGGATCCCTGAGTACTTTTTAATCCGGATGTAACTGCACCCTGAGCCAGCAGTAAATCCAGTGTTTAAACCTATGTAATATGTAATAAAACAGGTGAGGCACTCTGCTTAATTTCTGAAGTACAATCAATATTGATATCAGTTTGTTTTTTTAGTGATGTTCTCTGTTTTACTGATGGTGCAAAGTTAGAACTATAACAATTTATGACTAAATCCCAAAATCTTTAGACACGTGAGTAACATGTTTATAGTACAGCTACATAAATTGTTGATTTGAAATATGGTTGATTACCTGTTCTCCTGCTTCTTATGTAATATGTTACATGTATGATACTTTAAAGCAGTGTTTTTCAGCTCCAATCCTCAGGAATCACCCACAGTTCACATTTTAGGTATAACCCTGCTTTAGAAGAGATGAGCTAATCAGAGGCTTAGTAGTTCTGCTTAACCGCCTAATGAGCCTCTAATTAGCTCACCTATGCTCAAGCAGGGATATACCAAAAATATGAACTGTTGCTGGCCCTCGATGACTGGAGTTTAAAAACACTGCTTTAAAGGATTGTTAAAGTGTCTTTTTTATAGTATGATCTCTGAAGAAATTACCTGATAATGTGTAAAATGTTTTTACAAAGTAGTATTCAGTTTTGCTTTGATGTCAGGATTAGAAACCTGGAAGCAGTGAGAGTAAAGTCTTTCTAGATTATTTTAGATTAATATGCCAAACAATCCCGGTGCATAACACCAAATTGATTTACATATAGAATAAGATTACATAGGACTTCTCTTTATTAATTCTTTTTTTTTTTTTTATTAAATTTACTTCAATCTAAAGTGGAAAGCAACTAAGGTAGGAACAGACTTTTTAGTAAGGTAGGGACAGACCTTCTTGTCAAAGGCTTTGACAAAGCCCCTTATATGGGGCAAATCCGCCTTTAGGCTTAATACAAGTCCGCTAAACCAATGCTGAAAAACTGAAATCCTTTCTATTTAGAGAAAGAGTACCTTTAGGAAGTTTGCGAAGTTCTGATCAGGCATTCTTAAGGAGAAACCCAAGAGTATATAAGAGACTTATGAATTTTAGGGAATAGTCCCCTTATTAATTGATGTATGGTGAAGCCCTGAGTAGGCCGTCCGAATTTGTGAAATCCTGTTTAGGTAATCCTTAAGGAGAGACATAAGAGGACTTAGGAGACTCAGGGCCTCATTCTATTAATGGCTGTAGGAGATGCGTGGCCGCAAGGGATGGCCGCAAGCTACATAGGAATTCTAATTCCTTGCGGTTGAGGGCTCCGGCCAGCTTGCGGCCGGTGCCCTGTTATCCTTTGCGGCCACTCCAGCAGCAAGAGATTCGGTCGCATGGAAGTACCGACTCTATTCAAATGCTCTGGCCAGCCCTCCGCTAAGCCTGCAAAACATCCCAAAAGGGCCGCAGCTTACTTCCACCCTGGAGCCCTCGCAAGTGCTGTGAAGCCCTTGCAGCTGCTTCAGTTAAGACCCCCGCTGGCTGCAGGGTACCCGATCGTGACCCCTGCAGTGTCCCCACATCACCCCAATAATGCAGGGGTCTAATAGGTGCATAGGTGCACACATTAACCCTATAATGCAGGGGTCCGAACAGGACCCCTGCATGGTGCACACATTAACCCTATAATGCAGGGGTCCGAACAGGACCCCTGCATGGTGCACACATTAACCCTATAATGCAGGGTCCCCATTCGGACCCCTGCAATGTGCACATATTAACCTTGCTGCAGGGGTCTGATCGGGACCCCAGCAGGCTCCCCCACATTAATCCCTTGCTGCAGAGGTCCCAATAGGGACCCCTGCAGGCTCCCCGCATTAACCCCTTCCCTTGCTGCAGAGGATCCCGATCGTCACCAATCGCGACCCTCACAGCATCTACGGGATTTCAAGTTCGCCGGGCTTGGAGAACGGGGTTACTGTCTTGGGGGGTCATCCAAGCCCGTCAAAGCCGGAAACTCGATCTCCAAGCCTGGCGGACTGCGGCCACAAATGACAGTATTGGCTAGCGGAGATGTGCCAGCTAGACAATGTACTACATGTCATCCTCATGTCCCACAATGTGTCCCCTATCAATTACAGCTCTATACAGTGCTGCATTGTATTAATATTTGAGTTTTTAGTTTAGCAGGCTTGCACTCTGATCTGCGGGCTGACGCCCCCGATCAGGTCCAAGTCCGCCAAAGCTAACGTTTCACTGCTGTAATCTGCAGCTTCCTCATTGACAAAAAGGTTTCCTTCCTCTATTCAGGCTTAGACGGGTCTGTTTGTGAGAGGATGAAGGATTTGGGGTATCCCTCTCGTTTAGAGTCTGGTTTGTCTATAGCTTGAGGAATTGTAGCAATTAAATAGCGATTTGCGATTGTAACATTTACGAGCTTGAAAGATCAAAGACTTAGCTGGTCGGAGTTACAATTTTGCCAATTGAATAGCAAATTAGTTTATGGGCTACATTATAGGCTCCAATAACCAACAATTGCTCACTTGAATAGGGGCCATGGTTTGTTATCCTGCTTGAATTACCCATTAGAAGATGGATAGACATGGCTATAAAGGGATGCATCAATACTCAGCATCAATACTCAAGTAGGCCATGGCATTTAAATGATGACCATTAAGGGGTCTAATGTGTGCCAAGAACACAATCCCAACACCATCACACCACCACCACCAGCCTGAACCATTGACACAAGGCAGGATGGATCCATGGATTCGTGTGATTTATACCAAATTCTGATCAGCCCATCTACACAGTGAGAATTGAGATTCATCAGATCAAGCAAAGTTTTTTTTTTTTTTAATCTGTACCTAAAATTTTGGTCACTAAATGTGTATGTATGTAGGTATGTATGTCTGTCTTTCTATACATGTATGTACATGGCCTGCCCACCTGCATTTATAAGCTCTGCACAGTTCTAGGTATAAGCTGCCACCACCACGGCTCTCATTCTGGATCGCTACCTTGTCGTAGTAAAAGGGCTTGTGTTCTTCAATGAGGCTGTGAGCTATACCGTGTAGGGTCTCATAAGATGGGCAGGTAATAGCAGAGATGTCAGACAAATTGTGGTCCACTGGAGAAGGAACTAGCAACCCACTCCAGTATCTTTGTCAAGAAAACCAAATGCATAAGCACAACCATAAATACAGACAAATGTTCCTTGTGTGCTGCATCCATATGGTCACAGAGAGTCGGACACGACTGAAGGACTCAACAACAAACAACAACATGAAGATTTTCAGGATTCATATTAGGGGGACAGTCATAGTTTTGTACCATTGGATGAACATTTTGTTTTTTATTTAGCTTGCGTTTTATAAGCATTTATGTCCATGGACATTATATTTGGGCATTTGCAACAGCATTAAAAGATCCTTTCAATTTGCTTATCCCACAAAAACTCATCTGTTGTGTAACAAGTTTCAACAGTGGCAATCCAAATGTAGGGCCCCCATCACAATCCATAATGTATTTTCGCAAAAAAGCTCTACCACAACTGTGGGAGCTTTTTTTTGTACAAGATATGTACCCATCACAAATCCAATTGCTACAAACCCCACAGTTAACTGGGGACCACACACAAGGACTGTTTGACTGCAGCCCTGATGGACTATGGCCCCTAAGCAGGCTGCTGCAGGAGGACACTTTGCCGTAAGCTCAGTAGTCTCTGCAGCAGTGCTGAAGTTAAAAAACACACACCCCTCCCCTCATCCATTTACATAAACCCCTACCCACATACTTAAGAGAACCCCTGGGGATTCCCTACCCTGCTCACCCAATCCCCAATAAAAAGTATATCCATGGGGGACTATTGAGATCCCCATGGCATCTAATCATTAACATGGTGCCCTAGAACCTCTGTGGCACCTAAATATTAACCCTAGCACAGGAGTCCCTAATGGACCCTCGTGGCCGATTACAGGAGTCCTCTGCAATAGGGGGTTAGGGGTACTGGGGGGAAAAACATGAAATCCTCCAAGTATGCGCAGTGTTAGGGTTCACTTATTAACCTCTCATTTGTGTTGTATATAAGAAATAAAGCCTTATATTTGACTCAGTTGAGGTGTACTGTTTTTAGTTTCAGATCTGACTAATCTTTTTCGGAGGCATTCTTCTGCAGGTTGTGGTCGGCAGCATAAGTTTGGGGAGGCAAAAAGGGCTTTCAGATGGTATGTTACTTGCGTGAAGCACCGTTAAATGCAATTGGAATGACATGGAGGGAAATGTGAAAGTGACAGGTCACATTGCAAAATAAGCTAAAATATAAAATGTACTAAATTTCATAGAATATAAAAAATCTAGAAAGAATATAATATAAAGAGTCAATATACATTCAAAATATAAAGCAAAAAAGGTTTCCACAAATGAAAATCATATGACTAGCCACAAGAAGTGAAGATTTTCATATGTACAAATGTTATGACATACAATATTTGTCATATTATTTAAAAGATTAAACTCAGACCCCTAAAAACAAAGTAAATGAAAGAATATACACTAGAGAATTAACTAATTGATTTTATAATTTATGCCTAAAAATATCCACTAATTTTTACATTGTGGATTTTCTTTTGCAGAAATCACAAAGAAAAAATGAAAATTATAATTAAATTATATGATAATTAATAAAGGGTATACCCAAACATATTTTCCACTAATCCACCACAGTATTATGGCAGATTATGGGGGAAGATCTTCCATTAAAAGATCATATATTTTATACTTAAGATATACTTTACCAACGCAAATTAAACTGTGGTGGTAGTGCAAGTTGCACATCCAAATTAACTTGATTGAGGGTAGTTATGGTACACTGAAGATCATGGGGGTGGCTTCAATATAACAGGCTTGTAAGTATAGTAAAATGTGTCTATTTTTTAAATGTCCTTAAAATAGTTGCCCATATCTCACCATTTTCAGGATTGTTCCTATTTTCTACATGTCCTATTGGATCAAATCTGTGTTTTAGTGGCTGTATCCCTTTATGGTAAAAAGATCTATTAATAATAAGTAAACTATTATGTCTAAAAACCTGTAATTCTACATTCCAGTCTAGAAGAGTAATTAAAAAATGATATATTTATTATATGCTGGTTTAAAAATTGGCAGTATTAATCACAAGCCTCCGGAAAATTCTCCACATGGGTTAGTATATTCAAGGGATTTCCTTAATCAAAGAACGTGTATGGAAAGTCTCATACATTTTTGTACCAGCTTGCAGACATGCATCATCTTAGGAAATATCAGGTCATACAATGGACATAGGTGGGTATTTTCTCAGAGATCACATTATCATTTGAATACATTTTGGTAATCCTTTAAGATGTTTTGTTGCTTAGGCCCAATAAATATAACCCCTCACAAAATTAGCATTTTTATTGTTAATTCAATTTATGCTTTAATGCTCTGACTTCCTCATCTGTATTCAGTGTTAAACCGAACTCCTGGCCTGTCTAGTGGGTCTTGAGGAGAGGTTGGAGAACCACTAGTATAGAGTAAAATGATACATCCACAATGTTAGACGCGCTCGAGATACTGTGCTATTCAATTTGGCAAGACCGCAAGTTAGGGGCCGAAAGCAAAATTCGTAAACCACGCCATTGTATGTAGCGTTTGCGAGATTGAACATGATCAATTGACCAAGGCCGTAACACAGATCGTCGTCATTACGTCAATGAAAAATGGAGGTTGGATTTCAAAGTCCTACGGGCTTCAATTATGAGTTACGATCGTACCCACATTCCTGAAATATTGCAATATTGATAAACCTGTAAACATAATATTCTATAATATAATATTCATAATATTACATGCGAGTTCCATCATATGTATTAACTCATTGATTCCTGAGATCGATCGTACCCCGAATTGCAGCATGAAAATAAATTAATTTTCATTGCCGATTTGCGATTTTGTTTTTCATCACTTTCCCTGTATTGTACAGTATTGATTTTTTATTTGCTTTTAAAGTGCTCCGGACATGTCATTAAGCCCTTTGCAAGTCCTCCTTGGAACCTGCACCTTGTAGAGCGACTTTTGCCATTTGCGGCCTTGGCGGGGTGGTTAGCGAGCGAGAATCGGAGCAATTGAATAGTGATTTGCAATCTTAGCGTTCAGAACTCTTCCGGCCGTGAAAGATCAAAGGCTTGGATGGGCATTAACTTGCGATGTGAACCATCGCAATGAATCAGAGGCCAGAGCCCGTAACCCAATTGGAGCCCGCAAAAAGGCGTCAATTGAATAGCAAAATAAGTTACAGCCTCCATTTCCGAAGCCCGGATCTCCCAATGCCTCAATTGAATGAGGCTCATGGTCACTTTCTGAATAGTCTCTTTGGGACCTTCATAGAATTTTTTTAGATACAGCTGTACCCTTACATTTACATCTCTTGGTGTTGTCATTGAGATTTGTGATAGGGTAGTCCCTTGATGATCATCGCCTCTTACTTTTAACATGTAGAATCTGTGTCTAATTGAGAGTTGCCATTTTCTCTTTTATTTTTCTGGTCAATTCAGCATATTACATGGTCAAAATTTAGAGCCCCATTCAGTTGAGCTTTCGGGAGATCCGGGAACCCATAAGTGAGGTTGCAAGTTATTTTGCTATTCAATTGGCATCTATTTTTATGTTTAATTTTGGGGATAAATCAATTTCAGGTATCAATGAGTTAATACATATCAGGCCATCCATATGGACTAGAACAGTATTGGCATTAATTTTTATTTTATTTTTATTTCTTTTTTGGGGGGTTTTGCGTGTCTGATCGTATATCGGACCCCCGAACCTAATTGAATGACATGTAACCTCAATGTTTTACTGCTGTAATAATAACAGTCTCATTTTCTATTGGCTGATTCGAAATGGGAGGTTACAGGCTTGCTTTATTGATCATGTCCCGACCCTGATCTACTCCGAACCAGTGCATGGTTTACGGTTTTGGCTTCAGGCCCGTAATTGAATAGCATCGCAATCGGAGACGAACGGGAGCCCGCAACACACCCGCAGACATTCGGATGTCTGCGATCAAGTTGCTGGCTTTGAATTTAATATGGCGCTCAGAGTCTGAGCTTTCCCATTACAGGCTATATTTTTGCATACTATGTAATAAAATTAAAGAGTTTGCTTGCAGTTTGGCGGTTTCCTTTCAAGAACTGGTTTAGGTGACAAAAGCAGTTATCTAGAAAAAGCTATTGGCCTATGATTTCTTAAACTAAATGTATCGACATATACACTACGGTTTCTGCCACTCCCATCAGATGTGTGAGAAAGTGACAACAGATGTGGAGTCTCTGAAGCATCTTTTTGTGTTGCTCAAATTTCCAAAACATTTTCATTTCAGAATTATACAGGAAAATAGACCGGAAAAAAAACTCTTAGTACTGTAATTGCCAAAATTAAACTTCAAATACTCAGCAGAAGTTGTAACATTCTTAGCAGTTTTAGTCAGTAGGACTGGGTTATAAGCACCAAGAATAACCACACAACCACATAGCTCTTTCATAGTAACCAAAACACGTACATCTAAATTTGCAGATATTTCACATGACTAATCCACATGAGACTCTACTCCCTGTGATTAATGAAGGGAGGATGCACAGTCATCTCTCAGAGCAGTAAAACAGTCATGGGAGACACTACATAGAGAGGGAGAAATCAAATCCATACAAGTCATTAATGTATTACATCAATATTGTATCCAAGGAGGGAATAAACAGTAAGGCTGGGAAACCTCTGTGAAATGTGGTTTTATTTTCAACACATGCACTATTAATATAAGACCTGTACTGGACAAAAGGACTCCGACAGGTCTTGCAGAGATTCCAGATTAGTTATTAATTCAATTAAAAGTGGTCCTGCAGGAGAAAAGAGAACTGCATGTGGGAGACATAAAGGGAAAGAGGAGACAGGAAAGAGGAGAGAAAGCAGGGAGAAGGATAATGATGTCAGTTATTTGATGTTATATATGAAAAATAACTGATTTACTTATTATGGCATTTGACAGTGTTGTTGTTTAGGTGTTCAGTTATGTCCCACTCTCCATGACCTTATGAACCGCAGCATGCCAGGCACATATTTTGGTTTTCTTGGCAAAGATACTGGAGTGAGTTGCCAGTTCCTTCTCCAGTGGACCAATATTTGTCTGACCTCTCTGCTATGACCTATCACCATCTTGGGTGATCTTACATGATATAGGTCAAAGCTTCATTGAATCAAACAGGCCACTTCGCCACGATAAGGTAGCAATCCGGAAGGGGATTTGAAGGTGAGGGCATACACTTGGTCTATAGACAGGGGCGGATCTACCAGTGGTGCGGGTGGTGCAGTGCACCAGGGCCCTCCGCTGGGAGGCCCTGTAGTACTGTGTAATTTTACCATAAAGGGTCACCTTGAGGGCTCCCCACCCAGCTTAACCCTCCAGGCACACCACCCAGCCAGTCCACTGGATCTTCCCTGAGCCCCCCTGGGTCTCCTTAGTCGCAAACGACCTCCCCAGGTTAAAAATTGGTGCATGCCTGTTTAAAAGATAGCATTTCTACTGAAGCTCCAAGAGGTAGCAGTGTGGAGCAGTTTAGCACTTTCGGGATATGTATCAGGAAAGAAGTTGAGAATGCAAGGGCTGCAAAGTGACAGAAAAGTACAGGGGGTGAGTTCTGTGAAGGGCAGTAAAGGAGATAGAGATGGGTGCTGTATAATGTGGGATGCATGCTGAGAGGGGATAGCTGCTGACAAGGGCTGGGTGCTATGTAGGTCAGAGAGGCCAACAGAAAGAGAGAGACTAAGACAGACAGAAAAACTGCAGACAGAGAGCCAGTGGAGCTAAAAAAGAAAATTGTTGTGGAAGCTTTTGGGTAATCCTGGATTCTGTTTTCTTTGGAGAAAAAAAAAACAATATTATAGTGAATCAGAGCGTTAAAAGGAATCCGGCAGGCAAAAGCTGTGTTAGAGCACGGCAATACTATAGAGAAATAGGGTGTTAAAAGGGATCTAGTAGGCAAAAACAGTAATTTAGCAGGGTTTAGCATTAAAATGGTTTAGCAGAAAAAACTGCTTTATAGCGAAACAGCTCTAAATGGGGTAGCTTTAAGTGGGGGCATTCCTGTATATATGGGAGCATTTATGGGAAAGGTTTTTTTTTTTTTTTTTGCACCAGGGCCCTCCATTCTCTAGCTCCACCACTGTCTATACATTACAGTACATAAGAAAGCATGTTATTGTGTGCAACATGAATAGATTGTCTTTCATTTAGGAAATATTTTTTTTTATTTTAGGCAGAAAAGTGTTATGACAGGTGATCTCAGCAAACAATTTTTAAACCCAAGTAAAAGCCCAAATTAGCTCTTAAAAGCAGATTTCATATTGCAATTAGATTAAGACAAGGACAGCAAAAACAATATTAAGAGAATGTTTTCCATAATTTTAGATTTTTATGTCAAAATCACCCTTGCAGCATTTACAAATGTATAACACAGTAAAGAAAATGAGAACGCATATTTAAACTGGAAAAATAAAGTAAATCTATTAATTTAACAAGGGCCTCATTAGGTTGTCAATACAATCAGGTACATGTAAAAAATACATGAATAGAACCCCAAAAAAGTCAGGATGTGTGATTATCAGTTTCAACAATCTGCCATGAATTGCATCCTCCAGGGACATCCATATAACTATGGGCCCTATTATATTGCCCAATTCGTAAATGAATACACACATAAACCTGGTCTTAATATTGCCACAGATTCTATTAGCTACTCTCAAATTGATTTTGAGTTCCCCGCCCACAATCACTATGCGCCAACAAAACCTGCAAAACCGTCCTTAGAACTCCATTGGTTTTAGCAAAGCTTGAATATTACGAGCTCTAACTAATTAAAGTTACACAAAATCAATATTCTATTAGACCCGTAGCTCTAGCTCACAAACAAAGTCTGATCCGCAACTGAAAAATGTATCACGTTTCTGTTAAAAAATTACGAGTATTAAATAAGACTCGCAAGGGCTTTTTCAAACACTGTAACAGCTATTAAGCACACAATATTGTACTTTAAAAGCATGTGAAGGCATATAAATACATTAGAGTTAATTGCAGAACAGTTTCAAACCCACAATTATGCAATTTACATTTTTTTTATTTCATATCTGAGTAATATTGATCCCGGGACTCATGTGGTTAATGAAACCCACATGGACTAAAACAGATGATCTAATGCATTTAATAGATTGCTTGATTGCAATCCCGATCGGCAAATATTACTTATTGGCGCTAATTAATTATTATATCCCAACTGCAGATTACATGTAACTTCCCTGTTTTACTGATGTCATGATGACGGTCTCATTTACTATTGGAAGTGTCTAAGAATTACATTACAGGCTTGATAAATATTGTCAGATCTTAAGATCACCTGAAATGCAACTTAAAAAGGCAGGTTTACAAGTTCAGCCTTGACGTCGGAATTTGTGAGCTGGAGTCAATAGAATACATCTATACATTTATTTATTTTTAAAAATGTATGAGTTTGATGCATATGCAGGCTTCTGATAGAATAGTGCCTATGTATCAAGCCAAGGGAAGTTAAAGCATTTTATAGAAATGCCAGGATCCCGATCTTCCCGAATCCCAGTGGCAGATTTGGATCATGATAGCTGTCATACTTTCAATTAGCTATGTTTTCTGAGGTTACTCATTCATGATAGGTGGTGCCAAGGTTTTTCTGGCATTTGTCAAGGCAATGATGTGCAGCTGGCAAAAAGCTGAGAAAAACTTCTGTCCATATCTTGGACAGCTAGACAAACATTTTACCAGAAGATTTGTTATACCAAAATAATGTTTAGATGTCAAGTAATATGTGTATTCTAGTGAATCTTAATTTAAGGTAATAATATTAATCAGAACAATCAGTTTTGGTGTGCTGCAATAATAGGTATAAAGTATAAAATCAGTAACATATTGGTGAAAACACATCAGATACACACAGCATTAAATTTACCAGGCAATATGGCAGACTGAGTAAGTTGGACTGCTAAATACAGTACCAATTCTGTTATAACACAATTTAGTAATTCCATCAATACCTGAAGCCATGAAGATTTAAAATGTTAATGCTATCTTACATTTATTAGGTTACAAATTCTACAGTAATAATTTGCTGGTAATATTCACTAAAGGATGGAAAAGCTTATGTGCTGGAACATTTCTATACTGTATCTTGCCAAGAAGCAATGGAGGTGGCACTGTATATCAGGGATAATAAATAAATTTTACAATGTAAAGCCTCGATCGCTGTTGGCCGTATGTCTACAGGTGTGTTGCAGACTCCTGTTAGTCTCTGATTATGATGCTATTCAATTGCTCAAGTTACTGGCCCAAAGCTGAAAACATAATTCCATGCACTGGTTCGAAGCAGTTCAGGGCGGGAACATGATCAATTAAGCAAGCCCGTAACCTCCCATTTCAAATGGGAAAATGACATGGAGGTTACATGTCAATCAATTAGGTTTGGGGTACGATATGTGATCAGACTTGCAAACCTGCAAAATAAAGAATTATGAAAATGAATGCCAATACTGCTCTAGTCCATGTGGGTGGCCTGATATGTATTAACTCATTGATACCGAAGAATGATTTAGCCCCGAAATTAAACATAAAAATAAATGTAGTTACTGCCAATTTGCAGGCTTGAGACTGTTGTTCAGTTAATTCTAATGTCTGTCATCGCTTTTCCCGTTATTTTCATTGCAGTATTGATTTTTTATTTGTATTTACAGTGCTACAAATAGGTGTTTAACCACCTTGTGGGTCCTCTCTAGTACTCCTAGGATATTCTCCTTCTTTTGCCATTTACAGGTGTGAAAACATTTGCAGGTTTGCGGAAATTGAGCAATTGAATAGCTATTTGCGATTTTAGCCATCGTAACTCTTGCGAAAGTGAAAGATCAAAGGCTTACGGAAGCTGTAAGTTAGGAGTTAAACCATCGTAATGTTTTCAAGCCCATAACTCGTAACCTGTTTGGAGCCCGCAAAAAGACGCCAATTGAATAGCAAATTAACTTTCGTCCTCACTTACGGCTACTGGATTGCCCGAAACCTCAATTGAATGAGGCTCTAAGTTTGCAAATTTTCAATCTTGTTAGGTGCTTTAGGGAAAGCACTATGTATGTTTGATTGAAAGCTCAATAACAGGACCCTCGATTTTTTTTGCATTGTATTAAAATTGTTTTTAAATTGTATTTAACCCCTGTATAGGGCTACAGAATATGTTGGTGCGTTACAAATAAAGGATAATAATAATAATAATAATAATAATAATAATAATATTAATAATAATAATAATAATAATAATAAATGTATACAAAATTCTGATACATCTTTATGACAACGGCATCAAGATCCATATTCCATATATTTTTCTTGATATACATACAAATATTTTATAATATAATGTCATTCAAAAGGGCACAGGAAGCAGGTGTACATAGTTAAGGGAACTTAAGAAAAGTATAACTAAAGATTATTTAAGCATTTAGAAGCTTCCATTGAGATACTGTATAATGCAAAGACAGGCTAGAAGAAAAAGGCCAGAAGTCCTGATTTTAACCCAGGTCCACCTATTGACTAGCACTACTGTATGTTATATTCTGGGCCATAATGAAGTCTGGACACAAGCCAGATGTACGAACATGAAGTTACATGATACTATTTTTTATTTATATTCTGCCTAGAGTTGTCCTTTTCTTTCTTTGATCTGCTATATAGGTTTTATCAGCTAAAAAATAACGTGAGAAACCTACTGTAAATCTGAAAGGCAGGCAGTAAGAAAATGTCCCTTAGAGGCAAACCTGTCAAGTTTCAATTATTCAAATTTAGCCTTATTTCAGTCCTTAAAGGGCCACTGCAGTCCAAAAATTTGCAGCAAAAATTGTTTTGGTATCAGAAAAAACTGATGTATATTGCAGAAAACCACGTTATAAAGAGTAGGATTGTTGTCTCCTGTTCTGTCCTGATATGTTAAAAGAGGGGCAGTGAGCCTTATGGATGTCTTAATTGCAATATATTATGCTTATGATTTAATGCAAATCAGATAAGTAAGCACAATTAAGGACTCCATGAGCTCTTTTTTACACTATCTCTTAACTTGCTGTTAATTCTGTTTATTATCTGCCTGTTGTGTTAGTGCTCATTTTCATCAACTGATATGTATTTTCCAGGAGAAAGAAAAAACGTCCATAACCTATTATCTTATTATTGTATATGTACTGCTGTCAAAGATTTCATGTTCTTTGTAAACTTCAGCCTGTTTCACATTTGGTGCAATGCTGGATATGTATGTTGTGCCATCCTGCACTTTCTTATTTTGGGGTAGCTTTATCAATGTACCCCAAAAATGGGGATAGCTTGAAATATATTAAAGAATTAAATACATTCAGGAGGGAGGTATCTTGCAGAGAATAGGAATACAAGGACAATGTGTCATGAATTGAAGTTGTACAGTAAAAGATTAATGCGAAATGTGCCACGGTACTTGTTAGAAAAATGGGTAGTAGGTAAGTGGAACAGCTTTCCAACGGAAGTAGACGGGACAAACATGTTAAAGGAATTCAAGCATACTTGGAATAAGCATAATGCCATCCTGAGAACTAACAAACGTTCCTTTTCATTTGTTTCAGCCGGGTAAATATTTGTTTCTGTGAGTTAATTAAAAACTGACATACAACATTGCGTATCTTTCTAGAAATGAAATGTAATTAACAAGACTTTCTATTACTTATTCCACTGAAATATTTTAATGTTCATTACATATTTTTATATGAGAGACCTTTAACATGAAGTGTGACTTGCTCTGAGATTACTGAATACTGGGTGGAGCCTAGTGGAAACTGCTGAATGTAATTAAATGACTACTACATATGTATAATTATTGTCAGCTGTTACAACACATCCTGGCATGACAATGTGCAGAATGTTTTAGGAATGATTAAAATAAATAAATATATTATTTGATCAACTATTGTATTCAATTTTACTTTAATGGAAGCAGATGTTTTACCTATGTTTTCAGCAGTATTGGATAACCTGAGAGGATAACATCTCTATTCAGTATCATACATTTAGATTTTCTCTAAAACTGTTTCTATGTTCATGGCTTACACTAGTAAGTACTAATATTGTTAGTTTGTTAGATACTTCCCAAATAAACATAGGCTTTCAAAAGTGAGCAGCAAGTAAGCCTGAAGGCATGGAGACAACTTGGGAAAAGACTCAAGGTTAGAATAGTGTCTGAATATTGTATTCATTTTAATAATAAGTGAGATCTTACAAACTTATCCAAGCACTTCCCTGATTGGTACTGGTATTATGAAGCTATAGTTTAGGATATCTACAGGGTAAACTATTTTTTAAGCTCCAACAAAATCCTGCTGCTGGGCTGTCGGACACCAAAGTCAGTCACCACAACAGGGTGTTAGAACAGAACAATCTTACATACAGTAATTAATTTGAAAACTGCACAGACAAATCTAAAAAGCACACTTACATAAAACACAATCACTTCACACATAGAGAATGAGATCAGCATCTTACTCTTGCTACATGCAGACGTACTTCGGCCTGGATGGATGTTGAGTTTTTACTTCTAGAGTCGGACTTCATCAGGGATGATCAGTGTGTATACTTTTTGGCAATAGGCATTGATAGGTTGCAGATTAACTTGAAGTGTGATGCGTTTCCTACTGATACACCAATTGCAAGGTTTGAAAGCAATACTTCACTATGCATTTGGACATGGAGATTCCTTAAATGCACTTAATCAGCCAGTAAGCGTATCTACTATGGGCTTTAAGCAAAAAAAAAAAAAAATTCTTAAGTTGAGTTGCACGTAGCATTGTAACTTTGTAATATACCAATGCAACTTGTTTATATAGGGCTGCGAGAGAGCACAGCAAAATATTATAGGACAATTAATCTTACCAACTTATGGTATGCTTTCCCATTCATTTTCACTCAAATGCAATTCAATTTACCACGCTCTCAAAATTTACTGAAGCTGCATAAACACTAACCTCAGGTGATTTCAGAAGAAAAAGTTATATGCACTGAAGAGCATCCATAAATGCTTTTAAAAGCCATGCTGAGAACTGTCAAAAGCAGTTTAAGAGACAGTACTGTACTAAAAAAAATCATGAAAAAAGTATGTAAGTACCTTAGAAAACAATACTTAACAGTCTCATAGGCAGAAATGTCTAATTTAAAAATATTTTCTGAATTAATATGTTTGCGTCAGTATTTTAATTGTGGGTAAATTGTTTATACTTGTGCCCAAACTCTGTATAGCGCTATGGAATATGTTGGCGCGTTACAAATAAAGGATAATAATAATAATACATCTGGCAACATCAGCTATTGGCAAGGGTAACATAGAGCCCAGTACTCAAGAGGTTACCTTAACACAGTATGGGTATACTGAAAGATGATCTACATACACAAATCGAGTTGTTAATTAAATATAATATATGTTTATGTCCCAAATCAGTAATTATTAGAAACACACAGACATATGGATTGCGTTATAATAATAAAAGAGTTTATTATATACAGAGAGTACAGTCATAAATGTATCTGATCATGCATTAATATCATGTTTTTAAAACAGGAAAATTCTGTATAATACTAATGGTGCTTAGCATCTACTAAAGTCAGATGTGGTCATTACACCACAGTAATAATAATGAGGTGAATTTAGCTTTCATTAATCATCACGTAACAGAAGTAACCAATAATAAATAATAATGCTCAGTTAAACAGATGTATTAACTTCTGGATTATGTAATCCAATTCAAATAGAAACTTTATACTTTATACTGTTATTGTAATAATAAACCAACTTAACTTAACTGATCTTCAGCAGTGCAAACCATGTTGTCGCTGTCATGAGAAATCATTTGCCATGACCAGTAGTAATGATGTGGCATCTCTGAATTGCTGAAGGAAGCAAACCAGTTCATAAAGAGGCAGTGGTTGCGACCAGAAAATACTGGGTGATGTCCATATTGAATTGAATGAGTTGGTTCTACACCGCATGGAGTAGCCTGGCCATTAAGCTCTGCATTTGTACATTGTGGAGCTTTTTTCTCCCTATAGAGCCTCCCGACGGTGGTCTGTTGGAGGAAATGCCGGTCAGGAGGCTTACAACTGCATCCTCCTGACAATGCACATACTCCAACATCTCCTCCAGCTTACCTTTCAGTGGTGCGTGAGGAGGTTAGGGTCTGTCGGCTTCCAGTTCTGGGGCAACTGTTTTAGTGGTGGAGGAGTACGGAGGTGGTGACGTGCAGCTGGTGGTGGTGGCATTGGTAGGGGGTGCACAGCAATTTGCATCCAGGAGGTGGTGGTGGTTGGAGGAAGAGGTGGTGGTGAAGCTGGCTGCAAAGAAAAAATTGGTCAGTCCAATAAGAGGGCCCAGGTGTAAAGTCGATTTGGGGGAGGAGGGGGCCAGTGGGTTCATACAAAACAGGAGAGGTGGATGGACCAGCAGGTGCCCCCACTGACCACATAAATGTATCGTCCTCCTACTCATACCTCAGGCCCTTGTAGGTTTGCTGTTGCTCCTCCTCGTACTATGGATCCTCCTCAAATTCTTCAGCTTAAATCTGGATTGCTGTGTGTATACATATATCTGACATCATTAGGTTTTCCTCTCACTGGCCCAGAAGCAGACACTTTGCAACATTCACTGCAACAACAGCTCTCCAGAAGTGTAAACCCCGCTCTCACACACACCTACCACCAATGTGTCATGGATCGCTAAATAACATATTTCTGATTTTTAAACCGCAGATAAAAAATAGGAGCTATGAGAATTTTAACCAGGGACCCTCAGCTACTAACTGCAGCTTAACTAGGGGTGGTCAAGAATGAGATGACAAGGTTAAACATTGATATCCTGGGAATTAGTGAACTTAAATCAATTGGAATGGGATATTTTGCATCAGAGAACCGCCAGATCTTCTACTATGGTCAAGAATCCCGCAAAAGAAATGGAGTAGCCCTCACAGTAAATCAAAGGGTGACCAAAGCAGTGCTCAATTACAACCCAATAAATGACAGAATGATTTAAATTCGAATTAAAGGCAAGTCATTTAACATCACAGTGACCCAAGTCTATGCTCCATCTGGTGATGTCCAGTTCTACAAAGATGTTCAACACGTCATAGATACAATACCAAGAAAAGATGTTACTCTCATCATATGGGATTGGAATGCTAAAGTAGGGAACCAAAAGACACCTGAAATGAATCGCAAGTTTGGCCTTAGAGTACAAAATGAAGCAGGTAAGAGATTAGTAGAATTCTATCAAAATAATTCTGTGGTCATTGCAAACATCCTCTTCCAAAAGCCTCTGAGACGACTCTACACATGGACATCACCAGATGGACAACATAGAAATCATATTGACTATATACTTTGCAGCCAAAGATGGAGGAGCTCTATACAGTCAGCAATAACATGACCTGGAGCTGACTGTGGCTCAGACCATGAGCTTCTTATTGCATTGTTCAGAATTAAACTGAAGAAAAGAGGGAAGATCATCAGTCCAAGCAGATACAAAATAAATAATATCCCACATGAATATGCAGTGTAAGTAAAGAATAGATTTAAAGGACTAGACGTGGAAAATAGGATAATTTTGACCCAAATTTGCAAAATTATCCAGAAAACCGCAACAAAGAATATCACTAAAAGAAAGAACCCTAAGAGGGCAAACTGGCTGTCTGATGAATCTTTGAAAGGAGCTCAGGAAAGAAAGTGAAAGATAGTGGAGACGAGAAAATATTTGTCCAACTGAGTTCAGAATTCCAGAGGATAGCAAGAAGAGACAAGGAGACATTCTGCAATTAGCGATGTAAAGAGATTGAAGAAGATAACAGAATAAGTCAAGAGATCTCTTCAAGAAAACTGGGGATCTCAAAGGCACCTTTCATGCCAAAGTAGGCATGATAAAAGACAAAAATGGTAGGGACAGAAGAAGATCCGATAAAGAAAAAGTGACAGGAATACACTGAAGATCTGTACAGGAAGGATCTTAACAGCAGTGATGACCTCAGTAGTTTGTCCAATGAGCTGGAGCCAGACATCTAGGAGAGTGAAGTAAGTTGGACCCTAGGATGCCTTGTTTTTAACAGGGCTGTAGGAGCAGATGGAATCCCTCTTGAACTATTCAAAATTCTACAAGGTAATGCTGTGAAAGTGTGGCTTGCCCTATGCCAACAAATTTGAAAAAATCAACAATGGCCAATAAAGTTAAAAAAAGGTAAATCTACATCCCAATCCCCAAAAAGAGGTATCAAACAATTGCACTCATTTCACATGCCAACAAGTTAATGCTTAAGATCCTACAAGCTTGGCTCCAACAATATATGGGCCGAGAACTATCAGATGTGCAAGCCTAGTTCTGCAGAAAAAAGAGGCACAAGAGATCAAATTGCCAATGTCTGATGAATAATAGAGAAAGCAAGAGAGTTATTTGCTTCATAGACTATTCTAAAGCCTTTGACTGTGTGGAATCTGTATGTGGTCCAAGAAGCCATGGTCAGAACCGAACATGGGACAACAGAATTGTTCAAGATTGTAAAAGGTGTGCAATAAGGTTGTATATTGTCACCTTATTTATTCAACTTATACGCAGACTACCTCATGCGTAAGGGCAAACTGGATGGATCCAAAGCGGATTCAGTATTTCTGGAAGAAATATCAACCACCTCAGATACACCGATGATAGTACATTGATGGCTGAAAGTGAGGAGGAACTAAAATTATTTATTGATGAGAGTTAAAGAAGAGAGTGCAAAAGCTGGCCTGCTGCTCAACTTTAAAAAGAAAAAGATCATGGCAAACTGCAATTTCAGTTCCTGGCAAATAGACAGCAAAGAGTTGGAGTAAGTGATAAAGTTTATTTCCCTGGGATCCAAGATCTCATCAGGTGGTGCTTGTTTCTATGAAATGAAAAGATGTTTGTTTCTTATGAGGAAAGTTATGGCATGCTTGGACAAGCAAGTAAAAAGTAAAGAAAATTAAACTATAAACAAAGGTCTGCATAGTTAGAACTATGGTATTCCCAGTAGTAACATACGGATGTGAGAGCAGGACCATAAGAAAGTCTGGGCGCAGTAGAATTGACACCTTTGAATTGTGATGTTGGCATAAATTACTTAGAGTCCCTTGGACGGCAATAAGATCCAATAAAACAGTACTTCAGAAATCAAGACAAACTGTTCACTAGAAGGTGTGATCGTGCTGCTTAATCTCAAATATTTTGGACCATAGCATGAGATAGCAGGATTCCCTAGAGAAGACTCTGATGCTGGGAAAGATCAAAGACACAAGAAGAAGGGGACAACAGAGGCAGGGGTGGATAGATGACGTCACTGAAGCAATTTGTGACTGAGAGATGTACCTGGCGTACTGCGGTCCATAGCGTCACATAGAGTCGGACGCAATGGCTAAACAACAACAACAATGTCAATGATCAACGCTTATTACTTTTGCAGGCAAAGGCAAGACATCCCCTGACATCTACTGACCATAACTCCATTAATTCAGTATCAAATCTAAAAAGGAAAACACTTTTTCCATGTGGTTTTTCACCCTGTATTTAATGGTGCAGACCACATATGGTGACTTCAACGGCCCTTTTAAGATTCTGTTAAATTCACCACTGTCAGGAGTTAGCATGTTCATGTTGGAATTGCCTCCAAAATGTTTTGTTTTAGCAATGTCCTAACAAATCTAGACACTTTTGTGGACTGGGAGGGGTTTGAAGTCAGCGGTAAGTGTGACCTAAACTCTAATCTGTATAGGTAATAATTAACACATAACAATATATGCTTAAGTTAAACCACTGATGGAAGAAGAATCTGAATCTTCACTAGAAAGTAACTAGATTTTGGCATCAAGCTAACCAGAAAGGTAACTTGCGTAAACCACATGGCTCAGCTAGTTAAAACACTTTGGCACAGGAATTCACATCCCAAATCTACCTGGAACGCCACATAAATGTATTACTAGTGATTTCTATATTTATTTCTTGTCATTTTAAAAGAAATTTGTGGGTTATAAAATGTCTCTTTTTAATTAACTACTGGCTATTTAAATTCATACATGATCATATGATTAAAATACAGGTCTTTATAACCTTGAGAATACAAGTATAATCTTATACTCAAATGTTTACCTGACATTGGTTTATTATAAAATAATGCAATATTCAGACTATTTATATACTAATTGTCTTAGCTTAAGGATATCTCAGTGCTAACATATTTTGAAAGTTTAATTATCAACAGTTTTTTAATATTTGCACTACATCTTTAGAGCAGCTGCGGCCAACATTTACCCTCAGAGGCTTTCTATTTGGTCCTCTGACATACAAATTTCTGTTTTCCCTCCGCAAATAGAAGATCACTCTCTCCTAACATACAACATATTTCCTTCAATAACTATACTTCTGTCATGCCCAGGAGGGCCCCACTGACTATGGACTATTGTGAGCCCTGAAGGTAACCTGGTACCTGAATCAGGAATTCTGTTATGTATAACCTCAGCACATGTGATTGCTAAATATTGCAATGGACATGGGACTTGCTAAGGAATTTGACATGATATTGCTTTGTAATGTAAGGTATGCCTCAATAAATAATGTTGGGGTCACTATATGATGTTATTTGCACAGGGCAGTGTGTGTGTAATATACAGAGCACTGTGTGTGTGTGTGGCCTTAACAGCAGGATTTATAAATATTATTACAACAGTTCCAGATCGATTTAATTGAACAAGCCCGCAATTACATGGCGGAAAGCCAAATCCATTAACCATGCATTTCAAGGCATGATCATGATCAATTAAGCAAGCCCATAAGTAACGATTTAGAAACAATAGTAAATCAGACCTTCATCATGACATCAGTAAAACATGGCGTTTAAATATCAATCAATGAGTGTTTAGACGTCCCATATGCGATCATGCTCACAATCCAGTGATAAAAAAAATCAATAAAAATGAATTAGGAACCTGTTAAAGTCCATGTGGGTGGCCTGATATGTATTAACTCCTTGATTCCCAAGATTGATATAACACAGCAATTAAATGGAAAAAAAAGTATTTTTTTTTATTGCACATTTGCAAGCTTGAGACAGTTGTGCAATGAATTCTAATGTCTTTCATCTGGTTCCCCATCTTTTAAAACCTAGTATTGTGTTTTTATTATCTTTTATACTGTTAAGATCAGGTGTTTAACCCCCTTCTGAGTCCTCTCTAGTACTCGTATAATTTTTTTCTACATTTGCCATTTACAGGTTTGAAGGCAATTGCGACCTTGTGGCATTGTTACAATTAAATGGCGATTTGCTATTTTAGCGATTGTAACATCTGCAGGATTGAAGGTTTAGATGGGTCAGAGTTATGCAAGAATTTTCAGCCTGTAGTTCGCAAATAGATTGCGGGTATCTAGAGGAGGCCAATTGAATATCAGTAACTTTTGTTGGCTACATTGCAAGTTTTGTCTAGCAGCAAGTGTTTTCAATGCTGGCCTCCCTGTGGTGAAGACTTCCTGACTTGGAGGGCAACTCCTTAACAGTAAGGTGTTTAGCCAACTTCTTCCTAGAAGTTATGGTGCCATTTGTCATCTGCCAGCAGGGGGTCAGGCCCTGAATTTGTAGATCAAAGGAGACCAGATGAACAATG
Source organism: Discoglossus pictus (assembly GCA_027410445.1). NCBI lineage: Eukaryota > Metazoa > Chordata > Amphibia > Anura > Alytidae > Discoglossus > Discoglossus pictus. The sequence goes on along the minus strand of CM050164.1, from coordinate 80,890,474 downwards.
TCTCTCTAATTACAGCAAATGCAGTCTCTCAAACCCTGGGAGCTAATTTATAATCCTGACATGACAGTAAGGGATCAGGTGGGTGTCACGACCGCCAGCTTTGGGGGACCACGCTCACCCCAAATCTCTCTCTCTCTCTACGGGTCTCAACTTTTTGTTCAGATCTCGACACCAGCATTCACTTCAGATGACAGCATCATTACTGCAGAGACAGGCACCATCAGACCCCTTTTCTTAGGATCTAAGAATCACACACCATGTACCTTTGATTAGTTCAAGCAGACTCCGACACCACCTTTGTTTAGTGTGTCCAAAATCAGACTGGCCACTTCTTTATTGTACAAAGATATATAAAAACACAGAAAGATGACACAAAACACCAAAGACCTTCCCCCAGTTCCAGCCCATCCTCCTAGGCAAATAGCTTGCTACCCCTCTCACACACATGGCTTTCTTCTCATTACACATTTTCTCTCCTCTTATAGAGCCATAAAACTAGCTCCCCCCTTCATGAATAAAGCCAGAGCCTTCACACAGGGCCATAAAAATTCTTTAGAATTATTTAACCATTTGTATACCCCAGATATAACTGTTAAGCAAATTGTTAGTACCTTCTAACCACACATATAATAAGTGATGAACCCCAAACAGTCCAGTGGGCCCTTCTGTTCATGACAGTGGGAATATTAATATAACTCTTGTGATTGGTCCCTATGCTATAAATACTGTGTCCGATCAATAAATGGTTGTCAGTTGAACATACATAAATTGAGATGTGTGTTTCATTTCGCAGGGGATACTAATTCTAAAAATGGGAATTGTTATGACGACTCTGCCTGCAGCTCTGCTCCTAACCACTGGGGGTAGTATTGCGTTCCTGTATCATGTGGACTGGTTGTTGATGGACTGACAACTTAAGCTGGGCACTGAAGTGACCCCGAATTCACAACCTAGAGAAATTTATGTAAGCTAAAGGCAGGTGGTATTTGAGATTTCGCTCTACTCAATATTAAATTTAAATATAATTTGACCAATCAGATTGATCAGATTTTAGGGACACCATCCCATGGCGGGGATCCCCATGGCATAACCAAAACTTCATCTATTTAAAAATAATTAAACTGCTTTCCCACATATTTTTCAAGCACACCTGGTGAGTGCTTCAAGATTGCTACCATTAAACTTTTTTTACTTCAGGAAAACAAAGTAATTAATACTAGAATGCAGCAGTTGTAGAGCACTGCATGGGATAGTGCAAGAAGTGTTCTAGGCAGTGCTGTAACAGAACATCCTATAATGATTGAATGTATCTGAGAACCCAAGTGGCATCATCCTATCTCAAAATGTATTTGCTCATTTAAAAGTAACACCCCACGTCATATTGATGCATGGAAACTATGTTGCATGTACTACAACATCATATAACAAGCATAACATCCAGAATACAATACATTAAAGACGAAGAGAAATAGTCTTCCATTATAGTCTAAGAAACAGTCATCTTTATTTTAAAAAAAAGTTCAATTAAAATTGAAAAGAGAAAGAACTACTATGATTATTGTGGATACATATTAAACAAATAAAACATGCAGATATAAATAATTGAAAAGATAAATGTAATATTTAAAAAAAAAAAAAAAATCATAGTACAAAATAAGCAATAGATTTTGATTTAAGACAAAGTGTTGAATTTGTTAGTACAGCCAGAGGGACAATCTGATTACTATAGTGAGTACTGTAAAATGTCCAGTAATTTAGGTTTAAGATCATGATAATGTATACATAAGTGACAGCATGGGAAAACCGTCAAACATGTTACCTATCATATATTATGAGCCAGCAGTATGAAAGCTAGCAGGTGATAAGTTTGTTATCTTTTTGGAGGGAGCCTGGAAGTCATGCTTCAAACAGTAAAGCACACATTTTTATGCAGTTATTCGAAATTTTGAATAATGCATAATTTTTTGCATAAGCATGCATAATGAAAAAGTATAGAAGGTTTTGTTAGGCACGGTTTTGGCGTGATAGATTTGTTCAGAGTTAACTGTTCAATAGGGAAAACAGTAAAGCACAAAAATATAAATAGATCCAAAATACACTTACACATCATACCAAGTTAGACATATTTTTTCATAGTGTATGTAAGGCATTTCAAACTAAAATAATCTCGAGGGTCTGGTTTTGTACATTATTGTTTCAAACTCCATTTGAAACATTGCATAATAAATGTTGATAAAAGTGTAGCATGCATTGTTTTCTTTAGCTTTAAAAATAGTAAATTAAGATATAATCTGTTCCTTCCCAAGACCTCATTTTTTAACCTGAATCAAGATTTCAATCTACATCACCTCATGTCTTCTAAGTCATCACTCCCCAATTGTATTCTCACTAATCATTAAACCAAATGCACACATTCTGTAAGAGGCACTGGCAAAGCTACCCCCCGATGCAAGTGGTGCAATGCACTGGGGCCCTGCAAATTTGGCGGGGTCCCAGTGCAGTTTAATCTTCTGTAAGGGTAAGGCGTCACCTCACCTCCACACACCCCCACACTCCCCCACTCTGAGCACAAACAGGGAGAGGACATTCCTGTACGGAGCTGACAGGAGCCTCCTCACAGCGCAGCCCTCCCAACACTCCCCCCAGTTCTGACAAGAATCGGTTACCCTAAGCATGTAAGTGCTGCTCTCTCTTGTGATCTATGTATGCATTATATATATATATATATATATATATATATATACTAGGAAATTGACTGTCAAAAATGACGGGGAAAAAATTGTAAGGCTGGCAATGCTATTTGCCACACAATGTGAGGCTTTTGCTCCTCTGAGCCCCATTTGCGTGGCGCATGCTGACTGACGTTGGTTTTATTTTCAATGTCCCGCGTGCCTGGCGTTGTTTGTGTAAGTGTTACTGTCATGTATTTTGTAAGTTCTGCATGCCTGTCATTGCTGAGCCTTGTTTTCATCCTGTTTCTGAATTTTTATGTTTTTTCGGCCGCCATTTTTACCCTTGCTTAGCCGATATTCAAACATCGAAAAACACAAAATATGGCTTCAATTAGTTTGCAACTTCACTCCCAGGCTTCCTGGCTCTCGCCCTGTGCTGGATGTGTTATTATTTTTCTTCAATTTTTCGTTGTTTTCGAGTTACGCGTTTGAACCAACTGCGTGCCTCAACGGCTCACCTCACTTCACGAGACTCGCAGAAGTAAAAAATCACAAGCGTTCCCAACATTGACATATATATATGCACAGTATCTCACAAAAGTGAGTACACTCCTCACATTTTTGTAAATATTTTATTATATCTTTTCATGTGACAACACTGAAGAAATGACTCTCTGCTACAATGTGAAGTAGTAAGTGTAAAGCCTGTATAACAGTGTACATTTCCCCCTCAAAATAACTCAACACACAGCCATTGGCAACAAAAGTGAGTACACCCCTAAGTGGAAATGTCCAAATTAGGCCCAAAGTGTCAATATTTTGTGTGGCCACCACTATTTTACAGCACTGCCATCAGAGCTTCAAAGTTTGCCACTGGAGTCCTCTTCCACTCCTTCATGATGACATCACGGAACTGGCGGATATTAGAGACCTTGTACTCCCCCACCTTCCATTTGAGGATGCCCCACAGATGCTCAATAGGAGTTAAGTCTGGTGACATGGATGGCCAGTACATCACCTTTAACTTCAGCTTCTTTAGCAAGGCAGTGGTTGTCTTGGAGGTGTGTTTGGGGTCGTCACCATGTTAGAATAATGCCCTGCGGCCCAGTCTCTGAATGGAGGGGATCATGATATGCCTCAGTATGTCATAGTACATGTTGGCATTCATGGTTCCCTAAATGAACTATAGCTCCACAGTCCCAGCAGCACTTATGCAGCAGTCTCCCCCACCCCCTCGTCCTCCCCTGTGTCTCTCCCCCTTCCCTGTGTCTCTTCCCCCCTCTCCCTCCCCTGTGTCTCTCCCCCTGTGTCTCTTCCCCCCCACCCCTGTGTCTAATCCCCCCTCTCCCTTCCCGGTGTCTCTTCCCCCCTCTCCCACCCCTGTGTCTCTTCCCCCCTCTCCCTCCCATGTGTCTCTTCCCTCCACCTCTCCCTCCCCTGTGTCTCTTTCCCCCTCTCCCTCCCCTGTGTCTGTTCCCCCCGCTCCCCTCCCCTGTCTTTTCCCCCTCTACTCCCTCTGTGTCTGTTAGCCCTGCTCTCCCTACCTATGTCTCGCCCCCTCTCCCTCCCCTGTGTCTCTCACCCCCTCCCCTGTGTCTCTTCGTCCCTCTGCCTCCCTTGTGTCTCTTCGCCCCTCTGCCTCCCCGTGTCTCCCCCATCTGCCTCCCCTGTGTCTCCCCCTCTTTTTCTCCTATGTCTCTTCCCTCTCTGCTTCCCCTGTGTCTCTTCCTCGCCTCCCTCCCCTGTGTCTCTACCCCCCTCCTGTGAATCTTACCCCCTCTCCCTTCCCTGTTTCTCATCTCCCCTCCCCTATGTCTCTCCCCCCTCCCCTGTGTCAATTCCCCCACCTCTCCCTACCCTGTGTCTGTTTCCCCCACCTCACCCTCCCCTGTGTCTGTTTCCCCCCCTTCCCTCCCCTGTCTTTGTCCCCCCTCTCCCTCCCCTTTGTCGATCCCCCTGTCCCTCCCATGTCTTTTTCCCCCGCTCTATTCCCTCTGTGACTGTTTGCCCTGCTCTCCCCTGTGTCTCTTTCCCCCATGTCTCTTACCCCCACTCCTTCCCCTGTGTCTTTCACCCCTCTCCCTCCCCTGTGTCTCTTCCCCCACCTCTCCCTACCCTGTGTCTGTTTCCCCTGCTCTCCCCTGTGTCTCTTTCCCCCATGTCTCTTACCCCCACTCCTTCCCCTGTGTCTTTCACCCCTCTCCCTCCCCTGTGTCTCTTCCCCCCTCTCGCTCCCCTTTGTCTCTTCCCCCTCCCTCCCCTATGCCTCTATCCCCCTCTCCCTTTCCTGTGTCTGTCCCCCCTCTCCCTCCCCTGTCTTTCCCCCCCTGTACTCCCTCTGTGTCCATTTGCCCTTCTCTCCCGCTCCTGTGTCTCTCCCCCTGTGTCTCTTCTCCTATCCCTCCCCTTTATCTGTTTCCCCACTCTCTTCCCTGTGTCTGATCCACCTTCTCCCCCTTCTTCCCCCCCTTTACTCTTTCTGTGTCTGTTTGCCCTGCTCTCCCTCTCCTGTATCTCTACCCCCCTCCTGTGAATCTTACCCCCTCTCCCTTCCCTGTTTCTCATCTCCCCTCCCCTATGTCTCTCCCCCCCTCCCCTGTGTCTCTTCCCCCACCTCTCCCTCCCCTGTGTCTGTTTCCCCCACCTCACCCTCCCCTGTGTCTGTTTCCCCCCTTCCCTCCTGTGTCTTTGTCCCCCCTCTCCCTCCCTTTTGTCGATCCCCCATGTCCCTCCCATGTCTTTTTCCCCCGCTCTACTCCCTCTGTGACTGTTTCCCCTGCTCTCCCCTGTGTCTCTTTCCCCCATGTCTCTTACCCCCACTCCTTCCCCTGTGTCTTTCACCCCTCTCCCTCCCTTGTGTCTCTTCCCCCCTCTCGCTCCCCTTTGTCTCTTCCCCCTCCCTCCCCTATGCCTCTATCCCCCTTCCCTCCCCTGTCTTTGTCCCCCCTCTCCCTCCCCTTTGTCGATCCCCCCTGTCCCTCCCATGTCTTTTTCCCCCGCTCTACTCCCTCTGTGACTGTTTGCCCTGCTCTCCGTCCCCTGTGTCTCTTTCCCCCATGTCTCTTACCCCCACTCCTTCCCCTGTGTCTTTCACCACTCTCTCTCCCCTGTGTCTCTTTCCCCCTCTCGCTCCCCTTTGTCTCTTCCCCCCTCCCTTCCCCTATGTCTCTATCCCCCTCTCCCTCCCCTGTGTCTGTCCCCCCTCTCCCTCCCCTGTCTTTTTCCCCCTGTACTCCCTCTGTGTCCATTTGCCCTTCTCTCCCGCTCCTGTGTCTCTCCCCCTGTGTCTCTTCTCCTATCCCTCCCCTTTGTCTGTTTCCCCACTCTCTTCCCTGTGTCTGATCCCCCTTCTCCCTTACCTTGTCTGTACCCCCTCGATTAACCTCACGACCTTAACCCTCATGGGCATGGAGTTCACCAGATCTTCAAAGGTTGCCATGGCAGTCCTCTTCCACTCCTCCATGATGACACCATGGAGCGTGTGGATGTCAGAGACCTTACACTCCCCCACCCTCCCGTTTGAGGATGTCCCACAGATGCTCAATAGGGCTTAGGTCTGGTGACCTCCATCCCCTGTGTCTTTTCCCCTCTCTCCCCCCTGTGTCTTGTCCCCCGCTCTCCCTCCCCTGTGTCTGTTCCCCCCTCTCCCTCCCCTGTATCTGTCCCCTCCTCCTGTGTCTTTTCCCCCCTCTCCCTCCCCTGTGTCTCTTCTCCCCTCCCCTATGTCTCTCCCCCCTCCCTTGTGTCTCTTCTCCCCTCCCCTGTGTCTCTTCCCCCTGTGTCTCTTCACCCCGTGTCTCTTCCCCCCTTCCCTGTATCTCTTCCCCCCAACTCCCCTGTGTCGATTTCCCCCCTCTCCCTCCCCTGTCTTTTTCCCCCTGTACTCCCTCTGTGTCCATTTGCCCTTCTCTCCCGCTCCTGTGTCTCTCCCCCTATGTCTCTTCTCCTATCCCTCCCCTTTGTCTGTTTCCCCACTCTCTTCCCTGTGTCTGATCCCCCTTCTCCCTTACCTTGTCTGTACCCCCTCTCCCTCCACTGTCTTTTTCCCCCTGTACTTCTTCTGTGTCTGTTTGCCCTGCTCTCCATCTCCTGTGTCGCTTCCCCTCCTCCTGTGTCTCTTCCTCCTCTCCCTCCCCTGTGTCTCTTCTCCCCTCCCCTATGTCTCTCCCCCCACCCCTGTGTCTCTTCTCCCCTCCCCTGTGTCTCTTCCCCCTGTGTCTCTTCCCCCCGTGTCTCTTCCCCCCTGCCCTGTATCTCTTCCCCCCAACTCCCCTGAGTCGATTAACCTCACCACCTTAACCCTCATGGGCATGGAGTTCACCAGATCTTCAAAGGTTGCCATGGCAGTCCTCTTCCACTCCTCCATGATGACACCATGGAGCGTGTGGATGTCAGAGACCTTACACTCCCCCACCCTCCCGTTTGAGGATGTCCCACAGATGCTCAATAGGGCTTAGGTCTAGTGACCTCCATCCCCTGTGTCTTTTCCCCTCTCTCCCCCCTGTGTCTTGTCCCCCGCTCTCCCTCCCCTGTGTCTGTTCCCCCCTCTCCCTCCCCTGTATCTGTCCCCTCCTCCTGTGTCTTTTCCCCACCTCACCCTCCCCTGTGTCTGTTTCCCCCCTTCCCTCCCGTGTCTTTGTCCCCCCTCTCCCTCCCCTTTGTCGATCCCCCATGTCCCTCCCATGTCTTTTTCCCCCGCTCTACTCCCTCTGTGACTGTTTGCCCTGCTCTCCCCTGTGTCTCTTTCCCCCATGTCTCTTACCCCCACTCCTTCCCCTGTGTCTTTCACCCCTCTCCCTCCCCTGTGTCTCTTCCCCCCTCTCGCTCCCCTTTGTCTCTTCCCCCCCTCCCTCCCCTATGTCTCTATCCCCCTTCCCTCTCCTGTGTCTGTCCCCCCTCTCCCTCCCCTGTCTTTTTCCCCCTGTACTCCCTCTGTGTCCATTTGCCCTTCTCTCCCGCTCCTGTGTCTCTCCCCCTGTGTCTCTTCTCCCCTCCCCTGTGTCTCTTCCCCCTGTGTCTCTTCCCCCCGTGTCTCTTCCCCCCTGCCTTGTATCTCTTCCCCCCAACTCCCCTGTGTCGATTAACCTCACCACCTTAACCCTCATGGGCATGGAGTTCACAGATCTTCAAAGGTTGCCATGGGAGTCCTCTTCCACTCCTCCATGATGACACCATGGAGCTGGTGGATGTCAGAGACCTTACACTCCCCCACCCTCCCGTTTGAGGCTGTCCCACAGATGCTCAATAGGGCTCAGGTCTGGTGACCTCCAACCCCTGTGTCTTTGCCACAGTCTCTCCCCTGTGTCTGATCCCCCTCTCCCCCCTGACTCTGTCCCCCTCTCCCTCCCCCTTCTTCCCCCCCTTTACTCCTTCTGTGTCTGTTTGCCCAGCTCTCCCTCTCCTGTATCTCTACCCCCCTCCTGTGAATCTTACCCCCTCTCCCTTCCCAGTTTCTCACCTCCCCTCCCCTATGTCTCTCCCCCCCCTCCCCTGTGTCTCTTCCCCCACCTCTCCCTCCCCTGTGTCTGTTTCCCCCACCTCACCCTCCCCTGTGTCTGTTTCCCCCCTTCCCTCCTGTGTCTTTGTCCCCCCTCTCCCTCCCTTTTGTCGATCCCCCATGTCCCTCCCATGTCTTTTCCCCCCGCTCTACTCCCTCTGTGACTGTTTGCCCTGCTCTCCGTCCCCTGTGTCTCTTTCCCCCATGTCTCTTACCCCCACTCCTTCCCCTGTGTCTTTCACCCCTCTCCCTCCCCTGTGTCTCTTCCCCCCTCTCGCTCCCCTTTGTCTCTTCCCCCCCTCCCTCCCCTATGTCTCTATCCCCCTCTCCCTCCCCTGTGTCTGTCCCCCCTCTCCCTCTCCTGTCTTTTTCCCCCTGTACTCCCTCTGTGTCCATTTGCCCTTCTCTCCCGCTCCTGTGTCTCTCCCCCTGTGTCTCTTCTCCTATCCCTCCCCTTTGTCTGTTTCCCCACTCTCTTCCCTGTGTCTGATCCCCCTTCTCCCTTACCTTGTCTGTACCCCCTCGATTAACCTCACGACCTTAACCCTCATGGGCATGGAGTTCACCAGATCTTCAAAGGTTGCCATGGCAGTCCTCTTCCACTCCTCCATGATGACACCATGGAGCGTGTGGATGTCAGAGACCTTACACTCCCCCACCCTCCCGTTTGAGGATGTCCCACAGATGCTCAATAGGGCTTAGGTCTGGTGACCTCCATCCCCTGTGTCTTTTCCCCTCTCTCCCCCCTGTGTCTTGTCCCCCGCTCTCCCTCCCCTGTGTCTGTTCCCCCCTCTCCCTCCCCTGTATCTGTCCCCTCCTCCTGTGTCTTTTCCCCCCTCTCCCTCCCCTGTGTCTCTTCTCCCCTCCCCTATGTCTCTCCCCCCTCCCTTGTGTCTCTTCTCCCCTCCCCTGTGTCTCTTCCCCCTGTGTCTCTTCACCCCGTGTCTCTTCCCCCCTTCCCTGTATCTCTTCCCCCCAACTCCCCTGTGTCGATTTCCCCCCTCTCCCTCCCCTGTCTTTTTCCCCCTGTACTCCCTCTGTGTCCATTTGCCCTTCTCTCCCGCTCCTGTGTCTCTCCCCCTGTGTCTCTTCTCCTATCCCTCCCCTTTGTCTGTTTCCCCACTCTCTTCCCTGTGTCTGATCCCCCTTCTCCCTTACCTTGTCTGTACCCCCTCTCCCTCCACTGTCTTTTTCCCCCTGTACTTCTTCTGTGTCTGTTTGCCCTGCTCTCCATCTCCTGTGTCGCTTCCCCTCCTCCTGTGTCTCTTCCTCCTCTCCCTCCCCTGTGTCTCTTCTCCCCTCCCCTATGTCTCTCCCCCCACCCCTGTGTCTCTTCTCCCCTCCCCTGTGTCTCTTCCCCCTGTGTCTCTTCCCCCCGTGTCTCTTCCCCCCTGCCCTGTATCTCTTCCCCCCAACTCCCCTGAGTCGATTAACCTCACCACCTTAACCCTCATGGGCATGGAGTTCACCAGATCTTCAAAGGTTGCCATGGCAGTCCTCTTCCACTCCTCCATGATGACACCATGGAGCGTGTGGATGTCAGAGACCTTACACTCCCCCACCCTCCCGTTTGAGGATGTCCCACAGATGCTCAATAGGGCTTAGGTCTGGTGACCTCCATCCCCTGTGTCTTTTCCCCTCTCTCCCCCCTGTGTCTTGTCCCCCGCTCTCCCTCCCCTGTGTCTGTTCCCCCCTCTCCCTCCCCTGTATCTGTCCCCTCCTCCTGTGTCTTTTCCCCACCTCACCCTCCCCTGTGTCTGTTTCCCCCCTTCCCTCCCGTGTCTTTGTCCCCCCTCTCCCTCCCCTTTGTCGATCCCCCATGTCCCTCCCATGTCTTTTTCCCCCGCTCTACTCCCTCTGTGACTGTTTGCCCTGCTCTCCCCTGTGTCTCTTTCCCCCATGTCTCTTACCCCCACTCCTTCCCCTGTGTCTTTCACCCCTCTCCCTCCCCTGTGTCTCTTCCCCCCTCTCGCTCCCCTTTGTCTCTTCCCCCCCTCCCTCCCCTATGTCTCTATCCCCCTTCCCTCTCCTGTGTCTGTCCCCCCTCTCCCTCCCCTGTCTTTTTCCCCCTGTACTCCCTCTGTGTCCATTTGCCCTTCTCTCCCGCTCCTGTGTCTCTCCCCCTGTGTCTCTTCTCCTATCCCTCCCCTTTGTCTGTTTCCCCACTCTCTTCCCTGTGTCTGATCCCCCTTCTCCCTTACCTTGTCTGTACCCCCTCTCCCTCCACTGTCTTTTTCCCCCTGTACTTCTTCTGTGTCTGTTTGCCCTGCTTTCCATATCCTGTGTCGCTTCCCCTCCTCCTGTGTCTCTTCCCCCTCTCCCTCCCCTGTGTCTCTTCTCCCCTCCCCCATGTCTCTCCCCCCACCCCTGTGTCTCTTCTCCCCTCCCCTGTGTCTCTTCCCCCTGTGTCTCTTCCCCCCGTGTCTCTTCCCCCCTGCCCTGTATCTCTTCCCCCCAACTCCCCTGAGTCGATTAACCTCACCACCTTAACCCTCATGGGCATGGACTTCACCAGATCTTCAAAGGTTGCCATGGCAGTCCTCTTCCACTCCTCCATGATGACACCATGGAGCTGGTGGATGTCAGAGACCTTACACTCCCCCACCCTCCCGTTTGAGGCTGTCCCACAGATGCTCAATAGGGCTCAGGTCTGGTGACCTCCAACCCCTGTGTCTTTGCCACAGTCTCTCCCCTGTGTCTGATCCCCCTCTCCCCCCCTGACTCTGTCCCCCTCTCCCTCCCCCTTCTTCCCCCCCTTTACTCCTTCTGTGTCTGTTTGCCCAGCTCTCCCTCTCCTGTATCTCTACCCCCCTCCTGTGAATCTTACCCCCTCTCCCTTCCCAGTTTCTCACCTCCCCTCCCCTATGTCTCTCCCCCCTCCCCTGTGTCTCTTCCCCCACCTCTCCCTCCCCTGTGTCTGTTTCCCCCACCTCACCCTCCCCTGTGTCTGTTTCCCCCCCTTCCCTCCTGTGTCTTTGTCCCCCCTCTCCCTCCCTTTTGTCGATCCCCCATGTCCCTCCCATGTCTTTTCCCCCCCGCTCTACTCCCTCTGTGACTGTTTGCCCTGCTCTCCGTCCCCTGTGTCTCTTTCCCCCATGTCTCTTACCCCCACTCCTTCCCCTGTGTCTTTCACCCCTCTCCCTCCCCTGTGTCTCTTCCCCCCTCTCGCTCCCCTTTGTCTCTTCCCCCCCTCCCTCCCCTATGTCTCTATCCCCCTCTCCCTCCCCTGTGTCTGTCCCCCCCTCTCCCTCTCCTGTCTTTTTCCCCCTGTACTCCCTCTGTGTCCATTTGCCCTTCTCTCCCGCTCCTGTGTCTCTCCCCCTGTGTCTCTTCTCCTATCCCTCCCCTTTGTCTGTTTCCCCACTCTCTTCCCTGTGTCTGATCCCCCTTCTCCCTTACCTTGTCTGTACCCCCTCTCCCTCCACTGTCTTTTTCCCCCTGTACTTCTTCTGTGTCTGTTTGCCCTGCTCTCCATCTCCCGTGTCGCTTCCCCTCCTCCTGTGTCTCTTCCCCCTCTCCCTCCCCTGTGTCTCTTCTCCCCTCCCCTATGTCTCTCCCCCAACCCCTGTGTCTCTTCTCCCCTCCCCTGTGTCTCTTCCCCCTGTGTCTCTTCCCCCCGTGTCTCTTCCCCCCTGCCTTGTATCTCTTCCCCCCAACTCCCCTGTGTCGATTAACCTCACCACCTTAACCCTCATGGGCATGGAGTTCACAGATCTTCAAAGGTTGCCATGGGAGTCCTCTTCCACTCCTCCATGATGACACCATGGAGCTGGTGGATGTCAGAGACCTTACACTCCCCCACCCTCCCGTTTGAGGATGTCCCACAGATGCTGAATAGGGCTTAGGTCTGGTGACCTCCATCCCCTGTGTCTTTTCCCCCCTCCCCCCCCGCGTGTCTTGTCCCCCGCTCTCCCTCCCCGTTGTCTGTTCCCCCCCTCTCCCTCTCATGTCCCTGTCCCCCCTCTCCCTCCCCTGTATTTTTCCCTCTCTACTCCCTCTGTGTCTGTGTGCCCTGCTCTCCCTCCCCTGTGTCTGTTCCCCTGTGTCTATCCCCCCTCTACCTCCCCTGTGTCTCTTCCCCCCTCTCCCTCCCTTGTGTCTCTTCCCTGTCTCTCCCTCCACTGTGTCTTCGCCCCACCTATACCTCCCCTGTGTCTGTGCCCCCGCTCTCCCTTCCCTGTTTCGGTTCCCCCTTCTCCCTGTCTGTTTGCCATGCTGTTCCTCCCCTGTGTCTCTTTCCCCCCTGTGTCTCTTCCCACCTCTCCCTTCACTGTGTCTCTTCCCCCCTCATCCCCTGTGTCTCTTAAACCCCCTCCTTCCCCTCTGTCTCTTCCCCTCTCTCCCTCCCCTGTGTCTGTCACCCCCCTCTCTCTCCTGTTTTTCTTCCCCTCTACTCCGACTGTGTCTGTTTGCCCTGCTCACCCTCCCCTGTGTTTTTTCCACCCTGTGTCTCTTCCCCCCTATTCTGTCTCTTCCCCCCTCTTCTGCCCCTGTGTCTCTTCCCCCCTCTCCCTCCCCTGTGTCTCTCCCTCCCCTTTGTCTCTTCCCCCATGTCTCTTCCCCTCTCTCTCCCCTGTGTCTTCCCCCCTCCCTCACCTGGGTCTCTTCCCCACCTCTGCCTCCTGAGTGTCTCTCCCCTGTCTCCCTCCCCTGTGTCTCTTCCGCCCTATCCCTCCCCTGTGTCTCTTCCCTGTGTCTCTTCCCCTCTCCCTCCCCTGTGTCTTTTCCCCCCTCTCCCTCACCTGTGTCTCTTCCCCACCTCTGCCTCCCCTGTGTCTCTCCCCCATCTCCCTCCCCTGTGTCTCTTTCCCCCTCTCCCTCCCCTGTGTCTCTTCCCCCCTTTCCATCCCCTGTGTCTCTTCCCCCCTCTCCCTCCTGTGTGTCTGTCCCCCCTTCCTCTCCTATGTCTCTTCCCCCTCTCTCCCCCTGTGTCTGTTCCCCCTCTCTTTCCCCTGTGTCTTACTTCCCTTCTACTCCCTCTGTGTCTGTTTGCCCTACTCTTCCTCCCCTGTGTCTTTTCCCCCTTGTGTCTCTTCCCCCCTCTCCCTCCCCTGTGTCTCTTCCCCCTCCCTCCCCTATGCCTCTATCCCCATCCCGTGTCTCTTCCCCCTCTTTGTCCCCTGTGTCTCTTCCCCCCTCTCCCTCCATTGTGTCTCTCCCCCTCTCCCTCCCTTGTGTCTCTTTCCCCCCTCCGCCTCCCCTGTGTCTCTTCGCTCCTCTCCCTCCCCTATGTCTCCCTCCCCTGTGTCTCTTCCCCCCGCTACCTCCCCTGTGTCTGTTGCTTCACTCTCTCTCCCCTGTGTCCGATCCCCGATCTCCCTCCTCTGTGTCTGTCCCCTCCTCTCCCTCCCCTGTCTTTTCCCCCTGTACTCCCTCTGTGTTTGTTTGCCCTGCTCTCCCTCTACTGTGTCTCCTTCCCCTCCTGTGTCTCTTCACCCCTTTCCCTCTCCTGTGTCTCTTACACCCTCCCCTATGTCTCTCCCCCGCTCCCCTGTGTCTCTTCCCCCTCTCCTGTGTCTCTTCCTCCTGTATCTCTTCCCTCCCCGTGTCTCTTCCCCCTGCCTTGAGTTTCTCCCCCCACCTCCCCTGTGTCTCTTCCCCCCTGTGTCTGTTTACCTCCCCCCTTTCCCCTTTTCATCCTCCCTTTCCTCCTCTCCAATTCCGGGTCTTTTGGTGTTGCTGAGCTCACCGGTGCGTTCTTTCTTTTTAAGTATGTTCCAAACAGTTGATTTGGCCACACCTAATGTTTTTGCTATCTCTCTGATGGGTTTGTTTTGTTTTTTTCAGCCTAATGATGGCTTGCTTCACTGATAGTGACAGCTCTTTGCATCTCATATTGAGAGTTAACAGCAACAAATGCAAATAGCACACTTGAAATGAACACTGGAGCTTGTATCTGCTCTTTGTAAATGGGATAATGAGGGAATAACACACACCTGGCCATAGAACAGCTGAGCAGCCAATTGTCCCATTACTTTTGATCCCTTAAAAAGTGGGAGGCACATATACAAACTGTTGTAATTCCTACACCGTTCACCTGATTAGGATGTAAATACCCTCAAATTAAAGCTGAAAGTCTGCAGTTAAAGCACATCTTGTTAGTTTCATTTCAAATCCATTGTGGTGGTGTATAGAGCCAAAAAGTTTAGAATTGTGTCGATGTCCCAATATTTATGGACCTGACTGTATATATATATATATATATATATATATATATATATACAGCAATTATTTCACATATGGTGGGCTAAGAGTGATAGAACATAGTACAGTAGTACAAATAAGGAATAGTACATACATTGGTGAAGTATATGCACTGCAGTCTGGGAAAACTGGGCGGGACATGCAAAAGAGGCCACATAATGCACCATCACTCTGTCAATCCAAACCATTTTAAACATGGCTCCTTTTAAGCATATGCTTACTGTATTTCACAGTTTTAGACACAGCAACGGATGGATTTTTCACAAACCAGGTCACTTAACCACATACAGCACTGTTTCACGGTGACTGCCAATCCTCAGTATGGTGTGAGTGCCTGGTTTGTGTGTTGATTGTTGTAAAGATTAGTTCTATACAGAAATGATTTCACATATGGTGGGCTAAGAGTGATAGAAGCCCTCCACTATACAAAGTACAGTAGTACAAATATATTTTTAGTTTTGGGATATTCTTTAATTATTTTATAAATTAAAATGTGAAAAACTCTGCACTAGGGTGACCTAAAAATGTAAGGATAGGACCACTTAAAAAATTGCAAGATGTGTATGGGTATATGAACAGATTGTGTTTTACTAAGAGCCTATCTTTTCTAAATATTAAAGAGACAGGCTTTCTTGTGTGTATCTGAAGAGATCTTGAGTCCCAGAAAAATAAAATCTGTCACTGCCTTCACTTCTTCCCCATCTATTTGCCAGGAACTGAGATTGATGTTTGCCATGATCTTCATTTTTTTAACAATAGGCAACATGACAACTTTTGCACTTTCTTCTTTCACCCTTATCAATCTGTCCTTTAGTTCCTCCTCACTTTCAGCCATCAGAGTAGTATCATCTGTGTATTTGAGGTTGTTGATTACTTCCAGTAATATTGATTCTGGCTTTGGATTCATCCAGCCCAGCCTTATGCATGATGTAATCCGTGTATAGGTGGAATAAATAAAGTGACAATATACAAACCTTGTTGCACTACTTTCCCAATCTTGAACCATTCTACTGTTCCATTTTTGGTTCTGACCGTGGCTTCTTGGTCCACATACAAATTCCTCAGGAGGCAAATGAAATGGTCTAATACTCCAATCTCTTTAAAAATAGCATGAAAAAATAACATGAAACAACCAATGTAATGAAGTTATAGTCTGTCCTTTTGTTCACGCATAATGCAGAAATATGTGCTAATAAGGTTTAAAATACTACTCGAATATAATTCAAGCGAAATTTGGTAAACCACACCTGTGTCACTTTATTGCCTGTACTGTTAGCACGACAGTGTTTTTGAGAGTAAATAAGGCTAAATATGTGATCATTATGTCACACAAAGCAAAATTCTGGTGTTGTTGACCAATATGTGATTTGATATTAAATTATGATGATATTAACACCATATGGGACATGGAAAATGTAAAGATTTGGCCATAACAATTAATTACAAATTAACATAACATTATTGACATGGAAACATAAGATTACAATCAAATACATGAAGACATAGGGATGTCCAGACATATATTACCATCAACCATTGTTAATATATACTGTAGATATGATTATGCAGTCATCCATATATTATTAATCTCTTCATGTAGATGATTTCTGGAAATATGATTTATACACATCCACTATACATTAACACAGGATGGGTACACTGAAATATGATTTGGATACACATTTCACATCATTACCTAATTCTAATGTACCGGTATGTTTATGTCACAAATCACTAATCATTACAAATGCAAGGACACATGTATTACGATATAAGAATAATAAAAGTTTATTATATCCACAGAGCACATTCTTGTAATATCAAATGATACCCAGGAGGACAAAAGGCTTTTTAAAACAGGAAAACTTAAAGGGCTAAAGGTAATACTGTATAATAACAATGTATAGCATCTACTAGAGTCACATGTTATTATTACATCACAGTAACGATAATTAGATGAATATAAATCTCAAAATTCATCACTTCATATAATAGATGTAAACATTAATGTGCTTAGCACTTACATTGTGTCTTCATCTGCTCCATGCAATAACTCCTGGATTATGTAATCCAAATCTAATTGTGATTAGAAAAACTGAAAAAGTCTGACAGAGCTCTTACATGATCAGTGAATGTTCATATTCTAAAAATTGAGAAGGAGAAAACTCTAGCAAGATCTGTATGTAAAGTATAGTGTAATGTAATGTATACATGCTTAACTCAAGCATGTATAACTGCTGGGTTTGATTAACATAGTATTGTAGGACTGTGCAAAACCACAGACATATGTATATTGGTACATATTAAACCTAACAGCAATCATGGGGATTAAATAATTATATATGTGTTTATTTATGGCATGTGAGATTATTCTGCTTGTGTGATGTCATTAATGGAATGGCTATATGAAAACCATAATGTATATAGTTTACTTACATTATTTGGTAGCACTACTTGAAGATGAACAAACGGCCTTAATGGATGTGAAATTTGCCTAAAATAAATAAAAAACACAGATTATTCAGGAATAAAAAATAAAACAAATAGGGACTACATCATCTCTTCTCAGTTGCATTCCTCATTGACCATCAATTGGTGAAATGTTAACCATAACCATACATATTAACAAAGAAGATTATTATGGATGTGATGATGGGTAGCCACATGGTTACAAAATATCACTATCACTTAGGCCAGGGGTGTCCAAACTCGGTTCTGGAGGGCCCCACTCAGGCCTGGATTTGAGTATTTCCTTTCTGTGCACAGGTGAGTCAATAGGGATGACTGCATAAGTAATAGTCTAACCTGCTTGCAGCAAGTATATCCACAAATCCGGGCCTGTGTGCGGCCCAGCATGACCGAGTTTGGACACCCCTGACACAGGCCAAGATCATCTACTCTGTAGACCAGCATGAGTAACTTAACATTTTGACCAATATAGCATATATTAATATTCATATATTATGCATAAAATGCATATATTAATCATGACATTCTGTGTACTTAAGATAGACTTGTACATTCGATGGGCTCTCTGAACTCTGCAAGGAGACCCAATGTCTAAATGTATGAGATGCTGCAGTCATCAGTGATCTGCTTCATAGATGGAATCCCTTTATTATTTGAAGTCTTGTGTTTCTAGATGATATATTAATATAGGAGCTCCAGGTCTTTGAAAAAAATATGTTAGTTTTTCTCTTCCCATGGCAGTCCATTGCATAACATGTTCACATTTCCATTTTTTTTAAAGGAGCTTCTTTAGCACTGGAACTGAACCTTCCCCAAAGGTCCCAGGTAAATCCAAAGAAAGAAAGGCATTCCCCTTTTACTCGGTAGAGTAAATAAATAGTACATTTGTGTTTACATTTAAACTTCTAAAATAAGTTAAAAAAAAACATATTTACTGCTCAGAATTCTGACAAATACAGTTCATGAACTGCATTCTGGGAACTTGGGAAGGGACATGAAAATGAACCCACAAAGGTTTCATTCTTTAATCTGGGAAAACACAAAACAGTACAAGGACTGTCATAAATAACTAATTTAAAAATAGTTTATGCAAATTACTTATAAACTAGAGAGGTTTTTCATCCAAAATCCATTTTTGATATCTTTTCACACTGCATCTGATTTCTACACTGGTAATGCATTTCTATGAAAGAAAGCCAGTCTCCCCCTCATGGAAAAATGGGATTGTTCACTAGAATTCTACAGATAACACCAAGTAAATTAGCTAAAAGGTACTCAGGATTAAGACAACTATAGATGTTGTTACACATCTGGGAAAATGTTTATAGATGTATTGTTTCTAGATCATGTCAGAGTTCAAATAACAAGTAAAGCTACTATAATGGGTTACAGGTTTGTGAAAACAGGCTTTATCACATGACATCAATTAGCCTCTCCTGTGTAATTTTCACACCTCCCTTTCTAGTTTAATCCTCTCATCCATCTCTCTGATTCCTTTACTTCTCGTCATGGTTTCAATGGATCTTTTTCTGTTTCCCTTCCTCTGGACCAATTAACAATTAATCCACATATTACAAGGATCAGAGGCGATCTAAAAAGATTGAACATCAATTACTATGTAATCACATGCATCTCCATTATTCTATAGACTTTATTCACACATTTTTATAAATGGGAGCCATGGTGAAGTGCTTCAGTTTATAACTATGTGGGCTCATTCTGTCATGGCAGCACTAACAGGCTCCTGCGTGCCACGGTGTTTCTAAGATAACTGCAATGCTGCTCTTGCCCTAGCGGTTCCGTGTGTTCGCTAAACATGGGGCACCATGGGCATCTTAGAAGTATCTTATACCATGTTCAGAGAACGTTAAATTAATTCCAACTGCTAAGAAAGAAAACTTGAATACAATGACAACAAGTAAGTTCTATAAAAACATAGCTCTTAGCAATCATTATGTTTTATAAAAAAATATTCATGCAAGCACCTTATCAGTTGGCCTGTCAGTTTATTATAATATAAACTAGAGACTTGCCCATCAAAAAAAGACAGGGCAATACAATTTGAAGCCATGGCAATGCTGTTTGCCACGCAATGTAAAGCTGTTGCTACTCTGAAGGCTTTCTGCACTCATTGCGAGCCTCTCCTGTTGTGTACTTTTGCTCCTCTGAGCACCTTCGGCGCTCATTGCGAGCATCTCTCCTTGTGAACTTTTGCTCCTCTGAGCACCTTCGGCGCTCACTGCGAGCCTCTCCCCTCGTGTCCTTCAAGTTTTGTGCTTTGTAACGATCATGTTCGTCGCGAATCGCAAAGACAGATATATAAGTACAGTGTTAAATATACACTTTTTTTAGTGCAGTGTAAATTAGAAAATGTTTTCAGGTTTCAGAGCATAATAAAGTGATAGTAAAGTGAACTGCTTTGAGAGTGCTATCGCTGGCAGCAAATGAGCAGTAATCCAGATATATAACTGCAGTGTAAAAAGTAAAAACATTTTAGTGCAGTGAAAAGTATACATTTTTATTTTCCATTACTAATTAATACTTATTAAATTAATGTATGTTAATAATTCATTCTAAATGAACAAATGTATTCATGAAGTAATGGAAGTGTAAAATGTGCTATTTAGCATATTTTTTATATACATATTTGTATTTTTGCGAGGTTCGGCCGTTAGCTTCGTATTTTTCCAACCTTGTATTTTTTTAAGTTCCGCGCCTCACAATTTTTTTTTCTATGTCTCGCGTTCCTCAACTGCTTGCAGCCTAAAGCAATCCCGTGTTTCCTAACTGCTCGGAGGCTAAGTCCTGCGTTTTTCAATGCCTCAACAGCCTGCCTCGCAGGAGTGCCTTTGGCGCTCATTACTGCCTAAGTCCGGCCTTGCCTTCGGCGCTCATCACCTAAGTGCTCCAAGTTTCAATGCCTCAACTGCTTGCCTCGCTGTGCGAGGCTCGCAGCCGATGAGCGTCTACCGTGCTCATCGGCTAAGTGCTCCGAGCTCTGAAAACTTTTGTGCTTCAACGGCTCGCCCTCGCTACGCGAGGCTCGCAAGTGTGACGACGATTCGCAGTTTGACAACTATTATACTGTACTAGCGACTTGCCCGTCAAAAAATGATGGTCAATAAAAGAAAGTGTTGAAATGCTGTTTGTCACACAATGTGTGTACTGTGTGCCTCAAGTAACTAAATTCATCAAAAAGCAGAAATCTACATTACATAAAATAAAAAAAAATAAAATCACCAAAACTAAAAAATGTACATTACAGAACAAAAAAAAAAAAAGTCACAAAAAATAAAAAAAGGAACATTAAAGAAAATAAAAAAATACATTACAACCCCCCCCCACTACAATTTTTTTTTTTAAATTAGACACCTGAAAAGGATATGCATATAATACATACATATAATACATACAATACAATAGAATTAAATACAATACAATACAATAAAATAAAATAAAATACAATACAATTAAATACAATACAATACACCCCTATCTAATATACATGCCACTATGTAACATACATGCCACTATGTAATATACATCCCACTATGTAATATACATCCCACTATCTAATATACAATATTATCTAATAATACATCCCCCTATCTATCTAATATACAATACATGCTATCTCTATATAGCAGCCCTAATTCTAAGCTACAATAAAATAATTAAGACCACTTACCTTTGAGATGTTTCTTGAGATCAGCAACCTACGGTAAAAAAGATTAAAAAAATTAATACAACACGTTTACATGAAATAACTAAACATGGCGGATGTCTCCGACGCTAATGAGCTTCCTACGGAGTGTTCCAGAATAAAATTGGCAATGGCGGCTTCTGATTGGCTGAAAAGGCTGTCTATCAAATTCAGCCAATGAGAAGTCCCCAATTGTGAACCAATTAAAAAAGTATAACCCCAAAATACAACGATGATTGCATAACACAGAAGGCGCCACTGCTTATTTTCTTCCGGAAAAGTCTCCGGGAGCCTCATTAGCGTCGGGGATGTCCGTGAGTGCGGATGTAAGTATATATATATTTTTTTTTTTATACAGGGCGGGGCAGAATAGGATCCGGAGGAGGCCGGAGACATCGCGGGGAGGTAAGTAGAATGTAGATTATGTTTATTTTATTTTTATGTATGTGTATTAATGTTATGTTTTTTTTAACAGGTGCCGCTCCGAAGAAGGGTAAAAAAATAAGAACGGAACATGCCGGAAAGGTGAGAAAGAATATTTAGAATGTATAGAATGTTTATTTATGTACTGTAAACATGTTGCACTATTTTTTTTTCTGTAGGTGGCTGATCTCAATGGACATCTGCAAAGGTAAGTGGTCTTAATTATTTTATTTTAGCTTAGAATTAGATTAGTTTATATATAGATAGCATGTATTGTATGTTAGCTAGGGGTATGTGTTTTATATAGATAGCATAGAATGTATTGTATATTAGATTATGGTATTTATTTAGATAGATTGTGTGATGTATATTAGATAGGGGTGTATTGTATTGTATTGTATTTAATTGTATGTATTTGTATTGTATTGTATTTGTATTGTATGTATTTGTATTGTATGTATTTCCTTTTCAGGTGTGTAATTTTTTTTTTCTGTAGTGAGGGGGGTTGTAATGTTTTTTGTTTTTTTTCTGTAATTTTCCTTTTTTTATTTTTTGTGACTTTAGGATTTTTTATTTTTTGTAATTAGAGTGGTGGGGGTTATTAGGGGGTAGGTAGTGTAGGTGTTAATAGGTTAGTATAGAGGGTGTTTAGTTGATATTTAATGTTTTATTGGGGGGGTATAGTGCACTGTAGTGTTTATACTTAGTGTCATGATGGCCCTTGAGGACCATCATGGCAATTATGTGGTTAATGTAGTGTTGTAACAGGCCCAGGCGAGGGCTGCGGGCGAGGGCCTCAGTTGCTGGCATGGAGCGCCGAAGGCGCTCCTTGCCAGCAACTGCGACCCTCACAAAATTTACGTTCAAACGCAAACAACCACACAACAACCACGACAACGCAAACAACACGACACACCAACTACGACCCTCGCAAACTTTACCTCGCAACGCAAACAACATACGAGACACGTTACCACACATTACGACCTCGCAACAATCGGACGCAACTCGCGAACATTACAAAATTCAAAACACAATAAATACACACAGCACATACATAAAAAGCTTACCTACAGCAACAGGGAACATCCAGGACCTCAAAAAAGCAACTTACACCTTCATTTAACTCAAAATAAAAGAGTTTAGACACTAAAAAATTCGCTAAGCGACAGAAAAAATGGCAGCCGAACAAAACGAAAACTAGGCTACAGAACTCTAAACACGCAAAACACCACAAGAAACTCGCAAAACACCACAAAAGACCTACGGATATTCCGCTAAGATGCATACCACACATTACCCGCCATTTTAAGACAATGTAGAAGTACACGAGTACGCTAACGGTTTGGTCTCGCGCACGCACACTATTACACTGCACACATTCATCACGCTTACACAGCAGCTCCACACCACTAATGCTGCAGCAACATCAAAACAGATTGCCAGCTCTTCAACACAATGCTTCAAAATAGGAAAACTATATTCATTTATTAATGTATTATATATTTCATTATTATACACCAAACAGCATTAGCAACCTTACAATTTCATTGCCGTAATTTTTTGACGGCCAATTCTCTAGTACTGTATTAATAATGTATATCTCATAGCTGGGTTTGAAAAATCCTGGCAGGTCAGGCTCCTTTCATTTGTTCTTCTGGCTGTTAAATATTTTTGAGAACTATAAAATATCTTTATGAAGGGTACACTCCCATTCTCCTATAAATATCCTGTCTGGCTTCTGCAATTCACTCTTTCTCTCTCGTTCTCTCCCTCTCTGCCTCTCTC
This sequence comes from Discoglossus pictus, assembly GCA_027410445.1. Taxonomy (NCBI): domain Eukaryota; kingdom Metazoa; phylum Chordata; class Amphibia; order Anura; family Alytidae; genus Discoglossus; species Discoglossus pictus. The sequence continues at coordinate 80,867,718 of CM050164.1, read as the reverse complement.
AAAAATGTGTTTATTACAATATAGAGTTTGATCTTCTTATTGGACTAAGAATCAATATGAATAGGCAAACTTTTGAACAGAGGGATCTTTTCTTCTTCGGATGTGAAACAATACAGAACGATTAGGTGAAATATATAAATTATCAGCCCTATTAAATTGAGGCTATGTGTTAAAACGTAGCTCATAACTCCGATTTTACATGTTACGGGTATTAAATTAGTCCTGTAACGTTGCTCGCAGCGGCCTTTGTGCGTTAACACGCAGGATGGCCGAGAATAGGCCACGTGCTGAGCAACGTTGAGCTTCGCGCACGTAAATCCTTTGATCTGTTCGGTCCGTAACCGCTACTTGTTCAATTCAGCTATTAAATTACATCATGGTCACTCGCGAGCAAGCACGTAACATGCAAATGGAGCCCAAAGGCCATCGCATGGTCTAGAGCACCCACAAGGGGGTATAGTACAATAGGCGGCACTTGTAATGCAAATAACAACACTCTACTGTACATTTATTAAAAGGGAAAGGGATGTTAGGTCTTAGAATTAATAGCAAAATATTTTCAAGCCTGCAAATCGGCACCAAAAAATACTTTATTTCATGATTATATTTTGTGTTATATCGATTCCTGTAATCAATGTGTTACGACATATACTGTAAATCGCATGTAACAGAATATCATATTTACTGCTTTTTTAATATTGCATTATATCTGGTCTGTGGGTCCTATCGCAAACTGTACTTGAGGCACGTAGGGCTTCAAAATCTACTCTCCCCTTTTTCAGTGACGTAACGCTAACAATCTCTTTTTCTATTGGCTCCATCTGAATCCGTAGCTACGTGATGTTACACTGAGCATGGTGAAGGCATGGGTACCTCATTATAAACAAATAAAACCTACCAGAGTGTGAAGGCTGAAGAGAGAAAGGTGTACAACAACTTACTAGAAAATAAGGAAGAAAGTATATATATATATATATATATATATATATATATATATATATGCATATATATATATATATATATATATATATATATATATAAATATATGGGGATTACAAAACTTTTTTTTGTCTTTGGCCCCTCCCCCTGGGCCTCAATGAGAAGTGCTCCCATGTTTTCCTGTGTTGTATCTTCAAAATCCATAAATTGCAATGGCCATGGTAAAATAATATAACCTTGTGTGCTCCACAATACCTGAGGCATCTGTAGCTACACAACTATGCAGACCTAATGGTTATATGTTATACTCTGAGGGTCTATTCCCTAAAAAATTCCAGTAATAAAACTGTATATTCAAATGTTACAAAGTTACATAGTTACATAGTAATTGAGGTTAAAAAAGGCTTTCAGTCCATCAAGTTCAAAGAAAGAGAGAGAAAGATAAATTAATAAATATATATTTACTTGAAACTGCTATCTGTGGGTAGGTTCCCAACTCTTGCACGATCCATCATAAGTTATGCTTTAAAGCTGAGTAATACAGCATTCATTTACATTTATATATATACAGTATCTCACAAAAGCGGTTACACCCCTCACATTTTTGTAAATATTTTATTATATCTTTTCATGTGACAACACTGAAGAAATGACACTGCTACAATGTAAAGTAGTAAATGTACAGCCTGTATAACTTTGCAAATTTGCTGTCCCCTCAAAATAACTCAACACACAGCCATTAATGTCTAAACCATTGGCAACAAAAGTGTGTACGTAGAAATGTCCAAATTGGGCCCAAAGTGTCAATATTTTGTGTGACCACCATTATTTTCCAGCACTGTCTTAACCGTCATGGGCATGGAGTTCGCCAGAGCTTCACAAGTTGCCACTGGAGTCCTCTTCCACTTCTCCATGATGACATCACGGAGCTGGTGGATGTTAGAGACCTTGCCCCCACTTTCCTTTTGAGGATGCCCCACAGATGCTCAATAGGGTTTAGGTCTGGTGACATGCTTGGCCAGTCCATCACCTTTACCTTCAGCTTCTTTGGCAAGCCAGTGGTTGTCTTGGAGGTGTGTTTGGGGTCATTATCATGTTGTAATACTGCCCTGTTGCCCAGTCTCCGAAGGGAGGGGATCATGCTCTGCTTTAGTATGTCACAGTACATGTTGACATTCATGGTTCCCTCAATGAACTGTAGCTCCCCAGTGCTACATAAAGCCCAACTCTATGGAGCGTACGGCTCATTGTCGTCCTATGTACAGATACTCCAGTCTCTGCTGTGGAACTCTGCAGCTCCTCTAGGGTTACCTTAGGTCTCTGTGCTGCCTGATTAATGCCCTCCTTGCCCGGTCCGTGAGTTTTGGTGGGCGGCCGTCTCTTGGCAGGTTTGCTGTTGTGCCATGTTCTTTCCATTCGTTTATGATACAACTTTCAGTACAACTCATATAGAGCCTCATTCAATTGGTCCGATTTAGAGATCCAGGCTCGCAAGTAGACATCACAAGTTATTTTGCTATTCAATTGGCTTCCGTTTGCGGGCTCTGATCGAGTTACGGGTTCCAAGCTGCGATTTATAGTGATTTGTCAAATTGCTAGTTACTTCCCTCCAAGCCTTTGATCTTTCATGGCCGCAAGAGTTGCAGTCGCTAAAATCGCAAATTGATATTCAATTGCTCCTATTTTTCCTCGCTAACCACTCCATTTTTTCTGTCGCTTGGTGAAATGCGACTTAAATTCGCAAGCAACCTCACTGACAGATGTCCTGGCTGTCCCCCCGTGGTGTGTGTGATGTTTTTGTAATGTTTTTTTTTTATGTTTTTTGTGTTTTTCGATGTGCATGGTTTGGCCGTTAACTTTGTTTTTATTTTTAAGTCCCGCTTTCCTGGCGCTTTCCTTTTTAAAGTGTTACGGGTCGTAATTTTTAAAGTCTGTTTTTTTTTTTTTAAAACTGCTACGGGTCTCGCAGTGTGAATTGGATAATGAAGGTTTCTGTTGAACTGTAGTCCCGCGGCTCGTAGATATATCTAGAACTGTAGTCCCGCGGGTCGTACATCTCCACCAGCGCTCATCTCCACCAGCTCAGTGAGCGACTTCGGTGATCCCTGCCTAAGTTTTAACGGGGTCGTAGGGATGAGCACCTATGGGTCTCATCTCCACCAGCACAGTGAGCGCCTTCAGCGCTCCCTGCCTAAGTCGTTCATCTCCACGAGCACGAGCCCGCAAGCATTAGCAAAAACCTGTATTGCTGACAACTATGTATGTGATAGCACAACATTCTCCAATATTTTATTTCATGTTTAATTATCGTGTTATATCAAGCATGGCAATCAATGTTAAGTCCTATGGGCTTCAACCTCCAAGCCCGTAGGACTTTGAAGAAAATGGAGGTTGAATTCAAAGTCCTACGGGCTTGGAGGTTGAAGCCCATAGGACGTTGAAAATGGAGGTTGGATGTCAAAGCCCTACGGCCATCACTGACGAGTTACGGGCTCGGAGGTTGGTCATGATAACAATATTTCCATTGGCTGTTTCTGCATCAGGAGTTACTGGCTCCCAAGCCCACAAATGCTACTTCCGACGGCAATGGTTTCCGATTTTCGCAATTGGCCACTACCATGTGGGCCCAGCCAATTGCATAGCACCTTAACTTGGGCTCGCAGCAGGCCCGCAAACGTAAGTCAAACATTAAGGGCCTCATTCAGTTGAGATTTGGCCAATTGAATAGGGCTCTATATAGTCATACAGAATATTTTTTTACAGAAGTGTTTAGCTAGTGAAGACCTTGCTTTTGGATAGATGTTAACTAACTAAACACTTCTGTAAATAAATATGCCCTATTCAATTGGCCAAATTGCAATTGAATAAGACCCTAATTAACTTACGATGCCTCAATTGAATGAGGCTCATAGTGAGTAGGGCTATATGTTAGAACTTTATAAATAATGAGTAATAAGAAGAATAGGCCATGGAAACTTGGGAGTAAGACTGCAAATTGCTGAGTGAGCTGTGTTAAATACTTTCAAGACCAGTGTGCAGAACACTTAAAGGACACTCACTCTCTTCCTCACTCACATTGTATGTAGACTGAAAAACACTCCGCTTAGTCACTTGCTCTTTTTTTCTCTTATTAAATTCTCAAATTGCCTGAGGCAAAACTAGAGCTGATATAATAATTGGCTCACACAGCCAGCTGCCTGCCTTATTTCAACTGATGTAATCACAGATCTATTTCAACATGCTTTTTTTTCTGAATCCTCCACTCCTGACATGTCCTCTGATCTAATTCCTAGGCTACAGGAGCAGCACGCTGATGTGCTTCAGTAGTAAGGTAAGAGGAAACTACTGACATCTTCCACCAGCGTTTTAGAGCTCAGGCGTGAAAGCCAAAGTAAGGAAGGAGCACAAATCGTTATTCTTCTAGCTATTTAATGCCAATTTCAGGATAAGTGGGTGACATTACAACTTGGAACACAGCAGTGTATCTTCATATCTATATGTGCAGGAGTACTGTACAAGGAAACACAAGTCACAGAGTGCAGGTCATCAGACACAGGTGAGTAGTGCTGGAAATACCCAGTAAGTGTTCAGCAAACTTTTAATGTATATTGACTGATTTTTTTACTTTGTATTTTTATGTAGTTTTAGGGAAAAAAAGATATTATTCAGATAAAACCCTTGCTCAATGTATATATATATATATATATATATATATATATATATATATACATAGATAGATAGATAGATAGATAGATAGATAGATAGATAGATAGAGAGACACATATATATATACACATATATATTTATATATATATACACATATATACATAGATAGATAGATAGATAGATAGATAGATAGATAGATAGAGAGACGGTATATATATTTTAATATATATATATATATATATATATATATATATATATATATATATATGTATTTATATCTATGGGTACACAATATGACTATACTCTGTCTACATATTATTAAATATATTTACACACACACACAGAATTTATGTTATGCTTAAAAAATGTGACATATACACAAATATTCTCTGTTGTTTTCTGAAATTATCATATGTGAGTATGCAGTGTCTTCTGTAACCCTCAATTTATGTTACTTTTCTATAATATTGATATGTTTCTTGCTATATTGCGCTGTCTTACCAATTTGTGCGTTTTGCATACCAAGCATGAATACAATACATACATACATATTAATTATTAATATGTAATCAACACTCAAGTACTTTAATACTTTGTAGTAAGTGATTTCAAACTCAGACAATAAATTACTTTACATCTTTGTTTCTAATGAGATGGGAATAAAGAATTTTGCTCAGTATCAAGAGCATACTATATATTTGTTGAGTTTCTTATGCAGAATCATCACAGAGATTCCAATGCAAAAAGAAAGGCTGTAAAACTATAATCAATTAAATCCGTATACTACATGTGGCAAAATGTTTCTGAATGGTAATGGAATATGAAATAAAGAGTTATGTTTATCAATGCTAATTCAAAATATATGCCAGGATTGTTTGATTTTTTTTTTTCTGTTGGTCTACTCTAGAAGAACAAATAGCAGCCTACAAATACTTTACACTTATAGGTATTTTCCTAAGCCTTTACAGGGCCAGTGAATGGCTTAAAAGGTAGCTTGCAGTATAGGAAATATCCATTGCAGTTTTCAATGAACCACTTGTGGCCTATATGATAATTTTTTTTAATTTATTGGTAAGGTTCCCGGAATTAATTAGAGCTTATGTGGACAGGACAAAATACAAAATTGTAGTTTTTCATCACCTGAATGCCAGTTGTAAAACTCGAAATGTCGAGAATATCATATACATGATTTATGCACCTAAGATTTATTTTTTTTCAAATAAATTAATCATTTTCAGTTTTGCGTAAGTGGATGCTCACTGAGGCAATGACAGTAATATAATAGCAATTTGTTGGTAAGAACCTTATTATATATGGCGATAATATAACATGTAAAAATGTCTGGACAGTTTTGTACACTAGTAATTTGTAATAAAATACATTCTGTACTTAGTGTGAATGTAACGGCTTAGTGTAAATTTAACAAATTATGCAAACTCTGTAAGAGAGTATTGAAGGTAGATTCATTATGTTATTACAGGGACTGTGTGGGGCTGCAATGACAATATTCCCCATATATAATATCCATTGCAACACTTGTGATGTTTAATAAATCTAAGGGACTGTAATAACTTGTACAATAGTCTTAGAGGTTTGTTATTTTGTCTTCCTTTTCACTGGGAGTACATCACTGCTCTTCCCTTGTCACTTTTCTCTCTTTGATGTGGTTCATAACCTCTAGACAACATCCTCATGCTACAAAAACATCTAATATATGGCATGCATCAAAACAAATCTGTTTACTGAATGATATTTGGTGCCAGTACTGGAATACATATTTATTTTAAGGAAGAAATTAGATTCCTTTGTTTTTTTCATATAATGTATGTCAACGCTTGCATGATTTTGCACCTGTTTAAAGCATCCAACAAAAATATCCATATTGCTCCAAGTTTCCAATTGACATAGTATAATTTAGCAACTTGAACTGTTTAAACTATACTTAAGAACATGATTGTTGCCATTCCTCTGTTGTCACATGCGATGAAAACAAATATACATTTTAACCATAATCCATCCACCTCTGTCTGAGACTGCAGAGGATTATAGCATTATTAATGACAGACTTGCACCAAGATACATTATTATTATACATTCCGAAAAGTACAGAAATTAATCTTCAATGTACCTATCAATTTCACTATAAAGTACAGTGTTCTTCTGTCACCACAATAAGAGCAAATAGAGTATTATTTGAAAGAGAGTATTAATTAGAATCCAGACATGGCTTTCATCAACCAATTTATTTGTATCTGTTTATAGACTTAATAGCTAATAAAGAGACCCATATCATTAGCTATTCATGTGTAATCATTGCAGATGACTTTGGTTACTATATACTTATAAATGCTCTCTTTCTTTGTAATATTATATAGTCATGCTTCTTTGTTCTTATAGCCCAAATATAATATAGTTTTGTAAGTATTCTCACTTGCCAGCACCTCTATTTTATTAATCAAAGATACCTCATTTATAATTCTACACTAATATACCAATAATAGATTAAGCATTTAATGATAATGTACAGATTTATACTTGTAGTAACATTTCACAATGAATGAAGAAATTCACAATATTGATTTGCTTACAGTGAGATTTTGTCCAAATTGGTACCTTTTAATAGATAAGTGCCCATTTCAGCTCTCCAAGGCATACCAAATATTTAAACAGCAAGAACTGCATCTATAAAATATAGAATTCTGTAACACAACTTTCTGCATGTAGTATATACATTATTCTAAAATTATAATTCATTAAATATAGTAATACATAGAAAGTATCATAGATTTACAATATTTTCTTCATTTCTTTTTTAACACAGAACATAAACCCTGAGCACTTGCACGCTGATGGATGTTAAAGGAACAGTTAATCTAATGTGATCACATGGATTCTGACCAGGACAATTACTCTACGTTGGGAAACAATACAATGGTGAACTCTCAGTCTGGTAATGACACTCAACGTATACTCTACTTCTTTGGTACCAAGCATTTGTAGATGTTACTCACAATATTTGTTGGATGCGGAGGATTCTGTGTGTCCATGTCATTTAAAAAAGTTCAATTAATTTTGTTTAGAGAACAAAAAGGCCACTATAATTATTGATTATTGAATAGTGTATAGTAAAATAAATAACTTTGCAATATACGGTAGTTCTTTTTTTTTTATACAATTTTCTAGGCCAAGTCTTACTTATAAAATATTGTTGTTTTTTAAATACAGCAGTAACTTCATGTCCAATATTTTGTGAATGTCCTGCTGTTTTAAAATGTCTTACGAAAATGTTGTTACAAGTGCTAAATACTAAGGCTGCCTTAGATTATCCATATATGATTTACTTGTTGCTTACCACTCACTTTATTTCACTGTATTAACAGACATTGATTCTGTATCAAGCTTTATTTTCTGGGGGTGCTTTGATTAGAGGTGGAAGAACATTTTACAAGAAAAGTTAGTAAGGACCTGGAAGCTTTTCTGTGTCCCATAAAAAATCCAGGAGCAAATTAAATGTTTTTCGTGACAAGTCAGAGAAATAAGATAAAAAGGACTTGCTCTTTGTAATCATGTTGAATTCATGAGTATAAAGTCCCTTTCAGTTAGGGTCTTCGATTATTTTTTCCGACAGTACCAAATTAATAACACAATACAAGTTTTGCTATACAACATTTGTTAGTTATCCCAGTTGTGCCAAGAAAATGTAGTTAAAATATAAAAATCATTAGACAGGAGTACATGGCAATAAACCATGCAGATCAAACAGAATAAATTTGTGATATCACAGGCAGGGCCCCACCTAGTGACCCTCCTTCAGTCATCCTCGGGCTGTGTCTTAAGGCTCTGATCATTTCCTTAATAGACGTCTAGCAGATCCTAATTTAGTTGAAATGCCCAACCCAACAGTGGGCGTATAGCCCATATCCTAGGGCAAAGCTAGAGCCACCTTTGTATTCCAAACATATTAAAAATATAGTAAGGATCACCAGAAACATGTAATTTGGATTATCTTTTCGGATGTCCACCTATAATGTAAAATGTTCTCTGGGACATAGATCAATTATAGATGTAGATGTCTGAAAATGGTGGTAAACTTGAATGAACTAATGCATTTTCAGTAATGGATCAGATTAAAGGAGAAAAGATTGGAAGAGCAAGCCATTCTATAGCATGTGGTGCTATATGCAATCATATAAAAGTCAGTATTATTGCTTTTTTTAGTCACTAATGGTCATTTCATTATCTAAAATGATTTAATCACCAGTGGTTCTCAAAAATAATAATATTTAATGGTTGACTTGTTCAGATAAAGAATAATATAGAATTTATTATTTTTGGGATGGGAACAGCATTTTAGTGTTATAACCATATATTTTAGAAACAAAAAAACAACTTTTGATCACAGAAGTAAAAAAAGTATTTGAAAAGAAAACTATTGTTTGGTGCCAACCATGCAAAAATGAATAAGTGTACATGCAGAGTAAGAGAATATTTCTAAATTGCAGTCAAGTTTAAACTTGTCAAAACTTTGGAATCTGATTAGATGACAAATTACTTTCTCCTAATGTGATTCTGTGTCTTTGAGCAGTGAGAGGATAGAAATGTAATGTTATATCATTCTTATCGTCCCTGAGACAGCAGTAAATATTATAAGGTTGTACGTACATATTTCTGAATAATTAGTGGTTTAATTAACTTTTACAAATATAGGTAAGAACACTAAGTTCACCTTTTTACTAAGCTATTTGATGCGTTTCTTCTATCATGTTTATGGATTTCATGGTTGTACTAAATATCTCCTTTACTTTTCCTATGTTGTCAAGTTGTATTTTATGTACCTGCACTGGTTGTCTAAGCATTAATTCAATTTAAGTATTTTTAATAGTGGTGGTCCTATTTTAGAGATGTAGTACTAGAATATCCAAACATATAATAGGAAAACTGTATGTATATTTCTCAAATCCTAATTTATATACTAGCTTGCTTTCCTCAAATTCCTGCAGAAATCACCTGCATATGAATTAGGAAGTGGCATAGGACTATAAGACATAGATATAGGACTGGCATATTGTAGTGATAAATGTTGATATTGTATGTAAGTTTTTAATCTCAAATACATGGCCCTCCTTTTTGCCATGTGTTAATATTGTATTGTATTTTTCTTTGTACTTAACCCCACGATGGAATATGTTAATAAAAGGGATAATAATAATAATAATAATATTGATCAATTATTGATCAAGTTTGCAATATATGTCTGCCATTCAGTTAGTCGGATGGATGATTTATAGCTAATTAATTTGTAACCATTTTTGCTATTAAATATGTTAGCAGGAAATTACATTTACAAATATGTATTTTCCGATTACTTTATGCTGCTATATAAATGTTGTCACCAAAGTAATTATTTATTTTAAACAAGACACATAAAATGTATGTAGGTCTTCCCCTAAATATCATTGTTAATATTACATAAGATATTTTTTTATGCCTGTTGATATCCCAACTGTAAACTGTTAAAACCTCTGTAACATGGCTCTCCCAGACTAAACAGGCTGCAGCACTTAATAGAGCTCATATAAGCATACTAAAAGCATTTTGAACTAAATGTCACAAAAGACAGATAATTACAGGGCTTAAGTTCTAGGCGATTCTCAGCAGGTTGGTGGGAGTGACTGAGGATGGGTCGATAATTGATGTTCTGAACAGGTTCAGTAGTCCCCATTTTGGAATATTGCACTGAGAAAGCAAAACAAGGAAAAATGGGAATGGAACACTTTCATGTGGGTTTATACCACACCCAGTATAAAACAAGCTGCCACAGCCAAGAACAGAAACAATTAGGGTGGAACAAGAAACACGCCTTTGTAGTAAAGATAGATGGTACAGGATCCCGAAATGAACTAAGAAAACAGAATTGTGAGCTGCTTCTTACAAGGTGGAGGGAAAGCACATGGAAGCAGCAGAGAATAGGGACCACTCATCAAAGCTCAACCTCATGACCAATACTCTAATAGTTCCCTGCAAACATGTTTTGGCTTTTTCTTTCAGTCATCACTTAGAAGACTGTATATCACTGAAAGACACTAAGAGTCACTAAACTGTTCCTGGAAAAGCAGTCTGTATTCATCAGGTAATCAAGAAAGCATTTACTGTTAAATGCAGGCTCCTTAAAGGTATATGCAAGTGAGATGGATTATGAATGCATCTGATAGAGGAGAATTAGTAGTGTATGAAAAAAAGTTTGCGTGAAAAAAATCCCAAAATAAACATTTAAAGTTAGCCTAAAGTTTGCTGACTTTCTTGCATTGGCAAACTGTTTTCTATCAATGTTGATACCCCCTGAAAATCCCATCAAAAATTAGCATACATAATACAATGTATCTTTTTGGTCTGTGATTTGAGCTGCATCTTTGCTTTAGATTTCTGTAATACCCAGAACAAGGTTTGAGTCTTTTCATTCACTGATTGTTTTATCTACACCCCAGGTGAAACTTCCCCCAGCCCAAATGATTTGCCCCTGTAACCGCCACCGCCCCCCTTAGCCCCAGTTATTTACTTCATCACCTCCCCCAGCCCCAGTGGACTGCCCCTGTGATCTCTTCCAGCCCCAGTGAATTGCCTCATTACCCTCAGCCCCAGTGAATTGCCCCTGAGATCTCTTCCAGCCCCAGTGAATTGCATGGACTCAGAAAACTTTGCAGGTCATTGCAGGGCCATAAATCAAGCATAAATGCTCATTCGCCTAAAAGACAAATTAGAATAGGAAGAATTAGCTGAAATGTTTGGTTTCAGTACAATTATAATTTGTCAGAATTTATCAAGGAGAGGGTGTATGTCTGAAGAACAACCATGTAACCGCTCCAGCATGCATTTTTACTTGAATGTCGATTTATGGTCTTTTAAGGATCCAGTATAGCAGCCTCATCTAGCTGGCTGCATACAGCATTGCTGATTGGCTGCAAAGCCAGGGTACATTTTTACAAAAATTAACCCTCTCAAGAGCCTAGCTCAATCCTGGGGGTGTATCACTTGCAACAGTTTTTTTTTTTTATACAAAGCTAAAAAAAGATAGTGCATGCAAATAAATGTAATCATACACTACTAATTCCCCTCTATCAGATGCATTCATGACCCAGCTCACTTGCATATACCTTTAATATTTGTCTTATTGCAATAACATAAATATCAGATGAACTCTTATACATTTCATGAACATGCCTATGCAGTCTCTCAAACTCAAGCACCTGTAAGGTTGGTATGTTCAACCAACAAAAAGCATCACTACCTATAATATAAAACAACTAACACTGTTAAAATGAAAGTACATGCATATCTATACCTGATTTATTATGTTTAAACTTTGTAATACTAGTAGTTACAATTTCAAACTCTTGCCTTTATAGACTTGTGCCTGTCACTCTGTGATGCTTACATCTACGTCTTTTGCAAAATTATGGTTGTGGCAGCTGTAGCAGACTTCCTGCTGTGTGCTGTTGCGTCTGACTGGTGGAGATTAAGCCTCAAATTAAATGTTTAAACATTGCACGTCAAGTACAAGTATGAATCCACTTTAATTTTAACACTTTTTATTTTTAGAGTACAGCGATCCTTTAAATTAAAATTGTATATTTTATTCATGAAACAGATGTAAATCAACAATATAGCCCCCCCATAATAAAACCATATGTTTTCATTGCAAAATTCGAATTATGTGACTCACAAATAAAGTTTAGTGCATTGTGTGAGGTATAAACATTTGGCTTCTCTATCTTGACTACCTCTTCTAAGCAATGCTTAAATAATATTCGTAAGAACAACATTTACATAAACAAGATAATAATGTTAATATTTTCTCTATTTTTAACATTTCTGCAGTGTAACACAGGGGGCTTGGTCACTGAGTAGTCGATGATGTAAAAAATATTGTAGAAGTATCAGAACTCAACTTTATATCTATTCAGCTATTCAAATAAAGCCTTTGCTATCCTGACCTACTTATTAACTGTTTTCAACTTGGGTGGCAAATAAAACTGCTGTATAGTTTTGGGGCAAAGAAAGAGCAGAGAAACTGATCAAAGCATCCTGTCATTTAATTTATAATATTATATAAATGATTTCCAATTACTCATAAGCCTACAAGGCATTGTAATGGGAGCTGAAAATATGCACACATGGACAAGCTTACATACATTTAGATGGGTTGCTACACTAAAGTGTGGCATCTGTTTGTATGGTCATACCTTTGCAGTCCACCCCCTTGTCTCATTTATGTGTGCTGCAGACATTATGGGGAGGCATTTGGAGAGTTATAGTTTATTCTTATGCAATTTAATGTTTTTGGTCAGGTATAAAACTATGACCGCATGTGAAAAATCATATATATAGAACCGTCACCTAGATCTCCTAAGGATGTACATCTGGTCCTTGAAGCACAGCAGGCCACATTATATTATTGGTTGTATAAAAAAGAAAGGGAAATAATAATTTAGCTTAGGGATAGGCAATGTTGATCCTGGAGTGCTGGACAGGGTCCTATATTTCTGTATGCCCCTTCTTTTCACAGGTGAGTTAGTCATTCTGATTACTTAACCTGAGTTCAGCAAGGAAATATTGAAATTCAAGACTCCGGGACATTGCCTACCCCTGCTTTACCCTATTTAGTGTTATTCTAATATGTTGCTACAGGAGATACAGATGACCCAACAGTACATGGGGTATTATTATGATCATTGTTGTAGTATTACACATGTGAACCATTATAGTATTGTTATTACTATTATTAATATTATTATTATTAATCAGGGATCCAAGTTACATACAAATCTGACCTAAATAAGTATTTCGTTCGTAACCCGGAGACCTTCTGTATTGTTATATTCCTTTGTAGCATGAAGGTTTTATTACCAAGTACTAATAATTCTAAGTCTTTGTATCAACTGTTCAAAATACCCATCTTCCTCAAAGTCTTCATAATAATGTTCCATGACTTTTAAAGATACAATTTAATCTATTTCTAAAATGGCTATGTATATTGTGAGACTGCATGAGATAACATCATAGTCCTTTTGTATACATATGCACAGGTTTCTATGCTCCTAATGATTTGTAACACTAAATGCAATTATGCCTCTTCATCTTGTGATTATGACAAGAGCACATGCAGCTTTTGTGGTCATGTAATGACTACACTTGTGACACTTCAAGCTAGATTATAATTGTGTTCAGTAGTAAGAAAAATTATGTGCATTGTACATTAGTTAAAAATATTGTATGAATGATCTTAAAATATAATAACTTCCTAATGTGTTCACATTTGCAATAATAAGCATGGTGGATAGAAATATTACTTCCAATTTGTAATGTCTATTCTCCTTTGTGTGGATATAAAGTTATAAAAGTTGTTAGAATATGACAAAAGGAATGTGAACCACAACAATGCCCTAATAACATTTAAAATATAGAAATTATTCATCTCATGATATGGTGAATATTTAAGCTTTAGCCTCATGATCAAATGTTCCAGTGAACAGGTTGACGTCTGCTAATAATAATATCTATTATTAAATCTGTGCATTCATATTGTGTTATAGTAGATGTATGTTTCCTGCATTCACATTGCTTTAGGTCCCAGATTTGAATTATAACAGACCCCATAAGTTATTTTTTAATTCACAATTCTGACAAAGTTTTATTGCAGCTCTTACTACATTGTAAAATTACTAGTCTAAGGATATGAGAGTTTACCAAATATTAATGTGACCCCTTTTTTGCAATATAATTGAAACAGTATGTAATGTGTAATGGACCACTGCTAAAGCTTTACAAATATGGGCTTACAATATGCCCCAAGTGCAAACACAGCAGTTATATGAGTGAATAGCTATCTCTATAATAGTGGAACAAGAGGTCCTGAAACGCAATTTAACATAGGTACATAGTAATTAAGGTTGAAAAAATACTTTTAGTTTATCAAGTTCAACCTTTTGCTTGTTAATTGATCCAGATTAGTTGAAACATTGCCAATTTTCTCAAAAAGGAATAATAAACTTCCTTCCTGACCCCAGATACTGGCAATCGGATTCCACCCTGAATCAATACTCCTTCTCTAGTTATCCAGGATAACCCTGAATACCCTTTTAGTCAATAATATATCCAACCCCTTTTTAAAGTTATGTATCAAATCCACGGTCACTACCACCCTTGGTAGAGAATTCCACAATTAACCACCCATACTGTGAAGAACCCTTTTCTTTCTTTAAGGTGGTATCTTTTTATTTTTAACTTCAAAGTATGCCCTCTTGGATGGAAACCTCTTGGCACAAAAAGTGCACTTGACAAATCTTTGTATTGACCCTGGATGTATGTATATAAGGTAATCATATCCCCTCTTAGAAACCTTTTTTGTTCTAGAGAAAATAAGTTTAATTTGGGTAGTCTTTCTTCATAACTTAGCCACTCTATTCCACTTATTAGCTTTGTTGTCCATGTCTGTAATTTTTTATAAAGTGGTTCCCAAAACTGTACTCCATATTCCAAATGAGGGTGTACTACAAATTTATATAGTGGCAGAATTATATTTGCTTCCCTTGCTTCTATACCCTTCTAAATACATGCTAATATTGTATTTGCCTTTGCAGCTGCTGCTTGGCATTGGTGCACTGTTACCTAGTTGGTTGTCCACAAGCATTCCCAAATCCTTTTCAATATCTGATATCTCTAGATTTGCTCCATTAAGATTAAAAATTGCATGGAGATTTTTCCTTCCCACATGCATAATTTTACATTTATTCATATGAAATCTCATCTGCCATTTAGTTACCTATTTCTTTAAGTTATGCAAATCCCTTTGGAGAGTACATCCTAGTGTCATCAGTAAAAATGGAGACAATACTTTCCAGTCCTACTTCTAAGTCGTTAATAAAAATGTTAAAAAGAAGAGGACCTAATACTGATCCCTGAGGAACCCCACTTACCACATTAGTCCACTCTGAGTATGTTCCATTTACAACAACCCTTTGTTTTGCCATCTTTTAGCCAGCTCTCAATCCATGAGCAGATATTTACTGCAATTCATGTATCCCTTAGTTTGCACAATAGTCTTCCATGTGGCACTGTATCAAAAGCCTTTGCAAAATCCAAAAAGACTATATCAGTTGACTTGATCCAAGTACCTAATGACCTCCTCATAGAAACTAATTAGATTGGTTTGTCTCTCATAAATCCATGTTGACTCCTACTTATTATCTTGTTCAGATGGATATATTCCTATATACTATCCCTTATTAACCCTTCTTAAAGTATCCCACCACTGAAGTGAGACTTACAGGTCTATAATTACCTGGATTTGCTCTTGCTACCTTCTTAAACATAGGTATCACATCTGATTTTCTCCAGTCATTTGGTAGTGACCCTTTGGTTTTAGTGAGTCTTGAAAAATAGATATTATTGCTTGGCTATTACAGAACACAGTTCCCTCAGTACACTTGGATGTATTCCATCAGGACCTGGGGCTTTATTAACATTTATTTTTTCCAACCTAGTTTGGCTTTCTTCCTGCGTTATCCAATTATTTGGTGAAGGTAGTATAGCCCCATTATGTTGCAGTGTCCCAACCACTGGCACCTCCCTTGTATATACCGAAGAAAAAAACTTATTTAGCTCATCTGTCTTTTCCTAACCAATTTTACATTGACTTAATATTAATAAAATATATTTATAGGTAAAAATCTCCACAGCGTACTGAATAAGATATAAATAATGTGTGCAAATAAATGTGATGTGATCTGTAACCACATATTAATGATTTTGTTTTATATTTATTTTATATTTTCTCACCTATATTCATTGTTTTGGCAAGTTTTGAACCCCTATGTTCTATCAATGATTTAATCATGTCGCTCCTGTTTCTTGAAGCTCCACCTCAGTTTTAAATTTGAAATTACAAATATAATAAATCATACACATACACAGTTGTTTTAATATAGCACTGTTTCTGAGAAAACGGAAATATATAAAGAAATGTACACTTTGTTTTTTCAAATGCACACAAATATTTCTTTCATAATTTGTAAAAATCTTTTCAATGAACATATAAATTCAGCTATGCTAATATATATTACAAATTATAAAACCTTTGAACATGTAATACCTCTCTACATACATTGCTGAGGGCCTGACAAATAACTTAAAGGGACATGGAGCACGATTATATTGATTCATACATGTAAATAACATTTTAAATATTACCAATGTTGTGTTTTTCCATTAAAAAATATTAAGTAAAACCTGTTTTAACTTAATTTAAACAGACAGAAAGTGCACACTGCATACATAAATCTGTAGATTGGACAAGTATGAGTCATACAGATACAATTATGCTCATTGGCTGATGATGGCAAGCACCAAGATCTGTCAGACATTTAAATTCTGGTTTGAGAAAAAAAGAAAGAAAACACACAGTGGTGTCAAACTTAAACATCCTCTTTCAAATGCATCAAAGGAAAATATGCTTTCAATGTAATTTTCAATGTTTTCAATGTCCATTCAACAGCGTTTGGGATTGATAAGTAGCTTCACATACAGGATATATTAATTGTAGGTTAATATTTATCTCATGTGGGATTACCAAAACAATATACTAGGTTATTCAATAAACTAAAACTAAACTAAAGAAAATCCTATAATGTTATCCATTTTTTTCTCAAACTTTTCACAGTACAAAAGTATGGTAGCTTCATACTGAAGTCACACTGTTTTGCTCACATTCCAGAATTTTCCTTCTAAAATCAGCTGCAAAAAAAGAGGACACCCCAGAGCTTTATGCCAGAACTTCCCCAGTCTTGCAAAACTAATTAATCAGCTGCTATTATCTAGTTTTGCCAAGCTTGGTTCTTATTTTTCATTGTTTAATATGTTTTGCTCTCGGCTATATCCTTTAAGTAGTGACCT
Organism: Discoglossus pictus; assembly: GCA_027410445.1. Classification (NCBI taxonomy): domain Eukaryota; kingdom Metazoa; phylum Chordata; class Amphibia; order Anura; family Alytidae; genus Discoglossus; species Discoglossus pictus. The sequence goes on along the minus strand of CM050164.1, from coordinate 80,850,165 downwards.
GGTAATCAGAGTATAAGGCTGTCATGCTACATTTACAAAATGCAGTAACTGTATAGGCTATTTGTCAAAAGCATTTCCAGCAAAAGATATCCAATACTATAAGGTCAGCATTAGGCTTTCCTGACAAGACATATCTGTCTTTCTAAGCAAAAGTTTGACTATAAAGTAGTAAAAGAGATGCTAAGACACTGTCTCCATTTAGGAAACAAGTGGCATAAAGGTGATATCTTTAATGGCTAAGGGCCTCATTCTATTATCGGCCGCAGCCGTTGCGGGGCCGCAAGGACCGGCCGCAAGCTATTCTGCTATTCTATTCCCTTACGGCCGTAGGCTCCGGCAGGCTTGCGGCCGGTGCCTTGCTATCTCTTGCGGCCGCTCGCGCCGGAGGAAAGCCTTTGATCTAAAACGGCCGCAAGAGATTTGCAATTCAATTGCTCCGGGAAACCTCTCTGCAAGGCTAAAAACGAGCCGCAGCTTACTTGCAGGAAAGAGGTCTCGCTAGCACCAATTAAGCACATAAAATAGCTCAAATAAAGCCATCCTGCACTTTGAGAAGACTATAAAGGGATTTTAGGTGTTAGAAAAAATAGCACATAATTATCCTATACTCAAATCCGTAAAATATTTTATTTTTAATATCCGTAAAATATCCATGTAAAAAGTCCAGAGTGCTTGGAGCACCTAAGACACGCCCACGCCGCAGCCGGAAAATAAACAGTTAATTTGAACTCGGGTTTGGGCTGATGTGCAAGCTTGAGAGTGGGTTCCTTTTAATCCTCATGTCCCCCAATATGATCCCTAGCATTTACAGAACTGTACAGTGCAGGCTTGAATTTATTTTTGAGTTTTTATATTTCACAGATTACGGCCGGTTCCAAGATATGCGGCCGGCCGTAAAAGGAGATCCTTGCGGGGCCGTATAATAGAATCGCGAGTTAACTGAACCCTCGCAAGGAATCGCAGCCTTACGGCCGATTTACGGCCGATAATAGAATGAGGCCCTAATTGAGTAGGATTAGAATCCAAGATACTTATGTGCTGTTTAGGAGCATTTTATGTGTATACTATTAATCCTACTCATTTAGCCATAAAATGTATTACTTTTGCTCCACTTGTTTCCTGGCAGTTTGGATGGCTTACTTTAAACTTAACTTTACCTGTCCCCACTTAAAGAGCTTGGAAAAATAGATAGATAGATAGATAGATAGATAGATAGATAGATAGATAGATAGATAGATATTATACTTCCTATATCGGTCATGTGTGTACATAATTAGTATACTGCTTGGTTGGAACTCTCCACTACATAGATTAATCATGACTTTTACCTTTGAAAACATTGGATAGATTCTCTAATCTCGTCAATAAGGCTCAATGTCTGTATGTAGGAGATGTTGCAGCCATCAGTGATTTGCTTCATAGGCCCTGAAAAGCTTAGTGAATCTTGGGGGTCACATGCTACAATACCAACAGCCCTATTAAATTCCCGCAACTTGAAAACCTGTAGCCCGTAACGGAGCCCGCTAGACTAACGGCTATTAAATTGGCCTTGTAAAGCTACCCGCAAACGATCTGCAGGTTAAATGTAGAAAAAGCCTACGTTGCCGCAAAGCCTTTGATCTGTCAAGCCCGTAAATGTTACGTTGGCAAATCGCTATTAAATTACTACAAATCAACTGGCGTTCAAATCTGTAACCTGCAAATGGAGCCAAAAAGCATACGGGTACTAGAGAGGACCAGCAAGGGGGTTAAAGTTCTATCCGTAGCACTGTAAGTGCAAATATCAACACACTACTGTACTTTATATTAAAGGGACAGTGATGTTAGGTATTAAAATTAATAGCACAACATTCTCAAGCTCGCAAATCTGCAATATAAAATACCTTTTTTAATATTTCATTTCCGTGTTATATCGATCCTGGCAATCAGTGGGTTAATACATATAATGGAACTCCCATGGACTAGAATTTAATTTTACTGATTTATTAATATTGCATTATTTCTGGAATGCGGGTCCGATCGTAACTCGTAATTCAAACCCGTAAGGAATTGAAATCTAATCTCCATTTTTCAGTGACGTAATGATGACGATCTTGTTTACTATTGGCTCTGTCTAAAACCATAACTTTGGGTTTGACTAATTGATCGTGTTCACGGCCGCACATTCAATGTGCACAAGAACGGTTTACGTGTTTGGATGTCGCCATGTCTGTTGCGGGCTTGGCTAATTTAATAGCTCTGTAACTCTGCTGAATTTCAAGCCTGCAGCCTTTGCGGGTGTACCGGTGCCGATACGGGCTTGGACTATAATATGGCCCCAGGTCTTTGATTTCATCTAGTCTGCATATGGCATCTTCTCACAGTTGGGACGTATGAAAATGTATTCATGGAAGTTATTTTTGTAGAGCACATGGCAATTAAATTTGATGCATCAGTTGCATATTTTTGCACTGGTTTTGTCTTAATTTACAGTAAAGGTAAATATTTTATTTAACCAACAACACTGTACACACAAACAAGATAGAATACATATTTGGATTCTACAGCGCCTTACTGAAAAGTAGTGCATTTTGTTATTTAGTCCAGTTGTGTCCAACTCTCTGTGACCCTATGGAAAGCTGCAAGCCAGGCATATGTGTTGGTCATTGCGCCTCTGAGATCCATCAAGTTCATGTTCATTGCTTCAATTACCTCATCTATCCATCTCCACCTCTGCTGTACCCTTATCTGTGTGCTTTCAATCCTTCCCAGCATCAGAGTCTTCTGACACAAGAATCCTGTCTTCTCAAGATATAGCCAATATATTTGAGCTTTAGTCTGATGATCATAACTTCCAGTGAAAAGATTGACTTAATTTCCTGTAGTATTTATATTATTGTTTGTAATTTTCCATATTTGTTGGCATAAGGCAAGCAACACTTTCAGAGCATCATCTTTTAGGATTTTGAACAGTTCAGCTGGGATTCCAAGGTGTCTGACTCCAGATTATTGGACAAACTATAGAGGTCATCACTGCAGTTAAGATCCTTGCTGTATAGATTTTAAGTGTATTCTTGAAAACTTTTCTTTATCTGATTGACTTCTATAAAGTCCCTACCATTTTTTTGTCTTTTATCATGTCCAATTTGGCATGAAAGGTGCCTTTGAGATCCCCAATTTTCTTGATCATATCTCTTGGCTTACGCATTCTGTTATCTTCTTCTATTTTTTTACATAGTTTATTATAGTATGGTTCCTTGTATCTTCTTGCTATCCTCTGGAATTCTGCATTCAGTTGGATAAATATTTTCTTGTCTCCACTACCTTTTGCTTTCCTTCTTTCCTGGGCTACTTTTTAAAGTCTTATCAGACAGACATTTTGCCTTCTTTGTCTTTTGGGGATATTCTTTTTTTCTGGACAATGTCACAAACTTCTATCCAAAGTTCTTCAGGCATTATATCTACCATGTCTAGTCCCTTAAATCTATCCACTTTTAATCTACTTACCTCCACTGTATATTTACAGGATATATTATATATTTTTTATCTGTGATTTTATCTCCTTTCCTGAACTTTACAGTAGAAAGTCCACAATATGAGTTGCAGTTGGCTCCAGGTCTTGTTTTTGCTGACTGTATAGAGCTCCTCCGTATTTGGTTACAAAGTATATTGTCAATATAGCATTATTTTGGTTATATCCATAATGATGAGAATGTTCTCCCTTCACTTGTCATATTATTATAGGTAACATAACGTATTCAAAGGTAGCTCTGAATAATAACACAGGAATTGGAAAGGTCTCAGTTCACTTATGAAGAAGCTTCAACCTAGTGAATTTCACCCCCTTACATCAAATTGGTAAATTATTGTACGCCAATGGAACAATGCAATTGTTCTGAAGATAAAAGCAGTGGAAGTATCAAATATGAGCTATATGAAAAGGTGGACTAGGTCAGCTAACCAATTTTCATATGCAATAATTCTCTTTGCAGGTTATCTTGTGACAGATATTGCTTTTAAGCATGTATTTCTAGGGGCATAATTGTCACTTCATCTTACTTTTTCTGACAATTTTTTTTCTTTATTAAATTATCATAAGCTTATAACAAATGAAACTGCCAACTGTATGGACAGCAAATCCACATATACCTCCACCACTGTAGAATCTCCTTTACACACTACCAGTTCACAGCCAATCACATAGGTTCATAAAGAAAAAACTTCCAAGAGTACCAGTGATTTCAATGGATGGGATTCTCATTACAATGGAGAATTTTAAATTGTGAAGACAGCATTTGAACATGACTTCCTTTTGGGGCAACCTTAGGATGAGCCTACATCACAAGATTGTTATCTTAGATTTATAACACCATAACCCCTATTTTTAGATGTTTTTGCTTATTGCATGGAAAGAAAAAAAAACACTGCAGAATCCCTTTACAACAAAGTACTTACAAAAGCAGTGATCATTTTTGTTCTCCTTTCTTTTCAACATGTGTTTTACATCGGATTAGTGACTCAGGTTTTTAGAAGTAGATGAACTATGATTAAATACTAAGTAAACTAAAAAGCAATTTACATGTAAAACACAAATAATGTGTTTAAGTAAAGTAAAGCAAATATATGTGTCAGCAGAGACTCCAGAACACCAGCACTTTGTACATTTATTGAATTACCTCTTCAATTATAAATATTTTATAATCATTAAAAAAAATAATTGTCACTCCTGGTTAGCCATTTTAATGGTAAATGTTAATCTTATGACTGTGGGCTAAAAATAGTCTAAAATATTACAGCAGGAACTAACTTTGATTTTGATAGAGTTACAAAAATAGATATAAATGCTAATTTGACAGCAAGAATCTGGTTCACTTAAAAAAAAAAAAAACGTATAATACATTACCAAGGAATGAACCCAAGGGTAAAGTAAAATTAAAGTAGAGCAAATATACATAAAAAATATTAATCTGACATTCACGTCAAAATAGACCTCTAGTATTAAATTAAGTAAGACTAGATCAACCAGCTGCACTGCACACAATTGATATTAACTGGAACTGAGAATGATATTTTGGTTTATATCTTCACAGTTGTAGAAGATGGATGTAATTAATATGAAAACCGGTGTTTGTTCTCCATTGTTTTATTACCAGATAGCTGCTTCTCACTTTAAGGGATAATTGTAAGAGTTATGTAAAACATTACCAGCTTTCACTCTCAATGTGTTCACCAAATACTCAACACCCAACTTTGTTAACGTATTACTTGTAAATTGCCTGTTCCAGCAATAACTTAAAACCATTAGATAATTTTGATGCATATTTCCTACATTTATTTGTCATTTACCAAATGTTTTATATTGTAACAGAAGCCATGAGTTAATTTAGAATGAGTAAATATTCTACAGTATCTATCATGCAGTAATTTGCACCTTCCGTTCTAGTTTTATTTTGTCGCTATGTTTCAAGTATTATTCAGTGCTTGCTGGCTATGGTTTGAAGAAGATGACCCATTTTGAGAATTATAAGATTGGAGTTGTTTGGAGAATTCTTTGCCTTACTGTCCTAAAGAAACACATTTTGCCCTGCATGACAGAAAATGAACATTATTAGCCTTTAAAGGACTCGTTTTTCATGACAAAGCTATGTTGTAATACAATGTGTTCTTTATAAGCATTATATAAAATTAAATTAAAATATAATCTTCAAGGTGCTGTGTAGGACTGGTATATGTATAACTCATAATTATAAATTAAAGGGCCAGTGTCATTTTTTTCATGCCCCATCTATTTTTTAGTCCACTGTTAATTGACACTAATATTGCACATGCAAACAGCAGCAAAGATTTATCCAGAAAATATAATTTAAAAACACAGTTTACCTCATTTATGTTTACTGCTGTAACCCTCCCCAAATCTCTAATTTTCCTTAACACTGAAAATATATTTTTTTCAAATGATATAGCATTAATCAGGAGCATGCAGGGTTATGGGATTGGTACTATACCCCCTTATACTACAGCGCATGCTCCAGGTTATCTACACTGCCAAATAATTTTTTTAATTATATTTTTTTGACTAAAGCTTTTTTTTTGCTCCTGTTTGCCCATATACTTTTAATGTTAATTAATGGTGAACTAATGGTGAACTAAAAAATAGATATTACTGTAAACCACTAAATTTCATAAGAGGGCAAATGTTAGTATTCACTGAACTTTATATGACATTTCTACATACCAGATTTAATCTTATTTAGGCCTTGTTCTACCTTGAGGCCATACTGTTTTTGTTTTGTTTTTTCATGTTTTTTTTTTTAGAATAAAATATTTTACTGCACATCACAAGCCTGAGGAAACAATTTAAGAAATTAAGATTAAGGTGCACTCCATATAAATACTTTACAACAATATCTTACTTTTACATATATCAGAGATATGATGATTGTTAATATTATCCTGTATAAAGCACCAACATATTTTGTAGTGCTAATTGCAGGGGATACAGTGGGTACATAAGACAAATGTGGCAAAAGTTAAGCATTGGTACAGAAGGAGTACAGAGCCCTGCGGTCGTAAGAGTTTACAATCTGAGAGATTCAATTAAGCAATCGTAAGTCACCGGAGCCCGTAAATGAGGCCGTAAGTTAATTTCCTATTCAATTGGCATCTTTTTGCGGTCTCCGGACGTTTTAAGGGTCACTGACTTGAAAACTTTGCGATGGTTAAACCCGGAACTTACAGCCTCCCGAAGCCTTTGATCTTTCCTGTCCGCAAGAGTTATGAACGCTAAAATCGCAGTTGCAATTGCTCCAATTCCCGAAGGCCGCAAATGTTTTCACACCAGGAAACGGCACATGTTGGAGAAAGTCCTACGAGTGCTAGAGAGGACCCACAAGGGGGCAAGGGGGTATAACCCCTGTCCGTAGCACTGTAAATGCAAATAACAAATCACTACTGCACTGTAAATAACGGGGAAAGTGATGAAAGACATTAGAATTAATTGCACAACAGTCTCAAGCTCGCAAATCAGCAGTAAAAGAAAATTGTTATGTTTCATTTCGGGGTTATATCAATCTCAGGAATCAATGAGTTAGTACATATCAGGCCACCCATATGGTCTAGAACAGTATTGGCATTAATTTTTATAATTATGTATTTTGAGGATTTGCAAAACCCATCTCATATCGGACCCCGGAACCGAATTGATTGACATGTAACCTCCATGTTTTACTGCTATTGGTTGTTTCGAAATGGGAGGTTAGGGTCTTGCTTAATTGATCATATTCCCACCTTGAAATGCTATGGACGAGTGCATGGTTTACAGAGTCGGCTTTCGGCCCGTAACTTGTGGGCTCCTTCAATTGAATAGCAGCGGAATCGTAGATGAACGGGAGCCCGAAGTACACCCACAGACATATGGCCTGTATCCCGCAAGATCCGGGCTTGCAATTGAATCGGGCTTTAAGTGATTATACACAACTATTTCTCCCCCGGAACCCTGAGTTATCACTAACTGTCTAGTCTTCTTTACCCCCTATTCCCCTTTGGCAACTACAGGAATTCTGTATAGCAACTCTTTCTCCCAGACATAATAATCTCCCTCCGGACCATTTTCTTGCTGTTCAGCCCTTCGCCTAGCTGCAGCCAAAGTTTCATCGCTAAGAAGCGCTAGTTTGAGATCTGCAGAGTTGACCTATACTGACTGATTACCTTGATCCACTGCCTCCCCGCCTTGAGGATGTTCCTCCTCCCTTGTCAACTCTTTGATTATGTCTGCCTTGGTCATTCATAACTGTCATCCTGACTTACTGAATCCTCATTAACCCTAAATCCCCTCATTGGAGTCCAAAGGGACCCCCATAGTCCATTAAGTTAAATGCAGAAGAAAAACATAAAATAAAAACAGAATTAAACCTATAAGGGGGGGATATATTACTTATGATTTGACTCCCTCCAGCGATGATCATCTGAGACCTTTCAATCTGTAAGTTATGAATGGTTAGACTTTTAACCAATCAGATATGGAGCAAGAGTAATACAGATACTTGATTTTGATTGGCTGAAATATTATTGACCCATATTTCAATCAATCGGAATAAAGAAAATTAATGTATAAGGTGAAGGCACACAGAAGCTTTGCTCAGGTGGGGTTTTTTAGGTGGAAGCCCATTTCCAATGGCACCAAGCAAGAAAGCAGAGTATGGGTTCTTAAATCCAAATGCCTGCTTATGATGACCCCTGGCTCATAAGAGGTAGCCGTATTAACGCCTGAATTGATTGGAGCATTTAAGCCTCTCATCCAACACAATTAAGATGTTAACTTCTTTATAGCAACAGATTGGATTGGCTTCCCTACAACATTTTTCTGCCTTTACAGGGGATTAAAAATACTTGTAGGCCTTTTTAAAATTTTGAGAACTTGAAAAGATTTTAGAGTATAACTCAATGAGAGGTCATAGTCTGTACACTGCAAAAATAAATTTCACATCATTTCTCCTTTGTGATCATTGCTCATTGCTCTCCCACCCTCTACTTTACGGGCCTCGCGATGAGCGCCTTCCTCACTTGTGGGCTTTGCATGCACTGAGCACATGCGCAAGCCCATAACTCCCCTGTGTCTCTTCCCCGCTCTCCCTGTGCAGTGTTTTTTCCCCCCTTATCTCCCTCCCCTGTCCCCCCCCCCCTCCCTCCCATGTGTCTCTTAACCCCACCCCATGCTCCCCTGTGTCTCTTTCCTACCCTCTCCCTCCTCCGGCTCTCTTTGGCCCCCTCTCACGGCTTTGAAAACATTTGCGGCCTTGGCTGCGTTAAAACTTAGGCGCTCATCGCAGGCCTCGCAAAGGCCTGGCCGTGGCATGCGCTGCAAGGATGCGCAAGCCTGTAACTCCCCTGTGTCTCTTTTCCACCACTCCCTCCCCAGTGTCTCTTTCCTCCTCTTGCATCTCTTTGACCCCTCTCCCTGCGCTGTGTTTTCTTTTTCCCTTATCTCCCCCCCCTGTGTCTCTACCCTCTTTCTCACTAAAATTATCGCAATTGCTTTGTTTTGCGGCTATTTGCACATATATTTTTAATAATAATTAATAGTGAACTAAAAAATAGATTTAACGAAAATAAATAAGTATTTACACGGGTCCTTTAATCTCTAAAACACTACATAACATTTCATAAGAGGGCAAATGGTCGTATTTATAATTGAACTTTATATGACATTTCCACGTACCAGATTAAATTGATTTAAGCTTTAGTCTACCTTGAGGCCATGCAAAAAAAAAAAAAAAAGCTTTAAAAAAATATTTTATTTCAATAACTTTTTTTTTTAGAATAAAATATTTTACTGCACATCACAAGCCTGAGGAAACAATTTAAGACATTCACATAAGGTGTACTCAGTATTAACACTTTGCAAATATTTCTTACTTTTACATATACGAAAATATTAAAAAAATATCCCAATTACGTTGCTGCTGTTTCCATATATATTTTTAATGTTAATTAATAATGAACTAAAAAATAGATTTAACATGACACTGGTACTTTAGTTGTAAACCACTACATAACATTTCATAACAGGGTATTCACTACAAAACTTTATATGACTTTTCCAGATACAGCAGACTAGCTTCATATCTTACATCAGAAACAATCACTGTTGCTAAAAATACTGCTATCCGATGGTGTTAGATCAGAGTCTAAGAAAACTCAGTTTTGCACTGTAAATTATTTCTATAAAAAAAAATTAACTTTTAGAGACATTTTCTTATGTTAGGTAAAATATAAATGTTTTGGATCAAAGGGTAAAATGTCTACAGTTTGATAAATTGATGCATTGTGAATAAAATACAGTCTAATTGTTTTGTATATTACTAGTTCCAACACAATATGTATTCATGCTGGTTTTGAGGGTTTCTATGGTCCAGATTCCTTAATCTCTAAATAAGCCTTAGTGAGCCCCCATGGTAAATTCAAATAGACAGCAAATTGTCATAGAAATTAGATTTTCAATGTGCATACACAGTATTAAGTTAATATTACATCTTTTACGTGGTTCCTTATAATTATTTTAGGTTAACTTCAGGTTCTAATATAATCAAGTATGGGTATAATTACATCATAACTAAGAAATAATCATTATGCAATGAGTTTCATAACTGTATAATGGTCAATCGACACAAGATGTTAGCTACAGTCCTGCTTGTTTTTCTTATATTATGAGGAAATCTTATTGTCTCTGATATATCTTCAGTTTTATAGAATCAGAGCTTAAAATTAATGAATGCAGTGCAATAATCAGCATATATCTAACTTCATATGAGCCACTCCTTTAAGCTCCATTATTAGCAAATTTGGACCAATGTCATTTTTGTCTAGTCTGATCTGGCATTAATTACATACACCCTTTTTTTCTGGCCTAGGAATTGATTTGTAAATGCTACATTTCATTGCCATGTAATTAATGTACTTTCATTTGTCATGTTTCCAGGTTTTGTACCCAGCCAAGAATTGGTAAATGCATCAATAATGCAGGACCAAACCAATATGAAGTTTGCTTCAGTACAACTGGATAGTGAATGTTCTCCCATCAACCAGTCAGACGAGGGAATGTTGGATCAAACTGGTTCTGCCTCATCATGTTTGCAAATTGTAAGTCAAAATTAATATATCTGAGCCAGGCACTCCAAAAATACAACTATTTATGCTTTTTCGTCTGAATAAGATTATTTTTTTAGGTGTTGTTGTCTAAATATATCAGACTGTTCCTGGCCCTTTTTTACCATTCATTCTCGCAAAGCTTTATTTATTTTTTTTTTTTTTTACCAATATCATTTACAATTCTTGATTTGGAATTTTACCTCATGCACCAAGATAGGTTAACTTGCTAATTAAAAAAAAAGCTCATAAGGGGGTGGTTATGACATCACAAATGTATTGTCAGTATGGTGATAAAACCTAGAAATTTCCTTAAAAAAAGACATATCACGTTATTCTATAAAAGCTGTGTTTGAATCAAAGAGTATTCCATTAAATGACAAACCGAGTATCCACAAAATTAAATAAATCCATTAAATAATTAGGTGGTCATTTGGTGGATAAGCAAACTAATTTATGTTATACACCTACAAATGGTTTAAAATGAATACAGCATCAATTCTACTGTGTTTCAAAGCAAAGTTAGGTCCCCTCCCCCCAAAAGTATTCAAGCACTCTTTGACAATGATTAGCATACTGTGCCACGTTAAATTAATGGTTGGCACAAGGTGCAGCCAGTTTGTAATTTAATGGTCTTCAGCAAAGCTGACACACAGCGTAAAAGTTGTTGTAATTTTAATGAAAATTAAATTTATATTATTGTTTTATATTCTAACTTAAATTGCCCTGATCTGTTGGAGTTATGTGGTTTGCAGTAAGGGGGCATGGACATTTTTTTGTTTTCTTTATTGCATCATTTATTGCGTAACAGTGTAGTCTCGGTTTTCAGATAAATTAATCAGAATGCAATACACTAATTTGATTGTTTATCTGTTCTGGGGGCTTAGCAATTTAAGCCAATGCACAGTAATATAGCTGTACTAGTCAATTGCCCGTCAAAAATGACAGTATAATTTTTTATTTTTCTCTCCCTCCCCCCTCTCTTTTTCTTGTGCCTCTCCCCACCTTCACTGTATCTCTCCCCCCCTTCCCTCCTCTGTGTCTCTTACCCCCCTCTCCCCTCCCCTGTGTCTCTTACCCCCTCTTCCCTCCCATGTGTCTCTTCCCCCCTGTGTCTCTTTCCCCCTCTCCCCTGTGTCTTTCCACCACCTCTACCCTCCCCTGTGTCTTTCCCCCTCCCCTGTGTCTTTCCCCCTCTCCCCTCCCCTGTGTCTTCCTTCTTCCCCTCCACTGTGTCTTCCCCGACTCCCCTCCCCTGTGTCTTCCTCCCCCCTCCCTTGTGTCTCTTCCCCCTCCCCTACATCTCTTCCCCCCTCTCCCCTGTGTCTCTTCCCCCCTCCCCTGTGTGTCTCCCTCCTCCTGTGTCTCTTCCCGCCACCTCTCCTTTCCCCTGTGTCTCTTACACCCCTCCCCCTCTTCTGTGTCTCTTCCCCCCTCCCCTGTGTCTCCCCCCCTCTCTGCTCCCCTTTGTCTCTCCCCCACCTCTCCCCTCCCCTGTGTCTCTTCCTCCCCCCCCCCTACTGTGTCCCCCCCCCTCCCCTGTTAATATATCAATAACATTTTAGAAAATTCCTGTTATAACATATTAGCAACAGGAACTCAGCCAGTAATACATGATAAATAGTATAATATAAAGAGGCATCTTCCCATATTGGACCTTATTCTTCAGAATGGGATTACCCACTGGCATCCGCACCTTGCACCACTTCAACCCCTTCTGTCTGACATAACTAAGCTAGATTGTTTGTGAAGTGATAGAACCCCTCCAATCTAGTGGTTAGAAGCACTATGATTTTACGTCTCCAATACTTCATCCTTAAATGACTACTGGAGTCATTTTTTTATATATAAGTAGTTTCACTGGTTGTGTCCATGTAGACATGACTTTCCATTAGACTTAATAAGAACACTGGTAGTTATATATGCCACTTTCCTTTTTTTTTTTTCATTTTAAAGACATGTTGCTTATTTTTAAGTATTTTTCTTCAAAAGGGGCTTTTTTTCTTCTTTTTTTTACTATGTATGACCTACTGTATCTCCACTGTATTCAAAGAAAGCATTGTTTGAAATGTAGTCTTCTATGAAGCAAATCAGAACTGACAATGTGGAATAAAGATATTATCTTTGCTTTCTCAGTTTAGCCCGTGCAGTATGGTTCCAATACTTAGCTGTGTCTGTGAAAAGCATTGCTTGAGAACCTAATAATTGCATACACACATCTGCCTTTATGTGACAAGCAAATAGAAAAAAAATCTGATAAATAAATAAAGCAGGCCGCAACTGGCTATTAATTTTTTACCAAAGAAAAAAAAATATATATATATTTATATATATATATATATTTGAAATATAGCTAAAATGACAACGTATTTAGTACTACGTTTAAAAACCTTAACATAGATGTACACAATGTGAGTTATTTAAAGGTTATAGTACATTTTCTGCCCTAGGCATGACTTAGCTGTAAAATGACCCATTTTTCTAGGAATATTTTTGGTTTCATTTTGCAGCTGCGATATGATCCTTCAGCTATATCTTTACACCGTGATCGTTCAATGACCCCCAAAGATATAATAACCAAACTGTCACTTCGTTTCATACTTGATACAAGATAAGGCAACTCCAATTAGAATTTAAGGAATGTAGCACTGTTATGTGATATAAAACAGAAGTACTATCTCAGCAGATTAGTAATATAAACCCAAGAAGTTCAAAAGGTAGAGTACTAACACAATACAATCTCAAATGGCATAAATACAAACATCATTTGTTTACATACATTAAAAAATGATCAGTTGTACATGTACACTAGGTAGTTGCTTTGTATGGAAACTGTTAAGCTTTACTGCTGTCAAAATCTATGTTATGAGAGTGTGTTTTTCGCTGGAATTTATTAAACATTTATTGATTATTTCAATGCCATTGATGTTGGCGGCATCCAACTTGTTGATTTACTACATATTGTCTTCTTGTTGCTTTTTTTTTTTAAAGATAATTATAATAATGTATAAATCTTCAGGATATACGATTGTGATTATATTGTACCAAAACATTTGTTGGCCATTTGCAATTTGCAGGATATAGGCAGCTATGGTGGGCAGACACTTGATTCTGACAGCCAGTCCGAGAGAAAGAGCTCAGAGTCCTCCATGAGCCCCAATTTGTCATCATCGCCAGAAGACCACATGCATATGAGATTCCCCATGAACAGAACATCTCCAAGTGAGGAAATGAGAAGGTATAACTGTGATGACATCCCTACAAGCAACTATAACAAATTCATCAAAAACAGAAACCAGTTTCATCCATATAAAAGGCAGTTCAGTGATGTTTTCCCAGATAATGTTCACTCTCTAGCTCTTACAGAGAAATCGTTTAAAAGCATGGATGGGATAGAGAGTTTTGAGGATGCCTGTGGGCCATCAGGTCCAGAAGATTCTGAATCTTTTGCCGCACATGTTCCTGAAATCTCAGCAGAGACAACATGGTGTAATTCTCTGCAGTACAACTCAAGTCATGATGATGGATCACACATGATGGTGAGCTTACTCTTCATCAACTTGCATGCTATTTTATGTCAATAAGAAAAATGACAGCCCCGATTAAAGCAAAATTGAATATAATATAATTAAGGCTGTGTTTTGGGGGGTTTCCTCCAATAAACTGATCCATGATAAAACAGCATACTATAAATCTGACATTGCAGTGGCCTTTTAAGAAACCAGGTGATCATTTAGACAGGCACTATTTCTTGTAAGTGATCACTTTATATAACAAAATAAGTAAAACCAGGAAAAATGTGAACAGAAAAATAAACTTGTCTACACATGCAAACATATATTTATACTACTATATACAAAAGCATTTAAAAAAAAGGTAATGTTATGTGATTCTAGTGTTAAAGACCCTTCATAACAAAAGATAATATACAGTACTATTCACTGGATTCCTGATAGGATCAAGCCCACCCCAATATTACTAGACAACTTTATGCATGGCTTGTACAGTCTTTGTTTAAATAAAAGACCTATTATAAATGGCCATATAGTATAAATGGTGTTTCTAAGATTTTTCTTGTTTATTGTTCTCAAAGGTGGGTCTACCTAATTGTGTGGCTTCATGTAAAACGCTTTAGTACCTTATTGCAGCTTGCTGTGGACTCTTCTGGTGGATAGATGAGGATTCTGGTGTTTTCCCTATCTCATCATCTCTTGGGGCAAGTATGATGGGCTTTTGCTGGAGTGCTTGAGAGAGAGATGGCAGAGGTGAATGTACGCATTGGTTCTATTCTGATAACTTGCATGTCTCAAGGAATAAAGCTTTGTTCTTATGCTACAAATCAAATATTTTAATTTATCTGTTTAATATCTGCATGTTTCAAACCTTGTATAGCTGCATCGCTTTATACTTCCTTTCTACTGAGGTGTTGTAGGTTATACATAGATGAGGTAAAGAGTTTTCAAAAAACTACATGTTTCTTCAAGTGTTAACACAACATTTCTCTTCAAGCTGGGATCAGAAGTAAAAATGAAGTCAACCAACATAGTCATGCGGCAGCAAGAAAAGGAGCAGAGAATGTACTGGTCCCAATCACCAACACAACAGATATATTGTACCCCACAAACATTTCCTCAGGTGAGTGCAGCTATGTCTTGAGTGCCTTCTTTAAACATACATATATGTCTATATTTTATAAATATAAATATGTACATTTTCTACATGTAAATATCTGTATATGGGATTGCATACGTGTATATTTATATATGTTTGTGTGTATATATGTTAATTTTATTTAGATATTTATGTTTATAGAGGTACCTTCTTCAGTATTGTATCTCTAAATGAAAGGACTAACACGTATACATAAAAATAATCATAAATACATGTTTAGACAATGAAAATGTTGTTGGTGTGACATTTGTGTATGTAAAAGTGAACTGATTGTGGATTGATGTCTCTTTTTCTTTTAATACAATTTTCAGCAAAACTTAACTGTTAAAATACCAGTATCCTACAGATATACATTGTCCATGGCTTTACTAATTATTTTGGTATTGGTTAGAATGCTTAAACACTACCCAGCGGCCATGGCCGGATTACCCATTAGGCCATCTAGGCAGTAGCCTAGGAGTGCTTCCCTGCAAGGGTGCCACTTTTTAAAAAAAATTGAATAATCATCTAGAACAAGAGAGTTACAACAGGAAAAGGAACTTACAAGCACAGAAAAGGCAAAAATGGGTCCATGCATACCTTACGTACTCACTCGCATGGGCTCCTACACTTCACTGCCTAGGGGCTCTGAAAAGGTAGATCCGGCACTGCCAACAACAGTGGTAGAAATCATAATTAATATAAGAATACCATAAAACTAGTATTTCCAAACATCTGCTCAAGGGCATGTAGATAACAGTAGAAATTGTAAATATAACTATAGACTATAATATATATGAGAGGAGCCGGTTAGTATTTCATAAAATATGTTCTGTTTAACTAGATTTAGTGGTCATAGAAATGTATTGTAATCTGTAAAGACAACCTAGCACGCTGTGATAGTGAAAAAAAAAATAAGAACTGAATCCAAGATATGTCTCAGTATCGATCTTAAGTTGGCATAAGAACCCAATTTTCCTTCCTTCCTGTGGGAGAAGGCAAGGATCACAGAATCTTCCCTATACTGTATTATGAAATCCAATCCTGCCATGTTGGGCGAGGCCATAGGATAATCCTTTTTTTATTAGCTGAGTAGAGTACATTTGCACATTGTATAAAAGGTGTTTGTTGAAGTCAGTCATCTCCCAGGCTATGTGCTGTCATCTTGTTCCAATTGGAAAATTCAGTGTTGTGGGTGTCTTTAAATCAATATTCCTAAAATCATAATTCATAAGTGTAAAAATTAAAAGGAACCTCCCTATATACAGCCCAGTGCCAGCTGTATTACAGAATGTTGGCATAGTCCTTTGATACTGTAGCTAGCAGAACATGCCTTCAATTCAGGAATAACATAGACAGGCTGTGACATGCTTTGCTCTACAGTTACCAGTATCTATCCACCTGCAGGCTGGCAACCTGACAATCTGACCCCCACCCTATGGATGATTCTCCAGTGGTGTGTATATGAAAGTGTATCTGATGTGTGCTGGAGGTTACAAACTTATTGTTGATTTTAGGTTAGATTCAGAAACTTACTAATGCAGCATTATTATTTTTTTAATTACATTTTTGCTTTTTCTAATGTCTCTTTTAAAAAGACTGCGCCGCATTGGTTCATAGTGCCAATAACACTATTTTCTCTGTGTACTTGTGTTGATTTGATTTGGGAGTTGCTGTGAGCATAATGCATAAATTAAAGTATTATAGTAGTATTATAGTAGTAGTATTAAAGTAGTAAGTTAAAGTATTAGCAGCATTCGCTCATTAACAGGATTATGCTATAACATAAGTAAATTATATTTGAAAATATTCCAAATGCTGTTGTAGACCCTTCTTATCATATTACTTCTTTAACAGTTAATATGTTTTGTAATTTTGGTCATATGGCCTAATATCCACCAACACAAATGCAACAAGCAAGATTTAATTAATTGTGTTAGCAGATACCTAGCTAAGGAAATGTTCCAATATATACAATCTAGGGGCCTTATTCAATTGTGATTTGGCCAATTAAATAGGGCTCTAGATAAGCACATAGCATATATTTTTTTTAAGAAGTTTTTAGTTAGTGAAGACCTTGCTTTTGGATAGATGTTTACTAACTAAAAACTTCTTTAAAAAAACATGTTATGTACCTATTTAGATCACTATTCAATTGGTCAAATCGCAATTGAATGAGGGCCTAGGTCAGAGAAAGTTAATGAGGGTCCTTGAGATGACCATACTATGTACAGCTGATCCAGTCTATATGGCAGAAGCAGGGTCACCTGTGGATAGCAGGGAAATCCTGGTTTGTTTTCAGCACTCAATGACCAGTAAATAGTAAACAGCCCTTGATCTAAACTAGGACTCTCAGGTGGAAGCATACTAATGAAATTATAAAGGCACACACTGACTGAATGTTTGGATCTATCCTGTTATGGTGTCGGGAAAGGCCGATATTTTGCAGCGCTGCCGATATGTGAGAGAAGTTCTTAGCTTATAATGTTAGCCTAACCATTGAACTAACCCTCACCCTAACCCTCACCCCAACCCTCACCCTAACAGTTTAAGCCTTGACTCTATGATATGGCACCAGAATATCGGCAGCGCTATCTAGCGGATACTCACCGCCAATGCTGCTGCCTTTTGCCGCGCTATCATTAGAGGATAAAACCCAATGTTTGATTTATTTTTTTTATTTTTTTTTACTATTTAATATGTATTTTTAGACTTAATTTAATTAAATGAAAGCAGGTATGCTAATTAAGACTAGCTTCATTAATGAAGAAAACAGGGTGCCCTTTTCCTTACTATGCAAATAAGTGTACTATTTGGAAATTTTATTCACAAAAATGTATCTGCTATTGTCTGAATTAGGTGGTTTTGCAAGTCTCAAATATGTTTAATATTTACACTATGGAATAATGTTACTATATTTAAGTGAGACTTTCTGTAATGTACAATTTTGTGCATCACACAATGTATCAATGTTAATAAACTCCACAAATGGACCTGTAATGCTGAGATTGTAAATTAATGGTATGTGCAAGTGAGCTGGGTTATGAATGCATCTGATAGAGGGGAATTAGTAGTGCATGATTACATTTATTTGCATGCACTATGTTTGTTTAGCTTTGCATAATAAAAAAACTGTTGCAGGTGATGTTTACAACCCCAGGATTGAGCTAGGCTCCTGAGAGGATAATTTTTTGTTAAAGTGTACCCTGTCCATGTGAGCATGCCCAGCTGTCCAGCCAATCAGCAATGCTGTATGCAGCCAGCTAGATGAGGCTGCTACACTGGGTCCTTAAAGGGCCATAAATCTACATTCAAGTAAAAATGCTTGAGCGGTTACACAGTTGTTCTTTAGACATACACCCTCTCCTTGATAAATTCTGACAAATTATAACTGTACTGAAACCAAACATTTCAGCTTCTTCTTCCTATTTTTAATCTGTTGTTTAAGGTGAATGAGCATGTATGCTTTATTTATGGTCCTGCAATGTCCTGCAACGTTTGAGGGAGAGAACGTTCATGGTCTGTGCATGTGTCTCTGTGTGAGTGAGTGCATGCAATTCACTGGGGTTGGTGAAGATCTCAGGGTCAATTCACTGGGGCTGGGGGAGGTAATGGGGCAATTCGCTGGGGCTGGGAAAGGTGATAGGGCAATTCAAAAGGGCTGGGAGAGATCACAGGGGCAATTCACTGTGGCTGGGGGAGGTGATGGGGTGCATCACTGGGGCTGGGGCTTTACTGGGGGAAATCACGGGGGCTGTGGGGAGTTTCACCTGGGATGTTGATAAAACAATCAGTGAATAAAGGGACACAGACCTTGTTCTGGGTATTACAGAAATCTAAAGGAAAGCTGCAGCTCAATTCATAGACCAAAAAGATAAAATGTATTACGTATGCTAATTTTCACTTGGATTTTCAGGGGGTGTCAACATTGATAGAAATTTTTCATACACTACTAATTCTTCTCTATCAGATGCATTCATAATCCACTTGCATATACCTTTAAGATTGAATGTAAATCATGATCTGGGTCCTGGGACAATTCAGAGTCCACAAACAAGTCAATTTCTTGCAATTCCAAACTATGTCATCCATCTTTGAATATAGTAGAGCTATTTGCTCAGTAATCAAAAATAATAGATTGATATATTGGTGATATTTAAGTAAATATTTTCCTAGCATTTTCAATATAAGAATATGTAAAGATGTATGCAATTAAAAGTTATTCATGTCCGTGCCATGCATATTAGAAATTATTCAAACAAGTTTGGCAGAGGTAAATTAAGTTGACTTCCTCATTGCATCACTCTTACACCCAATATGTCCTACACTAAAGCATTAACACAAACAAACCTATAGTTTGAAGTGATGGACAGTGGTTTGATAGAATAAACTAAGTATATTCTAAATGTAATAGATGTTGTATATTCAGTACAATATACAGGCAGGACAAACATGATAGCAGTTATTAGACCACTTTGACTCTTCCCAGGTACCGTTCTAAATTAGCATTGTGAATGTCGTACCCTAACAGCTTGTAGGTATGTAAATATAATACTTCAATTTGCAATCAAACATGAAAAATTACTTACTACATTTGTTTGGCATTGCTACATACAAGATAATAAAATATAATCTCTAATTTCTATTTATGGAAATGGTTATACATGTGCTGTCAAGCCTATGAACTATTTTCCCACTTCCTTGAATCATAGATCAAATAGGGTAGTTTACACGCTTGTGAAACATCTCTGCTGACTAATAAATAAAATGATTCATTTATATAAGTTTCATATTTTTTGGGTAGGCCGATACTAAAACATGTTCTGTCTGCTAAAATGTAATAGGTACTGGACTTTTTATTGAAACAAAAAAATGTCTTTAGATTATTTAACATTGAATTATGCTAATTGCTGTTTCATGACTATGCAAATTTAAGCATACAAGTAAACTTTGGGTATCTACTCTGGATAGCTCACAATCTAGTTGTGTTATAATATGTTCCAAACAAATAATGGTTTAAATATATAACATGTATTCTTAATTGGTTAGACTTTCTTAAAGGAATATATCACATTGCTAATACCAAACTACTTTTTAATGTGTATATACTATGCGCTCCTTAACATTCAGCCATCTTACTTCTGTCTAATGCCAACTGCACTAAGTAACATTATGGATTTTTAAAGGGGGATTTTAATCTAAACACAAGTTGCTCTTATATAGTATATGTGTGAATGTTCTAGCACTTGTCTTTATTGCTGCAGGACCTCTGTATATTAGGTGATGTGAGCTGCAGAAGTACAGAGAAATATGAATGTGTCTATCAGAGCTCAGGACTCAGCTGCAGTCTGATTGAGCTGGGTCTTGAACTTTTGATCCAATCAGCTCTTTGGCATTGGATAATCATATCATGAGAGATCCTGCAAAGTGTGGTGTAAACGTTGCCATAGCATGATCTTTTACTACATAAGACTTGTTAGTATTACATTAGGGAAATTAATATACAGAAGATCAGCTAATTGACCTAAATTGAGAGTGAGGTATTCAGGACATTATCTTTGAACAAGAGTTATCAGAATTAATTATTTTATTTTTATACAAGCATTTTGTGTAGTTGTAATTATTTATTGTTTATTAATTTATTTAATATTATTTACAATAAATGCATTTTGTTTGTTTTTTACTATTACTATGCTGTGCATATACATGTAAAATGGCAGATGCATATAAAAGCATATAAAATGGTGTTTTTTAAATATGTAACATACTTCCAGTTATAAAAACTGTACTCGAAATGCTATGAATTACAAACCTCTATCACTTACATCATCCATTGAAAGCAATATGAATTCATCAACTACTGATGAATTCATATATGCCGTCTGTTAAATCTGCCAGTTTCAGTGCTTAACACTAGTGAAGTACTGAGGAAATGTGAATCAAATCAATACCCCAAAATGCATTTTCCTGATAAATGTAGGTCTAAGTCTATTTTCAAGAGTAGAAGAACACATCCTCCTTCAGCAGTAGCCTCTCTTTCTCCACAAAACACCTCTACTCACTATATGGCCCTTACGTCCACTAACTTCACCATTCACTCTCACCAACTGATATATATAATTGTGATTGGCATCTTTTAAGACACAGGGTTAACGTCCCACCTGTGCCAAGGGTTCATTTCCACACTTCACAGCTGGAGCAGACTGCAACATTTCAGTAGCCTTCCATCAGATCAGATGGCCACAAACAAAGCAAGTGGTTTTATTAACTGGTTGGTTCCTTGACGACGACTCGCAGTTTGACAACTATTATATGTGATTTTGTTTTTATATTTTACTATTGTGAGCATGTGTTATATTTCAATTAACACTTCTTGTTTAATTAAGATGTAACATATATGATGTTTGTTTTATATTATTAAACACAATGGGAATGTCACAGTGTATGATAGTAATACAAGCCAGATTAAGCCGCTTATACGTGCTAATGTGATTATGGCAAATGTTTTGTAAACAGTATTTGTGCACTAGTAGGTGAAGTAACTTTTTCATATGTTGAATATATTTAGCATATTTTATCACATTCAGTGAAAGAATTTTAGAATGCTTGACATTGTGCCAAAGTTAGAAGCACATATGTAGAGGCTGATTAATGTATGCATATGCAATTTCTGTAGCTATTGTAGAAAATTAATCACCATTACTTTTTAGTAAACCATTTCTTCTGTCAGACAAAGTACTTACACAACAGCTCTTGTGGCATTCCAGAAAAGCCTACAATGTAATAAACTATACAAATAATCTTACTGAATAAATCATATACACACATAGCTTTTAATGAGAAATTTAATGAAAAGCATAACTGCATGGGCAGAAACTTTTGCAACTTCTGCAATACTGGTGTCTGATTAGTTTACCAAGAAAGAGGGTACTAACAATGTCAAATGCCAAGGATGGAGAAGAATGGCAGAGAAATTTCCACTAATTAAATACAGTGTATTTACTTAACGTCTTTAGTTTTCCAATGTGGCTGTCTACACTTGCCAGATATTGAAAACATTATTTTTTCATCCTACAGTGCTTCTTCACTCGGATTCAAGTTATAAAGAGGTTGAGCAAGTGGCTCCTCTGCAGTCCATCTTGTTTAAATTTGTATAACAGGCTTTGCTAGGTGAAGCTTTCAATAAGCTGTTATAAAGAGCAAACCAAATAGGCAGCTATTCTTGTGTTATTTTTTGAATTTATAAAAACAAAATAGGAATCATCTCATATTATATCCAAATACAGTATATAACAAGTGATACTACAACTCCTATAAGTTTATACAATTTAAATATATAGTCCAGTTAAAACCATAATATCATACAAGCATAGAAGTTGATAGAAATTCCCAACATAACAATTTAACAATTTGTCTGCTGTACCCTCCCGCAATAAACGTTCAGTGTGCTGCTAAGCTTTGAAGTATGAACATTCAATACATTATCATAATCACCATTTGTGCAGAAATAAACATTCCCAGTCATATGTCTCACTCGTCTCACACATACACACCTAACCCTATTTCTTTCAAGACTGATTAAAGGGACATTGCCATCACTGGAAAGTCTTGTATGCTCTAATTGGAAGGTTCTACCAAAATTTAAAAAAATAGCAATGATTGAGATTTGTCTACATTATACAGTAAGTTAGAAAACTATATTAGAAAAGGCCAAATTCGATAAAACATTCAATATTTAAAAAAAATGTTTGAACTGTGCAGTAACTTCAATTTACACATTTAATGCAGTAAAATACCAATTCTGAGAAGGGTCTTTAAATTATTTCAGGTTTACAGTTTGCCCTGCATCTGCTTGCGTCCACATCCTCTCGCCTCCTCCCTACTACTCCCTCCAATGATCAAGAGATAAAATCACGCATCTCAATCTCCAAGCTAGCAGGAATGCAATAGACAGAAACATAGAACTTCTGTACAGAAATATAGGGCCTTATGCTAATCCCTGAAAAAGCACTTACGAGTGCCCTAGCTGCAGAGTAAATCTTACCTAACTATGTTAATTCCCCATCCCGCAACGGCACGACAAAGCCAAAAATCAAGGCAAAAATCTCCATTGATTTTTGTACTGAAAATGAATTACGAGTTACTCCGTTAGACTTTGACACCCAAACCATATGCTAATACGATTTTATGGTTCACTCGCAAATCAGGGCACTGCTGAAAATGCAAAAAGCAGAAGAAAGATTTATGGGTACCAAAGACCACTCACAACTGGTTTTCAAATTCTTGCTGAGTACCCCAGAAGCATTTAAAATGACAGTATAGCACAAAAAGCACTACAAAATTATGAAACTTCAACATTATTTGACACCTAATAGTCCGAAATCAACATATGTGTAATTAAAAAATATGACATATTAGTATTAAGCCCATTTTATGATACAAAATCTAGGGTAACACACAACCCAGTACTCACGGGGCTAATACACATCACAAAACCAGGTTGCCTAGGAACAAATGCTCTAATGCATTGTCTATAACTATATCATATTTTAACACAAAATAAACATATTTTTACTGATTGAAGCTATAAATACAATTGTCATATCTTTCCAATATTAAAATATATTTTTCATTAAAAAAATTCTATATATATATATATATATATATATATATATATATATATATAATGTTTCCTTGAAGCTGAAGTTATGGGCAGTTTTTATGCACTTCCCACTCATTATAAGATTTATGACATTCACGTTTCCTATGGGCTCCTAGAGTCCTGTCTCATCTGTAAAGTGTGTTTTGGCTACTCCCTGCACAGAAATCTGTTGTGTCTAAGGCAGGATTTACAGTTGTGCACTGAGTGCCCTAATCTGAGGGAGTGAAAGATTTACATTAGTGTAGAAGTTAGGGGGGAAAAAACCTGCAGCCGATTTATGGCAGTGACCTAACTTAGAGCACCTGATTTACATAGGGCTCATAATTTCTTAAGATTGTCTCTTAAATCACGTTAATGTTCATGGGTTATATAGACTTCAGAGACTTAAATGCTACAAATTCTGATACATGTACCATTTGGAAAAACAGACCAGCACGGTAAAGCCTGTTTTCAAATAACTCCAATCACTGTATCCTTTTAGTCACAAACATTAATTATGGACATATTTTTCTACAGTATCTCTTTAAAGCATTACTTTGCTGCTGAAAAAACAAATCTGCACTTTATATGAGACAGTTTACTTTCTTTACTCCTGACTGTAATTTATTTCTAGAAAAGTAATCATCTTTGCTAATAAATGTGTAACCACAAGTTAATTAAAAGATATCATATGACTTGTCATGAGAAGCAGGAATAAATATTCCATGTGTTAAATCTTATGGGTGCATTTTAAGCTTTAGAAATTTTAGAAACTAAGAATAAGGAGATAGTAATGTTAGGTAGCATTTATGATTTTTGCTATTGTTTTTCTCTAGAATTAATAAGCTGGCCCTTATAATAGAAAAAAAAGAAATAATCATTACAAAATGTGTATGTTCTGAAGATTTTATATCCATAATTTATTGAAACATCTTAATAGCCAGATATTTAGTCAACTATACTCAGGGTTGGAAACAAATATCCAGAAGTGGTTGTATGTTTAGGAGTCCTGAAGGAACCCTACACAGAGATACATTATACTTTGGAACATTTTTGGAAGCTAAGCTTCCAATTCTTTCGAGGTTTCCACCTCTGACTATATCTATTTGTAACATATTTAAGCTCAAAGACTAATTAACATAATCAATAACATCTAATATTAGTCAATAAAATGCTTGGTATCTTTTGTTGATTTTTTTAAATTTCAGCACCAGAATAAACTGAAAGGGATATTGAAAGCATTTTGTTTTCTTTGATGCATATGAAATAAGGTATTTGTTAATGTACTAGTGTATGATTTATTTTTTCAAATTAATCTTCCAAAGGATAAAATTATTCAAATGTTTAACTGATTTGTGGACTTGCCCCATGTGAGCCAATGAGCATTCATATAGATGTATAGCTCATACTTATCTGCCAAGGACATATGCTCCTGTTCTTCTTAACACTTGTTAATGCACAAAGTAGTTAGTTAATGCTTTAATCAATACCCCTTTAAGTAATAGTTAAAGTAATAATTGTTAGTAACAAACAGTTTGTTTAATCTGACTATCAACATTTGCTGTCCCACAAGGCATAAAATGGTTGCATCATACATTTAACAAAAGATTGGATGCATAAAAATGACAAAATTCACTATTGGGGTTGTTATTGGCATTTAGGAGAATAGATTGTGTTACCAATTTTTTTTTTGTATGGGAATAATATACCAATTTTAGGGGGAGAAAAATTATTATGTACTGTAAGAAAATGATGATTTCCCATTCCACATAAAAGATTGGGGGCTGAAAGTTGCCCATCACTTAGGTAAATAACAAAATACTAAAAGTTCTTTGAGCAACTAAACATGATAATGGGCAAACAAATAAACACAACCTTTTTATTTTGCAACTTTTATATGCAATTGTTCTTTACTGCTTTGCTCCATTTGTTTTCCATTCCGCCGACTGTTACTTTCTTAGGTGGCTATGTCCTTAAAACGAATGAACTGCTATTCAGTCCTGAGGAGAACACTGACAGATGTAACTGCCACGTGCACATTGTGCCGATAGACACTTCCTGTGTATTTAGTCTCCTCTGACCTCAGGAAGTTGCAGCTGAAATGGTAGATTGTACAGCATAATGGCACATAAATGTTAATAAACTAGAGGTTAGATTTTGTTTTACATTCTAAAAATGTATTAAATGTAGCTCTTCAAAACTATAAACAATATGACCACGGTCATAACTTGCCGAAGGGATTATGATTTCCCAAAATCTTGCACTATAACCCTTCTTAGGCAGCCATTAAATTTACTCCACTTTCTTACTTGATTAATCCATAAATGAGATAATTAGGTATTGTTAACAAAACAAGTGTGGTGGGTGGATCTCTTGGGCTGAGTTACAGCCAAAATTTAGTAAATTCAAATCTGTTTTTCTAGTCTAAAATACGTTTTAATAGGTGCTAATAGTGAACATGCTGTGGCCATTTAAATCATGGCACCTTAGGCAGCTGATTTCTAAGTAATTTCTCTTTTTATGTTTTAGTTTTCCACAGGAGGAAACTATCCAGTTACCTACATTTCCTCATCACATTATCCTTACCAAAGGATTGCTCCTCAAGCCGGCCTGGAATCCCAGCAGCCCCTGTATCCAAAGCCCATCTATTCTTACAGGTAAATATTGATTAAGGCAAGAATGCATATGTATTTCATAAATAGATTACATAATATACAGTGGGGAAAACCAGCTAATTTCAGTGCGTGTAATTCTTAGGGTTCTTTTAGACAGGTTTGGCTTCTATAATCTAACGTACATGACAACACAGATCTTAGTGTTGACAATTATGATACAAAGTTTGTTAAGTCATCTAGAAGTAAGCAAATTACTTTATACTTCTATAGTGCAAGATACATACTACCTGTGTTATCATATGTTTTACATTGTAGTGACCAAGCTGCTTAAAAGGACCCTAAGGAAGAGAAAGAAGCACCATGACTAGGAATTGCATGCATTTTTTAAGTTGTTTGGGACTTTCCTTTGTTTATTGCTTGGCAGCTATTATACCAAGGTGTTCAACTGAAGACTAATAATTGTGAACTTTTTTTTTGAAGTTCCTGATTTGCACAGTATCTATTTTTTTTTATATTTTCAGTGCATGTTTTCTCACAAAAGATTAACTTTTTTAATCACAATAAATGAAAAAAGCTGTGTGTACTGATCATCGTTTCTGTCAAAGACAAGGAATAGGAAGTTCAATCAATATTTACTTTTGTTTTATGTTTTCAGCAAAAGTATTACAATAGTCACTGGGAAATTTCCCAACAGATAAATTAATGTAATTTTAAACACAAAATTGTTACAGTCAGGAGAAAAGAGCTATATGAGTTATTTTTCTAGTTATTAATATTATTATTATTATAGTGAATGCAATATCCATAAAGTACAATTTTGTTTCTTTTAAACCCTAAGCATTCTGATATTTATGGCACTGAAGAACAGTAAAACTGGGAGCTTGCCTGTGAGCGAGATATATAATTTCATGACTGAACACTTTCCATACTTTAAGGTAAGACATTCATGCCAGAAGACTCATTCTATGTGTTTTTTTTTAAACATTATACTACATGTTACATGGCTTCTTTTAAATTACATTTTGACTGTCATTTGTACAGGACTAATGAGGTAAGAATAAAGGACATCTGATCTAAAGCATATAAAGGAGTTCTTCATAGTAAGAATTCTACTATGGGGAGGTTGATTTTTTTTTTAGAAAAAAGGGTATTAAAGGTTATGACAAGTAATATATGTATAAATCAGAACAAATACAGAGTCAGACGTGCTCAAACAGAGAATTAACAAGACCTAAGTATGTATGTTCAATAGGTCTGGTTGCCTACTCAGAGTTTAGTTGGTTAGTTCTCTGATTAAGCTCCTCTATTTTTGTTTTGTTTTTTTTATCCAAAAGATTATTAGGGATTAGTCTCCCTAAGGGTGATAGGAGACTCCAGTCATGGACCCCTTACTCACTGTGCCTTAGGGAGTTCAGCTACACCTCACTGAGGAGGCCCAGCTAAGGCCGAAGCATATATCTGGGCTTTGCTGTTTCTCCTATTCAGGCTAGAATTGCCTGGTATTTTGGGGCTGGATCACTCTTTTGAGTGAGACCAGACTGATATACTAGAGGATATTTCTCCCTGTGAAGGTCACAAGTGAGCAAAAATAGGCTGCTCTTAGAGTGGGTTATCATATCATTAGAACTAACCTATTAAGGTTCTTTCATTCTCTAATTGAGCACCTATATTTAGTTTTTTTGTTTATTCAAATGTATAAGTAGGATACTGATTGAGGGAATAATCTGAATTATTAATTTTGTAGTCAGAAAGAGATTTAGTTTTTTTCCTAAAAGAGAAAACCAACAATGTTTCAGGCAAAGTTTATATTTCCCATCCTCTAGATCAGTTCAAATAAAACCTATATCAGAGAAGGTCTGTAAGGATTTAACACTATGGACATTTAACAACCTCAGCTATGTATCTGTGTAACTTTTCCTACCACCTTTTTCTCAGATGTCCTTTCTGTTATACAATCTTAGTAATTGATATCCTGCAGTGAGCAAAATACACTTGCAAAAATGTACTTCTTAAAATATATCCATAGAAGTATGTGGAATTCTTTATTTTTTATAGTATAATTAATTGTTTTTCCTCAAAATCCAAGCACCTCCCGTATAATTAAAAAAGCATTACTGAAAACAAAAATTCCATGCAATTATCTGGGCGGAAACTGCTTGATAGATGGCTGAATATACCTGTGATTATATATAAAAGCTTTATGACTATAAAAGTGACATGTGGTATTTGATGTTTGCCTGATTGATGTTAGTCAAATTGTAGGGAGAGTATGGAAAATAAGTTTAATCTTTTGTCAATTCTAAATGTTTAATATGTCATTTTTACATCATCCAGACAATTATACATGTAATTTAATTAATAAGACTTTGTTCCTACAAGATTTTTGCTAAACCAGAAATTAGCAAGTAAAACGCTTCAGTATGTTGAAGGGAAATTGGTAGGGAAAAGCTGTGAGGTATATGTAAAACCTTACCTATATATTTCACATGGAAGGGAGCTCCCACTTATTATCAAGCCGTGTGTGCCATTATCAGACCCCTTTGTACTTCAGTGTTGTACCATTGTTGTTCAGCTCCCGTAGGGGGAGCATAAAGATAGTGTGGAGGGGGGTGATGTCCCACTTCAGCTTATAACAGCTGTTAGGGACTAGGGTGGGCTTAGTTAAGTATGGGTTTTTCAGGATAAACCCCCTCACCCAAAGCACCAGAGATTGTGGAAGGGGGGCTAATGGAATAATATAAATAGGGGACATGTAACTGGAAAGTTTCATTAACCAGCCAATCATTATTTATTAGGGCTGGTGTTTTCATTACTTTGACTGAATGTGTTTCAAGTAAGTTTAGAGTGTTTCAGTGAGTTAGGGCAGAGAATCCTTGTTGGAACTGGTACCTGGAGTCCCTTTTTCCAATACCTCTACTGTATTACTAAATGCATCATGTATCTCGATGAACTTTTCAAACAATTAAATAAAATATCAGTAACCTTATGTTTTCCCTATATCCCATTAATAATGTACGCTCAATTTTCATTGTCTTTTGAATTATATTAAAATATTTGGTTGTATATCGATAAAAAGATATGGATTACAGACCTTGACTTCATTCTATAAATACATTCAGACCTTGTGGAAGTTTTTATAAAATAATTGTCTAATTCTGGTTTAGCGTGTACACATTGTTTTCTGTGGCTCTGTCATGCTAATTTGAGGTGCAGTGTGCTTGTTATATGTGGGGGAAGTACTTTATTTTTGCCACTGCAGAAACAAATATGAAAACTGTGTTATAAATTAGTACTTAAAGCTACACATTAGAGTTTAGGATTCCTGCAATTGTGTAATAATGCTGCCTAAACAATAGGGAATGTCTCAATAATTGTTTACTTTAAGAAAAATATAGTGCAATAGATAGCCAGCTGTGATTACTGTTTACTAAAAAAGAAGAGAAAAAAGAATAGAAAAATAAAAAATAAACTAGAGTTTGGGTAACATGGCACCTTTATGTAAATATTATTTTTGTCATTTCCAAAATGCCAGCTTTTGTCATCATGTGAAAATAGTTTTCCCTATGTATAATCTTCTATACTACTTTTATTGCTCATTGTGTCAAATAGTATTTGAGTAGATGGCTTTACTATCTTGCCACTTCAAAGCTGTAATGTTATAGGTATTTAATATGTATGGATGACACACTCAAATAAACATAAAAATATCTGTCCTTGCCTTATTAGACAGCTCCAGATGGGTGGAAGAATTCTGTGCGTCACAACCTGTCTCTGAACAAGTGCTTTGAGAAAGTAGAAAACAAATCCGGTAGTTCTTCACGAAAAGGATGTTTGTGGGCACTGAACCCATCAAAAATTGACAAGATGCAAGAAGAACTACAGAAATGGAAAAGGAAAGATCCTGTAACTGTGAGGAAAAGCATGGCAAAGCCAGGTTAGCTTGCTTCAGAAATCTCTTTCTATCAATCATTCAGCCATCCCAGTAATTAAAAATAACTAACCCAGTAATACAAATAAATTGAGAAATGGTCATGTATAAAGTCTATCACATCCAATACTCTGCTTTCCTGTATGGCACACATTTTCTACAAGTTAAGATGACAAAGAAAAGTATTGTTTGTATCAGGGATGACATTGGCTTTACCTTCTTAAGTTTTTGTGTCTGTAGGAGGAGATATGCAGAAAGAAATATAGCTTTGTCAACAAATATGTTTTTTTTCCAGAAGTGGAGTAAATGTGATATTTTTATGGCTAAAAAGAGAAATTGGAGTGTGAGCTTTTCAGAAAGTTTGCACTGTAACCCCCCTTAGCTATTAAAAGCATCACATTTTACTATACTTTAACAGTCTTTTTCAAGGCTAACACAGTATTACTTGGTTACCTATATACATATAGTTATACAGTATACATTATTACTATGTTTTAGTAAAAATTGCAGATTTCATAGATTCCCTTTGATGTCCTTAATTTCATAGATTCCCTTTGATGTCCTGCCAAAGCTCATTAGTTTACAAGGACATGCCCTATTTAGACACAAGCTGAAAGAAACAAACTATTAAAAAAAATATGTAAACCTGGAGTAAAGAAATATTGAACAAAAAGTTAAAAATGTAAAGACTGTGTTTATTTTTTTAATTAAAAAAAAAAAAAATGCCCATTATTAAGTTTTGTTATTCAAAAGACCATATAGAGAACAAATTACTGTATTTCTTTATATTGATACATGCAGTGTGATTTCCATTTATAGTGTATGGGTCCATTTTTGATCATTCAGATAAGTATCATCTCTGTATGTTTTACTTCTATTCAGAGTTAAGACTTTTTTACATTTATAATAATAAGGCTTTTTATTTCACAATAATAAAAGTGATCCTTGAGATATGGAATGTGGATGAAGTTAATGATACATTTCAGTTGAACAACTAAATAACTCTTTGTCATGACCTAGATTTGGGGCTCAGTACACCCCTAATTATCCTACTGTAGCTTATAGGAGCAATCTGCAGGTTGTGACTTTCATATTCTTCTTGGCACCAACATTTCAGATCATTTCAGATCAAAACATCAATCATAGAGAAACAGGACAAATCAGACCAGCAACATCATTCATTTTGAGCATTTATTTTGGCAACAATGCAACATATTGAGTAACCAATACAGTAACCAATCACACAAGATTAATCTTCCTATATGTTCAAATTACCTTGAGGTCCAGGTTATTAGCTGTCTACCCCCTGCTCACACACACACACACTGCTCTGTATAATACACATCATTTAGTGACCCCCAAAATTAATTATTGAGGCCTACCATACATTACACATAGCACCATCATGTCATATTTCTTAGCTTTCCCACGTCCATTGAAATATTTAACAACATTGGTTATGAATAACAGAGTCCATAGTCCAAAAAGTTCAGTTGGTGCCCTTCTAGGCACGACACTCCTCAAATATGAATTGTTGTTCTTTAAGATAAACAGTACTCTGTTAGATTTGGATGGTTTGCAGTCTTATGATTTTATATAAACACCAGATATTATTAGGCTTTGAATGGAATTAATGCAAAATTAGTGATATAACTGACTGTTATTTTGTTTCCTCTTTAGAAGATCTTGATAAGCTAATAGGAGACAGAACTGATAAACTGAGGTCTTCACTCATGGCATGCAGTAACAACGTTCTTGCAAATTCATCTGCTTCAATGCAGTTATCCATCCAGTCACCCCACTGTGAACAGAACATTTCTTCCAATGTTCCCACATCACTGCAATCAATGCATGATATGTCAGGAACAATGCAGACCAAAAAACAACTAGCAAGTCACCAGCCACCATGTTATTCTTCCCTACCACATGGCTACCCACAGATCTCACCAGCAATGATACAGCAGCCCCATGGAATCCCTCCGAATCATTTTCCTCAACCAGATAACCAAAGTGAACTAAGAGCCCAACCTATTAATCCTCAGGACTCTCCTATCCCAGCTCACACCCCACCTCTTCACAAGATGTTAACGGAGCATTCACCAACCAGAACAATGCAAGACAATTTCATAGAAGGGGAGCTGAGCAATGATATTGATGCCCTCAATCCCTCTCTAACAGATTTTGATTTACAAGGTATTTATATTTATAAAGAGTAAGAAATAAAACAAAATAATGTGGATCCTATTCTTCCTGTCATATGTTTAAATTAACTGGCATAACTATTATTAACTTTCATAGTTATGGTAATTATGGAGTGCATAAACTAGTCACCTGGCTTACTTTCCAAGGGGTAGATTCATTAAGCTATTGCACGGACAGATCTTAAATTCTTTATTAATCTGCTTAGTAGATCTTGATGAATCTAGGGGAATATCATTAATATTTTCTAAGTCTGGCGAGAGATAATACAACAACAATGTTAAAATATTATACAAAGTTCTAAATTATACTCAGTCTGGATCATTGTTCATAAATTATATTAAAAGTGAGAGAAGGTGATTATAGTTTTAAATGATATACTCCAATGTAAATATATAAGTTGGTCATTTATATGCAATTCAAAAATGCCTGAGCCATATTAATGCTGGTCTTGTATATGTTTGAATTACAGGAAACTTTTGGGAGGAGCTCAAGGATGACAGTCTGGCTTTGGATCCCTTAAATCTCATTTCCTCCTCACCAACTCCACCACCCAACTACTTTCTGCACACCGGAAATGGTATTGGCAATAGTGAGATCAATTCCTCTAGCAATAATTCGCATATGGGCTTCGGTGATATACATCTCACCACAGTGTATTCTTCATTCATGGAACTGGATACAGCTATACCATCATATCTCAATACTTCAGGAGCAAAGCATGTAGCTTTAGTTTAAATCTTCAAGCTACAAACCAACATTATCATCAGTTTCGTCTGATAATAAAGAAAATCTTCATCAACCCATATTTCTTCACTGCTATATGGCAAAGGAATATATATTTGTTAATTAATAAATAATGAGCTAAATTTGACCAGTAATCAGTATTAGCAAACAAAATGAAAATGACTATACAGTATTTATTACATTAAAGTTGGAACCTGTGATTTCAAATATTAATATACTGTAATAGCAGTCGAATAGAAGCTAAAAATATTACTAAAAACTCAAATGAAACTAAACATCAAATTTTTCATTTAGCGGTAATTACATTTTCGAGCTAGTTATGCTATACTTTATGTATGTCCTTGGTGGACCTGCAGTGTCAGAGCAGTAATGCATTATATTTCTTCTCTGAACATCTTTCCATTGCACTAAGCATAGTAGAAAGAGGTATCATTTTTGTTAGTGGATTGAGACCCCAGTCCCTGAAAAGTTTTGTTAATACATCTATCTTAACCAGAAATAAGAAGAACTATTTATAATAAGTTTACTTCAGTAAGTTTCTGTGACTGACAAAAATATTTTCCTATCATTCCAAAAATGTTGGTTATCTGTGGGATTCCTGTTCATGAACTGTAAACCCAATGAGTTTCCCTAATAGTTCATCATAAAAAACAATATTTTTAATACCCTCATCAGATGACCAAGAGCATCAACCTTTCAATCGAGGAGAGCTAACAAACCAAATGTAAATTACATTTTTCAAGAGACTACAGAAAAAAAAAATCTTTTGAACCATGGACAGATAACCAAGCAAAATGTAAATTTCAGAGTCCTAATATATGCAACATGGTCATGCAGTTGTTGTATGCATGCACTCAAACATTCAAGGAACTCAGAAACATTTCATTTATTTTCAAAAACAAAATGGTTCTTAAACTTGTAACTATATATCGTAAATATGCATGCAGTTTCTAAAGCTGGTATGGATTTCCATTTCTCACTGTGCACTTCTTGCTTTGTGGTGGATTTTTATCATCACCCTTTTTATATTAACAAATTATATGTTCACAGATTATTTTTGTCTTTATTGTGGGAATTGTAAAAGAAAAATGGTTTTGTCTGTATTTTACAAATTAAGATTTTTCATGATTGAAATGAAATATATTTGTACATGCAGTATTAAGAAATCCAAATGTTTATCACTGGATGGTTATAAGGGGCTAATACAAATGGTTTGTACTACCTACTCATATTTTTAGATAAGTGCTCAAGCTATTGCATTACCTTTTATTGTACAGAAGCCTCTCAGACAACCAATATGAAGCTTTTTAAGCTTGCTTCAGCATAAATGAATTTTATCACTTGTCTAGAAAATATCTAATATATTAAGATAAAAAATATTGCTTACAATTAATTGCACACTGAGTCCTAAATAGCAGCACTAATTTATTTCTTGAGCAACCATATTTTGAGCAGCCTGTAACAAATGAATGTATACTAGGATTTGTTCATTGATGAGCATACAAAATAACATGCAAAATGTTTTATGTATTATTACGGTTCAGGATCTTCTGCAATCACCACCATATATAATGGAAAAACACCTCAATTTCCCCTTTAACCCAGAAATGTTACTTTTTTTGTAGCAACCAAATGTAACCAAATCCCTTGAAAAGTTCTGTAACAAGTAGAACCACTGGGTCCTTTCCTTTTTTAAATTTGCCACTAATTCGCCAGCATTGGCAGCAGCAGCGGTGGCCACCAACCGCTAGATGGTGCTGACGATTTTCAGTGCCGATACCAGGGTTAGGTAGACTGTTAGGGATAGGGTGAGGGTTAGGGTAAGGGTTAAGGTAAACTTCTAAGGTTAAAGCTTGTCTCAAATATTAGCAGTAGTGCAAAATATCGACGGAGCCATCTAGAGGCCACTTGCCGCAACAGCTGCTGTCACTGGTGGAGAATTTGAAATGGGATAGATCCAACCACTGTCCACTTGCTAAATCAAAAAGATCACTGTGGTCATGTTTTTTTTTTTTTTTTTTTATTATTCTGAAGCACTAATATAAATAATTGATTTAAGATTTGTTAGATTGAACTTTAATCTTTTCTGTTGGATGAGAGAGATGTCCGTGAAAAAAAGTAGGAAAATAGATTGACCAGTGGCAACACTATTTTTTTGGTCTTTTGCTTTTGAAAATATGAAATGTAAAGAAACATAATACAGTCCATTTTAATTTATTACTCTTTATATGCATTTTAAAATATGCTGTGTGCTTATATAGAGCCCTATTCAATTTGCCAAATCGCAATTTAATAAGGCTGATTGTGTTTATATTTTTTCTTTCTTTCTTACCATAATGTTTAATTTGATAAAAGACCATATAGAAAAATTTGACCTCAGTGATCTTTTAACATTATAGTCCTGGGTCCTATCCTGTTATGGTTACGGCACCAGTCTGCCGCTGCAGTGCGGTGACGAACTGTTAGATGGCACTGCCGATATTCCAGTGCCATATCATAGAGTCAAAGCTTAGGTAAACCGTTAGGGTTAGTGTGAGGGTTAGTTTAAGGGTTAGGCTACCATTCTAAGCTTAGAACTTCTCTAACATATTGGCAGCGCGGCAAAATATCGGCAGCGACATCTAGCGGTTGCCAGCGGCGGACCTGTGCCATAACTATAACAGGATAAATCCTAGTCCTGTTATAGCTTGTTGAGGTATAGAGGCATGGGATTCATATGGCCGCTATACCCTCCTGCAGCTTTTAACCACTTCATGGAATGTTTTGCTGACATTTCAAGCTCTGCCAGGGAGTACCCCCTCTATTGTGCATACATTTCTTTAAAAGGAAACATTTTCAAATAATATTCAGTTGTTCCCCTACTATGTGTTCATTAATCATCAGCATTTGATTACCTGCAGTAATTTAGCCCTTTTAGATTTCTGTGTAAATATTAATTTTGAAATTGTTGTTTGTTCCCTGGGAATTGACATCTTAATAATTTCCTTCTGAATACAGGCAATCAAATGGAATTGACCCGTATTCTGTGATGCTTATAAGGTGTTAAATGCTAGAACTGATGATATATTTTAAACAAAGACGCTCAAAGTACCTTTAATGTTGTTTTACAACACTCTTGCAATTATTACAAGTAATCAAATACTGCTGAAACTTTTTGCACTAATTTAGAAGAATTAAAAATTGTAGCGTGACATTTGCTTTAAAAAAAAGCAAATACAATAATAATACTTTTGAATATATGATACTACATATTGTATTCCAGGCACAAAATGTATAGCCAATATGGTTGTTTTTTCAGTGTTTTGTATAATAGCATCATGTTTGTAAAAAGCTTCACTAAAAAGCAATGCATAAAATCTTTATATTGTGTTCCTCATGTTTTTTTCTCAACATGTTAAAAAATATAATTTGAAAATGCACAAATAATTATAGAATATAAAACATACAGTAACATAGATTTAGTTGGTGTGTATGTAGTTAAATGTACCCAATTGTCACATGAACCACCTGGCTGGGATTTGTATACTTTCAGCATTTTCAGAGTAGCCAAATCATGGGCTAACTCCCTTTTCAGATACTGATTCTTAAAGAGCCATAGTTGAGGTCCCATGCCAGTACCAATAAAATATGAATATATGCAACTGAATGAATTGTATACTTTTCTTGTATACTTTTCTTATATTATATTATTATATAAAGGACACAGTACAATAGAAATATTCACATTTGAAAGTCTAAAACAAGTTAAAAAAAACTTGCTTCCTGCTCAGAATTCCAAGAAATGCAGTTATTACACTGCACTCTGGGAAGCTGAGCAGGGACATGTAAATGTGCCCACAAATGCTTTGTTCTTCAATCCATAACCATTTTAAACATGGCTTCCTTTAAGCTTATGCCCGCTGCATTACACAGCTTTTATGCAAAGCTAAGGTTGGATTATTCACAAGCTGGGAATCCTACCCACATACAGCCATTTCAAGGTTACTATCTATCCTCAGCATGGGGCGGGATCCCAGCTTGTGTTGTGGACCTTATGAGTAGGTAGTTCACCACAACAATCATTTAATATATGGTGGGCAAAAGAGCGATAGAAGCCCTCCACCGTACAGTAGTACAGTAAATAAAAAGTACATCTGTGTTCACATTTGAATATCTAAAACAAGTTAAAAAAAATGTTTCCTGCTAAAAATTCCAAGAAATACAATTATTACACTGCATTCTGTATAAGGAAGTGAGGGGTAAAGGGATTGTTGTTAAATTCAATTTGATATGAATTCATAACAAATCCTCCTCACCTCTCCCTCTTCCCCACACCTCCCTCCATTAAACAAATAAACAAGTACACCCCATCAAGTAATGATGAAACCAGACAAGGTGGAATTTTCATACATAAACAGTCTTCATAAATTCAAATTTTCTCTGTGTTTATATTTATAGCTACACCGTTTGATACACACTTTTAAAAACATCTACAGTTTTTCTTGACCTACAGAGATCCTTTGAGCTACAAATTATTGTAAGTTAAAAAAAATGTACTTTCACCAGAAATGACAGAAAAAGCATTTTTTACCATGTATATAGACCAGCAAACTGCAGAGAGCTTACTAAGGTTAATGGATATGAGGATATTTTATAATGCAGGTAAATGTAAGTACATAAAATTAACAAAATGTGCATGATATAACAGCGGAGTATAGATGTATTTTCCATAAACAATTTACAATTTTTATTATAACAAAAGATAAAGCGTCCATCACATTTCACTATTTCATTCCCTGTTCACTGCTGTCTTGATAATAGCCTCTCTCGCTCTCTTTTTAAAATATGGCTCCTTATTTATTACAATGCACCCAATTGAACTTAACTGTTAACACAACAAACCAAATTGGATAACCCTAGCTTGGAAGGGGGGAAGAACAGGTTTTATCATGATAATACACACTACATTTAATGATGCAATATGTCTCTGCAATGTGGAGTCCCTCTCCATCAAAATTATTATTTCTAGTTCCAAAGTAGGAGTGACATTGACATTATGTCTCCAGGTTATGTAATTGCTGGTGTGGCTGACCGGCTATTAAAATTCAGTATCTGGAATACAAGATATAATCTCAGCTTTTTTAATTCTTAGTACAGATGTGTATTCTAGAGCCATTGCTATCAGCAACATTAGATATGACCACATATGGTGATGCAAAGACAATGGAGGGCCATTAAACGTCCATCGATAAGTATCAACTTTAAAAATGTTCTGGACTGTTCTCATCACACCTAGTTATGTTTTCTCATATTCATAGTAGAGATACAGGCATTGTGGGACACAAAGAGAAAATGTTGCCACTGGAAAAGAAACCTTGTGAGGAAAACAATGTGCAAACATGGGAAATGGTGAGGGAAAATTGAATGGAAATAGACAAGCAGCAAATGATGAGATAGAAGACAAGGCAGAGAGTATGAAGATAGATAAATTAAAAATAATTTGAGGAGGCAAAAACATTTAAGAGACGAAGGTAAAGGGTAGAAAAAGAATTAAGACAGAAGAAAAAGGTGATTGAAAGTAGAGACAGTTATGTAGGGTAATGTAAATATGTTCATTATGAGATAATGAAGAGATGAAATAAAGAATATGACTGTCCAAGATAATGGTTGGCCAATAGTGGAAGGGTAAGGGTTTTGAAAAATGGAGAGTGAGCATAATGTAGAGCAGACATATAATAGGAGGTGAGTTTTATATGCTAAGGGATCTCCTCTGCTTGGGCTGTGCGGTGTGGATATTGACTAAAAGCAACATAAAGTCCATCCCTGAGGGCTGAGGTAGGGACCAGACTAAACATGTCAGGGTGGATGAAGTGTTCCAGAATCTCGACAACGGGGGCAGAAGAGTCACCAGAAACCATAATATATAGTCAGCACTGGCAACTTGGTTCATAGTCAAGCAAAGCATGAGCCACAGCAATGTCTCATGATGCTAACATCATGACCTCAGACACAAAGTTTGTCATGGTCTGCTTGTTAGAAACATTGCTAGGCTGTAACCAAGCTCGTGTAAATGTGGCATTAGGTCACAACTGTGCAGCATGGCAGCTGTAACATATAAATGTTAGAGAGCCCATGTCTTCCGAAGGTCAGTCTGTCCCTTGTACATAAGAGGGACGTGCAATCATTGAAGCCCTATGATGTTCATGAGGACAGATCTTTTAAGGTTAATAACATGGGGAAACTAATTTGCTATCACAATTATGTAGATAACAAACATTTTAATGGGATCTTAAACATTTTTTTATAACAATATCCATAATGAAATAGTGTTTCGTTGGGACTGTTCTACAGCGGAGATTCATACATTCAGTTGGTAATTAGCATTTTGCCTTATGTGAAAAAAATATTTGTTTTATTTACTACACCAGCAGGGTTGTTATGCTCTCCTCTCTTCTCTATAAACAAGTTATTTGAATTGGCTTAATTTACTGATAATTCCAGAATTAAAATAATCTAGTCCTCACACATAAATAAATGCCTGGAATTGCTAAAATGCAAGTTTATAGATGGTTGGTAGCAAGGGGTTGTATCCATTAGGAATTTAGGAAGAGGCAAGTCTTGCTGTATGTTTTACACTAGGTCACACCAACTCCTTGCTTTCAGATGGCTAATCACGATTCCTGTAAATAATTTAGATGCTGTCAGGGCATGGGTGGTGTAAAATGTCAACAACCCTGAACAGCCAATCTCACTATTATTTTAGGTACAACAGGCACCGACCATCAGAATGACAATTAACAATAGAGTATATACATATTGTATCATAATGTATATCTATGCTTAGGACTTAGGTTCCAAGGCATATTTCTTAAGTTATAATGTTTGCTAAATTCATATGTAATTAGATTGTGAATTGCTTAATCGTTGACGTTAACCTATTTATTTCCCCTTCCTGTCTGTACTCTTTTTGACAGACACATCACTGACTACATGTGATGGGGTAGGTAGGAAGGCTTAGAAAGTGAAGAATATTAATACTGGGCTAATTACAGAACAAACAGCAGCATATTATATCAAATATGTTTGACTGACAGTGAATTTAAAATGTTACTCTAGCTGCTAGTCACAAGAATAACTTTAAAATGTACCTTCCTTTAAAACATGACGGGACTGCTGATATCACGGTTTCTGGAAATCCGAATATATGCTATCCATGGGACTCGGTTACTTTCAAGGACCATTAAAATACAAAGTTCATTAACTCTTACGGTTCCTATATTAAATATATGGAGCCTATACCTGTATAAAAGTTCAAAACACTACAAACTTTGATAAATAAGATCTGTCACAGTACTTTACAGAGCTTTTTATATTGAGTTTATTGATAAAAAAAATTGAATTAATTTTATCGCTTCTAAAACAAACTTAAAAAATGTAAATGTTAATCTTGCTTGATTCTCTGACAAATTAGCCGGTCACCCACCATTTAAACCACTGCTATTTAATTAATACTGTGCTGTGAGTGATTTTAGCTTTAATTGACAGAACATAAATACTTTTTAATTATTGAAACCTGACAAGATAAGGATTTTGCAGTCTGTATAGAACTTGCCTTTAGGGGTCTACCATTGGCATGCAAAATTTTTCTTAGCCGTGAAACATAGCTAGAAAACCTGCTTTTCAGCAAATAAGTATGAAAAGAATTAAATTGCTTGAAACAGCTTGTTTGAAGATAAAACAGTAAACGATAATGGATAGTTTTTTTTTTATTTTACCATTAAATAGCAATTACTGGTAATATGAAATTGTCATTATTCAAGCTGCAATTCCTTGACTGCTAAAATGCACCGACATATTCTGGTTATCACTCAGACAACATAAATACTTTGTGAAGGTACTTTCATGTAAAGTGAATTGACTTACCATTCAAATGTCCAACACAAATATGTATTGTGGAAAAGACACATAAACATTCCGGGCCTCATTCTAATGATGGCTATAGGAGCTGCATGGCCGCAAGGGGTGGCCGCAAGCTAATTCCCTATTCTATTCCCTTGCTTGTGTCCAACGCCCTGCTTTCCCTTGCGGCTACCCATTGCCGCAGCTTACTGCAGGGCAAGCCTTTGATCCCATGCGTCCGCAAGAGATTCGGCCGCATGAAACCACCCATCCCTATTCAAATGCTCCGATAACCCCTCCGCTAACCCCCGCAAAACACCCGAAAATGTCCGCAGCTGACTTGCACCCTGGAGCAGTCTCAAGGTGCTGCTCCAATTAAGCCCCCCACTGGCTGCAGGGGACCCGATCGTGACCCGATCGGGACGCCTGCAGTGTCCCTACATCACCCCTATAATGCAGGGGTTCATGGTGCACACATTAACCCTATAATGCAGGGGTCCGCATTGGGACCCCTGCAATGTGCACACATTAACCCTTGCTGCAGGCTCCCCACATTGACCCCTTGCCTTGTTGGGACCCCTGCAGCATCTATGACATTTAAATTTCCCACTGCGGGCTTGAATTCTAAATTCAAGCCCGGGGAATTGCGGGGTGTGAATTTCCCGCAGCAGGTCCTTGAAGGGCTTGCGGCACACTAATAGTTACCCCCAAGCCGCGGGGGTACTATAAGTACTCCCTCTGGCACCTAAAATTAACCACATCACTCATGGGGGTTAATACAGACCCCCATGAAACTAAAATGAACCCCGTCAGTCCAATAGGGGTCTA
The DNA here is from genome assembly GCA_027410445.1 of Discoglossus pictus. Classification (NCBI taxonomy): domain Eukaryota; kingdom Metazoa; phylum Chordata; class Amphibia; order Anura; family Alytidae; genus Discoglossus; species Discoglossus pictus. Next base: position 80,808,056 of record CM050164.1, on the reverse strand, counting down.
GATAGACCCCTATAAGACACTATTAACCCCTAGGTTAACCCCATAAGTGCCATGAGGGTCTTCCAGGACAAAGTAACTCTAGCTATACCCCCTTAACCCTAACTATACCCCATTAACCCATACTAAACCCTATTTAACCCTAACTGGGCCTATTTAACCCATTCTAGACCTATTTAACCCTAACTGGGCCTATTTAACCCTATCTGGAACTAATAATCCTAACTGGGTCTATTTAACCCTATCACAAACTAATAACCATAACCGGGCCTATCTAGCCTTAACAAGGCATATCTAACCCTAACTTGGCCTAGTTAACCCCTTCTAGACTTATTTAACCCTACCTATGTCTATTTAACCCCTTCTAGGCCTATTTAACCCTAACGGGGCCTATTTAACCCTATCTGGAACTAATAACCCTAACTGGGTCTATTTAACCCTATCACGAACAAATAACCATAACCGGGCCTATCTAGCCTTAACAAGGCATTACTAACACTAATTGGGCCTAGTTAACCCCTTCTAGACTTATTTAACCCTAACTAGGTCTATTTAACCCCTTCTAGGCATATTTAACCCTAACTGGGCCTATTTAACACATTCTAGGCCTATTTAACCCTAACTGGGCCTATTTAACCCTATCTGGAACTAATAACCCTAACTGGATCTATTTAACCCGATCTCGAACTAATAACCATAACCGGGCCTATCTAGCCTTAACTAGGCCTATCTAACCCTAACTGGGCCTAGTTAACCCCTTCTAGACCTATTTAACCCTAACTATGTCTATTTAACACCTTCTAGGCATATTTAACCCTAACTGGGCATATTTAACCCCTCCTAGGCCTATTTTAAACCATCTCTGATGGGGGTCTATACAGACCCCCATAAGCTTCCATCTAACCTCATCACTCATGGGGTCCATACAGATGCATAAGACTCTATTTAACCCCATCAATCCCATAAGGGTCTTTGAAGACCCTCATGGGACAAATAGAACCCTAGTAGTAACCCCATAAGTGCCATGAGGGTCCTCCAGGACCCTCATGACACTAAGTACAAACACTACACTACACTATTCCCCCCCGATAAACCACTAAATCTAAACTAGCCCCCTCTACTCTAACCTATAAACCCCTACCTACCTAACACTACCTACCTAACCCCCTATTAAACCCCCATCCCACTGATTACACAAAATAAAAGAAACCTATGTTAGAAAAATAAATAAAGAACATTACAACCCCACACTACAAAATATAAAAAAAGAGAACATTACACAACCCCCACTACAAAAAATAAACAAATAATTACACAACTGCAAAGAAAATACATACACAAATATACATAACATTACAATACAGCAATAAATATATTACAAATATACCCCTAACTAAAATACATATCTCCCTGACTACACTAGATGACCCCCTATCTATAAAGTATTACCCCCTATCTATACATTATCCCCTAACATAGTTTTTTTATTTTGTGTAATTAGTAGGGTGGTGGTTTTAATAGGGGTTTAGGTAGGTAGTGTTAGGTAGGTAGGGGTTAATAGGTTAGGGTAGAGGGGGATTCATTTAGATTTAGTGGTTTATTGGGGCGAATAGTGTAGTGTAGTGTTTGCACTTAGTGTCATGAGGGTCCTGGAGAACCCTCATGGCATTTATGGGGCTACAATTAGCGTTCTAATTGTCCCATGAGGGTCTTCATAGACCCTCATGGGACTGATGGGGTTAAATAGAGGCTTATGGGGTCTGTACAGACCCCCATAAGTGATGGGTTAGATGGAAGCTTATGGGGGTCTGAAAAGACCCCCATTAGAGATGGGTTAAATAGGCCTAGAAGGGGTTATATGCCCAGTTAGGGTTAAATAGGTCTAGAAGGGGCTAATAGACCCAGTTAAGGTTAGATATGCTTAGTTAAGGTTAGATAGGCCCAGTTAGGATTAGATAGGCCTATTTAAGGTTAGACAGGCCCAGTTAGGGTTATTAGTGCCAGATAGGGTTAAACATGGCCAGTTAGGGTTAACTAGGCCCAGTAAGGGTTAAATAGGGCCAGTTAGGGTTATTAGGTACAGATAAGGTTAAATAGGCTCAGTTAGGGTTAAATAGGGCCAGTAAGGGCTAAATAGGGTTATTAAGTACAGTTATGGTTAAATAGGCCCAGTTAGGGTTAAATAGGCCAAGTTAAGATTAGATAGGCCCAATTAGGATTAACTATGTCTAGAATGGGTTAAATAGGCCCAGTTTGGGTTAAATTGGGCCAGTTAGGGTTAAATACGCCCAGTGCGGGTTATTAGGTACAATAAGGGTTAAATAGGCCCAGTTAGGGTTAGATAGGCCCAGTTAGGGTAATTAGTTACAGATTGGGTTAAATAGGGAAAGTTAGGGTTAAATAGGGTTAAGTATGGGTTAATGGGGTATAGTTAGGGTTAAGGTATCAATGGGGTATAGTTAGGGTTAAGGGGTTAATGGAGTATTGTTAGGGTTAATAGTGTAGTGTAGTGCTTGGACTTTGTCATGAGGATTCTGAGGACCTCATGGCATTTAACCTAGGGCTTAATAGACCCCTATTGGACTGAGGGGCTTAATTTAAGTCTCATGGGGGTCTATATTCACCCCATGAGTGATGGGGTTAATTGTAGGTGCTGGGGTGGTACTTATAGTATCCCCGTGGCAGGGGTTAATAGTTTTATTGATCGTGGGTCCTTTAAGGACCTTCAAGGTCCTTATAGTACCCCCGCGGCTTGGGGTAACCATTAGTGTGCCGCAATCCTTTTTAGGAGCCGCGGCGGATCTTTAAGGGGAAAAATGTATTCAATGCAGCACTGTACAGCACTATAATTGATAGGGGACATTAGGGCGGACATGAGGATGATATGTAGTACATTGGCTAGCTGGCACATCGCCGCTAGCCAATACTGTTATTTGTGGCCACACGGCCGCCGGGCAAGGAGAACGGGTTACTGCCTTGGGGGTCATTCAAGACCGGAGTCCCTGGCTTGGATGATCTCCAGGGCAGCAACTCTATCTCCAAGCTCGGCGGACTGCGGCCACAAATGACAGTATTGGCTAGCGGCGATGTGCCAGCAAGCCAATGTACTACATGTAATCCTCATGTCCCCCAATGTGTCCACTATCAGTTACAGCGCTATACAGTGCTTCCTTGAATTAATTTGTAAATTTTTAGTTTTGCGGTATTGCACTCTGATCTGCGGGCTAACTACCCGCGATCAGGTACAAGCCCGCCAAAGCTAACGGCCAATTGCTGCAGCCCCTTTCCTTTGAATAGCAAAGTAGCTAAGGGGCCGCAGCACCTAGTAAGAGATCGCAGCGTTGTGGCCATTTTGTGGCCATCATTAGAATGAGGCCCTGGGCCACCAACTTTAAAGCAGCAAAAAGAAATATAAAAAAAATTAGCCTGAGACTTTACCTTCCACCAATACTGGTATAATGTCTACTTGCTTGCCCTCTCCAACTTTAGAAATGGAACTTCAGAATTTGTGTAAATAAATATATAAACTTAATTTGCATTATCATTAATACAGTTCTTAAGCAATAATTAAGCTTATAATTGCTTAATAGAAACAAACAAAGATGTGTACTTAATACTCCACAAGATGCTGAAATATACTGGCAAAAATGGCAAAATCCATTTGAAGTTCCTTAACTACAGAAAGCTTAGCAATTTTACTTTCGACGAAATGAGATACGGAATTCTGAATAAGAAATTAAAACAATTATAAATTATAAGGTAAATAATACACAAGCTTTCTATTTGAAAACATAGCTTTGTGTGAAATATACTAGAGAGTTTGGAAATTATTGGATTCCTCCACCTCCTTCCATTAAACCTGGGATTGATGCTACTATGGTTGTATAGAAAAGTGCAAGGGTAAAAATATGAAAGGGTGAAAAGTTATGGAAGAAATAAATCATTTGAGAAATATATATTTAGATGTGATTATACAAATTAAATTAAATATATTCCACGGTGGCAAATAGAAAATTATGAATCACTGGAAGTAATAAATCAATAAAAAATAACACATAAAAAAAAGAAGAAAAAAAAAAGAAACAACAAAACAGAATACATAAATTTGGTATAAATAGAAAAAATAATATACACTACTAGAAATGTATAGCTCTAAAGATTACATTTTGATAATCACATAAAACTAAGCGTCAATGGATATTGTTGGAATTTTACCTTAGGATATAAATTAAAATAAAATTACATAATGTTATTTAGCTTTAGAAAAACAGTAGAATTCACTAGTAGAAATACATAAAGATGGTGGTATTAGTACCTACTTTAAAACAAAATTAAAATTAACACTATATAGGAATATAAGAATTGTATGACTATCCTACGGTAGTGTCTATCTATAGATTGGGGGTGGACGGGGGTGGAGGAATTTAAGTATAAACATAGTCATGAAATGCTCCCTAAATACATCACGACTCACTTTTGAACGAGTAACTCTCAAACCATTCAAAAGTAGTAAGGACAGACAATTAGATCAATCTTCTGTCATGAGAGATCTAGAGATAGAATATCTCAATTGTTTATGTCTAATGGTATTTGTTGTGATGTGTTTTGATTTTGGTCTTATATTTTTATGTTGTGTCTATGTGGAATTAAAACATTTTTAAAGTATTAAAAAGAATTGTAACATTCAAAAGGAAAACTATCTAAAAAAGGAAATGAGGAGAAGAATGCATTGCATATAGCTAGAAATAATAGAAAGTTTGCAAAGATTATATAGAGAAGACATATCCGAAAGAAATAAAAGGTATATCAAAGATGGGACTTAAAATTATTACACAAAACGTCCAAGGATTGAATACACTGTATAAAAGGAGGATAGCCATAGAAACATTTAAAAAAGAAGATCGGATCTTGTCTGCCCCTAAAAAACACATTGGAAGACAGACAAAGAACCTAAGCTATTTTCTAATAGTTTTCCCTTAGTGATAAGTGCAAACTATAGTAACAAATCAAGAGGGGTTGCAATTTTATTTAATATAAATTCTAATATAAAAGAAAATATAGAGATCTAGATCCTGAAGGAAGGATGGGTACTATAAATGAGCATAAATACTCTTAAATATCTATTCCCCAAATTCTAAACACATTTTTTTTCTAAATAAAATTATGAAAAATATAAATAAAATTAGAACTGGTTTATTAATAGTATGTGGTGATTTAAATATGTATTTGGATACAAAATTATATAGACAATCAGTGATTAAACCTATAGCATACTCCGCAGCAAAAAGATGTGGATTCTGTAAAAATATAATTAATTAACAAGATTGAGAACATGTCAAAGCATTGGTCTGATCATGCAATGGTAGTAATGGAAATAGATGAACAACAAAAGAGATATAGAAATCAAAAAATGATAATAAATATGTAATTACTAAAATCTGTAGAAAATAGAGAAGCAATGAAGGAGGAAATAAAACACTTTTGAAAGAAATAATAAATCAGTTGAATCAGAGAGCATGATTTGGAATGCGCATAAAGCATTTATCAGAGGATTAATGAAACAATTGAAAATAATTTGCTTAGTCCAACAAAAACAGTATGCCCTAGGAAATAAAACTGGGGAAATTTTGGCAAATAAATTAAATAGAAGGGAATTACAAAAAAGAATAGAGAAAATAAAAGATAGAGATGGAAAATATTGTACGAAACCTGATGAAATAGCAAACATTTTCTTTGATTTCGATAAAAATCTTTATGGTTTAGAACAGAAAAACTTCACTAGAACATTGAAACAGGAAATAAATGATTTTTTAAGTCAAATTGATTTTGGTAAAGTAAATGAAGAACAACTAGAAAGTTTAGATAAAAGAATCACCATCAAGGAGATCCAATTAGCTAAAGATAATTTAAAACCTTATAAATCCCCTGGTCCAGATGGGATACCAAATCTTTATTATAAAATGTTTGCACCCTATCTTTTAGATCAATTAAAAGGTAACTTTAATGAAATTAGGGAAAAGGGAATTGCACCTAGGAAAATGCTAGAAGCGGAAATTATTACAATACCTAAAGAGAATAAAGACTGTAGGCCTCAGTCTCTCCTCTCCACTCTCTCTGGAACTACAATCAAACACACTGTCTGAAGATTTACTGAAGTCTCTCCACTGCCTGTAGGCCTCAGTCTCTCCTCTCTCAGTCTCTGTGGAACTACAATCAAACACACTGTCTGAAGTTTTGCTGAAGGTATCTAAAGACACTGCGGAGCCATTTCGACTTGTACTATATGTAATATTATCAATATTTGTATGAATGTTTCTGTGATATAATATCTGATGAGATAGAAACATTTACCAAGCAAATCTATACTTATGCATTTGCCTGAAAACCCCCCTTACCTACCTTGCCTGCTCACCCACCACCAAAGCCTGGTTTTATTGCTTCTTATCTGTGAAAAAAAACATTTGTCCATCCTTCTCATATTCTGTTGCAGTCTCTCCACTACCTGTAGGCCTCTGTCTCTCCTCTCTCACTCTCTTTGGAACTACAATCAAAAACACTGTCTGAAGTTTTGCTGAAGTCTCTGCACTACCTGTAGGCCTCAGTCTCTCCTTTCTCACTCTCTCTGGAACTACAATCACCCCCCCCCCCCCCCCCCGCCACTCACCCACCAGCCCCTTGTTTCTCTTGATTTATTGAGTTACTCAAATTTCCTACAGCTGATCAATTAGCAACACCTGCTAACTATACCTAATTAATCTATTACACAATGTTTCCTCATGCCTGTCCCTTCCTCTTTACATCCTGTCTTTTCCTCAAGCTCCTCTTCTCAACTTTTCCACATCATGTCTCCAACATAACCATCTCACCTTACATGCTCTCCTCTCCTCTTTTATTCTCCCATGAGCTACTCTCATTCCTCCATTCACTATCTCCTCCCCATTCTAAAGCTCATAAGCAGAAACACTTTTGCAAGTCCAAATCCCACTTCCTCTCCCTCTTTCTCTTTCTTCTGCTGGCTTCTTGGGACATACCTCCTAACACAAGCCCCTCACCTCCCACTCGCAGATTATAATATCTGACCATCAGGGCCAGATAAGATATTACATACTAGGATCCCTTACCAAATTACTTTCTCAGATGCTTTCCTTTTCCTTCTATATGAAAAAACATTCTAACTTTGCATACCCTCCTACCTAATGAAACTTCACTTTCTTCCTGACCCTTGCTATTTCTTATCTGCCTCTTCCATCCCCTTTAGATTGTAAGTAGAGAGTTTTCAATCTTGTAGAGTGCTTTGGGAAAAAAAACTTTCTACAAAGATTCTAAGCTCAAAACAGGGCCCTCCATTTTTTGCAGTTTGTTAAAATTATATTTTTCCTTGTTCTTTTCTCCTGTATAGCGCTACGGAATATGTTGGCGCGTTACAAATAAAAGTAATAATAATAAGTAATAATAATAATGTCACAGTGTAAATTGTATATGTATAAAGATGCCTCTGCTTATATTAAGGGTCAAGGATTTAAGACAAAAAAAATTCTGATTAAGAAAGGGACAAGACAAGGATGCCCCTTGTCTCCCTTGATTTTTGCATTAATAATAGAACCATTTGCAAAAAGAGTAAGGAAGACAAGGGACATAGAGGGAATAAATATATTGATTAGAGCACCTTCTCCAGTTATTCCTATTACTTTTATATATAGCAAATTTCTAATAAACGGGTATAGGTAATTGGGAAGTGAAACAATGAAATACCTGAAAGATCTATTTAATGATGGAAGAATAAAAAACTATAGGGAAGTACAAGAAGAGTATCAAATTAGGAATATAAATTGGATGGAATATAATAATATAGTAAGTAATTTAATGCAATCTGAATATTATTATTATTATTGTTTAATTGTAATGCGCCAACATATTCCGTAGCAGTATACATAAGTTAAGTTCCAGGCAAAGACAACTTCAAAAAGTTAATACATTGCAAAAAAAGGAGGGCCCTATCTTTGAACTTGGAATCCAATGTACATAGCGCGTTACCTAAAGCACCATGCAAGATTGAAACTCGCAGACTTACAATCTAAAGGATTGAATATCTTATTGGGAAAGCTAGAGCCTTGTCTAAATTTGAAACTTGGTATATCCAAGAAGATAAGAAAATTTCCATAACTCAATTTTATAAACTTTTAAGAGATGAATTTCAGATGGATAAAACCTCAAAGATAATAGAATTTGAAGAAACCTGGGAAGGCTCAAAATGGCTTAAAGCACGCAAACGTACTCAAAAATGTATAAAATGATTAATTTACGCAGAGATTCAATTTAAAATAATGCAAACGTGGTATAGAGTTCCATCGATATTAGCAAAAATGTTCCCAGGAGGAATTGGGGAGAAGAAGGGACTCACATCCATATTTGGTGGAATTGCTCCAAAATACAAACTCTTTGGACATTGTGTATAAGACATATAGCAATGTTATGTGATCATGAAATAGATATGTCTCCTCAAATTATTTTATTTCATAGATTCCCAAAAGAAATAAAAAAATCCATAAAACAACTAATAATTGATATTTTATTGGTAGTTAAATGGACAATCACAAGAAATTGGAAAACTTAAAAAAATCCCAGTTGGAATGAGATTGTAACAATTGTTGATTGAAATAGGCAAATGGAAAAAGACTTTCTAATATTTAATAGTAATAAAGAGATATCATCAGACAAATGGAATATATGGGATAAATACATGAACAATTACTAAAGCTCTTTAAGAACGTATTATGTATTTCTGATAAAAAACTAATAATTAATATTGCTAGATACAAAAGAATGAATAGCAATAACAATGAAGAAACTAAGTTATTAGTGATTTTCCTAATGAATGTTTACTTTACTATTAGTTTATTATGCTGCTGTATGTAAATGATTATTGACTTAAATACTTTATAAAAAAGAATAGGTCTGCACAGAAAAACTTATATAACATAATTTCATCCTGCACTTTCAATTCTCAGAGCCTTGTTCTGAAACAGTGTACTAGTGCTGACAGAAGATGATTCGCATACATCTGGTGCTGTGGCAGGATTGTTGGAATCTTTTCACAGAATTTATGCTATCCTTGTTATACAAATATAGCAATAACAAAAACTGCAAAAGCTGGATCTGGTTGAGTAACATGTAATGTTTCATCTTTACCCAATGGGCTTGGTCTTTTTATCTCTCAAATTATTTAAGCTATACAAATAGGATATATGGTAACTCCCCATCTGCAAGATGCTAACCATCTATACACACACAGATCTACCCAGATGATTTACTGAGATCCTCTAGGCTAACTCTTGGCTCAAAAAAATTAAGGCCTTCTGTTTTCCGCATGAGCTTTATCTTTATATACTGAATTTACCCTACATGTTTCCTTACTAAAATAGCTCCTCTACGTGGATATTGGGGAATTCCATCATTGCATCATATAGCCCAGATTTTTGTTCCATAACCTTAGGAGAGGAACCTTTGATGACCAAATTTAACTAAGTTGATTATAGATTATAAACAACAATGGGTAAATCGAGGAAAACCCTGTCAGCAAGAAGTATCCCTGAACATTTCAAGTCTTAACAGCAGTCTCAGGCCTCACCACCAATCTCCATCATTGGTTCGTCTGAAGATTCAGATGCTGATGAGGACACTTAAATCCTCCAATATCAAGTCAAACTGTCAGACATATCCTTGACAGATTTCAACAGCCTTTTGAGGTCCCATTTTGACAAAGTGGTCAAAGGAAACAAACAGGACATTCAAGACCTTGGCCAGCGTACCCATGCATTGGAAACACTAACAGACCAAATCCTGTATACTCAACAAAAAGACAGGTCAGATATAACCCAGAATACTTTCACCATAACTATCCTAGAAAGTAAGGGCCCTATTAAATTCTCCCTCGTAGTTCTCTCGGTGCTCGCAAAAGGCAGTTTTCCTGCTGTTTGCGAGAACCGAATCTCTCGCAGCCTGCTTTGCGATATGACTGCGAGAAAATGGCAGAGAATAGGCTCCGAGAGAGCTATGTAGCCTTAAATCTATGCACGAGTCTCGCATATCGTAAGAATCCCTACGTGGACAAAAAGTCCACGCAAGGGATCCGAAAGCCTCTACGTGCTGCCTCGGAACAGCCCGAGACAGCAGTGTGAGGCTCCCCCCTGCACCCTATACACATCCCCATGCTGCAGGGGTCTCTATCAGGACCCCTGCAGCACCCCCACATTAACCCCTTGCAGCGGGGGTCCCCGATCTGCATAGATCAGGCCCCCGGCTGCATTTAAAACTTTTAAATTCCCCGCCGCGGCTCCTTAAAGGGGCCGCGGCACACTATTACCCAATCCCGTCCGCGGCACTTAAAATTAACCCCCCTCTATGCTGGGGGTCCCCATCGGGACCCCCGAAGTGTCCCCACATAAACCCCCTGCAGCGGGGGGCCCCGATCGGCACCGATCGCGAGCTTGCTGCAATTCAATTTTAAATTTCCCGCCTCGCGGGTCCTCAAAGGACCGTAAAGGTCCTGAAAGGACTCGCACTAAAAATATAAACCCCAGGCAACTATAATTACCCCATTAACTCATGATGGTCAATACAGACCACCATAAGGCCTAAATTAACCCATTAACTCATGATGGTCAATACAGACCACCATAAGGCCTAAATTAACCCATTAACTCATGATGGTCAATACAGACCACCATAAGGCCTAAATTAACCCATTAACTCATGATGGTCAATACAGACCACCATAAGGCTCTATTTAACCCATTAACTCATGATGGTCAATACAGACCACCATAAGGCCTAAATTGACCCATTAACTCATGATGGTCAATACAGACCACCATAAGGCCTAAATTAACCCATTAACTCATGATGGTCAATACAGACCACCATAAGGCCTAAATTAACCCATTAACTCATGATGGTCAATACAGACCACCATAAGGCCTAAATTAACCCATTAACTCATGATGGTCAATACAGACCACCATAAGGCCTAAATTAACCCATTAACTCATGATGGTCAATACAGACCACCATAAGGCCTAAATTAACCCATTAACTCATGATGGTCAATACAGACCACCATAAGGCCTAAATTAACCCATTAACTCATGATGGTCAATACAGACCACCATAAGGCTCTATTTAACCCATTAACTCATGATGGTCAATACAGACCACCATAAAGCCTAAATTAACCCATTAACTCATGATGGTCAATACAGACCACCCTAAGGCCTAAATTAACCCATTAACTCATGATGGTCAATACAGACCACCATAAGGCCTAAATTAACCCATTAACTCATGATGGTCAATACAGACCACCATAAGGCCTAAATTAACTACACTAACTACAAACACTACACTATAACCCCCAATAAACCATTTAATCTAAACTAACCCCCCTCTACACTAATCTATTAACACTTACACTACCTACCTACACTACCTACCCCCTAATAAACCTCCCCAACACTCTAATTACAAAAAACAAAAAACCTACAGTACAGAAAACAAAAAACCTACAGTACAAAAAAAACTACAGTACAGAAAAAAAAAAACTACAGTACAAAAAACAAAAAAACCTACAGTACAGGAAAAATAAACCAATTACAACCCCACCCCCCACTACAGAAAACAAAAAAATACATTACAACCCCACCCCCCACTACAGAAAATAAAAAAATTACACACCTGAAAAGGAAAGACAGATAAACACAATACAATACATACATATAATACATTACATACATTACATACAATACATATAATATATTACATATAATATATTACATATAATATATTAAATATAATATATTACATATAATATATTACATATAATATATTAAATATAATACATTACATATAATATATTACATATAATATATTAAATATAATATATTACATATAATATATTAAATATAATATATTACATATAATATATTAAATATAATATATTACATATAATATATTAAATATAATATATTACATATAATATATTAAATATAATATATTACATATAATATATTACATATAGTCCAAATCAAATACCCCCTATCTATCTAACATACAATCTATTTAATTTAAAATAAATCCTAACTATATCAAATACATCCCCCTATCTATCTAATATACAAAAAATCCTAACTACATACACAGACCCTTATTCTAAAATAAAATAAAATAATTACAGTCCTAACTACATACACAGACCCTTATTCTAAAATAAAATAAAATAATTACAGTCCTAACTACATACACAGACCCTTATTCTAAAATAAAATAAAATAATTACAGTCCTAACTACACAGACCCTAATTCTAAGCTAAAATCAATAAATTAAGACCACTTACCTTTAAGATGTTGCTTCAGATCACTAACCTATGGGTCAAAATAAACAAAAAAATTAGTACAAAACATTAACATCCAATAAATAAACATTATATACATTCTAAATATTCAACTCACCTTTACAGCATGTCCCGTCACTGTTTAGCTCTTCCGGCGCGGCCCTGTTAAAAAAAAAACACAATACATGAATACATTAATACAATATATAAACAATAAATAAAATACACAAATAAACATCTAAATATACATTTAACTTACCTCCCCGCGATGTCCCCGGCCTTCTCTCCTTCAGCCCCGGCTGGGCCGCGGAACCATCCGCGCTTTAAAAAAAAAAAAAAAAAAAAACTAACGGAGGTCTGCACTGGCAGACCTCCCTGACGCTACTGAACCTCCCGGAGTCGTTTCCGGGAGGAAATTGGCATTGGCGGCTTGTGATTGGCTGAAAAAGCTGTCTATCAATTTCAGCCAATCAAAAGTCATCAATGTGTGAGCCAATCAGGATGGGATACACCCCAATATCCCACCCTGATTGGCTAAAACACTTGTCTATCTTTCTGGGAACCAATCACAACGCTCAGATGCCTTCAGCCAATCACTATGGGATACACCCCCATGGAGTGATTGGTAGAAGACATCTGCGCATCCTGATTGGCTCCTACATTGACGACTTTTGATTGGCTGACAGCTTTTTCAGCCAATCACAAGCCGCCAATGCCAATTTCCTCCCGGAAACGACTCCGGGAGGTTCAGTAGCGTCGGGGAGGTCTGCCAGTGCAGACCTCCGTTAGTTTTTTTTTTTTTTTTTAGAGGCCGGGGACATCGCGGGGAGGTAAGTTAAATGTATATTTAGATGTTTATTTGTGTATTTTATTTATTGTTTATATATTGTATTAATGTATTCATGTATTGTGTTTTTTTTTTAACAGGGCCGCGCCGGAAGAGCTAAACAGTGACGGGACATGCTGTAAAGGTGAGTTGAATATTTAGAATGTATATAATGTTTATTTATTGGATGTTAATGTTTTGTACTAATTCTTTTTTTTGTTTGACCCATAGGTTAGTGATCTGAAGCAACATCTTAAAGGTAAGTGGTCTTAATTTATTGATTGTAGCTTAGAATTAGGGTCTGTGTAGTTAGGACTGTAATTATTTTATTTTATTTTAGAATAAGGGTCTGTGTATGTAGTTAGGACTGTAATTATTTTATTTTATTTTAGAATTAGGGTCTGTGTATGTAGTTAGGACTGTAATTATTTTATTTTATTTTAGAATTAGGGTCTGTGTATGTAGTTAGTATTTTTTGTATATTAGATAGGGGGATGTATTTGATATAGTTAGGATTTATTTTAAATTAAATAGATTGTATGTTAGATAGATAGGGGGTATTTGATTTGGACTATATGTAATATATTATATGTAATGTCATGTATTGTATGTAATGTATGTAATGTATTATATTTAATATATTATATGTAATATATTATATTTAATATATTATATGTAATGTCATGTATTGTATGTAATGTATTATATGTATTATATGTATGTATTGTATTGTGTTTATCTGTCTTTCCTTTTCAGGTGTGTAATTTTTTTATTTTATGTAGTGGGGGGTGGGGTTGTAATGTATTTTTTTGTTTTCTGTAGTGGGGGGTGGGGTTGTAATTTGTTTTGTTTTTTTCTGTACTGTAGGTTTTTTGTTTTCTGTACTGTAGGTTTTTTGTTTTTTGTAATTAGAGTGTTGGGGAGGTTTATTAGGGGTTAGGTAGTGTAGGTAGGTAGTGTAAGTGTTAATAGATTAGTGTAGAGGGGGGTTAGTTTAGATTAAATGGTTTATTGGGGGTTATAGTGTAGTGTTTGTAGTTAGTGTCATGATGGTCCTTGAGGACCATCATGGCACTTATGTGGTTAATGTTGGGTTGTAACAGGCCCATAATGGTAATAATATACCCTTATGGGACTGATGGGGTTAAATAGAGCCTTATGGTGGTCTGTATTGACCACCATGAGTTAATGGGTTAATTTAGGCCTTATGGTGGTCTGTATTGACCACCATGAGTTAATGGGTTAATTTAGGCCTTATGGTGGTCTGTATTGACCATCATGAGTTAATGGGTTAATTTAGGCCTTATGGTGGTCTGTGTTGACCACCATGAGTTAATGGGTTAATTTAGGCCTCATGGTGGTCTGTATTGACCACCATGAGTTAATGGGTTAATTTAGGCCTCATGGTGATCTGTATTGACCATCATGAGTTAATGGGTTAATTTAGGCCTTATGGTGGTCTGTATTGACCACCATGAGTTAATGGGTTAATTTAGGCCTTATGGTGGTCTGTATTGACCACCATGAGTTAATGGGTTAATTTAGGCCTTATGGTGGTCTGTATTGACCATCATGAGTTAATGGGTTAATTTAGGCCTTATGGTGGTCTGTGTTGACCACCATGAGTTAATGGGTTAATTTAGGCCTCATGGTGGTCTGTATTGACCACCATGAGTTAATGGGTTAATTTAGGCCTTATGGTGATCTGTATTGACCATCATGAGTTAATGGGTTAATTTAGCCCTTTGGTGGTCTGTATTGACCACCATGAGTTAATGGGTTAATTTAGGCCTTATGGTGGTCTGTATTGACCACCATGAGTTAATGGGTTAATTTAGGCCTTATGGTGGTCTGTATTGACCATCATGAGTTAATGGGTTAATTTAGGCCTTATGGTGGTCTGTATTGACCACCATGAATTAATGGGTTAATTTAGGCCTTATGGTGGTCTGTATTGACCACCATGAGTTAATGGGTTAATTTAGGCCTTATGGTGGTCTGTATTGACCACCATGAGTTAATGGGGTAATTATAGTTGCCTGGGGTTAATATTTTTAGTGCGAGTCCTTTCAGGACCTTTACGGTCCTTTGAGGACCCGCGAGGCGGGAAATTTAAAATCTAATTGCAGCAGGGTCACGATCGGTGCCGATGGGGGCCCCCCGCTGCAGGGGGTTTATGTGGGGACACTTCGGGGGTCCCGATGGGGACCCCCAGCATAGAGGGGGGTTAATTTTAAGTGCCGCGGCCGGGATTGGGTAATAGTTTGCCGCGGCCCCTTTAAGGAGCCGCGGCGGGGAATTTAAAAGTTTTAAATGCAGCGGGGGGCCTGATCGGTGCCGATCGAGGACCCCCGCTGCAAGGGGTTAATGTGTGGGGGCTGCGGGGGTTCCTATGGACCCCTGCAGCAAGGTGTTCATGTGAGGACACTTTGGGGGTCCCGACGGGGACCCCCGCATTGAGGGGGGGTTAATTTTAGGTGCCGGGGGGGTATTCGGAGTACCCCCACGGCAGGGCTTATGTGGGGGACTGCCGCGGAGGTCCCTTTTAGGACCCCCGCAGCAATTGATGAGGAGTGGGAGCCTGCGATATCATCTCGCAGGCTGTCACTCCTCATGTACATTTACGCAGTGTAGATACGTACGGCCCTGCTGCGTAGCTCATACGTTGCTCGCAGCAGGGCTAATTTAATAGCATTGGAACTTAGAGAAACTTTGCAGTACGTAGGGCTTAAGTAGAAGCCTCTTATTTACGAGGCTGGAATTTAATAGGGCCCTAAATTCGAAGATCTGGAGAATAGGTCACAGCAAAATAATGTTAGATTTAGAGGTATGCCTAAATCGGTAACAGACTTAAAAATGTATCTAAATGCTGTAATCCATACTATGCTTCCCAACCCCCCTCAGGACTCCTGGGAAATCGAACAAGCTTACAGAGCCTTGAGAGATCCAGCAACCTCAGATTTACCCAAAGACGGCATAGCCAGATTCTTGCGACAAAGTACCAGGGATTTGATCTTGACAGAATCCAGGAAATTGTGAACCATAGTTGGTCCAGACGGAACGGACCTAGCTCCAGCCACACTCTTCAAGTGAAAACAATTGAAACCAGCCCTTTCCATTCTAATTCAAAACAATATCCATTACAGGTGGGGTTTTCCATTCAATCTTACATTTCAAATTGGCACAAATGTTCATATTGTCCATTCACTGGAAGAATGTCGCTCCATCCTATCTTGCCTGAACCTTATTTCAACAGAGGATACTCTTGAAGCTCCACAAACACAGGGATTATCACAAAGGCCTTTTAGACAAGGGTCAGAAGGGCAAAAATCCGGAAGGCAACGCAAACAAATAGAGCAGAATGCTGCCCAAAACAACACTACTCCAGTTCCCTCTTGTGAATCCCAGGGGATGGTACCTGGCCCAAGACCCCGATAAGAGCCCTGTTGGGGACAATTGATTCTGAATTCATAATCTTGTTATCTATTTTTTTCAAGACTCAAAAAAAATAATAATAATAATAGGGTTCACAGGAAGCTTACTATTGTAGTTGAATGACCCATGGGGGTAAAGACTCATTACTTGGTACATGCTGCCTTTCAATCTCCAAGTGACCACTTTACTTTTAAACAGGCAGCATTTATTGCCCAAGATTGAAGGCTCTAAAACTGATGCCGCCTCACCACGTATCAAAACAAAAATACAAGACTTGTCTGAATGCATGGCCCATTTGCAGTTCACCCCTTGAAACATTTTTCCACCTAGCCATAGGCTTCTTGGTAAGCTCGGGAGGCTTTGTATAGAGTCCTCCCAGAAGGTAACTCTAAAACAGGGTCTCTGAGGCATCAATTTATATTCTTATATGGTTAAAAATACATTTTTATACCAACAGTTTGATGTTTTCTGTATGAATCACCGCTGTTCTTATATGTGCAGCTAAGATGTTTGTGGTGAACTAGGCCTTAACAATTGATTATGGCTATACTATCACCAATCTGGTGTAATTCACAGTTCTATTTCATTGAATATTTTGTAAATAATTGTTTTTGAAATTGGGGTAATTATAATTACTATTTGCGGGCACTGTCTCAACCACAGGAAAGTTTTACAGTAGCTTAAGCTAGATCATTTATTCATCTCATTATAGATACACCTCAGGTCGTTGACCATATTTATATTCACATGGATGTAAGACTTGTTAATAATACTTATTTTAATAGACACTTTGGCACATGTGGATCTTGGATGGCTATGAGGACTCAAGTTATTACACCAAGGCATAAGAGGTCTAATATATGGAGGGCCTGCGGCGGTAGGCTCGCATTTATAATAGAATATAGAAAAATAATGATCTATATAGGTAGTATCCTCGGTGCTTTACACCCCTTCATATATCAAAAAAGATTATTAAAAAAAAAAAAAAAAACTTTATTGGATACTATTGATCCGGAAACTACGGATACATAGATACTCTAATTATATGAGGTATGAGTAGTAAGATATGTGGTGATATTCTGTATTCATACCATAGACTGTGCTGCAAGATCCTCAAAAATCAGGATATACTGGTACTCCTGTTGATACAGGATATACTGATAATCATAGGATAGTGCAGTGATATATAAAAAAGGGTGGTATCTATATATATATATAAAAACTGATATACATAAAAGTGAAATCTGATACCTGGAAAAATACTTAAATAAACTGGAAGACAAGACAAGCATAAATCAAAGGCTCTGCAGGTCCACTGTAATATGGAGTATTGCAAGAGGACAATGGCACTATTGGATATGAGCTAAACAACACACATATAGCAATATACTTGCTGTTCAGTAGTTAGAGCTCTCCAATATAGTTCTCCATAGACTCTCTATTAGCTATGAGTAAGCAAAGATGTTGGATATATAACAATACATAAATAAGAGATAGTAGAGCCCATATAATTTGTACAAAAGGAAAAGATACACTCCAAAGAGTGTTTGTACTTAACTTCCAGCGTTTCCAGGTTCAGAAAGTTGCAAAAAATGATGCCAACAGGCCGTTTCGTCCCTCCACGGGGACTTTTTCAAAGGCTTTTATAATAAACTGAAATGTATGCAGTTTGGATGGCTATGTTCACACTTTCAGGGATTTAGCTGTTGCTATAATGTACATGAAATAAATGCTAACATCTTGATTATGGGACTTGTACTCTAGTATAGTTGCATAGAAGCTCCAAATCTATAGATAGAGTTCACGGTTGGCTGACAAAGCCCATGAAAAATGTTATTTGATCAATTGATTGATTGTATTACACGTTCTTCTTTTATTCTTCCTCATCCATCGGGATATTAGGGAGTTTGGCTAATTCAACTCTTTCCCCTGGCACTAACATGCCTTGAGTACTGGTTTGAGGAATGAAACTCACTGTTACATTTAATCTGTTTAAGTTTGTTTTGTGGTTCTCCCTTCCTCTCCCTTTCGTTTCAGGTCTCAGGGTTCAGCAGCCGTCCCTCCGCCATCTCCGGGATCTCATGATCCAATTCCTCCATTGCTCCCTCAAAGACCCCAGGTATACAATTGCAATACATAAACGCAGGGCTACATGATGAACACATCCTTTGTTTTGTCTCACATAAGGACCAACGATTTAATTCACAGTTTAGAAGACAAAAAGCATTTTTAACGTATAGGTCTATCTTTCTTTGAAATTAGGCCAGAACAGTAAACCACCATATTCATGGAGGCTCAATGAGAGAATTATATCTAATCCTCTGATATGGGAGCAAATTGCCCGGGATATAGAACTATATTTCTCAACTAATATTAATCAAGAATCGGATGTTGGATGGACTTGGGTGGCCCATAAGGCCTTCATCAGGGGCTCTCTTATAAAATTAGCTTCTAGACAGAAAAAGCAAATGTGTCTTAGATAGGAGTCTTTGGGAAAAAATGTAATAGAACTTGAGAGATTAAATCACCAGAACCCATCCAAACAACAGCGTAAACAGATTGATAAAACTAGGCTAGAATTGGATCTAATATTATCAGATCGCACAGAAAAGGCGCTGAGATGGACGGGTCACAAGTTCTATGCAAAAGCTAATAAACCTGATACAATATTGGCTAGAAAACTCAAAAAGACAATATCTAATTGAAAAATATTTAGCATCAGAACTCCTGCCTTAGATATCACAGTCAGTCCAAATAAAATTCAAAAGGCTTTTTTTAAACTTTTTCAAAAAATATATTTGACCAATACACAAAATCAGAATCGGGAAAGGCTGTTTTTTCTGAAATCTTGTGACCTGCCCAGGATTACAGCCCAAGAGTGCGATCCATTAAATTCCAAAGTTACAGAAGCAGAAGTTAAAGCAATTATTTTGGGCCTGGGTGGGGGGCGGGCCCCGAGTTGGACATTTTTACATGGACATCAGATGCCTCAGGAATTTAATCAGGTGAATATCGTATTCTTTCCAAAAGGAGGCGAGGACCCACCTGAGGTTCATAATCATTGTCCCATGTCACTGCTGAATGGGCATATAAAAATGTTAGAGAAATTAATGGCGAACAGGATGGCTAATTTTCTTCCTAGAGTTATCCACAAAGACCAAACAGGGTTTATCTCCCATAGACAGACGGGGGATAATGTCCGACAAATATTGAATTCCATCACTTGGCAACTCGTAAAAAAATCCCTATGTGTTTATTAGCACTTGACATAGAAAAGCCTTTGATACTTTCGAATGACCCTATCTTAATGCAGTGCTAAATAAATTTGGTTTAAATGGCACATTTTTGAATTTAATCAATAGATATTATAATTCTCCCAAGGCTACCCTGAAACTCCCAGGGGATTCACCCGCACAAATAGACATACAAAGAGGAACCAGACAGTGGTGTCCCCTCTCACCACTCTTATTTGCCTTAGCAATTAAGCCCTTGGCCCAATCCATAAGATCTAACACAAATATTCATGGAATCAAATTTGGGCTTCACTATCTTAAATGTTGTCTCTTTGCGGATGACATGCTGTGTTCTCTTACAAAACCTGCCACCTCGCTCCCAGCTCTTTTTCAAATTCTGGATCACTTTGGTGACCTATCTGGGTTAAGAATCAATATGACCAAGACAGAAGCATTGGGAATTTATATGTCCCGCTAGAAATTGACATACTTCAACAAACCTAGAATTTTGCTTGGCCCAAGTCTTATTTTAAATATCTAGGTGTACACATCACTAAGTTGTCAGATCTTTATAAAGCTAACTATTCTATCCTTTATAGAGATTAATGACTAGATCTAAAAAAATGGTCGAAGGGGCAGATTTCCTGGTTGGGGAGAATTAATTCTGTGAAAATGAATATTCTTCCACTCCTAATATATTTATTTTGCACCCTCCTGATCACTATGGATTACAAAGAACTGTAAAGATTCCAAAGCTTGATGTTTAAATGTATATGGAATCATAGAGCCCCAATAATTTCTAGAATCAATATGTACATCAGCCCCTTTGGGTATTTACTGAAAATTTAGCAATGTCTCTGTATTCATGTGATCTGGCTTCCTAAGCCACAGTTAACACTTGGATCAATATCTAACCCTATTATCAAACATTCACTTAACATATGGTCTAGGGCTACCCCGTTCATACCCAATCCTCATTTTCCCGTTCAACTCACTTCTAACTCAATGCAATGGTGGAAATCCAATTAGCTACTAAGATTTGGGGATTGGTTCCTAAATAATATGAGTATAACTTTGTAACACAAGACACTAACATTTGGAAACCTGATTGATAACTTGTTTACTAAGCGTTGTAGGGATCATCCACTGTCGAGCAAAACCATTAGCTTGTTGTATAATTCTTTCAGTGAAGCAGCAACAACATTAAAGCCAAAGTATATGCGTCTGCGGAAGGAGGATTTGGGAGAATCTCTGAGTGATGAAGCCTGGGAGAAATCCTGGTGAACTTTCACAAAGGAATCCTTGAATTATAGCATTCTCAAAACGTCAATAAAAGTTCTGAATCGAACGTACCATACTCCAGTTAAGCTTTATAAATGGGGTCTTGTCCAAACGTATAATTGTTTTAGAGAATATGGAAATTCAGGCTCATTCATACATATCTGGTGGAATTGGCCACTGGTTAAGGAATTATGGGAAAAAGTTCTTACATTAGCCTCTACGGTGTTTGGTTCCTGAATTGATGTGAATATTAGAGTATGCCTTCTGGGTCTCCCAGCCCCCATTTATCTTTGCATCATAACCAACTCTTACAATGTTTAATGTTAGCCACAAAAAGGCATATTGCTTGACAGAGGAGATCATCAGCACTACAGGCGGTATTAAATACAATTAATGTTATTCTCATCAACAAGATATTGTTAAAATTTATGGAGATATGGTCTCCCTGAATTGCCCACGCTGATAGCATATTGGTGGGGTAAAAAGGGATATAATATCACATATATTGTGAGCAATACGGGTTGTGGCTAATGCTTGCAGGCTCGCATTGCGAGCCCGCTGCAACTGTGGCCCTCGCAAAGCGCTCCTTGCGCTGGTGGATATGAGCCCTGTATGACTTAGGCAGGGTGCGCTCACTGCGCTGGTGGAGATGAGCGCCATAGGCGCTCGTCCCTATGACCCTGCACTACTTAGGCAGTGAGTGCCGAAGCCGCTCACTGCACTTGAGGAGATGAGCACCGTAGGCGCTCATCCCTATGACTCGCGGAACTACACATCAACAGAAATCTCAATTACACCATTCACAATGCAGGCCCGGAGCGGTTTGAAAAAAAAAGTGTGGAAAAAATATGGCCCCTAACACTTGCAAAAAGGAAAGCGGCACTTACCAAAAAGAAGAATATGACCCGCGGCACTTTGGAAAAAAATAATCCGAGGTAAAAAAAAAGAATGAAATTAACGGACAAACCACGCACATACAAAAACAACAATAACACCACCAAGATTAACAAAAATACAAAAAAAAAACACCACTCACAGCACGGGGGGACAGGCATGACGTCTGGGAGTCAGGCAGAATGACAATTTAACCGCAATTTGCTGAGTTTCCAGAAAAAAAAATCGCCTAAGCAAAAAAAAAATGGCGGCCGAAAAAACGAGACTACACGACCCGTAAACACGCATAACACCACCAAGCACATAAGACTCTTACTGATAGGATCAGATTAGTGAGTAATCATGTATATATTATATCTGGTTACCAAGATATAATGAGAGAAAATAATGCACAGAAGTCAGAGTGCCATCAGAATAATCTCTGAGTTTATTTGGGCGGCAGCCCCTTATATAGCATAACACACGTCACAGCTAATAGCATAGTTGAAAATAGGGTTAAATACACATTTGCAAGCAAGTGTCTTTTTCTATCTAACGCAGCGAAACAATCCTTATCTAATTAACGGCTTCCTGCAGCTAGGTTTCTCAGTCAGCAGTTGCAAGACAAAGAAAGGAAACAGGAAACAGATGCACAAGGGAATATTACCTTAAACATTTCTACAGATAACCTACTTAAACATTCTAGTAAGATACAAGGGAAAAAAAAGCTGATATACTTTTTATAATCAGAATATTCTTAGCCAATAAACTCATAATGAAGAAATTAAATACCTAACACTTACACAGGTACGTACGAGGTATAAAATACACTATTAGGGACAACGGAAAATGCTCCACACCCGCGAATACACAGACAATCGCCTTCATTTTACAACACTAACTTATAACTAATAACATTACCATTACAAAATGCCCAATTACACAGCTAAACAAACGGTTTGCCCTCGCGCACGCAGCCTGTTTACACTGCACAATACACACATTGCTGACCCTTACACCTCAGGCCAGCAACAGTCCAAATGTACATTGCATGCTGCAGGAAAATCAAGACATTAATTAAAAATGGGTAAAGTATATTTATTTATTATTATTTAATTAATTAATTAGCATTAAAATATATATATATATAAAAAACAAAGGGACCAGGGGAGAGGATCGCAATGAGCCACAAAGGCGTTCAGTGTAAGGCTGACAATGAGCGCCGAGGGTGCTCAGAGGAGCAAAAGTACACAAGGGGAGAGGCTCGCAATGAGCACCAAAGCTAATCAGTGTGCCCCTTGCAATGACTGCCAAAGGTGCTCAGATGACTAAAACTACACAAGCGGGGATCCTCGCAATGAGCACCGAAGGCGACGGCGCTCAGTGCAGGGCTCAAAATCAGCACACAGGGTGCTCAGAGAACCAAAAGTAGAGCAGCAGAGAGGATCGCAATGAGCGCCAAAGGCGTTAAGCACGGGGCTCACAATGAGAGCAGAGAGTGCTCAGAGGAGGAAAAGTACACGAGACTCGCAATGAGGGCAAAAGGTGATCAGCATGGCCCTTGCAATGAGCGCCTAAGTGCTCACACCAACGAAATTACACAAGCGGAGACAATTGCGCTCATTGCCAAAGGCGCTCATTGCGAACCACGCAAAGAGCCCCAAAGGCACTCAGCGCGGGGCTCACAATGAGCGAAGAGGGTGCTCAGAGGAGCAAAAGTACACCAGGGGAGATTTTGGGATGAGCGCCGAAGGTACTCAGACGACCAAAAACCTTACACTGTGTGCCAAAAAGCATTCCCAGCCTTACAATTTTATTTACCTTAATTTTTTGACGGGCAAGTCACTAGTAATACATATTGGATAGCCATGAAACTTAATCTACTGAAACACATAATTAGGGTCCTGATGTGTTGAGATCCCTGGAGATGGTGGATGAAGGCGAAAGGGTTCTACAAATGGAGGCTTGAGATTTACCTTAGAATGAATAGTTTGTATTTTTATTGTTTATGCCCCCCTCACCCCTTTTTGGTTGTAATGTTATATTGTTTTGCTAATATAAAGTGTAAAAAAAATAGGTGTTGGTGGCGGAACTCCATGGCTCATCATTATCCTTGTACTTCTTGAGTGCAGGATGATGTGCCATACATGGAATACAGTGGTTAACAGATATCATACTGTCTCACATGTCATCTGGAAAATATTGCCTACATAATTGTGATGTATATCTACGCATACTGCATTATGATGCACCAATACCAAATAAAATGTTGTGGTTAAAAATAAAAAGAATAGAGATTGAATTTTATTTGTAATATTTTTGCAGTATATATTTTTATACAGCGTCTGTTCTGGATGTCCCTCATATATATGGTAGGATGTGAGATGTATATATATATATATATATATATATATATATATATATATACTAGCGACTTGCCAGTCAAAAAATGACGGTTAATAAAAGAGAGTGTTGAAATGCTGTTTGTCACACAATGTGAGTGTACTGTGTGCCTCAACTATATAGACCCCTCTAACACACTAATGAACGCATGTATGACACTAAGTATAAACACTACACTGCACTATACCCCCCCCAATAAAACCTTAAATATCAACAGCCTCTACACTAACCTATTAACACCTACACTACCTACCTACCCCCTAATAACCCCTTCCCCGCCACTGTAATTACAGAAATAAAAAAACCTAAAATCACCAAAAATAAAAAAAATGTACATTACAGAAAAATAAAAAACCTAAGTCACAAAAAATAAAAAAAGGAACATTACAGAAAATAAAAAATACATTACGACCCACCCCCCCACCTTTCCAGCATGTCCCGTTCCAGCATGTCACGTCCCAGCATGTCACGTCCTCCATGTTCCGTCGTCCATCTTGGCGTCTTGTCCGGCGCTACTCCTGTAAAAAAAAACATTACATTAGTAAACATAAACCAAAGTTAAATAAACACAATCTACATTATACTTACCTTTCCGCAATGTCTCCGGCCTCCTCGTCTTCTCCGCAAGCATCCGCCCGTTTAAAAAAAAAAAAAAAGTGACACACATCTGCCCTGGTAGATGTCACCGACGCTAATGACCTTCCTATGGAGTGTTCCAGAATAAAATTGGCAATGGCGGCTTCTGATTGGCTGAAAAGGCTGTCTATCAAATTCAGCCAATGAGAAGACCCCATTTGTGAACCAATGAAAAAAGTATACACCCCAAAATACAATACTGATTGGATAAAACACCTGTCAATCTTAATTTGAACCAATCCTAAGGCTTTATTGCCATCAGTTAATCACAATGGAATATACCCCCACGTACTGATTGGTGAAGACATCTGCACCTTCCCATTGGCTGTAATATTGATTGATATTAATAGTAGCCAATGAGAATGCGCAAATCCTTCACCAATCAGTACGTGAGGGTGTATTCCATTGTGATTGGCTATTGTCAGTGCAACCAATCAGAATGCGCAGAGGCTCCAACCAATCACCCTGTGGGGGTGTATTCCATTGTGATTGGCTGAAGGCATCTGCGCCTTGTGATTGGTTTAAATAAAGATTGACAGGTGCATTATCCAATCAGAGTGGGATTTTAGGGTGTATCCCTTTGTGATTGGTTCACACATTGGCGCCTCCTGATTGGGTGAATTTGATAGACAGCGTTTTCAACCAATCAGAAGGCGCCATTGCTTATTTTCTGCCGGAAAAGTCTCCTGGAGCCTCATTAGCGTCGGGGATGTCCGGGAGTGCGGATGTAAGTATATATATATTTTTTTTTATACAGGGCGTGGCAGAAAAGGATCTGGAGGAGGCTGGAGACATCGCAGGGAGGTAAGTAGAATGTAGATTATGTTTATTTTATTTTGATGTATGTGTATTAATGTTGTGTTTTTTTTAACAGGTGCCGCGCCGCAGAAGAATGAAAAGATTAAGGACAGGACAGGTGAGTAGAATATTTAGAATGTATAGAATGTATAGAATGTCTATTTTAGAACTGTAAACGTGTTGCACTAATTTTTTTTTTTTTTAATTTCGTAGATGGCTGATCTCAATGGACATCTGCAAAGGTAAGTGGTCTTAATTATTTTATTTTAGCTTAGACTTAGATTAGTTAATATATAGATAGCATTTATTGTATGTTACCTAGGGGTATGCGTTTTATATAGATAGAAGAGGATGTATTGTAGATAGATTGTGGTATTTATTTAGAAAGATTGGGGATGTATTATTATATAGATAGCATGTATATTAGATTATGCTATTTATTTAGATAGATTGTGTGATGTATATTAGATAGGGGTGTATTGTATTGTAATTGTATGTATTTGTATTGTATTGTAATTGTATGTATTTGTATTGTATGTATTTGTATTATATGTATTTGTATTATATGTATTTCCTTTTCATGTGTGTATTTTTTTTTCTTCTGTAGTGAGGGGAGTTGTAATGTTTTTTTTTGTTTTTTTTCTGTAATGTTCCTTTTTTTATTTTTTGTGGGTTTTTTTTTCTGTAATGTAGTTTATTTTTTTTGTGAGTTAGGTTTTTTATTTCATGTAATGTAGATTTTTTTTGTGTGACTAGGCTTTTTTATTTTCTGTAATTAGAGTGGTGGGGGTTAATAGGGGGTAGGTAGTGTAGATGTTAATAGGTTAGTGTAGAGGGTGTTTAGTTGATATTTAATGTTTTATTGGGGGGGTATAGTGCAGTGTAGTGTTTATACTTAGTGTCATGATGGTCCTTGAGGACCATCATGGCACTTATGTGGTTAATGTAGTGTTGTAACAGCCCATAATGGTGTTAATATACCCTTATGGGACTGATGGGGTTAAATAGAGGCTTCTGGGGGTCTGTATTGACCACCATGAGTGACAGGGTAATGAAGGGCTTATGGGGGTCTGTATTGACCCCCATGAGTGACAGGCTTAATGAAGGGCTTATGGGGGTCTCTATTGACCCCCATGAGTGACAGGGTTAATGATGGGTTTATGGGGGTCTGTATTGACCCCCATGAGTGACAGGGTTAATGAAGGGCTTATGGGGGTCTGTATTGACCCCCATGAGTGACAGGGTTAATGAGGGTTTTATGGGGGTCTGTATTGACCCCCATGATTGACAGGGTGACAGTGTATATTTTTTTCTTTTAAAACAGGTCCTTTAAGGACCTGTAATGCGGGAATTTTGAATTTTGATTGCAGCGGGGGTCCCCGATCTCGTGCAATCGGGACCCCCACTGCGATGGATAATGTGGGGTTAATGCAGGGCTCCAAGCTTATCTCGGATACCCTGGGGTTAATGAGGGTTTCCGAGCTTATCTCAGATCCCTTCTTGGCTAATTTGTACGTGGCTGGGCTGTGAGCCTCGTTTTCGTTTTTTTCGGCGGCCATTTTTTCTCTCGCTTAGGGGATTTTCGTGTGTCTGAACTCGGGATTTGGACTTAAATGGAGGTGTAACTTCACTTTCAGAGGTCCTGGGTACCCTCCCTTGCTATGGGTAAGCTTTCTATGTTTGTGTGAGTATTTTGTATGTTTTCACTGTTTTTAGTTGCGCGCGGGTCGGCCATTATAGTCGGATTCTTAGTGCGTGTGGGTGTTTGTTACGTTAAGGTTGGTTCCGAGGCTCGCCTGCAATGAGCACCTGCGGCGCTCATTGCCTAAGTGCTACAGTTTAACGGCTCGCGATAAGCGCCTGCGGCGTTCATCGCTAAGTCGTACGCACCACGCAACACAACGTGACGACGAATCGTAGTTGGACAATTATAATATGTGATATATATATATATATATATATATATATATTGTATAGTCATTCAGTCGTGGCCAACGCTCTGTGACCCCATGGACTGCAGCATGCGGGTACATCTGTCAGTCACTGCCCCTCTCCCCTCCATTATCCATGTTCGCCTCTGTTGTCCCCTTCTTCGTGTGCCTTCAATCTTTGCCAGCATCAGAGTCTTCTCTTGGGAATCCTGTTATCTCATGATATCGCCAAAATATTTGAGCTTCAGCCTCCTGGTCATACCTTATAGTGAACAGCTTGTGTTGATTCATGAAGTACTGTTTTTTTGGAACTTCTTGCAGTTTAGATTTTGAAAAACACAATAAATTAAAGGACTCTCTTCTTTTACCATCATCAATTGGTCATTTAGTTCCTCCTCACTTTCAGCCATCAGAGTAGTATCAGCTGCGTTGTTGATATTTCTTCCAGAACTATTAATTCCGATTTTGGATTAATCCAACCCGGCTTTAATTTAATCAAATTCAACATAAATCAAAACTTTTTTGGGCTGGACAGAATTTCATGAAAATTGGCAAAAATATTCAAACCTCCAAACCCTAAATATACAAAATTTCAAACAGATATGCCAAACCAAGTAAAGTTATAAGCTGATGAAAAAGGAGTTTCTAATAGAACATTTGAGAGAACTTTAACTATTAGAGCATGACTGTGCTTTAATAATATATGAAGAGTGAGGCAGCTGTTAGTGTCCAGTAATCTAGATGAATAATCATGGTATTGCAGTAAATCACATATTCTAATTGTCAAACTGCGATTCGTCGTCACGCTTGCGACGAATCGCAGTTTGACAATGATCCGATCGCAAAGGAGATCGCGCGCAATGCGCATCCTGAACTGCGCATTGGGCAGCAGTAGCCGCGCATGCACAGAGCAATGCGTGAGCCGCGCATGCGCACTGCGCAACGTCAGCCGCGTATGCTCAATGCGCGCCATGATACGC
Source organism: Discoglossus pictus (assembly GCA_027410445.1). NCBI lineage: Eukaryota > Metazoa > Chordata > Amphibia > Anura > Alytidae > Discoglossus > Discoglossus pictus. The sequence goes on along the minus strand of CM050164.1, from coordinate 80,779,277 downwards.
GCATTTCACATGCGCGGCACATAAGGAGAGAAGAGCGGGAAAGGGAAGAGACACAGAGGGAGTGGGGAAGAGGCACAGAGGGAGAGTGGGGAAGAGGCACCTAGGGAGAGTGTGGAAGAGGCACAGAGGGAGAGTGTGGAAGAGGCACAGAGAGGGGGAGAAACACAGAGCGAGAGGGGGGAAGAGACACAGAGGGAGAGGGGGGAAGAGACACAGAGGGAGAGGGGGGGAAGAGACAGAGGGAGAGGGGGGAAGAGACACAGGGGGGAAGAGACACAGAGGGTGAGGGGGAAGAGACACAGAGGGAGAGGGGGGAAGATGCACAGAGAGAGGGGGGAAGAGACACAGAGGGAGGGGGAAGAGACACAGAGGGAGGGGGGAAAAGACACAGAGGGAGGGGGGAAGAGACACAGAGGGAGGGGAGGAAGAGACACAGAGGGAGGGGGAAGAGACACAGAGGGAGGGGGGAAAGAGACATGGGGGAAGAGGCTCGGGAGGGGGGGAAGAGACACAGGGGAGATGGAAAGAGACATGGGAGGGAGCGGTGGTAAAGAGACACAGGGGAGGGAGAGGAGGGGGAAGAGACACAGGGGAGGTAGAGGAGGGCGGAAGAGACACAGGGGAGTGAGAGGAGGGGGAAAAGACACACGGGAGTGAGAGAAGGGGGAAGAAACACAGGGGAGGGAGAATATGGGGAAGATACACATGGGGGGGATGAGACACGAGGAAGGGGGAACAGACACAGGGGGAAGGGGGAAAGAGACACAGGCCAGGGGGGAAGAGCCACAGAGGCAGAGGGGGAAGAGACACAGAGGGGGGAGAGATACAGAGTGTGAGGGGGGAAGAGACACAGAGGGAAAGGGGTGAAGAGGTACAGAGAGAGGGGAGAAAGAGGCACAGAGGGGGAAGACACAGAGGAAGGGGTGAAGAGACACAGGGGGAAGAGGCACAGAGGGAGAGGGGTGGAAGACACAGAGTGGGGAGAGACACAGAGGGTGAAGGGGGAAGAGACACAGAGGGAGAGGGGAGAAGAGAGAGAAAGAGAGGAAGAGGCACAGAAAGAGGGGTCGAGAAGAGACACACGGGAGGGAGAGAAGGGGGGAAGAGACACAGGTGAGTGAGAGGAGGGGGAAGAGACACAGGTGAGTGAGAGGAGGGGGAAGAGACACAGGGGAGTGAGAGGAGGGGAAGAGACACAGGGGAGAGAGTGCAGGGGGGGAGATACACAGGGAGGGAAATGGAGACACAAGGAAGGGGGAACAGACACGGGGGGGGGAAGAGACACAGGCCAGGGGGGAACAGACACAGGGGAGGGGGGGAGACACAGGGGGGGAAGAGATGTATGGGAGAAGGGGGAAAGAGACACAGAAGGGAAAGGGACACAGGGGAGGGGTTTAGAGACACGGGAGGAAGAGGGAGGTAAAAACACAGGGGGGCAGGAGATACAAGGGAGGGAGAGGAGGCAGAAGGAGACACAAGGGAGGGAGAGGAGGGGGGAAATAAGACACGAGGGAGGAAGTAGACAGGGGGAGAGACTCGCAATGAGCTCCAAAGGGGCTCATTGCAAGGCCTGTGATGAGCGCCAAATGCGCTCATCGCAAGGCCAGTAAAGTAGAGGGGAAGAGGCTCCCATTGTGTGGCAAACAGCATTGCCAGGCTTCACTTTTTATTGCCATCATTTTTGACGGGGCAAGTTATTAGTAACTAATAAAAAAGAAAATTAAAAAAATTAAAGGAAGACAGCAACTTATTTATTAGAATTTGTCAAGTAGAGGAGAGCTTCTCTACTCTCCAAATATTCCTGTGTGATCTTATAATTTAGTGATTTGAAGATGTGATTGTACTTTTAACTCCAACCAAGAGCCTCGCAATGAGCGTGGAAGGCTCTCATTAAGAGCCACGCGATAAGCGCCAAAAGCGCGAGTCTCGCAATGAGCGCCGAAGGATCTCAGATGACAAAACACTTACTGTCTGTGGCAAACAGCATTACCTGCCTTACAATTTTATTGCCCCGTCATTTTTGACGGGCAAGTCGCTAGTATATATATAAAAGCCCGAAACCTACTTTCACATATACCATACATTTCACTCCTTAGGATTATCAGATCACATGATACATTACCAATATACTGCACCCCCTTCCTTCCCCATAAGAAATAAAGGACTTCCACTGGCACAAATAGTTGCCAGTGACAGGGGCCCCTACCAAGTAGTAGGTCCCATTACAAGTCTGCACTGGCAGTAGCTCCATCCCTGCTGCTCTGTCACACGCGTCTAATTAGTTTTAACCAGAGTGAGGTCCGGATTCGTTGCCAATATAGGTTTATGAGGTTAATACATTTTAACTCTTGCACAGCTCATATTTCATGCAAAGAAAACATTTGTAAGGTTTATAGTGTTCTCTTTTCAAATGCAAGAGAGCAAATTGGCAACATTGTTGTCCCTTTAAAATAAAGTATTCTTCTAATTTTAGTTGGATCAGTAAATGTTTCCTCTCATATGATCTTCTCCCTGTTCACTTAATATGTCACATATGAGTTATTGAAATTTCATAAATTTCGATAGACAAACATCAATTTACCTTATTTTACTCTTATTCGTACAAATGTACAAATGTGGGCCCCATTCAATTGCAAGCCAGTAATTGCCTGTAAAACATTTAAACTAATTCAATTGTCTCTAACATGCAACTGTACCTCAGCCTCCACACGTAAAGCATGGACACTGTAAATAGGATTTCAGGGGGCGTGATCATATGATCTGACAAGCCCATAATTTACTTCTTAGACACAGAAAATAGTAAATGAGACCGTCATTACGGCATCAGGAAAACATGGAGTTTATACTACAATTATTAGTGTTGAGAAGTACAATTTGTAATCGGACTCGCAATCCGGCAATGTAGAAATCATTAAAGCAACAGTTCTAGTCCATGCAGGTTCTATGATATGTATTAACCCCTTGATTCCCAAGATTGATATCACACGGAAATAAAAGTTACAAATAATTATTTTTTGTTGCAGATTTTCGAGCTTGAGACTGTTGTGTAATTAATTCCAATGCCTTTCCATGCTTTCCCAGTATTTTACAGTACAGTAGAGTGTGTTTAATAGCTGCTACAATTGTCAGAACTAGTGTCTAATCCCTTGCGAGTCCTATCTAGTACACATAATATTTTTTGATACATTTTCAAGTTAAGGGTCAGATTTCATTTGTGAGCTACTTGAACTTTTATAATTGAATATCAATTTCGCTTCTTTAGCATTGTTAACTTTAGGTGCTTTAAAAATCAATGGAGGAGATAGGGCTGAGTTGTCTCTGGCTTGCCCACAGTGATTTTGTGCAGGTAACTCACAATTGGAATGTGAATAGCTGAATGTAATCAATTTAATATCTGTAACATTTATGAGCTACATTACGGGTTCAAGTAATAGCGATATGGCCAATTGAATGGGGCCTTTTGTTTCTAAATTTACATTGGTGACTTTTTATTGAAAGTCATGTGCATAATTGGTCCCATGTTGGTGTTTTGAAAAGGTGATCCCAAACATATAACCATGAGGCATTTGCTGGTGACATTTTTTAAATGAAACACAGAAGCTAGTTAATCACGCTATGTGTATTTAAAATTTAAAAAAATATCGTTTTTGCAGCCTGGCTAGGCTTTATCTCTTATCTTCTATTTTTTTCTGTTATTACATTTAGTAAATATTATCATTTGTTCCTTCATGACTAATCCATTTAAGACTTGAGTGTTTTAAATATGCTGACCCATTACTAAGATGAGCTTTGTAAACAAATGCATGAAAAGCATCAAGATGGCTCTTATTAATGCCAAGCCATGTTATAATTATTTTCAAATATTATAGAAAAATAATTAAACCGATTATTCTGTCTCACTGATTTTGATATTTTTTCTTTTAATTACAAGCTATCACTAATATCGTTGTCATAATGCGAGTTTGTGTGAAATGTTGTGAGTTGCACATTCGGAGAGAGGCAGACTGCAAGGAATCGTCTCTTGTGAGAGTATCACGTGCCCCAAAGTGTGAGTGAGAGAGGACTATTGTTCTAATGGCCAAGTGATAACATTAACATTTGCAGCAAAACTGCAAATAATTCAACAGTATTGAAGAAGGAGAAATAGTGAAGTCAGAAGCAAAACCTTTTATTACATTATATTCAAGATAAATATGTACCCAAAAAATAAATAGTACAAGTGTTTAAAATGTTCTAAGAACATACTCCAGAACTAGGAATGATCACCTATCGGTTCTGTTTGTTTCCCTGCTCTTTTTTAAAAAGCTTTCTATTGCATTGTGTTCCAGTGAGGAGTTTGCCACTAGACATATGCAGTATGTCTTTCCTACGAAAACTTTTAATGCATGGGAGTCTGGGAGCTTGGGACCTTGTGGAAATGCAGGTACCAGGTACATCAATTTTAGCTGCCAAAGGCACAAAGCCCCAAACAAGCTGCCCCCTTTTCAACAGCAACCCTGGAAAGATGCAACGGGCAGCCAAAATTGTAATTAAAATAGTTAATATGCTTTTTCAGGCATGTAGTTGTGCACCACAGATCTTGACTTTTGTATTTATTTATTTACCATTGCAATATATTTTTAGTTGATTCATATCTTTCCAACTCACTTCTACTCTTTGTTCATTATTCTGTTTTTTTCAGTCTTCACTTTTCCCCATCTCACTTTCTACCTCCCCTCTCAGCCACCTTCTTCCTGCTTCTTCATCTTCCCTTCCCCTTCTTTTCCCTCATTAACCATACTACTCTCACATACACTAATTTCCTCATCATCAGTATCATGTAGCTATTATAAGTGGAGGGAAGTGAACAGGGAGGGAGCATGTGTTATGCAAGTGGTTCCTAAACCTCCCTGGAAACCCACCAAACATTTCATTTTTTGACACGGTTTGAATACAGATGAGGCAATTCTAACACTAACTGCTCCTCCTGTGTTCCCACAGTGTTAAACCAAAATCATGGCCTATCTGGTGGGTCTTGAGGAGAGGTTTGAGAACCGCATTATACATTAGCAAATCATGAACAGTAGATCTCAAGCCTTGCATGACTACAGCACAAGTTCTTTTGTCTGCTTCGCATGCATGTTATATGTTTGTAATTAAGAACAATGTGAAAATTGGGTCATATCTAGCAGCCTTAACCGTTATGTATGCATCTCTTGTTCTCTTCACTCTTATTCCTTCTCTCTCTCCCTTTCTCTTTATTTAAACCATTCTCCCGCCCGTCTTCTTTCATTTCCCCTTTTCTCTTCCTCCCTCTATTCTCGTCCCTTTTCTCTACCCCCCCCCCCTTTTTTTTGACACCTATCTGTCCTCCCTACCATCTCCTTATCCTATTTTTTTATTTTCTCTTGCTCTCTAACATTTTCTTTCTGCCTTCCCTATTCTCCCTCTTTTCTCTCCTGTATCATTCTGTTTCATCCATTGTCTTTCACTCTCTCCCTTCTCTCTCCCCTTGTCAGTCTATTTATTTCTCCTTTGTCTTGCCACCTCCCTTAAATATAGAAACATTGAATTGATGACAGACAATAACTAAAAAGGCCCATCTAGCTAGCCCATTCTATTAAGCCTTATGCTCTCCCAGGCATGTTTCACTTCCTTAACTTTGGTTGACTTTACCACTTCCACTTGAAGACAATTCCATGTATCTATTAATCTTTGTACTATTTTCTTTTCTTTTTCTCTCTCAATGTCTACCATTTTTCTCTGTCTTCCTCAGCTCTGTGTAGAATCTCAACACAATATGTTGGCCTTTCTTTTATACCAGTTTGTTGAAAAAAATAATTGGGAGAAGAGCGCAAAAAAACCTTAGCAAGGTATATATGGTGCATATGTTTGGGTTATTTCATTACACACATGAAAGATTCTTGGAGGCTGCCTGTCCTGTGAGTAAAGTTGAATTGCACCAATCGGGGCCATAATTTTTTGTCTCTTTAACCTTTATCCCCCAGAATTTTTTGGCTCTTATTCTCATGGATTCCTGAAAACATAAACAGAGTCTTCAAAATTTCAGATTTTCTCAAAAAAAATATATTTATGGCTTGATGAGATGCCTTTATTGTTAACTTGGTATATACATGACAAACAAGTGTCTTTTTCTTGAACTGCAGTGGTCCTTTTAATAACAATGATACTGTATTATTTTTGTGTATAGACTCATAATGTACAAAAGTGCTGATGCTGATCGGCTTGGAGCCTGCTGATCACCACTTACAACCTCTGATTAACTCCCACACCAGCATTATCCAGGAGGTTGTGTGCTACATACCCCCTTACAGATCCAGAACCACAGCCTTGATGGTGGGAGTTCCAGAGAGTTGCCCGACAGGTTCCTTGACAGGGGACCTCCCGATTCAGTGGCCATCTAGATCTGCTCTTGAGGTTGACTGACTACTCCGGAAAGGTCTGTGTGGGTTTACTTGATCACAGTGAGAGGGTTCTCGCTGGTGGTGATTGGATTGGGGGGCAGGGGATTGTACTGTGACAAACTAGTGTCAGTACTGGAGTTGTCACTGTAACAGACAGAGCCCAGGGGCATAGTTCAACATGCAAGACAATTGAAAAAATATCTGTAACCCAAAGCCAGTACAAGTATGACGTGCTCTGGAGACACCTACTCCAGACAACCGGACTGTGGTCCACCGGAACTGAAGAGAACTATTCACAGAAACCTATCACCTAAAGGCTGAAGTGATAGCCTTCTGGGGTCCCAATTGAGATGCCCCACTATACTAGGAGGTGTGAAAATCTAATTGCGCTATGGCAACTGATATTTGATGTTTGGCATGTAAAAAATTGTAAAAAAAAAGAAAAGCATGAACCTACTAATAAAGATTATGCTCTTTTTGGGACACATATGCATAGTGTGTTTCATTTAGAGTGAAGGGGTTAATTTATTTTTTTTAATTCAGAGGACCCCTCTCCGCTCAGCTCAAAGTCGCTTATAGCAGCTTTAAGTAATTTGATGAGAACGGAGAGGACATAGATGGGTTCCTCCAGGGCTTTGAACAACAGTGTGAGCTCCACTAGATCCCTCCAGCCAAGTGGGTAAAGCTCCTTGTCAGTCAGCTTACCGGATGAGCCCACATAGCCTACCCAGCTTTCCCTTAAGACATTGCAGAGGATTACACAGAGTTGGTGAGACAGGTACTGCTTTGCAGGTATGCCACCACACCCAAAATGTACCAAAGGCAGTTCCACGCCCTGCTCAAGTGATCGGGGACAACCTTATGCAGGGCTGATGTGCTGGATGAGTCATGTTTGCAAGAGATGGTGGTAGTGCCAGGACATTTGCACCATGGATCAGGCTACGTATGCCATGCTACTGGAGCAATCAATATGCTAGAGAGTGGTCCTGGACCAGAATCCTATTACCGGAGAAGCCACTGCCAGACTTGGGGAGAACTAAGGACATCATACCCTAGCAGCTCAGCACCACGGAGGTGAGGGAGATCACCCTGTCCCCTCCCAGTCAGGGAAAGACTGCTGCCTCTGCAGCCAACTGTTCCTGTACACAACTGAGAACTCTGACACCAACCCAACCACCGGCTCCTGCTGGTCTTTGCCCCTGTCCCGGGAACCTCTCTTTGAGCCTCAGTGCTATGAGTGTCACCAGCAAACCAGAAAGCTGAACCTGCACCATCCCAATATTTATTTGGGCACTTGGTCCCAGGAAAATATCATGGCCATAAGGACCTTTTGAAAGACTATTATTATCCTTTATTTGTAATGCGTCAACATATTCCATAGCACTATACAGGGGTTAAGTACAAGTCAAAAACAATTTAGCACATTGCAAAGGACTATGCCACTTTCTTGGTAATATAGGGCCAACATATAATTGATAACTTGTTTTGGTCTCTAATGTTGTTCCCAAGCTTGGGTTATATGCTCTTGGGTTATATGCCCCCCAAGGACCATTTCCGCCAGGTCACCTAAGCCTAGAGTGCTATGGGTCAATATTACATTTTTTGGGCAATAGTTTTATGTGTATAAACATTTTTCGGGATATAACAATTGTATTGAGCAAATACAAATATTTTGAATGTATTATCACTTTAAGGGTGACCAGTAGTTGCTCCCAGTTCCAGGGCTCATCTAGGTTCCTGGCCAAATTCAAACTTGCAGTATTTAGTTAATTAGGCTCTATAGACTTCTGTGGGAGATCCACAGATCTAATTAAGTCATCAAGTATGGTTAACTAGGCTGTCAGACAGTAATTGGCAAAGGTTTGTCTAGTGGTTACAGCATATTAGAAAATACTTAGTCCCAAATCATTGTTCCTGTTGTTTAGTCATTAAGTCATGTCTGACTCTCCATGACTCTATGGACTGCAGCATGTAATAGAAGGCCACTAAAAGTGAATAAACCCTGGAGCCTCTCGACTCAATAAAAGGTATCGCTATCCAGGAGGAGGTTGGCTAGGGAGCAGATAAACCCAATTGGCAATTCCTCTAAGCACACCGGGCCCTAGAATTTTCCCGCTTACAGGCCCCAACTACCCTTGGCTAGGTTCCTCACATAATGAAAACCTTCTCTGTGAGGACCTAGATCTGTACATCCCAAGTTCATGGTTCCCCCTCGAGTTAAACCCTGACCTCCCAGACACTCTGATTCCAGTGTTTACAGTACCCTAACAAACCTCTGCTGTGCCCTAGACACAGGCTGGAGATGTCTGACATCTGTGGCTGTAGACGCATCAGCACCTACATGGGGAGAGAGGGAAGCTAGCGTTTGGGACCTTGGTAGAAGACCTAGCCCATGTGGGGCAAGTACTAGGAGGTATGAAACTCTAATTGTGTTAGGGCAACTATCTTTGATGTGTGGCATGTAAAAAAATTCTGTTTGGGACAAACATGCATAGTGTTTTTCATTTAGAGGGAAGACATTTATTTATTTTTTTAAATTCAGGAATAATTTCAGCAACTTGTCCAGGAACCTGGTAATTTGATCTTAAACTTGTCCCAGCTTCCTGCAAAGCCATTCTGTGTGAGGGGATAAGGAACATATACAACGTGTGGGTGGGATTGGTCTAGCGACCTTTTCAAGCACCAACTCTTCTGGTGGGGCGATCAGAGAACCTGCATGGTCTGGATGGAAGCCCTGCAGAACCAGAGAAGAGGGATGCTAGAGTGTCCACAGGAGGCTCTGATCTATGAGGATGTCCTGCTCTCCTTAAATATATGGAAACAGTGGGAGCCTTGTTACCTGTTGGAAGATCCTGACTGGTTGGATTGGTCTTTGACACAGTCCTGACTTTGGGAGCTGCACCCCCCCCAAATTACTTAAAGCCCCCAGTGCTGGTTGTTTCTGATGGACTGGCGCTTTGCGTAGCTGGCACTGACAGAGGGGAGCTCTGTTTTTGAAGCAGTAAAGCAGGGTTGTCCAAAGTCGGTTCTGCTAAACTGCCCACAGGCCTGGATTTGTGGATCTCCTCTATGTGCAATTAGACTAAATGACTGAAGAAATTATAGTCTCACCTGGGTGCAACTATCCTCAAATACAGGCCTGTGTGCAGCCCAGCAGGACCATCTCTCAATTATCTTTGCTGCTACTTTCTCAGTAGAGCCTTCCTTGCAAACTAAGAAGCATTTTATTAATTCTGTTGAAAGTGCTGGCAGTTACAGGTGTACTTTCCCATTATGCAGAATGTACACAGTACTTTAGGAAGCTGAACAGTAAAAACGAATGTGGTAAATTGAAATACAGCGTGTAAAACATAATACATTAGAGGCTGCATTACTTTTTTTTACATTTTAAAAATATTTCCATATTTTTCCCTAGTTCATCAAAATGGTATATGGCTTGAATACTTCGGAGGGTCCTAAAGGACCAACTAATGATTTTAATAATTAGAAATATTGTGTTGAAATGTAACCTGTGTATGTACTGACTCTGCAATATAACACCTAGTCTCTTCTGCATTTCTTTGTATGAATTTATATTCAGTTTCTCTATTTTATTTAATATTGTTTGGGGATTCCAGATGAACCAAATGGAGTCGACATGCTTTAAAGTTCTGAAAGAGAATAGCACAAACATTATTTGGGTAATGTGCTTTTTGGACCCCTGGAACAATGTCTCTGACATTCTTCACAATGAATAAATAGAAACTAAGAGTGTGTTTACCACCATCTAGTGGTCAGACAGTAGATTGGAACACTGATCTTTCATGAAATAAATGCATGCAACTATTTGTTAAATAAGAAATGGAAGCACACTAAGCAAATATTTCAGTAAATCACAGAGCAGGAATTTACACAATAGGTGCATTTTTTTTATGACAGGCCTTCCATTCATTTGCCATTCTGGGTAATATTATATATGCTATAAATCGGTGCATGTTGAAGCAGAAAAACAGAATTGCAGATTTTGTATCTACCAGAGAAAACAAACCAAATCATTGAGAATTAATCTACAACATTGGCTTTTACACAACACATTTCACGATCACAGACTTCAAGGGACAGTTTGTATACAGTTTTTTGTATACAGTTTATATACAAATCTAATAATAGTTTGTTCATTTTCTAGCGGACTATTTGTCTTAGTAAACTTTCAAAAGTGTCTTAAATTAATTGTGGTTTTATCCATAACTTTTGTAGATTTTTTTTACCCTTTATTTTCATTATTATAGCAATTACAAATTACAAATCTCCCAATCACATTATAGGATAAAGCATATTTAAAACTAAAAAGACTTTATATATCATTAATATTACACTGACAATATCCATATTAAATTCATAATATTCTTGTAGTAGAGTATTACAACACTTTCTAGCATTGATAAAGAAAAAAAAAAGATAATGGCAGTGTAAGATAATAAAAATAAAAAAAAGAATCAGGCTACTCCTCATTAATCCCTTATCCAATTGTTTATTTATCTACATATAAAACACACCTTTCTTTCTCTTGAACATATCCAATTGAGCGTGACAGTCCTATGTAAGTTTTGTAGTATAGTAACTGGTCAAGTGGAATCAGAGGTAGGGTAGTAGTTAATATAGACAGTGGTGGAGTGCAGTTGGAGTGTGCAGTAGTCTTCTAGAAAGGATAGATTTTATTTGAAGACATATAATGTTTGAGTTGATGAAATGGTGAACTCACTTGGCCTTAAGAAACAAAAGAATGCAAGCCTAGTCGTGGCCATGATGATGAGTGATGTTTTGGTACCAAAAGGGTTGTCAGAGAAGACTTGATATGGGAAGTCTGGATGTTTTGGGAGTTTGAGAATTTAGTTCCAAGCCTTTATGATTTAGTTTAGTGGATGGAGCAGCTAGGAATAACTTGTTGGTTAATTGAGGTTGTGGAAGGTAGAAATTTACGCCTGTCAGATATGTTTTGATAGTGTTTGTTTGCAGCTGTAGTTTGGAATGGCAGTGGGCAGCACATGCCAAAAATACTAGTAAAGTAATAGGTGGCATATTGTGCTGGCTAGCTTGGAAGATGATAATCAATGATCAGCCTCTGTCATTTGTTTTTTGGGCCAGGAAAAGAAGCAGCTTTAGGCTAAAGTTTTTAAATGGCTGATCAGATGTTGGATGGCGGTGAATCCTGGAGGGACTGATGTGAAGTTCTGGGAAGAAAATGACAGAGAGTGGATTCTTGATAGATCATACTTATCTGGCACCTCTTCTTCACCGCTTCCCCAAGGTTCAATCATAAGGCCCCTCCTCTTCTCCATCCACACATCCTCCCTTGGTAAGCTAATAAAATCCTTTGGATTTCAGTATCAGCTCTATGCAGATGACACTCAAATCTACCTCTCTGCACCAGATCTATACCCCTCTCTTTTAGCTCAAGTTGCCAACTGCCTCTCTAGCATATCCTCTTGGATGTCTGCCCATCAACAAACTCAACATGCCTAAGACTGAACTCCCATCTACTACAGCTGTCACTCCTCAAATATCTCTCACTGTTGACAATGCCATCTTCATTGCCTCCTCCAAGGCCCATTGTTTCAGTGTTCTACTAGACCCTGCCCTCTCTTTTATTCCTCACATACAATCAATAACAACAACTTGTCCGTTTCACCTAAAAAACATCGCCAGAATTCGGCACGGTCTTACAGAAGACACAGCTAAAATACTAATACACTCTCTCATCATATCCCGACTCCACTGCTGCAATTCATTACTTGGTGGCCTCCCCATATCTCAACTGTCTCTCCTCAACCCATAATGAACACCTGCACTAGAGTAATCTTTCATACTAATCGCTCAGTGTCTGCAGCTCCTCTCTGTCAATCACTCCACTGGCTTCCCATAGCCTCCAGAAACAAATTAAAAATCATAACCCTAACATAAAAAAGCCCTCAACAACACTGCACCCCCTTATAGCTTTGCTCTTGTTTCAAAATACTCTCCCAACCGCCCCCTTCATTCTGCCAATGACCTTCTTCTTTCCTCTTCTCTTATCTCCTCTCACTCCCACCTTCAAGACTTTTCTCGTGCTGCCCCTACTGTCTGGAACTCATTGCCTCTCTTCACTAGACTATCTTCCTGCCTCAAAACCTTTAAGAAAACACACCTATTTAAAAAATCTTATCACCTTAAGACTTAATATGCACAATTGCACACTTCACAGCTTAACAACACTTACACCCACAATCTACAGTACAACACACAGACACCTCCACTTGATTGAACAAATTGCTTTCACACTGCAATCTTGCATCTATCACCCTCTTGTATCACACCTAATCCCTTTAGATTGTAAGTGTTGGTGCTTTGGAAACAATTGCTATATACATTTGATTTTAAGCTCAAAAACAGGGCCCTCCATTCTCTGTAAGGGCTCTCCATTCCCTGTATAGCGCTACGGAATATGTTGGCACGTTACAAATAAAAATAATATTAATAGAAGGGATAAAGGTAAAAGCTGAGTGTGAGGGAATGGAGAGTGAGCTCTCTGAAGAGAGACATAGTGATCGGGTCAGATGATTTGATATCATGGGTTACTTGTCTAAAAGTGATGAGGCAGATAGGAAGATTACTGTGTTTCAAACCACAAAGTTAGGCTGCTGTTAGAGCTAGCATGACATGTCGTGGAGTGGTATTAATGTCAATAATTGAAGGCCATCTTGCTGTGATAATGTTGCCCAGATACAATGCTTTGTAATGAGTATCTGATGCATAAAAAATAAACAGGGAGAGGTTTCTGAAGGATTGGTTACAAAGAAAGGCCTACCATTCCACTTACTGAGGAATGTGGTCCAAAGTGATAGATCATAGATCGACTGTTCTCTGAGAGTAATAGTAGATTGCTGGTGGGTTCGATTTGTCAGATCTTTTAATAGATTATTTACATATCATTGGCCTTGAGAGATCATTTTTTGTGGCGTATTTGAGATGCCCAAGCAATATCTGCAGCTTCTTGCGGGTAATTGGTGTTGGAGTAGGTGACGGATCTGAGATCTTCACGAAGGTGTTCTACTTGTCCCCTTGTAATCTTCACTCTGTTCTAGCAGTGTAGAGTATTATACCTAGAAATTCTAAGGAATATGTTGGACCTTCATTTTTAGCAAGTGCATAGTATATGCCGAGCTCATCAAAAAAGTCTGTGGTTTTATTTAAACTTGTTAGCAAGGAATGTGGTGCTTCATGAAACAGGAAATCATCCAAATAATGGATGACACTGGGAAACTTCTGTTTGTTAAGTAGTATCCAGCAAACAGCTTCTGGAAATAAGCCAAAGAGTTTAGGGCTGCACTTCGACAGAAAGTAATATGAGTTGTTCTATTTGAGTCCATGGATATGCCATAGGCTGGGATGGTTGGGCAGCCATTTGAATGCATCCTTTATATCAGCTTTTGAGAGTAGAGTCCTAGTTGGAGGGTGAGAGTCCTAATTGGAGGATGATAGCTATGGTGTCATCAACCCTTGTGTAGTGAAGTGGGTGTTCAGTAGATGCAATTAGAGAATTTATGTTGGGTATGACATGATGATTGGGGGGGGGGGGGAATCTATGATAAAATGTTGCTTTAAATATGTAAATATATGGGGGGAATCTATTCTGCTCCATGAATTCCTGCCTTTAGCTACAGGAACACTCCCTCAGGTATCTTCTAGAAGGTATGGGCCTCTCTGTGGCCGGTGGTAATATGAGGATCATCAGCATCAGCTCAGGAGCACACGGTCACTGGATCAGCCTAAGCGATATCATCTGCTTCTTCAGTTCCCTTGAAAAGACAAGGTGACCAATCCTACCCAGCAGATTCCAATCCAGATCTTCCAGGAGAGCAGGTGAGGCTCAGGGCAGCAAAGTGATTTTAGCTCTGTAGTCTTCCCTCCAAATGAACTAGGCGAATCATCCCATTTTCCAGCAGATTGACAGATGTTGCAATATCTGCAATCAAGAGCTGAAGCTGGGATAATAGATCATTATCCAGGATTGGTAACGGCAGTTTGTGAGTCTTTGCAGAGTGGAGAAGCCTGTAGAGACTCAATAACAACTGGATATGATAGATTGTGCTCTGCCAGGAGAGGAAGCAGCCTGAGATGGGAGGCTCTCAGTGTTAGTCAGATTGGGATCTGTCATGGTAATGGTTTAAAATGAAACACTGAGTTACTATGTATATGGAAAGTAGGGATGAGGTTAGCCCGATGTGCCCCTACAAGCATCTATGAATCAATCCAGTGACTTTGAAGTGTGCTATGGCAGGGATTATAGTGAACGATTGTAAGCGTCTAGAAAGGTGGATGTAAGCAAACATGGTGCCTTAGAGGATATACAATTATGACCAAGACATTCAGATTGGTGATGGTAATCTGGCTTTGTGGAAGTACCAGCATAGAGTTCTCTTATCACTATGTAGGAATACCGAAATACCAGGCAATTCTCCCTGAACAGGAGAAACCGCAAACCCCAGATGTGTTTCGGCCTCTATGTACCTAGTCAGTGAGGTGCAACTGTACTCATAAAGTAATTGGGGTGCCAAAGGTTAACATGCAAATTGGTGGCTGATGTAATTGTGGGCATGTGAATAGTTGCATAGTATATTGATAGATGAAGAAGCAATAGGAAGTACTGGGGATGTGATGGTGAAAAAGACAAGGTTGCGGTGTATTAGTAAAAGTGAAGTACTGTGTCTTTAAATCATTGAAGTGAAAAATGAATTTTATTACTGGGGTAAATATATTTGCCCAGAATACCTATAATACCTATGGATAAAAAACCTGAGCCATGAAGATAAATGTGCTTGCATGCTGCGGTCCATAGGGTCATGGAGAGTTGTACACAACTGAATGACTAAACAACAATCTATCTATATATCTACCTATCTATATATATATATATATATATATATATATATACTGCATTATATACTGTGTAATGCAGCAGCCATAAGCTTAAAGGAAGCCATGTTTGAAAATGGCTATGGATTGAAGAGCGAGGCATTTGCGGGCACAGCTCAGCTTCCCAGAATGCAGCGTAATAACTTTTTCCCAGAATTCTGAGCTGGAAGCAGGTTTTTTAACTTGTTTTAGACATTCAATTGTGAACACAGATGTACTATTTATTTACTGTACTACTGTACGGTGGAGGGCTTCTAACGCTCTTTTGCCCACCATATTATCAATGATTGTTGTGGTGAACTACCTATTCATAAGATCCACAACATTGCCACATGGGAGACTATTGAGCAAACTAAGGGATACAGGAATTGCCATAAATATTTGATTATAGATTGAGAGCTGGCTAAAAAAAGACAGGAAGCAAAGGGTTGTGGTAAATGGAACATACTTGAATTGGACTAATGTGATAAGTGGGGTTCCTCAGGGTTCATTATTATGTCCCCTCCTATTTAACATATTTATTAATGACTTGGAAGTGGGATTGGAGTGTAGTGTCTCCATTTTTGTTGATGACACAAAGTTGTGCAAGGTAATTAAATCAGCAAACAATGTACTTTCCCTCCAAAGGGATTTGCATAAATTAGAGAAATGGGGATCTAAGTGGCAGATGAGATTGAATATGAAGGAAAAATAGCCATGCAATTTACAATTTTCATGGAGCAAATCTAGGGGTATCAGACATTGATAGGAATTTGCGAGTACTTGTGGACAACTACCTAGGTAGCAGTGCTCAATGCCGAGCAGCATCTGCAAAGGCAAGTCAAATATTAGCATGTATTAAGAAGGGTATAGAATCCAGGGAAGCGGACATAAGCTTAAAAGAAGCCATGTTTGAAAATGGCTATGTATTGAAGAGCAAGGTATTTGTGGGCACATTTGCATGTCCCAGCTCAGCTTGCCAGAATGCAGTGTAATAACTGTTTTTCTCGGAATCCTCAGCTGGAAGCAGGTATTTTAACTTGTTTTAGACATTCAAATGTGAACACAGGTGTACTACTTATTTACTATATATATATATATATATATATATATATATATATATATATATATATATATAGTAATTTAGTAATTATTAATCCATATAAATATAGATTACCTTGCAAAAGTATTCACCACCCTTGGCATTTTTCGTGTTTTTTTGCCTCACAACCTGGATCAAACATGGATTGTTTGATGATTTGCATAATTTAATTTACAAAACATGTCTACAACTTTGAAGATTTTTTTTGTTTTTTTTATTGTGAAGTAAGAAACAAATAGGACAAAATAACAGAAAAAGTCAATGTGCATAACTATTCACCCCCCTAAAGTCAACACTTTGTAGAGCCACCCTTTGCGGCAATCACAGATCCAAGGCGCTTTGGATAAGTCTCTATGAGCTTGCCACATCTTACCACTGGGATTTTTGCCCATTCTTCCTTGCAAAACTGCTCTAGCTCCTTCAAGTTGGATGGTTTGCACTTGTGAACAGCAATCTTTAAGTGTGACCACAGATTGTCTATTGGATTGAGGTCTGGGCTTTGACTAGCCCATTTCAACACATTTACATGTGTCCCCTTAAACCACTCAAGTGTTGCTTTAGCAGTGTGTTTGGGGTCATTGTCCTGCTGGAAGGTGAACCTCCGTCCTAGCCTCAAATCACGCACAGAGTGGTACAGGTTTTGTTCAAGAATATCCCTGTATTTAGCACCATCCATCTTTCCCTCAACTTCTGACCAGTTTCCCAGTCCCGGCTGCTGAAAAAAGGATGGTGTTCTTTAAGTGATGTGATATGTTGGGTTTGCGCCAGTCATAGCGTTTCCTTTATGGACGAAAAGTTCAATTTTAGTCTCATCAGACCAGAGCACCTGCCTCCATACATTTTGGGAGTCACATGCCTTTTCGCAAACTCAAAATGTGCCATGTTGTTTTTGCTGAAAGTAATGACTTTCTTCTGGCCACTCTGCCATAAAGCCCAACTCTATGTAGCGTACGGCTTATTGTAGTCCTATGAAGAGATACGCCAATTTCTGCTGTGGAAATCTGCAGCTCCTCCAAGGTTACCTTAGGTCTCTGTGCTGCCTCTCTGATTAATGCTCTCCTTGCCCGGTTTGTGAGTTTTGGTGGGCGGCCTTCTCTTGGCAGGTTTCCTGTTGTGCCATGTTCTTTCCATTTGGTTATGATAGATTTGATGGTGCTCCCAGGGATCATCAAATATTGGGATATTTTTTTTAAACTTAACCATGACTTGTACTTCTCAACAACATTGTCCCTTACTTGTTTGGAGAGTTCCTTGGTCTTCATGGCAGTGTTTGATTAATGGTGCCTCTTGCTTAGGTGTTGCAGCCTCAGGGGCCTTTCAAAAAAGGTGTGTATACATAATAACAGATCATGTGACACTTAGATTGCACACAGGTGGACATCATTTCACTAATTATGTGACTTCTGGAGGTAATTGGTTGCACCAGAGCTTTTTATAGGCTTCATAACAAAGGGGGTGAATATATACGCACATGCCAATTTTCTGTTTTCTATTTCTAAAAAATAGTTTTATGTATATATTTTTCTCATTTCACTTCACCAGCTTAGACTATTGTGTTCTGATCCATCACATAACATTCAGATTGACAAAACTTAAGGCTGTAATGTAACAAAATAGGTAAAAAGTCAAGGGGGTGAATACTTTTGCAAGGCATATATATATAGTTTCATATGGTTATGAATTGCAAGAGTGTAGCCTTTGTGGGCACATTTGCATGTCTCTGCCAAGGTTCCCAGAATGCAGTATAATAACTTCTCGGAATTCTGGGCATGAAACAAGTTTAACTTGTTTTAGACATTCAAATGTGAACACAAATGGACTATTTATTTACTATACGGTGGCAGGCTTTTCATTGCTCTTTTGCCCACCATATATTAAATGATTGTTGTGGTGAACTACCTACTCAAAATATTCCCTACGCAAGCTAGTGACCGGGCCCCACGCTGATGATAGGTAGTAACCTTGAAACGGCTGTATGCGGGTGGGATTCCTGGCTTGTGTATAATCCAACCTTAGCTTTGCTCAAAGCTGATTGATAGTGACAGTGGACTTATGCTTACGGGAAGCCATGTTTCATATGTTATGGATTGCATGAGTGTAGTCTTTATGGGCACATTTGCTTGTGCCTGCAATGGTTCCTAGAATGCAGTATAGAAACTGTATTTCTCAGAATTCTGTGTATGAAACAAGTTTTTTAACTATTTATTTACTAATATATATATATATACTAGCGACTTGCCCATCAAAAAAGGCGGTCAATAAAATAAAGTGTTGAAATGCTGTTTGCCACTCAATGTGAGTGTACTGTGTGCCTCAACTATATAGACTATATTCTTAGTAGCCAGACAAGGTATTTTCTAGGTAGGAAGCCATACAGAGATAGAAAATATTTAGGAAACAACAGTAGAAATTTTAGGAGCCCAGGAAAAAAATCAGTAATGGAGATGTATGTATAGTTTTTTTTTTTATTTAATTTTATTTAATTGTGAAGTATATGAAGAGAGAGGGAACTGTGTGCCAAGTTAAGCATCAAATATGAGATCAGGAATATATTCTGCAGTATGTGGGGATATTATTATTACGAAGTAGCCACTTGCCCGTCAAAAACGATGGAATAATATATGCAAGCCTCACAATGCTGTTTGCCATACAATGCGAGACAAAGACTGGCAATGTGAGCCTCGCTATGCACTGCTTCTCTCTCTCCTTCCCTCCTTCTGTGTCCTCTCAATCCCTCTTCTCTCCTTCTCTCCCTTGGTGCCCATTGCTGGCGACCCGTCACAAAGGACAGGATAATATTTGACTCCCCCCCCCCCCTCTCCCTCCAGTGTCTCTTTGCCCCCCACCCCTGTGTCTCTTTCCCCCCTCTCCCTCCCCATGTGTCTCTTTCCCCCCTCTCCCTCCCCATGTGTCTCTTTCTCCCCTCTCCCTCCCCATGTGTCTCTTTCTCCCCTCTCCCTCCCCATGTGTCTCTTTCCCCCTCTCCCTTCCCTGTCTCTGACGCTTTCCCTTCTGTGCTCATTGCAGGCCTCGCAATGAGCGGCTTCATTATGCGCAAACCACCAACTATAAAGCCTCTCCCTCCTCCTACGCTGATTGCGAGCCCCCTCTCCCTTCTGCTCCCATTACGGGCCTCGCAATGAGTGCCTTCGGCGCTCATTGCAGGCCTCTCCCCTCCTCTATCTTGTGGGCCCATTGCGGGCCTTGCAATGAGCTCCTTTGGACTATGCACTTGCTCAAACCCACAACGTTGCGAGCAGTACAGACAAACTCACAGTACAACAACTACTGTGTGTGTGTGTATGTATATATATATATATATATATATATATATATATATAATGAATATTTATAATGCAACAGCATTTTACTCACTGCTGTAATGGAGGTAGTAACAATACATTAACCAACAAATATGTAAGGCTGTAAGACCCTGCTCGCAATCTAAAAGGGCTGGGGCATAGAAGGGACAAAAAGGCATGTCCCTGCTCAGTTTCCCAGAGTGCAGTGCAGAAACTGTATGTCTGAGCAGGAAATAAAGTTTATTAACTTATTTTACTTATTTTTGAGACATTCAAATTTTCTGTACAATATATATATATATATATATATATATATATATATATATATATATATATACACACACATATACATACATACACATATATACACATATATTATCAAACCACAACAAGACTACCTCAGAGGGTAAACCTATCTGGCAAGCACATGGATAAAATGAAAGAGCCAAGAGTATATTTAAAAACTTTAAAAAGAGTGCAATTATATTCATGTCATTATATATTTAAAAGTCCAGTAATCACATATAATAGTTGTGTGAATTGTGAGTTGTCGTCACATAATGTTAAATTTTACGGGCTTGAGCATGCACAATGAGCGCCAAAGCCTTCGGTGGTCGTCGTAAGGCCCAAAAGTTACAGGTTTGACGGGGTCTGCAATGAGCGCTGAAGGCCAGTACGCGACTGGCTTGACAGGGCTGAAATGAGCGCACTCATCCCGAGGCCTGGAGGTGGTGGAAATTTCATCCCAGTAGATCCCTCTTTGTATTCCAAGCAGAATGATACCTTAAGGCTAGGAGGTATTCTGAAGTGTCAATTGACTGTACTAGCACTATTAAAACAAGAGGGTCACCCAACTCCATTGGGGCAAAAGTAGAAAACAATTCCCCAGGTCTCCCCCTGCACAGGCTTTGATTCTGGGTGCACAGGGCAGATTTTTGCAATTACTTTATTGTACAAATTCAAGCTTTCCTTGCTTGGGTACACAGTATGGAGTGTAGTCCCAATTTGATTTAATAACCTGGTCTCTGTGTGTCAGAGCCTCAGAGCTCATCCCTCCTATTGGCCTTTGGCTAGCTCCATCAGTGGTTTACAGTCATTATCACCCTTTTTTTTTTACCACACTTATCCAAACTTTCCACTTGGCTTGGGTTCTGCAAATAGCCCCCTGTGCCAGTGTTATCACTACAGTCCAAGGGTGCCATTGCCATCTCACCCCCAATAATCAGGGTCAATGCCCCCTTCTTCCCAACTGCAATGGAAAGACACCACAGAAAAACAGTAATTGCAAGGAGGAATGTACCGGTCGGATCTGGAAGTCAGCTCCCAATATTGTGGCCTGGTCTGGAGGCTCCAATCCTCTCGGTTGTACCTGGATCAGCATATCTCACCCTCCCCCCTTCCTCTGGAACCACTCCAGGGCATAGCACTCACCTCCTTTTGAGTCCATGGCCACAGTGTTCACCGGCAGGATCTCACTGCTCTCATCCAGACTTCCCCTTGAGCCATCAATTTGACTTCCTCTGTCTTCCCCACTGCCTTGTGATTAGCAGTGGTGGCCCAGCCATCTAGGTGGGGCTGGCCCCCTTGGTCTGACATTGTCCCAAGGTTATTCTCAGTGTTTGCCTCTGGATCTATGACTGATTCCTGGACCGTAGTTATCCACGGGAACCCCATGCTAGGTTCACAATCCATCTCTGGTTCCTTCCAAATCCCGGGAGCATTTTGGCTCCCTCCCAGAACCTCCACCTAGCCTGATATTACAGTGTGAGTCCCATATTCCATTTCTTCATGTATGTAAACCCACTGCATAGTACAGTCCTCATCTGGCCCATCCATAGAAAAATTTAGCTTGGCCTGGCCCATTTGCATGCCCATATTGACACAGTATTGATCAGAATACATAACATTCTTTCCCCAGACCCCTTGAGCATAATTACTCTTGTCCATACCTCCTGGGTCCAGAAACCAGTCCTCTTCATCCCGGACTACCTGGCAGGGTTCCTCCCAGTTAGATGGCCAAAACCCCTCAATGGTTGCCTCATCCAGTAATTCAACATACTTTGTCTCCAGCTGCAGCTCTTGCTGAATCAGGGGTTCCAGCAAATGAGCCACCTGGGGCCATGGTTCTAGTTCCATAGCTTGATAGCGTTTAAGAAACAAGTTACTGCCTCTTTACTGTTCCTATGCCACACTCAGGGTCATCGTACACAATCTACCAGGGCCCATCCATTAGCTCCAATCAAAAATAGGGATCCTCTCCAAGGGCACCAACATGCTCTATCCAGGCAATCTCTTTACATATCAGTTCCTCCAGCCAGCCTGACGGCTCATGGGCCTGCCACACTCACGGGAATGCCATCCATTGCTTTAGAAGGCCATTCCCTGACAGTCCTTGGTCTCCCTTGTCACCTGGCTCTCCTCATCTCTGTCTCCGGCCAGCCTGTAGCAGATTTCTGCCTCCACTGGAGGTAGAAGTTCCACATGCGCAGGAACTAGCAAAGGACAATTAAGTACCCTTCTCTTCACCCACTGGATCTACTGCACTATTTGTGTCCGGAGGGTCATCAGCTGCTCCATGGTTAGCTTTGGTATAACAGCCATCCACACCTGCAACCTCCTGGACACCTTGTCCTCCTCTGCTGCAGATAACCTGGGGCCAGGGACTGGGGTGACCTGCACAACATTATCACCTGCCTCCAGTTCGTCCTCCCCTCTGCAGTGCTCATTCTTTTGCCTTCGTTCCTCCATCCTCTCTTTGTAGGTAACCTTCCTTCTGCTGATTGCTGCACTGAGCTACCACTGCTGCCAACCAATATGCCACAGTCCAGAGACAAGGGGCTCAGTACATCCCTAATTCTCCTACTGTAGCTTATTGGAGCAATCTACAGGTTGTGACTTTATATTAATCTCAGCACCCAGCAATTGAGATCAGGACATCAGTCATGGACCAACAGGAGACATCACATCACACAATTTCTTAGTTCAGAGGCAGACTAGCCACTTTTATCACAGACATTTCAAACACCGAAAGAATTCAACCCCGCCCTTCTCCTCTGTTAGAGGAGGTCTGAATACTTTATGTGACCTCCTCGGCTCATCACCAACCACAACCCCCCTACCCTTACACAAGAGCTGGATCATCTTGCTAGGTCACTAATATTCCAGGGGCACAGAGGGCATTCCAACCTCCAAGTCAGGGCCAGATGCCTGGCAAATTAATCTATTTGATTACACAATACCCATATCAAAATACCTCACAAACTACAATAATAGAAAATAAACACACAAATGAAATAAACAACAAGATATACACATTAGTTGCTTTTAACATAACATTGAATGTCCATTGGCATAGCCTTGTTGTTATCAATCAGATGTGTAGGAGTCCCAGATAACAGTGGTACTTGTTGGGTGCAGGGAAGCACCAAAGTTAGTCATGACAATAGCAACATCTGATCAATATAATGATAATAGGAAGTACTAAGAAATAGCAATTTCTAACCCTTTGCTGGGTCCCCCAGTGTAGATCTTAATCAAATGAGACAGTGCCATCCTTTCAGCCTTTATACATATAAATAACTTCCCCATTACAAAGACCTGAGTCTTCTTGCCAAAGCCTTCTTTCTGGACTAGATAGATGCTTTTTAAAACTTTTCTTCTTGCTCGCTCACCATGCAAGAGGCTTCACAAAGATGTCATGTAGGCTTAGAGCATGCAAGTCTTATGCAAAGTGTTTTCTCAGCATTTAATTTCTTCATGTACTTATACACCAAACATATACTCATTTGTTCTTATTCATTAGCTATTTCTGATCTCATTCATTTTCTTTATTTATTGGTTAATTCTTTATTTCCAATTTGTTTCAATATATATCAGTGTATCTTATTTTGGAAAATTCTTAGGCCTTATAAAGAATCAAGGATTGCAGTTTTCATGATCAACAGCTAGATGGCATACAGTCAATACATTTATATGCATGAAGCATGGATGTTTATTCCTATACTGGTACAGTTGATTACAATGCAGTAATTGGCAATAAAATCATACGTTTTCAGGATTGCACTGTCACTTATGGTTAGTAGCAGGATCTTGTGGCAGCCATCTTTTGATATATTGAGAAAAAGAGAGCCCGTGTAGGATCTGCCTCAAGGCTGGCTCGTAGCTAGCTCTTGCATGAGTTATATAAGAACTTAATAATATGTTTGAACAAACACAAGTCTCACTAGTTTTACTACCTGTAAGGGGATGAGATACTGAGGAAGCTGCTGAGTGACGAAACGCGTTTATCCTATCCTAATATAACTGGGATTTTTGTACCTGACAACCACAATTTTATCATTGCTCGTAATAGTGATTTTTTATTTCACATTTTTTTTATTTCATTGTTGATGTGCTATAGTATTGTGCATAATAAAGTCCTTCTCTAAATCTATGGGACTTTGTATGATCTATTTTCACGAATCACCATTATTATTTACTTCATTACTTTTGTCCACATCTAAAAACAATAGTGTGAGCAGGTATCTGTAATTTACATTGTGATTTACATGGCTGTTCCTTAGTACTGTTGTATTGGGGCTGCATTAACCATTAAAAATAAGCTTATTTTGTACTTGTGCAAGTTTCAATTTTATAGTAATAGTTTCCTAAAAATACTTATTTAGGCTATTTTTTTACCTACTAGGATACTTGTAGCTGCTTATGTGTCTCATCAGGGGTTGACCTGCTCTTGCAGGAAGCTTTTTACACATAAGTAATGTTTGTATGCTTGCACCTACAAAAACAGGTAGGGTGTTCAGTAACTCTTACAGGAGCCATGAAATAAGACATTAGTCAAGATAAATTATAGCATCAGGGAACAGCTCATACATAGCTATCACTCGTAAGGGTTTGTTGTGGGTGGCATGCAATTGCTACATTAGGGATTACATGAAATGTTCACACCAGATTTCTTACAGTAGCTATATAAAATCGATCACTAACATTTTAGCATTTAGATTTGATGGTTGGCCTGCTTACTTGGGTTGAACGAGTCTTTAGAACAGTGATGGGCAATGTAAGTCACTTGAAGAGCATCAAGTTCAGCCCAGGAACATTACACTGCTTTTAACTTTTTATCTTACTAAAAACAAAATGGTAAACTCATTGGAGGAAATTATTAATTCATAACAGAGGCATTAATAATGAGAAGTATTTATGAATACAACCGTGTAATATTTGCTTGTTTTAGAGCAGGAATGTCCAAGTCCAGTCCTGGTGGCCACACACACAGGCCTGGATTTAAGGATTTCCTTTCTGTGCACAGGTGTGTCAATCAGCATGACTTAAGAACCTGGGAACAGCAGGGATATCCTCAAATTCATGCCTGTGTGTGGAACACTAGGACAACCTCTGTTTTAGAGAGATGTAATGGACTTTGGACCAGAGCATGCTCATTTTCAATAATACAAAGACCAGGCTGTGTGCCACAACCGGCCCCAGCTGCCTGTTGCCCGCCACGGCTTTGGACAAATGCTGGGTGTGTGATTAAGTATTTTGTTACAGCTGCCTACCAAACAATGGTGAGTTTCTGACAGGTCAATTAATTTGAATTGTAAAGTTGTCTTTGGTATCTCTGGTGGAAAGCTTAGAAAAGCCATAGGCAAAAGTTACATACTACCAGTTCATCACAGAGTTTCATGACACCTACTGGAGCATTTCAGTTCAAGAGGACTGCCCAAAATGATCAGGTTAAGATTGCTTTTCATGCTGGTTGGCACACATGGTTAGAGGTCCTTCTGTAAGCTACAAAACTGGGGGGGGGGGGGAGGAGATGCTAGTGGCATTGCACAAGTCACAGGGGGTGATGGATAACTTCCTGGGTAACAGTGCTCAATGGCAATCGGCATCTGAAAAGGCAAGTAAAATATTAGCATGTATTACGAAAGGGTATAGAAGCCAGGGAAGTAAATATTATTCTACCACTATACAAATCCCTAGTATGCCCTAATTTGGAATATGGAGTACAGTTTTGGGCACCACTTCATAAAAAGGACCTTTTAGAGCTGGCGAAAAGTACAGAGAAGAGCAAGAAAACTAATAAGGGGAATGGAGGGGCTAAGTTATGAAGAAAGACTAACCAAATTAAACTTATTTTCTCTAGAAAAAAGGTGTCTAAGAGGGGTTTGATTACCTTATATAAATATATCCAGGGTCAATACAAGGCTTTGTGAAGTGAACTTGTTGTGGTTAGAGGTTTTCAACTGAAAAGAAGATTTCACCTTAAAGAAAGAAAAGGGTTCTTCACAGTAAGGGTGGTTAATCTGTGAAATGATCTACCAAAGGAGGTGGCAACCGTGAATTCGATAGATAACTTTAAAAAGGGATTGGACATGTTCTTTTGCTCAAATAATTCATAGCATTTTAAATGACAGATTAAATTAAAATTGTCTGTCAAAAAAATAGATATTGAGCCTATTTGCCCAGAATGGATGCTAGACGTTGGGAAGTATGGGTTTGTTTTGCATTTTCTATTGTTCTAGTAAACTTCCTGAATTAAGTAAGTTCCTGCTTCTGGGCTTGGAAAAGGTATGTGGGGTTACTTTAAATTGTATCCAATTATCTACTGACAGATCACTGTTCCTCCTCCCAACTCTCTCTCGACATACACAAAAAACTCCTTGATCCAGCTGACAGGAAGTGATGGAATATATATATTGACATTCATAGCGTACACCTGTTAATGTTGTAATGCAAGGGATTTTTGCTTGAATTACAGTGGGTCCTTTATGACTACACGCAAAACATTTCTCCAAATGTGAAACTGAATTATTGTGTCTCTTGGAAGGAAAGCGCCCTTTATGTTTTTACATCAGCCATTTAGGTTTTTAAATTCATTAACTTTTAACCTCAAGCACTGCTCCCATCAGTTATTTTGTGAAAACCTCATTACTCCATGGAAACATATGACCCATTAAATATCTCATAAAATGGGCACTAGTTTGCAGACTAGCAATTCAAGTAAAATGCTCAGGGTCAGCAATTTTTCCCCTGTAAGATTTAAGCACATTATATTTCAAATGATATTATTTCTTCAACTTAGACACACTATATACTACAGATCATCGTATCAGGGTTGCATACAGTTATAAGCGGATGTATAGTTTATTGTTGAATGCTACCCAAAATGATGTAGATTTACAAATTGTTATTTACCGTATATACTTGAGTATAAGCAGAGTTCTTCAGCCCTTTTTTTTAAGGCTGAAAAGGGTCACCACCCACGTGACATCATTAGCAGGAGGAGCGCGGAGGAGCAGCTGCAGATGGAAGGTAAGTGAGGGGAAAGGGAGAGGAGGAGGTAATTAGAGGGGTAAAGTGAGGATGGGGGGTTGAGGTTGAGGAGGGGGGTTGAGGTTGAGGAGGGGGGTTGAGGTTGAGGAGGGAGGTTGAGGAGGGGGGTTGAGGAGGGAGGTTGAGGATGAGGAGGGAGATTGAGGAGGGTGAGGGAAGGGGGGAAAGATACACAGGGGAGGGAGAGGAGGGGAAGAGACACAGGGGAGGGAGAGGGGGCACAAGAGGGACACAGGGGGCAGCACATTTCCCACCCACTAAGTTTTCCCAGTATTTTGTGGTAAAATAGGTGCCTCTGCTTATACTCGGGTCGGCTTATACTCGAGTATATACAGTATGTTGATTTGATAATTGCTCAATACAAAAGAGAATTGCATTAGTTGTTCATGAGAGAAATATAAATGAAAATAAATATAGAAAGAGTCAAAAAGTGTTTTAAAATTTGGAATAAAGAACCCTGGCTGTATTACTAAAATTAAACCGTTTAAAATCAATTGAAAAGTTTATAAAAACACCAAACACATGTTTAGCATATATTGGTTTATTTAAGCCAGCAATATAGCATATTTTGATACTGCAGGATATGTCCCATTCTGAACAAACTGAAATGTCTATTAAGGAGTGCTTATTTAACACATTGATGGCCTGGACTGCAAAAGGAGCACAGAAAAATTGAAAAATTAGGTATCAAATATTTAATTTCTTATCAAACTATATTAGCAATATATTGTTTCCTTTGAACTGTGAATGTTTTAAGTTGTCTCAACAAATTTTACATACATAAAATATTATAAAGGTTGTGTTGAAGAAGAGTTTGGTAACAACACCTAGGACAACAGACAGCTCACAAGTCACAAGCAATTATTTTTTCAGAACATTTAAATAAATCAAAACAAATTTGTTACTAATGCAACCACCTGCATACGAAATATTCTAAATATCCAGTGTGACAGACAATGACTATAGTTTGACAATCGTCTGCTACAACGTCTCTTGTGAAGTTTGTCTTCCCCCACACCCCCTTCCAGAATTATGATTTTGGTCAACACCGCTAAAAAAGAAGAAAGAGCCAGAGAATGCAAATATAAAAAATTACAAATGTTTAAATGTATGTAAAACATCCACAATTGGATTAACCGGCTATAGACAAAACAATGCTTTCATCAACTTTTTCTACTAGTGAGGTCTTACATATGTTACATAGTAATGGAGGTTGAAAAAAAGACTTCTAGTCCATCAAGTTCAACCTTTTTAGATCTACTCTGATCTTTGTAATATGCAAATTGTTAATTAATTGTGAACTGATCCAAAAGGAAGGCAAAACATATTTTTTTTAAAACATTGAAACATTGCCATTGGTCTCAAAAAGGGGGAGAAATAAATTCTCTCCTCAATCAATACTCCTTCTCTAGTTATCCAGCATAACATTGGATGACATTTAAAAAAAAATAATTAATATGTATACAATCCCATTTTAAAGTTATCTATCAAATCCGCTATCACAACCTCTTTTGGTAGAGAATTCCACAGTTTAACCACCCTTATTTTTAAGAAGCCCTACTTTTTTTTTTAGGATGGAATCTTTTTACTTCTCACCTCAACTCGTCCGTTGAAATCCTCTTGGAATAAAACGTTTATTTGACAAAGCTTTATATTGACCCTGGATGAACTTAACCAAAATTAAACGGTGTCTAAAAAGGGGATGTGTTTACCTTATATACTCTTTCTTCATAACTTAGCCCCTCTGTTCCCCTTATTAGTTTTTTTGCTCTTCTCTGTACTTTCCCAGCTCTAAAATGTCTTTTTATGAAGTGATGCCAAAAATTGTACTCCACATTTCCTAGTGAATGCGTACAAGGGATTTGTATAGTGGCAAAATGATATTTGATTCTATACCCTTCTTAATACATGCTATTATTTTACTTGCCTTTACAGATGCTGTGTGGCATTGAGCACTGTTATGTAGATGGTTGTCCACAAGCACTACCAAATCCCTTTTAAACATCTGATATCCCTAAATTTGCTCTATTAAGATTATAAATTGCATGGCTATTTTTCCTTCCCAGATGCATAAATTTACATTTATTTGTATTAAATTTCATCCACTATTTAGTTGCCCATTTCTCTAATTTATGCAAATCCCTTTAATTAAATCTGAAAAATACGTACTTTCCATTCACCTTGCACAACTTCATGTCATCACCAAAAATGGAGACAATACTTTCCAGTTCCACTTCTAAGTCATTTATAAAACTGTTACAAAGAGAGGACCCAGTACTGAACCCCACTTACCACTATAGTCCAAACTGAGTACCATTGGGGCTTTATTAACATTTATGTTTTCCAACCTCTTTTGGATTTTTTCCTGCATTAACCAATTATTTGGTGATGGTAGTGTAGCGCCATTTTGAATAGGAACTACTAACTGAACTACTGGATTTTGATGCAACCTGGCATTTTACCATTAATGGAGTGAAGATATCGCAACAAAACAACCAAAGAAACAAGTTAACAAAAAAAGAACATTTCTGAACATTAGTTTTTATTTTTACAGTACTCAAATTGGAATTTCAGTATATGTTCATACTCATTCTCTAATGAAAAAATATACATATACAAGTCCTCACTTGAAGAGCAAAATGTATATATGATACCCTATTAGGAACACACAACACACATAGAGAATCATCTGCTTCTTGGACTGTATGTATTGATGCTTTACAGACAAACAACTTATGAAATTAACAGACAATTTGGGTAAACTGTTTTGCAATGGTCTTTGTTCACATTTAACACCAGTAGAGCAGACTGTGTAAGAAATACTGGAAGGGCAACTCAAACTGTGTACTGCTCTACTGGTTGAATAAGTAACTTTCCAAAATGGTCCTCAATGAAGCACAATCTGTAAGATGTATCACATACATAGCAAAAAATGAAACTGTAACAGATAAGCTACTGTTTGCACAACACAACACCACTTTGCTTCTGCCACAAAAAAATATATATATTTTATAATTACAGATTTTTTTTTTTATCCCAGGTGAGACTAAAAACGTTTAAATTAGTATAAATGTGTTTAATTACTGTAAAGGTTTCAAAAGCATACTTTTATGCATGGTTAATTCTCTTCCTCTCCAATGGCACTGGAGTTTAAGATCTCTTTTTAAAATACAAGCTAATTTAATTGGATGCTCATATCAAACATTTTGCACAACAGCCCATGGGAGCACTGAATGCATTGGATCTCCAGGAATTGTAGTGCAATAAGATGTAAAGCTTTATCAAAATAATGATAAAGAAAAAGTGTAACCTAATTTATATGTGAACAAGTTGTGTTCCTCTTCAGTTAAAATCAACAAATTATTCTCTTATAGGTTTAAAAAAATATATTTGTGCTTTCAGTCGCATAAGAGTGAGAATCAACAAAGCCAAGAGGAATGCTAACCAATGTGACATAACCAACTGGTCAAAGACAAGGAAATCAGACAAAAGTCATCAATGACAGACTGTTTCATAACTGAAACTTAACCATAACAGATTTCATGCCAATGTCAGAATTTGCTTTCTGAAAATCACCAAACTAGACTCAGTATTAGAAAATTGGATCTCAAGTGCTTGCTCTTCAGTTTGGGCCTAGATAGCTTGACCTACAAATAATTCTTCCATTTTTCATAAATATATATGTGAAATAGATTCCGTAGATTTTTTTTGCCAATTGTATATACACAATGCATACCACAACTTTGATTAAATTACACCTGATCTCATCTAATATTTGCTCTAACCAGGATAACTATTTCCAGAGTGTTCTTTAACTTCTAAAGAAAAGAGAAATCATGAACACTATAATGAAAGGTGCAATGCATAAGAAACACAGTAACACCAACACAAACCTCTTCAAAAAAGTCAATTAACATAGGACCCAGTAAGAAATAGAAATTTACTATTTTAAGTGGATTCATAATACATTTTTCACTACAAAGTTGTCTTTACTAATGAGCCAAGAGAGTATACACATTTAAATAGATAGATTGTAGCCATCTAAGCACCAGAAGTACCTCAACGCCTTCAGTTCTTACCAATATACATCTGTTTAATAGAATTTAAAATACAATTTATGGAACTATTATATAAAATATACTTTAACCATATAGAATTACCACCAGCAGAAAAAGCTTAGAAAGTTTCAGAAGCCAGGAAAGGTGTCACTTCAGGTGCTTATATGAAAACCTCAGTGACTTCGATCAACAGCACCTATATAGGTTGCTTACTTTATACATGTGAACATACACATTAAACAATGGGAGCTGAAGTTACTGTTTTACAAGTTGATCGATTATTCCCCCGGATATCGAATGAATGGGGAATATTTTTTCACGTAGTCTTCACATTCCTTTTTTATGCTGTCACAACACCCAAAGGCCTTACAAAACAAATAAGGCTGCATACCACTATATTATACACAATTGCATGTAATGTTAAATCACTGTATATTACTGTACAGTTCTTGTGTGGAAATCACAAAACAGGTGGGATTAAGATTTAACATTTTTCTGTTAAAGTCCATTTACTCTTTTGAAGCTACATGTAGAAGCTACCAGCCACAACAACTCTCATCTGATGTAACTTCAGCAGCAAAGATGTGATATTTTTGACAAGATTAGTTTAGTTAAAACATTTTACTAGAACTAAATTTGTCAGAATTATCTGTGGACAAACAAACAACTGGAGTAAGTCATTACCATTCAATGGAACATTGTTAAACATAAAAGACAAATATTTATTTTATGTGTACCTATGTTAGTTGTAATTTTCAATCTGACATATGCAAAGCCATTAAATATAGAAATATATCTACAACTTGCAGCTGAATATCCATGCTCCAGTGGTACCCGCAATTTTCTTCATACATCAAAATACCAGCGTTAACGTTTCTTCTGGTTCCAAACAGCTAACAAATACTCCGTGAAAAAACGATGTGACTGGCACAATAAGTCCAAAGTTTTTCAGATTGTTCATTTTCTTGCACAGTTGGCGATAGCAATAACAATTCAAATGTTAGTGACTGTCTGTAGGAATTACAGTTTACAGCCTTGATAATTAAAACGTAACATTTCCAAATTAATGTTTAAAAAACAAAAAATCTTGCAAGCTTACTATATAAAAACATCTTCTTTATGGCTGCATATTGTCATCTTGTAACACTAAGGGCTAACCATCTGAAAACTTAAGTCACAAAGCATGAGCTGTGGCCATCTGTCTGTCACACAGTGTACTTATGTATACAGCTTAGTAAATTGCTTAATCCATGTAAAATATTGGTCTGGTAGGACCAGACTTAATATTTCAAGTGGCAGATTTCTTGGAAAGTGGGTGTTTCTAATATTTTTTTTCACAAGCACTTACCTGCTGTGAATGAAAGATCAAACCACACATTTATGAATTTGGTAAGGAACTAACAAAAAGGAGAGCAACTCCTCATTTAGAAAAATATAATCTATTTTGTTGCTATATGCACTCCTAAGAAGGTTCAATGATATCTGCTCATTTTATATTTTGTATTTGAGATTATTTACAGTATATTTATGGAATTAAATTTAGAATGCAAGAATTATGGCTAAAATTCTGAAAATGTTTCATATTAAAACTGTAGCTATTGCTTTTATATACATGTCTTATTGTGTTTGTTTCAGTCCATCACATTTCTGGAAAAAGTAGAAGAAATAAAACATTAAGAAGTGAATGGCTTTTCCATTCTCACTAAAGAAGGCAAAATAAAGCAATTTTAAATGCACAACTAAAAATTGTGGCGTTTCAGACAGATCGGCGTACAACTATTAGACACACTGCTCTGTGTAGTAGTAAAACAAATGAATGGATCTGGGACAATGACTTTGTAAAGACATTGGAATATCCTTCACTTTTCTAATGTACATTATATGCTGCTCCTTGCATTTTTTTTTTTTCAAATATATGTTACTGGAGATAGCCAGGTTTCTAGAAAATATCCTTAGGGCTGCTAATAGCTAGATTTATATAAAATATTTACCAGGTATGTGTTACATGTAACCATAAGACTATCTGTATGAGGGCATAATTAACGGTGTACATTAATGAGAAGCTAACAAGTGCATGTTCATAGAGGAAGAACTGATTAGGTCTTTGGCTTGGATTTCCCTTAAAACAACGGTTTGGTCCAAGCTTAAGCCTCAAACAAAACAAATTAAAAAAGTGTAGCCATGATGTGCCACTGTGATATGAGAAAGGTTGATCCTAAGAAGACATAAGTATATCTGCACAATAGTCCTTGTTCTTGAAGAACAACCATTATGCTGATGGTAAACCAAAATGTTTATTATTAGGTACTGGAGTCATTTCATTGTTTTGGTAAGAGCCAAACATCACATTCTTGTTCAGAAGTTTCTTAGGATTCTGAAGGCATTCACGCCCTTGAGTGTTGCAGTACAAATATTCCTTGTACTATCTTAATGTGCTACAAAGGCTGGGGGGTAGATTTAGGCTTTAGTCACAAAACTCCTACTAGCAAACAGTATAATGTTTCCTGGATCGATCGCCTACAGGAAAAATGGGTTTAGTCCCTTACTTAATTGCTATGGGGAAAGGGGATTGTTTCCTTGTTTTGCTTTTATTTGTATCCTTTTATATGCAATCAAGGACCCCCACTATATGAATAATCTGCCTTGTTGTGCATCACAAGCTTGTTGTCCACAAAGTAGAAACTGTCCGATTGTGTCTCGTAGGGGTGGATGATCATTTCACGAACTGTAAAACAAAAAATTGTAAGCTTTAGACGGAGTGTTTCAAAGCAAAGTTTAATTTACATATTACTTAGTCTTATCTGTAACATTTGTTTCTTTCTTCTACATAAAAGTATTCCTTAAAAAGGTTACATACAGGAAAGGACCCCCTACCATTGAAACTATCAATAATGTCTCAATATTAGTGTTCATTTGCATGTCTCCTCCTTAAACAGACAAAAAAGCAGAAATTCAAAAATCATACAAAAAAGGTTAATAACCAACAGGATGACAAATTGATGCAAAAATGTATTTTACGTGATATATAAAAAAAAAAACACAATTTAAATCTTAAAAAACAAGGATACAATTAAAAAAGACATAGTGTTTAAACTGTGAAGTTGCATATACATCAGGTAAAAACACAAACTGGATATCAATGAGAGAAAAGGAAGAAAGTGGATTAGTGTCCTCACACCTAGCCATTGCCTATATAAGAAGTTATAACTGTGAATGGTGGTAGGCTTGTCAGTCTACATCTCTGGCCGGGATACACATTTAGTTTTCTCATCTCCTCATCCTAGCCGGGTGACTAAACTGTTTAACTAAACACTTTTGTTCACTGCCTGTGATAGATGCCTGTTTATTTTAAGATATTACATTTTGTGATTTTTACACATTTTTTTTATTCTGTGAAAATAAAATGTATTTTTCATCAATTACTGTTGGTGATTAACCCTGCATTTTTCAAGTACATTAATTTTGTTTTCTTTTAGACTCCTCTGTAATGTAGCTTACCCATGCATCTTTGCCACATCAATCTCCCAAACACATATGAGAGATGAGGAATAATACTGGCCCAGCAGAAATTCTGAATATGGTATAATTTAAAAATATAAGTAAATACAAGTATTTGTCAGTTGGATGTTAGTTCATTGCAGGAGAATGCATTTTTATAATAACACTGAAGTTTGAGGTGTTGCGCTCTTAGTCAGCCTTTCTGATCCACCTATGGAACAAGATTCCCATCTTTGTTAACCACAGATAATTGTCATTAATTATTGACAAGCCCCTGATGCGAGGAGTACATGGTTTGATTGTAGTCGCCTGGACACTGAGCCTTCCTAGTCTCTTTCTGCACAGTCGACTGCAGAAAAGACAATGGGAACAAATGCCTCCATGAGTTACCGGTAATGTGAAAGATCTCGCATTAGCAAAGATAAGAATTTCTGAGTGGATTAGAAAGGCTGACTGACAGCTCAACACTGCAAACTCCAATGTTACTTTAATATAGGGAAAACATTTTGTTAAAATAACATCAGTTGAATTCCCTACAGTTTTGAATTAAACCACCCTGGGAACCTCCTCTGTACCACTTTATAACAAATACTTTTTTTTTTACTTATTTATTTAAAAAAAAAAAAAAAAAAAAAACATTATACGGTTTAAATTTAGCATGCCAGTATAGTTTTCCCAACATCTATTTTGTAGTCCTGATGCAAAATTGGAATATATGGAATACCAATATTATCCACAGTGCATAACGCAAAAATAGAAGGAATAGCTCTAAAAACAAAATATTGGAAAAAAATCTTTAATATGTAATAATTCACGCCGCAATTAAAAATACCCAACACTGAGTAATAGAGACATTCAAATAATATACTTTGATCCCCAAAGTGTAGAAAGCTGCTATCCTACGTGTAGAAAACTGCTACCCTAAAAACTGAACAAAACAACAACGTCAGAGGTGCTCAAAGAATGAACTAACCTTAATAAGGTATTTCTGTGGACATGATAACCCCCTCAGAGCGCACCCGCTTTTAGCTCACTTGTGCCCTTCATAGGGAGAAATTTCCTGTAGTATATGACCTAGTTCATCCTAACCGGTTTCAAAATACTTCTTTATCAAACATTCTTTGATAAAGTATTTGAAACCTATTAGGCAGAACTAGGGTCTCCAGATAGGAACCTTATACCCTCCAGCTTCTCAGTAACTCCAAGAAGCATTATAGGCATCTCCAATGAGTTAACAATTTTTATTAAAAAAAAGAAATATCAAAGAACTTAATAAAATATAAAAATTAAAGAAAATGTGAGAATTAGATCTATAATGTTAAAATATTATTGGACGTAATGGAGTAGATGATTCCAAAGACATCAGTCTTGGAATAGGAGAAATAACCAAATAGCAAGGTCCTGTAGAAGTTAAGTGTCTACGATACAAAGATTTTGTCTACCTCTTGGCACAATTCTTGTAATTTTTAAAAATAAGAATTTGTGTGTGGTGTCTAAAAAAAAATTAGAACCAATAAATGCTATATTTTAAAAAGCAATAAGTGCAGGATTAAAAATGTGTTCTCATTCTATTTCTTAAAACAATATGAAGTACAATTTCAAGTGACTGTTTAGTAGACCCCAAGAGAAGTGTGTTAAGGGTCCCTGGGGTTGGGGCATTTGGAGAGTAGGGTGGGCCAGTGCCCCACCCATCTGTGTGAAAAGGAAAGACGACTGTCTGAGGAAAAAAGAAACTTGGAAAATAGTACTGTTGAAAATGGACTAATCAAAGAGTGGACTGTAAAAATAAAACTGTTTTACCTGAGAGCAGATAAGCCATTTCAGGGCTAGCTAGGGAATTCCTGCAGTGAGATAGCTACAGCATAACATTCTGCATAAGTATACTATTTCCTGTGTATTATGGACTTCTTATTAAAAAAGTACAAAAAAAACTTATCTGCTATTTATGTACAGGATAAACGGGTTGTCAAAGGATACTTTACCATAACAGTTAGATCTAAACCAAGCAGTGGTATAATAAGGGGCAGGTGCACCAGTAATATAAAGAAGTATAAAATCAGAAAGGGAAAAAAAACTGTGATACATTGTGTGCCTCATTGCATGGCACTACAAATAATCTTACCCTGCAATGTTTTTTGAGTAATTATATGAGAATACAGGCCTTTTGACCTGCAAATGCGTGTAGGTCATCACAGTTTGTTCTTTACTGAGCTTAAAGAAAAACTTTCCCACACCAAAAACATAAGTGATTAAGAAATAGTTATAACAGGCCAAAAGTACTCACTTAGATCTTCTGAGAGCTGGGGAAATTCGTAGATATGTTCACAAGTGTTTTTACTGCTGGGGATGCAGAAGCCAAACTCAAAGTCAAAGCTTTTCAATAGCTGATCACGAAAATAATGCCTCTCAATCATGCGGAAGTTATTAATGGGCTTATCTCCAACTGTGAATTCAACCCTATAAAAATTAAAATGTATTACCACACAAGTAAAAATATATTTGCTTGATTAACACAAAGATCGTCAAGCCTCCACCACTCTAAGGGCCTCATTCTAATCCTACGTTTTTCAAATAAGTACCCGCAAGCTACTTCGCTATTCTATTTGCGGCCTCCGGCGGCTTACGGCCGTCGAGTGGCAATCCCCTCCGGCAAAGCTTTTGATCTAACGCAGCGACAAGAGTTGCAGCCGCAAGCTATTCTAATGCTACACTCACCCTTCCGTCAAGCCCATAAATCGCTTAAACCGAGCAGCAGCTTACTTACACCAAAAAGGTCCCGCAACGCTCTTACTTACAAAACGTAAAAGTGAATAACGAGTTACGGGCTTGGCGTTCATTCAAGCTCGTCGGACTTTGGACATACATTAAACGTGAAATCAAGTATTGTATTGTGGCCCATTGTGTACCCCGTCATTTACAGTGCGGTCTTGAATTTATATTTGCACTTACAGTGTTCAGAGTTTGCGGGTTTGAAAACACAAGTTACGGCCTTGCGTTCGCGATCATAGAAGTGCCTACGGCCAATTGCATGGTTTGCGATCGGCCGTAAGAGGGACCTCCTTGCGGCGCCGCACATGTGAATACATAGACATAGCGCTGCGCGGGGTCATAAGCCCATCGCAAGGAATCGCAGAGTTGCAGCAGTTTTGCTGCCCCGATTAGAATGAGGCCCTAAATGTATTGTATAAGGTGGATGACATGATTAAAAAAGCATAGTAGTTTGCAATCCTTTATTTGGTGGAACCATTTTATTATTACTGGATTACCATATAAAACTATGCACAAAAGGACAGTGAAATGACTACGATTACATGCGTTTACAATGAAGTTGAAACAATTTTCTTTAGATATGTTAACATGTTTTCTATTGTTTATTTAAATAATGCAAGCACTGGGAACATGCAATATCATGGAATCTGAATTAACTGATGAAATTTCCATTTTCAAGTAGTTGACAAAGCATGACTAGAGGTTTTCAAATATTTTAATTGAGCAGTCCTAATACAAATGGGTTAAGCCTCACTCTCTGGATTTCAGCAATATCTTATTGGTTTATGTAAACAACTTTTGAGCTCCATTCCATACATACAGTATTGATGGAGTTACATACAGCACTGACATAATATATCAAACACTGCATAATGTAAAATAAGTTTTAATTTGTATATGGGAGAATAAGGACATGAAATTTCATCCAACTAACTGTAATGTTCAACAACATAACAAAATCAGGATGATCTCAAGTCTCCATACTGCCAGCTTTAGTCACAGAACAAAAGCGGTACACCTATAAATTTATATCAAGTGGATCAGCAGCATATTTGAACACAGTCTCAATATACTCACGTGGCACCAACTTGGCGCAGTCGAAGGAAAGCTGGAGTAAACTGATACCGAACAAATCTACCAGCATTTGGATCTATGTCCTTCTTATCACCCTGTTCACGTTCTGAAAAAACAATACATCAGTCATTTTTGGGAGAGTTTTGCAACAGTGGTGTCTAGTAGTAATGGCACATATACAGATCAATAACAGCAACTTTCTTATCTGGCCAATTCTACCTGCTGTTAGAAGTGCTGAAGTCAAGACACATCCAGAATTAAGGCATAAATACATTTTCTTTTTGTAGTATTCAGTGATCTAAAGTTGAGCATGCATTATAAAGAAAATCAGGAAATGGATACATCAGAAATACTAACAAACGTACGTCTTGAATATTTTACCACCTCATAGGTAAATACTGTCTGGTAATACACGTATTAAATAATTACTATTTCTTCTACACAGTTCCATACTGTATACTGTTCACGTAATTGTTTATGTTTATTTTCTCTGCATGGAGAATTTCTATAGCATTCAACATTTTC
The DNA here is from genome assembly GCA_027410445.1 of Discoglossus pictus. Lineage (NCBI taxonomy): Eukaryota > Metazoa > Chordata > Amphibia > Anura > Alytidae > Discoglossus > Discoglossus pictus. The sequence goes on along the minus strand of CM050164.1, from coordinate 80,740,303 downwards.
AATAATTATATACATTCATCTATAGTATATGAAATACATATGGTGATGGTCACTTAAAAAAAAAAAAAAAAAAAGAGCCATTATAATTTGTGGAATGTAAAGCAAAATACATCATACACTAAGTTGTATGTGGTTTATCTACATAGAGGCATTTTAACCTAGAGACAAGTACAACACACACACATACTACATTTATCCATGTTTTAAATAGAAAATACAATTGGAAGAGGAAAAATAGGTAACTGCTTACCCGGAAGAATGTAACTATATAAAAATCTGACTGTTTTCCAGTATATTTATATTATAATTGCACTAGGTGGTGCCAAAGGATAGCAAAATTAAGTATACCAAACTGCTCTCAGCAGCCAAGTAAAAGTGTTCAATTGCATGGTTTAAAATATATCAATCTATAGCCTGCCTTGTGTACAATGAGTGATTAGCCACATTCCTTGTCCCAAATCATATTAAAAAAGGTATAGAATAAGTACTTCATCAACTGAATGTTCTAAAATAATATATATATATAAATATAGATATCTATATCTATATGTAGATATCTATATCTATATAAAGATATAGATATCTATATCACATAAATATATTTGTTAGCAAAACGGTTTACTCGCAATACTCGCATAGCGAGCCCACCGCAACTGCGCTCATCCCTATGACCCCCTACGACTTTCGGAGCACAAAAGGGGACCCTCGCAAAGCGAGGGGCCGCATTTGCGGAGATGGAGGCTTCCAGGTCGGCTGCAATGAGCATTAATTAGTTAATGAATTAATGTACTTTACCCAATTATAATTAATATATCCATTAATCAATAGGCTGAAGAGCTAACAATCTTTTTTCATTTTCTCCTCTGGTGTACTTTTGCTCCTCTGAGCAGCCTTTGCGCTCATCACAAAGACAGATACATATGTCTCTATTTTTGTAAATAGTAATCAATTAGTTACTTAATGGATTAATATACTTTACCTGATGGCAATTAATCTATCCATCAATCAATAGGCTGAAGAGCAAACAATCTTTTTTTCATTTTCCTGCAGCATGTAATGTTCAGTTGGACTGTTGCTGGCCTGTGGGATTTTTTTATGAATGTGTATTAGAAGTAGTCTGTGTGCGCGAGGGCAAACCGTTAGTTTATTTGAGTAAAGCGCTACTGTAGATGCGTAATGTTGTCATGTGCAAGTTCGGAGGGTAAAGTATCGTCCTTTTTGTATGTGCTACGCGGTTTGCGAGTATTTGGCGTCCTTTGTAGTAGAGTATTTTGTACCTCGTTCGTTGCTCTGTAAAATGTTACACGGTTGGCGGTGTGTTGCGCAGTCCAGGGTCGTGTAGGCTCGTTTTCATTTTTTTGGGGCCGACATTTTTTTCCCTCTCATAGCCGATTTTCCGAAACTCTTTAAAATTGACTTAAATTTGCATTCCACCTCACTTTCAGACGTCCTGGCTGTTCCCCCGTGCTGTGTGATGTTTTTGTTGTTTTTTTTGGGGGGGGAGTATTTTTCTTGTATTTAGATTTTCGCGGTTCATCCGTTAACTTCGTATATATTTTTTTCTAAGTCCCGTGTCTCGTAATGGGATTTTTCTAAGTCGCTCGTTCGGCAACTGCTTGCAGCCTAACAGCCTTATTGAATTGCAAATGGGGCAACTGATTATTTAGTTAGTGAACTTCTTCAGTAAGTAAAAACTTATTTTAAAAAAAGATGCTATGTGCTTATATAGAGCCCTATTCAATTGTATGAATGGCAATTTAATAAGTCAGGCAATCGGCCAAGTGCTACGAGTTTTTGTGCCTTAACGGCTCCCCTCGCCTTTGGCGCTCATTGTCTAAGTCGTACGCACCACATTATATATATATATATATATATATATATATATATATATATATATATATATATACACACACACATATATACTCACACACATACATACATACACACAATAAACTTACATTGCACTTGTAATTTATACTTTTAAAATCAGCCCGTCTGATCCTACCATCCAACCTTGGGATTACGGGTGATAACTATTACCAATAATTGCTATTACAGTCCTAAAAAGGACAGAGACTAAATCCTATAAGCAGCAAAAGAAGAAAATATACAAAGCATAGCACTAATACTTGTAGCGATCTTGTAATGTATTCTGACCAACTTTAAAAAAAAAAAATAGGTAGGGCATGTATGACACAAGGATCACATTATGCTCTATGCCCACAGACTTCATGCAGCAAGGGACTCATCACGTCAACCACAACTATGTGTACATACTGCTTGCCTAAAAACAGATTAGACCGAAATAGGTCACATCATAATTTTAATTTATAGTATTAAACTACACTAACTCAGAACTAGTATATCCTCTCTACCATCTACCATAGTAGTTTGTTAGAATTCAATTAACCTGTTCTGACTGATTTGTGTCTAATAATGAGAATACACATCAAACATGTAAACACGGAAATGGTCCTTTTCCTTCCTTCCTTCCTTAAAATGTACAGCTGTTAAAGTGTTGGTCTGGCTATACCCAACACATTTAAGAAAATACATCTTTATAGACTACTGGCCTTTGATGAATCAGCATTATTAGGATAAATAAACCAACGAGTACACTTAATATTTACAGGACCACGGCAGCTTAACATTTTTATATAATGCAATTAAAACAGATTTGTGTAATTATCATCAACTTAAAGAGAGAAAACAAATGATGATGCTAATGAAATCATAATAAAATTATAATATATAAGGATCCTGCTTTCCCCTCATCAATCCCTTGAAAACATTCAAGCTTGCAATGTCCCCCCCCCCCCAAAAAAAAATATATAATAATAATAATGCACATTATCCTCTGCAGCACAAACCCTTGATGTCACCTTTGAGTCAAGCCTCTCTCGAACTAATCACATAACCCTGGTTATCATACCTGCCGTTTCCACTTGTATAATATTTTGCAACATGTGATTCTCTATATCTGTGACAATACTGCCGATTCACTCCCTTGTCTTCACTTGTCTGGATTACAGCTATTCACTCACCATTTGTCTCCCAGCCTATTTATTAATCCTACTGCAACTACTCGTATTTTTCCATCTATAAGATGCCCCCATGTATAAGACTACCCCCCTATTTTTGGAGCCCAAAATTCAGAAATAAATAAATAAGCAAATGTGTATTTTATAACTTCGTATTGTGCTACACATATATTTAAGGGCACTTTCTGTCATGATTTCCACTGATTTCCATTCCAGCTCAATATCCTTGTGATTACATCACTTATTACTCAGTTGCAATGTGCAATATCATATTTCCGGTTGAACACAGGGATCACAAAGATATTGAGCTGGAATGGAAATCAGTGAAAATCATGAGACAAAGTGCCCTTAAATATATGTGTAACATGATAAAAACCTATAAAATACACATTTATATGCACACAAGCACCACACATATGCTATACACAAGCTGTACAGCTCATTCGCGATGTGTACGTTTAACACGGGTATCACACTGTAATGCTGCATCTGGCCACTAGATGACGCTGTTTTAATGCAGGAGAAAATACAAGTATTGGAAATGCAATGGTTTCCAATTAGATTGCATTACACTGCAAGCGTGCATAGAAATGTGTATTTTATATGTTTTTATCGTGTTACACGTATATTTAAGGGCACTTTCTGTCATGATTTTCAATGATTTCCATTCCAGCTCAATATCTTTGTGATACCTGTGTTAAACCGGAAAAATGCAATTGCACATCGCAACTGAGTAATAAGTGATGCGATCACAAGGATATTGGGCTGAAATGGAATTCAGTGAAAATCATGACAGATATCACACATATATGTGTAACACAATAAAAACATTTCTATGCACACTTGCAGAGTAATGCAATCTAATTGGAACCAATGCATTTCCAAATGTGTATCCTTTCTCCTGCCTTAAAACTAGTGGCCAGATGCAGCATTACAGTACCAGACGAGGGTATCCAATAGCAACATCCCATGTATAAAATGACCCCCCTAATTTAGACTTAAACAAATTGGTAAAAATACCGTCTTATACGCGGAAAAATATGGTAATTCAAAAGGCACATCTGATATTCAGTCTCCCCCACACAACCTGCACCTCCACCCTCCTTGTCCTAATATAAACTCCCCCTATGTTCCACAATGCTCCCTACAATTTGACTCCCTCTACAGTTTCACATGTGCCCATTCCCACTTCAGTTCCTCCTCGCTCCTCTCCAGTACAAAAAAAATCCAACTTCACATCAGTTTGTATCCAAACCTGCACATATTCTGCACCTCTCCTTTCTTTTTCCAACCCTGTTGCAATAATGTTTCCCTTTCTTACAAATATCTTGCCTTGAACTATTGCTCCCATGACCATGGCATTACCTCTGGTCTGTTGGACTATTTCAGCAACAAATATTAAACCTCACTATATGCTCCGTACTATGTTTTTCTGCAGAAATATTACTTTGTACTCCAGGTTTAGCAAGGTTTACAGCAGTGAAGAAATGAGTTCCTATAGCTTGTTGAAAACAAACCCTCTCACCTGTATTCACAGTGTTAAACCAGTCATAATGCGCCTGGGGTCCACAAACCAACTCCTACATTTCAAGGGGGTAGATTTACGAAGTTGTCATAAATACATTTAAAAATCCATGAAGATACTATGCAAAGTAAGTCTTGAAGGCTCCAAAAATTATTTCGCAAAAAAGTAGAGTAAAAAAGGAGTCACCAGAAAAGGAGGAGATTATGACTGCACATCAGTATACAGAATATTTTAAAGATTTACAGAGCAAAAGATGTGCTGAATTCCATCTGTTATTTGAGGGGAGATGTTACAAAAACAAAAAAATCTAATTTAAGGGACGCCGTTTTCTTCATTTGAGAATTGTTTTGGGTTCTTTCCTTATAATCCGTGACTTTCCAATTTCTACTCAGGGACCTCCACACTGACCAGATTTAGGTTTAACACGGTTCACACATGGGAAGATATTAGAGGCTCCATAGAATACTGATACATAAAATGCCTCACCTGTGTTTATAGTGTTAACACTTGGTTATAAACTACTACCACATGACTAGGAAAGAAGAGAGGACGAGTACAAGTAGAACCAGATCTAATAGAGTGGTTGGGCCAAAGTTGAGAGGACGCCCTGCTGTGGATGTGTCTGGAAGGGGGAAAAAAGTCTGCTGCTACAAATAACAATTCAGCACAGGAATCTGGAATGTGAGAACTATGAACCAAGGCAAACTGGACATGGTCAAACATGAGTTGACAAGACTAAACATTGATATCCTGAGAGTTAGTGGACTCAAATAGACTACAATGGAACATTTCATATAAGACAACCAGCAGATCTTCTTCTGTGGTCAAGAATCCAGCAGAATAGATGGAGCAACACTCATAATTAAAGAGTGGCTAAAACAGTGATAAATTGCAACTCAATATAGGACAGAATTATTTCAATTTGAATTCAAGGAAAGACATTTAAGATAACAGTGTTCTAGATCTATGCACCAACCATGAATGCCGAAGAGGCTGAAGTTGTCCTATTCTACTAGGATATTCAAAATCTAATATATAGAACACCAAGATGTTATTCTTTTGATAGGAGATTGTAATGCTAATCTAGGGAACCAAAAGATACCTGGAAAATTGGCTGAGAATAACCTTAGAGTATGAAATGCAGACCAATGTCAAGATAATTCTCTGGTCTTCGTAAACACCCTCTTTCAACAACCTCAGAGAGACTACTTTATACATGGACAATTTAGAAATTAGATTGACTATATACTTAGTAGCCAAAGATGGAGGAGCTCTATACAGTGAGCAAAAACAAGATCTGTAGCTGACTGTGCTAATATCACAAGCTTCTGTATTTATCAGTTAGAATATGAAGGGGAGGTAAAGAATGTGAAAAATGTTACATGATAGATTTAAGTGACTAGACATGGTTAATAAAATGCCTTAAGAACTTTGGACAGAAGTTTGTGACATTATTCAAAAAACAGCAACAAAGAATATTACCCAAAGAAAGAAAATTAAGAAGGCAAACTAGGACAGAAAACTGGGAAAGTGAAGTCAGCAGAGATAGAAAAAGATTTGTGAAACTGAATGCGGAATTCCAGAGGATAGCAAGAAGAGACAAAGAGACTTTCTATGGTCACAGTCCGTACAAAACATGTAACAACTGAATGGTTCAAGATGGGAAAAGAGTATGACAAGGTTGTATATTGTCACTTTATACAAATTATATACGTAATACATCATGTGTAAGGCTGGGATTCAAAAGCAGGAAATCAATATTACTGGGAGAAATAACAACCTCACATATGCAGATGATACTACTTTGTTGGCTTAAAGTGAAGAGAAACTAAAAAGGTCTATGCATGACGGGGAAAGAAGGGAGTGCAAAAGCTGGCGTGCTGCTCAATGTTAAAACGACAAAGATTGTGGGAAATGGCAATCTCCTTTGCTGATAGATAGATAGAGAAGGAGTGGAGGAAGTGACAGATTTTATTTTCCTGGGCTTCAAGATCTCTGCAAGTGGTACCTGCAGCCATAACATTAAAAGAGGCTTGTCCAGACTTGCCATAGCTTTCCTCCTCAGAAGTAAACAATTAAAAAGTAAAGACATTACGCGCTCAACAAAGGTCCACATAGGTAAAAATATGGCAATCCCAGTAGTAACATGCAGATGTGAGAGCTGGACCATGAAGAAGGATGAGTTCCCTAGAATTTACACCTTTGAATTGAGTTGCTGGAGAGAACTGCTTAGAGTCCCTTGAACTGGAAGCAACCCAATCAGTATTACAGAAAATGAAGCCAAACTGTACACTAGAAGGTGTGATTAGGAGGCTAAAGCTTAAATATTTAGTTGTATCATGATAAGACAGGATTCCCTAGAGAAGACTGATTGCTTGCCTTCAGTCTTTCAGACAAAGAAGGGAATGACAGAGGGGGAGATCAAAAGGGTCATGGAGAGTTGGACACAAGTGAACTCAGTATGCTATAGTAGAATCTCATTGATGCCAAAGTCACATTACTCATAAATAATTAAAATATAAGACATGATTAAAATAAAGCATGTGCTCTCTAATGACCTATTAATACTTTTGCGAATGTGGGTCCTTTTAACATAAGTACTATTCTTTTAAAGTGCAGCTCTAACTGCCTAACATGTCAGGCCATATGGCAGGGACATGCAAATAGGCTACACTCTTGTAATCAAATACCATCTTAAACATGGCACTTTAAGCATATGCCTGCTGTATTACACAGCTTTAAGCAAATCCCAGGATGGATTATGCATAAGCCGGGAAATTTACCCACAGACAGTTGTTTCAAGCTTAAGTGGCTCTCATCATTGTGTGGCTGGTATCTGGCTTGTGTAGTAGATTTTGTAGTTTGCCCCAACAATTATTTAACTTAATAGCGACTTGCCCGTCAAAAAGGACGGGGCAATACAATTTGAAGCCATGGCAATGCTGTTTGCCACACAATGTAAAGCTTTTGCTACTCTTAGGACCTTCGGCGCTCATTGCAAGCCTCGCACTGAGCGCCTTCGGGGCACATCGAGTGGCTCGGAATAAGTGAATTTGGCGCTGATTTCAAGCCTCTCCTCGTGTCCTTAAAGTTTTGTGCTTTTCAATGATCATGTCCGGTGTTCAGCGCAAAGACAGATATATAAGTACAGTGTTAAAAAGCAGTGTAAAAAGTAAAAACATTTTAGTGCAGTGGAAAGTATACATTTTTATTTTCCATTACGAATGAATACTTATTAAATTAATGTACGCTAATAATTAATTCTTAATGAACAAATTAATTAGGAAGTGCGAAGCAATGTATTTGAAAAGTAACAGCAGGGTAAAATATGCTACTTAGCGTATTTTTATATATATACATATATATATATATATATATATATATATATATATATATTTTTTTTTTTTTTTTTTTTTTTTTTTTTTAAATAATTAACTAATAAATGATATACTATACTACCTATTTCTAATTAATATATCCAGCAATCAATATCCTGAAAAGCAAACAAACAATCTCTTTATTTTCCTGCAGCATACAATGTACAGTTGGACTGTTGCTGCCCTGATGGGAAAGTGTCAGCAATGTGCCAATTGTGCAGTATAAATAGGCTGCGTGCGTGAGGCCAAACCTTTTGTTTAGTCGGGTAAAGCGCCTTTTTAGATTCGTAATGTTATTGGTTGCAAGTTAGTGTTGTAAAATGAGCCGATAGTCTATGTGTTACGCAGCTCTAAAGCATTTTCCGTCCTTTCTAATAGTGTATTTTGTACCCCGTATGTTCCTGGGTAAAAGTAGTACATGTCTGGTGCTGTTTTGGGCGGTTCGGGGTCGTGTAGCCTCATTCTTATTTTTTTCGGCCGCCATTTCATTTCTCACTTACACGATTTTTGAGTGCAGAAACTAGGCAAATTCGGCTTAAATTCACGTGCAACCTAACTCCCAGACGTCCTGGCTGTCCCCCCATGCTGTGTGTGAGTTTTTTTTTGTGTTTTTCGACTTGCGCTGTTCGGCCATTAACTTTGTATTTTTCCGACCTCTTATTTTTTTAGTCCCGCGTTCCTCAACTGCTTGCAGCCTAAGGCAATCCCACGTTTCCTAACTGCTTAGAGGCTAAGTCCCGCGTTTTTCAATGCCTCAATGGCTTGCTCCGAGTTTTAATTTCTCAACTGCTCGCTACGCGAGGCTCACTGATTCGGCACTTATTGGCTAAGTGCTCCGAGCTCGGAAGACTTCTGTGGTTCAACGGCTCGCCTTGCGTCGCAGTTTGACAACTATTATATGTGATGATTGGCAAAAAGAGGGATTAAGAAGCACTCTATCTATCGATCTATCTATTCACACACACACATATATATATATATATATATATATATCTCAACTGTCAATTAAGACATCTAGCACCTGTTAGGGAAGGATTGTTAGTATGGAACTTGCTGGGTGGTTTTTGTCACGGATTAGAGATTAAATTGCTTCATAAAGAATGTACATTACATGAAAAGGTGTGTCCCAGAAAGTGTTTGCCAAGTCTATTCTCGAATTGTAACCGAGCCATCTGGACTTGTATAGAATAATGCAATGTGAAAAATGTTACATGAAACAGGTTAATTACTCACTAATAATACAATAGTAATAAACAAAATATGTTTGGCAACAAATTTATAACAATTACTGGAATAAATTAAAACAATAAAAAAAAATGTACATATGCCATACACAGAGTATTGTCTTTCACTCACCAGATGCTGGAGGTTTTGTGATTTCAAACAGGACTGTACCAGACTCCATGTCCCGAATCTTAAACCTGGTAAAATCTATCTTGTACACATTTTCTTCAGGCGTGCATAAGTAATCTGTATGAAAAACAACAACATTAAAATGGTTAAATACCAAAAATAAAAGCATTGTTGGAAATATTTATATGGAAGCTTACAGTGGGTATAAAAACTCTACACACCTTTATTGAAATTGTGGGATTTCAGATTTTTTTCCACTTTAAAGTGAAATCGAAACCAACAAAACTAGAGAAATATAGACAAATAAAAAAAAAAAAAATACCCTGATTTCAAAATGTGCACCACCTCCTGACAAACTAATATTTTGTAGAAGCACTAATTAGAGTTAAGTCTTTGTGAATAAGTCGATATTAAACTTTGCACACCGGGACTGTGCAATTTTATCTGGCAAAAAAAGGTGAAGCTCCTGAAAATTGTCAGCTCCTGTAGACAGCCCTCTTCTGATCATTTCACAGCCATTCCTTGGTTGACTTGAACATGTGCTTTGGGTCATTCTATTAGAAGGTAAAATTCCTCTTCCTCTTTATTTTTTTCAGCAGTTTTTTCCCAAAATATCTTCATATTTGGAACTAGTCATTATCCCACCTATCTAGACTAGAGCCCTTGTTCCTAAGTCTGGGATGACTGATCTTTTTCCATTTTTAGGCGGGCTTCTGGTATTCCCTTTTTTTTTAAATGAGAAATAGCTTCCTTTTTCCCCACAGGAGCCCATAGTCCAGACATGTACAGAACAAGGGAGATTGTTGTCACATGCAAGGAGTGATCAGTACCTGACAAAAATTCCTACAGCTTCTTTAATATGGCTGTAGGCCTCTTGGTAGCCTTTTCTGATTAGTTTTCTCCTTGTCGTCAACTTTGGAGGATTGTCTTGATCTTGGCAATCTCATATATTTTCTCCACTTATTGATGATAGTCTTCACAGTGCTCCATTGAACATCTTAAGGTCTTTAATAGGATTCTGTAAACCTTCCAAATTACCTGGTACCTTTGAACAATAAGGTCCCATAGATGTTTTATCAACAATTTGGATACCACAGCTATACCAGTACTATGTAACCATGAAAGTTTCAAGGAAATCCTACAGGAAAAGCTGATTTTTATTTGGGGTTAAACACTTCACTTTCACTGATGGCAGATATATGCTTCTTACCTTTTGACATGGTTTTGAATGTTATAGGGTAACTCTGCATATCCTTTTATAATGGGTGTTATAACGGTGCTCAGACTTTTTCAACCAGGATGTTGTAGATTTTTTATTTTATTTTCTCAAATTAATTTTCTTAATAATTACATATTTATTTTTCTCTTGTATTTTGTTAGATGCAAGGTCACATTAAAAAGGTGTAAAAAAAATGTCTGACATGGTTTATCTATTTTTGGCTTTAGATCACAAAAACTGCAGTCCCAATAAGAGCGTGCAGACTTTTTATATCCACTGCTAATAAATTGTGAATGCAATATTTCTACCACAAAATGCCATTTCAATAAATGAATAACAATCATTTTAAGAGGTTTGTTTTGTTATTAGAATTTTAACACATAAGTTTTATTTTCATATATCAAACCTTTAAAATATTTACAAGTACTAATTATATAGCAAAGACTATCTTATAGAACAAACTACAAAACTTTCCTACATGAAGCAGCTGGAAAACAGTAAACAATCCACCCCAATAATAAATTAATACAGATTATACATTTTAGCCCTATACAAATCTATATGCATGAACATGACTTTACAGGTGCTTGTGGGCAGTGTCGCAGTTGTTGCTGTTAAAAAACAAATGCAAGTCAACTAAAAACTAAAAAACTGCATCTAAAAATTTTACAAAAATAAATAAAAAAATCCCCCTCCGGTACTCATCATGGATCATCTGGCGTTCACAGCTCCCTTGCGCGTGCACCCTGGGCAGACTTGGGAAAAATGCTACAAATACAGGTGATTTACAGGAACATTTGGGGGCATTACACTTGTCATTGTTAAGTGATTCTAGTGCCGTTTGGTAGGTACCAGCAGGCATTTGAGGACGGTTCATGCCCGTCTAAGCCAAGGTTGTAATGTGTCTCTATGATTTGGATCTGCATGGAGACGTTCTGATATCACAAACAAGCAAATGCATTCCCAAACCCTGTAATATGACTGGGTGTTGGGAATTTATTGGGGGCATGATCAACAATTGCCTCATTCCTTTATACAGTCTAGCTGGTCCATAATACAAGCTGTATCTAATTGCAGCCTAGTGTCCTGTCTTATTAGATGCTTAGCCTCAAAATCTTTAACACACCTTCCATCTTATGAACGCGAACTACTTAAAACTCAGCTTTTGTGAACCCATCCCAAAAACCTTGATTAAGCACATAGAAAGCTTCAATCCCACAAACCTTATCTGCAATGCCTCTTGGCTTCCAGTGGGTAATCCATTCATGCTCTATAGCAGAAATAAAATACCACTGCCACCAGTGGGTTACAATCTAAAGGCTACAGACAGACACACAACAATTTTGTGATCCTGTTCATTTTTGGACTGTACGGATAATAAATACAGTATACCAGCATAAAGCGGAACATAATGAACATATATACAGTATATTGTTTTCATATGTCCATAAAAAATGTCCTTTCAGCAGAATTGTTGAAAATATACCCAGTTTGGGCCTCAAAAAATCCCTCCCACTCAAAGAGTTAAATATGTGAATTTGTCTTTCTTGCGATCTTCTGCAGAACACACACACACACCAATTGGTTCATATTAAGGATGTGTTGCCTAGCAAATGGGAAAAGTGATTCCAGCACCAAGATGAGAAGTGTGAACATCAGAATACAAATTACATTAAAGAGACATGGATCTCATTTGTCTAGCAAGCATTTAAAGGGACACTGTCGCCCTTTTAAAAATGTGATTATTCACTTGGTATAGAGCATTGGCTTTGCAGCATTATCGTTTATCAGATAATTTGTGGCTATTCTGCTTCATAGAGAGGCTGGAAGGGATCTAACTGCATAATAACACCGACGTAGGTTTTGCTTGCTTGTTTATGCGTTTATAAAAACAGTATGTCAGATTAGCACATCAGAGCAGCCAATTAGTATTTGTAAATCTCATATTTGCATAATAAAGCAGCATTAAAATGGAAAATATATCAGCAATGTTAAGATCTTGTTCTGAGCCCTTGTGCCTGTGTCCATCTTAAACCCAAACATTGCTTTCTCAGTTTCCCCTGGCTTGTTCTTCAGAATGGAGCAAGGGGACGAGTAAATAAATCACATATGAGATCCTTCAGCATTTCTTTGAATTTCTTTCAGTTCAAACAGGTTATCACAAATATATGTCCTGGCTTTACAAACTAATAGAGGATGATACAGAGTTTTTTTTTTTTAATAAACAGAACGTGTTTATGCATCATTCAAGATGTAGTCCTGATGAGTCATGTATCGGATGAAATCCAATAACGATACTGCTGAATGGCCACCCACACTTTTTATAATGAAGAGATAAACATCAACTGAAGAAAAGAGGGTGATAACTTCCAATAAAGAAAAACATCTGACATGGAGCCGCTGGCCGAATTCAAATGAGGATAAAAGCATTGTAAAAAAGGGTGGTGCATATAAAAAACAGCATTTTACGCAACATAGGCGATTCATAAAGCATCAGTTACAAATGTATCACATAAATGCATGGTAATTAGCATTCTCAGGATTATGAAATAGTTCACATAACAAATTTTCTGGAACTTATTATTACAGTACAGGGCTATTAAAGTATTACTCTGTATTATCAGTACCATAAATGAGCCATTATAGTAGTGTTATTTTTCATTAGGGATCCAAGTTGCATACAAATCTGACCTCAAGACCTTCTCAGGAAGTTATGTCGTCCTTAACTCAGGGACCGCCTGAATTGGGAAGATTTTGGTAGATTTAGAGTAGTCAATCCAAGAAGAGCTACCTCTGGGGTTTTTTTATAATGGGGGTTATACGTCTTTTTTTGGAATATTTTTTGTATAATTCATGCCAAATATGGGCAATGTCAACACAACATGTGTCTCAGGGTGACTATTTGGTTACAGCCTCTAGACTGCTATGTGAATATATATGGCTAATACAAGCCACTGTGGCCGGTACCAACGCATTAAAAGATTTATATGTATTCCCTCGCAATTGTATATTTAAAGACTATTTGGCAGCCATATAAAATATTTTTATTCCATCAATGCTCATTAAGAGATATTTCTAGTTCCTGTTCCCAGGTAAGCATGTAGAGAAGTTTAGAATTACAGAATCTTTAATGGTATATGCAAGTGAGCCGAGTTAATAATGCATCTGATAGAGGAGAATTGGTAGTGTATGAAAAAATAGTTTGCATGAAAAAAACATTTGCATACGTAATGCATTGTACCTGTGTAATTCCCAGAACAAGGCCTGTGTCCCTTCATTTACGGATTGTTTTACCTAGATCCCAGGTTAACCCCCCCCCCCCCCCCCCCCCCCACACCCCCAGCGATTTACCCCATCACCTCTCCCAACCCCAGTGAATTCCTTGCACTCACACAGACACATGCACAAACCATGAACGTTGCGGGTCATTTGCAGGACCATAAATAAAGAATAAATGCTCATTTGCCTAAAAGACAAAAATTAGAATAGGAAGAAGAAGAAGAAGAAGCTGAAATGTTTGGTTTCAGTACAATAATTAATAATTAGAATTTGTCAGAATTTTTGAAGGAGAGGGTGTATGTCTAAAGAACAACTGTGTAACCACTAAAGAATTTTTACTTGAATGTCGATTTATGGTCCTTTAAGGACCCAGTGTAGCAGACTCATCTAGCTGGCTGCATACAGCATTGCAGATTGGCTGCAAAGCTGAGCATGCTCACATGGACAGGGTACATTTTTTAGAAAACCGTACCCCAAGAAGCCTAGCTCAATACTGGGGGTGTAAACATCACCTGCAACAGTGCCAAGCTAAAAAGAAAAAAAAAAACATAGTTCATGCAAATAAATTTAATCATAGACTACTAATGCCCCTCTATCAGATGCATTCATAAACCAGCTCACTTGCATATACCTTTAAAATGGTATGGACAACACATATTTGTTATATTTCATAATTTGTCAACCCATTCTTGATTTGGCATGTGAAGATAATATTTTATGTGCTATATTGGACCTAGTCATCTGTACACAAACAGCTACGCTACTTTTGTTAAGTTGCTCTGAATCCACCATTTAGGTTCCTTTAATCTTTTGTAGCATTGGTGCCATAATGTAATAAAATGCTTCATGCGTAAAGTGAGTTGCATTGTGGTCCATAAAGCTTATTGAAAAAGCTGTTTTTTTTTATGCAATATATGTTGTGCCCCAGCTTAGGTTATCATGGTTATGATGCCATTGGGAAAGTTGGGTTCATTTACTAAGATTACAGTCCAGAGAAACATTTTAAAAAGAAGAGTGCTTTTTATTATTACTTTTTGTTAGTAATTTTTCATTGTGGCATTTTATTAAAAGATTTTGTACAGATTTCAGTATGCAGTTTTTTGTCTTACGTCTTACTGCAATAGAAAATTTATCTCTGAAAGAGGTTAGGGATCTTTCTGACAAATGAAAAAGTTGTGGAAGATGAAGCAAATCACAGCCTGGACAACCAAACTACTGAGCTGCAGGCTGCTTATTTACTCCAACATGTCATCTTGTTCAGAAATAATTAACAATGTAAGTTTGAGATTTACTTAAGAGGTCTGTGTAAGTCAGGAAACTATGTACAGCATATTATATGTATGTATTTACTATACAAAGTAATTGTAAGAAAATGTACTATATTACTAGTTATCTATTGATACCGTTTGGTTGATGTTGATAATATTACCACATGACGCGTATACCAAGACATAATGTGTACCCTAATGATAAGAGATAAAAAAAACGGAGAGAGCAATGATGTCAACTAAAAAAAAAAAAAAAAAAATCATAAAAATGCTACAACAGAGGTTTCTTAAACCGTGTCAAGAAAGTTCCCTTTCGCCACATGAATCCGCACAGAACTAAAAGAGGAGGAGCATAAGGGAATACACTGTTCCTCCACTGTTATCATGGGGTATGAACTGGTAAACTAGCTGAAATGAACTAAAATGTCAGGTAATTTAGGAGGAACAAACGTAGTGCACTAAGATAACTCAATGGAAATGAATGGTGGTTAAATGAAAGGAGTATAACTAGCGAAAATGGAAAGACTTTGCCATTAAGTGATAGGGTAAATGGAACTGGGGTAGGGACAGGAGACTGTATATAGAACCTAGGTGGGCACCCTACTTTTCAATGCTAGTGAAATTTGCCACAATATGCAAAATAAATTGAAATTAGGTTGCCCGGTCTAACATTTTAAATAAATAGCCATAGTTATAGACCACATTCCCAGCCAAATTTACACTACATAGAATAGTTTTATTCTTAACATGATTGCGTGCCTGCTAATAATAAACATCAAACAGTGTATAGCTTAAGGTAAGGATATTCTAACCTCTGTTAACGGTGTATATCCTGGTAATAGATTCTTGATATCTCCCTAATCAGGTGAATATATATATTTAGATTTTATTTCTGTAGCCATTTGGCCAAAATTCCTTCAAACTTCGAAGGTCAAGTAGCAACTTGATTAAAGAATTGCCCACCTTGGATTTAGAGGATGAGATGGGAATGGAATTAAAGAAGTAAATGAACTAGGAGACTCTTTAACAATTAAAAGTGGTAAACATTGGGTGTACCTTTAAAATACTTGTTTTATGTAAGTGTACAGACTCACATAAATGTTTTACTGCGTTTCATAAACTATGGATCCTGTAAGCAACATGTTCACATGCAATTCACACTGTGAATTCATTTTAAACTAGCAACTTCCCCGTCAACAATGACAGGTTTAAAATTGTAAGGCTAGCAATGCTGTTTGCCACACAATGTGAGGCTTTTGCTCCTCTGAGCACCTTCGGCGCTCATTGCGAGCCTCTCCCGATTGCGGTGCTCATCGAGAGCCCCACGATCAGCGCCTTTGGCGCTGATCTCGTAGCTCACAATGAGCGTGTTTGGCGCTCATTGCGAGCCTTTCCTCCCGTCTACTGTACAGGCCGCTCATTGCAGGTTTCGTTAACCTGCAAGTTTTGTGATAGGGAAGGGACAGGGGGGAGATGGTGGAAAGAGACACATGGCATTCCCAGTGTGTTTGTACTCTGTGTGTCAGCTGAATGTTTGCGTGTTACGCACTGAGGGATGTTGGTGTAAGTGTTACAATCTTTGCCGTGGTGTATTTTCTAAGACCCGCGTGCCTGGCTTAGCTGAGCCTCGTTTTCATCCAGTTTCAGAATTTTTTATGTTTTTCGTCCGCCATTTTTTTCCTCACTTAGCCGATTTTGGATTGACGAAAACCCACAAATATGGCTCAAAATCGCTTGCAACCTCACTCCCAGGCTTCCTGGCTCCCCCCTGTGCTGTCTGTGAGTGTGTTATTATATTTGTTAAATGTATTGTTTTGTTTTGAGGGTTTTAAGAGTTACGCGCTTGGTTCGCAGTTGCACCCCTCACAATGCAGCCTAAGTCCTGCGCCATACATGGCTCGCCTCGCGACGCTTCGCATATTTGCGCCTTTGGCGTTTATCCAGCCCAAGTCCTGCACCGTACACGGCTCGCTTTGCAGGTGAGCGCCTTTGGAGCTCATCCAGCCTAAGTGGTGCTTTGCGAGGTTCGCAAAGTGTGACCAACATCGTAAGCGTTCCCAACTCTACAACTATATATGTGATTACCTAATGGCATTGTAGCTTGTGGATTGGGACCAATTTACTCTCACACCAATTTCAGTTACCATCTTTTGGTCATTATCTATGCTATTTATTGTTAGTCTTAGATAATTGGACCTCATGTTTCTGGATAATCAAACAAGTCCTTTGTCTCCTCCTCATCCATCCCTCCACTGTTAGCTAGACGTATCTTTATATATCAGAAATAATAAAATAAAATAAAAACACAGATAAGGCAAAATTTCTCATTACCTCTAAAAATGGATTACATAGTGGTTAACGTTAGATGTTGTTTACTTCAAAAACTTCTACTCAAACTACTGTGGTCCTATATATAAAAAAAAAAAGCTTTTATGGTGATGGAATACATTTAATGATTTTTTGAATGTCTTATTTTTCCTACTGTTTAGTTAAAAAAAACATGTGGGCGTTTACTTTCATATATTGCTCTACTACATTCCTGTAACAAAAAGTGATTTGTCTTCAGGGAACATTATTTCACAGCTTGTCTCCTCGTATAAAACAGGAATCAGTCTGCTATGTACAATTAAACACTTGACTTAATATTTTATTGGTTATGCCATTCTAACAGATTAAAAAAAAAAAAGCACCTTTCTGAAACTATAAATAGTGCAATTACCAATAAAAGAACATACATGCCGGTCTGTCAGCCAGGAGGAAAATTACTGCTTTACCAAGGGCATATACCTTTATCTAGTACGTTATTGTTGAGCAGATACTGGATAATCTATGTATGTACCATTTGGATTACTTCAGTACCTTAAGCATGTTCTACAATATCACATACCAGTTCTGCATTATTTTTCCCCAATTTAGTGCAGTTTTCATTTTCACTGTTCAAAACAAATGGCCATTTTCTCATATAAAAAGAAAGCATAACTCTGTTTGAAATTACTTGTGAACAAAATCATATTAAGGTATAACTCCTGGTTCCTAACCCAAGACAAAGCATTATGAGGGAGTCCAGGGACGGAAGTTTCAAAGAAAAAGTACCGTATAACACGCACCGGCGTATAATACGCACCTCATTTTAAGAAGGAAATTTCAGGAAAAAAAAACTTAAATTTCAAATAAAGAACTTTGAAGCAAAATAAGGGTAGCTCAGAACTTTTTTTTATTAATATTATTAACACTTATAAGGTAAATAACGTAAAATGACAGTAAAAGCAACTGTTTTAACAAAGAAACTTGGATATTATATGTTTTTACAAAAGTTTACTCAGAAATCGCTGCTCCTCCTCAACCCCCTCCTCAACCTCAACCCCTTCCTCAACCTCAACCCCCTCCTCATCCTCAACCCCCTCCTCATCCTCAACCCCCTCCCCATCCTCAACCCCCTCCCCATCCTCAACCCCCTCCCCATCCTCAACCTCAACCCCCTCCCCATCCTCAACCTCAACCCCCTCCCCATCCTCAACCTCAACCCCCTCCCCATCCTCAACCTCAACCCCCTCCCCATCCTCAACCTCAACCCCCTCCCCATCCTCAACCTCAACCCCCTCCCCATCCTCATCCTCAACCCCCTCCCCATCCTCAACCTCAACCCCCTCCCCATCCTCAACCTCAACCCCCTCCCCATCCTCAACCTCAACCCCCTCCCCATCCTCAACCTCAACCCCCTCCCCATCCTCAACCTCAACCCCCTCCCCATCCTCAACCTCAACCCCCTCCCCATCCTCAACCTCAACCCCCTCCCCATCCTCATCCTCAACCCCCTCCCCATCCTCAACCTCAACCCCCTCCCCATCCTCATCCTCAACCCCCTCCCCATCCTCATCCTCAACCCCCTCCCCATCCTCATCCTCAACCCCCTCCCCATCCTCATCCTCAACCCCCTCCCCATCTTCAACCCCCTCCCCATCCTCAACCTCCCTCAACCTCAACCCCCTCCCCATCCTCAACCTCCCTCAACCTCAACCCCCTCCCCATCCTCAACCTCCCTCAACCTCAACCCCCTCCCCATCCTCAACCTCCCTCAACCTCAACCCCCTCCCCATCCTCAACCTCCCTCAACCTCAACCCCCTCCCCATCCTCAACCTCAACCCCCTCCCCATCCTCAACCTCAACCCCCTCCCCATCCTCAACCTCAACCCCCTCCCCATCCTCAACCTCCCTCAACCTCAACCCCATCCTCAACCTCCCTCAACCTCAAGCCCCTCCCCATCCTCAACCTCCCTCAACCTCAAGCCCCTCCCCATCCTCAACCTCCCTCAACCTCAAGCCCCTCCCCATCCTCAACCTCCCTCAACCTCAACCCCCTCCCCATCCTCAACCTCCCTCAACCTCAACCCCCTCCCCATCCTCAACCTCCCTCAACCTCAACCCCCTCCCCATCCTCAACCTCCCTCAACCTCAACCCCCTCCCCATCCTCAACCTCAACCTCCCTCAACCCCCTCCCCATCCTCAACCTCCCCATCCTCAACCTCCCCATCCTCAACCTCCCCATCCTCAACCTCAACCTCCCTCAAACTCCCTCAAACTCCCTGAAACTCCCTCAACCTCCCTCAACCTCCCTATCCTCAACCTCCCTATCCTCAACCTCCCTATCCTCGTCCTCAACCTCATCACTTTCAAAACTCCCCAACCTTGCTCTCCATAGGTTGATGCTTGCATGTTTGTAGAGTACAGAAGGGAGGATTGAGAAGCTATAACACATGAAATGAGGAGCTGGTAACCCCAAGTGTTGAGAGCCTAGCAGTGCTAGGCAATGCTTAGTTTAACTCCTAGGTCTAGTGATCTCACTAGGACTCTTTAATGCCTAGTGATTTTTATAGGCACAGTTTCAGTGTCACTCTCTTCTATGTAATGACATACATGAATACATCAGTCTCTTTTTGAAGAGTAAGATAAGTAGTTGTATATCCTTGTGTCTGGCTTTTTTCAATAAATTTCCTTTTTTTTATTTTTTTTATTTAATTTTACATATTACAAAGAACATGAAAAGATTGTGTTCCTTTCTGGATCAGAAAGAGGGTATTCAATGTGTCAGTTTCTTTTCTCACAAAGGTTTCAGAGCATAAAAAAATTATTCAGAAGTTTAACCGTTCTCTGCACTTGCTGTTAGTTTCAATGAAGCTTAAATAGGTTTTACTTAATATTATTTCATGCAAAAATCGGTTTGTGACCTTTAAAATATAGCCTTTTAAATATGTATATAGATATATAAAAAATCTTATAATGTAAAAGTACACTTAATATCACAGCATATAGACATTTCTGAGCAACCTGCTGGCAAAAAATAGTCCTTTTCTAACAAACAAAGCAAAATACAGCAAGAAAGACATTCATCTAAAATGTATTTAATGACTATATAAACCCTGCTGTTAATACCGGTTACGTTAGATTGTGAACGTGATATGGACTCGTCATGTACGTTTTTGAAAGTATAATGATATAGCAAATTATATATCCATATACAAGATATAGGTACTTAGGTGCTTATAGATAGTTACCAGTGTAATTTGCTATGCGGTTATTTATCTAGACTCAACTTTACGAGGAGACTTTTTCATCATGCTATTTGTTAAATGCTGATTGACTGTAGCATGCAAACAGTAAGCGGCTTTGCAGCTTCACTAAACCTATATTCCTGAAATAGAATTGACATAAGGAGCTCGCACAACTCTGTGTCTGTCTGCAGACTCCTCATTGTTGTATCCAAACTTTCACTCTACCTATTTCAATTGTTTGGTTGAATTCTGCTTTCAGGTCAGCCATTAGTCGTTATAAAATGAAACCAGCCAGAAAGACGGGCACTAGATTTATTTGCGTGATTACAAATGTGGTGAAAGAACAGCTAGTGTCTAAATATAAAAACTGATTCATGTAAAAGTACTGTGCAATACTGTGAAAAATCAACTGGTCTAATTTAAGATATCCACTTTTTTAAGAAAATGTATGAGGTAATGTTAAGTATTGCATGATAACCATCAATTGTCATCAATCTGACCTAAACACAAGCTGTTTTTATGAAAGATTACATTTACATAAAGTTCAAATATACGTTAAAGGTTATAATAGCATCTTTTATTGTTAAAAAAATGTCTGTATGTTTTGTAACGTGAAGAATACAGTAAATTAATGATCAGGACAGGATTAATGGTTCAGGACTGCAGTGCTTGATTGACTGGTTCTTGACCCAAATTGGATTCCACAATTCCATGTCAGTGACAGATATGGAATAAATTTTTTCTCAAACATGAAGCATTAGCTAAGAAACTAGGAATGTGGTAACAATCCTGATGGGGGTGAAGCGCAATTAAGTACTGTGTTACCTGCTTCTCTTTCTTCCCTAAAGGAGCCTAGTCCAGTCTCCCCAAGGAAATGCCTGGGCAGTACAGGGTGTACATGGAACCCCTTGGCTTCATTGTTTCCAGCCCATGGCTACCCCTGTGATAACCATGGCTTCCCCTATTTGGACCATCTAGGGTCTGGATACCTGCATCCCCAGTGAATATCCCTTGTGAATATCCCTTGTGTCTGTGTGTTTTGGGCATTGGTGGCTAACTGCTTGTTATTTGTGTTATGTATAGTTTTGTAATTCATGTATTCAATTAGTTTAACAATTGACATCTTGGAACTGTTCTTGCAAACAAAACCACAATGAAGCATCCCGCTGAGTGATCAGGTTAGCGGACTTGATATCTTAAATTACATTACCTTTTGTTACTTTGCACTCAGACTAATTGAATTACAGGGACATTTTTGTTTCAAAAAAGTGCATTACCCCTTTCGAAAGTATACACAAGTTCCAGTCCAGTCTGCACTCCTGCTCTGAACAGATCCTGAATTCAGGGGAATCCCTAGCACCAATGCAGAGAAACCCGCATGAGAGGACCTAAACTGTAGGATGCATTCATTGGCTGGTCCAACTGGTCCCCCCCCCCCCCCCCCTTGTGACAAGAAAAGTTCCATAACTTAGACGTATTAGTGCAAAAAGGGATTTGTTCTGGATTATTTTCTATAGAGAAAAATCTGCAACAGGTTGGGCATACTAAAATGGATAAAGCATATGGCTTAACAAAATAATTAACAGCCTTATAAAATTGCGATTCGGCAAGTCTAATGGGCTCTATATAAGCACAGAGCATATTTTTTTACAGAAGATTTTAGTTAGTGAACTTCTATGCAAAAGCAAGCAGCCTTATTAAATTGAGATTTGGCCAATTGAATAGGGCTCTATATAAGCACAGAGCATATTTTTTACAGAAGTTTTTAGTTTGTGAAGACCTTGCTTTTGGATAGAAGTTCACTAACTAAAAACTTCTGTAAAAAAATATGCTGTGTGCTTCTATAGAGCCCTTTAGATTTGCCGAATCGCAATTTAATAAGGCTGTAAGTTCAGGTCAGGTGTGTTCAAATCAGTCTCCTAGAATCACAAACACAGGTTTTTTTGGTGCTTTCAGTTTAAGAAAATAAGGACTATAATAAGTTTCAGTTCTATTCATAGAGTAATTGCTGCTCAGGCAAATACCTACTTAAATACCGGCTTGTCTGCGCACTTTAGTGACTAGAATGGGACAAAACTGGTCTACTTATATATTAATACACTGATAAAGGGATAGATATATCAGCATACTAAGAAAATGAAATACAAGAGAAATGCTAAAGCAAACAATTTAGAGAGAATGGAGAAATTGGAAGAATTAAAAGTAATTCATGAAAGAAATACTGTTACTTTACAGAAAATCCAAAAATATTTGGGATTGACACAAAGCTATACTGCACAATATAGTAAAAGGAGCCATGTATAAAGCAGTATTACAGAGTGGAAGTGCATTGTGCACTCATTTGCATGTCCCTGCCCAACTAGTTCTTAGAAATCTGAGCAGGGAATAAGCTCTTTAATTCATTTTTAGACATTCAAATGTGATGTATGTCAAATAACAAAGAGCGTGTGCTTTAAAAATAAGCAAAATGGGTCAAGTGGTTGTTTTCAGCCTTTGTAGGTTAATTTTTAGGTATCTGATTAATAGTGCCATTTACGCAACTATTCAGGAGCAATTTTATGTTTTGCAGAAAGAATTTAAATTTACCATAAAAAAAAAAAAAAAGAAGGTACAAAACTAATAAATCTTATATGTATTTGGAGACACCATGTCCAGAGGAATTAACTCTATGAGTATTGTATGCATAAGGCAAATAATCCCCTCTCTTAGTCAGCAATACGCAGTCAGTGTCCTGTAACAGCTGTCTGTGTGACATGGGAAAGAACTGAGAGAAGGGTTGATGACACTTGCTATTCTCAACAGACAGCGAGCAGATAACTCAGTTTACTGGCTGTAGTGTCCCAATGTACATAACTATGGTACTAGCTGCTATATTCTGCTTTGAGTTCCTTTTGACATTATATTCACATAGATATTTGTGCACCTCTTTAGGTAGAATCATTTTGAAAATACAAGTATAAAGTATAAAGGCAGCATTTTATCCTTTCTGTGTAGCTTCCTACTAGTAACATGTTCATCTTTAAGTGTGGTTTGGGGGTATTCATCTATTGTAGGTCAGATGTGGCTATAGCTAAATATTGCTCAGAATAGATCACAATACAGATTTTGTCACCCCAAACTGAATGATGCCTACAATGGTCCTTTAGTTATAAAAGACTGCATACCCAAGCTATAGCCGGTCGTAAAAAGAAAGAGCTAACCATGCTCAATGTGCAGGTGATTGCACAGAAGTCAATGAAAACAATGACTCAGTGGCTTATCAATAATTAACACAAAGGTTCTCATTAAACAAAGCATTCAAATATATTTTGGAGTGGATCAGAAAGGCTGACTAACGGCTAAAAACATCATACTTCAATATTTGTTTACTGTAGGTAGGAGCAATAAAAAAAAACATACAATTGCTAAAGTACTTGTTACTATCTATAGTTGTATTATTTGTCATCTCCAGTGTACTCTTGCAAAACCTATTATCTATTCTTGTAAAAGTAGTCAGAAACATTGGACAATAGCAACTCATTTCAACATAGTGAAAAAGAGATGTAAAACTTTGCATTACTGCCCTTCAAGCATGAGGCCAATGGCTGTATTTTGCATAAAGCTATATAGAAGAGTAACAGAATAAATGGTTATTTTTAAACCTTCTATAAATATTTCCCATTGTTAATCATTGTCCTTCATCCTTCAAAAAAGAATATTGTATCCAGAGTCCCTTTTAAATTGCAAAACAAGGATATAGGCATTTTTCTTTAAAATACTGCAAACACAATCTTGGAAAGCATTATTTAAGTCATGTAGAGGTCACTTCAGGGAACATCCTGCAAACACACCCAAGTCAATAACACAAATTGTGAATCTTAGTTGAAATTTAAATGCAGCTTCATAGAAGCAAATGTCCCATAATAACTACTGAGTGTTAGGGAACCAGCAGGCAAATGGCGTGGAGGACAAGTTGGCTAACTCAAATGGTCAGCCACAAGCCACCAAATCTAAGAAGAAAAAGAAAAACAAAAGAAAGGGTGGGCAGAATGCAGGAGAAGGGCAGAACTCAGCCCAGCCAACCCCTCCAAGCAAGAAAGCTAAACCAAAAACCTAAGAAGCATTTGCAGGTTTTCCTGTCGAGGTTTCCATTAAGTATATCAGATAAGCAGTATGGAGGCCAAGCCAAACAATCAAGAACAAGTGCTTACTGGTATAGGTCTACCCAGTCAGGAAGATACATGGAAGCCAAAATGGACACCCATCCACCATGCTGAAGAACCATTTTCTGCCACACTTTACATACCATTCATTATACCGTACTATAAGAGCATAAGACTACTTTGGAGAGTCCTACATTTTCCAAAATGCAAGCCAAGTTTGCATCTACAACATGAGTGTTTATTCCACTCATCTTTCAGAAAGGTCAACAAAGTATTTTTCTTGCAAGGAAAGATAAAATCCATAATTATCCACAAAAATACAACCTTGACATGCACAGTTAAACATGAAAAGATTTTTATTTATTTTTTTACAAAAGTGCCAAATATGGCATTTAACATCATTATAGTACCATTTGATTTGATCAATTCTTTAGATTATTAGGACAAAGATTATTTGTTAAATATATATTATGAGGGGGGGGAAATAAAATATGCCAGTCATTGTTAAAGGGACATCGAAAGTTTTTTTTTTTTTTACTTTATTGCTTTTGAAAGAGGGTATTTAATAATCACTTTATATTTCCTTTTTTCAAATTAAGCTCTCAAAGCAGAAAATATGGATTCAAACTGTTTAATTGATCGTGGGGTTTGGCAGTGTTGGCCAATGAGCAGCAATCTATCTGTATGACTAATACATCTGTAGATTTCATTGTCAGACATGGGTGTGTGTGCTCTGTGCATTTTATGGTTAATTACTATAAAGTTTAAACAGGTTTTACACATAATTATTTTAAATATTTAGGGGAAATAAAAATCGTAATTTGGTGGGGAACCACAACTTTCCAGGGAACCCAGGCTGCAAAACACATTTATAACAGTAAAACATTTGCAGCTTATATGAGAACCAGAATAGCTTTTCTTGACTATATTTGAGGTGTCAAGAGGCCAATTAAAAAAGTCTGTAGAGGACAACATTTGCCAGATATAACAATCCTGCTCTACCAAAGATCTGTAGTGAAATATATATAGGTTCAAAAACTATTCTAAATACATTTCAATTAGTTAAGGTACATATGCTCTGCAATTACAGGAGTCTGAAATCATATAAAATTATATATTTTAGTTTATCTAAAAAATTTAACTTTGTACATTTCAACCTGCCCCGAAGAATTGCAAACAGATGGAAAGCCAAAAAAAAATTCTGAACACATTGACCAAATGCGAAGAAAATGTCTGTTCAAATAACTGAATTATAATTCAAGTACATATAAAACGTACAGAATTACAGCACATACCAGGTAGTTCAAAAATAAATTATTCTGTATGAAGCATAGGCTCAGGCTCCACTGCTGAGCTGATATCAGAGAAAAAAAAAGTTTATTTAAAAGTCGATTGATCAATGTGCACAAATCTATTTTTACGTATATAAAAACAAAAATAGATATTATGTTTAAGACTTATTTTTTTAGTTCTTGATGTCACTGATATTGCAGTGTATATCCGTTATTTCACATACTAATTCCACACAGCTGTTCTACCACAGCGCTTGTAATTATTCATTGTACAGAGGCTGCTCGTTACTGTGCGTGTTGTGGCATATGTGTCCTGACATAAGGATATGTGCACAGAGAAGATAAAGACATGCTGCTCAATCCTGTCTGCTTTCTTACAGCTATAGTGGGTTACTATACACGGTTACATGTTATGCTTCAGAACTCATTGAATGTATTTAATTTAGGATTGATAGCTACCTCAGATGTGTATTATGTGGAAAAACGGTTTTGTCAATCATATAAACATATCTACTTATTTTCTAAGTAAGATCATTAGAGCAAACTAGGTTTCTTCTCCAGTTCTCCCAGAATCCTTTGCTCCAGAAAATAATGAGCAGTCACAGACAACCTCTTTCAACTGAAGAGTCACATATGCTACCTTGCATTTGAGATATGAATGTTTTCTGGATTTTACTACATATACAATTTGCATATGTAGTTATCACATATATAGGTGTGGATCTGCGAGGTTGTTCGCAACGTCTGCGATGTTGGTAATGCACTAACAAACCTCGCACAGCGAGGCAGGCCGCAACTGCAAGCCTTGCGAAGCGAGGCGGGCCGCAACTGCAACCCTTGCAAAGCAAGGCGATCCATTGACGCGGGACTTGGGCTGCAATGATTGAAGCGAAGGTGAACAGTTGAAGCACGTAGCGTGCAACTCCAGAACCACGAAGAACAAGCAAAATAAAATTTAAATTTTTTTTAAAAAACACACACACACACACACACACACACACAACACAGGGGGAGAACAAGGAAGCCTGGGAATGAGGGTGCAAGCAATTTTTAGCCATATTTGCCGTTTTTCGCCACTCGAAAATCGGCTAAGCGAGAAAAAAATGGCGAACGAAAAACGTAAAAAATCTGAAACAGGATGAAAACGAGGCTGAGCAAAGCCAGGCATGCAGGACTTAAAACAATATATGATGGCAAAGACAGTAACACACACGAACAATGCCAGGCACGCAGGACTTTGAAAATAAAACAAACGGCATTCTGCGCATAAAACGCAAACATTCAGCAGACACACAGAGGAAAAACACACAGGGAAGGGACAGAAGAGACACATGCCATACACAAGCACAAAACTTGCAGGTTAACGAACCCTGCAATAAGCGGCCCGTACACTCATCACGGGGCTCTCGATGAGAATCGTGAGCGGGAGAGGCTCGCAATGAGCGCCAACAGTGATCATTGCAAAGCAGGAAAGTTGAAGTATACGGGGTGAGAGGTTAGCTTGTTGAGAGACAAGCGATGAGCGCCAAATGCGCTCAGTGCAGGGATAACGATGCGTGCCGAAGGTGCTCAGAGGAGCAAAAGCCTCACATTGAGTGTCAAACAGCATTGCCAGCCTTACCATTTTACTCCTGTCATTTTTGACAGGCAAGTTCCTAGTATATTAATATATATGTACTGCCTAAAATCTAACAAATAGTCCCTATATGGGTATGCCCTCTGAAACCTATGCAGAGCTGGGTGTGGAGTGGAGTTTCCTAATCTACAAGGAACCACAGCATGTTGCAGAATGTTACTGAGAGATGGTTACGGATTGGCTTGTATGAGACATTGCACACCCAGTACTACAGAGTCTGTGGCTGCATATGCTGCAGAGGGTTGATCCAAGCAGGTAATATCTGCTTGATGTTAGGGGGGGAAAAAAGCTTATAAAGCCTTCTTAAAAAGGTATATGAAAGTGAGCTGGGTTATTAATGCATCTGACAGAGGAGAATTTATAGTGTCTGAAAAAATTGTTTGCATGAAAAAATTCCAAACTAAAGAGTTAGCCTGAAGTTTGCTGAATTTCTTGCTTTTGCAAACAGTTTTCTCTCAATGTTGACACCCCCTGAAATTCCCAGGAATAATTAGCATAACTTATACAATGTTTTTTTTTGGCCTGGTGATTGTGCAGGCATGCTCAGTTAGCACCTGTAGTCTGCCCTACTGTGGCAAGTCACATGATGTCAGACACTTTCCTTTAGCCAACCACCATGTGTATGTGCTGCATATTGGATCTCTCATTAAAAATGAGATATCAAATATGCAAATCTCAGTTGCTGGGGGTGTCTACATCACCCCCAGCCCATTTCTTTCTTTTCTGCAAAAAATGTTTGCATTTTTTCATGCAAACATTTTTTGCTAGGTGGGTTATGATGCCTTCTACAGGTTGCATTCATAACCCACCTCACTTTTATATACCTTTAATAAAATAAGGTATATAATAGTGAACAGATACATAGGTAAAATATACACCTAGTAAAATCCAGTTAAACTCCATATCCCTTTAAGAGATTAATAATATGTTTAATCCATTTGTGGTATGAATAGCAAAATAAAATCACTGTGGAAGAGAGATGAATCAAAAGAAGAAAAAGAAAATGAATGGAAGTACTCTGCTTCACATAAAGTTCTGAGTTACACTGCTTCTTGTGAAGAGTGCAACTTTTTTTTTATAGTAGGTTTAGAAATATAGTATATTCAAAAGGAACTCCGTTTTGTTTTGTGCTTTATGTATTGGTTTTAGTTACCATAGTTTAATTTTATCTTCCTCAATGCAACTGTCATACAAAATTTGAACACTTACAGGGCATCACACGATCTGTGTGATGTTGACAGCAAACAGCATGAAGCCCCTCCACTTTGGTGGTAGCCTTAGAAGCACAGATGTGAAAAATGACAGCACTCATGAAAGTGAACAAGAAGACGGAGGCTCTAGAAGTGGAGAATCTGTTACTATTAGGGCTTCTTAGACATAGGTGAGGTGTACAATTTTATAAAAACAACATAAAAAGAGGTGCTCAGTCCATGAACAAACTATCCTGAATAGCTTAGTTCTATGGACATGACAATTCACTCGGAGAGCAGCCTCTGTTAGCTCAATTACGCCTTTCTATCCTGAACGGGAGAAACAGCAAACCTAAGATGTACGTTCAGACCTTTATTGGGCTTTGTCAGTAGGGTGTAGCTGATCACTCCCCAAGGAGTCTGGAGTCCCCTATCAACCTTAAGGAGACTAAACCCTAAGGATCATTTGCACATGCAAAAACAGAAATAGAGGTGCTCAGACAACAAACTAACCTTAATAGGTTCGTTCTCTGAATATCATAATCCACTGAGAGCAACCTCTTTTAGCTCACTTACGTACATCAGGGGTTTGCAGTTCAGGGTAGAATTGCCTGGTATTTCGGGGCTGGGTCACTCTAGTGAGTGGGACCAGACTGATATACTACAGGATATTTCTCCCTGTGAAGGGCAAAAGTGGCTAAAAGAGGCTGCTTATTATGTCCATAGAACTAACCTATTAAGGTCAGTTTGTTCTCTGATTGAACACCTGTATATTAGTTATTCTTTATGATAATTACCCTGTGGAGGAGAAAACGATAAAACTATATATATATATATATATATATATATATATATATATATATAGCCTAGGAGAGTGCCTTTAGACAAGTGGTAAATAAGAAATGTTTGTTGAGCTGCCAAGCGAGGAAGTGTCTTAATCCAATTTGAGTAAAAAAAAAGGGAGGATGTGGTCTGAAGATACCACTTCCACAAAAGGAAGCAAATGACAGGCCTAGACTGTATATGAGTGACAGTCATATGAAGGAAGGCAGTGTAGGAACATTGTAATGTCATCATAGACAGATGTGCTTTCATTAATGGGAAATGATATACCTCACAAGTGAGGCTTTCATGTTTGTTTATGCCCAGGTTAATTATTAGATGTTTTCCAACAGAAATCCTCCTCCCCTGGCACCATAGCAACAGCTCAAGCCACTACCCTGGCAGAATTGGTTTCCATAGTAACAGTGTTGGTGGATCACAGAATGGAAAGACAGGATGCTCCTCCTCAGTACACAGCCTAGGCATGCACTCGTATCCCCCTCCGGGACCGCTCTCCAGAGAAATGCTTTGCACATAATCAGACTACAGGAAGAAAACAAAACCATACATAATGTACAAACATACATACCCTGTCAGAAATGATTATTAAAAAAATGGACAAGATGCCAAATAAAAAAGAGATGATGCAGATGTCTTGATGTTGACAACCAAATATAAGCTTTATAAATCAATAACAAAAATGTGGTTAGACAAGCCACGTCATTATTGGAACCTACAGACTTGCTATATGGAAATGTGATATTAGTATTTGTGATAGTTAAAAGGAGGATAAGAAGAAATGTGATGTGGACGCCCTAATAAGAGGGTGTATGAAATGTACACATCTATACCGACTTTAAGTTGGAAATTAGATTCCTAATTAAATAATTACTACATGACCAAAAAGGATCAAATGCTCAATATGTCCAAGAAACATTCCACCAATGAAATGTAGAAGAAGAGGTATTCAAAAAGATGGGAATATAATGTGACTGATTTTATGAGGTTGGGATGTAATACATATGATAAAATAACGTAGGGTTAGCAGGCAGAAGACTAGGTCTGTGTTTAAAAAGGGACATGAAACACAACTGTTTGTTAATGTTTAAAACATGCTGTTTTAAGATGTTTTTTGCATGAAAAATATTAAGTAAAACCGGTTTAAACTAACAGGAAATGCAGATAACATACTTTAGTCTGTAGATTTCATGACTGGCAGAGGCCAGCCCCCAGAAAGGAGGAGTAGTAAAAACTTCTGTATATGTTTTTATGCTTGGAGACCATTTTAAAAAAAGAAAAAAACACTGACATTATAAAATACTCTCTGATGCAACAAAGAAAAAAAAATGTATAATGACTGACTACTGCATGATTAAAGTGTATAGGTTTAAGAAATACATTTCTGACAGAGCGTAATAAGAGAAAAAAAATGGTGATACTTTGGTTAAGATTGCATGTATAAGAGGAGCAATTATATTTCTGCAGATGTAGTGCTTGAAGTTAATATTGCCACTGCCAGTCTACGAACATACTCTGGAAAAGGCGGTATACTCTGTATACTAAAAAGTTCCATTAATATAACAACCACCTCCTCTCCTGCTCTTCCATCCACCAATAGATCAGGTAAACACACATCCTCAGGCTGGCAGCACTTCTTAGCTTGGAGTTTGACTTTCTGGGCTTTCTATATAAAGATCATTCATTTTCAAAAAATGCTTTTAAGCTTATTGCTTACACATCTGCTAATGGCATTCGCTTGATGGTGGTTATTTAAAGTATACAAATACATGCCCTACAATGAAAAACTGACAGGGCAGCCATGGCAGGTTGGGCACTGCCCCCACCACAGCAGGGCCCCGGTGCATTGCACTGGAGGAAGCTCCGCCACTGAACATATACAAGTAGAGCACAGTATTTCAAACAATTTTAAGAAACAACTATCCTTTTTATGGATTTATTTAAATTAAACGCACCCCACAATGTGCTATTACAAACCCAACATGCATACAGTAAGAGAGCCATTGGCAATTTTACACACAGCGCACACATACAATGAATACATGATTAATTGCTTCTATAAACCAACATTC
The DNA here is from genome assembly GCA_027410445.1 of Discoglossus pictus. Lineage (NCBI taxonomy): Eukaryota > Metazoa > Chordata > Amphibia > Anura > Alytidae > Discoglossus > Discoglossus pictus. Next base: position 80,708,518 of record CM050164.1, on the reverse strand, counting down.
AAATAATCATAGCACCACACTGAAACAGACCTTTAGTTATCTCACAGATGTCTGATTTTATTGCTCCACACGAGTCTACTTCTCAGTACTGCACAGAGCATTCACAGATTAATACATTAACAAGATGCTTGAATGTGCTGAAAAACAAAACCATGTTTAAGCAGTAAAATATTAATTTATTCATTAAAAATGAACACAAATGCAAACTGTGTACTGAAAGAAAAAGCACATTATGGAAATCTGAGGGAGCACACAAAAACATGTCTGACACCAGTCTGGCTCATAAAAACAGGCAAACTAGGCCGTTGCCTAGGGCACCAAGCCAAACCCACCCTCAATAATATACGTGTGCGCTACAAGTAGATAATGTTGGCGTTACCCAGGTGTCAAAATTCTAATTCTAATTTCTAAGTTAGTATTAGACATAAAAAGGTGGCACTTAAAATATTGTATATGCAACACAATTTGCCATGTTGTATTTATTCATACTACTTTTTTTCTAATTCATTAATTCGCTCTAAGTTTTAAAAGCTAAACTTGCCAAGAACCGTCAAGCTGACCTGACATGTATGGTGGCATCCACATTGTGCACAAGATAGGTGGTGTCTCTCTGTGTCAATTGTAAATAATTCTCATTTCTTTTTGTTTATTATTATTGTTGTTATTATTATTATTAACAACAACAAAATTTGATAAAAGACGATTATTCAAATAAATAAGGTATAGGATGGTGCTTAAAATTAGCCACTGGAGTACCTACAATTTGCTGTTATAAACAGTTACCGTACATACAATATGCTTGTTGATGTATTCTTTTCACATTTTACTAACAGATTTCCTATTTTTTTTGGAATATTAGAACTTCTATGAACCACCTGAATGAAGCTCACTGACCCACTGGTGGTCCATAGAAACCTCTAATGCATACTGAAGTAGTGCACAGAAAATAGTGCACAAGAACCAATGTGTGACCAATGCTGCATCATGTGTGGCATTGCGTTACTACAGTATAGACAATCCGTATGTAAAGAACCACAAGCATGTCATCTGATAGCCCACCAATCACCCTTGTATAGCATGTCACATTTAGAGCTTCAACACTTGTCTGATGGACTACTGGTTTATTGGTTATATCATTTACAAGCCACAAATCAATTGCAATTTGAGATTAACTGCATCAGAACACCATGTAAGGGATTTGAAGTCAGGCCTTCCTCTCTCAGGGGAAGCGGTTTAGCTTTTCACAATTTTGTAGCTTCAACTACACTACATATTGAGGGAGGGACATTTACGCAAGTGCAAGACTGGTGCTGGAAACAAATAGCAAAGGAAGAAAATGGTTATTTAGAGCTTTTCCCAGGATACTAGTACACAAGAGATGTCTTGGAAAATATCACTAATAATAATTAGTACTGTTGGATGTCACAGCTCAACAACGCAGACTAAAAAAATAACGTCTACAGATAGTCCGTTTTGTTGTTGTCTTCGTTTTTCTCAAATATGTCCAAAAGTAAAAAAGCACAACTATTTTATTTAGAAAAGTACATAAACGTACTTTGCAAGTTAAAGAACAAATATTATAAGGGAAATAAATGTATATATATATATATATATATATATATATATATATATATATATATAAGTTTACATATACACATAAAAATGAAAATCACTGCCCAGCTTAACAATTACAACATGTAGCCAGAACCATTTGGGATTGGGAAGAAGTGAGTCAAAATTCCTTTGATTCTTCAAAGTAGCTACCTAGCTGTTTTTTTTTAAAGGAACTCTAAAATCCCAAATGATTTATCATACATTTCAAAGGACAACATTTAATTACTAGAAATATGTTTTTTATTGGAATGAAAAACAAGTCATGTTTGAGGGCCTGTGTAATGGGAGCTCTCTACTGAAACTAGTCCAGAGGTTCCTGACGGTGAGCTCCATGCTGGTGGTTTACAGTACAGTGAGGATAGCTGTACAGAAGATAACTGGTGGGATAAAATGAATATGACACCAAGTTATTTGGCAAATTATAGAATTATTCTGTACTGTAAAGATATATATTTTTCTTTTTTTTTGCTTGAAGTTCAACCATCTTAGTGATATTTAATAAAAACAATTTTACTATTTAACTTTACCATTCTATATGTGATGGAATATAATTAGCAGGTGCTATTAATAACAATACTACACGAGCTTGTATCCTTTGACAACTAAAGAGCTTGATCACGATCAGCTAAGAAATCTGGATTTACATTAATGAAAATATACATCTAAAAGGAACACTGTGGTTCAGTAAAAATGTTACATGCTTGTGCAATAGAAGCAGCTATGTGAGAAAGGAATATAAAATAATGTTTGAAAGAAAACCTTATATTTAGCGGACTGCTTCTGTCATGGAGTATTCCATTTTAGGCAGCTTGTTTGCCTGTAGATTGAGGGGTATGGTTATGCTTCCACATTGCTGTATTGTCAAGTGTGCTATTTAGAGAGCACTTTTCAACAAAAAAACAAAAGCAGACCTTATCTGAAAAAACTATTCCTACTCCTCCCAAATATCAGATCCTTTTAAGAACAAAAAATAAAAATGTCTGTCATCATTAAAAAAAAACTATTTTTAAACATTGTATCATTTTGCATATTATGAGCTCAAGTTCTTCAAAGAGACAAATCTATAAATGATACATTAGTGGTCCTTTAACATACTTATTATGGTCATTTTTGTCTACGTATCTCAGAGATTATAACTTTGTACTTGTAGATTTTTTAAAAAGGACAGCAATATCTAAACATAAAAGAGCAAATAAACTATTCAAGAATATGTGTAGCCTGTGCAGTAGAGAGACGAGTAAATATGATAGAAATCAAAGGATAATATATCAAAGGATTTCATAAATGTAAGAGTCTTCAGGATAAAGATGTCATGATTGGAAGTTAGAAGGTGGAAGATTTATGGGTAATCTGAGAAAATAATACTTTACAGAAAAGGTTGTAGATAAGTGAAATAACCTTCCAGTGGAGGTGAGGGTAGTAACCATTGAAGAATTTGAGTATACCTATGATAGTACAAGTCTATTTTGAGGCAAAATTAAGTCAAACGTTAAGCTAAATGGAATAAGTGTTTTGGTCAAATCTATATTTCTATATGAATAAAAAAAAAAAAAAAAAAAAGTTATTGCTCCAAGCAGTTTGTATTTTAGTGGAGCAGGGTGATTTGAGCTGCAGAGAACAAGTGAAACAAAATAACACTGACATCAAATGCAGTAATCTGATTCAATACATTCATTAAAGGAATATGTAAATTTGCAGGATTATAAATGCATCTGATAGATGAGAATTAGTAGTGTATGCAAAATATGTTTGCATGGACCCCCCCCCAAATAAGCATTTAAACACTTACATTAAAGTCAGCAAAATCTCTTGTAATTTCTGAACATTAGGGTTAACACCCTCCAAACCCAGGCTAAATTAGCATCAAATTTAAAATGATTTATTTTGGCCAATCAGGTTAGCTGAAACTTTTTAATTAACTCGGAGTCTGGGATATGTAAGGAGATTGGCTGAGCAAGCAACAGCAGGTAAATAATGGGTTAATATGCTGATGCTTGTGTAGACAACCCCTGGATGTGTCACCATAACCATTAGAGGATTTTTTCAATATTAATAAAAATAAAATGTTTTATGAGATGTGCTGAATTTTGCCTATAGAGTGCAGAAATGTATTAATCCATGAAACGGTCATATCCCTTTAAGTTTTGTTGCTGAATTACTGTCTACAATACGCACACCTTTTGGAAAAAAAATATTTTGGGGCTTTTCGTTGCTCATTCCAACTTCTGAATATAAACACCCATCACAATGTGAAATATATGGTACTTCAAGTTAAACCTGTCTTCATTTAGCCATGTGTGAACAAGAGGTTCATGAATATGCAATACTTTAGTTGTAAGTCACAATGCTGATTGTTGCCAGTTAATACGGTTTACAGTGGTTCCCTGGGACATTAACTGGTGGTTCTCAGTGACAAAGAGGGATACAAAGAGACTAACACTTTAACCTTATTGTTATTAGTCACAATTAAATATTGAGGAACTTATGTTAAAATTAACTCTTTTCAAATCTATGCAAAATGTTGTGTGCCACATGAAGAAAAAAAAAATCACTTTGTAAGAAATATTCTTGATCTCAAAAAGGTACTCCCAGCAGCATTGGAATTTAAGCCAGCAGGTCCCCATGAGCACTGGAATGTAATCAGCAAGTACCTAGGTCAAAAATGTTGAGAACTACTAGTTTAGACTGCACAAAAATGATAGGAAATATGCAAGTTACGCAAGCAAGCAGGAGAAAAAAAAAACATTAAAATCATACAACTAATATTATGGAAAAACAAGGCATAGCCATTTAAAATTAAAGGTTGAACCCAGTATAATGGGGGCCCCATTACATCCATGATACACTTTCTCAGCGATGGAACCCTATTTGGACTCTAGAAGTATTAGCAAAACTTAAAGGACTCCAAAATGGCACCCATGAAATGCCACAATCCCCTGCAATAATATTATTATTACTACTACTACTTTTATTTGTAACGTGCCAACATTATTATTATTATTATTATTATCGTTTATTTGTAACGCGCCAACATATTCCGTAGCGCTATACATAAGTTAAGTTACAGGCAATGACAAGTTCAATATTCCCACATTGCAAAGAATGGAGGGCCCTGTCTTTGAGCTTGGAATCCGGTGTCCATAGCGCTTTCCCTAAAGCACCGCGCAGAATTAAAACTCGCAGACTTACAACATAACATATTCCGTATTGCAATACAGGGGAAAAGAACAAGGACAAATATAAATTTTAAACTGCAGTAAATAGACGGCCCTGTTTTGAGCTTAGAATCTCTGTAGAAAGTGGGTTTTTTTTCCCCAAAGCACCCTACAAGATTGAAAACACTCTACTTTGTGTGTGTGTGTGTATGTATATATGCATATATATATATATATATATATATATATATATACACACACACACACCAATACAGCAGCTTCCATGAGGCACTGAGAAAGAAAATGTTTTAAAAGAAAAAAAGTTCAAATTTCGTATATTCATATATTAAAATGGGTTGCTGGATGCAACTTACACTTTGAAAGGGTCATAACTTGTTTAACCAATATCTGTGTGTTTGCATTGTTCAGTCATGTGACTCTCTGTGAACTCATGGACCGCAACACACCATGCTGATCCACTAGGTATTCATGGCAGAGGTACTGGAATGGGTTGCCAGTTCCTTCTCCAGTACAGCATACAGTTCCTGGTATTCCTAGGGGGTCTCCCATCCAAGTACTGACCAGGCCCAACCCTGCATGGTTTCAGGGTCATTTGACCTCTTGATTCGCTGACTGGAATCGAACCTAGGTTGCAGCAGTGAAAGCACCGAATCCTAACCACTGGACCACCAGGGAACCCTTATACCACTATAGCTCCCTCTAAATACTAAATGAAATCCTGTCATGCTGATGGTGCAGGAGAAGCATGTATCACTTTCCAAACCAAGATATTGCGAGTAGATTCGACAGACTAATTATAGAATTCAACTGACAAGAAGTCAAAACAAGCTTCTTATTTTTTTTTCTAATCTCTTTTTAATTATTTTTAGACAAACACAACCTTGTATAACATTCACATCAGGATGTTTAGTACAAGATCATGTGGTCCAACGAGCATTCATTCATTTATACATCCTGTGACCACCTGTTTTTGTTAACAACACAAAACATGCATGAGTGTGCAACTTCACTCACGGAAAACAACACGTAAGAGCAACCATTTATTAGCAGTCCTGTAACGCAATATCGCTCACTGGCGTCAGACAAGTAGCTTGCCTCCCCCATGATTATAACTGATGCCATGGTCCTCTAATGCCAATGCAATTAATTAAGCTAAAATGAGCTACAATTTGCTTCAAGTAATCCCCATTTTAATCCAGTTGTATAACGCACAAGGAGGTGTTTGTGGGCAGGTGGGGGAGGGAGTTATATGTACAAAATCCTGCTAATCAGGGCCAGGGCTCAGGTTCAAAAGTCTGTAATACATTAGGATGAGAAAAAAAGGACACTAAGCCCCAGCAACTGGGTCTGTGTTTAGGATCATAAAGAAATTATATGATCATTTGACATGTGTCAAACTAAATACTGTTCTAAAGTATTAGCCATCATTAGCTCTTTTACAAGTAATTTTTAATTGTACTATATGATTTAATCACTTTAGTTTGTGATAAGGTTTACATGACTATGCAACAGACTAAACAGAAATCAGAAGCTATGTAAGCCACAAGCAGAAATGCATATGGTAGTAGACAAGTTTGTGTCTGAAGGCTTTCATTATGCCTGTTTGGAGATCTTCTTCTTAGCTGGAGCATGAGGAAGACAGAACAGAAAAGAACATATTATTTGCAGCCAGGGTGCAACCCAGAGGACTGATGCAGGTATGAGCCTCAATACTAGGCTAGTGTAAGAGCTTTCCAAGTTAAATCTATTTTTTAGTTTGACATTGCAAATGTATTGTAGTGCTAAACAGCAGCAAAAAATGCTTTAGCCTGAAAATAAGTTACAAAAAACAGCTTGTCGCAATAGTAACCACTGATGCAATCCTTCACCAGCTGTCTTCATGTCCTGGGCACTGCAATTGCATCCATTATAAAGGCCAGATTACCTGGAGCATGCTCTGTAGCAGAAGGGGGATGTGGCTGCAATCTTATAGCCCTCACCTCTCCAAAGTGAGCATGTTCTGGGGTTTCTAGCATGCATAATTCATGCAATCTACATTGAATTGTTTGCCTTAAACAATAGTGCCCAGGATATGGAGAAGGAAAAGGTCAGCAGTGGCCATTACAGTGTTTTAAATTTATTTTTTTTCCAAAGGCTTTTTTTTGCTACTGTTTGCAGATGTATTGTTATTGTCAATGAATGGTGAACTAAAAAAGCTTGACGAGCTCTTATACTGTCTGAATAAATGTATCATGTGAGTTAAATGTATATTTAAGTGAGTTGGATAATGAATGCATCTGATAGAGAATTAGTAGTGTATGAAAACATGTGTTATATAGAAAGTTATTAGCATGAATATCAAATCCAGTGGTTCACACCCACAGGACGCTTACATAAGCCGGGTACACACAGGAAATACAGCAAGATACATATTTTGACCTTTATGGTACAGAGAACAGGAAGTAACTGTTGCAGTTCTTGCACTGAGCACATGCCAGAAGCCACTAAGGTCAAGAATGATACAATATATTGTCCCGATTCTGAATTTAAATGTTATGCTAATTGAGGTGGAGTTTTCTAGGGGTGTACACGATAAAATGCAAATGCCAAAAAACATAGGACATTTTGCTAACTTTAAGGTAAGCTAATTAATGTTTATTTTGGGATGTTTTCATGCAAAAAAAATTTCCATACACTACTAATTCTCCTCTATCAAATGCATTCATAACCCAGCTCACTTGCATTTACCTTTAAACAAAAGAACATACTTTGCATTATGAAGAGTGACCACAAAATGTCAACCTCCTCCCCCCCCTTCTCTCATATTATTATTGTTTTTATGTAATATTATGCCTCTATGGTTAAACTAAATCAATAAAGAAGAGGAAAAAGAAAGAAAAAAAAAAAAAGGAAAAGAAAGAAAAGATTTAAGACACATGGAGAAGTTTACTATACCAATATACTGTAACAAATGTGCAATGTATAATTAGATTTTGTGTACTTTCCTTGTATTTCAATAAACAGGATTTAAATGTTTTAAAAAAAGAACATCCTTTAAATGTGACAATTTAGTGGCCCCTTAATGGTAATGGTTTCCAAAGCTCTAATTGCAAAAAAGAAATGGAAAAGGTAGGAAAGAGGATATTACCTGGGATGATAACAGTCTTATTAGAAGTCACTGCTATCTCTCATGCTACAGATACCCCTCTACCATGGGCCCAATAGCAAAATTGCTCACACACAAGCTTCAAGACCCAATTTCAGGCTTCAAAAGAACTAGATTCCATCTTTGAAGACCTCTTATGCTAGTCCATACTACAATTTATAACATGCCGACACCTTTTTTAATTAACACTTAAACCCCAGGTTTTTGCTCATGCATTTATACAATCATGTTATAAAACCACAAAGGTGTTTGTTGCTGAACGAGTGACATTTCTATCTTCATGTTTCTGGGTTCACGTGAGATTTGGAGTCAAAGCAGATTCTCAAGAAAGAAGAAGATTTGCTTCTAAACTCCTCTCATACCAGCCACTCTGTCTCATAACAAGGGCGGGTAGAGTTGTTATTCAACGACTTCTTTATATGTCTTATTTATACAGCTTACCACATTACTATTATTATCATCATTAGAAGAACACGGAAAAGACAAGAGAAAATAATAAATACTGTTACAAACAAAAAATAAAGTTGAGGGCCCTGCTCTATTATGCTTTTACAATTGAAGGGTGTGTAGATGGTAAGCAAAACAAAAAGGAGGGATTATTTGTTGTGATCACATAAGGCAGCAGTGTCTTAAAGGACATTTTGTTTAGGGTTACTTAGGGAGCATGGTTGTAAGCTTGTCTGAATACATGAGATAGTGCACAGTGTTTCTAGCTGTAAAGAGTGGGTGAAAAGCTGAGACAGATAATGAAATCCAAAGGATGGGATAGCTCATGGTCCTGTAGGGAGGAGATAATAGTGAGTGATAAGTTGCAAGTTGTTGGCATACAGGAGGGAAAGTTAGGGGAGTATTTGGAGATCAACTGGGATATTTAAGCAGAATATTAAGTAAATGAGGTGCAAATTCCTGGAGAATGTGGGAAAACTTTGATTGGCAGCCTGTAAGAACAGAAAAGCAATACTTGGTGACAAGCCATGCAGAGGCATTCCAAAAGGATTGGACTGGGAAGGAAGGAAGAAGTTAACATTAAGTTAACATGCAGTAATCAATGCAAGTCTTTGGCTTGATTTGGGCTGTTTTATGTGAGAAAAGGACAAATGTTGGAGATATTTTGCAGTGTTATCTGCACAACATAAACAAAAGTAACCACAAGAAGGTGTGATTGTATACATAATATTGGTAGGCAATGTCAGTTAAAGGAACATGTACTCACATTCTCGTTATATAGTCTTTTGAATAAAGAAATAGGACTAAGGGCTAATTATTTAAAAAGAAAAAAAAAAAGAAAAACATTTATATATATATATATATATATATATATATAAATAAAATGAATTGTACATTTATAAGCCCAATTGTCACTGTACTGCATTTTGGTGGGACTTGGCAGGGACATGCAGATGAGATACAATGTACCTTACTCTTTGAATCCAAATTACCATGTTATACAGGGCTCCTTTGAAGCATATGCTGACTGTTTTAATGCACAAAACCAGAACCAACCTCACACTGATGAGAGGCATCAAGCTCAAAACAGTTCTCTCTGTGAGTGGGTTCCTGGCTTGAGCATAATCCAATCCTAAACTTTGCTTAAAGCTTTTTATATAAATATATATATATATATATATATATATATATATATATATATATATAAACATTTTTTTTTTTTTTTTATATCGTCACAGCTGTGAACTGTGCAAAGTGATCGCCTGCATCACAGTTTACAGAAAAGCGAGTGAGCTGTGAGGCTGACTGGATGTTCCAAAATAATAACACATTTACAGAAATGCTTAAAAACAGGTTTTGAATAAACAGCTGCTCTACTTGTGCTTTTATACTGCTCATTTGGTTATTTTAAGGAGGATTCTGGAACCTGAACTTTGCATTGCTCGCAAAAGATCCTCTTAAAAAATAGTAAACACACCTGAGGCTTTTGAAATAAAAAATGCATTCCAATATAGACAAACAAATGCGAAGTCAAATTCCTGTAAGACATTTTACTCACCCCTGCAGTATAAAACATTCCTAGTAATATGAAAAAGTATTGCTGCCACTTTTCAACAGCAGCAACTAAAAGGTCTCTGCATGGAATACCCCATCTAACTTGTAGAAGCAGATGAAAAGAAACAAAAATGGCGTTTACAACTACAACATAACTGTATATATTATAATAAATGTAATTGTCCTCAAATAATCTTTTCATGATCATGTAGTTTTTCAAAAGAATGTATTATAAATATGGAACTATTTTGGCCCTTTAAAGACGGGATCAGCACTGTATTTATAATATGTTCTTTTCAAGAACAGTTAAAAAAATATACTTGAAAGCTGAAAAAAGTAAGACAGGTTTATTTGGTAAGTATTCTTTGCAAATATATGCGGTTGTAAACATTGCTAAATGTCAACTTCCAAGACTGCTCCCTGTATTAAGGACATATTAGCAAAGTCAATTGTCTCTTCTAAAAAATACAAAGAGGTCTTGGGCAACAATCTCAATACGGTCACTTGTAGGAGGAGGTTGCAAAAAAAAAAAAAAAAAAAGGACAATAACGACAAATACAGTTTACTGAAAATATGAGGCTACACTGTATCTTTAAGTCTAAAATTACATTTAAATATACCAGTAGGTTTAAATGCCTTACACAGCTAATACTTCTATTGTACATGTGATGAAAAATTCTTTCTTGCTTTAAAATATTATTTTATAGAGTGTAATGTTCTCATTGGGATGTTACACCCCCTCTCCTTGAAAAAATAAATCTATCTATATACTATAATTGTCCATCCCCAAGTACACAAAAAAAATAATGTATGGGTTCATATCATCTTTACATATTTGCAGTCTTTTGAAGTAGAAATATTGTAATACTCTCTCCAAATAAAAAAAGGTAAATTAGCAAATTATATGAGGAGTAAACACAAATATCTCACTTTAACCTGTTAAAATTGTCCGAAAAAGTTTACAGTACAAAACACTAGCCTGCTTTATTGTTGCATTCAGAAAAAAGTAAACTTTGCATGAAAACCTGCTTCATCATTACTTACTTGTATCTCTAATTATGACGTCGTTTATTATAAAATGACATGAACAAAAAAAATAAAAGCCAAACCTCTCAGACTTAGTTAAAATAATAAAAGAAAAATAAATAAAAATGTATCTTTACTAACTATATCATATTTTTGTGTGTCTGCTTTTCAGGTACTTTTTCAGTACATTTCCAAAAATGTGTATTTTGTCCAGTACTGGTTTATAAATGTTTGATATGTGTATGATCTATTTTGTAATCATTCGAGAGACACTTCTACCACTCTTCCACCCTGTACACAGTGCTGATCCTGACAAATGTGGATGGCTTGCATAAAAAAAAAAAAGAAAATCCTTTAACCCATCTCAAGCCATTGAAGCAGTATGGGAACCCTCAACCAGATTAAAGTGGGTAATCCCTTAATCCGTCAAGCACTAGGCCATGTGTCCTATGGACATTCTACAGGTATATGTAGTTGCATCATTAACTAGACTTGGCTAAAGCTCCCTTCCAACAAAGCACATTTGAATTGAATTATATTATTGCTGAGGTGTGTTACATATGCTTATAAATACCCAACTATATAACGTAAAGTACCATCTCCAACACAACTAAGAGGATGGAAATGCTGTGGGTAATGCATGTAGATGTAGATTGGCACAAGCAATGCATGAGTTAAACAGGCCTTCTCACCAGCTGGAGCCTCAAAGAAAAACATGTAGAGAATCAGGCCACAAACAATTATATCTGAGCTGTATAGGAGCTGGAATATACAAACAACAATACTGTACAGTGTCTGGTGTAATTACAGTACTAAAAGATACTGTAATGACATGCATACTAGATTATGGCAGCAGCATCTAGCCAGGTCCCTATCATGTCTTTATTAAATAAGTAAAATATAATGATAACATATGCTTCTGGATCGCTACCTTGTCATGGTGAAGGGGCTTGTGTACCTCAATGAAGCTGTGAGCTATACCATGTACGGTCACCCAAGATGGGCAGAGGTCATACAAATCGCAATCCACTGGAGGAGAAGAACTGGCAACCCACTCCTGTATCTTTGTTAAAAAATAAACCTTATGGATAAGCACAACCAGACACAAGATGTGCCTGGCGTGGTCCATATGGTCAGAGAGAGTTGGGAACGACTGAACAACAACAAATGTTAACATATGTTTCCCATAGAGGGCTCCTAAACCAGAACAGGTTGCAATGTATGTGAGCTGGATTCACATATATCATTAGGTGACCCTGGGCTTAGCTACAGGTGTATCCCAACACTGCTTTATGAACCTGTATTTAGAAGTATATCTGTCCTGAACACAAAACAGTGCAAACTACATAGGCCTACCAGGCTTTATGTGCTTAAATGTGCTTAAATAAACACTGTGACTCATGTTGTGAATGAGTAATATATATTAATACATCATATATTTACACAAGTTAATTAAATATATTAAAGAACAACAAGCTATTGCTTGGCTGGAGTGCACTGACAAGGTATATCCTGTAATCAACAGGTTGGACAGGTCTGCCAGTGCTCTGCCATGTAATCATATACATATATATAATGCCATTAGGTCTGAGCTGAGGTCATTACATTAGAATTAGCCCCCCAGCTCCATTGCTGCAGGCAGCACTCACCAGCAGTGATCTTCTGTAGCCCCAGCACATCATCCGGGGTGATGTGGGGCTGTCTGAGCAGTTGCTCCTCTGTGCTGCCCGCAGCCACCACCTGTCCCCCGCTCTGCTTCACCTTCATGCCGCCCTCCTGCGTCCTGCTGCCGGGGAGAGTATCAGTGCCCAGAGAGGAAGAGCTCATTCTCCGGGAAGGGAACCGAGAGATGGCCGGGAGGAAGGAAGCAATAGAGGGAGAGCGAGAAACAGATAGAGTGAGGAAGAGGAGGTGGGACCGAATGACCTGCCCGCCTGACTCAGTCTATCCGCCGGCACCATACAGCAAACACAAGCACGCCTGGCTAGCTCTGCTGTGGCGCCCACCTGCGCTGGGATCTAACACTGTCAGTAATCACCGCCTGCGCCCGTCCGCACCGTATTTGGTAAATGGGCAGTGCTCATAATAACATAGTAACTGTAAGATGTGAGGGGGCGTGTGTTACTATACAAACTGGTAGGTGATGGAGAAGTAGTCTGTCTTATGTACAATGTGCTGTAATACAAAGAAGACATCTGATTGGTTAAGGACGAGAACAATGGTGTGATTGTGACAGCATGATGATGTTCTGGTGTATCTGTCATTGCAAAAGGCTCCAGTACTGGCAAAGCACTGGGTATATTACCTCAAAAGGACATAGGCATCAACAATGGTGTGTCTACAAGGCCCAGGCCTAGGGCAGCACCTCCTCAGGGGGATAGCAGCCTGCCTCAAAGTGTCAATACAATGTGATAGAAAGTGTGCCCACATGTACAGGAATGTCTTTATACAGCTTAGCTCACATTTGATACACTGTGTGTGTATATATATATATATATATATATATATATATATATATATATATTTATATATATTATTATTATTGTTTATTTATAACGCATCAACATTTTCCGTAGCGCTGTACATAAATAAGTTTGTTTATATATATATATATATATATATATATATATATATATATATATATATATATATATATATATATATATATATAAAGATTGAGGTAGCCATGAGTGTCCAGTAATCTAGAGAGTATTGCAGTATAAAGTGATACCTTTTTATATTGGACAAGGTCTCTCTTATCTCTACCTAATGGATTTTTTCCTTTTTTTTTAGGTTGGGTATAGAAGTTGCAAGGGGGGGGGCAAATTATTTTGCCCAGGGCCCTCCATTCCTTAGTTCCACTAATCAATAAGGGTATAGCAAGGGGGAGGAGTAATATACGCTGTGGGGGCACATAAATCTGAAATGGCCTACGGTAGCATGAAAACTAAATACGTCAATGAGTTCTATAACCTTTTGCACCAAAAGTACAATACAAACCAAGGCCTACACTTCTGTGTATTTGGGACCTTGATTTGATAAGGAATATTGGTATTATTTCCCCCTTCTCTTCCTGGACACTTCCCTCCAAGCCTGAATACTTGAACTGTGACAGCTACATTTTTATTTTGTCCCCTGTGGGTTGGGGGAACCTGGTTATTTGTGCAGGGGGGTCACAATATGGGGGTGTTCCGAATTATACTGTTGCGTGAATTTAATGATATAACAGTGGAAACCAGTCATGTTTGGTATAGAAAAGCTGCATTTCCCCCAGGGTCCCTTGTGCAGAGGGTTCACCGGTTAGGAGGTGCTTGATTGTAGGGGATCCAGTACAGTGGGGAAAGAGTCATTCATCACCAGGGGACAGTGGACACTTGGTGTGAATGAGGAAGCAAGCTGGGCCACATGGAGGGTCACACATATCAGAGAATGAGTGTCTCCACTCCTGACCTGGTCAGATATCCCTGTGAAGCCAGTATCAAAGGGCCAAGGGCAGTACATTGGCTCCAGGACAGAGGGGATGAATAGGGGGGGGAGACATAACTTGATGGACAGGCATACCCACATGGTCAAGGTGGGGCCTGGTGGAGATTGGTTGTACTGTATTGTGTATAGATGTGCTGTGTTCACCAATAAAGGTGTTATCAGTAATGGACTACATAATTGATGTGTAGGTTTTATTCTGAGGGAATAATAATCCTTGTTACTCGGGTTATTGCTGCTGAATCTGCATTGGATTTGATGGGTGGCTCTACTGATTCCTGTGGTTTGCTGGGTGCTTCGGTGGCTGTAAGCTGAGTTAATTCTGTTCCTATTATCGGGGATATGCAAAGAAGCAGACTGTTGTACTGGGTAGGTTTGAACTAGGTTCTTATCAAGCCGAACAGAAGCATTCGGTCATCAAAATACAAACATACAGATAAGTATGACATTGTCACAACTTGGATACAAGAGTTTTTCCCTCAAAAGTAGGACTTTCTTCAAAAGAGGGACATTTGGCAGGCTAAGGGGCATGGGGATTTGAGTTGGTAAGTATGTTTTTCCCTATATTGTTCCCACTGTTCCTCCTTCTCTGTGTCTTCATGCTCCTCCTTTCAAACCATTGTTTCCTTTTCACCATCTAACTTGTCCTACTTTCTCCCTCTTTCTCAATCCCTCCTCAAACTATCCTTCAGCATATTTTAAGATTATTTATAGCCATGAGCTTTCTCCCCATTGCCTTTCAATTCCCTCTTTCCTACTTTTGCATAATTCGTTCTAACCTGTAATTTCCCAAAACAAGCCCTAACAATATCCCACACAATGATTCTCAAACTGGTCTAAGTTGGCAGAACAGTTAGATCTGGTTATGGTCACAGTTAGAAGATAACTGATTATCACTTACTAGAAAGTCAAGCACTTGCTAAACATTATTCTTTCTACACTGTACAGGACTCCACTCAGGAACCTATTGGAAATTCATTGTAGAAAGGGACCTATAATCATTTCGACCTAAGCCAGGGGTGTCCAAACTCTGTCCTGCTGGGCCGCATACAGGCCTGGATTTGAGGATTTTCGTTCTGTGCACAGGTGAGTCAATTGGGATGACTGAAGAAGCAATAGTCTCACCTGTGTGCTGCAGGGATATCCACAAATCCAGGCCTGTGTGCAGCCCACCAGGACCAAATTTGGACACCCCTGACCTAAGCTAACTAGCCAAAATGCACCTTCCCACACCACCACTGGGAAACTGTTTTCAGAATTCCTGAAAAGGATACATTTGTAGCTGAAATTTCTGATTATTATCCTTATCGTTGCGATGCGCCAACATATTCTGTAGCGCTATACATAAGTTGTGATCAAGGCAAAACAATATTACAACATTACAAAGATGGAGGGCTCTGTCTTTATGCTTAGAATCCAGTGTCCATAGTACTTTCCCAAAGCATAAATCTTTAATAACCACCAACAACTTGACACAATTTACCATTTTATTCCTTCAATAGAGTCAACAGTCTATACATTGTAGAAATCTGGATTTTGCAGGATCACCCACAGAGCACCAATAAACTTTCTTTCTTTCTAGATGGTATTTTATTTTTGCCATATTTTGGACATTTCTGTTATGTCACTCATGCAAACACCTAAACATTAACCATTAAAAAATGAATTGCCATGGTCTTCTTGTTGCCCCAAGTACATCTATTAACTAGATTGTATCTCGGGGATAATTTAAAACAATTATATTTAAATTATCCATAAACCTAGACGCAATTTCTGTTGATTGAAGCAAGTGATCTTAGAATAAAAAATAATAAAACCATTAATGAATGAATGGTGGTAGCTCTAGGTCATGGAGATCTCTCACACTTTAATCTACCATTAGTGTTATCCCTCTTAGAATTATATTGAACCAGTTGTAAGCATTTTCTACTTACTTTTCAGACCAGATGTCAATAATTCTCATAAATGTATAGTTTTATATAGGATATGAGTTGTATTGGCAAAAGTTAAATAGCTTGCCTTCAGGCTCCCTATTTTTGGCAAGACATGTTATGACAGTTAGGTAATAAGGAGCAGTGAGGCATTGCCTTACTCATACACTGCCAAGAACAGGCAATCTATAGACAAGCTATTCAACCTTTGGCAAACCAACTCATTCTCTGATGTTCATTCTCTGATGTTGCTAAATATACAACCTGGGGGCAGTTAGGGTTACCCCTCACAATTGATGACATCTGGTCTGAAGCTTAGGTGGAAAGTGCTTAATGGGAGCATATTCCCAAGTTTACAACTGGTGTAATAGCATTGTAAGAAGGCAAATAATCAGTAGTCTAAATCATATTCCATGGTTATGGACAGGAAACAACCTTTGTATTTGATATCGTTGTGCCAGAGGTCAAGCCAATTAATACTCAAGAAGAGCCAGAGTCAAAATCTTAAAGCTTAAGGCCAGGAGGAAGTCACAGGAGGGATACAAAGTAGTCAGATTTGATAGTGTGTTTACTTGTCTGTCACCTTTGCTCACTAAAGATGTCACCATGTAATTTGCAGCGGTTACAGAATCTCACAATTAATTGTACAATGGTAATTTCAACCATTTTCATGCAAATTCAGATTGCAGTTGCAAAGGCAGGTGTCAGAAAATTGGGGTTAATGTTATAGATAGAAACTGGGGATAGGTATTAGAACTGGGGTCATACTCACAAGTGGCCAAGAACAGACCATAGCTGTAAAGTAGATCTTGACAATAATTAGCATGCTGCACTGTATCTGACCTTGGTTTAGGACACATTGTGGTAAGATCATCATTTTTTGTTTTATTTTATATGGAAGCAAAGTACCTCTTTATTAGTTAATTAGGATATTGCGATATGGCTTTCTTTCTCTCAGTCGCATTCAGGTATAAATTATAATTTAAAGCAGAATTTCCAAAATAAACACAATGTTCCTACTGATAAAGGGAAGGCCATGTGTATGATGTATGGAAACATGAATAGAGGTTATGCCTGCAAGACTGAAATTAAACCTAAAATAATGAAGAGATTGTACTTTGGTTGGACAGGATGGGCGCACAAGTAATGACTCAATGTTTCAGTTTCCGACATGTCCAGCCAGTATATACTACCATTGTTGCTCAATGCAATCTGAATTGTGGTCCTCGTTTAGTAAGAGCTGTTTATATTTTTTCCTTTAAAAAAGCCTTGGCATGGGCATTGCCTTTACAAGAGTAATATCCTCAATTAATGAATGTCTACTGAGACTTTCTTAATTTCATTTTCCCCAAGAATTGCTGTCAGCTGCCTCTTCTATGCTCTGTACCCAGCAGGAAATTAGTTCTTTCAGAAATTAAAATGTAAAATTTCAATCCATGGTGGCTGCAACTGTTGTAGAAGTGCGGGTGGTAGACATACAGCCTCATTCAATTTGGGGGCCGTAACTCGATCGCAAGTAGCCGATTTCCTGCAATCGAGTTGCGGGCTCCAGTAGGTCTACTTTTACTCTGCTATTCAATTGGCCAGGCCTGAAAGTTAGGCGCCGGTCGCAAGAATCGGAAACCATGCTCTCGGCAGTAGCATCTGTGGGCTGAACATGAACAGAAAAATCGGAGCACTTTAAAAGCAAATATAAATTCAATCCACCACTGTAAATGATGGGGAACACAATGGGTGACATTAGAATTAAAAGCACAACATTCACAGGCTTACTGAGGTAAGTAACTTGCGATTTGACGAATCGCAATGGATTGCATCTCGTAGCAAGTAACTCGTTCAGAGCCCGCAAACGGAAGGCAATTGAATAGCAAAGTAGCTTGCAACCTCCATTTGCGAGCCCAGATTTCAAAATCGCAGCAATAGAATTAAGCTAATAGTGCTGAAAAATCTGCATTTGCTATAACAATACAGGAACTTCCTAAAGACGGTGGATTATCTCTTTCTGAACATCTTTATACCTTCATGTTTCAATTCTATTTTCTTCCTTCCTCTTGGTTATACCTTCCAAGGCTCTCAGTGCATGCTCAAGCATTTGGGATTTTGGAGTTGCATGCAATTTTAGTAATCTTGCATTCAATAAAAGGTACTCTTCTACTTTTCAGGAAATATCCCAGTGAAATTAGAATTGACAAATAATAAAGTTGTAGTACTCTTAAATATGATAATCACCACCCAGAGACTCCTCTTATCACACCCAGTCATAACTCATTGAGCCTTTTATTGCTCCATATTGACACACCTCCTTAAATTAGGGGATATATCAGTACAGAGTGTTTTATTAGTACTGAGTTTGGTATCTTTAATCTATTTTTATTTGGATAGCAAAAGCACAGACCAGAACCAATATAAAACTATAAAATGTGCTTTAACATAGCTTTTATTTTAGCTGACTAATTTTAGCTGACTAATTAAGGGCCCTTTCATCTCCAGTAACAGCTTTGTTTGGATTTCAGAGAACAGATGCATCAACATCATAACAAGCATCCTATCCAATGGCTTCATAAGACTTAGTGACATGCAAGCCTGATTAGCCCCAGAGGAGGTATAATCCAACTGTGGACACAATGCAGAAACATTAATCTTGAATTGACAGAATCTACTGATCTAATCATGACAGGAGTCAGATAGAAAAAAAAAAAGAAAACTAGCTGATATAATTTGATATATGTAAATGCATTTAGAATTAGGACTCAACTACCATAGGGTTCTTGGGGTTAAAATCAAATAGCCCAGTTTTTTTCTAGCCACAATCTCTATTCTAAAAGCTGTGACAGAGTTATCCAAGGGGGTTATGTGAATCAGACACAGTGAAAACACAGCTTTAAATTTATGATTGCTTGAAGCAGAGTGACGATTGGGAAATCTTAAGAAATATACAGGCCAGTGATTATACATCTTTTGGACTGTTTGTTTTGTTCCACCCAGGTTTAGCTGGAAGAAAGGTGGTAAGTGAGGAGAATTGTTTATTGATAAAAATTATGTTTCAGTGCAAGCTAGGCCTATTATTTTCATTGATTTGTTTTGTATGTTATTTTTTTATTACTGGATACATTTTTTGTAAAACCTAGAATAGTATTTACAGTTTCTTGTATTGTGTTCATCCATTAAAATGCTTGAAACACGGACATAAACCCAGGAGACCCGTAACTTAGCATAAGGTACCTGTATATAGTTACATAGTAATTGAGGTTGAAAAAATACTTTTAGCCCATCAAGTTCAATCTTTTAAGATATCCTCTGATCTGCAATATGCGGATTAGTTGTTAATTGATCCAGAGCAAGGCAAACAAAAAAAAAAAAACAGTGAAACTTTGCCAATTGTCTCAAAAGGGGAAAAATGAATTCCTTCCTGACCTCAGATACTGGTGATCAAATTTCTCACTGGATCTCCCTCTCTAATTAACCAGGAAAAACCTTAATGCCCTTTTTAATTAAAAATATGTCCAATCCCTTTTTGAAGTTATCTATTGAATCCGCTGTCACCACCTCCCTTGGTAGAGAATTCCACAGATTAACCACCCTTACTGTGAAGAAACCTTTTCTTTCTTTAAGGTGGAATCTTTTTAGTTTTAACCTCAAAGGATCTTGTCAGTTGAAAACCTCTTGGCACAAAAAGCTCCCTTGACAAATTTTTATACTGACCCTGGATGTATTTATATAGGGTAATCATATCCCCTCTTAGATGCATTTTTTCTAGAGGAAAAAATGTTTAATTTGGATAGTCTTTCTTCATAACTTAGCCCCTCTATTCCCCTTAGTTTTGTAGCCTTTCTCTGTACTTTTTCCAGTTCTAAAATGTCCTTTTTATGAATTGGTGCCCAAAACTGTACTCCATATTACAAATTAGGGCATACTAGGGATTTGTATAGAGACAGAATTATATCTGCCTCCCTTGCTTCTATACCCTTCTTAATACATGCTAATAGTTTATTTGCCTTTGCAGCTGCTGCTTGCCATTGAGAACTGTTATGAAGGTGGTTGTCCACAAGCACTCCCAAATCCCTTTCAATATCAGAAACCCCTAGATTTGCTTCATAAATTTTATACATTGCATGGTTATTTTTCCTTCCAAGATGTATAACCTTACATTTATTCTTATTAAATTTCATCTGCCATTTAATTGCCTATTTCTCTAATTTATGCAAATCCCTTTGGAGGGAAAGTACGTTATTTTCTGATTTAATTACCTTGCACAACTTCATGTCATCAGCGCAAAAAGGAGACACTACTTTCCAATCCTACTTCTAAGCCGTTAATAAATATGTTAAAAAAGAGAGGACCTAATACTGAGCCCTGAGGAACCCCACTTACCACATTAGTCCAATCCGAGTATGTTCCATTCCATATGTGACAGAAGAACTGCTCACCTCTACCACATGAGGCATATTTCCCTGGTTAGCTCATATTTTCTCTTGCCTCTTAAAGTTATTTTCCTTGAGACCCCTTACTTATCACTTTCTTGAGCCTGTTGCCCCACCAGGAATCTAGAACACTTAGGACCCTATTCAGTTGAGCAATTGTTTGTTACTGGAGCCCGTAAACTAATTTGCTATTTAATTGGCGTCTTTTAGGAAGCAGCAAATGATTTACGGGTTACTGGCTGAAAATCCCTGCGGTTGTAAAAATCGTAACTGCCAACCCATCTACGCCTTTGATCTTTCAAGACTGTAAATGTTACAAAATCGTAAATCGTTATTCAATTACTACAATTCCCAAAGGACGCAATTGTCTTCAAAGCCGCAAACGGCAAATATAGCCAAATATATTACGGGTTCCAAATAGGACTCACAAATGGTTTACAGACTAGTATGTAACACTGCAAAAGACAATTAAAACACACTAATGGACTTTAAAATATGGGTAAAGCAATGGAAGGCAATTATAATTAATTGCACAACAATTCCCAGGAAACAAAAAGGCTTTAAAAAAAAAAAAAAAATCTCATATGTTGGAATGGTCAAGCATATGCTAATATGAAAAGTGTGGCTGCAAGATGCTGAAAGCAATTAAAGACACACTACCTGATTAAATTGTAACACAAAAACATGAAACTGCCTGTCATATTATCCCTTTCTAACAGATGATCTAATCTGGACCCCAAAAATACAAAGATATCCTTTTTTTTTGCAAAAACACAACATACATCGTCACATTTGAAGCTGAATAATTCGATTATGCAAATACAATAAACATATATGACCATAACATTTAAAAATAAACATCCATACCCCATTAATTCATTACATTTCTTTTATTTTATGGAATATGATTCTAAAAATAAAGATGACTTTAGACCAGAGCTTGTATAGAGTCCCATGTTTTCCATTTTAAAGGATCTTTGTTCACTAAATCAGAGGACATAAAATTAATTTCTAATTCCCTGTTACGTTGCATTTTTAATAAAATCTCATTGTAAGAGGGGATAACCTTGCCCTTCCATTTGGAAATAATAAACCATTTCACAACCAAAAAAATTGTATTAACAAAGCTTTTTAATCCAATGTAATTTCATCTGGGAATATATGTAACAAGCTGCATTGCTTAGAGAATGAAATATCCATCTTTATAATAGTTGAACAAAATTTGTAACATTCCCTCCACAAACGTTTCATGCATGGACAGTCCCACATAATATGGGAAAAATCCCCTTCCCATCCACAATCTCTCTAACATAATTTGTCCAAAACATTATGTGTAATTTTAAATATTTTTGTGGGAGTCATGTACCAGCTGTTTAGAGTCTTAAAATACACTTCTCTATAAGAGGAATGATTTACAAATCTTTTCATGATTTTAAAAGCTTTGTTCCAGGTATCTGTACTAATTATAACTTTAAATTCATTTTCCCATTTTTCCATATTAGTGGTTTTGTTGTCCTATAGTTATTCTAATATTGTTAAAACATTTAGAAATCATATGTGGTTTCTCTTGAACATTTATGAGTTTTTCAACCGGAGTCAATTCATTTCTAAGGGTAGTTGGTGTATTGCATGAGGATAACATTGACACATATTGTCTATGAATTAACACAACATTTTCCCTAATTTGATTAAAGGAAGCCAATATTCCCTTGATATACAAATCTTTAACTCTCTGAATGCCTTTAGTTTTCCATTCCTTGCTTAATAATATTTTGTCCTGACCCAGTAAAGCATTTAAAGGAGTTAAAGGACTAAGAAAGGGTATTAAATTATACTTCTTATTGATTATTTTCCAAGCTGTATAAGTTTCATCTCCAAAATCGTTACCCAAAATGTTATCTAAAAATACTAAAGAATGCAGATCAAAATCCGAAACCATTGTTTTTTCAATTTAAAACCAAACATATTTCTGTGGCGGTTCCAGCCATTTAAGTACATGGACCACTATATTAGCATCATGATATATTTGAAGTAGTGGATATGCAATACCGCCTTTTATAAATCCTCTACCAAGAATAGACTTTTTAAGTCTAATGTGCTTAGATGAATGGATACATTTATCTATTGTGCACTGTAATTTATTGATCCAATATCTTGGCGTACCAGTAGGGATACAACGCATCACATATTTGAACCTTGGCAGAAGCACCATTTTGACGATGGCTATCCTGCCTGAGAAGGATGATTTTATTTTTCTCCATCCCTTTATAATTTTCAAAACTTTTGAATACAAAGTATTATAATTAATTTCAATCATTTTCTGAATTGGTTTGTCAAAAGTAATCCCTAAATCTGTAAAGGAATTAGATTCCCAATTAAATGGTTATTTCGTTTTTAGCTGTTCTTTAATTTTGGAAGAAATATTTATTAGTAATGTTTTCCGATTTTTGAAGATTTAATTCTTAATTAGAGATTTTACTTTATTCTTCTATAAGCGTCATGCGTATGAGAGTCTTTTGGGTTGGTTAAGGAAACATAATCTTTTATACATGTCACTCATCAGATCTACATTGGGAAAATAAATAGTGGCCAAATTATACCGCCACCTCACATATATCAAGTACCAGGGGAACATTTTTTTTTTTGTTCAGTCCTTTAGTTGTTTGCGACTCTCTGTGACCCTATGGACTGCAGCACACTTACTTTATATTTGTCTCTGTCTGTGCTTAACCACAAGGTTTTCATGGCAAAGATACTGGAGTGGGTTGCCAGTTCCTTTGCCAGTAGACCACAATTTGTCTGACCTCTCTGCCATGACCTGCCCACCTAGAGTGACCCTACATGGTATATCTCACAGCTTCATTGAAGTACACGAGTTTCCCTGGTCCCCTTCACAAGGTAGTGATCCAGAAGGGGACCAGGGGAACATACACCACACTAATCTATTCTAGGAAGTGCCGCAAACACACATGGAGGCTGTGCAGAGGCACGTGGAGCAACAGCCCGCTCACCTCCATCAGGCATAATCTCTGCTATGCCCAGCCTGGAAAGTCCCATGCCACAGCTGGTGGCCAGGTGCCAAGATGTATAACCATTATCATTTGGTGAAATCACATAAAATGTTTTGCTATCAATCAATTCACATTATCACCTGTCATATTGTTATTAGGCCTCAGGGGAATGTTGATACTCCACAGTACCACAAATTGGACCTGTCGTGTATTAACCTTATATTATTATATTAGTATTATTATTATTATATGTAGTAATTTATTGCACAGGGACAGCTTCCTCTGATGGTCCTGAGCTCTCTGGAATGTTTTCAGCTTCCTCCACCATCACTTGCAGGGGTGGATGTGGTTCTTCCTCCTGTGGAGCCACCGCCTGTGTCTCTGTGGATGGGATAGGCCTCCTGGGTACTGAAATGAAAGGACAATAGTGTTTTAGTTTGGATTCTCTAAACAATTGTTTGCTGTGTGTTTCCATATCCATGACATCATGGTCACTTGGGCACCGATTTCCCAGAGGAGGATTTCTGTCTCCTCTGGGATATTATTGGGGGCCCTGTACTTTGGCACAACCTCTTGTCCTTCCAACTTTGCCTGGGTTCCTGGCCTCCCTGTTCTCTCCCTGGGGCTGGTCCCTCATCCCCACTACCTCCCCCCCCGGGGTCAGGCCCCTGATTCTCTGCCCCTACTCCTTGTGTGCCTACATCTATAGGCACATCCCCCCCCCCTCCTGCTCTCCTACACCTCTACCTCCCCTCCCTGACCTGCCTGCTCCTCTCCCTCTCTCCATGCCTCTACCTCTCATCCTCTGGTGTTCCCCTCTTTCTCATCACTCTCCTCCTCTCTCTCATCACTCCTCTCCTCACTCTCCTCCTCCGGTGTTCCCTTCTCTCTCTCCTCACTCTCCTCCTCTCCCTCCCTCTACCCTCCTGGAAATTATGAAATAAATATAAGGATAAATCAATGTAATATATACGTGTATGTTAATGAGGTAAAACAAGAATGTATGTAATAAGTGTATTATAGTACAGGTATTGTTGGGGGGAGAGGTTAGGTGCAGGTATGGGGGGTGTATATGTGCTGTGGCCTATCGATATGTATAGCTATGTGTACGTATTAATCTATGTGTGTGAATTATGTGATATCAGTACTTATGTCTGTTGTAAATTAAGTGTTAATATATCTTAGTGGTCAAAATAGCAAAAACTCACAAAACAGCTCCTTGTCTCTCTCTCTCTCTTTTGGTTAATTAGCATGAGACAGGAACGTAAATTACGGCCTTGCTTGAGGTTGGTGAGATTCATCAGATTGAATACCCGGAAGCGTCATATACAAAACCAGGGTTTACAGGTTTGAGGCTTCGGCCCTTAAATTGCAGCCTTGTTCAATTGAATTGCTCTGTAACTGTAGCAAATTTCAAGCCAGCAGACTTACGGCTGGTATGAAGGCAACTGCAGTTGAATGAGGCTCTTAGCCCTGACCAACTTTAGTTCACCCTGGACTTTGCACCATAATTATGGGTGGTCCACCCTCTGCTGAGATTAACAAAAACACATTAATAGGCCCCCCGATGCACTATTTCCAAGTAATATTGCTATTAAATAAAAATCCAAGTAGCTTTGACAAAAGTGTCCACATGCTGAATTTTTGAAAAAACAAACTGGAAAGAGACTAAAACAAAATGAGAGACATAAGTCAGTCTGGAATTGATGGATTTGTGCCTAAATTAATAATTGACCTTCAAATGAAGGACATTCAGTGTGCTGGGAAGAGAGGGTCAGATGGAGAAAGATAGAGTGTTCTACTGATGTGGTTTAACTGACTGTTGTTGCTGTAGTTATTTTATTGGTTGCTGTACTTTGAAGTCTACAAATACCTAGCTGATTACACCTTCCGGCTGGTTCAGCCCTTCACATAGAATGATTCAGGCTATTCGCTAGTAGCTCTAGTTTTAATAAATCCAGTTTCATCAGTGTATGCTATTTTAACAAATTAGTTTCTTTTTTTAATTATATAATTGATAACAAATTTGGAACTGTGTGTTTGGAATTTGTTGTATTATAGAATGCTATTGTAGTTAATGCATGTTTTTTGGGCTGGCTGTGACCCACCCAAAAACATATTTTGTTTTTGAGTGTTACTTGGAGCCAGCTAAAGTTGCATAATGTGTTGTTTGTCCACTGGGAGCCAGATGATAACTTACGAGTTTGTTTGTGAGTGATCGTATTTTATAAAGACAACTATCAGCTATAATACTCTACCTAGGTATCTTTAGTGGAACATTTCCCCTTAAAGGCCTTTAAATCAAAAAACTAAATATTTGTCTTTGAGTTAACATTGTCAATAAAGAAAAAAGTAATTGTTTACCTTATTCCTCTTCATAGGAACCCCTGTCTACCTTCTTCTGCTTTGATTTATTTTCAGTTACACTAATCTACTCTCATAATAATTTGCCATGTTAGAATAAATGCTTTCTAAATATTTTTCCAAATTATAATTTATCTCATTGAAGGGCTTCTTTCCAGGCTCCTATAAATAATCTGTCTGGTTCCTAAGTGGTGTACCAAGGCTGTGTGTTCTTAAAAGACTGCATCAGTCGTATTTAATTATTATTTTAATATATCCATTAATAAAACAAATTAAATATCTCTCCTCTACCACTCATTAAAGCCTACAGGTTTAAGGAACCAGGCTCGACAGTGACAGGTATGGAATTCAGGAACCAGAAACTCACCAAGGGCTGGAGTGAATTGCTAGGTACATGAATTACCAAATATATTTTCAAGGCTGGGCAGAATACCAGAAATGAGCTGTTGGTAGAAGCTAAAACGTAGAAATCTATAGCATGCAGTAGCTTACTAGGGAGGCCAGAAAGCTAATCAACAAGCATTGAGATCCAGGGATAACTCCCCATCTAGTTTAGGTAATTATTTCCTGATAAATCGTGTACTAGTCTTTTAAATCTTGGGGCTTTACACTCATGCACTTCTGGGAGCATACACTGGGAGGCAGATATGGCGGGGGGGGGGGGGGTGAGCACACTGGACATGTTATTGGACATGGTATTTTTATACTATATGCAGTATCTCATCCAGATTTACTTTGGCTCCTACACCCATGCCAGCAAATGGTACAGGAAATATAAGCTATGCAGCCCTGTGGCAGATATAGGGCAGCAGCTACAAGGCAGTGGAGAACCTAATTTAACCGGTGAGTCATGTTCTGGTGTGATATTGGGTTCACAAATGGTGGCAACGGTGACTGGCCAATTTAATTAACTTTTAGCGAATATTGAAAATTCTG
Source organism: Discoglossus pictus (assembly GCA_027410445.1). Classification (NCBI taxonomy): domain Eukaryota; kingdom Metazoa; phylum Chordata; class Amphibia; order Anura; family Alytidae; genus Discoglossus; species Discoglossus pictus. Next base: position 80,681,410 of record CM050164.1, on the reverse strand, counting down.
CTAGCTAAGTTTCTTCCATAGTTAGCAGCTTTTCCCAAATGATGTGTGAATGCATTACGCTAAGTACTAGTATGATGGTTGGTAGAGTAGTGAGCACTGAGCAATCTAGAACTAGCCTATTAGCACTAGTCAAGCAGGTCAAACGTCTAAAAGGACTGGCATCCCCAGGGGGGAGATGATCAAGGCAGATATAGCCCAAAACACCTATCTATACTCTACTCTGCAGACTCTAGTGAGCCTGGATAATCTGCTAAGCAGGTACTATAGAGTTAATTGAAAAACAGCTAGGTTTAATGTTTGCGGTTAGCTTTTCAGGATGGTTTCATCACTCCAGCTGTAGGATTTGAAGGATAGGGTTAAGCCTAAGAATTTGCCATCTCCTTTTCATTTCCCAGATGTGTTCTAGTCTAAAAGGCACAAGGTGTTGTCTTTGGCTAGGATGGTGGGCCCTTATGCTTGCTCCTTCAATACCTATTTTTGTGGTATCCCCATTACGATGGTTAAAAACTAGGTTCATTTTGGTTCATACACCACTTTTTTCCCAAAAGAAAAGGTGTTTCTGTATTTCTACAATAAGCTAACTATAGTGTCTTGAAACTGTCAAGGCAGAGACACAACCTTTTAGGTTTATGCCTGTTCCCAGCTCATGTCAGCAGCTATTAGGCTGTCATTTTCATGATTCTACATATGTTGGCCTATGGTTACCAATGGGCTCCTGTACACCTTGTACAGTGTTTACGTCCTTCAGCTCATTTCTGGAATGATATGTAGTGGAATTGTCTGTCTGTCATTCAGCAACTCACTACTGGAGTACGTCTTGTAGCCAACAAGTCAGAAAGTCCTTGTACTTGCATTCAGTTCTTAGGGATTACTATTACTTATGTGGCTATGAGATGCAGGATGCCTCTTAACAAAGTTAAGGATCTACAGTGCCTTGCAAACGTATTCACCCCCCTTGATTTTTTATCTATTTTGTTACATTACAGCCTTAAGTTCAATGTTTTGTTAATCTGAATTATATGTGATGGATCAGAACACAATAGTCTAAGTTGGTGAAGAGAAATGAGAAAAATATATACATAAAACTATTTTTTATAAATAGAAAACAGAAAATTGGCATGTGCGTATGTATTCAACCCCTTTGTTATGAAGCCCATAAAAAGCTCTGGTGCAACCAATTACCTTCAGAAGTCACATAATTAGTGAAATGATGTCTACCTGTGTGCAATCTAAGTGTCACATGATCTGTCTTTACATATACACACCTTTTTGAAAGGCCACAGAGGCTGCAACATCTAAGCAAGAAGCACCACTAACCAAACACTGCCATAAAGACCAAGGAACTCTCCAAACAAGTAAGGGACAATGTTGTTGAGAAGTACAAATCAGGGTTAGGTCATAAAAAAATATCCAAGTCTTTGATGATCCCCAGGAGCACCATCAAATCTATCATAACCAAATGGAAAGAACATGGCACAACAGCAAACCTGCCAAGAGACGGCTGCCCACCAAAACTCACAGACCTGGCAAGGAGGGCATTAAACAGAGAGGCAGCACAGAGGCCTAAGGTAACCCTGGAGGAGCAGCAGAGTTCCACAGCAGAGACTGGAGTATCTGTGCAGAGTGGCCAGAGGAAAGCAATTACTTCCAGCAAAAAATAAAATGGCACGTTTTGAGTTAGCAAAAAAGCATGTGGGAGACTCCGAAAATGTATGGAGGAAGGAGCTCTGGTCTGATGAGATTAAATTGAACTTTTCTGCCATCAAAGAAAACGCTGTCTGGTGCAAACCCAAAACATCACATTACCCAAAGAACAATGAAACATGGTGGTGGCAGCATCGTGCCCTGGGATGATTTTCAGTAGCCGGGACTGGGAAACTAGTCAGAGTTGAGGGAAAGATGGATGGTGCTAAATACAGCAATATTCATGAGCAAAACCTGTACCACTCTGTGCGTGATTTGAGGCTAGGACGGAGGCTCACATTCCAGCAGAACAATTACCCCAAACACACTGCTAAAGCCACACTTGAGTGGTATAGGGGGAAACATTGAAATGTGTTGTAATGGCCTAGTCAAAGCCCAGACCTCAATCCAATAGAAAATCTTTGGTCAAACTTAAAGATTGCAGTTTACCACCACCTTGTTTGTCACCAACCGTGTTTGTCACCAACACCTTGATAACGTTAAAGATGGCTTTAGTGCCATTTTATTAGCTCAACAGGGCACCATTTGGGGCTTGCAAGTGGATGTCCTGAATAACACAATTGCTTAGCTCATGTCTGATGTGTCAGAACTCATTTTCTGACTTCATAAGTTAAGCCTATTTGTTATGTTGACACATTTTAAGATATTGTTTCAATAAAAGTGGTGGTTGTGGACATGTTAACCCAATGGTATGTGTCCTTTGTGTTTTTTGTGGGTAGATAAGGGTTACATATGTGGCATGGAGGGTGAGGACCAACTGAAATCAACAGTGAATGTATCATGTATGTCACATCTATCAAGCTCAATTCCTTTTACATGTTCAAACAATTTGCCTGTTGAACATACAGTGGAGCAAGTTGTATGTGTGCAAATTCTCAACAATCAAAAATGAAGTTCCTACGATGATAAGCTGTGTGTTTTGAACATGTGACTACTAATCTTTCACCCCTTATCATTCCTCCTAATCCTACTGAATGCAGTCATGGTTCCAGGGCCTGATTTACATCTCTGGAGCCCCTACGCATAGCACCATGAGCTGCATCAAAAGAGTGTGGAGTTGCTTTGACCCAGTCAAGTGAGAGTCTGATTTTTACTGTGATCCACTTACAAGTGCATGCATGCATGCACAGCTGAAAACCATGTGTGCATGAGACTGAACCCTCAAATATAACATATATAAGAAGCATAAATCTACTCAAGCGCAAGGCCTATAAACTACACAGGGGGAGAGGATTGCAATGAGCCGCTCATTGCGAGCCACGCGATGAGCGCAGAAGGTGCTCAGAGGGCTCATAACCTTGCATTCTGTCGCAAACAGCATTGCTAGCCTTACAATTTTACTCCTGTCATTTTTGACGGTCAATTTCCTGTATGACAGTCTTGAGAATTCTAAAGCGGTGTGCTGTGGCATTGCAGGCTAAACACATAAACCCACAGAGGAGACAACCTAATAGTGGGATCCATTCATTGGCTGGTTCAGCTGTTCCCTTTTTCTTGGCATAATGGTTGTAGCGGTGGAAATGGTGCAATCAAGAGAAAAAGCCAAGCAACAGGGACAGGAGAAACAGCAGTAAAGATTGGTCACTATGATGAGATAAACATGACCAAACTAAGAGAACTGATTTGCAGCTGGGGGTGTCTGTGCCAGCCCCCCGACCTGGAATGCCATTGTGTCACATCTGTACCACCTGGATTAGGAGCAAGGGGTTCATGAGGGCTCTTGAGGTTGCCTGTATGGAAGAACCAGGTGTCACAAGCCAGGGGTGAGGGGACCAGGTACACCTCAAAACCTCCCTCTTTCAGCTACAGGACACCCCTTTGATTGTAGATGATTTTGGATTATCTCAGCACCCAGCACGCCAATTCAGGAACATCAGTCATGGAAAATCAGAATAACCAGGGTTACAAGCTCAAGCCAAAGGTTTTTAACTTATTAAAAAAATAATAAACAATTTTCCCTATCTTTTTGTGTAGGATACCCCATCATTCAAGGAGCATACAGCGTTGATTAGATTTTGAGACATAGAGGTTTATTCTTCTTCAGAGACAACTTTAAACCCATACAATAAACCACCCACAATAGCTCCCCTTAAATGGCAAGCAGACTCTTAGCCAATTATCAATAGATCCTCTGATAGCCCTAATAGGCTTAAAGCCCCTGGTGGGACTGAACCATTCCAGGAGGTGATTAACAAGCCTTGCATCCTGTTTTACATCTGTACTTATCAGGGCAGATGTAAATAACTTAGTTGTGGGGCCACTAAGTTTGACCTTGCTATTTCTTATTTGCCTCTTCCATACCCTTTAGATTGTAAGTAGAGAGTTTTCAATCTTGTAGAGTGCTTTGGGAAAAAAACAATTTCTACAAAGATTCTAAGCTCAAAACAGGGCCCTCCATTTTTTGCAGTTTGTTAACATTTATATTTTACCTTGTTCATTTCCTCTGTATAGTGCTACGGAATATGTTGGCGCGTTACAAATAAAAGTAATAATAATAATAATAATCAGAGAATAGTAAATTGACCATGACACAATACTTTATAATGGGGGAAATTACACTGCACTATACAACATCATACAGCATACTAAAATAAACATCTACAATGCATTCAAATCCTTTTAATTATCTTGCTGGCCACAGCTATCCCAATTCAATGCAGTGATATTCAACACAGACTAGACTAAAGCTAACCTTCCCACATTATCAGCCTTATTAAATTGCGATTCAGTAAATTTAAAAGGGCTCTATTTAAGCACAGAGCATATTTTATTTACAGAAGTTTTTAGTTAGTGAAGACATTGCTTTTGGATAAAAGTTCACTAACTAAAAACTTTTGTAAAAAAATATGCTGTGTGCTTATATAGAGCCCTTTTAAATTTACTGAATCGCAATTTAATAAGGCTTTATGTCTTTAATCTCTAGGCCCTTTTGTTTCCCCCTGCCAAATAAAACATCTACCTCGGGGGGGGGGGGGGGGGATTAATTAGCAAGCCATTGTCAATTTCTAGCTTCCTCTAGCAGGTACAGGGGGGTCCTTCGTTGTTCAGCCACAGTAATTAAAGATGGAGTCACACTACTACTAGTAACCCATGAACTGAAGCCCCAACATTATAAATTCTGGCCTGCAGTCCCCACTCCAGTGTCCCCAACACAACAGCATTCCATACAACACACAGCTGGTAGAAATTACTTTGCAATTACCAAAAACCACACAGTCTTAACAGTCACAATCCTGAAGTCCATAAATTAAGTGGCTGTGCCAGTACGGCCCTAGGCAATAAAAGGGTCCTTGCCTGTAGGGACTAGGGAAGTCCCACCCGGGTCCCAAAAGTCAGTCATTACAAACAGACCCTTCATTGGTGTTGTGTTCCTCCTACCCTTCATTGGTGTTATGTTCACTAAATGAACATAACACAATAACACCAATGAAAATCCATAACATGGCTTACCATAAACAAGATGGCCAACAGTTAAACATGGCACAGTCTCAGTGTCCAGGCTTGGAAGACCTCTCACTGGGGAAAGAGCCTGCACAGCTAATCCATGTTAGCCCAGGGCCAACGCCAGTCCAATACTTGGGCTATACCAGTTTACCTTTGTGCCTTTTTGGGATGCAGAAAGCCCCTTCTACGTTCCAGTTGCTTGTTGACCAACTAATACTTGTTTGCCAGGAGTTTATTCATGAGTATCTGGATGATATTGACATATTCAGCCATCATGGACAGGAACATGTGGGAAACCCAGTCACAGTCCTGGGTTAGATCCAGCAAGCAGGGTTAACTATTCACCCTGACAACTGCCAGTTTGCTAGGGGGAGCTTCTGTATCCAGGACACAGAGCAGACAGTGTAAGGGTCTGGACAGAGCTGGCCAAGGTAGTCTCAATAGAGCAGTGGCCCACCCCAATGTGTAGGAGGTAGGTGTTGGCATTTCTGGGTACTGAAGAGTATTACCGCCAGTTTATTCCCCCATTATAGTACCCTGGCAAAGCCACTGACGGACCTCAACAAAAAGGAGATGACCCAGCTTGTAAATTGGAACCCCGAATGTGAGAAAGCCTGAATGCTGCCCTAATGTCCCACCCTTTCCTAGTTGCCCTAGACTACTCTCTCCCTTTTTTGGTCAGATGGATGCTTCCACCTATGGCATTGGAGCTGTTTTGAGTCAGTTGGATGCCCAGAGCGAGGAGTACCCTATTGCATACCAGAGCCACAAGCTGTTGCCACGAGAGGTCAGTTATGCACCAGTGCCTAACTAGAGCTAGAGGTTGTCGCAGACCACAACCCACTGTACTGGCTAAATAGAGTGGCCATGGGGACAATGGTCGCCTGTTGAGATAGAGCCTAGCCCTGCAGACACATAACTTTACTATCAGATACAGGCAGGGTAAAGCTCATTAGAAAGCTGATTGTCTAGACACCTCAGATCTCCAGATCCATTTGGGTTTTTAAATCGCTTGGTGAGTGGAAGGGGAGAGTGGTTGTGTCAATAGCCTTGAGAATCGTCAAAAACATGCAGAGGAGAAGACCTAATCAGTGGGATCAATTCAATGACTGGTCCAGCTGGTCCCTACTCTTAACAAAATATGACACATTTATAAATATATACAAAAATAGACTTACACAACATACAATCATGTTCTCCACACTGCATACTAAAAAAACATTCATCATTGCGAACAGTTATGTTTTTTATGTATTTATTCAAATGATTTTGAGAGCGGGCACTACAGTTTACACTTAAACAATCACACTGCTTAATTAAAGTTACATACTTTTACTATTGTGTACAAATATGTATATATTTATTCCTTAAATAGTACAGGGCAGTCAATATAATTCACCAGGGGTAAATATATTTAAATGTATTATTTATATTATATAATATTATTTGCATTTTTTATATATGAAATAATTTTGGTTGCATCAAGTAAATATTGCACACAACATAGCTACATATATTCATCTTCATATACTTAGTTAATAATTATATTATTATTATTATATACCGTATATACTTGAGTATAAGCCGACCCGAGTATAAGCCGAGGCACCTATTTTCCCACAAAATACTGGGTAAAATGAGTGACTCGAGTATAAGCCGAGGGTGGGAAATGTGCTGCCCCCTGTGTCCCTCTTGTGCCTTCTGTGTCCCCCTCTCTCTCACGTGTCTCTTCTCACCTCTCCCTTCTCTGTGTCTCTTCTCCCCTCTCCATTCCCTGTGTCTCTTCCCCCCTCTCCCTTCCCTGTGTCTCTTCCCCCCTCTCCCCTCTCTGTGTCTCTTCCCACCTCCTCATTCTCAACCTCCCTCCTCAACCCCACTCCTCATCCTCATCATCCCTCCTCATCCTCAACTCCCTCCTCCTCATCCCCCTCCTCCTCATCCCCCTCCTCCTCAACCCCCTCCTCCTCAACCCCCCATCCTCATCCTCAACCCCCCCATCCTCAACCCCCTTCTCAACCTCCCTCCTCAACCTCAACCCGGCTCCTCATCCTCAACCCCCTCCTCAGCCCCCCTCCTCAACCTCCCTCCTCATCCTCAACCTCCCTCCTCATCCTCAACCTCCCTCCTCATCCTCAATCTCCCTCCTCATCCTCAACCTCCCTCCTCAACCTCAACCTCCCTCCTCAACCTCAACCTCCCTCCTCATCCTCAACCCCCCCATCCTCAACCCCCTCCTCAACCTCAACCCCCCATCCTCAACCTCCCTCCTCAACCTCAACTTCCCCATCCTCAACCCCCTCCTCAACCTCTACCCCCCCATCCTCAACCACCCTCCTCATCCTCCCTCCTCATCCTCCCTCCTCATCCTCCCTCCTCAGCCCCCCTCCTCATCCTCAACCCCCTCCTCATCCTTCCTCCTCAACCTCTTCTCCTCAACCCCACTTCCTCATCCTCAGCCACCCTCCGGCACCCGGTATATGCTAATGAAGTGGCGCGCATGTGACGTCACATGCGCGCCGGATCAAGGAGGAGCGGGGGCCGGAGCAGGTAAGTAAGGGGAGAGGGGGGGTTAGAATGAGGGGGGGTTGAGGATGAGGAGGGGGGGTTAGAATGAGGGGAGGGGGGTTGAGGATGAGGAGGGGGGGAAGAGACACAGGGGGTTAGAGAGACACGGGGGAGTAGGTAAAGAAACATGGGGGGGTTAGAGAGACACGGGGCGGTTAGAGAGACACAGGGGATAGAGAGACACGTGGGGGTTAGAGAGACACAGGGGGGAGAGTGACTCGAGTATAAGCCGAGGGGGCCCTTTTTAGCCTAAAAAAGGGCTGAAAAACTCGGCTTATACTCGAGTATATACGGTTATTATGAAATAATTTTTATGGAGAGAAATACACATTGCCTATACAATATACCCCACAAATGCTATGGCCCTCTGCATGTTTTCTTTAAACACCTGCATCATGAACCTGAAGCCAACCTCAGTAAGCTGAACACCATACAGGAGAAACTTGTAATCAGAATCTATGCCCTCAAGCTTTTAATAGTACAACTCTGCCTGGAAGCTGCTATCCATACCTAGACATACCCTGATGAGATCATCGCATATCCCCGGAACCCAAACCATCGCACCTCCAGCTGATCCGGAGTAAGCCGGTTGTAAGCCATGATCATGAACTGAGGCGAAACTCTGGGCCCAGTAGATGTACAAAAGCCTGACTGGGTTGACATAGAACAATTCAAGTTTAAGTTGGAAACAAGTAGCCTTATATACTCCATGATGTAATTTCTTCTGACAATCTTTAACTTGACTGGGGTTGCTATAAAGACAACTATGTTTCTTGCCTGTGACTTGTTAGTTCATACTAGTAGGTACTTACTTATACACTTAAGGACTATTAAGACTTCATGTAATATCACTAATTGAACAAATCCCCTGTCTATGAGAGAATAATTTATTATACCAGTTAGCCTATGGGGATAAAGTAATAGCTCAGTAAAAACTCAGACAAACACTCCCATGGGACCAAGGCAGCCTTATGGGAGTTTCTATGCGAATCATGTGTCTCATGGTACCAGATGGATTTCTGGATTGCTTAATTTTCATAAGCAAAAAAAACAAAAACATTACTTTTAGTATCTAACAATATTTACAGAACCCCCTGGTGAATTATGGACTAAAGGGGGCATGAGTTGCTTCTGGAGTAGGAAGGACTGGGTGCTGGTGTGGAGCTTGCATAATACTGTTGGTGGTGCTCCCCTCTGTGTGTCCAGCAGACAGGTCACTCTCCTCCCACCCATAGTGAAGCATAGCACTCTTCATTTGTTTTGTTTTCTTTTCTTTTGGTATCCTCCTTTTTGTTGAAAGCCCCTTTACTGTAATCTTTTTGCTACACGCCCTCCCCTTTCATCCAGCAATGAAGGGCCTGCTGGAACTTTTTATGCATAAGGCAGTTGAGAAAGAGCAAGATTGAGTTATGGTTCAGCTGGAGGTGGAGACCCCCTAGTCTAGGACCCCCCAACTTACCTAGAGACAAGGACGACAATCTTGGCCTCCAAAGAGGTTGAGCTTGTCAATCGGGCTCTTCACTCAGCAGCAGCAGCAATGAAATGTAAAGTCACCCCCCGCCTCAGTTTCCATGCAGGATCATTCAGGTAGGCCAGATTATTTATAGACATATGTCATTAGCCATAACAGGGGTGAAACAGCCATTTCACCATATTAGATTGTCCAGGACACTGAAAGGGGATATTGCAATCTGGGCTTCATTTTTGGATTTGTTCAGAGGCAATAGCATTGTTTCTATTGGACAATGATTTTAGGAATAGGTCCATTGTATTCCACTCTAACAATTAATAGTACAGTCTATTAATTCACAGATAGCTTGATGTTTGTCAGTGACCAGGTTGCTTAGACAGCTGATGCTGAGGTGACATGTTCCAGTTGTAGATAAGTGTATAGCTGATGCATTATCTCATTTGCAGTGGGACAAATTCAGGAAGCTGGCTTCAGGAGCAGAGTAGGTGGACCCAGACATGTCAGGTCACTTGTTGGATCTTGGATGGTGGAAATAGCTCAGTTAATTCAAGATTTGCTGTCCCATCCTCTTGGATAGTGTACCAGTAGTCTTGGAAGGACTGGTGGAAGACTGAGGAGTTGATGGGGATATACAGTTGCAAACAAAAGTATGTGAACCCTTTGGAATGATATGGATTTCTGCACAAATTGGTTATAAAATGTGATCTGATCTTCATCTAAGTCACAACAATAGACAATCACACTCTGCTTAAACTAATAACACACAAATAATTAAATGTTACCATGTTGTTATTGAACACACCATGTAAACATTCACAGTGCAGGTGGAAAAAGTATGTGAACCCCTAGACTAATCACATCTCCAAAAGCTAATTGGAGTGAGGTGTCAGCCAACTGGAGTCCAATCAATGAGATGAGATTGGAGTTGTTGGTTACAGCTGCCCTGTCCTATAAAAAACACACACCAGTTCTGTGTTTGCTTTTCACAAGAAGCATTGCCTGATGTAAATGATGCCTCACACAAAAGAGCTCTCAGAAGACCTACGATTAAGAATTGTTGACTTGCATAAAGCTGGAAAGGGTTCTAAAAGTATCTCCAAAAGCCTTGCTGTTCATCAGTCCACGGTAAGACAAATTGTCTATAAATGGAGAAAGTTCAGCACTGCTGCTACTCTCCCTAGGAGTGGCCGTCCTGTAAAGATGACTGCAAGAGCACAGCGCAGACTGCTCAATGAGGTGAAGAAGAATCCTAGAGTGTCAGCTAAAGACTTACAAAAGTCTCTGGCATATGCTAACATCCCTGTTAGCGAATCTACGATATGTAAAACACTAAACAAGAATGGATTTCATGGGAGGATACCACAGAGGAAGCCACTGCTATCCAAGCAAAACATTGCTGCACGTTTACAGTTTGCACAAGAGCACCTGGATGTTCCACAGCAGTACTGGCAAAATATTCTGTGGACAGATGAAACTAAAGTTGAGTTGTTTGGAAGAAACACACAACACTATGTGTGGAGAAAAAGAGGCGCAGCACACCAACATCAAAACCTCATCCCAACTGTGAAGTACGGTGGTGGGGGCATCATGGTTTGGGGCTGCTTTGCTGCGTCAGGGCCTGGACGGATTGCTATCATCAAAGGAAAAATGAATTCCCAAGTTCATGAAGACATTTTGCAGGAGAACTTAAGGCCATCTGTCCACCAGCTGAAGCTCAACAGAAGATGGGTGTTACAACAGGACAACAACCCAAAGCATCAAGTAAATCAACAACAGAATGGGTTAAACAGAAGAAAATACGCCTTCTAAAGTGACCCAGTCAGAGTCCTGACCTCAACCCGATTGAGATGTTGTGGCATGACCTCAAGAAAGCGATTCACACCAGACATCCCAAGAATATTGTTGAACTGAAACAGTTCTGTAAAGAGAAATGGTCAAGAATTACTCCTGACCGTTGTGCACATCTGATCTGCAACTACAGGAAACGTTTGGTTGTAGTTATTGCTGCCAAAGGAGGTTCAACCAGTTATTAAATCCAAGGGTTCACATACTTTTTCCACCTGCACTGTGAATGTTTACATGGTGTGTTGAATAAAAACATGGCAACATTTAATACTTTGTGTGTTATTTGTTTAAGCAGACTGTGATTGTCTATTGTTGTGACTTAGATGAAGATCTGATCACATTTTTTGACCAATTTGTGCAGAAATCCATATCATTCCAAAGGGTTCACATACTTTTGCTTGCAACTGTATATATATATATAAAAAAAATTCTGTTACACAGAAAAAGTGCATCAAAAGATATCACATATATAGTTGTGAGCATGCGGGTTGTTGCTAACGCTGCGGGCTCGCGTAGCCCAAGGCACTCCTTGCTAGCAACTGCAGACCTCGCAAAATTTACGTACTTACTACAAACAAATACGAGACGCGTTATGACCCATTACGACCTTGCAAAAATATGACCTTACCGCCCGAAACCCGCGCACATGAAAACATTAAATACACAATAAATACACACAACAAATACATAAAAAGGTTACCTACAGCAAGGGGAGGCAGCCAGGACCTCGAAAACTTAACTTACACCTCAATTTCACTTGAAATAAAAGAGTTTAAACACCCGAAAATCCCCTAAGCGAGAGAAAACGTGGCAGCCAAAAAAAAAAAAAAACAAGGCTACAGGACTCTAAAGATGCAAAACACCGCCAAATACATATGGATTTTCCAAAAAAGACGTACAAGATCCAAAAACAAGGACACAATTGCTCGACCCGAAAAACATTAGAAACGCAATAAATACACACAACAAACATATAAAAAGCTTACCCAGAGCAGGGCACCCAGGACCTCTGCAAGTGAAGTTACACCTCGATTTAAGTCAAAATTACAAAGTTTAGACAACCGAAAATCACCTAAGCGAGAGAAAAAATGGCCGCCGAACAAAACGAAAACGAGGCTAAAGCACCCTAAACACGCAAAACACCGCCAAACACCATGAATTTTCCGAAAAAGTCGGACGACATCCAAAAACAAGGATGCAAAATCAGCCACAGCCGCGTAACACACATTAGGTGCCATTTTACAACACGCGCACGCACACTATTTACACTACACACTGCACACATTCATGACACTTACACAGCATCTCCACAGCACTTATGCTGCAGCAAAATGAAAACAGATTGCCAGCTCTTCAACACAATGCTTCCTGCATATATTACTTCACAATAGATAAAGTATATTCATTTCTTATTTTAATAATTATACATTGGCATAGAAAAAAAAAACACAACGCTGCTCATAGCACACAAACAACCAAGACCCTCGCAATGAGCGCGAGGCTCGCAATGAACGCCGAAGGATCTTGGAAAACCAACAAAATTAATATCGCACACAAACAACATTACCTGCCTTACAATCTTATTGCCATAATTTTTTGGCGGGCAAGTCGTTAGTTAATAATGTATGTCAGTATTGGTGCTAGGATACTGTGATAATTTTTAGGATAGAAACACATTTTATTCATACACTCTTGATTATTTTAAAATATAACTTTTATTGAATCTAATGACATTTCTTAACCTTCATTACATTTAAAAATAAAACCATGTGAAAAAGTATTTTTTTTTTTATTACAAGGATTATATGTACCAAGAGATAGAAAACTGTTAGTGTAATGAACACTTTATCCTCTTGGAACCTTGTTGAACTAAACAATTATAATGTACAATCATTTAACCAAATTGATTTCTATTTGGTTAATAACTTGTTCCTAGACAATCATGTTAGGTATAATCTACTCTATTTTTTTTATATTTTTGCTGTTAATGATACTTTTTCATAAACTTGATTTACCCATTTTCCACAATCTTTTTAATTATTATTAACTTATTTATGCTTTTTTTTGTTTTTCTTATTCTTTTCTCAATAACATTTTTTTTCAGACATGGGGATTCTCAGGATGTAACTAAGAAACTAGAGTAGATAAATTAGAGGATAGGGTCCCTGTTTGGGAGATGATGGGGATGCCAGACTCATCTGCAAAGTGGTATAATGTTATATTTTGTCCTCAGAGAGGAGCAGCTGTCTTGATCTGCCCTCACATTCGTATTTAAACATATGGGATGGGAAAACGTCACCAGGCACTTTATTATTTTATTATGACCCCCCTCATAAACTGGCAGTAATTTAATATATCTATATAATGTTTCTTCTTTCATATATACTTTCATATATACTGGACATATCGGCTAGGTGTCTAGCATCAACTTTTGACTAGATCCTGCATGTTATTAACTGGCTGGGCACCAGGGATGTCATGCCCCAAGGGAGGGAATCCAACTTAGATCCAGATTTCTCCTGCCTTAGCTACAGGAATCCCCCTTTGACCCCTGGCTTCTATTCCAGGATCATCAGTATGCTGAATAGGAATCAAAGGGTTAAAAAGAAAAAAAAAGTTTATAACCTTGCATATGTTCCCTAGAAGAGTGTGTCTTTATTTGGAAAAGTTAGAATATTTATAATAAAATAGAACAATCACACACGTGATTAAGTTATCTGCCCTAAACCAATTGTCTCAATCAGCCTCACTGGCCAAACTGGGGTATATAAAGTTTGTAAACACATTCAAAGTTCCCTTCTAAACTAGATAACTCACTCAACCTATTTTAAGTTCCTGTCCACAGCTAGATAATCTCATCAAGCAGGTCATTATCAAGATATACAGTCAATTGTTCAAGTGTCCTGTCTCGAGATAGAATTAACTGGGAAAGGTGAAAAGGGAAGATGAACAGCAACTGCCCACAACCATACCTAGGAATGTGTAAGGATGGAGGAGTCAGGGCCTCCAGGTGGGCCATCACAAGGCCAATCTCAGAGGCCCACTTCAAAATGCAAGGTCAGTGGGGGAAAATGGAGAGGACATAGCTCTTTAAGGAAGAGGTTTAGCCCCTGAAAGGCTATTGTTTGGCGGGTTCAGGGAAGTAACAGTTTGCCCCCCAAAAGCAAATCTTAACAAGCACCCCCCTTTCCAAAACAGCATCAAGGCGATGATCTCTACCGGATGATAGCCTCCATGCCGCCATACTTGGTCCTCGTCTTTAGTCTGGAAAATGATAATCTGGCAGGGCCCAAAGTCCAAAGTTTAAAATGCTGCTTGGTGAAGCATAGAGCGGTTTGGTCATTGCTGCCTCTTCTGTCCTTGACTTCCAGCTCTCAATGGTGTGGATCAGACAGGATCACCCAGAGTCCTGTAGTTTTGGTGCCACACTCTGGATCGCCCACCAGAAACTCGATCAGCTCTAGCGTGAAGTTGAAGGAACATGCAGTAGCCGGCATCATCAGGTCCTTGTATTGTTCTTCCAAGGAGATATCTTCCCACACCAGCTCCTCCAGGCACTCGCCTAACTCAACACTTGAGTCCCAGGGACGCCATTCACTGAGTCAGAAGAGCTGTTCCCTGCTCATCTACTGTGGAATTCGAGTGCTTCACTATCCAAGTGATCAGACTCCTTTTCTCCTGGATCAACTCTGCCTAGCATTCATTTGCCTCAAAAAACTCTTTACCCTGCAGCACTGCTTGTCCAGCCAGACGCTGGATACACAGCCGCTGAGCCTCCATCTTTCCTCCATTCCCATTGTTGATTCTTGCCACTGCCAGTTCCTGAATAGAGATGCCACCCCTGCCACCAGCTTGTCATGACCTAGGGGAGGGTGTCCAACTTAGTTCCAGAATTCTCCTGTTTATCTACAAGAATGTTCCCTTGGACCATAGAGTGGATGGGCTTCTCAGTGACCGGCTTCTATTCCAGGACATCACAATGCAGAATAGAGATCAAGGAGTTAAAAATACTACAGAAATGTGCACTACTTAGAATAAGTGTGCAAATATCGGAGCGCTGGCACGTAATGTTAATGGTAAATGTATATAAAGTGTATAAAGAATATATATAACACCAAAGGATTAAAACAGAAAGTATTAGACAGTCTTGTAACTCTACTGAGTCTCTATAAGAAAATCTCAGGAAGTAATGAAACACAAAGTTGTGTATACTGTCCCACCTATGAAGAGATACCGTCTCTTTGACTGAAGTGACAGTAAAAGACCAACGTTCCTGATTTTGATGACAAGAGGAGATGGGGATCAGAGTTGGTTATGTGTCACTTCAGATCATATAGATTTCACAATCAAACAGAGGTGTGCTGCGATTCCGCAGAATACTATCCATGTAGTATTCCTTGAAGTAAGTACAAGACATAAATGGGGGTAGGAGGAGACAAGCGCACCACCTCGTTCCACCAAGGAAGCCAGGGAACTGGTGAAACGCATTTGGATATGTTTTTTTATTGTTCTATTTCATTTTTTCTTTCCTGCATCAGGTTTTAGTTATTTATTCATTTTTTATTCTCCATACCGACACTTCTACCACACACATAATACTGTTTTTAGGCATGAGTATCTAGTGAGATAAGTTTATGTGTCTTTTATGGGTCACCTGATCATCTATCAGTACCGACACAGTACTATTATTTTATATTTTATACTTATATTAATTTTTAGTTTATATTTCTAATAAACGATTACGGATATTGTTACTACAGTATCCATATTGTTACTATAGTACTTGTTGTGTCTATTGGATTCATACCACTTCACAGCTAGTCTACCCTTTATAGTATCCCAATATACAGGCACATATACTGGAGATTCAGTAGCCACATTATATAGGGGAATCCCTATTGTAGAATCACAAGATTGAAGAGCCACTGACACCATCTTTTTGTTGTTCTATACACGCTGGTGGAGATATCTATAATTTGAATACTAAGGACTGGAAGAGTGCTCCAGGGAACCACTTCTGGAAAAAGAGGCCCCAAAGCCATCCGACAAGGACCAGCCATATGGATCTCCAGTGACGCGCCATATATACCTCATTAAGTGAGGTGGATAAATGTGAGTTTTTTGGGATTTCTTGTATCTGATCGTATATGTGGTTACATCATTTATTTGCATTAGGAGGTGGTGTGCTTGTCTCCCCCTACCCCCATGTTTGTCTTGCTAAAAATAACATACAGAGATTATAACCTCTAAATAAGATTGAGAACACCTTGCTTATGTTCCTTAAAAAAGTGTCTTTATTGGGAAAAGATGGAACACTTATAGGAAAACAGAACAACATAACGTTGGTTCAACCCACAAACATGATTAAATTACTTGCCCTTAACTCTTTAACTCAATCAGTCTCATTGGCCAATGTGAGGAGTGTGAGTTAATTCCATCACAGGGTGAGCTGGTAATTACATCACAAACTTAACATGCAATGTTCCCTTATAAACTAGCTAACTCACTTAACTTATTTGAATTTCTTATCCACAGCTAGATAATCTCATCAGGCAGGTTTTTATCAACATATACAGTTTATTTTCCAAATGTCCTGTTTCTGATGATGGAATTAGCTAGGAAAGTTAAACAAGTGGGAAAAACAGCAACTACTCACAACTATACCCAGGAAGGTAAAAGGGAAGTCAAGGCCTCCAGGTGGACCATCACAACGCCAATCCCAGAGGCGCCTACTTCCCAATGCACCCAGTTTTGTAGACAGAATGTTACCTGTAACATGGTTTGGTTTCTTTTATTAGAAAGTTTTGGGGGGTTCTATTCGCTACTCTGTTTGTGACTTTTGAGATTATGACCGCATGTTTTTAAGAAATGTGATGTGGGGTGCGCACACGTAGAAGATCGCTCGTCATATGCGCTCCGCCCACACCTGCGTGCAGGTCCTTAGATAACACTGAATACATGCTGTGCTACCTGCATGTCTCTGTCCTTCCTTGCTGTCTCTCTCTTCTTCCTTGCTGTCTCTCTCCTCCCATGCCCGCCTCTCTCCCCTTCCTTGCTGCCTCTCTCTCCTCCCATGCCTGCATGTCTCTCTTTCCTCCCATGCCTGCATGTCTCTCTACCTCCTTTCCGTCTCTCTCTCCTCCTTTACCCTGCCTGTCTCTTTCCTTCCTTTCCCCTGTCAAGTTCCTAGCCCTGCGCCCAGATATAGGCGGCGCACATATCACAAGCGCGCATGCGTCTGGGCACATTTGTCAGCCGCGCTACAGTCGGGGTGCCGTAGTAACCATAAGTTAGGATATATATACTTTAGGGTTCCTAAACTTAAAATGATTCAGCATACATTGTTTTTTGGATTGATTGTACTTCCATGTCCCCCAGGGAGAACTCATTATTTTTTAGCTTAATATAAAATGTATTGACTGTTCTGAAATTAAAAGCATAAACTAATATAAATACTTTATAATCACTGGAGATATGAAGGGGTCAAAATTGATCCTTTTTTTTATTATTTCATGTCGGTATGACAGGGTGGGAGTATACATGGGTGCAGTTTTTGTTTATCCGGTATCTTGACAAAGGCCCTGCAATGGGGTCAGAATCAATGCCTGCATATTAATAAAAGTAAACAATTTTAATTGGCTAGTGACAGTTTGTTTTAATATATTAGATTGTAAATGTGCAAGTTTTTCAATCGTGTAAGGTGCTTTGTGAATATATGTTAGATTTTAAGCTCAAAGACAGAGACCTCCATTCTTTTGTAAGGTGTTAAAAGCCAATCACTCATCCAATCATGTGGCAGCAACTCAAGGCATAAAAGAAGATGCATTCAAGCGGTTTGGTTGTTTTTCAGACAAACATCAGAACAGGGAGAAATGTGATCTAAGTGACTGACCATGGAATGATTGTTGTCAGATGATGGTTGAAAAGGATCATCTCCAGGGATTTTCACGTACAGTCGTATCTAGAGTTTACAGAGAATGGTGCAAAAAAAACAAAAAACATCCAGTGAGCTTCAGTTATGTGGGCAAAAATGCCTGGTTAATGAGATAGGTCACAGCAGAAGCTCAAGCTGACAGGAAGGTAACAGAAGTTCACATAAAATGAGTTACAAAAGTGATAGGTGGAAGAGCATCTCTGAAAGTGCAACACATCCAACATTCAACTGGATGGGCTGCAGCAACAGAAGACCACACTCAATTCCACTACTGTTACCCAAGAACAGATACTGGGGCTACAATGGGTGGAGGTCCACCAAAACTGGGCAGTCAGAAAGACAATGCCTGGTCTGACAAATCTCGTTTTCTACTGCGACATGCAGGTCAGAATTTGGAGTAAACAACATGAATCCATGGGTCCATCCTAACTTGTGTCAATGGTTCAGTCTAGTGCTCTGCTGGTGGTGTAATAATGTGGGGAATGTTTTCTTGCACATTTTAGGCCCCTTAATACCAACTGGATATTGTTTAAATGGCACAGCCTACCTGAGCATTGTTGCTGACCATGTGCATCTCTTCATGTCCTCAGTCTACCCATCTTCTAATGGTTACTTCCAGTCGGATATTGTGCCACGTCGTAAATCGCTTACCATGTCAAGCTGGTTCCATGAACAATGGCCTGAAGTCGCCAGATCTTAATCCAATAAAACACCTGGAATTGTGGTGTAATCAGAGATTTGCAACATGAATGTGCAGCTGACAAATTTGCAGCAATCTCGAAGGAATCTTTCCTGCACCTTGTTGAATCCATGCCATAGAGAATTCAGGTTAATGGGAAGCTGTATCAATTCAATTGGCCACTGAGTGAGTGAGAGTGTGTGTACATACATACATGCACTATTTATGTTTCTCCATTTTACATAATGTAGGATTTGTTTTCAGACTAGAAACCCTCTAGGAGCTGTTTCTGTCCTTGGTAGTTCCTCAAAGCACTTCTTTACATACAGAATATTTCCCTTTCCCAAGTCTCACCCTCTTCTGGTACCAGTTTCTCCCACATCTCATTATTTCCCCTCGAAGGTTCATCATGCATTCTACATAGAACTACCTTTGTTTTTACTTCCATGAAACGTTTCTGTGGTTAGGTAAATTAACTGTTTTTTTTTTTTTTGTTTGTTTGTTTTTTAAATACAAGTCAGCAACTATCTATGTTTTACTAATCATGTTATACAGTATATTTTCATAGTTTTACAGTGCCTGCTATCTGGATTGCTTGTGTTATGATTGGATGACTGTATTTATAAGTATGCTGTTCATGCAAGCATGAGTATATTTATTCATTTTTTCCATTTCTTTTGAAAATGTTTTCTCACTTTGATAAGAGTGATTTGAAGAAAGTACAACTATAGTATTTTATATTTCTGGTGAAATCCAAGGATGACTCTTATATCTTGATTACTGCTCATTGGCTGACAGGGTCAGCCCCCAGATCAGTTAGACATTTGAATAATTTTCTTCTGCTTTGGGTGCATAATATAACGCTTTTTTGGTACTTGTTACTCTTGCTGTAGCCTGTATGACTCAATTTACATTACTCCTTCTGGAACCAATTAAAGAAAATAATCAAGGTACCTTTGGTACATCAAATAACCTTTTTTAGGATAAAGAAAAAACACATTCAAAGTCTTTTGAAATAAAATATTTTAAAAAAGCACCAAATATAACAAATAAAAAAAAATCATCAAAACATAGCAGCACACCTTTCCTAAATACCAAAATGCAAGCAATATAAAAATAACAAAAACGCAGAATTTGGAGCTGCTATGCTTGCAATTACTGTATTGTTTCGGGAGCATTAATTATGTGATGAGCTACAAATTTACCATCTCAGCTCATAACAATCCGGATGTATTATCAGTTTGTTAAAGGGCTCTCTAAAGATTATTGAGATAGGGCCTAATAAGGAACCAAAAAAAAAAGATTAAACAATAAATTACTGTTTTGTAAAATTCCCCCCCAATTGATGTATTGTCATTGGAGTGGGAGCCGCCCAGAAGGGAATAATTTCAAAGCAGGCAGACTGTTTTTTGCAATCCGATGGTGGGAGGGGACTGGAAAATGTGTTTGCATACATTGCTAGCAGCTCATGTTACATTATTGCCTGCTCCTAATGTGTGTTTTACAGAGTGTTCTAAAATGGGGTTACATTTGGTGCTTCCCCCTGTGTGGCTCCCACTCCAGAGACAATACATCCCGAAGAGAGTGGAGAGATCTGGGGCTTATACAGCCTGGGCCATCAATAAAAACATTTAATGAACGATTTAAATGCACAGTAGAAAAAGTTTAATAAAAAAAAAAAAGTTTAAATAAACAATAGGTGTGATCACGGTCGCATCTTTCACAAAATCTTTTTATATTTTTATCATCTTTGCACACGCTAGACCCATAATGATCTTAAGCCTCCCAAGTGCCTATCCTATAAATTTAAACTTTTTTTTTACGTCAGTTACTTGCTTGTAAGATGTGTAAAACAAAAAAAACGAGTGTGTTTAACAGCTACTGCTAATATGGGAATGGTGTAGCATAGAAGAAACACTTTAATAACCCTTTTTCGTGAACCTTTAGAACTGAAATACTTAAGATGATTTATATGTATAACTAAATTAAGTTACAGACAAATTGCAATCATTACCAATGAGAAAGATAGAAGTATGTGGAGATTATATGAGAACATTGTAGACCTCTTTTGAATACATTAATTTTGGTGAATAGTAAAAATGGTTCTGGTAAGACGCACAGAAATATACAGCAATCTATAACAGCTCAGTTAATTTACTTTACTGTATACTAATGTTAATACATGCTAATTAGGATCATAAATTACCAATATGTTTCTGTCCTGGCCAAGAATGTTCTACAATTGTGTTGGCTTTCAGATCATATAGTTAGTTCCTCTCCCCCACACTAATCAAACAAACAATGCAGGTAATGAGCACACTGTGCCCTAAAGCGTATACTATTCCATACATAAGTATATATTTTCATACATGTTAAGTCTAGAAAAAAATTGACATGATGTGTTGCCAGTTTTTAAAGGAATATCTAAGTTTTCATGTTCTTACCTTTTTCTGATCTAGCATATGCTGCTTATATCAGAAACACACATTACATGGAGTCATTCTATACATATACAGATTTATTTTATTTAAAAAAATCAATTTTTGTTTTCCACACCCCAGAGCTGCTTACATAGGCACAGTGTACTTACCAATAGAAACACTGCATTTGGGTATGTTTTTTAACCCTATAATAACCTTCAAGTCAACAGCAGGACAATATAGAGATCCACACAGCAATGTCTGACTCCTCCTCCCTTCATTGTGCACGTTAAAACAAGACTACACATTCCATGATGCTTTGCTGCACAAACTGCCATAACAGATTGAAACAATGTATTAGCTGTCTGTGATTGGCCAAAACTAATTTGAATGTTATCCTAATTTTAGAAGGGATTTTCAGGGGTGTTAACTCTCAAAATTAACCACTAGCAGAGTCAAGAGATTTAGCAAACTTTAGGGTAAGCTTAAGGTTTATTACTTGGGGATTTTTTTTCCATGCAATTTTTTTTTTTTTTCATACACTTTGGATTCTCCTCTCTCAGATGCTTTCATGACCCATGAAATGTAAATATGCCTTTAGTGTTCTTAAATCATAAAAAAACATGACGGGTTCACTCTAATGTGAAGAATAGAAGAATGGGCATAATAAACTTTAACCAAATACAAAAAAACATTTAGTTTCCCTTAAGAAATCACCAATGTGTCATACACAGAAACGATGATGTGCATTAAAATAATAATAATAAATAAAAGAAATACAACTCTCTCTCAAAAAAACAAAAAAAAAATGCCATCCGGCACCATTTTTTACCACAGGATGTAAGAGGTAGTTTGAGCAATTATCTTAATGTATTACTCTTACAAATAAGTGTGAGAAAGAATTAATTTGATTTTAATTAATTATCTCCACTAAAAAAAAACAAAAAAAACACACCCATCAATACTTGGAATAGATACAGCATACTATTTTCAAGAAATATTTTACACATTTTTCTGTGTAATATTTATCCTCATGCTGTTTGTGCAACCAGCGTTGATTTTAGAATGTATTCAACATTTAATAGGTATTAACTAGGTGAATGTTTTCTTACAAATCTTACTTATGGGATATTGTCCTGGGCAAACGTAAAAAACAAACAAATAATGCTGTACTACCAACTGCTAAACTCAAATGAGCATAGCTACAATGGTCAGAGATGTGCAAGTTCCAAGTAACTCCTAAACTGTTTTCATGCAAAAAAAAGAAAAGAAAATTAGGAAAAAAAATTTGCAAGTTCCATAACCTTCATTTTGCCTCATTATAGCACTCATACATACATATTAACAAAATATACATATTAACAAGATTGTGGGATGAGGCATTTGAAACGTTTGAGAAAAAACAATAACATTTCTGCAGCTGGTTTTCAGTGGTCGACTGATACCCAGTTTATGTCTAGGTGGTATAAATTCATATTTATGTCAAATTTATAAATCCCATGACATGTTGAGGCAATCATTAAAATGTGTTCTAATAATTTCTCCTCTCTGTAGGAGTCCAGTGTAAACCTTGAGATCTCGGACTGAATGGAATTTCATTCAGTTTTCACAGCTTCTTTCGTGCTTGTCTTGTATTCCTTAACAATCTTAACCAGTGACAGAAGAATTGGGACTGCCATTGGCAAGAACAATGGGATATAAATGGCAAATTTCTGATCATCTGGAAAGTACAAAAGGTGGAGTAGAGAGGGATCAAAAAATGCCTTCTCAGAGGAAGTGATGGCTTCTTTGCTGGCCTGAAAGGCAGACTCCAGCCGGCCAGATTCCAGCTCAGACAATGCCAACTGAACAGAGGATACAGCATGGTATACCTACACAAAAGAGTAAAACAAACTGATTAGAGTCACAGGAATAGCAGATGTTCTGAACTGGAGAAGTACAAGGGGAAAACAAAATGCTCTAGGATTAAAGGCAAGTATCAATTTCATTTCAAAGCAAAAGGCTGGACCAGACAGACTTTTCATCTTCCTTTTCTCAACTGACAGTGACAAAACATGAATCATCTTTTAATGTGGCTGTTTTGCCTGCAAAGCCCTTTGGAAGCTACACCCATAGCAATTCTATGAATTTACAGTAAACTTTTAGTAAAAAACAACAACAGATTTTTATGGTCAGAAGCAGTGCTTCTTATTGTGAGATAATTCATGACACAATAGAATATTACAACAAACACACTGTACTTGTACATGTATGTAACTCAAGAAAAACTGCACATTTGTGAGTAACATTAGCAGCTGTATAAACAAACTTTTTTTTTTTTTTTTAAATAAAATTATATTTTTGATGAATTTACCCAGCTTTCTTAAACATGTTCAGAAGCAGACAGCCTGCAACAATAAATGCAAGCACTGCTCCTCCAGAAATGTAAGCAACCCCATACACACAAGAACCTCATCATGGAGTCCTCTAGGGACCAACAGATGACTCAAAATTTATACCCCCTACAAATAAAATCTAGTTTTGGAACTTTTCCCCTTCCTACAAAAATTATGTTTTATGGATACTGCTTGGAACCCACTTACACAGTCAGCAATGTATTTATAAGTGTTCGCATTTTCTACAGCACTGTCCAAACTTTTTACATGGCTGAACTAGCCATTTTAGTATATTAATTTGTTGTAATTATTTATGTATACCAATTGGATTATATATTAAATATTTGTATTTTCAGTGTCTTGTTTTTATTATATTTTGACAATACGCTTTAAATCTCTCTATTATGATGTTCAATAAAATGTTAAATCTCACAATAAAAATGTATAGTTTTTTTTTGCAAATATCACATTATTGTACATACGGGGAGATCAGTGTTGCACATGTAGTGCTAAGGTCTTTTGTTTTATATATAACTGTAGATATTGCAAGATTGCATTTGGTACAATAGTAATGGTAGTCAATTCCTGAGGAGAATCATTGGTTTTGGGGGGAGAATTGTTTTTTATATAAATTCCTTAAAAATATTGTTTTAATCAATATCAGATATCTCTGCTACTACCAACAAAGTAGCTCTGCAGGTATGTTTTCTATACTAACTGTAGTATGACTGGGCAAACCTTACCACATATTGTATACTGAAACACTTAGGTGATGGAGCCTCCAGTATATTGTTTTTTTGTTTTTTTTTATCGTTTTTTAATAAATGTTTTATATACAGTATCACACTATTGGTGTTTGAGGGAGAAAAAGATGGAAAGATAGGAAAGAGTTCTGTACCAGGAAGTTTGGATGACTGTTCACCGATTCAGACTCATGAAATGCAGGGTTTAGTTGTACTAATTGGGAGTGACTTAGACAGCATTGGAGATCAGTAATTTATTGTTTATACTGGTTATATATTTCTTGTGCACACTATTCTTTTTTGCACAGATGAATCAATCAACATCCGAATGATAAATCCAAAACCTAACAAGTTTATCACTGTATTCCTATATTTCAAATATACTCTTTTGAAGAACTACACTTTATAACAGGCTAACAGTTTTAGAAAGTTAAAATAGAAACACAGGCTTTTATTTACTAAAATAGCATGCAAGTATGCTGCACAGAAATGTAGCATCCTAGTTTTGTTTGATCTGCTGGGTAGGGGGTGGGTGTTAAAATGCAGAAGAAAACTTCCACAGTGGAAATGAGGCAGCTAAAAGACTAGGATTTTCAACAGTGAACCATATTCTAAGTAACAGGTTGCATACATTTAGTCAGCCCACATGAAGGCAGTGACATTAAAGTCATCCCTTACAGCATATTGCCCAACCTACCTCAGAAGCCACATTGTCATTAATAACAATGTTCCCAATCTGATCCAGCAGCTGTGCCAAGGAGGTCAGTGTTGTGGTTACTGTAGCAATATTTTCAACAGCCCTTGACCAGAGCAGCCTGTCCAGTTCCCAGTCTGTCAGTCCCTTATTTCCTGGACTCTCTAGCATGTAGTTCTCTGGCACAGACACTTTTGTAATGCCTAACAGCAACCTGGGATAAATAGTGGGGGGGAAAAGAAAAGAAAAACAAAATTCAACAAATTAATAAAAAGACTATAACACATTTTGTTGTGGGCAGTTATTACACCCTTGTGTAGCGTCCGTTTGACCATTCAGTAATATGCATATTTAAAGAGATACTGTAGTGGTAAAGCAAGTCATGGCCCTTAAACATGTTAAACTACACCCAGCAGATTAGCCCAATTCTTTGTCACATTGAATGTTGCTGTGGTTTTACATATTATGATGCAAACAGCATGGCTAGATGCTTCCCATTGGTCTGAGGTGCCGGCTCCTACACTAGAAACTGTACCATATGAACCATGCAATAGTCATATGCAGTTTTCCGAAGCAGGTTGAACTTTAAAAACATAAATTTTTAGATTTTTCCTGACATAACATTAACTGAAAGCTCAATTGAATACAATGCAACCCGTGTATAGTGGCTGCATCTGTAACTAAACCATTAGTAATGTAACACTTCTACATATAGTATTATTTCACTTTTCCAAAACACAAGGCTAAAAATAGGAAGCGCTACCCTGTCTTTTTGTGCATAAAATACATGGGGGAAAAATATAACTCTACAGTGTATTTTTATTAAAATACACAGAATTCCAGTTTGAGACAGGGTTGAATCTGCTACTAACCATCAAACTGAAAAATCAAAGATTTAAAATAAATAAATAAATGTTTTATGTGTCGCACCTATTATACTATACTGGTCTTAAGTAAGTTCGGCACACTTTTTGATACCCATGGTTCTAAGTCAGCTTTGTATGCACACAATGCCCATCTGGTTTTTTTTTTAAATTTAGATCACTAAAAAATCTTATGAGAGGAGAATTTTTCCAGCTTTCATATGTGTCTGTTGTAGTAGATTTTACAGGATCCTAGGATTGTCAGTTTGGTGAATGCAATGTTGTAACATGATTGCTTTGTAGCATTAGCAGGAATTCTACCTCCTTTTAATTAATTTCACAATTACTAAGCACAGCAAGCACCACCAGCAGTGCATAAAAAGGGAGGTATCTATGATTCTTTATCCATTTCACCACTTGCCAACATTTGGTAAGGTGCATATAATATGTCAAGTTTTGGTCTTCACACCAATGTTTTTTACATAGACCAAGGAGGAATTGAGAATATGTTGGTGGAGATGGTGTGTGTGTGCGTGCGAGAGAGGGATGAGTACATTTCTGGAAAGCTGAAGTTGCATCTTCTGATGCAACTTCCTGCTTCTGGGTTAATGAAGCAGAAGGGCTGTGGGGACAATTTCATTATCTAGCAGGGGCTCTCGGATTCCTCCTTCCCCACCCCTCACTCCACTGAAGACAAAACGTGCATCCTTATGAGACAGCTCTAAGAAAGTAGATTCGGAAACTCATGAAAAATCCTAATTTTTTTTTATCAAACACTGCTTTTATGTCCATGGATTACACAGTATTTAATGTTAATAGACTGGTTTATACTTCCTGGTTTATGAACTACAGTACTGCTTTAATGAAATGAACAGATTATTCTCTTACCGCAGTTGTGTCAGGAACACTTCCATCACTTTGACCATATCAATATCAACACGCACAGGGAAATCAAACTCTCCTAGACTTTCATAATCCACATTATATACCTAGAAAAACAAAGATTGTTCAGTGAGCACACAATCAAGACTTGTCACATGCACCGCAATTATACAATCAACAGGCAGCTTTTCCAGTGCATTTATTATATACATTTTAAAGGATAAACTCGAGTCTGAATCTTACATATACATAAAGATTTCTACAATACTAGCAGATTTCAGCAAGATGCCGAAAAACATGTATCAATATTCCTGGTTTACAAAAGATACTGCAGTGAAAATATGTTGGATTGCACAATGGACACCCTTGATGTGATTTAGAACTTACAATAATTTAAATATTTAATATTTTAAATATTGAACTCGTACAAAGTACATAGAATTTTTGTTAGGATTTACAATAACTACTATATTTACAAGTGAAGATTTTACCATGATTCCTCCCCAGCGTGGGCTGTGAAATGCATTACTGGACACTCTACTACCATCTTTGTCTTGGATATAAAGTGGAGAATGGGAATATTCTGGCACATACAGCAAGAAGTTTAGCACCGGATGGAGAGAAGCGGCACTAGAACCTGTAGACACAAAAAGATAAGAGGCTATAAGGACTTCACAGAAGGAACTTTTTAAAAAGGACACAGCAAATTTTCCAAATATAATATAACTTAAAACTATATGTGATAACATTCAACTGATAAAGTACTTAATATATGTACAATAAAAATTGGTCAAAAAAAAATAAAAAATTGGGTTCAAATTTGGAATTTTAGTTTGCCAATAAGTCAGATTTTTTTTTTTTTTTTTAAATGAGGAAACGCTTGTTTTTTTATATTTTTTTTTTAAAAAGTAAACAAAAACATAAAGCTTTTATTTTTCAATTGAGAATAGTATTTCATTTAAAGGAGAGAAAAAAATAATCTCCAATCATGCTGTGTCTTTACCAAGTCTTGCTTCTACAGGGTTAATGACATGAGGCAGATTGTGCGCATTCAGAGTGTAGCTTGAGGTTGCTTTCTCAAAGCGAGGTGTGACCCCAAGAACAGCATAATATAATATCTGAAATAGATATAAAAGAAATGAGATTGATATGAATGTAGTAATGATTACTATACTATATTATTTGACCAAACAACCTTTGAGACTGGGCTATGATGATCCGGTTTACATGGAACACCGCTCTGCATTAAATAGCACAGACAGGACACTGTGTATGAAATGCCACGTAAATGGTTTACAGGACTTTTGGCCATAGTAAATATTGCAAAAACATGTATGGTACTGATGATAAACTACCTAGAAAGGACAGTTAAAATAATTAACCTTAAATATTGCCTCACTAACTCCTTACATGGAGCAATGTGTCAGTTTAGACTGCAATTAAATAACAATAAAAACAATATTAGGGGGCAAAAGGAAGTTTTTAACAGCATGTTGCAAAAAATGTCTTATCTGAAGCGCTCAGTTTCTATATCAGAAACACAATAGTAGAAAGAAGATATTCGTGCTCTATACTTAATGCATGGCAGCTATCTACCAAAAGGTACAATAAAGTAATTCTGTAAGAAAATACCGGAAGAGGTGAGAAAAACAAAACAAAGCGCATTGGCCGTGTTGCTTTTTCTTCCTTATGATCTTGAAACAATGGGGGAGGAAAGACAAGAATAGATCAATGGGATGGAGGTTGGGAGCATAATAAACAATATTGGGTAAGTGTTAAGAGAGTTTATGGTTAGGCAGATTAAAGCATGTTTGCTTCAAAAAGGTTTAGTTGATCCATGGGGACCATTTTTTTTTTTTTCCATAAAAGTTCTCGATAACTTTCTAGCATGTAGAAAACAAAAGGGTGGCTGTTTCATTGATTTTAGTTTTGATCTGGGACCAAGAAAGAACTAAGCAGCAATATCTTGCTTGAGTATAAAAAAAAATGTTTTTCATAAAATACCCAAGAGACAATCCTGAGGTACAACTCTCGAATATGTTTGAGTCTTCTGGAATTTTGGGGGGCCACAGGCCTGACTATTCTGTGTCTAGCTCCTCACATTCAATCAATAACAAAATTTTGTCAGTTTCATCTAAAAAAAAAAAAAATCTCCAAAATGTGTCACTATATAACAGAAGACACAGCTAAAATTCTAATACACTCTCTCAGCGTATCTCGACTCATGTCTAGACAGCATCTAACATATCAGGTTGTGATCTAGAATTTCTCCATCTTTATGCAAGTGCTCCAAGCTTCCGTTCCAGTCTTTGGTTTGTCATTAGCCACTTACTTGGGAGTCCACGGAGAAGTTGGCCACAGGCTGCAATTTGTCCAGGAACGGCTGGATATAATGGCTGGCAGCAGAGCTTATATTCCAGTTCAGATCATGGGATCTGGGGTCAGGATTCAGCAAACTGAAGGTGATATCATAACCTGATGAATGAAAAAAAATAAACTGTTCATATAACTTCCAAAGAAGTTACAATATTATTATTATTATTATTATTATTATTATTATTATTATTAATAATAATATTATGCGCCAACATATTCCGTAGCGCTGTACAGGGGTTTAGTACATGGCAAAAACAAAGTTAACATCTTATAAAGAATGGAGGGCCCTGTTTTTGAGCTTAGAATCAAATGTACATAGTGCTTGTTTCCAAGGAACTGACACAAGATTGTAAGTTTGCATGTTTTCAATCTTAGGGCCTCATTCTATTATCGGCCGTAAAACGGCCGCAAGGCTGCGATTCCTTGCGGGGGTTCCGTTATCTTGGAATTCAATTATACGGCCCCGCAAGGATCTCCTCTTACGGCCGGCCGTATATCTTGCAACCGGCCGTAAGCTCAGAAATCTTTAAACACAAAAATAAATTCAAGACGGCACTGTACAGCTCTGTAAATGCTAGGGATCATATTGGGGCACATGAGGATTAAAAGTAACCCACTCTCAAGCTTGCACATCAGCCCAAACCCGAGTTTACATTAACTGTTTATTTTCCGGCCGCAGCGTGGCCGGGTCTGAGGTGCTCCAAGCCCTATGGACTTTTTACATGGCTATTTGACATATATATATATATAAAAAAAAAAAAAAAATTATTTACGCATTTGAGTATAGGGGAATGTTGTGCTATTTTTGCTAACACCTACAATCACTTTATAGTCTCCTCAGAGTGCAGGATGGCTTTATTTGGGCTATATTATGTGCTTAATTAGTGCTAGCGGGACCTTTTTCCTGCAAGTAAGCTGCGGCTTCTTTTAGCCTTGCAGAGAGGTTTCCCGGAGCAATAGAATAGCAACCGGGATTTTCTTGCGGCCGAATCTCTTGCGGCCGTTTTAGATCAAAGGCTTTCCTCCGGCGCGAGCGGCCGCAAGAGATAGCAAGGCGCCGTCCGCAAGCCTGCCGGAGTCCCCGGCCGGAGGGGAATAGAATAGCCGAATAGCTTGCGGCCGGTCCTTGCGGCCCCGCATCTCCTACGGCCGATAATAGAATGAGGCCCTAAGGGTTTAGATGTGATACAAGAGGGTGACAAATGCAAGATGGCAGTGTGAAAGCAATTTGCTTAGTCAAGTGGAGGTGTCTGTGTTGTACAATAGATTGTGGGTGTAAGTGTTATTAAGCTGTGGAGTGTGTAGTTGTACATGTTAAGACTGACGGTGATCAGATTTTTTTAAACAGGTGTGTTTTTAAAGGTTTTGAGGCAGGAAGATAATCTAATGGAGCGGGGCAAGGAGTTCCAGATAGTAGGGGTAGCATGAAAAAAGTCTGGAAGACAGGAGTGAGAGGAGGTAAGAAGGTGGTCATTAGCACAAAAGGGGGGTTGGAAAGTATTTTGAAACAAGAACAGAGATATAAGAGGGTGCGCTGTTGTTGAGGGCTTTATATGTTAGGGTAATGATTTTAAATGTGATTCTGGAGATTAAGGGAAGCCAGTGGAGTGATTGACAGAGAGGATCTGCAGACACTGATCGTTTGTTATGGAAGATGAGTCTAGCAGAGGCGTTCATTATGGATTGGAGGGGAGACAGACGAGAGATGGGGAGGCCAGCAAGGAGGGAATTGCAGTAGTCGAGTCAAGTTATGATGAGTGTATTAGAATTTTAGCTGTGTCTTGTGTGATATAGTGACGAATTTTGGAGATGGTATTAGGTGTTATTGATTGAATGTGAGGAGAGAGGGCGGGATCCAGTAGAACCCCAAGACAACGGGCCTGGGAGGTGGGGGTGATGATGGCATTGTCAACAGTGAGAGATATTTGAGGAGTGGAAGCTGTAGTAGAGGGTGGAAAGATAAGGAGTTCAGTCTTAGTATATATGCATAATGTGCTTTAGACATCTAAAAATGTGGATAAACATGTTACTGAAAATACTGCATTATTAACTTAAGGCATCATAACCGTGAACATAAGCTAAAATCGCAACAAATATCCAAAAACACTGATCTACATTCAATAAGTGGAAATGTTTCTCACAAGTGATGAGGCTTATCCAGCACCTGTGTTATCTTATAAAGCCTAAAAAAACACACACTCACACACAAAAAAAATACAGGAAGTGAAACCAACACTAACCATTGGTTAATATATCTCCTTTAATCAAGAAACATAATCAGACTGAGGAAATACTCTAATGTCTATTTGTTAACTTCAAGACAAAAATAAACTATTTCTAATCCACAATGGGTTGGCCCAGCAGGCTGTAATTAAATGCATTTGTAATATTGGACCAACGGATAAATGTAAGTGTACAGCAAAAACATTGTCATGTCAGGAAGGTATAAACGTCATGCATTGGTTACCTGGGCTGGACTTGAATGCTCTTCTGCTGTTTTCAAAATCATCTTTGCTAAACCTGCCAATGGGAATCCTATCAGACAGGGCAGCAGTTACAGCCTCTTCTGTAAGTGACATGGTCTGAATTATGCGCTTTACTGTGCTATAGAGTTTGTGAAGGATGTCTTCAGTGCGGAGGGATGGATCCAGTGCATATTGGACAAGTGCTGTCCGATATTTTCCAATGTATACACTAACTCGCTAAAAAAAAAAAAAAAAAAGAATCATGTAGGAATAGATTTAAGAAATTGTAAAAGCCTTTAAAAAAACAAAAAAAAAAAGCAGCAACTCACATAAACTTGATCAATATTGACAAACTTAGAAATATTTTCATATGATGCATGTAATTTCAGTAAAAATTAAGATATTGTATAGGTTAGAGATGGTACAATTTCACTCGGAAAAGAGAAATAAAAGTTCAGAGTACCCCACAACCCTCCTCCAATTACAGAAGGGAATTTCAGGAAAAGGACTCATTGAGCACAATATAAAATGTAAGATAGCTTAAAACTAAAAATGGACATTATAAAATGTGCATCTTCATATACTTCTTAAAAAAAGTATATAGGTTTAAATTAGTAAAACCTATTTGCACACAGTTGAAGTTAAACCTTCACAAAGCAAATATAAGCCTCATACTTTACATCCTCTTCTCTGCAGAATACCACCACAAATATACAGAAAATATCACAATATGAAACATTTATATTTAACAGACTGGTTTACCAATAAAGGCATGATTATCAGAAATCTTTTTTAGGAAACATAATGCGTTCATGGAGAAATAGTAAAATTAGCTGCCAGAAAAAAAAAAAAAAAAGAGGAATGAGACAAAAAAAATGAGCGCAATTTAAAAGATTTAACAACAAATTAAAAGTTATTTATCAAAGAAAGAATTGTGCTATTGTAGTGAGCTAAAAGAGACATTTATACTTTACGAAGAAAGATTTACATTATGTTACATTAAATTTGTTTTATTTTTTTTTCTCTTTGTTGCATCTGAAAGGGTATTTCATAAATTTTGTGTGATCTTTTTTTCAAATGAAGCCCTCAAAGCAGGAAAAAAAAATTATTAATTTGTGTTAATGGATCTAGTTGCTTGCCCCTGTGAGCAGCAATGTGTTTGTGCGTTTGCTTTGTTCAGTTGTGTCTGACTCTCTGTGTACTCATGGATCGTAACACACATGCTGATCTACTTGGTATTCACGGCAGAGATACTGAAGTGAGTTGCCAGTTCCTTCTCCACTGGGTCACAGCATACAACTCCTGGTATTCCTAGGTGGTCTCCCATCCAAGTACTGACCAGGCCTAAGCCTGCATGGCTTCAGGGTAGTGTGACCTCTTGGTTCCCTGACTGGAATCAAACCAAAGTCATAGCGGTGAAAGCACTGAATCCTAACCACTGGACCACCAGAGAACCCTTGAGCAGTTTTTTTACATCATATTTTTCATGCACAATACAATCTTGTAAATGGATAAAAAATAGTTTTCCTGTGTGCCTTTAAAGTTAGCTATAAAACTAATTTCAAATTATTATTACATCATTTAGACAAAACTATTGTACATATTCCATATTTTATGGAGTAACCGTAATCTAAACAAATGAGGGGTTACAATGCTCAGCACTACAGTGGCACACCAGCTTTATGGGCAATTATATGGGCCAAGCTCTAGGATCAATTACATAGAAGTCAAAAGTAATGCATCACACTATACTCACAAAAATAAGACAACTATAACTCAAAAAATGTGGTGCACCAATTACAGTGTGAATGTATTTTCAATATATAGGATCAACAAGAAAGATGAAATCGTTTTTTTTATTTCTAATATGCTCCATTACTCTTGCACTTAAAGACCATTCTGTATCCGATCACTTCAGGGTTAAACATGTATGTGTAACAAATAGAGGGGAGTTGCAGAGGAGAAGACCATAATAAAAATGAAAACTCTAACTGCCAGGATACATATTTAATTTTAACGATTTTACTTACTAACTTAAAAAACAGAATTTTGATTAAAATTTTAATTTTAATCTTTTTCCAATAATGGAACAACTTGTCTTAATTTATTATTGAAATTACACATCTGGAATTCTATGGCTGTGAAAGCTAGGGAATTACTTTGCTGTATATAAAAGAAAACAACAATGAATATGTCAGTGAATATATAAGATGGTGTAGACACATTTGAAATTATTTATTTGTGTTAATCAAGTAACATTTATAATATTATTCAGTATGAAATCTATTTGCTGCTAAGTGCAGCGATAACTGACAAAACCCAGAAGGTTCTTCTAGTTTCCCTGCCCTGTCATCAATATGAGACTTTCCCAACACACACACACTTTTGAAAGGAGAGAGCATTATAAAAATTACTATATTTCATGTGATTATTATAAGAAAAATATGTTAATGGTATAACAAGTACAAAAATGTACTTATATTTTAAATGTATAGCACAATTGAGACCATTTCTGAGTCCCTTTGCAGGATATACTTTTCAATCACTGCAAGAGCTCTGCATATAACACGATGTGCACACCTTAAGACAGAAACTTGCTGTACCTGAGGAAAGAGAGTAGACGTTGCAGGTATGATATACAGAGACAAGGATCCCTGTGCTCCTTTACTCAACTGTTGGAGAGCTTCATCTGCATCTGAGAAAGCAAGACATAATCTTTTAATAATTCTTTAAAGTGCAAGTTAAGCAGTTTATTTTTATCTGGAAAATTAACAATTCTTCTAAATCACTCTCAAACATACAGTATAATTTTCTGCACTTGTGTGGAAAAAGGTAGAACTTAGAAAATGAAATTATGAGGGGTGAGTCCAAGATGGAAAAGGAGCCAATAGATTGAAGGCCTGCCTAAGTCTGGGAGTTTCAATCCTGCGCGGTGCTTTGGGGAAAGCAATATGGACACCGGATTCCAAGCTGAAAGACAGGGCCCTCAATTCTTTGCAATGTGTGACTCTTGAACTTGCCTGGAACCTAACTTATGTATAGCGCTATGGAATATGTTGGCGCGTTACAAACAAACAAACAATAATAATATAATACATGGATATCTTCATTCTATCTATAGCCATATAGATTAGCAAACACATACTTACACAAACACACAAAGTACCACTAAGGTATAAGGATTACAGTGAGCTTCTGTATTTCAACAATATATATTTAGTTTGTTATACTAATTAATATCATGACAAATCTATGAGCAAGAATTTATACTTGTGAAAATACTGTGCTCAGTGATGCCTCCTGGTGGTACTAACTGCACAGAATAAAACAACTTCTATGTAAAGCATAAATAGCAAGTTTACCAGAACATCTCATATAACTAATATATATTTGTATGTGATGTAAACTATATGTAATGTATTTCACTAAACCATAAAGTTTTGCTCATATTATATAGTGTCACTACATTTTAAATAAACAATTATGCAATATATCATTGTGACTTTAGGGGTACATGGCTATACTGTTCTTATATTCTGAGATAATTTCAGTTAATTGTGTGGACAGAAGGAAGAAAAAAAAAAAAAGTTTATTAAAATATGTAAACAACGCTAATAATGACAATCCTGCAGGAGGCAGGCAGTTTGTATGCAATGACAGCAAAAGAGGATAATTTATGGCAAAATGGTTTAAATACATTTGAAGCTGTTATAAAGCTATACTGTGGCAATTATTACATCAACAAGAAAAAATAAAGAAATAAGTGCTCAACCATACAAGTAAAGTGATGTATGTTTAGTGACTTCAGTACCTTGCAAGGTCTGCAGTCCCAAAGCCTCCTCTTCTTCATTCTTTGCTTTTCGATATTTGATCTCATAGAGACAGCTGAAACTTGTTTGAGCTATGACAAAAACACATTTACACAATAATAAAATTATATTTTATACAAATATTCATAGAAAGGCAATAGGAAAAATTATATTTGTGTTTAATAAAAGTTCTTCAGTAAAGTGTTATAACTAGTGTACTGAATGTAAAGCATCATTTCATATATTTAAAAAAAATACTTTTCAAAAAGTATGAGGCAACGGTAAATCTAGTTCTATGAATAATTGTATTAATCCCTTCTACAGAGAAAGGATACATCCAAACAAATGTTAGTAGCGCTCATTAAATGGGTAAATTATTACTTTTAAAAACAAATAATAATAAAAAGGGGCGTAAAACTAAAACTTTAACCAAGATCCCTGCCAGAGGTTTTTGTACTCACACCACACAATAAGCATGTATTTCTGTACAACCACTATACAAACCTACATACTATATATTGAAATTTAGTGCAAAAAATACATTAGTATATTTGAATTGATCATTGGCTAGCTTTACTGTACACTAAGATATTCCATCAATATATGAGAAGCCCATACAGCATTAATACGTACAACTGCGCACGATGAAAACAATCCATTACTGATAAGTGTAAAGGATTCACCAAACTACATCACAGCGCCACCAGCCCTAATAAAGCTTCATTTTAATGTGCTCAATATGTGGGTCTATGCTTTGGTGAATTTATAAATCCCATATATAAAAATCACAACATCATAATGTCAGGATCAATTTGTTTAGACATATACAGAAGTATTCTCCTCCCTTTGTGCTATAATAACAGGAAAGACACATTTATTTACAGAGTGTCCTTATTTCACATCACCCTCATTGAAAAATGTTGAGTTTTGCTGCACAGGTACATCCATTTTATATACTCCGTTTTGATAGAAAAACTCTGTGTTCATACAACATTCGTTATTAACTATTACAGGGATCTTACAAAGCAGTCACCGGCATATACATATCAGTTTGTAAACCGAGATATGGAATTTTCTTATTGTTGGAGTCCTTTGTTGTACTTTCCAGTGTCTGACACTTCTCTACAAAGCCCCCAGCATGGCCATAAGCGAGCACAGGGATAAAAAGTGCATCACATGCTTTGGTCATCTATGAGAAGTCTCAGAGCATGCTAAAACTGGTTTGCCAGAGATTTGATGGCTGAGGACTCCAGCAAAGGGAAAATTCTCTATTAAATAAGGCAACTGATAAATTGAACACATCAAGGACTGAAAAGCTTTAAAAAGTCAGATAACAATACCAGAGGTCTGTTCTATGTTTTTATCCCTGTGATGCAGTGATAGGCAATTAGTTCTTACAAGAGACACCAACAGTCCATTTCTTAGAAGAATCACCAATAGTCGCAGCATTATCACACCGGACTTACTCAGGTTTATTCATTCCAATTGATTTAAATGAGCTAAAGTAGAGAGACATTGAAATCCTGGACTGCTAGCAAGCCTCACAGGACATAATTACCACCCACTACTGGAATGGCCAACAAGTTTTGCGCGCAGGAAAAAGTACATCAAATTCATGTTCATGCACATTAAAATAGTCTGTTCTTTAAACCAGAAAACACTGTGCTTTAATAAAAAGAAATAAACACATTTGTTTATAAAATTAGGGAAAAATTATTTCCTCTCCGAACTAAAGATTTGAGCCTGAGGTTATACACTTTTGTGACTATTTGTGATATTTATCGTTGGGATAAATAAACTCACCAGAGCTTAGATTCACAAAACTGAGAATATATATGTGTTTTTTCTCCATGTGTTTGAATATATACTATGTGTTTGAATAGGCGTGGTACAGTAAACACTGACTTTGATACTTTAACACAGAGCTTTCCAAAATGTGTGTCGGGACACGTTAGGGTGTAGACGGCAATGTGTAGGTGTGTCGGGCGAACGCAATTTATGTATGTGTTCGTATCTCTTATAACCTCCAGTTTGAATTACTGTGTTGCAAAATGAAGCAGGTCTAAAAAGTGTGTACGGCTCTAAAACATTATAAAAACTAGTAGTATAATGAACATAGAGCGAGAAACAAAAAAGGCTCTTTGCCTTAAGGCTTCCTTTCTTGGATATAAAACTTTCAATTACCAGCTTTAAAATAATAATACAAGTAATACAAACAGAATTACAAAAAAAAGCTTAGAAGGAAGATGGGGGATATGATAAGTCTTGAACATAAATTATGGCATGTATTGCAATTAAAGAAGAAAGAATATTTTCGAAATAACATATAGTAACATTAGATCTCGACTTGAAGCTAACCCTGGGAAAGTGTTTGTGCAGGAACAACTTTGTGAAAACTGGGGTAGATACGTGCAACAGCCTTCAAGTGAACAAAAATTACATTAAGGAGTGTTTTTGCATAGCCCATAGATCTTAAAGTTTGACCAAGCCTTAAGCAGATTGGTTGTTATAGGTTATTGAAATCTACATTTACATGTACTAGAGTAAATATATATACACACACATATATATATATATATATATATATATATATATATATATATATATTCAAAGAAAACAATATAGATTAAACAAAATCACATTTGAACTTGTGATGCAGTTACTACAATAGAGAGGATTCTCTTACCACCCTACTAGGAGCCTCATTCAATTGCAAGACCGTAACTCAACTTTAGATTGCAGGTCATATTTTTTCTAAAAACATTTAGATGTATTCAATTGTCAACTCACAACTGCCCTCTCATAGCCTCCACATGCAAAATATGCACTCGCGAGCTGGAGTTCAGGGGGCATCATCATATGATCTGGCAATAATTAAGCAAGCCCGTAGTTTACTTCTTAGACAGCCAGTAGTAAATAAGAACATAGTCATGACGTCACTAAAATATGGAGTTTATACTACAATTAATGTTTAGAATTAAGGTTTTGCGATCAGACTCGTAATCCAGCAATGTAGAAAAAAAATAATAATCATTAAAGCAACTGTTCTAGTCCATGTGGGTTTCATGATATGTATTAACCCCTTGATTCCCAGGATCAATATAACAAGGAAATAATAGTTAAAACATTTTTTTTATGTATTGTTATTGCAGATTTGCGAGCTTGAGACTGTTGTGCAATAAATTCTAATGTCTATCATTGCTTTCCTGGTATTTTTAAGTCCAGTAGTGTGTGTTTATTTCCTTTTGCAGTGTTATGAACAGGTTTCTAACCCACTTGCGAGTTGATACATTTGACATTTATGGGTTTAAAAAGGCAATTTACTTGAACATTTGTAATTTAATATCGATTTTGTGTCTTTAGCACCGGTAATATTTGCGAACTTGGAATAAAAATAAAAAAATAAATCAATTGAGTAGATAGGACGGAATTCCGTTATTTTTCACAACCGCAATGTTTTTAAGCCTGCAACTCGCAATTGGAATGGGAGTTGCTAAATGTAGGCAATTGAATATCAGTGACATTTACGGGTTACATTATGGGTTGCAATTTGGTCAACTGAATGAGGCTCTAGTTGACCAGCCTAGCAGATGTGACAAGAAGTTTGTCTTAAAATGTCTTCTGGACAATATCGGGACAGCGTCCGTGGCAGATCCTTTTCAACCCCCTAGATACTTATCAGACAGTGGAGAGACGCAGCTTTATTTGAATTTCCAATACCAAGTTTAAGATGGCTCTGACAATATTTTGTAGTGCTGTCAATATTTTAGAGAAGTTGTAACCGTAGAAGGTTTACCTAACCCTATGATATCTGCATGAAATATCGGCAGTGCCATCTAGCGGTTGGTTGCGGCCACTGCTGGCGAATAAAAAAAAATTAAAAAAAAGGAAAGGACCAATAAGACAAACTGTAAAGGATGTCCACTATATTGGCGTTTTAAGGGTTTCTCAGTTCCAATCCTTGACAGGCCAGGACTTAAAGAGCAACTTAATTCAGCACAATTTGGACTACATCACAGTAAAGATCTACTAAAAGCATGTTGAAGTACTTCTTGAATTGCATTTTTCCCTGGGAGTTCAATAAAATAAAGTCTGCATTTACATAAGTCACTGACTGCCCCCTTCCAGGTGTGCAGCTTCTGCTCTGTGCAGTAAACAAAAGAAAAGAAAAGAAAAAAGTTAACCCTTAAATAGATTTGTGCGGATGGAATGCTTGAATCCCCTAAACAGGTCAGTTGTGGATTATTTTTTTTAGTACATCCCTGAGTGCAGGTCAAAACTATCAATCACTATCTTCACATGGGTGCTTGTCTCTCTCTCTCATAAAATCGTGAAACTAACAGTATGGAGGATTGCAGACTTTAGCAATTTTAGCCATTATTAGTGTAATAAAAAAAAAAAATGCATACTTTTAAACATAGAATCCTGTGCTCTCTCACACCATGAAAAGCACTTACAGTGAGGTAAATGGCCTTTTAAGGATCTCTGCTTAATCTCAGAACACTTAATCCAAATAACCGGATTACCTCATTTTCAAAAAGTTATATATTTAATTTCTGATTTGTTCTGCTAAATTAATGACTGATACTTACTGTTAAGAACGATTTCCTTTTCCTTTGGATCAGCTGCAGGGAGTTTTCTTTGCTGCTCAGCAGTTAAAGTTCCCTTAGAAAATATGACTTCAACAGGGACAGTGAGCTGGAGCTAATTAAAAAAACAATAATTATTATTATTAGTATACTTTATTTGTAATGCACCAACATATTCCGTAGTGCTGTACAGGGGTTAAGTACAAATCAAATTGCAAAAGAATGGAGGGCCCAGTTATTGAGTTTAAAATCAAACATATATAGTGCTTTCCCCAAAGCACCAAAAGATTTAAAAAACTCACACACTTAGGGCCTCATTCTATTATCGTCCGTAAATCGTCCGTAAGGCTGCGATTCCTTGCGGGGGTTCAGTTAACTCGCGATTCTATTATACGGCCCCGCAAGGATCTCCCCTTACGGCCGGCCGCATATCTTGGAACCGGCCGTAAGCGCAGAAATCTAAAAACTAAATTCAAGCCTGCACTGTACAGCTCTGTAAATGCTAGGGATCATATTGGGGGACATGAGGATTAATAGCAACCCACTCTCAAGCTTGCACATCAGCCCAAACCCGAGTTCAAATTAACTGTTTATTTTCCGGCTGCGGCGTGGGCGGGTCTGAGGTGCTCCAAGCCCTATGGACTTTTTACATGGATATTTTACGTATATTAAAAAATATATATTTTACGGATTTGAGTATAGGGTAATTATGTGCTATTTTTGCTAACACCGAATATCACTTAATAGACTCCGCAAAGTGCAGGATGGCTTTATTTGAGCTATTTTATGTGCTTAATTGGTGCTAGCGGGACCTGTTTGCTGCAAGTAAGCTGCGGCTCGGTTTTAGCCTTGCAGAGAGGGTTCCCGGAGCAATAGAATCGCAACCAGGCTTTTCTTACGGCCGATTTCCTTGCGGCCGTTTTAGATCAAAGGCTTTCCTCCGGCGCGAGCGGCCGCAAGAGATATCAAGGCATCGGCCGCAAGCCTGCCGGAAGCCCCAGCCGGAGGGGAATAGAATAGCCGGAAAGCTTGCGGCCGGTCCTTGCGGCCCCGCAGCGGCTGCGGCCGATAATAGAATAAGGCCCTTACAGTCTAAAGGGTACGAGATAGATAAAGCAGTGATAAATGTGTTCTACATATCAAGGCTGAAGGTGAAATGCTTCTTTAAACAGATTAGTAGCAAGATGAACAGTCTCGTTTGATACATTTGTCTACCTGCTTTCATAGTAGAAATCCTCAATGGATAGTTTTTTTTTAAAAGTTAGACATTTTTGGGGAGTTTGTGTTCTAATACAGATATATGTTATTTTGAGGAAAAAGCTTATTCTCAGGTTTAAAAAAATGTGCATCTAACTTTTTCTAATCAAAGTGCCTATACAGTATCAGAAACACACATTACATGACTGTATCAGAAATAATGTACATACTTAGGAGTATACCCCAAATGGCCCCTAAGTAAATCTTCGAGAACTTTCAGATACTCATAAATAAAATTCATATAAAATAAAAAAAGACCGAGAATAAAGTTAAAGATTACGAGGAGAAAGTACAAGAATGGAGGAATTGCCCTTCCTTCGATTAGGGATATTTACGAATCCATTATCCTCCCACATTTGATAGGTTGGAGTAGCTATAAGTCATCAGCAAAATTGATACAGATAGAAGATCTGACGCCCAATCTCACTAGAGAATAATTTATGTGGCTCCCAAGCCTGGATATAACTAGGTTTGGGAACCTATCGGATGGGATTCTCTCAATACTGGTATAAACACAGGAATAAATACTTTAGCGTTTCATCTTTAGCGGCTCCAATTGAGTAAATCCTCTGTAAGGAAATATCAAACATTGGAGATCATTTAAAAAGTTTTGTTTTTTTAAGAATTTTTGACCTCTATGACCAGGATTTGAGATACTCATATGAGGCTTTTCAAAAGGTTTATCACTTGAATAATTTTATCTGGTTGGACTTTATGGCAGTGATCAAGAACTTGGATAGATTTGATTATAGAAAATAATATATTCAAGATTGTTCGGACTTTGAATTTTTATTGATGAAAGATAATTGGGCACACAAAAGTAGCCAAATGCCAGGGGATATTAAACAACCTTAACCTTAGAGGGAAGACAGAAAGGATTATTAGATGGTAGGCGGATTTTGGCTGGGACTTACCTGAAGCTATGTGGTGGAGGGGATTCAAACTAGTGAAAGCAAATTCCCAATATACCACATATAGTTCTCTGTATTTTAGGTAACCCAAAGGTGGCATTGGGTACCGCAAAAATTAAATATTATCGATGAGAGCCACTCAAAATTCTGCTGGAGAGGGTGTAATGAAGTGGCACTCACTCCCACATTTGGTGGGAGTGCAAGAATGTTTAAACCTTTTGGGAACATTGTCTCAATCAGCTGACTAGAATGACAAAGGCAACCCTGAAATTGGATCCTAAGATTGCCCTCTTTCATATTTTGGAGACCAGTATTCCTTGGTCTGGGAAATTTATAGTTTCTCATGGTCTATTTTTCTCCACATTGTTATTAGTAAAATATTGGAAGCAGAAGAGTTTCCCCTCATGGAAAGAAGTATGCATAAAAGGTCTAGAAAAATAATAGAAACTATGAATTTTAATGGTTTGAAGCCAAAAGATAGAACTTGCAAAAAGTGGCAGATTTGGGACTCATTTGGTAGACAATACGGAATGCTAAAATTTTGTAGTTTGAAGTCTGAGTATGTAGTCTATACCACCTGGGTGGAAGGGTTGGTGTGAATGAGGAGTCTGTCTAATGTTATTTTCTTTTAAGATACATGTTGCTAGTCGACTTTAATTAATTTTTTAGGAAGTAGTTTTTTGTTTTTTCCTCTCTTTTTCATGACTTGTTTTATAAATGGATGTACATGTATCTTTTTAAAATAATAAAACTTTTTTAAATTGAGTTGCATTTTAATTTTGTTATCTCTAATCATTGTTGATTGATGCTAGTCATAAAGGATGATTGTTGTATTTTCTCATTCTTTTCAGCCAATAAAAAAAGATTTACAGAGAATTAGATTTTATCCGGTTTATTATTATTTCCTTTATTTATTATGTGTTCATTTATATGTGAGCATACAGGGTCAAGTCACATTATTATTATCATCACCACCTACTTTTGACGTCAGCAGTGCATAGCCAATGAAATACGGCACTTGTGAGCTGGCTTGGTGGGTATATAAAAAGGTGACATGTAAGCATTCTGCAAACATATCAACCAACATATCGCGGATACGGGTAAAACATGCAATTTATCCGACTTCAAAAAGGGGGCGGTCATTGGCTTTTGGGCCAAGGGATGGCAGTATTTCTGAAATAGAGCAGTTTGTGAACGGTTTGCGTGCTGCTGTGATTAAAATGTACCTTGACTCAAC
The DNA here is from genome assembly GCA_027410445.1 of Discoglossus pictus. Classification (NCBI taxonomy): domain Eukaryota; kingdom Metazoa; phylum Chordata; class Amphibia; order Anura; family Alytidae; genus Discoglossus; species Discoglossus pictus. Next base: position 80,638,147 of record CM050164.1, on the reverse strand, counting down.
AAACAGCATTATTGCAAATAAACAGCGTTTAAACTCTACATGCCTTTGATGTCAGAGGTGAACGTTGGCTGCGAAGGTGTGTGAGGGACAACCAATAAGCTACCGTTGAGCAACTCAATAAGCTACCGTTGAGCAACTATGGGGCTCTGAAGCAAGCTTCAGGTTACTGCACCTATGCAGATGAGGGTCCAGTGTCAGAAACAGCTTTAATTTGCATGGCAATACCGAAATTGGACCTCTTCCAATTAGCAAAGGGTTGCCTTCTCCGATTTGTCATGTTTTCTGCTCGATAAACTGGACAGACGTTGCCATGTCAGGCGTGAAACCTCAGAGAACAAACACTCTGCAGCCATTGTTGAAGAACACAAGCTGGTGGCGGCAGCGTTATGGTCTGGGAAATGTTTTCTTGGCATTGTCTGGGTCCAACCATCCCTCTGGAAGACACTCTCAAAATATTGGGTTATCTATACATCCTTGCAGATCAAGTACACTTATACATGTTGACTGTCTTCCCTGGAGCGGATGGGATTTTCAAGCAATACTATGCAACATATCACGGCCAGAATTGTGTGGGAGTGGTTGGAGGAACACTACGAAGACTTCTAAGTACTTCCCTGGCCTCCAATTCCTCCATACTTGAACCTCAATCTCCATGTTCTCCGTATGGGTCCTCCACCACTGCATGGCTCCAGATATCCTTAGCAACCTTCCAGCTTCTTACGGACTCACTGGCGCGCTGTCTATCTGCTGTCTGTGCTGCAGATGGCGCTAATTCAGGATATTAGCTGGGGGTCATAATAATGTGACTGGACTATGTATGAATGTGTGTATATATATATATATATATATATATATATATATATATATATATATTTATTATTATTTTTATTTTTTATTCCATTCACCTATTTCACAATAACATTCTTCACTGAACAGTAAGAGAATAGTAATTCGTATATAGATGGGTGACCGCATATATCTAGAAATGATAATAAGCAATCACAGGACAGGAAGCCATGTCCTCAGCAGAATTGCTTATAAGACATATATTAAACCTGAGTCTCATCTCATTTACTCTCGGGCCTCACCCTCAGAGTGTCCAGGCGGCTGATCTCGGTGTATGGGAGGGAGGCTCGGTAAGTCTCGGTTGTTTTCCACCACAGAGGCAGCCCCAGCACTGCAGCCACCAGAGCGATGGAGAGAGCGGCGCGCTTCCCGCGTGAGACCTCTGTTAGAAACAAGGCAAACATCCACTCAATGTATAAATATAATTATAATACCTAATTTACAGATTATAGTAGTTACTCACCCACAGCAGCAAAAGCAGTCATGGGCGCAGCCATTTTTTCCAGTTAGCTGCTTGACCGGCTTGACAGTGATCGACAAGTCTTTCATCCAATCACAGTGCGTCTTTCCTAGAGTAATCCAATGAGCGGTCGTGCTGTCAAATTTATGCAGCGTATATACGGAAAAGAATGAAAAAAAGGAAGTGTCCTGTATGGCAACCCGCGAGGGTCAAAATGGTTTGCAATTGCCCAGATGCTTACTTTATTCATTTACTACAAATATTTTTCTCACTGGGAACAGAGAAATAAGTATATGTTCACATTTTGAAAGATTAACATAAGCAGGTATTATTCCTTAAGACCAATGTTGAGATATTTATACTATTATAATGGTACATCAGGGTTTACCTCTAAAAGGAATGGGTTTGCTGCTATCTTCTGCCTGAGACTATTGAAAATTGTAACTTCACTTTATTGTTTATTTGAGAGATGTGACTTAAAGCTCTGTGCAAGGAGACAATACTAAATGGGACTCGCTCTCTCTTCCTCTATAGAGAGCCTGCATTGATGATATCCCTAACATAGCGATGTACTCTTTTCCAATATCAGGGTGGCCCTAGGGCAGATGAGTCATTGCTGTATACAGGAGAGCTTGGTAAGACTTGGATTTGAAGACTTACCGTGGTCATTGTATCTCATCAGAGGAGTAAATTGCTTTTTCTTCTCACTTGTAGGTCACGCACGCACATCTGGATGAGTTCAAACAGTTCCCCCCTAGATAGGTCTGATGTAAGACTACTCTTGGAGTTTGGGTGCTGATGGACTGAGTGTTTGCAGATTTTCTGATTTGGAGAGAGACACACATCAAGAAATGTGTGTAGTTTATTTTAGGTAAAAAAAAAGACACCAACAGAGAAGTGTGTTCGGTTGGTCTGAGCTGGAAAAAGCGGCATACAGATAGACGTATGTGCTGTTTGTCTGAATTTGGAGTAAGAGACAGACAGAGAGACAGCTCTTTGCCACTGTTGATCGTTTGGAGCAGAGCGGAGGCTGGGATATATCAAGAAAGATACAGGCCAGACAAATGGATTTTGTTTTTTGATTCACCCAGGTTTAGCTGGATGAGAGCTGGATAGTGAGGTAACTGTCGTATCAGTTATGAATGCATGAATACATTTTTTTGCATGAATAAATACCAAAATAAACATTTAAACACTTACCTTTCAGTTAGCAAAATATCTTGTAATTTCTAACACCCTCTCCAGACCTAGGCTAAATGAGCATTCATTTAAAAAAAAAATGTTTTGGCTAATCAGGAGAAAGCAGAGCCTGAAACATTTGCTGTCTGTGCTGTAAAGCAGCCTGGGAAATGTAGTCCGATTCATATGAAAATAAATAGTACTTTCTAACATGTGCCAATCTGTGCAGCACACTCACAGTGGATTACACCTGCAGTTGCCTGTTCTGCATCACTGCTGCAGGTGTTTACATTTCCCACAAGGAAACAGGCAAAGAGAAATAAGCTGTGACCCCAGCAACCATGCGACTGGCAGCACTTCCTCTTGGAAGCCACAAACTGTACCCAGATGCTGTGCAACATGTACCCACTATAATGTAAGGTCCCTAGGTGTGATCAATTCCAGATAGCAGTACCCTGCATATACATATGTAAGTGCATTCAACTTTTCAATATAATACATATTTGTCTAATAAACAGTGGCTGTTGTTTAGGAAACATTTGAAACCCAGGAAACTTCGGAATACCTTTAAGGTCGTGCTTCAGTGGAAGCTTGCATGTTATTTCCTTTGATTTGTTATAATTCACTTTGCTAAAATTGTAGCAAAACGTGTGCAAGTATTACAGCCTCTTGTATTGTTTTCCTACATTAATGTGCAGTAAAAACGAGCACACAAACCCATAGTAGACTGGTAACTTGGCCGCAATATATAATATATATTACAGGTTGAAAATCACTGCGGCTATAAAAATCATAACTCCAACCCATCTAAGCCTTTGACCTTTCAAGCAAGCAAGAGTAACAATCGCTAAAATCACAAATCGCTATTCAATTGCTACAATTCCTCAAGCACGCAAATATTTTCACACCCGTAAAAGTAGGAGAAAATCCTATAGGTACCTATAGGATAGGACTCGTAAGGGGGTTAACCACCTATTTGTAGCACTGTAAATGCAAATAGAAAATCAATATTGCACTTTAAAATATGGGGAAAGCGTGGGAAAGACATTAGAATTAATTGCAAAAAAGTCTCAAGCTCGTAAATCTGCAATCAAAAATTATTTATTTTAGGTTTCATTTCGGTGTTATATCAATCTCGGGAATCAATGAGGTAATACATATCAGCCCACCCACATGGAATAGAACATTTCCTTTGTTCATTTTTATTATTTTACTAGAATATTGCCCGTCAAAAAATGACGGCAATGAAATTGTAAGTGAGCTAATGCTGTTTGGTGTATGGTAATCAAATAAATAATATATTAATAAATGAATATACTTTACCTATTTGGAAGTAATATATGCAGGAAGGATTGTGTTGAAGAGCTGACAATCTGTTTTGATGTTGCCGCAGCATACAATGTGTGTTTTCAGTGTTGTGGAGCTGCTGTGTAAGTGTCAGCAATGTGTGCAGTGTAAATAGTGTGCGTGCGCAAGGAAAATCCGTTAGGGTAGCTGTGTACTTCCGCATTGTGTCAGTTAGTGTTGTAAAATGGCGCCTAATGTATGTGGTACGCGGCTGTGCCTGATTTTGCGTCCTTGTTGTTGGACCTTGTACGGCTTTTCGAAAAAATCTGTATGTGTTTCGTGGTGTTTTGCGTGTTTAGGGTCCTGTAGCCTTGTTTTTTTTGGCGGCCATTTTTTCTCTTGCTTAGGGGATTTTCGGGTGTGTTAACTCTTTAATTTGGACTTAAATTGACTTGTAACTTCACTTTTAGAGGAGCGGAGTGCCCCCCTTGCTGTGGGTAAGCTTTTTATGTGTTTGTTTTGTGTATTTTGTGTTTTCATGTGCGCAGGTTTGGGCCGCAAATGTCGTAATTTTTGTTTTTGTAAGTGGCACGGCTCGTATTTGCGGATGCTAAGTTCGTAAATGTTGTGGTCGCGGTGGGAGCCTCTACCTCCGCAAATGCGGCCCCTCGCTGTTTCTAAATCGGTAGTTACGGCCTTGCTTAATTTTCACACTCTGAAATGCTACTTACGATTGCATGGTTTTGGCTTTCAGCCCATAAGTTGCGGGCTTGTTCAACTGAATTGCTCTGTAATTGTATCAAATCTCAAGCCTGCAGACATACGGTCTGTACAACGCAATCTGCGGGCTTGCGATTGAATAAGGCCCTAAGTGTTTCGCGAAAATAAAATGTTAATTCTTGAATAACTGCTCTAAATATCTTACAAAGGAGTCACCAAGAAACACTTGAACACCATTATGTGCTCAGCAAAGCCAAAAATCTTGCAGGAAAAAAGATATGTTTAAGTTTTTTCAACCATCTTGCACAGTGTTTCATCACCTACCCTTAATTTCATGGTTGTCACAGACCCCTTTCCAAGGCCTGGAACCTGGTGCTTTGAGCCACCATAGAGGACATACCGCCCTATTGGAAAATGGGTAGGGGAATAATATTGCCACATTGGAAATGTGGGCAGGTGGGTGGTGGATTGAATAGCCCAAAAACATAAGGGCATAGTGTGCCATCATGCATTATATGGTCTTATGGCATATGTCTCTGCCTTATCCTGTATACTATATGTAATTCTCCATGTTATATTACTGTGCTCTGTGTTATGTTTAAACTAACTAATTGGTTGTGAAACAGTAAAACAAAATAGGTCTACAATGAGACATTGTAGACAGACAGGAACCAGTGATTGTATTGTAATCTGTTTTGTCCCATTGTTTGCCAGATAAGCTAATTACACCGCTGATGTGCTAGACACGACATGTGTGTATTGGAGGTTGGCCTATTGTTCCCGGGTGCCAGACAGGATGCTAATGTTGAACCCCATGTGGAGTCAATCTCCTGTTTTTGCCACTCCCTTTCATTGTTGTGTTGTATACACCCCCTGTATCTAACCATATAAATAGTTTGACTTTCCAAAAATAAAGCAGTTCCCTGCGGAGACATATAGAAATAGTATGTTTTCCTATTTGCTCCTGATGGCTGCAATATACTTTCTCCACCCTGCAAGTAACTTGTCCTGGTCACTACCACAGGAAGGTTACAAAGATCCTGGAAGTGCTGATTCCTGATGGAGAAACCCAGACTGATACAGAATCCAGATATCAGGATGCTGACCCTGGGCAGTAATAGCCCCTACCCCTGGATCGTCACAATGGTCCTCTTCTAAAAATACACCAATTTTATTTACCTAACAAATTTTCCCCAGAATTGTCATTCATTCTAACCATAAGACTGCTATAAAATAATGCAGCCTTTATTATCTTTTTTTCTGCTTTTTAAAAAGACAGTTTGTTCATTATCGACTGTAACTATTCAAAAAAGGATACATATATTAAAAAACAAACCAATCCCATTGGCCCAATAAGGGTTTGGTATTGGCTTGGAGTTGTATTTTATCCCCCTCAATCCAATAGTGCATGTGAACCGAAGGCAAGTTTTCAGATATAGCTGTATAAGAGGCATATAAATCTCAGCATCCCAATATTAAAGTGAGGTTAACAATAGTAACTATGCAGACATCCCTCCAGCTGGGCATGTATTTAAACACAGGTTCTACTGCAAACCAATCTTATGGATGACAGAGCAGAATAAATTATACCAATCTTAAAATATTTGGCTCAAGAGACAGTGGTTGTTAAGAGTGCAGGATATTGTTTCCGCACTACTGAAGAATTTTATAACAGCTAGTCTACTAAAGAAGGTTTCATTACAGCTACTCAAAATTGGTGATCATATGTAACCAGTTGATTGTTTTCTTTCGTACTTGGAAGGAAGCTTGACTAATACATGATTTTTCTATAAATGAATACTTTTGCTGATGTTTCCAGCAGTATGTTTTTCATTCAAAGAGCTTTTTTTTTTTTTTATTTAAAAAATAAAAGCAAATTTACCTAGTCATAATGACTATGAACAAGGAGCCTGCCAGAATAAGTTTTTTTTTTTTTTTTTAAGTAGTCAATGGAGCCAGCTTTGTTTTTGTGGAGTTATCTGTGAATCAAGACCTCCTAGAGTTTTGACTTTGCAGAATTGGGTAGGGTATTAGTTTGGATGAAAGGCTAAAACCTCTTTAAAAAAAAAAGTCAATTACATATACACATACCCTAGTTATCCAGTACAAGCTCTCACACCTGGTTTGCAGTAGCTCTGTGCAGCTTCTGAACTTATGGTTGCTCCGAAATGACTGCCATACTTACAGCCTTATTAATTGCAATTCGGCCAATTGAAAAGGGCTCTATATAAGCACAGCGCATTTTTTTTTTTTTTTTTAAAGAAGTTTAGTTAGTGAACTTCTATCCAAAAGCAATGTCTTCACGAACTAAAAAATGATGTAAAAATAAAATGCTATGGGCTTATATAGAGTCCTATTCAATTGGCCCAGATGGCAATTTAATAAGGCTGTAAAATCACTACAATTGATCAAGAAAAAAAAAAAAAAAAAAAAAAAAAAAACACACACACACACACACACACTTGTTTAGCTGTGTAAATGTGTAGAAGTTTTAAGCTTCAATTGCCTACCTGGGATGGTATATGGCTACTAGCTATTGAGCAGTTGAAGGAGAATTTCTTTAAAAAGGATTATATTGTGCCAAACCAAGTCCATCTGTTTTCGAAAAGTACATATACCATTAAATGTAGTGGCAGGACCGCAGTAGTTCTATTTTTTGCCAAGGCCCAAATCTCATCCACATTGATGACTATTTAACAATTATAAATAAAAGTTCTCAATTTTTATTATTCTATTGACAATTCATTTGAACAGTGTTATGCACGGCGACATGTGCTAGATCTTCCAAACCTTTGTTTGTGGCTTTGGAACTTATGACAGAGAAGTTAGACAAGACAAACATTTAGTATATATATACTATTATTTATTTCTATTTGGTACAGTTTTTATACAAAGACAACACTAGTTTCACAAGATGCACAGCAGTAAGTAACCCTCCTTAGCAGGAATTCCCTGCTCTCCCTCCATGAGCCAAGCTCATCCAGGTCTACAGTCTAATGTGTGGGAAGTATTCACTTCTCAGAGGAATGTGTGGTTTACAGCCACTCACACTAACCTACAAATGTGCTGCAAAGTGCAAGACCTTAACAGAACAGTGCCCGAGTGGGAAAGCCATGGATCACTTGAAGATCTAGTTCCAAGAGAAATAATCCAGCTATTGACATGGTTTGAGAAACAGGATAACCAAATAAGGTTAACGCAGCCAACTAGAACATTTCAACTGGCAAACAAAGTAAAACCTTCAGCTAAACTAAAATATCAGTTACCCATGTCTGCCTCTAACAAATGGTCTTACATTAGTATGGCTGAAGAAGGTGTTGTCTTCTAAATTAAAATCCCTGTTTAGGCAATATGCCACTTAAAGCAAGTATCCAAAGCCACAAGTGGATTAAATGCTTTCAAGGACCCCTCCAAAGCAAGAGCTGAAGGAAACACTAGATAGCATTAGCAAGGACAGCAGACAAGGTCACGACTATTCCAGGCGGATGTCCATGTGGTGCCTGTTTGCAGGATGAGGGAAGCAGGAGTGAAGGTATTCTGTGGGTCAATGCTCAGGCCTGTAGAGCTTAATATGCGTGATTAGCTACATACAGAGACTGGCCAGCTGACCCAGATTCATCGCCACTGCATTCATACTTTCCACAGGCCGCTAGTCCATTAACCTGAAATATAAAGTAGTGTGAGGTTAGTGATAGATTGCATAAACCTTTCCATTTAAAAAGGTCTAATTTTGGCATTTAACATTACCTTAGTTTTTCCCATAACATCTCTGAAGATATATTTTATTCTATTAACATCTGTGCTTTCTTAGCCTGAATTACCCTAACTGCCATCTGCTTACTACTAAAAAAGGCAAGCACATCCCTTAATGTAGCAACATCAGTGAGAGTTTCACACTATATTCTAGTCAGTTCACACAGTACCAGTGGTTATTCATGTTTAACTCAGTTGCTATAGCACACATCACCTCTGCACGCTTCAGGAACGCCTCAGTAGCTGCACTTTCATTTTCCTTCTTGCCACGCCAAGCATTAAGAGCAGAGGCCTGCAGGGCACGTCCATAGGAGAAGGTAAGAGCCCAAGGCCGAGCCAGAGGGCAGTTGTTTATTGCATTCAAATTTATAGTAGCTTCCTCCTCGCTCTGCCCACCAGACAGGAAAGTAACGCCTAAGACAGCAATTTAGATATATTTAGTCACTGACATTCAAGGCTTAAAAAAAAAAAAAAACAAAGACGCAAAGCATAAGAGTTGTAAGAATGTTCAAGAGAACAGTGCAATTGTGTTCAACTAAACCAAAGCACTTAAATAAAAGCTAGACTCTTGGCATGGATAACAGGGGTGTGGAGATAGATATATAAAAAGAGTTTAGCTCTTGTCTGTGGATGTACTCAGTTTTGTATTCTAGGCTTGAGCCTTACAAACAGACAATAGAAAGCTGTGGTCAGGTTCGATTGTTGTCTACACCATTAATTTAACCATAACATATATGGCTGTGTCTATGGGGCATAGTTTCCATCAGCCTATATTACCTGGCACGGCAGGAGGTACAGTACGACGCAGGGCAGTCACAGTTGCCATTGCAATTTCATCAGAACTGTATTTATTAGGGCAGGCATGGCCAGCTGTTACCATGTTGGGTTTTAGTAGTGTGCCTTCAAGATACACATGATGGTCACTTAGAGCCTTGTATACAGCAGCAAGCACCTGAAATTTGCAGGGAGACAAGTTGAAATACAGATGGCAAATTTAGACTGGAACCAACTATACACAGGAGTTCCAATAATAATCTAAACATCCTCACACATTCTATAAAGATAATTTACCATGACAGAGGCTCTCACCACTTCATTAAATTGTTCTGGAAGGATTATAAACTAGATGAACATGATTAAGAGAGTCTTCCCTATCGAACAAATCAAAATTTATATTATGCAAATTGACAAAAACATGAAAGGGTCTCAGTTATACACCCAATATAAAATGTTAACCTCACCAGTTCTTCAAATGGAAACATTAGCCAACATATGGGAAGTCTGTTTATTAATGGAGATACCAGTTCCTGCAATGCACAGCTTCAAGGATATTTTGCATAATAGGAATAAGTGTGTAGTAGAAGGTCTAGAAAATAAGTGGCCAGTAGATACGCCGACATGACCATTTCATCTTTCAGAAAACATACATCGCATCTTGCATTTAAAAAAACACTATATGTCAGACAGTCTTTCTAAATGGAAGGGTAGCATCTTAACTTTTTTTTTTTTTTTTTTTACATAGGCATGCAGGAAAAGTCTGCAGAGCTAAATGTAGGAGTTATAGGCTGAAAAAAAACTGTTTAACTATTTCAGAGGAAACACTAGAAATAGTTTGTTCAGCAATGGGTTCTGTATAAGACTACTCCCCTTACGACACCCATGTTATTGTCTATTAAGTTTAAGACTATAAGCCATTTATTCTTCCATTTGTAACATAAATGCAACAGAAGAGGTTAGTCAGTATTGTTAACACACCTTCTCAGTCACATATTGGCAGCGTTTCAGGTCATGATCTCCATCAGGAAGAATCTCAGGTTCCACAATAGGAACAATACCATTCTGTAAGAGGAAGAAGGACAACAGTTCTTAAAGCAGCAGTGCATGGACTTTACCAACCCATGTGTTCCACTTGTAGGGAGTGATACTTCCTACAATAAGGTCAGTTCTCGAGCATTTAATAAAGTGTACATTTCTGGAGTTTTACAAGGAGTTTTTATTGTAAAAATTGCTTATCCTACCTGCTGACAGATACTGGCATAGCGTGCAAGCACATTGGCATTTTCCATGATGGCAAGGGAGGATGGTGTGTTTTCACTGATCTTCAGCACAGAGCGCCACTTGGCAAAGTCAGCACCATCTTTCTTATACTGTGCGCAACGCTCTGCTAATCCATCCAGACCTGTTTGTGTATATAGTTACAGAAGATTATCAGTATGCATACTAATCTCTGCAGGATTATAGATTACTATATATATATATATATATATATATATATATATATATATATATATATATAATTTTTTGCAAAATATCAATTTATGCAAACTCTTATAAATGTCCTTCTGGCTGTACTTGTTATAAGCAATATTGGCTAAAATAATATAAATATATATATAAAAAAATAAAAATAAAAGTACAACTTGGCAAGGTCATAAAGTGTTGTGTTCCATGACCCTTCATGAGTTGGGCTTGTCCTAAGGGTGTACAGTACTCCATTATAATTGGTTGGTTCAGTTCTTAAGCATTAGTTTTAAGATTAGGGAGATTTGATTTGGCCATGGTGCGTTTTACACTTCAGAGCTGGGCAGCAGTTAATGGAAACAGTGAGGTTTTCACACAAAGATTTCAATCCTTCCAACCCACCTTGAGTTGTTGTTTCTCCATCAGTGCCAGCCAGAGGGACTACACCTTTATCCACCTGTTAGACGAGAAAAAAAAAAAAAAAAAAAAAAAAAGTGTAGGTGCAGACAGTTTAAAAAAAATATAATACATAATAATTAGCCCCACATCTAGTCAGAAGACTGCTGGCTGCTGTTAAGAACATTGCCAGATGTTATAGAAACAAGTGGAGAAGATGATAGTCTACTGTTATCTAAACAGACTCTATTATTAGAGCTGTGGATAGAGGCAGCTCAAGTGGAATGAGTGTGACCTATCCTTCACCTGCCCTTCTCCGATGCCAACCTCCCATGGGGGAAAGTCATGTAGCCTGTTCAAAAAGGGAATTGTGCAACTTCTTTGTTTACGTTCCACATTTTGTGCCAACACTGGCAAAGTCTGGGTGAAAAGGGCTTATTGTTCAGAAATATGGCTAATCAATTTTTAATGCACAGAAACACATAACCCCTTCACTCCCAGTATGTCACACTAAATTCCAGCTCTATGCACATATTCAAAAGACTCACCTTGATGCCAACAAGAATTCCTTTGTCTTTGATCATCTTGACAAAGTTTGTGCCACAGTCACCCTGCTGGTACATTGTTTCATGGAAAAATATCACACCACCAATACACTGCTTCATGCGGTCATCTCCTGTGAAGAGGATCTGACGGTACAGACGCCTGTTCTCTTCAGTGTTCTCTACTCCAATCCCACTTAGGCGCTTGGCCATGCTCCCTGATAGAAAACAAAGGGAGGTAGGAGAAAAGCAAAGCATTAGCTACAGCTAAAATCCTTACACCCCACCTCTTCCTACATGTATATATAAAGTCAAAATATTCTTAACATACAAACACACATTATCGAACTATAATTGGAGCATCTTTCTATGCTTTATTAGCTTCTCTAGCCAGGCAGCACACTCTCTAAACACCAGCCTGATGAGAACACTACTCTGCTGAAAGTTTGAGGAAACCTGTGACGTTTATATATTATATGTATAAATTGGGATAGAAGGAAGGGATATTCTAGATGTTAAGACTCAAATCACAAAAATTAGTTAGTTAATCACAGTTCTATTTAGCTTGAGTTTTGTTAGTTTAGGGCATATGAGCCCAAAAGTAGCAGGATTGCTGTTTTTGGCTTAATACATTAACTTGTAAACACTCTAAAGTCTGCTCATAAGCAATATATTTGCATGTCTAACACAAGTGAAAGAAACTGCTTCCAGCTCAGAGTTCTGAGAAAAACAGTTATTACACTGCATTCTGGGAAGCTGAGCAGGGACATGCAAATGTGCTCACAAATGCCACCCCCCCCCCCCCCCCATAAAAAAAAAAAAAAAACAAGCATCCTTGTTTAGTTTAAAAATGTATAGTCACTGATATTCTAGATTACACAAACTGAAATGTTGGTGTAGGGGCTTGTGTACTACAATGAAGCTGTGAGCTTTTGCACGTAGGGTCACCCAAGATGGGCAGGTCATAGCAGAGAGGTCAGACAAATTGTGGTCCAATCAAGGAAATGGCAACCCACTCCAGTATCTTTGCCAACGATTGTGTTGGATGTGCTCCTGTCCATAGGGACATGGAGAGTCAGACATACATAAACCGCAATAAGTACATTGTGATTTTTTTTTTTTTTTAAATATAGATTGAACCTTAGGAGAATATGCATGTGACTTGAGTAATACCCAGGAGATGGATCTCGGATTAGTTAAATAATTGAAGATAGAGGGCAAAAATCTATTTTTCAGTAGACTTTAATTTGCAGTTTTGGTTTAATCACAGTTCTGTAGAGCGTTTCAATTCTCTTATCTTTGGAGTGTTGACAGATTTTGAAGGCTTTAATTTATGCATATACTCACCTACAGACTCATCCGCAGCAAGGATGCCCTTCCCAGAGGCCACTATCTGCTGAGCGATATCAGACAGCTCCTTCTTCTGCTCAGCAGAAAGTGCAGGGTATTGGTGAGTCATTTTCAAAGTGCTAGGAGAGAAATATTTTGTCACTTTAATAGTTATATAGGCAGATATGATGGTCAACAACCCCTCCAAGCCCCCCCAAAAAAAAAAATGTTGCTTCCAATCGGGAGAAAGCATAGTTTAGCTGAAACATTCAAATAAAACACCAATTTTTTTTTTTTTTTATTGATAAACGAACAGAATATTAGTGCAAGCAAGATATTATGGCATTTTAACACCTGGCTGCACCTACATAATGTATTTTATAAATCTACAAGGAAGTTGTTGCACCACAACTGGATTCCACCCTTGTACATATGCCCCATATTCATTATTAAAGAAAGGTTTAGTAATGGAACACAGCAAGTTCCTGCCTTTTGCACATACGCTCCTTAGAACTGTATGCACATCACCCCCTACAGGTGAAGCTAGACTTGCAGCTAACAGCCCTGCACATTCAGGTAAAGTGCAGAGTGGGAGGAGCAGATGCAATGACACTGATCTACCTTGGTGGAAAGGCACCTTGGCAAACAGATGACTCAACCAGTGGAATCCTCGTCCCTAGAAAGCAGATACTTCAAAAAGGATAAACACAGGTGCAGCAGCAGCCCCCAGTAACAAGTGATATGCACATAAAATGGTGATCTAATACTCCACAGATCTCATTACATGTCATTTGAGCGGAGTAGTTTAAATGCCACCTTTACATAATAACATGAAATATAAACCAGATTCCCAATGCAAACCAAGGTGAGAAGGGACATGTAGCAAAAAATGCTAACATTCTGATTTTTTTTTTTTTTTGTAAAATAATATTTTGTAGGGTGATGGAGCCATTTAGAGTACAGGTGTGCAATATTGTGCCATTTCCCAAAGGGTTAACAGATCAGAGGACAAGTGTCCTCCCTCAAGAGCCAGCTCCCATAGTAACTAGAAGAATGAGCTTTTCACTGGAAATAGCAGCCCACCGAGTCCTGGCAAGCTTTCCTAAAGCAAGCTGGGCTTAGAATATTAACACAGCAGGGAAGGATGGCCTGGGCCATGCTCATCATCCTGTGTGACCTTGCTATGTCCTCCCTACTGCTTACTAATGGAACAAGTGGAAAAAAATAAAAAATGACTGAGAAAATAAACAATGGGGGTAAGAAATATAAATATATTCCATAATAAAAATATTGGTGATCAACAAAAAAAAAAAACCACTATCATTATTTTTAACTGAAGAACTGATACATAGGGCATGGTCTTTCCTGTTATCTGCCCATCACTACCCTAACTAACCCAAGCAGTTCAGAGTAAAGGTCCAACAGGGCAACTTTTGGTTGGCAGGTAACCAACCTTAAGTGGAGCAATTGGATATTTTTATGGGTGTGGTGAGATTATCCACCAGTTCCTCCAGACTAAACCCAAAGGCCCTCATTCAATTGCAATTTTGCTAATTGAATAAGGCTCTAAATAAGCACATAACATATTTTTTTTAAATAAGTTTTTAGTTAGTGAAAACCTTGCTTTTGGATAGATGCTTACTAAGTAAAAAATTATTTAAAAAAAAAACATATGTTATGTGCTTATTTAGACCCCTATTCAATTGGCAAAATTGCAATTGAATGAGGGCCAAAGTATTTACCCACCATGATAATGCAATAACCACATTCACCTAGTTGTACATCGGGACAAAGTATATTATCCCACTATAACCAATGAAAGTAAGATGGAGAGATTTACATATGAAACAAATATGGGGGTGTGGCCATGCAATTCATATTATGTTGGGCCTAAGATGGCCCCATTATAGTTACATTTTGAGATTGCACACCTGTAACATCTTATAATAAACCGAAAGTTAACCCTTTATCGCACAGGATGAACACATAGCAGTCATGGTCAGATGATCTTTCTACAATAGATCCCCATTTTACACTTGAACTTAACATGGCTGCCGAACTAATACATTATATGGATTTACAGACAGAGCTACAGGTAGATGTACCAATAGACTGAGTAATGAGGTGATGTAGTCACATTACCCATGATCCTCACCTCTGGGTAATACAATACAGCTGGGATTAGTTGAATAAATGATTTACTATATAGAATACGACTTTAAAAAGGCATACAAACTGCGTCACAGAATGACGAATTAACCGTTTAGTTGCCATTACGCTATATTACAGAATGACAAGGCCCAGCAGTAACCCGCACAGCATCACTGCGATCTTAGCGCCATAGGGTATCACTCACCTAGTGTGCCACAGGCTGCCAGTGGCTCCGGTGCTTGCAGATTCTGGTGCAGAGCTACGTGACTCCGGAGATCTAATACCCGAGCCCGGCCCTCCCCTAACAGCTGATTGGGAGTGACGTCACACATGTATTATTCTCCCTGGAGCTGGCTGACGTCACTAGCTCCTTCACTACCACCCCTGTACTATTTTCAGTACACTGGGGTCCTGCTGTCAAGGAGCCCTGTAATGGAGGCTGCATCTGTATAAACAGAAACACCACACAGCTATGTACTGGATGTTATTATTATACCCTGTATGTGGTATCTCCAATCACATCATGGTCATAACTCCAATAGGTTAAATGGCCAAGGAGGAACACATATTCTTAAGGAAATATGCACTGTACACCTATTATGTACATGTTACATATTTGGGATCTATCCTGTTTTGTGCACGCACGGCACGGGAAGCCTCCAGGCGCTTGCGTCCCAATGTACTCCCTAAGCCTAAAGCGCTAACCCTAACCCCCTACACCAATTACCGGCCCTAAACTTAAGCCTAACCCCCCCATCCCTAAACCCCTAATCCTAAACCCCTAACCCCCTACACCAGTTACCGCCCTAAACCTAACCCCCTAACCCTAAGCTCCTAATCCTAACCCCCTACACCTCTTGCCGACCCTAACCTCCTAACCCTCTTAGCCTAACCCTAACCTGCCACTTAGAGGCAGCTACATCGGGACGTCGGCGGCACGCTTCCCGTGCATGCACATAACAGGATAGGTCCCATGTATGTTACAGAACACGCAATGCTGACTCATTATCTTTTAGAGAAAACTAGAAATTGCTGGATGTGAGGGATCTCTACACGTGAGACTTCCCTTCAAATAAATGATATTCTGGGACAAGAATATTTTTATTGTCCTTTATTTGTAACGTGCCAACAAAATCTGTAGCGCTAGATATGGGTTAAGTAAAAGGCAAAAACAACTTTAGCACACTGCAAAATAATAGAAGGTAATGTTATTGAACATATAATCAAACATACACAGTGCACCTTACAAGATTGAAAACTCACAGACTTACAGTCTAAAAGAGGATTATTATACCTCCAGCATGTGTATATTCATTACATAATTGGTGTTACATATAAAATATTAGCCTGATATATATCTGTGGATGATCAAGGCTTGTGATGAATCCCTGGTATGATGGATTATACAAATAGATCAAACATCCCACTACAGAGCTCTCCAATACATGGCTATAACTCAGTGTAATGTATGTGAAAAGCAATCAGAGCAGGGAATCTGCTGAGCTGTTACCTGATAATATAATGGTGGTGAGAGGATGCACAGCTGAGGACAAATAGAGGTTAAACCTACAGCAGTAAGAAATGATTGTAGGGTCAGAGAACACATATTTGTGTCTGAGAAAATGATGACCAGATCTAAAACTTTTCATATTCTTGGATTGTTCTGCATTATGAGGTGAAATGCCTTCCTTTTTCAGCAGAATCACAACTACAGAGGATGGATTAATGTAGGACTGTTTCATTAAAGGAACACTGCATTTCAAGAAAAATACACATTTGTCAAATATGTGCCAAATTAACAATATTAGCAGCTGTGTGAAAATCTTATTGTTTTTGAAGACTCTGTATAGGTAAAGGAATCCATTTTGTGGCTGTAATATCACATGCTCAGAGCGAGATCATGAGGATGTGAGTTTTTGCAGAGGGCTGAAGGGAGGAATAAGGAAGCCTTTGTTAACATAATTGGATACAATTAAAAATTACACCACACCCCTTCCTCTCACTGGTCCAGAAGCAGACACCTTGCATCATTCAATGCAACCATATCTCTCCAGAAATGTAAACACCCCTTACACACACACACCACCAGTGTATCATGGATCCCTGTAGGATCATGCAGAGGCATCACATTTTTCAATTCAAACCTTGCTGTATGCTTTTTTCTCCTGCTTAATTATTCTCTTTGACTTCAAGTTTTCAAATGTATGTATTTGTGCAGTGGCCCTTTAAGAGTCAATATGGCTGGATTAATCAATACATTACTAGCCAGATATTTATTTAATTGGCATGTTGTCGTAGGACCAGTCACATTTGCAATATTTCCACCAACGTTTATTATGTTATCTCAGCATAATCCTCAAAAAGGGCTACGTACTACATTTAATTTTTTGTTGTATAAAATTCAAAAGTGGTATGATCACTTTTGGTGAGAGAGAAGGGTGTATTAAAGAGGATTCAAGAAATAAGGAGAGGTCTAATAACATAATATTAATATATATATATATATATATATATATATATATATATATATATATATATATATATTTTTTTTTTTTTTTTTGCTTTGTTCTTTATATATATATTTGTTACAAATCTGAAAAGACCATATTTTGTGTTAGAGGGACATACTCTCCCACTCTAGGGAAGAGGTAGGATGCCATATGTGAAGTCTCTAGCTGCTGGTCTGCAGGTTGCTCACTACTACCCTAGATTCACAAAACATTTTAGGTTCTTCAGTGGCAATTTTCCCACTGCAAATAGCCATTGCAGACTCGGTGAAGCTTAGCGAATCATCGGCCATGCTTTATTTGGCATGAGCTGCTTTTTATCTAACTGTTCCTCTTTTATGGGTGGGATGAAAAATTCACATTTGATTGCCTGCTGGAATTAACCTATTTGGGCTTTGGGGGCAAATACACAAGAGGTTTCGTGTTTGAAGCAGAATGCAGTCTTAGTGAGTATAGCCATTAGAATTGTGTTTCTTATTCTAGGAAGAAGAGGGCCCACTAAGAAAATTATCATTCCATGGATATAGAGATTTAATTCAAACCACACTATAGCAAAGAACAGGAATAACACAGAGAACTTATATTCACCCATCTGGGCAAGGTAAATATGTCCTGAAGAAAACAGGAGATGACTTAAAGGTCAAAGCAGCCATGGGGAGGTATGTTTTATCTAATGTGAGCTTCTTAGGCCAACCTCAAGTTATATTCCTGACTGTAAGATTCCTTCTCTCTTCATAGCAGGTTATTGCTTATAATGTACTACTCATTCTGCTCTGAGCTTTTCTGGTCACCCTGTACACACTTATGAGGTGACCCAATGATAAGATCAGGATCACACACACAGTATTTACACTGTATGTCTCCACATGCTGCCAGTAAGCGCTGTCCTGCTCCACTATGCTACATGATCCAGGAGTACTATGTGTTAAGCGACAATAACTTTTTCACGGATCTGAGGAAAATTTCTGGGGACCAGCACAGGTCCAAGAACCAGCTGTTGAAAACCACTGCTCTAGAGCACTTCATTTTACTGATGTATTATGGGAACTGAGCATAAAACTGAGCTTTTATTGACATTTTCTCAAATCATTCCATTTAAAATTGAACAATAGTTGGGGATATTTAAAACCTAAAGATTAGAATAGCTATGTGGTATAACTGTGTGACATTATTATGACATTGTCTTATTATACTCTTTATTGTCATTTTACTGGTATATTATTCAACAGGAAATCTCAGAGTTTAACTCATCAGCATTCCCAAAATACTGTTGATAAAATTAACAACTGCAGTGGATTACCAATATTATCATAGTTATATAGGGAATTAATATGGTTAAAAACATGCAGTGTTCCACAATCTAATGATTTGCTATTCATCTATAACTCCAAGTAAGTTAATATTGTATTCTTCTCTTATAAGTGACATAAAGGATAATATACTACAGACTACCACTTAATTAGTAAAAATAAATACTAAATCACTCGGTACTGTGTATGTCAGTTTTCCCCCCTCTTTCCCTTTCAAACTAATTATACAAGAAAATTAGATTGAAATAAAAAATAAAAACCTATTGGTGGTTTACATGCTGCTACCCACCATGGCCAGTAACACGTTCCTTGGCACCACTAAAAAGGACCCTAGCCAGATAAATGTTTCCTGGCCAATGTCATAATCTCACAAGATCATGTGCTGGGAGACCCAGCTCTCAGAGTAATCCAGCAACCAGCAGGGGAAGGGATGCTGGGAAGAAGAGGGGAGGGAGAGGAAGCGGTCACAGCTCATGAGGTAGATAGATAGATAGATAGATAGATAGATTGCAGTGTAATAACTGATTTTCTTGGAATTCTGAGCTGGAAGCAGGTTTATTAACTTGTTTTAGACATTCAAATGTGAACACAGATGTACTATTTATTTAATATATATATATATATATATATATATATATATATATAAATATATATATATATATATATATATATATATATATATATATATATATATATATACTGTATATATATATATACAAGCGAATTGCCTGTCAAAAAATTACAGCAATAAAATTTGAAGCTTCGGAATTCTGTTTGCCACACAATGTGAGGCTTTTGCTCCTCTAAGCACCTTCGGCGCTCATTGCAGCCTGTGCTGCGCGGCTGCTTAAGTGCTTGGCAGCTGCTTTGCAAGGCTTGCATGTGTGATGGTTCCGCTGGCTGCAATGAACGAGGCTTGTAAGCGTGACGACAAATCGCAGATTGACAACTATTATATGTGATATACGGTATATATATCACATATTATAATTGTCAAACTGCAAGTAGTCGGGACTTATAAAAAAAACGAAAACGAGGCTACATGACCCCTAACCACGCAAAACACCGCCAGGCACATAAGACTTTTACCCAGGAACGTACAAGGTACAAAATACACTCTTAGGAAGGACGGAAAATGATCCACAACCGCATAACACATAGAAAATCGCCGCCAATTTAAAAACCCTAACCTGCATCTAATAACAGTACCATTCTAAAATGGCGGTTTACACAACTAAACAAACGGTTTGGCCTTGCGCACGCAGCCTTACACCTCCGGTCAGCAAAAGTCCAAATGTACATTGTAAGCTGCAGGAAAATCAAAAGAGATTGTTAGCTCTTAAGGATATTGATTGCTGGATATATTAATTACAAATAGGTAAAGTATATTAATTTATTATTTTATTAATTCATTTATTAGCATAAAATATATATATATATATATAAAACCAGGGGAGAGGATCGCAATGAACGCCAAAGGTGCTCAGCGCGGGGCTCATAATGAGTGCCGAAGGTGCTCAGGCGACCAAAAGTACACGAGGGAGAGGCTCCCAATGAGCGGCGCAGGTGCTCATTGCGAGCCACGCAATGAACGCCGAAGGCGCTCAGCGAGAGGCTCGCAATGAGCGCTGAAGATCAAAAGCCTTACTTTGTGTGGCAAACAGCATTACCTGCCTTACAATTTTATTGCCATTTTTGACGGGCAAGTCGCTAGTATATATATATATATATATATATATATATATAGTATATTACAGTAATTACAGTATATATATATATATATATATATGGATAATAGATTGATAGGTGTATAGTTTTTATGACATTTTAATGACTAACAGACTTATTAAATTGCGATTCGGCCAATTGAATAGGGCTCTATATAAGCACATAGCATATTTTTTTACAGAAGTTTTTAGTTAGTGAAGACCTTGCTTTTGGATAGGAGTTCACTAACTTAAAACTTCTGTAAAAATATGCTATGTGCTTATATAGAGCCCTATTCAATTGGCCGAATCGCAATCACAATTTAATAAGGCTGTAAGACTGTAGAGTGGCTTTTTAAAATGTAATTAGCAACATAAAGGGTTAAAGTTATGTTTCAGGAACTTGAGACCATTCATTTTTATATATCTTTTCTTCATGTTATTTTAAATACACAATAGAAGATGCAGTGTCTCTTAAAGTCAAATCCTCAATAGGAACAAAGAAAAAATAAATAGAGACAATTTGCATTAACCTACTGAAGTATGTGAGGTTTTTATCTATTGATATATTCAGTCAGATCTAGGATACACAATCCTCTTTTATAGTAGGGAATCATTGCCACATTATGTCATTTTTCAATGATAAAAAAAAACAATATTCAGCATTGCTTTCTAAAATCAGACTCCGCTGTTGCTGGTATCGACCCACTATAAGTCTAGTGGTGGCTTTGTGTAGTAGACAGCTGCTAAATGTTCAGACACAAAGTGTAGCAACACAATGCTCTCTACTGGCTGGATAGATGTTGTATAAAAAATATTTCCCTTGGCAGCAAGCTTGTGCTGTTGGGACAGCTTATCAATGATTGTTTATTCTGTTATCAAATCTATTAGTTCTTTTTATCTTTATCTGTCACCCAATTCCCCGACCCTCCACTTAATAACTTAAAAGGGTGGAGACAGATATTCAGCTGGAGGTTGGCACTCTAATATTTGAAAATTAATATTTTTTTTATGAATTATTAAATAGTTTTATTAATGATCAATGCATAATTAAAATAACTAGCTTGTAGGGTATTACAGTGGTTCTTTAAATCTAGGATATCCAATCATGGGCAGTAAGAATATTCTGACATACTGAGGTAACTACATTTTAGTTTTTGAAAATTAATAGAAATGACCGGGCAATGAAAATAAAATTGTATAATTCTGGATAAGTTTGATTTACAAATGTATGTTATATGTGTCTTTGAATGCACAGGAAGATTCTATCTGTACATTGGGATGTGGAATCTAAAACTGACAGTGCTTTCAATAGCAGTAATGAAAAGTTGATTAGTTTACGTGGATATACCCTCCCACAGTAAAAATTGCTTATAAAATAAAAACTTGTGAAGGTTGTTATTTATCTAAAATCATTTGCTCATTATCAAGATTTGTTACGTAAAATACAATATATAAAAAAATTGGCCCCAGTGGCCCCAGAGGAAAGCAGGGTGACCCATTTGGTGTTTGACCTCTGTTTGTAAAGTGTTTACATGCTGTAAAATAGAATGTATTCAACACAAACAGAAAAGGTAGAAACATGGCCTTTAACCTTTGGCATATTCCTAGGAATATTAGACCAAAAGAAAAGAGCACTCAGTGACGTCTTCCTCTAATGTGGACTTGTGATGGTTTTATATGGATCTCTTATCACCTGATTTTATCACATATTATAGTTGTCGTAATTGCGAGTTGTCGTCACGCAATGTTAAAAATTACGGGTTGCGCGTGCCCCTACGACTTAGGGTGCAATGAGCTCCAAAGGCACTCATTGCACGGCTCATTGCAAGGCCCACGGGACTTAGAGATTGAGGGCGGCCTAAAGATGAGCACCACAGGCGCTCATCGCGAGGCTCGCACCACTTTGCTGCAATGAGCAAACTTTTTCAGTGAGGTCTGGAGATATCTCGTCGCTGGATGTTGGGGTGCTCTTGGGGGTGTGCTGTCGTTCTAGACTCAAATGTGTGGTAGCTCCACTAGGGACAGGTCGAATTTCAGGACTCAGATTGAAGGACGTAAATTACAAATTTAACGGGTGATATTTTCTAAAGCACGTAACTCCAAAGACTGCCAAAAAAATAAAAAAATTAATTAGAAACCTTACACAAAACTCAGGGGGGGACAGCCAGGGAGCCTATGAGTGAGGTTGCAGGCTAATTTGAGCCCTAATTGCCATTTTTCAGAGATCAAAAATCGAAGGCGCTCATAGCAAGGCCCAAAAGTGCCAGGTTGCATGATGTCTGCAATGAGTGCTCATTGCAAGGCTCGCGATGAGCTCCAAAGGCGCTCATCGTGAGGCTTGTAAACTACACATGAGGAAGAGGGTCGCAATGAACGCTGAAAGTGCTCACTGTGAAGCATGAAAGTGGCAGGGTCAGAGGAAGGGGGGGAGAGGCTCGCGATGAGCGCCGAAGGTGCTCAGAGGGGGAAGAGCCTCGCATTGTGTGGGAAACAGCATTGCCAGCCTTAAAATTTTCTTGCAGTCATTTTTTGACGGGCAAGTCGCTAGTTATAATATATTGTCAATAAAAGTTACGTTTTATAATATTTACACTACGTCGTAATGGTAAGTTTCTCAATAGGTTAACACTCAATGGTTTATGAGTGCTCTTTTCTTTTGGTCCAATAGGTCTAACATACTTACCACTGATATATTCTGAGACATGATTGACCATTGGATTGTTGGTAATTTTGTACATGATATTAATATTGATAATTCTATAGTTATTCTATTAGCTTTTTTAATTATAATTTTTTAAATGTATATGGGCCTGCACATTGTCTCATGGCTTCCCCCGTGTGGTCAGGATCTAAATTATATTTTTAATTTATTGTATTAACATTCCTAGGAATGTTGATTATTATACACTGCAAGATGTTTTCAAATGTAGCTGGAAAATATATATATTCTTCATCATTGGTACAGTACATATGTAAATGTCTAATTTATACGCATGTTAATGAATCACTCATGAACAGCAGCGAGGTATAATCTAAATTTAGAATAACTAATGGGCTTTTTTTTGCCTTCCTTGGTGTGAATTCTAAGACAAGAAATTGAACTGGAGACCTCACAATCTTCTATATCAGTTGGCCGACCTCCAATGCGCTGTGTAAACTGCTAGTGCTTGGTAATAATAATAATACATTGTTGGATTAGAAGCAGCTTCCCAGGGCCGTTTGTGGGTGTTTTTTTATTTTTTTATTATTTTTTTAAATTAAACACTTACATAAGCATTCAATGTGGAAAGGATGAATAATTGGAACAGGCAATTTACCATGTAGCCAGACTGATTTAAAAGTGAATGAAAAGTTCCCTGTTTTTAATATTAAAATCATTATTTCCATATAATTTTTTTAACATCTGCCCAAAAGCTCTGCTTTTATTCACCGAAACCATCTAAACAGTCCTTGTAAAGGACTGGCGTAGCTCATGCTCTATATATATATATATATATATATATATATATATATATATATATATATATATATATATATATATATATAATGCTAAGACACAGCATTTACAGAATGTAAAAAAATAATACAGCCTCATACTGATTACCTTTTATCTGGAAGGGAAAAAAGGGACACAGAAAACACTTACCTGATAGTGCTGAATAGCTGAATGTCCTATTTAATTTTTTAAAGCTTTAAATCCTTTGTTTTTTTGTGCAAATATGGAAGTGTTAATATGAGTGTTTTTACATTCAAAAAAGTAAAAATAAAATACTGGAAATGGACCTCCACAGCTCTGCTAAGCATCTGCTCTAAATAATTCAAGTTTGCAGCCAATCATAAACTCAATAATTGCATTGCCCTGACAAACACTAATTAGAGAGACTTAACTGTTGCAAATGCAGTTTTGCAGTGGATAAGGAATTAATTTTTAAATGATTCTATGACACATTTTATATGTGAAAACAAAACAAAGTTGTAATGTATGATAGAAAAATATGTGATTTCCGTGTCCTTTAAAAGGGACATGCAACATAATTGCTTTTTTGTTAACTCATTTTACATGATAACATGTTTTGCATAATATAGCTTAAAACGTATCTAAACTGCATTGAAACTAAAAAATGCACAGAGCACTTATATTGCTATATTGCTGCTTATTGGCTGACAGAGACAAGGCCCCAGATGAGAAACACTTGAATCAGTTTTTATTTCTGCTTTGAGAGCACCATTTGAAACAAAAAAGAAAACAAGGGGTGCATTATCAAATACATTTAAGCTGCAACAAAGAAAAACAGCTTTTTAATGTCACTTTAAGCAATGTTTTACTTGGGGTCCATAATAACCGCATAGGGCTAGTGGTGGAGATATGTGGTGCAAGTGGTGCGTTGCACCGGGGCCCACAAAACTCAGAGCCCCCAGGCGCAATACACCACTTGTACTTCCTGTGCAGGGAATGGGAGGCCGCACCTTAAAAAAAACTTGTTTTATACATTCAAATGTGAACACTGATGTACTATTTATTTACTGTACTACTGTATATATACATATATACATGATATATAATAAAATATCATGAGAAAAGCCCAATGTCAGTGGCGGAGCTAGTGAATGGAGGGTCCCAACAACAAAAAAAACTCCCAACTGATGGGGGCAAAAATGTATTTTTGCACCAGGGGTCTCCTTTCACTAGCTCCGCCACTGTATAGAGACACCCCTGGAAAGCATCATGTGGTGAGAATTGCTTAAATTGGTAGCACGTCCTTTGTGCGCTGGACAACAGCGCGCCATCATCAGCGTGCCGACAATTGCGCACGCCGACAACTGCGCACCAGAAAAGAGCGCAACCGACAACTGCACGCCAACCTGCATCCCACCCTGCATCAAGAGCTCTCTGCCACATTACTAAAAACAATAGATTAATAAAATGAAAATTCTGAATGGTGTAGCCTCAGATTTACTTAGGATGTAATACTGGTGATGGGATGCCACCCTGTATCCCATCACCTGCACCCATCACCTCTACTGCACCGCATCAACTCTCCTCTTCTGCACCCCATCACCTGCACCCTACTACACCCCATCTCCACATTCTGTCCCCTGCACCCATTCTCTACCTCTCCCCTCACCCCATAACCTCTTTCCTGCACCCCATCTCCGCACTCTGTGCCCTGCACCCATCCTCTCTGTCCCCTGCACCCATCCTCTCCCTCCCTCCTGCACCCCAACCCCTCACTCTGTCTCCTCACCCCATCCCCTCTCTCCCCTGCACCCATCTTTTCCCTCTCTTCTGCTTTTTTTGTGGAATTGCAAGCTGTTGCCATTTCTAATTAAATGTCTTCACTGTTTAGAAACTAGTATTGTATTAATTTACAATGCATTGCAATGCACCGCCTCTGTGCACATTTAGACAGGTGAATACAAAGAGCTGTGCATTATCAAAGTCAACTTATTTTATTTCTTCAAAACATAATACATAAGAAAAAACATTTAACTTGTACAGGTCCGACATCTCTTTTAATCCAGACACAAGTTATTTTGTTTCATTGCTTTCTCAAAAAATCCAGTATTGTAAATAGATGAGGCTTTCATTAAACATGTTGAAAGCGCTGTTGTTTCTTTTTTAAACTAATGAGGCTCTGTGAAGATCCGAGGGTAGGGGCTATACAAGCTCTGGGCCACATGCTATAGACTACTGGTTAACTACCCACAAGGACCGTTTGGGTTCTTGGAAATCTCGGCACCAGCATCCTGATATCTGGCTTCTGTATCAGTCAGAGTCTCTCTATCGGCACTTCCAGGGGTCTCAGTAACCTTCCTCTAGTAGTGACCAGGAAAAGGTACTTGCCGGGTAGAGATAGGATCAGTATCGCAGCGACCAGGAGCACATCAGGACACACAATTTCTATATGCCTCAGAAGGGAACTGTTTTTTTTTGTTGAAAAGTGAGCAATATTTATAGCAGTTAGATACAGAGGGGGTGTACACAATGTAACAATGAGAGGGTGTGTCAGACAATTACAGGAGATGATCCCACATAGGGTCTAGCAGTTCCTTGATCGCTGGAACCTGAGCACATTAGAGCTACCTTCTAATACACATCCTGCTGTCTCTGTGTCTGAGTGGTCCAGACCTTACATAGAGTACATGGCAGATGTGATTAACTTAATTTGCTAACAATGGTCCAGAACAGATAACAGTACAATACAGGTATCTGATCACCGCAGACTCAGCACACCCTGTTTTAACCCCATCATGATCACTCAGTCACAGTTTAAAAATACACACATTTCCCATGTGGCAATATAATTCCCTTACCCATTTTCCAACAGGGTGGAATGTCCTCTATGGTGGCATAATGCACCAGGATCCAGGCCCTGGAAAGGGGTCCGTGACAGGCTCATATGGGACCTAATGAAACAGCTGGAAGTGTTAACTTGCACATTTCCATTGAACATATTGTTGTTCAATCATTCAGTCATGTCCGACTTTTCATGACCCTATGGACCGCAGCATGCCAGGCACATCTTTTGTCTGGTTGTGCTAATTCATAGGATTTTCATGGCAAAGATACTGGAGGGGGTTGCCAGTTCCTACTGACCTCTCTGCAATGACATACCCATCTGGAGTGACCCTACACAGCTTCATTGAAGTACACAAGCCCCTTCACTACGACAAGGTAGCGATCCAGGATGGGATTGTACATATAGAAGCTTCCTAATCATTCCATTTGTCCCACCTCAGTAAATTTATCAGCAGAAAATCAAATGGTAGATTCTGTTGCATCAGACTTGAATATGAAAGGTAATACATTAGAGTCTGTCTTAGTTTTTTACAATGTAAAATATTTTGCATATTTTCAAGTGTAGTGATTACAATTGGTATATTTTAAATAAATGATCAAAGTGGTCCTTTAACATGAAGTTACATTTCTTAGACCTCAATTACAGTTAAGTTTTTGGCTGCTTCAATAATAGAAGAGCTTGCAATATCTTACCAACACAGTAATGTTAAATATTAGAACAGCCATCAAAATCATTGGACCAAGGACATTAATGATAGATATCTAAAGGACTAATATGATCTCCTTTCCAGTAGCATTTACATTATGGTTGCAGACATGTTTATTTCTGGAAGCAGGTACAAGGCTGATCAGGATGTGTTTAGTAAATATAGCAGCTGAGATTACATCACTGGAAAGGCCTTAAGTGCAGTCAATTAGAGCACCTTGAAGTTACCCTCAGTCGTCTATCTGATGGATGCTATGACTGTACATCCTCCTCCACTGGTAGAGAATAAGAAAGATCTGTAAGGTCACCTTGAAGCCAAGCTAATTCATTTAACTCACTCAGTGCTGGAGGGACAGCAGTCAGCTACATTATGTGATAGTAATGCATGAATTACAAAGAAGGAATTATTAGGATAGGATACGGCAGGCCTGCATCAGGTCCAGTTTATTATTATTACTGTTCATGTGTTAAAAAAATACGTTCTTGCATAATAAAATTACATTATAAAATTATGAATATATTAATAAAAATTAAGGATAATAAAACAAAAAGTGAGGAATTTATATAAATCTTGTGTGTTTAAAATAAGAAAACAACCTCAATATAAAAACCTTTAAAAACAAAAAGAGATGAACTAATAATATACTAAGGGCACTGATTCTGGAATAGAGATAAAGTAGATACCAACAGCCTTATTAAATTGCGATTCGGCCAATTGAATAGGGCTCTATATAAGCACATAGCATATTTTTTTACATAAGTTTTTTATTAGTGAACATCTATCCAAAAGCAAGGTCTTCACTAATTAAAAACTTCTGTAAAAAAATATGCTGTGTGCTTTTATAGAGCCCTATTCAATTGGCCAAACGGCAAATTAATAAGGCTACTAGGATATATGTTGGTATCTGAAGAACAAACACCTGAGGATCCAATCGAACTACCTACTTATGACCTCTTTTAATCAGACCTACAATAGATGTGAATATATACAACAATATATGTGGCTCTATACCATGGTATTAACCTGCAGTTTGTATTGATGTTAGCAATATTAATTTAATTAATATAATTATGACCCCAGCACCGCATACAGCGCCCACCCCCATGCAATAATTAACATACTAAATAAATAAAAAACATGACAACCAGTATGGGAATCAACGTGCCATAGCATTTTATTAATTACATTACAACCTTAATTAACCAAATGAGGGGGAGTGGCCTAGCCAGCAGCAGCAGCAACCTCCTGCCCCTGGGCACGTGCCCAGGGGCCCACCTACTCCTTGTTAAACACGCTCATGAGGTAGGGAGGGGCTCAACTCCCTTTTTCTTTGCCACTGACCTGGGCATTTCCCCCACCCGCCGTTGTGACAAACAACAAATATACAATACAAATTACACATAAACAGCATATAACATTATATATACACAACTTCCAGCAAATCCTTCCAACCCCTCTTTTCCATTCTTTCTTTTTTTTTTTTTTTTTTTAAATGCATACAATCTGCTTATACAATTTAACAAACAATGAAAAAAAACTATCCTGCTTAAAACTGGGAGGGAGGGTACGATGCCCGAACGCAGAATGAGAAGATGTCGCCCCCTGTGCGCTAAACTGCACCCAGACTCCTCCCCCCGCGGCCGGACAGCCAATCAGGACGCGCCCAGGCACCTCTGTGTCATAGGAAACTCTGTGCAATCGCCGGAAACACAGAAGCCTGGGCTGCCCTGCGTGTCCTCCATGACCCCAGCAGGATCCATACGTGCCACAGCATTTTATTAATTATAATTCAACCTTAATTAACCAAATGAGGGGGAGTGGCCCGGCCAGTGGCAGCAACCTCCTGTCCCTGGGCACGCACCCATGGGCCCACCTACACGCCCATGAGGCCACTAACGGGGCTGCGATCCCCCCAACAACTCACTGGCACGCCGAATACCCTCCTTAAATTTGAGCATCATCATCTCGAGGTCTATCTCCATTAAATTAACGTCATTAGGCAGGAACCAGGCGTCATCACTTTTATCCTCAAACTCACAATGGCGCATAGCCAATCCTACGAGAAAAATTACACAGGTCCCTGGCACTGAGCCATATTTTTCTCCTAATAATTTCATACCAAATAATCATAACTCCTGGAAACCTTTCTTTCCACCTGGACATATCCTTCTTTATGTCCCTGACTAATCTCTTAATAGGGGCCCACCCCCAGGTCGTTACCCCAGCATGAATTAAAACAATCTGTGGTACGCAAAACGTTGAACTTGGGATTCTATGATCCTACCCACTTGAGACTATCTTAAACCATGTATTGCAGCTGCATGTCCTCTTCATTAACGCCCAGTTGCAGGCCATCTGGCGAAACTGAAGCGAACCTCCGGGCCCAGTAAATAAAGGAGTGGCCAATCACCCAGAGCTGTTTTCTGGCTCCTGCAACAAATATAAGACAATTAGCAAACGGCAGACGTTGGTCTAACAAAGCTTTGAAAAAATTTGGATTCCCACCTCCCAATTCTTTCTACCACCTCCTCTGGTAAACTTAAACCAGCTGCCACAGTAACAGCCCCAATACAGAAGGAATATGTGCCGCATTCGGCTGGATCCAGCTCAAGGCGCTGCAAGCAGACTTTTAAGACCTTAGTAAATTGAAACCTGAAAAGGGCCAAACCATCCATGTGAATGAACAGCGTGCCCAGGTGTCCCGGGCGCTGCTGCAAATTGTTGCTGGTACATTCCATGGGGCAACATCCAGTACCAACCCTATACAGGGTAATTTCCCTTCCTCTATCCTACTGATCTGTCTTAGATCTTTTCAACCATATCACCAGGCTTTCGATGTGAAGGCTGATATCGCCTACCTATATGGTCCCGAGACCTAACATGCAAGCCGCAACCAATTCCACCACTCTGAATGCTCAGAAGAAAGCTAGGGAAAAGGCTGTTCGGAAAAGCAAGGCCTCGTAAGGGGAACTGCACACTGTGTCCAGCATCACCCCTCACGATGCTTATCCTGAACCTGTTCACCCTTGAACGTGCCACCAATCACCCGTTTTACTACAAAGACCTTTGTGAGGACCTCAGCCCTGCCAGTTTGAACATGAATGTAAGGGCTGCCACCTGATGCCCCACCGCTGCTTTTGAACTCCCTTCACTTTTGCATCTCAGCAAATACCACAACAAGATGCCCATCATCTTGTCCTGCGTGTAAGCTCCACCAGCCAATTCCACCAACTCATTTCACCTCGACCAAACCTTCTTATATCAGCTCCATGTCGCCGGAGCCAGAGAGTTCCTAATTAATGCCGCTATATCTAAGCTTCAATATACCAGAGCTCCTCTGGTAAACTGTCAACCTGTTGCTCCGCCTCGGGCGCCAGCCGCCTGAACCAATCCCACTGAAAACGAGAAAGGGCATGTGCAATCCCATTCCTGTACCCCGGCACATGTTTCTCCCTAAACCAAATATTCAACCATAAACATTCCAATACCAGATGCCTTAACAGACGTATGACTGGCACAGACGACGCGATAGTATTGTTGATGGCATGAACCACCGCCCTATTGTCTGGTGATCCCTCAGCCTATCCCCCAAAATGTACAGGGCCACCACTATGGGAAATAACTTGAGAAAAGCCAGGTTTCTTGTTAAACCTGCTGTCTCCCAATTACCCGGCCATTGAGCGGCACACCAACTTCCATCAAGGTAAGCTCCAAAATCGCATGCCCCAGATGCGTCCGTATAGAGGTGCAATCCATCGTAAATAGTCTCCGCAGATGAATAAGCGTTTTCCCACTGAAATCACTCAGGGACGTCAACCAAAATCTGATATCCTCCTTCATGGCAGCCGAGACCCCAGTGAAGTGATGCGGAGACCGTATGCCCATTGTCGCTAGGGGTAGCCTTCTGCTAAATATCCTGCCCATGAGCATAGTGCAAAACTCAGCTTGCCCAATATGCATTGAAGCCGTCGGAGGGATACCCTTTTAGCACTCGCCAGAGCCATCAGCTCATCTTTCAGATCCACAAGATTTTCAGGGGGAAGACTACATTCCATCCGCACCCTGAATTCCCTTGCGATAGACTGGAACGTATCCAGCAGGAAATGGCAGGTATCATGCCCTGCCGGGACTCCCAGCACATGACCCACTGGAGGAACATGCTAAATGTCTCAAAGAATGCACATGATATGGAAACCCCCAATTGGCAAACAGAGGTCCACATAGTAACCTTCTTCAAAACAGCAACCCAATAAGTGGTGACTACACGGATGGAACGGCAAAAGGCGAAATACAGACTCCACATCCACCTTAGCCATCCAAGCTCCCTGACCTGCTAACCTTACCTTACAGTTCAGTGTCTGCATCAAATGACGCGTATGACACTGAGGAACACTGTCATGAATCAGCCAGTGGCCATATTGGATTTGGTGTGAACTATGCTGGGGCCATTTTGTGACTGGCAGCAGTGGCCATTTTGGGCTGGGTTATCTTCCACATGCTGTTGCCATGTGGAAGAACAAAAGGTTTGGGGCTCCCAGACACCCTGTTATACTGTTATAAGGTTATATTGTTATTTTGTGGTCTAGGGGATAAAGTATTATAAGTTTACCCCTTAGCATATCCCCATCCCTTCCATGTCTAGGCTCATTGTCATGTGAGGGAGCTGGTGGGATGTGTTGGTTCTATGTGTGTGAAACATTGTGTGTTGTATCTGTAAATATATTGTATTGGAATGTTGGAGCCATGTTGTGTGCAGTCATCCATATTGACTGCATATGTAACCTGAGTTGATCACCCATCTGCCTTCCAGCTATCACCTAACGTAAACACTTGAAGTGATAGCAAGGCCAGAACAAAGAGATTTGCCAGACTGCCAGGCACCGTAGGACAATGGTATAGTACAGGGTCTTCCAGCCTCAATAATAGGGCCATAGGCCAGGGCAGAGATGTTACTCTCTCCACAGACAGAGATAGAATGAGCTTGTAGCCACACCTAGGGGGCGGCCCCTGGGGAGGGGACTGATAGTTCCCAAGGATTAACCCTGTCACATGGGACAGAGGGAATTAGCTGCTCCTAAGGGCTACTCCATTGGTCCAGAGGGGGATGAGGGTTTGACTAAGAGTAGCCACTCCCTCCATTGTGTGTGTGTGAAATGTTTTAAATATGTGGTTCCAAAATAAAACGTGGTTCATAATTTTCATCAAGACTTTGTGTGCAGGTGTATTATTGACCCAGGGGCATATGCTGGCAGAGGAGATCGTTTCTGACTCCCTTCCAGGTTTTCCCACGCACACTACCAAAAGCTGGGACTTATGCTCTTGCATCCGCAAAGAAGGTCCATTGGTCTGAGTCACCCAAATCTTAGGTCTAAAACCTACAGGAGATAAGAGGACTAGGATCCTCTATACTCCATCATCATTGTAGGTTGTGACAAACACTCCTTGTCAAGCCCGTCATTAACTGAGGCCACCATGGGATAAGATAGATGATGGATCAGCCGGTATTTTCCCAGCTCCTTCTTAGGTACCACACCCAGAGGAGAGACTTTTAAGTTAGGAAATGGAGGGAAATGAAAGAGACCCGCCATCCTGCCTAAGTTTGCCTCTTTTTTTTTTAACTTGGACAACCTTAGGGTGTTTTGCCACAAATTTTAGGTTTGCCGGGAGACTGCTGGTAACCCCGATTTTACACGGGATTACAAAGCCATCCTGTAAACCATTTTTTATCAGCTCAGCTGCTGATGCCTTGCCTTTTACCCTACCATAGTGTTCTAGCCACAGGAGCATTGCATCCAGCAGGACTGGCGTCCTCTCCTTTTGCAAGTTGCTCACTGGTCTTACTACTCTCTCTTGGCTTAATGCATTTTGCCGCGGGGTGCTCCCGCTACAGCTGGTGCAAATGTGCCTGAAACAGCAATTGTGGGACCATCTACAAATGCCCTCATTATAGACATAGCAGATTCGCCTCCTGGGACTTGATGTGAGGGCGGGAGATCTGCCTCCGCTCCAGCTGCTCTGAAAGGGCGGCATGGCCCTCATCTGCGTCATCACATTCAACCAGTACCATATCATTCCAGGCCATATTTGGTCTAGTAGCCATGCACTGGCGAAAGTCCTCATCTTACTTCCACCAGGCCATACCACCAAATGTGCGTTAGGCACTTCTAATCTCCCCTAGGTACACAAAAAGGCATGAGCACTGATTGGGGAATTTTTCCCCTATCACGCACGCCATGATGGAGAATGCCTGAAGCCAATTATCGAATGTACTGGGAATACGCCTAATAGCCCTTGCCCTGTCCCCACCCTCACCACGGGGACCGGCCGTTGACAAAACGCTACAAAGGGAGAAGTGGGAACATTTCTACAAATTCATTCCGCCATTTCTGCTCCTTCGTCTCTTTGGACAAATGAGCCCCCAGGTTGTCCAGACACCCTATACGCCTCAGGGGATCCAACCATCACTACCGGGTCCACCATGCTGATTGCCCCGGGAGATGACCCAGGGAACCTGCTAACGCATGGGAGGGACTCCGCTGTCCCGAACCCTCCTTGGGGGGGGGGGGGGGGGCTGCACCCACACCTTCACTGCTACCCATTCCCCTAGTTCCCTGTCAGATATACAGTACCTCCTCTGTGATTGCCCAGCAAACCCCTATGCCCAGACATGAACATATGCTGGCCCTCCCCTACCGCCCTCCTTAGGGAAGATGTGTGTGTTTGTTGGCTACACGCCATCTCACCTGTGTCCTGGAGGGCCGGTGCCTCCACAGGCTCGCTTTCGGTTTCAGCCTGCTGCGAGATTGTCTGCCGAGATTGTTTTCTTCTCGCCTCGCGGTCAGAGCCTGAGCAGGTACAGCTGCAGTTGCAAGACCTGCGGCTGCGGGACCTAGAACGGTCCCTGGACCTCCTAGAAAGGCAAGAAGAACCATTACTAGCCCGTCTATGCCTGCATCTCGGTGTCAAGACACCCAGTCCATCGTCCATCGTCGCTCTCCTCCGACACCTGCTCTTTTGTGAGATCCCCAAAGTCCCCAAGACTCATTCCCTCATGGTCATGGTCTGTCAACACAGGACTGCCCACTGGTGCCAGCACAGTCTGCAACATCCTGTCCTGAGGCGTGTCAACCCCAGTATTGGGCATGGCCTCCTTTTGTCTCTTTCCTGACAGAGCAAACAAGAGTTGACTGTACCTTACAGTGTCCTTTCTGGTCCTTGCCGGGTGTGCTGCCCGGGTCACCTTGACAGCTTCCAACTGGCTAACTTCCAACATATCACTCTCGATCTCAATGCGCCTCCTGAGTAGTGACGTCATACTGGTACTCTGGCCACCGCCACCTTGGCGTTGCCCCTTCAAGACAGATGCATTACTCTTTTTAACAGCAGACTCAGGCACACACACAAAATCCCTTTTTGGGACTCCTGGGATTTTGCCTCTGTACTCCTACTACTTGCCGCCCTGAGGCCCCGGGCATGGATTCTGGGGGCTAGGACTGTCAGAGAATATAATCTGGCTCAAAGGTGTTCAGGAAGGTGCCAGCTGGCCTAACGCACTCAGCTCTCCGTTTGCTATGAGGTGAAGGATGTTTCCCCCACAAACCCTCACCTGTACTAGCAGCATGTGGCTTAACCCCTTTCCATGGATTACAGGCTGCAGTGTAAGCATGCCGCCCCTAATATCCCCATGCTGCCAGCCCCTGAAGACTGCGCTAGCGGAACTGCAATGGGGGGTGAATTATTCTGTAGGAACGCCTAGGCAGTCCTCTAGCCACATAACTCCATGGCAAATAGCCTTAGAGCGTATACCCTCTAAAAGATGTTCAAGGTCATCTGCCTCCAATGTTTTCATGCTCCTGCTACTACTACCCTACAGCAAACAGACAATGAGAAGACAAGACCAGACAAACAAACAAAAACCCACACCACTTGCCACAGATAAAAAGGAAAGAAAGATAAAAGGAGAGGGAAAAATGACAGAGACACAGTCCCCGAAAAGACAACCACCGGATGACACACATCCCCGTCCCCTACGGCCGGGCAACCAATCAAGGCGCATCCCTGGCCGCCCTGCGTGTCCTCCACATTGTAGACTTATTTCCATCTCCCCGCGGAGTGTAATAACTGTATTTCTCAGAATTATTTTTTGTAGATGTCCAAATGTGAACACATAGAGTGGATAGAGAAGGGGGGGGGGGGGAGAGAGCGCTGATCTATCAGGTTGCTCAGGGCATGTTTTCAGTGATGTAATAATTATGGTTCGCCGATGGTCACCAGAAGGAGAGAGTGATTTACTGGATCTAGCATGTGATATTTTCTTCTATTGTCTTGGAAATTTTACCTTCAAATAAATCAAACACTTTTCTAAATGTTAACATGAAAATATCATCCACAAAAAAGGAGGTATATAGCGATAACAAGTCTTTTTTTCAACTTGATGCTGGAACATATGATGATAATGTGGCAAAGCATCACTTTATAAAACAGTAGTACTTAACATGGCCTTCTACTTCTTCTACGGTCAAATAAACTTTTATGGAATTTAATGCGGCCTGATACTCTAAATCTAAATTAGCTAAACTGCATACACCATATGGCCATTTTGCTTCTTGCCTGCAAAGAAATGTATTTATCTATGTTAAACAAATGTACACATTCAAAAGTCAGCTGTTGTCATTAATCAATTTTAGAGTAAAAATAAGTTTAATTAAATCACACATTTCACTTCTATAACAATGCATATTACTGCATTGACACAATTTATTTTTCACTGTATGGATAATTTCTTTAATAATGCTATTTGTTACATTTAAAGGGATGTGTAAGTTTCCTGGATTATCAATGCATCTGATAGAGGAGAATTATTACTATGTGAAAAAAATGTTTGCATGAAAAAATACCAAAATAAAAATGTAAACACTTACCTTGAAGTTAGCAAAATCTATTGTAATTTCTGACAGTTTAAAATTAAAGATAACACCCACTCCATCATTTGTTTTGGCCAATCCGGTTAGATAAAAGATTTGAGACATAGCACTATGTTAGTTGCTATGGCAACACCAAACAGCATATACAGGAAGCAGTGACTGAAAGGCTGACAACACTGCACTATTATTGGCCGAGCAAGCAAGAGCAGGTAAATAGTTGTTAATATTGCTCCCCAGATGCTGCATGCTGATTGGGTGGGGATCAGGAAGTTGTGTAGACACCCCCTGGGGGTGTCAACACAATCATTAGAGGGATTTCTAGATATTGATAAAAATAAACTGTTTTGTGAGATGTTCTGTATTCATATAGGCTGCTTTTTGACTACAGAGTGCAGAAGTGTATTAATCTAGTAAATTTAGATATCCCTTTAAATATTCTTGGTAGCCAACGATACTTATTTTGCATAAATAATTTCAGATTTTGAGCAAATAAACTGTTTTATATGTATGATGTTATGTCTTATATTACATTGTAATTGAGGTTGAATAAAAGACTTTCAGTCCTCTTGTGATCATTATAATGTGTGGATTATTTATTATCTGTTAATAATTGATTTAGAGGAAGGCAAACAGAAAAAAAAACATTGAAACTTGCCAATTGTCTCACAAGGGGAAAAAAAGTAAAATTCCTTCCTGACCCCAGGTACTGGCGATTGGACTCCTCCCTGGATCAATATTCCTTTGCTAGTTATCTGGGATAACCCTGAATGTCCTTTTTATTCAAAATATATCCAATTCCTTTTTAAAGTTATCTATCAAATCTGCTGTCACCACCTCCTTTGGTAAAGAATTCCACAGTTTAATCACCCTTACTGTGAAGTACCCTTTTCTTTCTTTAGGGTGGAATCTTTTTTCTTCTAACCTCAAAGGATGTCCTCGTGACCGTTGAAAACCTCTTCACACAAAAAGCGCACTTGATTAGCCCTTGATACATCTATATAAGGTAATCATATCCCCTCTTAGGCACCTTTATTCTAGAGAAAAAAAGTTTTATTTGGTTAGTCGTTCTTCATAACTTAGCCCCTCCATTCCCCTTGTCCAATGTAATTTTTATGAAGCTGTGCTCAAAATTGTACTCATATTCCAAATGAGGGCATACTAGGGATTTGTATAGTGGCAGAATTATATTTGCTTCCCTTGCTTCTATACCCTTTTTAATACATTCTAATATTTTACTTGCCTTTACAGATGCTTCTTGGCATTGAGCACTGTTACCTAGGTGGTTGTCCAAAAGTACTCCCAAATACCTTTCTATATCTGATACCCCTAGATTTGCTCCATCAAGATTATAAATTGCATGGCTATTTTTCCCTCTCAAATGCATAACTTTACATTTATTTGTATTAAATCTCATCTGCCATTCAGTTGCCCATTTCCCTAATTTATGCCAATCCCTTTGGAGGGATAGTTGATCATTTTCTGATTTAATTACCTTGCACAACTTAGTGTCATCAGCAAAAATTAGATAATACTTTCTAGTCCTACTTCTAAGTCAGTAATAAATATGTTAAAAAGGAGAGGACCTAATACTGAACCCGGAGGAACCCCACCGACCACATTAGTCCAATCTGAGTATGTTCCATTTACAACAACCCTTTTGCTTGTAGTCTTTTAGCCAGCTCTTAATCCATGAGCAGATATTTACTGCAATTTCTGAATCCCTTAGTTTGCGCAATAGTCTTCCATGTGGTACTGTAACAAAAGCTTTTGCAAAATCCAAAAAAATTACCTAAGTGAGGGGGCCCAGGCCCTGCAACAAGAGCTTTTTGAATAGATAATCTTATTATGCTAAATGTGAGCTATACAAAACTTTAGGGTAAAAGTACACAGCAATTCCCTGAACGCTATTCAATATTTCCGCATTGGGAGACATCTTTAGCCGATATTAGCACATCTATACACATCCCTCATTATGGCCAAAACAAAGAAAAATGAGGGAACCCGCAGTATATCGGAACATTTTCCCTCAACAACTGCTAGATGCTCTCCTCCTCCTGAATCTATGTCAGGAACATCCGATATCCCAGACGCTGAGGGCCTGCAATAAGGCAAGCTTAAAGACACACAAGCGGTTAATGTTCTTCAAAAGGATATTCATGACCTAGGCCAAAGGACACATCTGTTAGAAACAACAATGGAAGAGGTTGTGGAAACACAGGCCCAGGATAGATTAGACATAGATACTAATGCTCAGAAAATTGCAGCCCTTGAGTTGAAACTAGAAGACCTAGAAAATAGGTCCGGGAGGTATAATGTTATATTTAGGGGAGTCCCGCAAGCTATAACTGACTTTATACCATACTTGATTTCTGTCATCAAGACCATCATGCCTGATACACCTGATATCGAGGTAGTGATAGAAAGAGTGCACAGAGCACTAGGGGCAACTGCAAACTCCAATGCCCCAAAAGATATTATAATTTGCTTCCTAAGGCAACAAACAAGGGACAAACTATTATATGCCTGTAGAGGCCTAAATAGAATCCAAGGCCCAGATGGGCTGTTATACAAATATATGCGGACCTAGCTCCATCTACACTGTTGAAGCGCAGAAATATGAGACCTGCTTTGGATATTCTCATCCAACAGAAGATTCCATATAGGTGGGGATTTCCATTCAGTCTGCAATTCTCTTCAAAAGGAAACAGATACGTAGCTCATGACTTGGAAGAGTGTCAATCTCTGCTTTGCTCGCTTAACCTAATTTCTGAGGGAGTACAGCTCCAACCCCCTGATCCAAAATCTAGAAGCGGCCAGTAAAGCAATGGACTGTGGTGCCCACTTCTAAACGTCATAAGGCCACGACTGAGTCTCCAAATTTGACAGTGGGAGACTGAAGACCTTTCACATTTGCCGTAACAGATCAATAACAGTTTCAGGGTGTG
Source organism: Discoglossus pictus (assembly GCA_027410445.1). Taxonomy (NCBI): domain Eukaryota; kingdom Metazoa; phylum Chordata; class Amphibia; order Anura; family Alytidae; genus Discoglossus; species Discoglossus pictus. The sequence continues at coordinate 80,598,840 of CM050164.1, read as the reverse complement.
AGATTGGCAAGATGTGAAGCTGGCCTTCACGATATGGGACATGGAAAGAGGGGAGAGGTTTCCCATGTGGGTTGTTGTACCATTCAGCGATGGAGTTTGTTGAACTACCTCAAGAACCAATAACTACTTTTACCCTTAGTTATAGTTATAATTTGTTATAGATGATACGCTGATGCACTGTTATTATGCATATTATGTGATTGTATATTCCTTCTTGTGGGGCGCTAGGGCCCCAGGGCTATGTAGCTGTTAAGATTATTTAGAGCTCTGTTAAGTAATGCTATATTGCTTTTTATAGTCTTCCTCATTCTAGGGGTCATTCCGTAAAGGACATGGATCCTTTACCCCTAGGCACTTACGTGCGTTAAGTTTACTTGTGAGGATAGGTCAGAATGTTTTAAATTGTGTTACAATTTATATGTTGTTTTTCTGTTTTCAATGTCATCAGGTCCTTAAACTGCACTCTTTCTGTTTCAGGGTTATAACATATCAGGCAGAGGGTTTCCCCTCTCCATGGGTCTTCCTAGGATGGCCCTCCTCATCGGTTCTCAGGGCTCCATGCATGGCTCTTTCTCTTGTTCCGGTCGCAGTAAGTTATAATAATTATGGTCCCTATTCCAATGAATGACTCTGAGTTTGTCTTAGTGACACATAATGTTAAGAGTTTTAACTCCCCACACAAGAGACACAAGGCATTTATCACATATAGAGATCAGCGCCCATCTGTCATTTTCATGCAGGAAACCCACGTTGTGCGTAATAGGATCCCAGCATTTCTACATAAACATTACCCAACTGTATATACCACAGGCCAAGATACTAAGAGGGAAGGGCGGCAATACTTTTACACAAGGACTTCCCATTTAGAAGAGGGTAATTATATTATATTGACAGGGAAAATCCTAGAAACCAAGCTAACCTTAGTCTCTATTTAAGCTCCAACCAGAAATCCCCACAATATATTTTGGGTCTCCTCAAAACTCTGGAACAACGCGAGTGTGGCAAAATTATCTTAGAGGGCGACCTTAACCTAATTTTAGACCCGGAACTTGATAGGTCAAAAGGAGGTAAATCGTTTCAGTTCTCAAACAAACTAAAACAAATCAAGAGCCACTTTAAATGTGGTAGACACCTGGAGGGAGCAACACCATAGGCACCGGGAATATTCGTTTTATTCCTATCCTCATGACTCATACTTGAGGATAGATTACATCTTTCTAGATTCATCCTTATTAGAGCAATCAAAAAACAGTGAGATAATCCTTTGTACTTGGTCGGACCATTCAATTGTGAAAACTGTGCTAGATTTAAAGATAGAAAATAAACCCACATATTCCTGGTATATAAATGAAACATTGCTGGTCAACCCACCAATGAGGGATCGACTCTTACAAGAATTGCAACTGTATTTTGATATTAATCTTGAACAGAACACTGGGATAGGATGGGGGTGGGTGGCGCATAAAGCAAACATTAGGGGCGCCTGTATAAAACTAGAATCAGAATATAAGAAAATGCGTAAATTGCAAGAAGCTATTCTTACTGCAGAATTGAAGAGGCTAGAGCTGGAAAATCCACAGCACCCCATCCCCTCAAATAGGATCAGGATAGATAAGATAAGAGCGGAAATAGATATTATTATTTCGGAATCTTACATCCCTTTACAATGCAATAATAAATGGACAGCAGCTTCTCCCAGATCTAAATCTTGCGGAGATTGTTCTCTTTCCAAAAGCGGGTAGGGACCCCCTTGAAGCAAAAAACTAAAGGCCAATTTCACTATTGAACTGCGATCTTAAATTTCTGGTCAAAATTATGACCGACAGGATTGCAGACTTTCTCCCTTCCCTAATTCATAATGATCAAGTGGGGTTTATACCGGGAATGCAGGCAGGGGATAATATCCCCAAGATTTTGAACCTGATGCATCATGTGAGACATAACAAACTTTCGGCCTGTTTGTGAAGAAAGCATTCGACTCAGTGGAATGGCCCTATCTTTTAGCGTCACTTGCAAAATGTGGCTTTAAAGGAAGATTTATTAATCTGATCCAAACTTATTATAATGCTCCTAAAGCAAATCTAAGAATTGTCCCTGCTTCTTTTTGCCCTGGCCATAGAGATGATCTGTTGTGTTCTACCTCGGATCCAGTGGGGTCTGTCTCAACTCTGATGCAAATTTTGAACAATTTTGGAGTAATTTATGGCTTAAATATTAACATAGGAAAAACAGAAGCTCTTGCTTTAGACATGACAGCAACTGAGAAGGATATTTTAACACGATCATATAAATTCCTATGGGCCACAAAACACATTAAATACTTGGGGATAAATTTAACGCACAAAATAACAGACTTATATAATGCAAATTATAACCCTTTATATAGCTTATTTTAAAAAAATCTGATTAGCTAAAGCTCACATTTCATGGTTGGGCAGGATTAATACAGTGAAGATAAATATCTTACCCAGGCTGATGTACCTTTTTAGAACACTACCTATTTCTATTAACATGAGAGAATTGTCAAGTTTTGAAAGGTTAGTTTTTCATTTATTTGGCAAGGTGGCTCTGCCAGGGTCCCCAAATCAATCATGTATAGGCACAAACCAAATTATTATTGCCCTAACTTCAAACTCTACTATAGGGCATCACAACTAGCATTTGTCCCCTTGGCACAATCATTATCTTCTCATCCCGCATGGATGTTCATTGAGAATTGGGGCATGCACCCGTTCTCATGGGACACAGCAGTGTGGATAGCTACCCCACCAGCCTTGTTAAGAAACTTCAAAACCCAATGGTTAAACACACAATATTGTGTGTAATCTGAGCACATCGCTATTCTACGCTTTTCCCCAAATCACCCTATTTAACTTCAATATTTACATATCCACAAGGCCCTCCGGATATTCCAGCCATGGCTCAACATTGGTGGAGGTTGAACAAACTAGATAGGTTGGGCTCGTGGGTAAAGGAAGGTCGAATACTCACATTTGAGGAATTAAGGGATAAAAATGACCTTCGCATCTATCAGTATTCTAACTATTGCAAATTGAGACACTTTGTTTCCACAATGATTCGCTCAACAGGTATGCCCCAACATAATAGGTTCTCAAAGATTTGTGGAGAGGCCCCTCTGACTAGGGGAATGATAGGAGAATTATATGACCCTTTTAATATTCCCTTAGAGAAAAATAAAGTTAAATATATATGGGAGTGGGAAAGAGACCAAGCACTCCAATATGAACCTAAAAAGTGGGAAACATCATGGTCCAACATCTTTAGGGGTTTCTTAAATTATAGTGTGCTGGAAACTTCCATTAAGGTTGTGCGGATACGGGTACCTTCTTACACATATGGTAGAACTGTAGGATAGTGCAGCAATTATGGAACGAGGTGAAAGATCTAGTGGCGGATATTTTTAAGCAACCGATTAGGCTATCAACAGAGAACTGCCTGCTGGGGATCCCTTAGGCTGAACTAACCCCTTCCCAGAATAAACTGTTACAGTATATCATGTTGGCTATTAAAAGCCATATAGCTCGCATGTGGAAGTCCAACTCTCGTGACCTGGGGGCAGTTAAAGCAACAATACACTTTATTGTTGCAAACTAGAGAATCGCACACTCCCTAGCTGATACAATACCTAAATTCCTCGATATATGGAGCTCCTGGATAACGCACACGGACATTCGAGTTCTTACAACAATCTAGATAATTTGACTATTCTATTCAAGGCAGTAGAGAAGGGAAAGAGGGAGCCGGGAACCAAGGATCATGGGAGAATCTTGATCCAGTAAGTAAGAGTGCTTAATGTTGAGAGTTTTCAAGCTGTGTGGATATGACCTGGATGATATTTTTGACAGTTTTTAATTTAATTTGTTTAGGTTACGTTATTAATTTTGCTTTCCCCCCATTATTACGGGGGAACCCCTATAATGTAATAAGTGTTCCCTAGGATTATACTTGAAAAACTTTATTGGGTCATAAGACCAGGGAAACTAATAACTTTAATATAGGGGATATTCCTTATAGTCCATGGTTAATGTATCACATTTTTAAGCTTAAAGAATGGTTAAGGTTTAATTTCTACAATTAGCCAAGAGGAAAATATGGAAAATTGGAGGAGGCAGATGTTATAGCAATTATTATAGTATTGGTTCTATAGACCATTTGTATTTCAAACCAGAATTCCACTGTAGAGATGACGCAGTTTAACAGTAAAGTTTATGGAAATCTGTATTTGTGGACTGATGATGCTTATGTTTGATTAAGATTGCTAAACTGTATTTTTGCTATTTTGTTTTACATCTGTCTCTAATAAAAAATAATTTTGGAAAAAAAAAAATCCTCTGTGGGAAAGAAGGCCACTTTCATCAACACTCACAGAACAGAAAAAAGAAAGGCAGAAAATGCAGAACTTCAATGCTCTGCATCGAAGCAGCTGAGACACAGGTGTATGCATTCAGGAACGTTTCTAAGGGGTTTTATAAAGCCCTCAACACACAGTCCTGAGTTGTCCTCTCCTGATTTCAGACAGCACTACCCTCTTTACAGAGAAGACATAGGTCCTCAAGAGATGGGCTGAACACTTTGAAGCAGTTCTTATCTGCCCTGTTGTCAAATATGAGGCCCAGTTTGCGGTCAGTGACTCCATGAATGCTCCAACAGAAGGGCGATGTGAAGAAAGCCATTGACCAACTGGCAAAGCCCTAGGGTCAGATGCCATATTAGCAGAAATTTACAAAGTCAGTGGTTCAGTGCTGATGTAGAAACTCACGGAGCGGTTTCAGTCCTTATGGAAGCAAGTATCTAATCCACAGGAAGGGAGCATTGCGTCCATTGTACACCTCAATAAGAGGAAGGGCAATGGGCAGGTATGCAAAATCACAGTGGAATCTCCCTGCTGTCAACAGCAATTCCCGCGAGTTCTGCTGAACCGTCTGATTACTCACCTGGAGCAGGGCTTACTGCCAGAAATGCAGGGTGGCTTATGCAAGGGATGTGGAACCATTGACATGATCTTCGCTGCATGTCAACCACAGAAAAAGTGTCAGGAGCAGAATTATGAACTCATCAACTTTTGTGAGCCTCACAGAAACATTTGACTGTCAGTTGCTAGGGACTGTGGAGGATGTTGAAATTTGGCAATCCTGAGGTGCATACTAAAGGTATGGCAACTTCATGACTTTATGATGGCTTGTGTCCTGAACGATGGTGAAACATTGTACGCTTTCCCAGTCACCAACATCGTTCTAGCATCCTCATTGATCGGCATGATATTCTCTGCCACTCGGACCAATGCGTTTCAACACTGCTCTAAAGGAGTAGGCCTGAAGTACAGAACGGACAAGAAACTTTATTTTGAGGCGACTGCTTGGTGTAACCAATGTAAAGGAAATGGTGCTGCAAGACTTTCTCTTTGCTGACTATTGTGCTCTGAATGCTTGTATGGAGCCAGAAATGCAAAATAGTATGGACAAGTTTTGATCATGCATCAACTTCGGTCTTACCATCAACATCAAGAAGACAGAGGTGAGGGGCGTGGCCAGCATCACTAGAGAGAAGACGTGTCTGAGGAGAGCTTTCCAGCCTGACTTCTGAAAATAATGGTTATAGCCCCAAAATTGGCATTTTCCACCCCTCAAATAATAAAGACCCGAATGCAGCAGTTCACGCAGAGCAGAAAGATAGCAAATAGTAAGGGGTCTGATAAGCTTTACCAACCACGAGGCTGAGGCCTAGACGGGAGGTGCTCTACTCCCAGCCTGTGTATGGAGCCTGGCAATAGCCACACACTAAAACCTGGACAGGCTAAGTTAGGCTGGTGATGGGGCTTTCTTTCTAAGAGACATTTATATTCCAAAGACAGCCTAAAAGATAAGGCAGAGATTGTTTTTATGTGCAACTGGGTGCATTGGAATGTGATTTTGGTTTTAACTATTTGTTCCAAATATCGCTATCTAAATTAAGAGGTTCAGGGGAAACAAATGATCTGATTTATACCGGTTTCTCCAGCACTACAGAGGAGCACACTGCCACCCTCTGGAAAACCAGGAGCAGGGTAACCTGTAATCTGCCCAGCAACACCCCAGAAACCAACACACTCTAGGGGTGAGAGAAGGAAATTATTTAACAGAGCTGGAATCATCACAGGTGGAGGCCAAATAGCAAACGTGCAAGCCTCACCAACAATAATACATTTCAGCACCTAATAAAATACTCCCTTCCAAAAAAAAGTAATTCAGCTGGAACATTGTCAAGCTATATCAATAATTGGATAGGGCAACCAAACCATCTAGAAGCTGTAAACAAGACCCTGCCCCGCAAAAGGACTATCTAACACGGCTTGGAAAAGACGCAAAGGGGGCCTACTGAACTTGGCATTTGCTCTCACTTGATTAAATGACAAAATCCCTCTACAAAGTGCTGACTGGAGAGAACTTAGGGAAATGACCCTCGGGTATGAAAATACATCTGGGGGTGTTGTCAATGTCATAAATACTGCATACACTATCCAAAGCTAGATAAAAATGGGGAAACCCAAATGAAATATGCAAACCAAGCGTATTACTGACCACTTCCGACCTTCTGACTTGTGCCATACTCCGTCACATGAATCTCACTCAGGATTGTCTGATATTTCAGATAATGAAGAGACACCAAAACAACATATGCATCTATCAGTAGAATATATGGGAATGATTGAGAAAATTCTGCAGGCACACTTATCTAAGATGGTCGACGCCTTTACAAAAGAAATTCATGAACTGGACCACAGAACTCCCTTACTTAAGAACACTACGGACCAGATAGCGGAAGCACAGCAGAGCAACAATAATGCATCTTAGCCCTGAAAGTGAAATCTGAGGATCTTGAGAACCGCTCTAGACGGCACAATTTAAGGATCTAGAGCGGTTCAGGACCTTCAGCAGTACCTGAGAGGGACAATAGCTGGTGTGATCCCAGATGTCCATGAATCGGTCTGGGAGATGGAGAGGGCCAATAGAGCCTTCAAAAAATCAGGACTTGCTGAGGGACGTCATTGCGTGGTTTCTTAGACAGAAGGCTAGATACCTAATCCTTGCAGCTTCTAGGAAGAAACCTACTGTACAGGGTCTTGATACTTCAACCCTACAATTCTTCGCCGACTTGTCTCCCTTTACATTAACTAAATGCAGAGAGATGAAGCCAGCTTTAAAAATGCTGAATAGACATAGGATCCAGTACAGATGGGGCATCCCATTTGCGGTTTTATTTCAGCACCAAGGCAGCATGTACTCTGCACATATTCTGGATGAATGCCAAACCATCCTTAAACCCCTGCATTTGACGTCCAAGGAGGAACCTGGTACAGCCCATGATCTAAGACGCCCAACTAGACAATGGCAGGAAGCTCCTCTCCAAGAGTGAGAAAGCCTGCGCCCTTTAGAGATAGTGCTCAAGGGCACACCTCGCAAGGAAGTTCACCAACTACATGGCCATTGCAATCTATAGATCCTACTTAAGACTGATGCAAGTATTCTGTACAAGTGTGCTGTATAAGTTTTCTGTGCATTTAATAAGAGACTGAATGTACCTCAAACAAGTTAATTATTAGAATGCTGTTTTGTAAGGTTAAGCTTGGTAAAATTCATTGCAGTTATATCTCCAAATTTAAAGGCGTCAGCAATAGAGGTACAAGAGGTAGTGAAGGAGCTCATTCATAAAGCAAGTACCGTTAAACCTTAAAGATAATTGGACCACGACAAAATATTTCCTAGGCAAGGATGGTGCTAAAATACTACATATTACAAGGTATCATGTGAATCTCCCAGGACCCTATAGTGTTCTAGACCATGGCTATACCCCTCCTATTGGGGGCTGTTGGAGGAATGGCAGGCCCATCCTCACTCTCAGTCTTTGCCACATTAGACAAGTGGAAGTTTAGGTTATCACCAATGGAATGTTTGCTACCTATTTGAATGTTTGTTATATAGGTATACCGTGTGAATTGTTTATTCCCAGCTTGTGTGTTTATTGCTTATTACATTTTTTTCCCATGAGAACTATAGTGGACCTCAGTGAAATGTAGATCAGAACATTGTCCCCATGTTTGGTATCTGCACCTCATGTCATAAACTAACAAACCAGTTGTATTTGGTCACGTTGTGGAGAATACAACCTACTGTATATTGTATGTTAGTTTAAAGAACATAAAGCACTTAGTTACAAACAAAACACATCTATAATGCCCATCTGTTTCTTATGAATGATTTATTTTGGCTTTTGCTTTAATTCCTTCAGTTCCGTTATAGTATAAGGTTAAAATTAAATGATGATGCACTTTAATATTAGGGTTAAATATGAAATATCCTTAATTATAATACAAATTCATATAATAAATAAACTGACATTTTATAGTACTCCAGTGCAGTGCTATACACAGACAGGTCTCTAGTTTTAGAAAGACATATCTTGCCATTTAGGTTAAGTTTGTTATCCTGCAAATCTACTAAAATTAAATTAAATTAAAAAAAGCAGAGGATAAAACAGAACTATTTTTAAAGTGACAGTACCGTCATTGTAGAAATTAAAAGTACACATTTAGGTGAATGTGATTTCAATTGATTGTTATTAAAAATATTTAGTGAAAGAGTTACTTGAAAGGTATTTTAAGCATACGTGGTCTATACAGGACCTAATCTGGGGACACAACTCTCAGTGGGGGTGAAAGGGAGAATAAACATGCTCTGTTGATAGAAATATGTTCAATGGCCCAGGCTTTAAAAATGAAATATTTCTGTGACTTATTACTTATCCAGTTGGCTGTCCTTCATTCATAACCCTAGAAAACAAGACACTTTCAGGCTTAAGAAGCCAAGCCTTCCATTCAGAATTTTTGTAACAGCCAGTTGCCGTTATATTTGAGTTCTGTACATTTCTGGTGAGACATTTGCTGTCACTTTAATATTGCTTAATAGCACACTGTCCTTGATGTGATACAATGGGCTGGTCCTTCTGTACATACAGGTTGTGTATGTACTCCAGATCAGATATTAAGCACCTTTTCCTAATATTGGTTTGAACTCTCTAAATCTGATATTTCTGTCACCCATTAGCACTTAATACCTTCTGCCAAATACGCTCATATTTGCATTTGTAGAACTTCCTAGATATAGATCACTGCAGGAATAACTTATTTTCGGGTCTGAAAACACTAAAAAACGTAATCTGACACTGAATAATCTAGGTCTGCAAGCATTGCATATGATATGGAGAGCAATGAACTAAGCACTTGCACATAAAGCACTTATGATATTTTATTAAACTCAAACCTCCCTTACTCCATAAACTAATGACATTTAGTATAAGTATTGGAGAATTTCCATGGGAGAACATGTAAAGATTGGTTTATATGGATTGTATTAGTTTATAGTGAAGTGTGTTGTAGCATGTGCCTCATTTTGGTTAATCTTTTAATTTCTTTATATTGTTGTTTATTATCATTTTATTACCCTGACTATAGTAAAAACAGGGAAAGTTATAGTTATAAAAAAGGTAGGAGTGAATGCTCCTAGGTATTTATCACAGAAAATTCAGAAAACTAAGACTACAAACAATGATTGAATGTATTTGCATACTTTAAATAGAGAACCAGTGTAATCATACATAACGTTATATACTCAATCTGTATACATGTGTAGAAAAATTTGTCTTCAATAAAAAAAAAAAGAAGAAGAAGAAGAAGGACGACCAAGGTCTTGCACCAGTCAGCTCCATTCACAGAACAATATATCAATGTAAATGGACAGTTGCTAGAGGCAGTGGGCCACTTCAAGTACCTGGGCAGTACCCTTTCCCGAGCAGTGTCAAATGTATGCTTAAGTAAACTACAGAATTACCAAAAAATGCTCTGGCAGATTATGCTCCAATGTAGCTGAAGGTAGAATGATCAGTGGTGCTTCTAACTCTGTTTGACATGTGCATGACTCCGATAGACAGTCCAACGGCTGGCTCAATCACTTCTACATGTCCTGTTTATCCTGCCATCTGATTCTCAGAAGCTGTCTACAAAGTGCCATATATTGAAGTGCTTTCCAGAGCCAGCCTAAAATAAATTCATACACTGCTGATGAAAGCCCAGACCAGATGAGCTGGGCATATTTTTAGAATGTCAGATGAGTGCATCCCCAAACCGCTCTTCTACAGAGAACTCACTCAAGAAAAAAAAAAAAAAAAAAAAAGAAGCAGTTCAACACCACCCCCTGGGATAACCGTAAAACTGAACCATCCATGGCTCGCATCACAACGGCTGCCAAATCTCAGAAGTGAGGTATAATGTGGAGGCTGAAGAAAGCACGAGCTGCGCAAGCCCAGAGCTGCCCCCACATCACAGACTGTGTCATCAGATGTCTGCCTGGCTTGTGACAGAATGTTCCACACCAAAAATCGGACTACTCAGTAATTTTAGGAATTACAGAGTCCAGTCAACCAATAAATGAGATGTTGAACACACACACACATACTAGAAGTGCATCTTTATTTAAACACATATAAGAAAATACATTTAGGATAGCCAACATGGAAATTAATAGTACATCAGATGCCACTATAACATTGTACATCACATATATAGTTGTCAGCAAAATGGGTTGTTGCTAACGCTTGCAGGCTCGCATAGCGAGCCTGCCGCAGTTGCTGGCAAGGACTGCCAAAAACCGCTCCTTGCGCTGGTGGAGTTGAGCGCCATAGGGGCTCATCCCAACGACTTTCGGACCGCAAATGCGGACCCTCGCAAAGTGGAGGTGGAGGCTCCCAAGTCGGCTGCAATGAGCCCAAAGTTTTATTGTAGGCCACAAATGCGGACCCTTGCAAAGCGAGGGGCCGCATTTGCGGAGGTGGAAGCTCTACGGCGCCTCACAACCGGTTAAAATCGATTACACAAGCGTCACTTTGAAGAAAAAAAAAAAACACACACGCAATGACTAACTACGAACTTACACAAAAAAATACAAGCCGCGGGACTTAAGGTCGTATTTTTGCGAGTCTGTAAGAGATTAACGGACAACCAGCGCACAGCAACAAACATTAAAAAACACAAAAATACACACACGAAAAAAAAATAATAACAACCTTACCCACAGAAGAGGGGACACCCAGGACCTCTGCAACACAAGTTAAACATCCATTTCAGTCAAATTTACAAATCGCCTAAAGTGTGAGAAAAAATTGGCGACGAAAAAACCCAAAAAAGAGGCTACACAACCCCTAAAGCCGCAAAATACCGCAAAGCTAATACGGCTTTTACAAAAACCCATACGACTTACAACACACACCATTAGCAAGGACACTAAATCATACAAACTCGCATACCACATACACATTCGCCGCCGCTATTTTAGAACACTAACTTACAGAATGCGGAAGTACCCAGCTACACTAACGACTTCCCCTCGCGCACGCAGCCCATTTACACTACACACATTGCTGACACTTACACCTCAGCTCAACAACAACACTGCAAACCTACATTATATGCTGCAGGAACATCAAAACAGATTGTTAGATCTTCAGCACATTCCTTGCTGCATATATTAATTACAAAGAGGTAAAGTATATTTATGATTTCATTAATGAATGAATTAGCATTAAAAAAAAAAAGGAGCGCCAACCCTGCTCATAGGACACAAACTACACCGGGGAGAGCCTTGCAAAAAGCGACAAAACAAGATCACTGCGGAGCTTACAACAAGCGCAAAACCGCCTATGATAACAACAAATACACCAACCCAGAGGCTCGTAATGAGCGCCAAAGGCGCTCAGCCCCAGCCTCGCAATGAGCGCACAAGGATCTCAGACCACCAAAACACTTACTCTCTGTGGCAAACAGCATTACCTGCCTTACAATTTTATTGCCGTCATTTTTTTGACGGGCAAGTCGCTAGTTAAGTTATAAAACCTTTCTACAAAAAGGCAAGAGGCAAATGCATCTGTGTAATCCGTATTGATTTTATCCTGTAACAATATGCCCAGAAAGCCACATATTTCCCTGTAGGCTTAACAAGATCTTAATGACGCCACTAAAATCTCAGAAGAGTCTCCCGGCCAAATGAGCTGAGGTATCCTGGCAACTGTGGGGCTGAATCTACTAGTGGTTCTCACTCTTGATTTTAAGGCACCCCAAGGCCATCAATATTTGAACAAAAGATAATTCAAAGAAATGTTAACAGTCATTGCATGCAAACTGGAAAGAATAATAATAAAAAATAAAAAAAAAAGGTGCCAATAATGTGGTAGATGGAGATTAAATTTCACAAAACACAATTTTTATATGTAGTTTCTACATTGGCAAGTATGAATATCCATACAACACCACCTTTGTAAATAAGCACCCCACTTCTTGATTAATAATCACATTAAACAGCTTAACTCCCTATAACTTACAGCTCTATCAACAGAGGTCATATAAAGAAAAAGCATCTTAAGCATTTTTAAAAGCAAAGTCTAAGAAGTGTTCAATGAATACACTTTTTTCCCTGAGATCACATTCCTGGGGATTCTTTCTCCCCCCCCGAATTCCTTTCTCTCTGGATGTCAACATGGCCAAGACCATGACATAACAGTTCTCTGTGCAGTTTAATATAAAATTGAGTCTTATGTCGATCCTTTCTCTTATTCTATGCGGATGTAAAGTTATGCTGCCTCTTAGGATAACATATAGAAGCTTTCTTTTGTTATATCTTTTTTGGACAATAAAACATTCATAAGCAGGGCTTTCTATATAGTGCAGAGTTCTTGTAAAAGTAGGTGCTGTTTGAAGTGAGGTTTCTGCATTGTTAAGACTTTGTTGTGATGAAAGACAACCCACATTATACATTATGTACGCTTATCTTTATGTCTATAAGGTGATTTCCACCAGAGGAAGAATACTGGAGACAGCATCATACATTTTGATAAACCATGGAAATCTTGTGAATAGTGTATAAAATGTTTTAGGAAAGATTTCTCCAATTATTTAGTTGAACAATGCCTAAATAGGGTTTGGCAAGTGTTAACCTTGATTTAGTTTTTATGGGTGTATTATAGACATTCCAAATATTATCCTCTAAACAAATATCTCTGGATGCCAGTTTATTGTTTTTGTTTGTCTAATTACATACTTCCTACAAAACCGGTTTGCAAAATAATGCAATATTTTAAAATGCCAAATTATTGTATCTGTGAGAAGACAGAGTCAGAAGACAGTATGTCGGAGAAATCCCCATTGTAATCAGTGGTATACAGGCTTGTCTGTATATGGATAAAGCACATATATAAAAAACATTTAACACAATAATTATGGTTTTCCAGCAATACTTTAATTTAATGTGTAACTATTTATTTGTTTTGCTACTTAAAAACAAAAACTATTTACATACATTTTTATATTTAGAGTTCACAATATACAAACATTTACATTGTAGTCAATATCTGACTATTGAAAAGAGAATAATAATTGAAATACACTGTAGCCAGACATTCAGTAAACACAAAAGTACAATAAAACTAGTTGAGATATTCCATTACTTGTCTCAGCTGTTCACAGTTAGACACAACTTCTGGAATGGACAAGAGAATCTGCAAGAGAAAAACACATAATAGTCATTAGGTTTGTATTATTCTTCTGCTGTATCCCCCCCGCCCATTGAATTTATGCAAAGAGTCTTATTTTTTTTGTAGCCCACATACATATTCATATACACAACTGCAGCTCACATGGTTATGCATTTGGACACATGAAATCATGTATGACAAAGTTGCTTAGTATTCTTAGTTGCTTAGTATTCATGCTTTTATATTTTTTTGATCATATGTAGAAGAAAACTAAATGTATTTTTTCCTATCAACAGCAAGCTGTTACGGGCCAAGTCCCTTGTGAATACTTGCCAAACTTTATTACATGTACCAATCATGTATGTGCCCTTGGTTTGCGCTAAATTAAGGATGAAAATGCCAATACCATAGTTTGCTTGTATTCCCAGTGTTCAGCATATCCCATTGGACTATAACTAGAATGGCCAAGAAGTAAACATGCTATACTGTATAATAATATGCGACAAAGATAAGGTGTTCGCAACTTCACTACTTTCTTTTAAATAACTATGTCCCCTTTAAGTTAGCACAATTCTTTGCCAACAAACAAGCATTCTTTCCATCTGCATAATCATAAAGGACCACTGTAGTCAAGAAAGGGCACTTCTTTGTTAGGTATGTAATAAAACAATAGCAGCTGTGTAAGCCATGGACATAAAAACATTTTTAAAGAAAATTTAACTTTTTAAATATTTTGTTAATGAGTGCAGAAATCCATTTTTTGTTTGTTACATCACTTCCTTAAAAAAAAAAAAAAAAATAATATATATATATATATATACATATATATATATCACATATATAATTGTGAGCGTATGGGCCGTTGCTCACGCTTGCGGGCTCGCATAGCGAGCCCGCGGCCCTCGCATAGCGAGGGCAAGGGCCTCAGTTGCTGGGATGGAGCGCTGGCAAGGGCCTCAGTTGCTGGGATGGAGCGCTGGCAAGGGCCTCAGTTGCTGGGATGGAGCGCCGACGGCGCTCCATCCCAGCTACTGAGGCCCTTGCCCGCAGCCCTCGCATAGCGAGGGATGCGTGCAAGGGCCTCAGTTGTTGGGATGGAGCAGCCACCTCCTCCCCACAATGCCCCGGTTCGGGTTCCGGAGGGGGAGCCAGACGCCGCCACTGCCACTAGCCGAACCTGCCAGACGCCGCCACTGCCAGTAGCAGCACCATCCCGGGGCCCGGCAAGCCAGTTGTTGGGATGGAGCAGCCACCTCCTCCCCACAATGCCGCCACTGCCACTAGCCGAACCCGCCAGACGCCGCCACTGCCAGTAGCCGCACCATCCCGGGGCCCGGCAATCCAGTTGTTGGGATGGAGCAGCCACCTCCTCCCCACAATGCCCCGCGCAGGGCCGACGCCGCCACTGCCAGTAGCCGCATCATCGCGGGGCCCGGCAATCCAGTTGTTGGGATGGAGCAGCCACCTCCTCCCCACAATGCCCCGCGCAGGGCCGACGCCGCCACTGCCAGTAGCCGCATCATCGCGGGGCCCGGCAATCCAGTTGTTGGGATGG